>OX352253.1:5788613-7202952 GCA_947086465.1 Eupithecia exiguata
AGCTGCTGTCACAAACGCTCGGGAAACTAACACGAACATAGGCGAGGATGGCATTGAGGAAGCTTTTGACGTTGTCGGCGAAGTAAACGAGACCGTGAAGACTGGTCTCTGGGTGGGAGACTGCTTTATCTACACCAACTCTCTTAACCGGATTAACTATTACGTTGGTGGAGAGATCGTCACGATATCGCATCTTGATCACACCATGTACATCCTCGGTTACGTGGCGAAGGAAAACAGACTTTACTTGAACGATAAAGAGCTTAATGTCGTCTCGTACTCGTTGCTTCTGTCTGTGTTGGAGTATCAAACTGCTGTGATGCGAGGGGATTTCGAAACAGCTGATAGGGTTCTGCCTACGGTTCCTATGGACCATCGCACCAGAGTTGCGCACTTCTTAGAGAAGCAAGGCTTTAAGCAGCAAGCGTTGGCGGTCTCCACAGATCCGGAGCACAAGTTTGAGTTGGCTCTGTCGTTAGGAGAGTTGCGTAGAGCTTGCCAGCTCGCGGAGGAAGCGACGACTGCAGAAGGTGGCGCGTCACGGACTGGTGCCGCTCGTTGGTCGCGGCTCGGGTCTGCAGCGGCGGCGGCAGCTGACACAAATCTGACAAAAATCTGTTTCCAAAACGCTCAAGATTACAGCGCTTTGCTCCTATTCGCGTGCACGACAGGAGACAAGAAACTTCTCGAAGATGTCGCAAGATTAGCCGCTGAAGCTGGTGAGAACAACATCGCATTTGTGTCTTACTTCACGCTGAACCGTCTGGACGACTGTCTGAAACTCCTGCTAGCGAGAAACAAGCTTCCAGAAGCAGCGTTCTTCGCTCGCTCATACATTCCTTCAAAGATCAACGAAGTCGTCGGCCTATGGCGCACCTCTCTCAGCAACAAAACGGGCCAATCGCTCGCAGATCCTGAAAACTACGAGAATCTTTTCCCTGAATTTAGTGAAGCGTTAGAACTGGAAATATATCAGAAGGAACTGGGATTTGCGAACAGCACTAACCTAGCAAACATTGCGGCTAACGCGAAAGTCTCCAACGTGGAACGAAACCTTGAGAAAGAGAGAGAGGAAGGTGCTCCGTTGAGACCACAACCCCAAACACAACCTGTGCAAGACAAGCCAGTAATATTGCCAGAGGTGCCACAGAATCGCAAAGATTCTCTTGATTTGGAGGAGATAGAGAGAGAAATAGATGGTATAGCGTTGGATTCAAATGCGGAAGACGATTTGGATGATGCGGACTTGATGGATTGAAGCATGGTGGATTGTGGAGAACTTACGTGATGCTATTTTCGCAACTTAAAATTCTTGACTCAGCTTTTGATTCAATTCTACCAGTGTCAGCAAGGTTTTTACAACTGGCTGGCTTACTACCAGAGAAGTGTAATGCGTGTTAAGATATCAACAAAGTGTAACTTGCTTCACGAATAATAACGTTCCACTTAAACATTTCTGATCAAAAGGCAGCATCTCAAATAGATCGTAATGCTAGACTAGAAATCAATGTATTGTTTTTACAATCAAATGTAAGACCATTTTTGACGTTAGTAATATCGTGGCGTCTTCTTGTTTCGTCATAGGTACATATTTATCGCGTAAATAGATAAGACCCATAAAGTTTGAATATAAAATAATGTTGAAATAGTCAACTTCTATGTTCAAGAAACAATATCGCTTGTAGGTTTTGTAATGGTTTCTAAAAAAACAATTTACGATTGATGTTCCTCGTGTCCAAATTTTTGGAACCTGCACGTTAAGATTTCCCGTAACACGCACGTTGACCTAGCCGCGGATTTTAATTCTAACAATGTATTCAACTCAGTACAACTTTCAAATCAAATTACTTACTTTTTAATTTAAATTAATTACTTATTACGGAAATGTCTGAATGAAAATTAACTAGGTACTACCTACAATTTGCTTTAAAATGTGCCTTTTGTTGAATCAAACATCATTATATCCCGCCCACATGATAGTTCGTGATGTCTGGGGTCGCCGTCATCTAAATCGATGAGGAGGCCTACGTCCACGGCTGGACATAGGCCTCCCCATGGCATCCCCCTGAACACCTTAGTTATTATTTCAAGTAAGGCACCCAGCTTAAATCATTAAAGCCCTCACGCAACGCTTCCCGTCATATCTTCATGGATATAACAAATCCGCAATAATTATATATGCCATACAATATCCATCCTTTATTTTTTATTAGGTATTGTTTATTATCGTACCGAGTGTACATAAAACGTTATTATTTTCGCGGTAGCATACAAAAAATATGATAAATTAAACATTAACATACCCAAAGAAAGCATTCGTGAGTTCACCACTGTACACCATGGCATAATTACTTAGTTATATTCTATTATAAATCATTATTACGGTCATAAATTGTATTTTCTATAACGTAAGTTATTAAATAATAGACTATTGAATACAGCTGTGTTTTCTTTTTTAGCACTTACCTTTGTATTAAAGCTTTATTGGTTTTGGTTATTTGAACAACAGTACATAAGTAAAGCCAAACGAAGTACATAGAAAATTGATCAACCCAAGTCTATAGGTACCTAGACCTATAGACTTGGGTTGATCAATTTTCTATGTACGGAATTTTTTTGTCACTAGAAGCTGTAGAAACGCACTGCCTGAGTCCATTAGGAAAGCTGGATCTCTACCTGTTATCAAAGCTCGCGGTGATACTAATTTATATCGTCGGTGATAGTCCAATACCGCGTAACCAACAGTGGATGATACCGCGAAAGTATGGAGAGCAAAGTTTTCAGGAGAGCAAAAAAACTGAATATCTTTATAACTAGTGATGATAGACTTGACTGAACTTAAGACAACACAGTAAATATTATTACGCACTTATTTTAGCGTCCTTTTAGTAATTATTCCTATTACTTCCTTAGAAAATGCACTTACGCGGTATTTTTTTTGCATTGTACAAATTTTCTTGCTACATTAAAGCATTTCCGCGGGATTTTTTAATAAATGGAACAAGTTGTTTACTAAAGAAATGTAGTAAATTTAATAATATGAACTATGGGAGGAAAAGTGTTAAACCTCACATTTAACCCAAAAAAGTATTAAAACTTACATACAACTTGGAACTTGGAAGTTCTTACAAGTGTAAATATTCTTAGTTAAATTATTAACAAAATCAGTATTTATGGATGTTAAATTAATTGGACATTTCTTCTTTGTTAATATCATAATCTTATTAATAGTTAACTTTAATAGAACTCAACATTTCCTACTGACAAGCAGAGATATTTAGATATTTCTTAGGTAAAATAGTATCATAATCAAAAGAAGATAATTTAGGTTGGTTGTTGACCTCTTGTATTGTGACTATATTCTCATTATTTAACTCGGAATCATTGGCGCTGTGTGCTTCTTCTGTGTTTATTATTTCTGGAATAATAAGTTAAACAAACAGTAAGTAACAGTTAACAGTAAGTAAGTTAATAAATTATGGCTAAGTTTATAAAAAGTCAGAAGCCATAACTAAAAAGAGATAAAAGTAAACATTAAGTAGGTGTAGATATTTTTGACTACATTAAAATGTATGTAGGTATGTCCTACTCAAATAAATCCTACTGTATATAGGTCCAGTGCATACCTATGATGTTAGAAATTGCTAATTCTTGCTCTCTTATTATATTAGATGGAAAATCAAGTAAAGGTTCGATATCCAAACTCTCTGTTTGGTCAGGAAGTTTGTGTAGGTAGTGTAAGTTTGTTATTTCTTTGTGTTTTGTCTAAAATTAGTTTTTTTAAGTAAAAGTTTTTGCCTCCGCCTATCTTTTAATTTATTATAAGTCTTTTTGTTATCCTGCTCTTCTTCCATGATTGTTGTCTCTGAAATAATTAGTACTTAATTGTAATAAGTATTGACGGATAAACTTAGAACTTAAAACACAAACAACTGTTTATATAAATAATTATGTTTTAGGTAGGTAAGTACTCGTACATAAAACAGTTTGTATAACGATACTAAATTTTTACTCCTACTACTTTTACATAAACAAAGTCTTAAAAATGTTTTTTTTGCGGGTATTTCGATATTTTTAATCCAAGGAAATAAGAAAACGATTCCGCGAAACATCAGAGTGAGTCGAAAATAATAAGGATTCAAAACCGTGAAACTACAATCTTAAAGTTTTAAGTAATTTAACTTGTTTATCCAGATAATCCAATAAAAATTATAGGTTGTGAAAATACTAGGATAGCTAACAATCAAATAACAATAATTACTTAACGTTTAAAACACTATTATTGTTAACAACAACAATTTTCCGGGACACAAACAAACCACGACCGAACGACACAGGCGCGACCAGTGACTTACGCGGTATTAGCAAAACAAAATAGCCAACACCCGTTCCCGCGGTATTGACATTTTGTAGTTTTGAGGGATTCTGATTAGCTAATGTAACGGCTGTTGGAGTGGTTACACGCCAATCAGCGCAATCCGTCCAAAACCGGGAAATCTCAAATTTGCTACTTTTGTACTTCCGCGGTATCATCCACTGTTGGTTACGCGGTTTTGGACTATCACCGACGATATGTTTTCTTTGACCTTGGTAGTTATTTATTTACTCCGTATAATTATATTTTCTCTAATATTTCTATTAAATTTTCTATTTTATAAAATATAAGTTGCTTATGAATATAAATTTATTATTACCTACTACCTATATATTATAAATAATGCTCGACAATTTACACAGCATTATCTAGCCCCAAGCAGAGCTTGTGTTATGGGTACTAGATAACTGATAAACATATAATATACAAATATAGTATTATACAAATATTTGTCCCCAGGCGGGAATCGAATCCGCAACCTCCTGCGTCGCAGGCGGACCTTCGCCCACCGCGTATTATGTTGTGCTTTTCTTAAATTTTCAAATTTCTATCCATCCCAACCCAAAGATTGCCTGGAAGAAATCGCTTGTAAGCAATAAGGCCGCCCATTGTACGTACTTTTATGTTTATGTCTATGTTTCTTTTGCTTTATTTTGTGGTGTACAATAAAGAATTTTGTACCTATTGTATTGTAACTTGTAACTAACAAGCTGAGTAAATTCCATTCGTCTCTCAGCGCGTTCAAATCCCGCCGCGGGCCGTCGTCGCCGCCGCCGCCACGTCCTCGCGCTCGCGAGGTATTTTTCTCGCTGTATTTTTATCTAGCGCTGCGCCCCGTGCGGCTTCAACAACTTTCTGTTTCCGGCTAGAGTTGTTTGCTACTCAATGCTAGATGGCGCTGTACAATATTTATTTTTAACTTACCTGTCATGTAAATGTCGAAGTCAAAAACCACAACAAACATGGCTGTCTGTCTGATTTCTTCCGTCCACCAACGCTGTCTGTTGTTGTTTGTTGTGTCGCGCAAAAAAATGTAAAGCTCGAAAAACTCTGCAATTTATAGCGTCTTTTCAATGAAACTAACTTAAATTATGGAGCTGAGTATAAAATCTTTCGACCAGATTTGCAGGGCTTGCCTCTGTACATCTAACAACATGAAATCTCTGTTCACAAAAATCGAAGGTGAAGATCAAAATTTATTGGATTTATTCGTTTTAGTAGCCAATTTAGACGCTAGTACTGAAGATGAGATGCCGAAACAGGTGTGCGGTGAATGCGAGCTCATTTTGTACAGGCATGACGAGTTTAGAAAGCGTTGTTTAATTTCTGATGACCTATTAAAAAAGGTCCTCGGCGACACCATACAATTTGATGCAATTACCATTGATACCTGTTCAGACGCCGATTTTGAGCTACAAAACTTTGAAAAAAAGGAGTTTGGTGAATCAAATGAGTCTTTTGTGTACAATGATGCAAATAATCATAATTCTGTTAAAACAGAATTTTACGAAAAGGGCGAAGATTTAGACCACTTCGATAACACAGAAGCTATAGAAATGCTACCCATAAAATTTGAGGAAGCAACAACACAGTCAAAACCAAAAACCACACAAAAAAAGTCACGATCAAGTCAGTCGACAAAAAAAACTGAAATAAAAGACCCTGTGAAGTACGAATACTCATGCGCACTCTGCAATTTAAACTTCTACGATAGAGGAACCTTTGAAAACCACCTAGAAACCCACCAATACATGACGGAGAAGAGAAAAATGCAAGAGGAACAGTCAAACCAATGTTCTCTATGCTTCCGTCGCTGCAAAACAAAAAAAACCCTATCAAAACACATGAAACTTCATGCAAAGAAAGACAATGTAAAATACTCGTGTGATCGATGCAAAAGGGAGTTCAAATACAAGTCATTTCTCGAGAATCATGTTATATCTGTGCATATGCATAATGGTTATGAGTGTCAATTGTGTAAAGAGACGTTTAAGAGTAAGGAAAGCTTAGAAGTTCATAAGGACAGGCATACAGCGAAGAAGCATGTCTGCAGTGTCTGTGGTAAAGCTTATAAAATGCTGTGTACTCTGAAGGTACGTGTTATAATTAACTATAGTTTTATGTTTTTGATATGCATTTTTTAAGTTGTAGCTTGTAGTAGAGAATATAAATACCTCTGACTACTCAAACGCGACTCAAATTTAAGCACACAAGTCTCAATTCCTGATTTTAAAATTATAATCTGTAAAAAAATCGTACTACGAAAAACGCATCTCAAATTTGAGTATGTCTCACATTTACAAATATGTGTTCAGATCGCTTAAGTTTAAACATATTTATTCTTAAATTTGAAATGCGTTTGAGTATTGAGGAGGTGTCTATTCACCCCCAAATTATTTTGATGGATCTTTTGTAAGTATAAATTGCCTGGAAGAGATCGCTTCGAAGCGATAAGGCCGCCCATTGTACTTGTCTCATGTAATGTCTTTTTGTAATGTTCTTTTTCTGGTGTACAAAAAAGTGTTTTTATTTTTATTTTTTTGTATAAAATGTATACCTACAAAAATGTTATTTAAATTATTTTTAATGACTAACATCCCTCAGGATCACATGCGAAAGCACACAGGAGAGAAACCCTTCCTCTGCTGTACATGTGGCAAAGGATTCAGCCAGAAGACGAACCTCGCGCAGCACACGCGGAGGCACCTCGGGGTCAAGCCCTTTAAGTGTGCAATCTGTGCAAAAAGGTAAGCAAACTCTTCAAATATGCAATTTTTGTTAAAAGGCAAACTCTTCAAGTGTGCAATCTGTACTAGATGGTAAGATTTCAAACAACAGTTCATTAGGGTGCTTGCATTCACAATGAATTCATCAAACTAGGATATTTTTTGTAGTAAAGTTGGTAAAAAGTATGTTTTTATCATGGGTTCTGGTGGCTAATGGCACATAAAACCGGCTAAGTGCGAGTCGGACTCGCACTTAGCCGGTTCCGTACAAACGTGTTTTTTTTTGCCGTTTTTATAGATAATGTCTATAAAAACGGCAAAAAAATCACGTTTGTTGTATGGGAGCCCCCTTACATATGTATTTTATTCTGTTTTAAGTATTTGTTGTTATAGCGGCAACAGAAATATCGTCATCATCTGTGAAAATTTCAACTGTCTAACTATCACGGTTCATGAGATAAAGCCTGGTGACAGACGGACAGACGGACAGCGAAGTCTTGGTAATAGGGTCCCGTTTTTACCCTTTGGGTACGGAACCCTAAAAACTACCTATTTGTTAGCCGAACCACAAATTTTTAGCGCCGTTGTACTAACGTCACGTCACGAACCGCCTTAAACATAAAACAATAATTAAGTGTAAGTTTTATAATTTTAAATTTCAGTTTCGTATCCAAAGGCGAGTTAGAAGCGCACGGTCGCAAGCACAGCGGCGCGCATCCGTTCGTCTGCGACGACTGTGGCAGCGGATTCACAACGTCTAGCGCACTGCTCAAGCATAGACGCACGCACACAGGTATCACACACACACATAAGCATACTTAACGTCGATTTCGTTCAAATCTCGTTCAGATCAAAGAAGTTATGTTTTGGTGACTTTTTAAAATTTAATCAGACAAAACAGCTTTTAGAAATTCCTAGCTATGTAATTCGTAAAAAAATATCTGTTAAGGTCGCTGATAATTTAGAGCATTTCAATTAAAACCGTTTTTTGATGCGAAATTTATACTATTTTTATTAAAGTAACTTGTTTATTTTCGTGTATTCTATTCGATTATTCGGTTTCTACAACTTTTTTCCCTTTCTTTGGTATTTTTTTTAATCTGAACATTTACTCTAAGGTTATTTTCGCGAGAACTCATAATAAAACACTGTTTTTACCGGATTGATCGCGTATATTTTATATTTTGTTTATAACCTGACGTTTCGGAGGCTTTTCAGCTTCCAAGGTCACAGGCAGACAGGCAGGCAGGTGAGTCTGCCTGTGACCATGGAAGCTGAAAAGCCTCCGAAACGTCAGGTTATAAACAAAATATAAAATATACGCGATCAATCCGGTAAAAACAGTGTTTTGTTCTGAACATTTACGTTCGTTACCATAAAACTAATTCTTTAAAAATAATCATTGTGCTTGATTTTTTCATTAATCGCCCTTTTAAGTAAATCAGTCATGAGTAACCATAACACAAGCTCTGTTTAGCTTGGGGCTAGATGATACTGCGTGGATTATCCAGCATTATTTAATGTCTTTTTCTTCCAGGTGAACGTCCCTACGCCTGCGACCTCTGCTCCCTGCGTTTCGCCGCCTCGGGAACCCTAAAAAACCACCGGAGAACTCACACTGGAGAACGGCCTTTTCAATGCTCCCTCTGCGAAAAGGCATTCGTCCAACGCACAGATCTTATAACCCATATTCGGTGTCATACGGGAGAGAGGCCATACATTTGTAGCGAATGTGGGCAAGCCTTTAGGAAGTCTGCGGCGTTGAAGACGCATTTGAAAATGCATGGGAAGGAGATGGGTGTGGCAATGCCTAATATGATTGGGATGGGGCATAGTTAATATAATTATTAATACTATTTAACGGGTATTTATCGCGTTTATTTACCTATTTTTCCCAACGTTTCGACAGGTTTACACACTGCCGTGGTCACGGGATGACTGGAGTACTGGAGCTAGGAAATAAGGTTGCCCCTGCTTCGGAGAGGCGGTAGCTCCAGTACTCCAGTCATCCCGTGACCACGGCAGTGTGTAAACCTAAATATAAAAAGAAAAATAGGTAAATAAACGCGATAAATACCCGTTAAATAGTATTAATAATTATGTGTTCAGATCGCGTAAGCTTAAAAATATTAGTTAATATAAGATTCCATAGTCTATTTACATCACGAGAAATTAAATACATTCCCAAAAATTTTCGATTCGCGTCTCGGTGTGAGCTGACCACTACAGGACTTTGTTTTGTTTTTTACAGGGTTATTGGTAAATTAGCGGCAATACGTGAACTGCAGGTTCAGCCCATCATCACAAACACGTTAGTGAAGACGCCAGGTCTTAATTCTTAATTTTGGTGTTGGTAATGGGTACCCCCCGCAATTCAATAATCGTTCGTCAGAGAGTTTTTATTTGAAACTCAACTTAAAAACAGCTCTGCCCTGAATTAACAGAAGATATGAGAGTGAAAGATCGGTCTTAAGTAACTCGTTGGGTTTCAGACAAAGATGTTTTTTCATTTAGTATCAGAGGTGACTTATATTTTTTTAGAATTTAGACTTGGCGCCTTCACGAACGTGTTTGTGATGATGGGCAGGACCTGCAGTTCACGTATTGTCACTAATTTACCAATAACCCTGTATATTATAGGGTCAGATTCCACTCATAAAATATCTCTGTCCTATATTCCTAAGTAATTTACGTATCTAGTAGTCGAGTTTAAATGAAGTTACATCACAACACACTGATAATATAAATGTGAAAGGTGATGGATGATAGATGGATGATTGTTACTTCACGTCAAAACTTCTCTACAGATCGGGCTGAAATAATGCATTTACCGATGTGGAGTGGTGGGCGAAGGTCTGCCTGCGACGCAGGACGTTGCGGGTTCGATTCCTGCCTCAGGACAAATGTGTGTGCGATCTGCAGACATTTGTTCAGGGTGTTCTGATCGTTTTCTATGTATAATAAAAAATATGTATCTATGTATTGTATTTTTTTATGTATATCAGTTATCTAGTACCCATAACACAAACTCTGCTTAGCTTGGGGCTAGATAATGCTGGATGCGGCAAGCTGAAGACAGCGCGCTATGGCGCTCATTAGGGGAGGCCTATGTCCAGCAGTGGACTAATAAGGCTGATGATGATGGTGAACAATCACCGAGTTGTTTGTGTAGTCCTGTAGCCCTCGTTCCTAATTAAGAAATCAGAATCAAAACCAATCATGTTCTTAATAAGTTTCGATTGCTAATTTATGTAATGTATTACATATATACCTGCATATTGGGACCATTATGTTAAGTTTACATATTAATAGACTTGAAGCAGAGTTTAAATCACATTATATTATTACATATATGTATGTAACAATGAGGATATGTAACTGAAACTAATTTTATGTAAATTTTTATATTTTAAGATTAATTTTGAGTAGAACAATAGCTACACCCTTATCAATCCAATTTGGGTCACTCCCTCTATTTAATTAATAGTTATTTGTTATACAAGTGCAAAGTTTTTTTTTAACCGCGTGCTCAATTTTGATGACCGAGCAAGCGAAGGATTCTAAAATTAGAATACTGAGCGTTAGCGAGGGAATCAAAAGAGCACGAGGTAAAGAATCTTTGCACTCGAGTGCAACAAGTAACTCTTCATCCCACCTCAGCGAGGAAAGAGTATTTTTGCTGTTTGATATCTGAGTGCAAAAGCCGTTTTTATCCTCTAGCAGATAAAACGGCTTTTGCACTCAGATGTCGAAGAGCAAAAATACTCTTTCCGAGATGGAGGGGATGAAAAATATATGATGTCCTTTATATTAATAAGTACCTAGTGTACCTACCTTATTTAATTAATTGTGTGTATATGTAATTAATTAAAAGAAATAAAAACCACTATAACAGAAAATAAATTCTTTATTTCAATAATAATATCCAATTTTATCAGATTAACACATTCTTTAAAGGAATTAAAATCTGTCAGAACTTCCGGAGGTTAAATAAAATTTTGTCATTTGAGATCGTCAAATCACAAGAATCGCTACTTAATATTGCCAGAGAGACTTACACCCTACTTTGGGTTGCCAGTTTTGAGCAAAATATTGCAGGTCGTATTAATAAGCAAACTAGAGTTTTAATATACCACTAAGAAGATTTTTATCGTGCTTTTTAATTACAACAAAAATTAGGGGTGTTTTTATTTTAACGTCTGTGGCATCTATGTATAATTATGTAGTACCCACAACACAAGCTATGTTACTCTAAGTCTAGATAAAGATGTGTGGATTATCCAGCATTATTAAATAACTTTAAAACCTGTCTTATTAATTTGACACCCTGACGGGGTACATTTGTTATTATAACCTAACAACATGTTAGAATAGTAAACTATTCATGTACCTGTTAAGGATGCAATAAACGAAATCTCTATTTTATTAGAAAAAATTCGTGACTCATCAAGTGATCTCTGAAAGTACAAGAGCTACGAAACTGATATTTTTCATGGAGTTTCCTTTTAGGGCTAAGAACGGATTTTAGGAAATTCAAATGGAGGAATTTATAGGTTTTCTCTTAAAAAATTTAAACAGGATTGGTTGGTAAACTTAAGCGTTGATAGTTTACATGGAAACCAACGTTACTTAGGGTGTTACTTAAGTCCACGCGGGTGAAAACGCGGGCGGGTGAGCTAGCATCAAATAAATGGTATGCTATGATCGTTCAAAGTAAAATTTTCGTCAGGGCTTTTTGATTTTTTGTCTAAATGGCTTATTACGGTGGTAAAAGGGACCTTTAGTTTGCTTATTATCACACTAAAATCGTTTAAGCTTGAATGGAAGGTGTAAGTAGCCCCCGTAAAATCTTCTAAAATTTTTAAAAACTATTACATACTAGTATTTACATACACTGTTATTGAGGTAATGTTTTTTCTAAACTTTTTGTACTTACTGTTAATTTTATTTTTTTCTAATTTAGGTATAAATTTTTTGTCTCCAAATTGTATTTATTATTTATATTATAATCAGTGGAATTTACAACGTGACTCATAAATCATAATATCGATTGTTAATCTTTCTTTTTTTGCGATGGTTTACTATATTTTTTCATTAATACGAACAATTTGAAGACAAATCTTTATCAATGTTATATCTAAAATTACTAATAATATCATGTTTTTATTATCTCAAAATGTCTAAATTTACGTATATTTTATATTCTCTAAAAAGAATCTAAATATAATGTATAATATGCTTATATATGTAATAACTATTATTTATTTTTCATTTAAAACGATTTTTCATAATATTGGCACGTAACTGACTGGTATTTGACTGCAGTAGTTATTGAGTCGCATCAAAAACGGTTTCGCATTGCGTTAAAAATAGCTATATCCTACCGATATATAAATTAAACGCAGAAAAATAGTTTGACACAAAACTTTTAACAAATTAATCTACACTTAGTAACGTATTTTTTTGTTCATCAAATCTGTGTCAATAAAAAAATAAGAGACGCTTATTTGACTAAATTTAAATAAAAAAACCTGTACAACTCAATAACTACTGCACGCATTCTCTAAAAGACTAGGTTTGAGTTATTTATTTAAAAAAATGTACAAATACTTTGAGTAGAATCGGCGGTTATTTTAGTTAATACATTTTTACCTTATTATCTTGAAATTATATAGAACATTTATAAGGTTTAAAAAATTTCAGTTTTAACAGTAAATTAATTAACATTTACGGAATTTGTTCTGGTTTTCAAATTTCGTGAAGTTGTTGACAAATAATTAAAAATTGTTTTTATTGGAACATTATTAAATTTTCGTAGTAAATTTGAAACGTTTACAACACTGGTAGTGAATTTTGTTATTAGGGTTCCGTACCCAAAGGGTGCTAACGGGAACCTATTACATTTTCTTTTGCACAATACGTTGAGTGAACGGACTTAGGTTTTTTACTCTTAATCCTTCGTCTAAGGCCTATGGCCTACCTAGCATGAATTAAAGGATTATTACGCAAAATTCACAAAGTTGGCAGTTTTAGTAGCCGAATCAAAGATTCAGATGAAAACATAAAGCTGCCCAAATAATACTATAAAAATAATCTTAAAACTTAAGCGATATAAGATAAATAGATTTGACATGAAAAAGTACAAACTTATTCAATACAGTACTTCTTTTAATGTAGGTAGTTATTAAATAAAATATACTTTATTAACAAAGAAAATTACAATCAAATAATAGCAACAAATTAAAACTAGTATTTACAATTCAAACAATTGAGCTAACTGCAGACTCTTGCTAACAATCTACAGGTAGCTCAATAGATCCATATCAATACCAGTCGGACGCCAATAACATGATTTTTTTATGTTCGCGTGATAGTAGTAGGCGTTTTTATGTTGGGTTGTTATTTAAATTTTGACATTTATTTTGCGAAATACATGACTATATTAATGTTATTGAGTACTTTATCAGTCTATGTCAAATCTATTTACCTCAAAGGCGCACTATCCAAAATACATCTCGCTGGAGAGCGGCCTTAATACATAATAAGCGAAAATGAATTAAAAAATATATTTTATAAAATCACAATGTAAAATGATATTGCAAAACTTATAAAGCAAATATAATTTTGGGTCTCACGTTTTTTACACGTCTTATAAAATCACAATGTGAAATTATATTGCAAAAACTTATACAGCAAAAATTGTAACAGAACAAAATGAAAGTTGTCTGGAAGAGATCAATACTCAAAATATTTATTGTTGCTATCACATTGGCATAATTTGTAGGTGAAAGGTATATCACAATGTGAACCCTGTTGGGCCTAATAAAGTGAAAGTCAGACCGAGTTTGTTTTAAATAGGTAGGCACAAGTGTCGCATTGGCAAAATTCGTCTGCACAGAAGAGAACATATCAACCCGATTGAATACGAATGCCAAAATTGCTTTTAAGTCAACAAAAACAGAGCTCAAGCTATCTCGCTCATATGATATGTACACGGGAAGACAAAAAAGGACCAACGTATTTTCCCTTTATTCCATCCAGTCCTACCAGTAGTTCGATAGTCGAACTGTTTGGATGTTTTTTTTCCAAATTGTTATACTGACGGATCGAACTATTTGGAAACATGGATTTTATTCCAAATAGATTTACTATGATTATAATGGTACAGTCAGAAATGGTACTTCAAATGCATTTGTATCTTGAGAGGAAATTGTCCTTTTTGTTATGATATAATAAATCCTTTCTCGATATATCCTCTTTGAAGGATCACTTAAAACAAATTATGAAGTATACTTATAATATACTTGTCACTCATTTTATTTGTCATGTAAATTAATGATTTGTGTTGAGGTGAATAAGTAATTCGTGTGGAGCGAAAATGGAAGAAAATAAAGAAGAATCAAGTGTTGTGTTTTTAAAGAGAGGAAGGGGTACGGTGCTGCTATATGCAGGACACCAATATTACAAAAACAAAACATATGAAAATAGTTCAGCTATCTGGAAATGTGCTTCAAGCAAAATTAACAAATGCGTTGGTTCAGTTACACTGCAGGTAAAATCTTACTAATATTATAATAAGCGGGAAAGGTTTACAGATGTTTTGATGTTTTAATGTTTAAAAAATATATTTGCTACTAGATTTATAGTAGTAGGGAGTAGTTAGTAGCCTATGTATGGATGAAAAAAACTATTGTCGTAAATCTAAATTTATTCAAAAAAGGTACCTATTTTGACGACCCGTATTTAATTGGGTATTTCTTGGTTTCCAGGACAAAAATATACTGAAGCTGAAAATGCATAGTAATAACTGTAATCCAAATTTTGCAAAAAATGACATAGATTTAAAAATACATCAATGTAAAGAAAAGGTTGCTAAACATCCTGAGGAATCAATACCAACTATTTACAAACAAACTTTAGTAGATATTAAAGATTCCGGAGTTGATTTAATATGTAAAATTCCATCTTTTACTTCCGTCAAAAGCACCTTATACAACAAAAGGAACAATGCTGTTGGTATGCAAAAAACATGTTTCAAAAATGTTGATGATGTCATTGTTCCTCCTCGGGATCAGTCATTTCTACTGGGAGATTACTGCTGCGAAAATATTCGTATTTTAGTATTTTGTACAGATGAAACCAGACAACTCTTGAAAAATATAAAACATGTTTTTGGTGATGGAACGTTTCGAGCATGTCCTGAACCTTTTATGCAAATTTACACTTTGCATGGTGATATCGGTAGTTCATCGGCGAATACAAATATAATTCCCATGATCTACGCTCTGATGTCAGCAAAAACACATGAAGCTTATGTGGCGTTGTTTGAAATGATTAAATCTCAAATTCCGGATTGGTCACCCACAAAATTCACTAGCGATTTTGAGCAACCGTCATATAATGCTATGTTGACAGTATTTCCGAAAGTCAAAACTAAAGGTTGTTACTATCATTTTCGGAATAGTATTTGGAGAAAGTGTAAAAATCTACAGCTTGTAAAGAATAAAAGCACTCGGCGGATTATTGCATTGTGTGCAGTTTTACCTTTACTTCCGAGGGATAAAATAGAGTCGGGATGGAGTTACATACAAGAATTTGTTGACGTTAATGACAAGAAAATGTGTTCACTGGTTTCATACATGAACAAGTTTTGGATGAAAGATAATAATTTTATCGATTCCTGGTGTGTATTCGGTGAATTGCATCGTACTAACAACTTTATAGAAGGTTGGCATGTGAAAATTAACAATGAATGTAGAAGGAAAAAGGCCACTTTATTGAAAATATTAAAAGTTTTCAAAGATGATGCCGCTTTGTATAGTGTTTTACGAACACAAATTCAAAATGAAGTGGCCCCATTTAAAAGCCGAACAAGAGAGAGCATTCTGAGGGATCAGCATATACAAAATACCCAAATGATGCTTTTAAATGGCGACATCTCTGTAGGACATTATTTAGAAATTTTGAGATAAAACTTCTAAACATTGTGAAAATGCATGCATGCAAATGAAATGCAGACTGTTTCAGTAGTGTCTTTCTCCCAAATGTTTCTAAATTAAATACTGATAGTATAACAAGCACAAGTTAGGTTAATATTATTATAAATATTATTATAATATTACAAATATAACCTTGGTAATTTAATAATTTTGTATGATTTACGTAAAGTGTTTGTGTTGTTTATTATTGTTCTGAAGCAGTTCGTGGAAAATATGCCCAAAAAAAATAAAGCAGACACAATTTAGTTTTTCCACTTTTGGCCAGCTGATGCGACATCTTTGCACGTTGTAAATCGATGACTGTACTTCGGAGTTAGTAAATCTATTTGGAATAAAATCCATGTTTCCAAATAGTTCGATCCGTCAGTATAACAATTTGGAAAAAAAACATCCAAACAGTTCGACTATCGAACTACTGGTAGGACTGGATGGAATAAAGGGTATTTTCATATGTATCCCACTCAAAATACGACTCGCGAATGTCGAGATCGCGTCGCCGAATACGTAATGCGCGTAGCCATCACCCAATAGCAACCACACATGTTTCGTGGGCATAGACAGAGCGTTATGATTGGTTAGGATTTTTTCATATGCCTCTATGTCCAGCGGTGGACAGGCTGATGATGATCTCTTCTTTACTGTAAGATCGTCTATTGCAAAATCATATTTTTTATAGTATCTTTCGTAACTTCAACGATTCTAAAATTTGTATGTACGAAACAAATTGTCTTTCTTTGTTCTGATACCTACCTATAACATTAGCTCTGCTTATTTTCGTGCTAGATGATTTTAAAGGTGCGTCCAGAATAATTAACATAATAATAACTTATGTTACACGTCCACATAAAAAAACATGTTAATTAACTATGTTACTTAATATGCACTTTAAAATTAACGAAAAAAAAAACGAAATAATAAATTGAAAAGAAATAACGTGAGACCCAACCTTAATGGCATGGCAAAGGCGTAATTATATTACTTAAAAACTAGCAATTTTATAAATTGCCTTTTATATTATACAAACAGGGCGTTCTTAAACCGTGCCGTGAATGCCTAGGTCATACCAATGTGTCCTATGGTGTCATAATCTCGGAGTCTTTTAAAGAAATCCTTGTACTATACAACGATCCTATCCATTCAAGGTTGTCTGTTAGAGATCGCTCTTGAGCGAGAATCCACCAATCGTCACTTAGTTTTTTTATTGTTAGTTGTTTCTATTTGATTTTGGTGATGAATAAATAACTTTTCTATATTCTATCTCAGTGCTCTTTGTACGCTTTTACTATCGAAATTACAATCTAGGCTAGAAAACACCTTTCTACTACATTTAGTACACTTGGTTAAACATTTTACTGTAATCATTTTTGGGGAAAGATGGCTATAAACGACCAAAACACGGCACGGTAAGAAAAAGTCCCCAAAAATTATAAAAAATGATTAAAATTCGGAAACTACAATAAAATGGCACATGATAACTAGAATGAAAGCCGCTGGGCGTTATTTACGTTAACGCTTTTTCACGTCACGTTAACGCTTTTGATCACTTTAGGTTAACGTCATTTTCACATTTCGTTAACTTTATGCGAGCTCCGTAGAATTTCAGTTACTGGTTACGCCATCTGTTAACGGAAAAATGACATAAGTAAACTCATTGTTGTAGATGATTTAGGTAAGTAGGTAAATAAAAACCTTCACTTCTAAGCTAGATGACACAGTCTCTTGGGTAGCCCCCAGGTGATTTACAAAGGGAGGCTCAGCTTATCTCTTAATTATTATACCCATTTCTGTGAGTGTTTTAACGGCAACACAGACACGTAATCCTCTAGCTAGTTTACTAAAGTAGAGGCTCAGCCCCCTTAAGCTAGTTTACAAACTGGTTCACCCCCCCCCCCATTCTAGTGTATGTATATATTTATCTATTTCTAATAATAAGTAACATACACAATCATTTAGCGCCAGCCTTCTCCAGAAAGTCCATTTTGAGCCGTAACTCGACGAGAAACAGTTGCTTCTGCAGTGAGAAGATTTCTTCTTTCTGTCGCAGCTCCATGTTTAATATCTTCATCTTTGCTTCATGCTCCCAAACCGCGTGCTGGCGTTTTGCGTTGAAGTATAATCTAGAACAAAATTATTTCTTCATCATGACATGACACATAGGATACAAAAGGAGGCTCTGCCCCCCAGCCCTCTTAACAGTTTCCAAAGGGTGGCTGGTGGGGGGTCGGACACCAGAATAGGGGTATTCTAGTATATCTATATCTAATATATAACACAATCATTTAGCGCTAGCCTTCTCCAGAAATTCCGTTTTGAGCCGTAACTCGACGAGAAACAGCTGGACGTGCCTCCCTCAAACGAAGGGAGGGATTCTTCCATTATAACCACGCTTGAGAGGATGTAAAGCTCTGTGCACATTAATCCAACGTTGCTACCAACCAGCACAAAACGTGCATTCAAATAAGGGCAATAATCTTAATTTTTAGACTATTTTATCATCAACTCTTAATCATTGTTTGTGCTGCATATTTTCATTCTGACACGGCTTTGCTTGATTTGTTTGGTCAAATAAGTTTGATGATTTTAGATTTTTCTACCTCTCTTCGTCAGTATGTTCGCTGCGCTCGCGCTCCGTCCTATCGTGCCCGTTGTCGAGGCTGCTCAGGTTTAGTGGCGTGTTCGACGCCTCCGTCAGCTTCTGTAGCAGGTTCTGTTGGAGCCGAGCCTAAGGGATTAAAATGTATGTTATTTGAGAAACTTAAAACTTTTTTAGCGGAGCCATGGACCTCTAAACGTTATTGACGAGCGGAGCAAGAGGCGAAAAATGAATTTGTTTTGAAAAACAATAAAGAACAAGAAGAATAAAGAATATTTATTTTCAAAAAATAACAGGGTAGCCCTAAAGTTAATTATAGCTGTATCATACCTCTATATACATTTACTTGGTTATCTTAGTAAAACACAAAAAACAATAAAATAGATATTTTTGTGAAATCAGACCTACCTACATATTTCCTACAATAATTTAAACAACATAAAAATACTTATGTATGTAAAAAGCCAGCTGATTTTACAAGCAAACTGATTTTCCATCAGAGCCCTTTTTGTTGGCATAATGGACAATGTCTCCAAAAATACTATTAGAAACACTTTATTAAATATTTTTGTGTAGTTATTTTGCGCCGATACGTGAGGTACCTTTCAAGCTCTATACTGTTCTATATGATGTAACGGGTTATGTTATCTGTTCTGTATGATTTAACAGGTTATGTCATTTGTTCTATTATGATGTAACGGGTTATGTTATCTGTTGTGTATGATATAATGGGTTACGTTACCTGTTGTATATGATGTAACGGGTTATGTTATCTGTTCTATATGATATAATGGGTTATGTTACCTGTTCTATAGGATGTAACGGGTTATGTTATCCGTTCTATAAGATGTAACGGGTTATGTTACCTGTTCTATATGATGTAACGGGTTCATCATATGCACCGTGTGTTTGTGTGAGGGCGAGTGGGGGTGTATTTGGACGTGAGGCTCCAGAACGTTCGTTATCGTTTCGTCGCTGTCGTTCGTACTTGATAGTCGACCGTTTGACATCTGAGGAAAGAAAACAATTTTAATAATTGTGATGAATAAATACTAGCTTTTGCCATCGGCTTCGTGCGCGTTTGTTCGACTAAAATAGCTTAGATGTTTATCCAGGCTTAAAACTACCACAAGTAGATAGTAATAGTAATATTGCTGGACATTTCACACAGCATTATCTAGCCCCAAGCTAAGCAGAGCTTGTGTTATGGGTACTAGATAATTGTTATACATAATACAATACAATACATATACCTCGTTTTTTTTAATCCTGCCAATAATGTACACAAATCAATGTCACTATGAAAGTGACAGGACAGCAGAGCAAACCCTTGAATTTTTATGGATCATTAGGTATAGTTCTTGCCCTCGGCTTTGCTTGAGCAGGAAATTTTCATAAAGCTAGAATTATTTTACTAAATACATTCATCTCACAAGGCGCGGGGCCTCCCGCCGTAAAACTACACACGCTGCGCTGCTGGTGTTCTTTTCTGCGAGTCATAATAATCCTAGGCTCACGCACCACCCTTCACTATGCTTGTACCTAACAACAAAGCAAAGCAACATTTGGTTATGCCCTCTGAGAGTAAATAAAACAAACAAATAGGTGTTTTTTTCATAGAGAACTACATTTTAAGGAAGGTTTATTCATGAGTACATTAGTTTTCACTGCCTAAATTACTAATATCCTAGTCCTACAAGGGCGTAGCATTATTTGACCTCAGAAATAAATATAAACAAATACTTTTCTTGTTTTTTTATTTCTTCGTTGCCTATAATTACAGCTGATTATCAATTATAGTCTTTATCCCGTTGGAGTATTCAAGCCTGTTGTTAAGCCTTCCAAGAAAGCTTGTTTCGATGTCTCTTGACCTCAGTATCCACCCTTGTTTTTATTACTGTATGGCCTGCAACAAAATAGGATATATTTAATATGCAGATCACAGGAAGCAATAATGCATGAGTGATATAAGTCATTTCTCAGAAGCAGTAGGAATGCTTTTTATCCCACTAATATTAGTTTGGATTGATGGATGTTTGTTACTCAATCACGGCAAAACAGCAAACGGACGGAAGGGGTCCGTATGAAATTTGGCATAACGATAGATTATAGTCTGGAAAACACATAGGCTACTTTTTATCCTTTTACTTTTTTTAAATAAAGACATAGACTTTTCTTTGAAATTGAGGTAGATACCTAAATCAATTCTTACCTTCGTTAGAACAGATAATTAATTTCGGCGAAAAAACTGACGGACGATTCTTCATATAGCAGAATAGGTGAATTGGTCAATACTTCGTCAAAATTGGTTTTGCTACCTTTTTTCGTGGGCGAAGAAACCCTTCCTGTTGATTTGTGTTCTTTTACAACCATTCCATGTTCTTTGCGATATTCCCAAGAGCTCGGCTGTTTTGTTGACACACGCGACCAATAGTTCATGTACGTCTGCTTGTACACATTTATTACCATCAGTTTTTCATTGGCTCAGAGTCAGGCTCTTTATCATTATCAGCAAACACACACAACCAGGTAATAACAATAACTCTAACACAGCAAGATCACTTTAACGGGTAGCACACAGAACAGTTCTGTGGGGTAGCATATAACTTCACCAACAGCAAAAACCGGCGGCGCGGCGGCGTAGCCAGAGAAAGAACATTCGATTCCAGAACGGGCGAAGGACGGGAAACCTCTAAGAACTTGAAGAAAATCTTGAAATTATTTTGTTTTCTCCGAGACAGGAAACGAAAGTAGTGTTGCCGCAGTCAAAATTAAAAAGCTCCAGACCGAACCCAAATTTTGTCCGAAATAATGACAAAATGATTAGTTTCGTAATATATGAGAAAAACTGCAAAATGATATATTGCAAGCTGAAAATAGAAAGAGTAATCACCTATAAAACTAATATCACTAGGCACAAATTACGTAAAAAATGTATAGTGTGTTTGTGACGCCCTCATGCTCTAAGACTGAACGGATTTGTTTGAATGAAACCAGGATGGTACCAGGGTAGCTTATCTAACATGGATTATCCATTGGCTACAATCCCTGAAAAGTGGAATGATCCAATTCAGCTCAACATACGTAGATAAAAAACGTTCATACCAACGCAGGATACCTACATAATAAATCACAAGAAAGAGCACATAAGGCCTCACCAGACGTGACTCCCCAAATTGCAGGTAGTAAGTAAGAATAGAATGAAATAGAAATACATTTATTTTTAACAACAATATAAACAGTAAGTAGTAACATTACATAAGTTACAGCTTGCCTAAAAAAATTAATTGAGATGACAAGGAAAAGAAAATGAGCTCATGAGGTTAAACTGGCGAATATAATGAAGATAACAAAATCAAAATCAAAAATTCTTTATTTCCATAATTACAAAAATGTACCCTTAGAAAAGGTGAAATCCTTAAAATAAAACACTGACACGGAAATAGCGGAAATACTTTTGATTTCTGTCGCTTCGGTATGTAGACTAAAGTAAAGAAGCGACTAAGAAACCTGTTAGTTGTTATTTTTCGAGTTGGAGCAAAACCCGTCCAAAGGTTTTTTATCCCCTAAATAATCTGATATTTTGTAGTAAGCTTTTTTGCACAGAAAGGTTTTGACAATTTGTTTGAATTTATTTATTGATAGATTTTGCAACTCACTAGGAGTTTTGTTGTAGAAGTTTATACATTGCCCTTTAAAAGATACATTAATCTTGTGAAGCCTGGTTGTGGGCATATCGAGTTTATGTTTATTTCTAGTATTTATATTATGTATATCGCTATTTTTAGGAAAGCTTTTGATATTTTTATGTGTACAATAAGTTTTCATAAATATATTGACTGTCATTATGTTTATTTCTTTGAATTTGAACAACTGACTGTTGGAAAATATACAAAAGGGCAACGGCGAGCGGAGTAGGCCGATTTTTTCTAAATCTCTTTCTTTGAGGCACTGAATAAAATACGACGGCATTATAAAAATGTTGTAATATCTACATAATAAGTATTTTAATATCCTATTAAAGTGGTACGTTAGGTATTATTATAATATTCTCTGCTAGTACAGTGGCCACTATGCATGAATATGGTGTATGCTATTGTAGTATATGCCGTTCCGATACGCGTTTTGGTCCGAAAAGACCCGTAGAACGTCACGGTCCGCAAAAGATCCGCAGAGGTAGAAAAAAGTCCAATATAGGCCAAAAACATCCGCAACGGCAACATTTCATTACATTTTGTACCCAATGTGCAGTACCAATGCACATCGACAGAACTATTCCCCATTCCTCAGAATATGACCCAGTGGCACAAAATAATTACCCATAAAACATGTTTATCGTTTATTATCTTTGTAAGAAACTAAAGTACTAGATTAAAAATATGCCAGGACCTTAATTTATTGACCAGTTGACAAGTTTTGGTTAAAATTAAAATTCCTAGATTTTTTTACGACAAAACGTAATACTGTCGTAGTTACCTTCTACAAAGGAGGTAAATTTTTTACTGGTATCCCCTATGTTTACGTTTGTGGCAGCTAATTCGGAGATATGGTTTAGATAGTTTGTTTTTATTATACATAGAAAAAGACCAGAACACCCGGAACAAATACCTGGTCACAAAGTGTCCTACACTACGTTAAAACCTGGTTAACACTCACGTTAACAGGTAGGCAGTCTTCGTCTTTTATGCTTTGGGCGTCCGCACTTGTAGTGGCATCACCTTCATCGTCTGAAACGAAAAAGTGGTGTCAGAGTCACAAAATAAATAAAATAATATCGTAATTTACTAAGACTTTGCTGTCCGTCTGTCACCAGGCTGTATCTCATGAACCGTAATAGTTAGACAGTTGAAATTTTCACAGATGATGTATTTCTGTTGCCGCTACAACAACAAATACTAAAAAACAGAATAAAATAAGTATTTAAGGGGGCTCCCATACAACAAACGTGATTTTTTTTTCAGTTTTTATAGATAACTAGTAGCGCCTCGCGGTTTCACCCGCGTAGTTCCCGTTCCCGTGGGAATTTCGGGATAAAAAGTATCCTATGTCCTATTCCAGACTATAATCTATCTCTGTGCCAAATTTCATTCGGATCCGTTCAGCCGTTCTGGCGTGATAAAGGAACAAACATCCATCCATCCATCCATCTAAACTTTCACGTTTATAATATTAGTGAGATGGTACGGAACCCTTCGTGCGCGAGTCTGACTCGCACTTGGCCGGTTTTATTTGTATATAAGTAGGTTATTTAGATTATCCAAAGGTACTCTACTATCCATTCATACTATCTCACTAATATTATAAACGTGAAAGTTTAGAGATAAATTCGAAAGTATCTCTGTCTGTATGTTACCTTTTCACGTCTATACGGGTGAGCGGATCTCAATGAAATTTGTCAGGGAGGTAAACAATATCCCGGGGACAGACATAGGCTACTCAAAAAGCGCGTGCGTAACCGCAAGCAGCAGCTAGTTCATTATATAAGTGTGTGTGCGATACCTTTGACGTCTAGCGGGTGTATGCTCTGCCACAACATCCCGTCAAGTAATCCGGGGGGGTCGGAGGAGGGGAGCGGCGTCTGAAACGATAGCACCCTTTATAAAATTACGAGTAATCCGGGAGGGTCGGAGGAGGGGAGCGGCGTCTGAAACGATAGCACCCTTTATAAAATTACGAGTAATCCGGGAGGCTCAGGGGGAGGGGGGGGGGGGGAGCGGTGTCTGAAACGATAGCACCCTTTATAAAATTACGAGTAATCCGGGAGGGTCGGAGGAGGGGAGCGGCGTCTGAAACGATAGCACCCTTTATAAAATTACGAGTAATCCGGGAGGCTCAGGGGGAGGGGGGGGGGGAGGGGGGGGGGGAGCGGTGTCTGAAACGATAGCACCCTTTATAAAATAACGAGTAATCCGGGAGGCTCAGGGGGAGGGGGGGAGCGGTGTCTGAAACGATAGCAAACTTTATAAAATTACGGAAAACTATCGTAATATACATAAATCCGACGCCGTTACCGCACAGCAGGGGGGACAAGACCCGTCACTATCAGTAAATGCTGTGCTACAACTAACCGTATTTGTCTGTGTATCAGTGGCACGCATCTTGCACTTCTTCTTATAGTTCTCGTACCACATCTTGACTTGCGCGGGAGTGCGCGGCCGCTCGCCGCCGCACCGTTTGTTCACCTCCTCGCAAATCGTGCCCCACACCAGCTGGAAACAGATAGAGTTATTCTTTATTTGAGTTTTCAGCCACAGACTTACCTACCTACAAAATAAAAAAATTATAAACAGTATCAAATGCGAAAGTTTGAATAGAATGGAATAGAAAAAACTATATTTGTCACTCGTACAAGCAGGAACAAACATTTATAAAAGAGACACAGAAATAAACAACTTGCTCGAGTCAACACAAATAACTTAGAAGATATAAGGAAAATTTAAACGACAGGTTTTAGGTACATCAGAGACGAGAGGTTGTCAATTTAGGTAGCTGACGATTCAAGATGTTGTCGTTTTTGAAAGTTGACATTCTAAAAAAGTTGTCGTCTTCGGAAGTTGTCGTTTCCGAAAGTTGTCGTTTTAGGAAGTTGTCGTTCTCACCCTGAGGGACAAAAAGGTCTTTGTCTCAGCATAATGTTAGTCGCGTTTGCAACCAACGCTGATCATCCGACAAGACCGTTTGGTGACGTCACGGAATATAAAACAACTTTAAATTGACTACGGACTACGGAGGTTCGAAATACATACAAAAATTTCTTAAAAAAGTGAGAACTACTGTAGTTTGGATGTTTGTTTCCTCTTCACGTCAAAACTATTGAACGAATCGTGCTGAAATTTTGAACAGAAGTAGTTCTAGGCCTGGTCTAAAAATAGGCTACTTTTTATCCCATAAATCAGTTCCCATGGAATAGAAATAACTTTTAAACGTTTACGTTAAAAGACTCGGCGTAGTTTTCCAAACGCTGCCCAACCTAGCTGGATCCTCCTCTTGGCCTCCTTCTCGAAATTGTTTTTACCAAACTGCAGAATCCGCCCGAGGTAAGTGTATTCGGAAACAATTTCGAGAAGGTGACCATTATCCACCCAAACTGTCTCATTTATAATATTTATGTAGTGTAATACAATACCTGAGTGCATCTAAGTTTAAACAGATAGGTAAGCGAAGGCGCATGAAAAAGGTAGTCAACAAAACCGGAGCCGAATTCTGCTAACCAATCGCTTTACTATGACTATAATAGCGTCTTAGAATCGTCCATGGATGAAAGAAAGTCTAGTCAAGATAGTGCGTGGCGGGCGAAGGTCCGCCTGCGACGCAGAAGGTCGCGAGTTCGTTTCCCACCGTGGGACAAATGTTTGTAAGATCTGCAAATATCCAGGTATTCTGGGTATTTCCTATGTATAGTAAAAAATATCTGTGCATGTTATTTTAAGTATATTCGTCATCTAGTACTCATAACACAAGCTCTGCTAAGTTCGGGGCTAGATGATGCTGTGTGGTATATCTAGCATTATTAATTTATTGTTTTACTAGAAAATTCGAATTTAACTATTCTAGGGGGATGAAAAGGTATTTTTACGAAAATTCCCGTAAATCTCCCATGGGAGTTTGATGTTCTACCAGGACAAAAAGCAACCTATGTTACTCTACATCTTTTCAACTAACTGTATGTCAAAAATGAAGTCGATTGGTTGCGTAGTTAGGGCGTGAAAACAAACAAAGACACTTTCGCATTTATTGTACCTATTAGTTAGGATTTATTTTGACATGCGTCCCTCCATCTGTAGTTTCTTTCATCAAACGTAAAATGCCAAAACGTGTCATCATAAGATGATATAGTTTGTTATGGTGAAGTGATTTATTTAGTGGAATTGTCCCTGGTGTAACATGAAACAAGTACTAGGCAAGCGAATAGTTTCGTAGGAACATTGGCGCGTGCGGAGTCACATTTCTAAACTATAAATTAATACTAATCTGTATTGGTAAGGTGGTCTCGATTACGAGTCATCGTACCAGCCCATTTGTAAATTGTCTAGAGACGATGTCGCCCCGGATCGTAGAATCAGCCCGTTAGTAAAATGCCTAGACGCGATATCCCCGGATCGTAGGATCAGCCCGTTTGTAAAATGCCTACACGCGATGTCGTCCCGGATCGTAGAACCTGATCCGACGCGAACCCTTGCCGAGTCCGACGCGAACCCTTGCCGAGTCCGACTCGCACTTGACGTTTTATTTTAATAAACTGAACCAAACACGAGCGAATTCGCGGTCAGAAACTATATTATTTTCCGTATCCTTTGATCACTGTCGGATAACGAATAAATAAAGAATTTAAGTAGAATCCGATTAAGATATGTTAACTATACCGTTAAGTATCTTACATGATACAGTTATCTTATCGATTAAAACTGTATCTACAGTTAATTGGTAGTTTATCGTTTTGTTATTGCAACTATATTATATTTAACAATATCTGGTTACGTGAGTGATTCTTTGGGGAGTAAAGTTTCGGCCAAACCTACGCGTCAAACACGCGGGCGGGGGACGCGCAGCGAGAGCGTCAACAACGCGAAACTTTTTCTTAAGAGGCCTGCGGATGATTTGCCGTATGGGCAAATCATCCGAAACGTACCTACTACCAAAATGATTTGTAGTTCGAGCATATTTCCACTATATCATGTTGTTTTTTGTATTCGAATAGGATATATCTAGGTCCCTGGTTGGTTTTTTTCTTAGTAATACACACCTATAATGAAATGTAAGCAAAAATATGCAAAATCGAATTTAACATATTTTTACGTCTAAAATGACATGTTTTCGTTTTATTTGTTTTGTATTAAACACATT
Source organism: Eupithecia exiguata (assembly GCA_947086465.1). Lineage (NCBI taxonomy): Eukaryota > Metazoa > Arthropoda > Insecta > Lepidoptera > Geometridae > Eupithecia > Eupithecia exiguata. The sequence goes on from OX352253.1 coordinate 5,816,151, forward strand.
GTACAATGTCGAATATTCAACAACTTTTCAGTCATCATTTTTGGTATTACGGAACATAATAATTCACGAATTGAAGTTGCGAGCAGCTGTCGCCGGATTCTTAAGGCTGCTATTTCGGAAAAATCTACTTTTTCATGATGATTGAGATCCTACTGCTGTTCAAATATGAAATCTAGGATTCTTATACTCCTATACCTAATATTCCATTAAATTCTGTACAAAAGCGCCAAGATAGTTTTTTGATTAGTTGCATGTCTGATGAACAAATAAAAATATCTCAATTTTGATACAAATTTGCCTTCTTCTCCGAACCAATATCACTTACTGACTTGATTTTTATATTGAAAAATAAAGCAAAGGCAGGGTAACAGATTCGCCAAAATAAATATTTGATTACTTGAACAGTACTTTTTTAATTAAAAGAAATTTAGATTTTTGCACACGCGGTCTGCTCTGTCCCGCTCCTATGAACGTGAAATCCTATATACCTATCCATTTCACAAAATGGCGTCGTTAGAGGCCCCCTTAAAAAGTTCCCGCGTCTCGGTCGCGTAGGTGTGCAAGGCATTTAAAAATGCAATTTCAATTTCATTTTAAAACACTACAATACTAGTGGCGTCTTTCTATGACGTCACTGATAAACGAACATCTGACGCTAAGCCTGATACTGGTGAACTAAATTTTTTGTACATTTAGATTTTTTTCTACCTGTTCGTGTTCTTCATTATCAGTATATAGCAGTCTTGCATTATTCAACATTGAAAATATTTCACAAATGTTTTTTGCTTGTTCTTTCAGCAAAACCAGTGTTTTGTCATGAAATTATTACAAAAAATTATGTAGGTAAATCCTTTGAAATTTCAAAACACTAAATGATGTCAGAATTTACGTAAAAAACACGAATCAATAAAAATGTTAAATTAAAAAAATCATGATATTTAAAAAACCGTGCCGTAAAAGATGATCCCCTTGTGATCTAGGATCTCCTTCTTTCGACTGAGTACCTACACATATTTCGTGGCACCTTGTATACTATGGCAGAGACAGGGAATCCTACTAATATTTTACAGGTGAAAATTTTGCCGTTGCGAAATTTTTTATGTGAACACAACGCCAAAACTACTGAACGGATCGTGCTGAAATTTTGCACACATTAAGTTCTGGACCTGGAATAAAATATAGGCTATAATCAGACAGCTTTTTAATAAAAAATAAAACCAGCCAAGTGCGAGTTAGACTCGCGCACGAAGAGTTCCGTACTATTATCTATAAAAACGGCAAAAAAATCACGTTTGTTGTATGGGAGCCCTCTTAAATATTTATTGTTTTTTAGAATTTGTTGTTATAGCGGAAACTCAAATACATCATCTGTGAAAATTTCAACTGTCTACCTATCACGGTTCATGAGATACAGCCTGGTGACAGACGGACGGACGCACAGACGGACAGCGAAGTCTTAGTAATAGGGTCCCGTTTTTACCCTTTGGGTACGGAACCCTAAAAAACGTGCGAAGCCGCTGGCCGAAGCTCGTTATGAATAAGGGGGTTAGTATGAATCAGTTATCTATTACGACAACCATGGTTTATTATTATAACTATTAGGGTTAGCAACTTCATTACGGATGTAAGTGGGTTAACTACGAACCTTATTTGTGTTTGTTGTAGTGCTCGGAGGGACGCGGAACGCGCGCGCCTAGAACGCACTCACCTTGAAGAAGTCCCTCGTTAACGGATGAAACGTTGGTGTTCTTCCAACACCAATAAGGTTCGTAGTTAACCCGCTTACATCCGTAATGAATTCGTCAAACTACGATAGTTTTTATAGTAAAAAAGGGTTAGCAACACTGCTAAAACGCTAGTTCCATCGGCATCTACTTATATACAAAGTATTATTTTATTGCAATCACATGATCTGGTTGTCGAAATGTTTATAGGTTCACTTGCTGCCGTTAGAACCAGTTTATTTGAATTCTAACGATTATTAACTTGTTTTGGTTTACGTTTCTTGTTTTATAGTTTCGATTGGAGAAATTACATGATTTAGAGTGAGGATTAAATAAAATGAGTTAAATAATGCGAGATAATCCATACAAAATTTGATATTAGAAATTCTTTGAACGTTCAAAACAATAATAATGTTTTTTTTTGTTATAGTGCTCACCCGCACTTTGGTTATCTCTAAGAATGTATGTATACACGCAACAAAAAAAACACAAATATGAAGAGAAAACGTCTGTTATTTATTTTAAAAAAGTATCTATGTTTAAAATTTAAAAATCATAGAACACACGTTGTGTTCAATGTCCCGAATTATCTCCTTTATGTTTAGTACACCCTTCCTTGGCAACCTGTATCGGACTAGGTTGCATGACATTTTGTTTTTTAGGATTTTTTTTTCTAATTTTATTCATACATAATTATTTTTATTGTGGTGATTTTCTTTTCTTTTTTTCTTGTGTGTTATTTCACTATTTTGTAGTTGTTAAGATTATATGATTCAACAATTTGACAAAATCTGTAATGTTAAGATCTTGTATAAAAAAAAAACAAAAAATTAAATTAAATGTTATTTAACGTTCGAGCATTGTCAGACAGAACATAAATCGCGAAATCTCAGTTAAGAACGAAACTGTAGTTCAATAGATTTTTTGAAAAGTGGCACCACCACATTTGTTGGTACCGTTAATTTGCGCCAATTTTTTTTAGTGCGGCATTTCAAAACGTGATTTTTTCGAATTCCAAGTTGCCCATAATGGTATTCAAAATTACCTAAACATAAATTTTAGATCGATTCTTTGAGTAGTTCTAGCTAGGAAGCTTATTATAGAAGCGTACGCAATTTCCCATAAATGATTTGCCTACCTTTCATAATCTATATGATGGAATGTGTAGTTTGTTCTTGTTTCTTGTATTTCTGTTGTGAACATCACATTTTTTCAAAAAGCTATTCTCAATAGATATCGTCCGCCTAACTCGCCGCTGGACGTCCGACGCTTCTGTACCCTGTTCTTGGACGCTATTCAGTCAGGTCAGAGCCTCTTTCCACCTGTCGTCTTGTCTCCGTGCAAGGTGACCTGTCCAGCTCCATTTTAGTTCCGTGATGCGAATCCCAACGTCTTTCACCTTTGTTCGACTTCGGATCTGGAGCTTGCTTATAATAGACTGTATTTCCCATGCCCGAAACTCTATAATACCTACAAATTCTAGAATCTGGTTCTCATTTTCATAGATTCTTAGGTGAGCTAAGTATCTATGAAGGTTAACCTTCTTGGTCCAATTGGTTGTTCGCTAGATTAATCTTAACTTAGACTTTATCTTGCTACTTGTTGCTGTGAGTTGAAGGTCTGGCGTGGAATGATTTTCACTGACAAAACCTTGCTGGATCTAGGAAAAAAGGTTACCTTGCTTCTGTTGTTGAATTGCTTCTGGCTGACTGAGCCAGTCGAAGACAAAGCTTCCAGCGAAGTGACTCTTCATATCACGTTGCTAGGGAAAGAAAGCTAACTTTGTAGAATCTAAATTCTGCTACCTACATGCTTCTGTTGTTCGTTGGTTCTGGTTTTCAAAGGAACACCTAGCTAGGGAGAAAAATTATGTTCTAGAAGCTACTGTTACCTGTTTGCTCCGATTGGTGGCGTTATTGGAGCGCCCCTGTCGAAGCACGTCGCGGTGCCTCGCGATCAGCTCGAGCACCGTCGCCTTCTCCAGCTCGGTAAAGTTCTTGGAGCGCTCCTTGTGACCGCGCCGGACGCGGAGGCCTACGCCGCTGCGGGTTGACATATCACTCTGTTGAGGAACAGCTTGCATAAAGGTGCTGGATGTTTTAACTATGTTCTATTACAAACGTACAGCGAAACCAGCCTTTTAGTACTGGTTTGGCAGCATATTTTGAGCTATGACTTCTTTTTCTATCTTTCTTTAGAAGGAACAATAGATGTTATTCCAAGGATTTTGCTAAAACGGCAGATTTTCGCTGTGCGTTTGAAACGATCGGGGCCGAATTCTGCTAGCCAATAGCTGTTTACTATGACAGTGGTATCGTCGCACAGTCGTCCAGCGTCCATAGATGAAAGAAACTCTAGTAGTGCGTGCGGTGCTATTTGCACGGAGTGTTTGATAGAATGGTTTCAATCTTGACACGGGTCCCTCCATCTGTAGTTTCTTTCGTCAAAGACAAATTGACAAAATGTGTAATTCTGAGGCGATACCATCGTTATGGTAAAGCGATTAAGTTAGTAGAATCTCTAAGGGCTCAAAAGGTTGTGCCATCATCATCATCCGCAACTCAACTTCACCCACTGCTGGGTATAGGCCTCCAAACTCTTGTCTTAAGCCTGTTACTGAACAAAAATTATGTTTCATACGCTTAACGACCTACATGTTTCATATTTTTTATTTCTGTTTTATATACTGACGCAAACATGTCATTTTCGACGTAAAAATATGCAAAATCGCGTTTTGCATCTTTTTGCCAAGATTTCATTATAGGTGTGTATTATTCAGAATATAAACAATCAGGGACCTAGATATATACTATTTGAATACAAAAAAAATCATGATATGGTGGAAATAAGCTCGAATAACAAATTATTTTCAAAAAAAAAATATATCTCACTATTCTCACTAATATTATAAACGTGAAAGTTTAGATGGATGGATGGATGTTTGTTCCTTTATCACGCCAGAACGGCAAAACGGATCTGGATGAAATTTGGCACAGAGATTATAGTCTGGAATAGGACATAGGCTACTTTTTATCCCGAAATTCCTACGGGAACGGGAACTACGCGGGTGAAACCGCGAGGCGCTGCTAGTAATTAATATATATAATTATTATTATATAATTTTCATAAGTTTTGTTAGTACGTTTGTATGGGCAAATCATTATCCGCAGGCCCCTTAAGAGCCAGGCTCTTAAGGCGATGACACAACCTTCAAATAAGACCATAAGGCAAACCAGCCTATTAACCATCGACCATTATATACCTACTAATTATTATACATAATTTATCACGCAGAAATAATTAGTAGTAATGCAAATTCTATCCTAAAATAGCGACATTTTAACATTAGATATTTTAGTTTATTAGTAGCCTTTAGTAAAATACATAGTTATATTCGTTAGTATAGAATATTGAGTGTTTGTGGTCTGTTAGGCTTGTGGTAAAGGCTATCGGCCAAACGAATAAAACCGGCCAAGTGCGAGTCGGACTCGTGCACGAAGGTTTCCGTACCATTGTCTATAAAAACGGCAAAAAAAAGCGCGAGCCCCTTAAATATTCATTTTATTCTGTTTTTTAGTATTTGTTGTTATAGCGGCAACAGAAATACATCATCTGTGAAAATTTCAACTCTCTAACTATCACGGTTCATGAGATACAGCCTGGTGACAGACGGATAGACGGACAGTGGAGTCTTAGTAATAGGGTCCCGTTTTTACCCTTTGGGTACGGAACCCTAAAAATGGTAGTTGACTAGCCTATTTCGCATTACGATTCGAGGGTCTACTTTGAAAAACGTAACACGAAGTTCCTGATTACGAATCGTACGTTTTCCTACCACGAATGTGTCCTTTCGAAGCAACCACTTTTTTGACATGCAGTTAGAACAAAGATATAAAGTAAAACAACAACAGCAATGATCTGTGATGGACGGTCTTACTGCTGAAAGCATTATCTTCCAGACAGCTTTGGATGATTGATGGTTTTTATTTAAGGTTCGACAGGGGTCAGTTATTCGCTTTTTGGCTTACTTAAGTTAGAAAAACTTAATTTTGGAAGTTTGTGCGTTTGTTAAAGTAGGTATTGTTACGTCACCAAGTGTGCCTTGTGCTCCCACGGTGAATAAATAAATAAGTGTGAGTATGCGTATCGGTAGACAAGGGGAGGCCTATGTCCAGCTGTGGACTAACATAGGTTGATGATGATAATGATCGGTAGATATATCTCCAGAACTACTGGTCTAAAACCTGACCCCCCACCCCCCAATAATAATAATAATAAAACATTTATTTCAGGCAACGTTAGTCTAGTACAGGATGTAAAATACTTAAAAACTACGGCCCATATAAAATATATACCTTATTCTAACATACATAAAATATATACCTATTTACTACCACGTAGAGTCGGCGACGTGTGACACGCGATATGTGCTGCGACCGGTAATCTCACGTGAGATTTTTCAAAACGCATATTTTGATGTTAATAAGTTAATCTGTGTTTTATTGCATTGGATTTAAGACTTCTAAGAACGTAGTCTATAATCACAGTGAGAAAATCTAACACTAAAATACTTAATGAAGATCAAGAGAATAGAATATCGCGCCAACACGAAACAACTGCAAAAATTCGCGGAAAAATAATTACGTGATATATACCGAGACCCCCCACTCTCCCACGCGAGATTAGGTGAGATTTGGCTCGACCCCCCAATCACATACTCAATGAAAAAACATCTTTGCCTGGAACCCAACGAGTTACTTAAGATCTTTCACTCTCATATCTTCTGTTAATTCAGGGCAGAGCTGTTTTTAAGTTGAGTTTCAAATAAAACCTCTCTAACGAACGATTATTGAATTGCGGGGAGTACCCATTACCAATACCAAAATTAAGAATTAAGACCTGGCGTCTTCACAAACGTGTTTGTGAGGATGGGCAGGACCTGCAGTTCACGTAGTGTTACTAATTTACCAATAACCCTGTATATATATTTGCAAAATATAACTCGAATGGCCGTGTACAGCGACTCCAACCCACACATTGGTTCCAACCAGTCTACTTTATGATCAGCAGTTATTCGTTCGGCGACCGGTTAAAATAATCTATGTATACAGCCAAACGTAATGTATGCAAATACATGTAGCTAAATGGAACATGTGCATAGAATGGTCGTGGACACGAGTTTAGTTGTTTATCTCAACCTCAACAGCCTACGGTCCACTGCTGGACGTAGGCCTCCCCGTGATAATAGCCTTATTGGTTTTTATCTCATAGGGGGTAATGCCCATAATGCCTATATATATTTCATAGCTATATTAATTGGTTTAAGAATAAGGTACATTTTAACAGTTATTGTGACATAAGTGTAATAGTTAGACACATGGTGTTGCGGCCTTTTTGTAGATATTGAATTCTGCTATAAAACTGTAGTACATCACTTTGTTCTATTGTCAATAGTTTCCGTAGCGTACGCGATATAAAGAATTTTTATGGTAATTTTTTACACACCTTTGGTTACATTATCGAAGTTTTCATACGGATCCCTATTTTTTTGAAAATATTCTTTAGCCTATGTTCATAAGGGACAATGTAGGATTCTAATTACGGATCCCTATTTTTGAAAATATTCTTTAGCCTATGTTCATAAGGGAGAATGTAGGATTCTAATAGTGTAAGAATTTTTCAAATCGGTCCAGTAGTTTCGGAGCCTATTCAATTCAAACAAACAAACAAATCTTTCCTGTTTATAATATTATTATTAAAATAGTTTTTTTTTAATTATTATTTTAAGTTAAAATCTTTATTAACAAAGAAAATTATAATCAAATAATATTTAATAAAACTAGTATTTACAATTGAAACAATTGAGCTAGCTGCAGACTGCTGAAAACAATCTACAGCTAGCTCAACTGATCCATATCAATACCAGTCGGAAGCATGCCCAAGAATTACAATTATGGATAGATTCTTATTTCTAGTATTTAAATTATGCATGTCGCTAGTTTTAGGGAACCGATTGATATTTCTATGAGTGTACAACAAGTTTTCATAAATATATTGACGTCCATATATTGAGTCAAAAAATTGACTAGTCTCCGGGTATCAAAGAAAACTTTACAGATTCAATATTCACGCGCGCGCACTGGCTAGTAAAATTTAACCAACCTAATATTGTAAAGAGTGTGTCCATAGCCAGTGACGCGCTCTACGCTAAGGTGCTACGGAAGACCAGCGCTGCAGTGCTCCCGAGGCCCCGCAGCACACGCTGAGTGGTAGCCTTTTGGTCTCACATTGTTTTATGATTAATTCTCTTATATCACTGTATTTTCTTGTGTATAGTGAACCAATACAAAATTTCTAATTCTTATTCGGTATGCATTCAGGACAATAAGTAATTTATAGATATAGGTGTGGTATGCAATTTTAACGAGAAAGGTATTAGTTGAGCTATCGAGAAGCTACGCGAAGGCTGTGCAGTGATTGGGTTAAGGGGTTAATATTATTAAATTTGTGTTAAAGTAGGTATTTTCACATTATGTTAATAGTTAAGATACATTACCTGCAGAAGTCAAACTGGATGTATAGGTCTCCAGTCTGACATTTAGAACACAGCATTTAGATTTTAAAGTAAACTTGTTCGGAACAACTTTTAAGGATTCCGTCGACGATACAAATTCAAAGCAGATTTAAATCGTTAGATGCGCCCTGAGACTAAAAACTGAGACAAAAAACTGTGACTGTCTTTGAATGTGTGCGTTAACCAAATGCAGACGCACGCACACTAACAATGAGTAGTGAAAATTAGTGTTTTTGACAATAAATCTAACTGTCATTACTACCATTGTTTGTGCAATTATATTGCACAAACTTCTGTGAAAAAATAAATGTCCTATTATATGCCCTTAAATCAAAAATGTTTGAATGTGTGCGTCGAAAGGCCGACGCCCGCACACTACTAATGAGTAGTTATAATATGTCGTGATTTTGTCAATAAATCAAACTGTTATTATTACCATTGTTTGTGCAATTATATTGCACTAACTTCTGTGAAGAAATAAATGTCTTATAATGCCCTTAAATCAAAAATGTTTGAATGTTTGCGACGAAAGGCCGACGCACGCACACCACCTAAAAAGTACCTAGTTAAAAATATTGTTATTGACAATAAACTTAACTGTTATTATTACCATTGTTTGTGCAACAAACTTCTGTGAAAAAATTAATTACCTATTTGCCCTGAAATCGAAAATGTTTGAGTGTGTGCGTCGAAAGGCCGACGCACGCACACTACCCAATGAGTAGTTCAAAATACTATTATTGACAATAAACCTAATTATTATTATTACCATTTATTGTGCAATCATATTGCACACGATTTCTTAATAAAATAAAGGTTCAATTATGCCCTGAAATCAAAAATGTGTCCATGTCTAAAAAGTGTGTAATCTGTGCACTGCAGTCACAACAAGCGGACAGCGGAAGGAAGTATTCCAAGTGAGCGAGCTACCTCACTTCGCGTGGCAACAACACGGCGCGTGTAACGGCCTATCTAACGATTTAAATCAAAGATTTAAATCAAAGATTTAAATCGTTAGATAGGCCGTTACTGACCACTAGGCCACTGACAGTCTAGTTGTTAATAAATTGCGAAAGTTTAAAACAGTTTTATTATTAATTCGTAACAATAGTCATCACCAGTAAAAAAATCTACTGCCTACCTTTTCGGTAACAGAGACAGCCTTGACGCTTTGACGTAGTCCAAAAAGCCAAAAATTATCACGTTTTTTATATGGGAGCCCCCTTTAATTGTAATATTTATTTAATTTGTATAATTATTTGTTATAGCGACAAAAAGAACACACATTACGAAGTTTTAAACCGTCCTTTTAAACCTTATACGGTTTATGAGTTTCAGCCCGTTGGCAGACAGACAGCGGAGGCTTAGTAATAGGGTCCTGTTTTCACCCTTTGGGTACAGAACTCTAAAAAGACATAATACAACCGAACCTCCTTCTATTTTCGAAGTCAGTTAAAAGACGCGTGTAAAGCGGGCCGAAAAGAGGTCCGTATTACTCATAGTCGAAAAGAGGTCCGCATTACTAATAGGCAAGTTAATAGTTAAGTAGGTACAGTCAGCTGCGAAAATATGTATACACTCCCATGTTTTGATATCTGACTGAATAGTAAGTGTATAGTCATTGTGATAATTTATATATCGTATTCTGACAAGAACGATGACTACTTAGTATGAAAAATGTGTGCGTAGACTTTTATATGATAAGTTCTGAGTAAAATGAAAGACAAAACTTGGAAGTGTATACATATCTGAGCAGCTGACTGTACCTACCTAAACAGATAGATAAAAGTCTTAAATTACCAAAGCACTTATCCTTATCAAGTATCAACTGATAAATGAATATTAATATATTACCTACTAATTTGCAATTTATAAATCAGTTAAACGAGTGAGCGAAAAATTCTTGTTTTATGTGTGTTGAATTTGGTTTAATATTCGGCAAACGGCACTATTAAATTAGCAATGAAGTAAGCTGTAATTGGATTATTTCTTGTTTGTGTGTTATCTTTGTAAATCAGTAAAAACATCTTAAGTTTTTGTTATTATAGTGTTTACTACACGTTGGTATTGGCCCTTACTCGGCAACTTTTGGGCAACATGTATCGGAGGCTGGCCAGGATATTCGAATTTAGCCAATTTTCGATTCAATTTTAAACGATCAAATATCCTTTGTTTTGATTGGACTAAAATTTATGTTATAGTTGGATTAACATTATTGATTATTCTACGGTTCAAAACACGATATTTATCACTTCACCTGATGATAAAAATTACGAAGAAAGGATAGTTTTTTGTTGTTTTTGTTGTTGTACTTCTAGTGTAACGTTTTACTCTCAAAAAACACGTCAGAAAATAGGCAACGACGTTTAGCAGAATATTCTATAGTTAGTTTTTCTCAAAACCTTTTTTTAATTTTGATAATAAGCAAAAACTTGATTTTTGGGCTGGAGTCGCTGTGCCCTGTCTCACTCTTGTGAACACAAAACTCTATGCCTGTCCTTTTCACAAAATGGATCGAATATCCTGCCCTTAAGAAATGAAACAGTTCCCAATTTTTTTTTGCGATGACGGCGTCAGAGTTTTTAAGAAGTCCCAGAGATTTCGACTCAGCGAGTTCTGATTTCGTGCCTAAGTTGGTTAGAGCACACCCGTACTGAGGGTGGGGCACGGGTTCAAGACCCGCCGAATCGAAGCTTTTTGGAAACTTATTACATTTCTTAGTAAAAAATCCCGACCCGTCAGTTTTGTACCACAGAATAACTATTAAAATATATTATGGTGGTAATTCTGAATTGCAACGAATCACTCAAAACCAAATCATTAGAAAATTACATTCGAATTAGTAGATTTATTTATTTATTTTATTTATTAATCACAATACATTACAGATTATAATAATATAATCTAATGCGTTATTTATGGCACATAATTCACACAGTAGAAATCTAATAAATTCTTTTAGAAGCTTAAGATACTAAAACACGAACAGAAATAATAATGCTTTGGTAAAAATCTAATAGGACGTCCTCCGATTAGGTGGGATGACGATTTGCGAAAGACTGCTAGCAGATGCTGGATGCGGCAAGCTGAAGACAGGGCGCTATGGCGCTCATTAGGGGAGGCCTATGTCCAGCAGTGGACTGATATAGGCTGATGATGATGATGATGAAAAATCTAATTAAAATAAAAAAGATTTGTGACCATCCACAGAAACTCCTTTATCGAGTCTTCGACACGGATATAGGCACAGTTTCGCGCGAAATTCAAATGAAAAGTTTCGAAGTAGTAGTTGTAGGAAATAATTATAGGATATGAAATAAGTTTTCGTAAACTTTGCACCAGCACCACCCATACTAAGGACTCTGCTTTATTATTATTGTAAGTAAAACTTACCTACAACTCGTATCCAAATAAGCTTAATGTTAATTTTATAACTCGGCCCGGCGAACCTGTTATTTTAACATTTAGGTATGTAAACTTACTTTCAAGTTGATATACATCGAACCTACTTGACGACATGTTTTAGAAATTAAAGCATTTAATTTAATCGAGTTGAATCGGAGATTTTTATAGGCAGTTTCACAACTTCTGTACTTAAGTAAATATTCTCAAAAAAGTTTAATTTCTCGAAAAGGATAATTGAACCGAAGTTTGGCTATCGACAGCAGTTTAACTACTGAATTTTGCTGCGAAACATGTGTGGTTGCTATTGGGTGATGGCTACGCGCATGACGTACGCGTTCGGCGACGCGATCTCGACATTCGCGAATCGTTTTTTAAGTGGGATACATATGAAAATACGTTGCTCCTTTTTTGTCTTCCCGTGTACATATCATATGAGCGAGATAGTACAAGTCTCATGATTTTGTTCACTTAAAAGCTTAACGCCTTTGAAATAATAGACTTTTTTTTTATGTTGGCATTCGTATACAATCGGTTTGAAATGTTCTCTTATGTACAGACGAATTTTGCCGATGCGACTTATTAAAGTGGTCGACCTGTTATGTACGGGGGGTACAGTTAATATAATCGTTCTTAAGAGTGGTTTTATTTTAAAGTAACTATAACTACTTATCAGCTAGCTATAATTACATGTAGACGCAGAAGATATTACAAACCGGCAAATATTTGAATTTCCTGCCACTCGCGAGACGACGCCTTCAAATTAGTTTTAATTGAGTGATATAGTCCGAATTTATGTATTTTTGTTTGATTGGTTTTTGTATAACTCAGGGCTTAGTTTACAATCAATACCCCATGACAACGATAGATAGATAAGAGATAGAGAAATCTTTAATCATCATCTTAAAAATGAAAAACAGATTGTATGAAATTAAGGATACTAAACAGAGCAATGGATTTGGCGGCTTTATCGCTTAAAGCGATTTCTTTCAGGCAACTAGAACAATTGTGAGAAGAATGATCGCTGCAATGAGATGGAAACATTGAAAAAAAAGTGCGATAAAAACATCATTTTCCGATCTTTTAATTTCGACCCTAAGGCCCAGTAGGCGCTACCCTAAGCAGTAGCCTTTTTAGGGTTCCGTAACCAAAGGGTGAAAACGGGACCCTATTACTAAGCCTCCGCGCCGTCTGTCTGTCTCGTCAGCGGGCTGTATCTCATGACCCGTAAAAGGTAGAAAAAATAAATTTTCACGGAGCGTGTATTTCTGTTGCCGCTATCACAACAAATAATAGAAATAAAATAAATATTTAAATTAAAGGGGGCAGCCATACAAAATACTTAATTTTTTTGGCTATAAAAATATAGGCCTTGACTTCATGTTGAAAAAAAAGAAAGACGCTAGTAATAGATAAACAATGAATAAAAATATCTCAGTTCCAAGCCAGAGTACGCATTGGCACTCCTACGCAAACAGTACTTGACCCGGGAATTGAACCCGCGACCTCAATCATCGAAGGCGCTACAGTTAACTGGTGCTATTGAAGTTAATAATATTCAATAGGATACTATGTTTACATGGAACTAGCTTCCGCCCTTGTCTTTGCACGCGTTTTTCCGGGATAACAAGCAGCAAAACACATTTTTAATACCTGGCGTGATTGATTTTTCCTTTTCATACAATTATTGACGCTTACGTCATAAATCCAGACCTCCAGTTCACGAAAAACAAAAGGGGATCGAGCCATCTTTTAAATTTACATTAGATATTAGAGTTCTAAACTACAGATATGCAAAGTTTTAGCGCGATGCTTTTTATACTGGTGATGGTTAGGCTTTTGGCCACCATCTCACTTTAATAAGTGATGATGTGGTCTAAGATGGAGCACGTCTTCCCAGAAGGAACTTATTCAACCTGGATTTGAAGACTCCAAGATTGTACTCTGGCGGAGAAACCGACGCTGGAAGCTCATTCCACTCTTTGACCGTGCTTATTATGAATGTAGAGCAGAATTTCTTGGTGCTATACTGAGGTGGGTATATCGACCAGGAACGGGTGGTATTTTTCTGGGCGTCTGCTGGTCTTATGGTAGCTTTCAGTTTCGGAAACAAACATGCATCCACATTTCCTTTGTTAAGTTTAGGAAAGGAATAGGCCAATTTTGAACAGATTTTTTCAGAACTATTTTAACATCATTATAAATAAATCAATTTTTTTCTTCTAATTATTATGGTTTCTAATTTGCAATCCATTAAGATTAGATATCTGTGACAAAGATGGTGTGTTCACAATTTGTCTTCTTTTGCTGGAGTCACCAAGTCACCAAAGAGTCCATTAAAGATATTTAATGTTTCAAGAGCACAATTGTATCACCCGATTTTGTAAATGTCGAAAATTTGACAATACCTGGTGTCCCGATACAGTATTCTGTATTATGATAGTTTTTCTAAATTATTGTTTTAAATTAACTGCAATAAAATCCAAGGTTGAAAAATTACTTGTCCCTTTTTTCATAGTTACAGATTTTTTTTAATGTTTCCCATGAAAGTAAATAATTAAGAATTATACTAGTATTTAATACTGTTTAATTGTAATAAAATGTATTAGTAGTACCCACCCCCTTTGATCACAATAGGTCTATCATGGCCGCAGTGACATAAAAGCCACCCAAAGCAAACAAAAAATAGTAGTACCCGTATATAAATTTTAAGTTATTTTGGTGTGCATGATAAACAGGAAAATGTGTAGGAAAGATCTGTTATTTTTATTTAAAAAATCTAATAAGATTCCTCTAAGAAATCCCAAATCAATCAAAGGGAGATCTTTTCCGAAAATTTAAAGATAGAGCTTAGATACTTTTAAACTTAAGATACTCTAGGAGAAAAAGGAATTTGAAAAGAGCTTGTAGGTAACCAATAAAGATTGAGTTCATTATCAGTTGGAACAACAAAGTATATAATTTAGTGATCATAAAATACTTATTTAAAATTTAGATAAACAAACCAAAGCAGTTTAAAAATAAGAACAAAATAAAAAAGACTAGAAGCTTACCATTTGTTTTTTTAACACAACACAACCATATAGACTGCAAATAATAAAATTCTCAATAAATACAGGTGTTATAGCAAAGTGTGTGGTATAAAGTACACTAGTTAACGAATTATCTACCAGTTTAAGGCCAATCAAGGTTTAAAACATGATTTTTGTAATATTTACGATAACAAAACAATTCTAAAGATAGTGCCGATTAGAATAAAAATATGCAATGTTACAGAATTCGCGAGCGAATGAAGATGATATGCGGCGACAAGAGAATAGTAATAAAATTATGGGCAGTGGTAGAGCGTCAAATTACGCTCCCGCTTTTAGTTAAAAGGTTAACAGGCAATTGACTACAGAGTTTTTCAATCGGTTAAAAATACAGGACACTGCGTTAGTCAAAACGATGTAAATTAAAACTTACCAGGGCTAGCGGTTCGTTTTCCACCTTCCTCGGAGTGCGTGGGCTCTTATTTTCATCTTGTTCACGTAATACCACTTTACGAATTACTAATATTTTGGTATAAAAATGCAAGGAGGCATAAAAAATACGATGACCACTGCTGTTCTGTTACATTACAACTGTCAAAGCTGGCTGAATCAGTGCTGCCAGTGCCTTCACCGAGTTTCGGACGATCCGCTGTCGGAAAAAGGACGATTTTTGAACAAATAGGACGGCTTAAGAAAATATTAATTAATTATGATTTTAATGAAAAAATATACCCTTCGATGGCTTCGATCAAAAATTTCCGGCTTTGCCGGCCCCCCTTAGATTCACAATGCGTACCCCAAAACCTTCAGTAGCAAAGGAGAACCATTTTGACAATGTCAAAATGGTTATGTACATATGTACATGTACATGTCATGTAAGGGAAGCTTTTCAACTAGTGTCTTTTTAGCGTTCTGACAAAAAGCATGGGTAAGTGCTCGTACAAAAAATGCAAGAATCACTCGTCCAAAGTGCAGAAAAAGGATCGAATTTCTTATTTTCAGTAAGTTTAAATATTTTTTTTACCCGTATAT
This sequence comes from Eupithecia exiguata, assembly GCA_947086465.1. Taxonomy (NCBI): domain Eukaryota; kingdom Metazoa; phylum Arthropoda; class Insecta; order Lepidoptera; family Geometridae; genus Eupithecia; species Eupithecia exiguata. Next base: position 5,831,915 of record OX352253.1, read on the forward strand.
TGAGATGCGAGTCATATACCTACTTGTGAAATCAGCATAAAATATTGTTGTTTGGTTTGCCTATGTTAAAATATTAATTTTGTTCTAAATTGATAAATGCCTCTCCATTTATCAATTTAGAACAAAATTAATATTTCTATTTCTTCTAGAAAAAATGTTCGTTTATAGTGTGTATTTTAATATATTTTTCATAAAAATAAGTTTAATATTACTAGTTGATTTTTAAAAAACTAGTTGGCCCGCCCTAAAATTTCATTTGCGTAGACTCTCTAATAAAAGAAAGACTAGGTACTTACCTACCTACCAGAAGTATGAATTTATAAAACGTTTACTTTTTGTCCCGTAAAAAAAACTCGTGCAAAGCCGCAGACAGGAACCAGTTCTTTTTAATCTAGAGTGCCTGCCTGAAATTGTATTTTAAGTTTAAATTATTCTATGTCTGAAATGACCCTTTTGTATGAATACCTACTGTTGAGACACCAATTTATAGTTTCATCAATAAATGATTCGTTATCTTTACCTGAATTCTGTTAGTTAATCCTTATAGAAAATAAACTGAGTAGGTAGGTATATAATTCTCAGGTAGGTACCTACCTACTTACAAAATAAAATAAAATGAATTCGACTCCACCAATCTCTTGTTCCGTATGGAAAAAACTTGTCAGGCTCTGCGCAAACTGTCTGCGTCAAAACAAAACGAAGACAATTTTGAGTGACATTTTTGTAAGGCTCTAGGTATCTACGGGGGAGGCCGCGAACACTTATTTTTGATCGAAGCCAAAAGGAAATAAATACACTTACATGCAGCGGTCAGAAGTTGTCGCATTCACGCGTCGTCGTCCGTTTCGTTTCACGCATTATTTTTTAAAAAGTTATTGTGGCTGGCTATTTGAAAAGGGACGGAATTAGAGAACGGACATCGAAGGGACGATGCGGCGTCTAAAAGGACGAAAATCGTCCCTTTTGGGACGTTCTGGCACCGCTGGGCTGAATGAACTTCACTTGCCAAATGCCATAGACAAGGTTAAGTTTATAAATAGACCGCTGATTCTGCTACTCGACGGTAGATGGTGTTAAAAGTTTCCTAAAACCTAAAATGTAGAGTCTGTGTGGACGTAGAGTGGCACTTATTTATTTATTTACTGCTAACTACAGGAAGATAAAAGCGCTAATTATTAAGTCAAGAAAAATCATCAGTGTTTGGGAGTTTTACTAGAAAAATGCTAGGTATGCATGCGAATATAAAAAAAAACAATAAGTATTCCTGAAGTAGGTACCTATTCGAAACCTTTTTTATTCGTGGTTTTAGCTCACATCAAACCGACACCATTTCAGCAGGAAGCTCTACTACTTACTCAGCTACCTACCGAAATGGTAGGTACCGACCTATGTTATTACATAATTAAATCATACAATGACGTAATAAATAAATACCCATTGAGAGACAATACGTGTCGGAGTCGGCAAATCAATTATCCATTTTGAAATGCAATGCATGTGCAGGCTTTGTAGAGCCGCAGGACGCGTTGGACGGTTGAAATTAAATAATGGTAGGTAGGTACTAGGTGGATTTACCTGTGCGTGGTATGCCGCCGGCGCCGTGGCGGTCGCGGCGGCGTTAGAATCGACCTCCACATCAGCCCGTTTATGTCATAGGAGGCGACGACAGAGGGAACTTACATAGGAAGAGTAGCTGCAACCGTCTTTTTTCTATAATTTCTATTTAAAACCGATATTGAAAAAAAATAGTTCTATGTTCGGCTATTTTTACGACCTCTGTGGCGCGGTGGGCGAAGGTAATTAGCTCAAAAGGACAAAAATGAACCCTTACAAGAACACTTTGTTGTCCGTCTGTCCGTCTGACCCTCTTTTTTCGAAACGCGTGGAGGTATCGAGTTAAAATTCACATCATATACCTACTCAGGTTCGTAACCTCTTGGAGCTGCGATATAAATCAAACTTCTAAGTCAACGCAACCAAACAGTAACTGTTTGGTTGCCGTTTACGCCCATTTTTTTAAATGTTCCATCGTAATCACACGCACACAAAATCTATAGGGTAGGTACTTCCCGTTGACCTAGAATCGTGAAATTTGGCAAGAAGCAAGGTCTTATAGTACAAGTGAAATCTAAAAACAGTATTATTTTTGTTAATTCACAAAAAAAATGTTTGAATAATTACCTACAAGTTTGTACGGAACCCTTGATGCGCGAGTTCAACGTGAACTTGACGTTTTATTTATTATTGAATCTTATTTCTAGTCAAATTTAATTGTATTTGGTTTTATTGTGTGATTTTAAGTGACATTTTATTAATTTGTATGCAGTAATTATTTTGTAACAGTCTGCAGTTAGCTCAACTGTTTCAATTGTAAATACTAGTTTTAATTTAATTCTATTATTTGATTGTAATTTTCTTTGTTAATTTGTATGTACCTACATTTGATATTATGGATTGGATTGTGATCTGAAATAAATGACTTAAGTATCAAAGCTCTGACCTACCATCTGCCACCTCCAGCATCGTTTCCAACCTTGGGTCGAGCTGCAGCCTTAGCTTGGAGATCTCGGCTTCCACCTCCTTGAAGTTTATACCTACTTAATAACAATTTACTTTACCTTAAAAAAATTAAGTTCACAAAAAATCTAAGTGATCATTTTTTTTTCCTTGTTTTACTTATGTAATCTGAGTTTTATGACGTGTCCAAGAGTCCTGTAAGGCCTAAAGGAAATAACGCAGTTTGAATTTTGAATTTTGTAAGGTCTATAAAGGTAATAAAGCACTTTGAGTTGACTTACTCGAAAAACGAAAATCGAAGTTTCTGATTATTTTCGTGTAAAACCAACTCCTATGTTACTGATAGGACGGATAGGTATAAAGGAAATAAAACACTTTGTGTTTTGATGACCGCAGTAAAGATGTGAAAGGTGTTAAAAATACACAGAATTATTGTACCTACCTAGATTATGTCTAGCGCCACAGACCTTAGACCATTATGCAAGTCCTTTGAATTAAATCAACACATTAATGGACAATCAAATGATTTGATTAACATGTTCAACGTGGCGTCATTGTGTTGTTATGATAATAAGCTAATTGGAACTGTCCGTCTGTCTGTCGGCGCGACAAAGCGACTGAAATAATCTGTTTTATTCTCACGTAGGTCATGTACTAGGTAATAACAAAGATTTAATTCGCGATGTTACTCTAAGACCTGAGTTCACCAACAGATGGTTAAATTTGAAACAGTGGTTTTGATGTTTTTGACACAAATTTTCATACATTTAACGTCATAGTTAACCGACGAAGCTGCCTAATTGTCCGATTATCTTTTAGTGAGCACAGACTTAAGACCCGAATTCACTAACAGATGGTTAAATTTTAAACAGCTATTTTAAAGTTTTTGACGCAAATTTTCATACATTAAACCTATTAGTGCCATGCTATATGATAACCAATAGAATGTAAAATAACCTAAATTCTGTAATTTTTTACAGCTAATTTGGAGTTGATATCCATTGTATTTAAAAATATGTTCAAATAGTTTAAACCTACGCACTTCTCTTTAATTGGATTTATTCAAATATGAACTCGTAAAATTGTAATTTCTTTGTCAAGTCATCAAAATATTTAATCACACTGTACTTAAACCAATTAAATTTCAAATATACAATTGGATATTGTATTAATTGACGCTCAATCCATTGTCCTACATTAGACCAGAGACAATGCGGTTGTTGGCGCGAAACGGAACCAATATGGCGAACAATTACTTTAGTTTGCCGCCAAATGCGAGCGATTGTATGCAAACGAACGATTTATTGATTTATGCGGAGCTTAAAGTTTTATTTTAGAATGGCATTTCTTGGTCTGTCTCTATGGTATCTCCAGATACCTAAGCTCATAGAGTTATTATAGTACTCCTAAACTAAAATAATTTTCTGTAGGTTCAAATAATAAAATTAGGAACCTTTCAACTTTCAACATAGAACCTATAGTAACCTTCCATCATCATCATCATCATTGTCAGCATCTATTACTCGTAATGTAGTAATGTAATGGATAATGCCTCCGCCAATATTCTGCATTTTCCTCGATCAAAAATTGATCAAAGGTTCTTTGTTTCAGATGTTGAGGTATATCTGATTTAAATATGTGCTTCATACTACCAAAGCTAGCCCACCCCAGTTTAACTCTTCGCTTTATTTCCGGCTCCATGTCATTTTCCATGTTAATAACTTGCCCCAGGTAGGTATATGTATTCCGAAACTTCTTTAACCTAGTAACCTTCCTTTTACAGTAAACTAAAAGTAAAAATATATTTATTTTGCCAGAATATAGACAAATCCAATACCTATAAAAACTAATGTATTTCTTGTCTAATAGTACAATTATGTTACCTACCCCAAATTAACAGAAAAAGTGTCAAAATTGGTCTCCACTCACCTCAAATCCTCACCTCAACTGCATCCAGGAGTAGACCATTATTATTATAGGCTATTTAAGGTCCACTGGTGGACGCAGGCCTTCCCTTGATAATCGCCTTATTGGCTTGGTCTAATAAAATTGTGAAATCTGGTCTCCACTCGGCATGTTCTAACTGCTATGGTAGATATAGAAGATCATACCATAGCGTTGGTCTTCCGTGAACTGGAGAATAAATTTCCCTCCAGTACCTATGCCCTAAACGGTTTTAAGAAGGAATATCGAAATGTTTTTTTTAAATTAGCTGAAACAAACCCGAAAAGATAACATTTTTTAAAGGTTTTAATTTTTTCAACGTTCAGCCCTGAGACCTAAGCTAAGCTACCTAAGCTGTTCTCTATCTTAGAAATCTGGAGTTTTAAAACAATGAATTAGTAACTAAGTGAGTAAATATTTATATTAATTCTTTGTGTACCTAGGTACCTAATGTTCGTGGCTTCGCCTAAGTATCTCATAAAAAAGTTTGAGGAACTCGAACCTAGCGTGTTCTGAATTTGAATTAAGCGACGATCGATTAGTAATCGAATTCTCGAAATACATTTTTACGATGGGATATCGATTTTTAATGGCTACAAATTGAATAATATTGTTATTTAAAAGAATAGATCTGTTATTTTTATTACTTGCTAGAAATAATGTAATGGACAGTAGTTTATGCAGGTAATAGATGCCATGCATACATACGCTGTCTCGTGTGTTCATTTTAAAAGCTGTCACTGTTACGTTATTGACGCGTGACAGACAGTCAGATGACGTGGGTGTCAGACAAGCGGAACGCGGGAAGGCAGTGGATCGGATGCCGATGGCGGAAGGTGTGCTGCTTGACGGTATGTGAACAGGTGGCGAGCCAGAGTTTAACCAATTAATTGAAAGAATTTTACATCGGTCATCACGTCACTCATCAGACCCCCCTACATGGACATAGGCGAAAATAGTTCTATTGGACCGACTGAAATTATTTCACCATTAGAATCCTACATTATCCCTGATCAACATAGGCTATAGAATATACCCGTGCGAAGCCGGGGCGGACCGCTAGTAATAAAATATTATAAAGAGGAAAGATTTCTTTATTTGTTTAAATTGAATAGGCTTCGAAACTACTGGACCGATTTGAAAAATTCTTTCACCATTAGAATCCTAAATTATCCCTGATGTTGATCAGGGAAGAGAGAAAGATTTCTTTATTTGTTTAAATTGAATAGGCTTCGAAACTACTGGACCGATTTGAAAAATTCTTTCACCATTAGAATCCTACATTATCCCTGATCAACATAGGCTGTATCATCATATATCATATAGTAAGTAATTAATTTTATTTGTAATTTGCGTATAAATACCTAATCCTTAATAATTAATTTAGTTTATTTGTTAAATCCATGTATTTGTATGGAAGAGCAGGGCATCCTGGCACAAGTATATTTACATACTTAAAAGGATGTCCTAACAACTGTTTAGCTAGTAGATTTACATATTTTATACAAATAAACAATTTTCAATTTTCAATTTTCATAGGCTATAGAATATACCCGTGCGAAGCCGGGGCGGACCGCTAGTTCTGTATAAGTAGGTACCTTCCAAATGTACTTATTAGAATGCATAGAGAGGTGTGATGACTCCCCGGAAGCAATAGTTTTAATGTTCGAGCCACCTGTTTAATATTGAATTTTAATAGAGGTTTAGTATTAATGAGTTATTGTAAATATTAAGATTTTGAACGTGAGGCGATGCTTTTAAAAAATCATAACTCTAAGAAATTAATAACCAGAGTACTATTAATACCCAGAGTACTATAAAAATAAAAACCTTAAAATCATAACTCATTCACAGGCCATCGATCGCAGATTGACCAAAACCCATGAACACGATGCGAAATAACTTACCAAAACCGCGAAAATCCGTTATTAAAATAGGGTATTTTACTCTATGATAAAACAATCTTAAAATATATTATTGAAAAAGACTAAATCTTTGTTAACAAAGAAAATTACAATTTAATAATAGAATTAAATTAAAACTAGTATTTACAATTGAAACAATTGAGCTCACTTCAGACTGTTGCAAACAATCTACCAGTAGCTCAACTGATCCATATCAATACCAGTCGGAAGCGTGCCCAAGACGCATTGCATTGCCATTGAGAAAAATTTCGTTTCAGTTCATAAAATTAACAAAATAAATATAAAATTCAATTCAAAGTTTTCCGTTTTTTTTATCTGTTTTTAAACACCACGAAATAGTAGGCGCAATGGTATTATGTCATACGGCTGTGTAGGCAAACTAAAAAGTATCAACTGTCATCAGCAACATCATCGCATTTGTTCAAGTTCCATATCCAACTGGCGTCATGAGCACAGATTTTAGGGCACTTAGCGATTAAATAAAGATTTTTTTATTATTTAGTGGTTAATTTAGCACTATGGAACCTAATTGAGATACTTTTCAAAAATGAGTACTATTTAAAATACCTTATGATAATAATACCTGACGACCTCTGTGGCGCGAGGTTGCGGGTTCGATTCCCGCCTCGGGACAAATGTGTGTACGATCTGCAGACATTTGTTCCGGGTGTTCTGGTCGTTTTCTATGTATAATAAAAAATATCTATCTATGTAATCTCACTAATATTATAAATAAATATAGATAATATAAATATATTATTATGTAAACGTGAAAGTTTAGATGGATGGATGGATGGATAGATAGATGGATGGATGGATGTTTGTTCCTTTATCACGCCAGAACGGCTGAACGGATCTGGATGAAATTTGGCACAGAGATAGATTATAGTCTGGAATAGGACATAGGCTACTTTTTATCCCGAAATTCCTACGGGAACGGGAACTACGCGGGTGAAACCGCGAGGCGCTGCTAGTGTATAATATTATGTATATCAGTTGTCTAGTACCCATAACACAAGCTCTGCTTAGCTTGGGGCTAGATAATGCTGAGTGAATTGTCCAGCATTATTTATTTATTTATTTACTTATTGGCCGCGTCGTCGTCGTACCGCTGCGGTGCAGTTCCGCTCAGTGCGGTCGTGCCATAAACCTTTAAAATATTGGATTAGTTTTAAATGTTTACTGTACCTACCTATATTAAATTATACTTACTTATCTATCCATAGCTACAACCCATCAAGACACTGTTAGTGATTACTGCGTACATACGGAACGTTATAATTAAAGTTGTATAATTGACGGTAGATATGCAAAATTCAAATTACTTGTAAAGACAAATGTCACCTCAGTCTGCCTGTGACCATGGAAGCTGAAAAGCCTCCGAAACGTCAGGTTATAAACAAAATCTCACTAATATTATAAACGTGAAAGTTTAGATGGATGGATAGATGGATGGATGTTTGTTCCTTTATCACGCCAGAACGGCTGAACGGATCTGGATGAAATTTGGCACAGAGATAGATTATAGTTTGGAATAGAACATAGGCTACTTTTTATCCTTGAATTCCCACGGGAACGGGAACTACGCGGGTGAAACCGCAAGGCGCTGCTAGTATAAAATATACGCGATTAATCCGGTTAAAACAGTGTTTTATTATGAGTTCTCGCGAAAATAACCTTAGAATATACTATACTTATTTATTGGCTTATGTAGGTAGGTACCCATCATATTCACCTCACCCCCCAACCCCCCTCAACCGCCTATATTGGTCCACTGCTGGACGCAGGCCTCCCCCAGATAATCGTATCATTAATTGTATGTATAAAGAACGTACTACGCGTCAGCAGAACTGCGCGGCTTTTCGGCTAACTATTTTCCCAAGGATTTTATCGATTGGTTATCATTTTTTTTTCATTAGATATGTCAGTATTTTCATAAAATTTTGAGCTTCGAACTGATGCTGACAGGGAAATTAGGAAAACCTCTAACAAGTTATTTTCATAGAACGCGTACATACCAAATATTTACCTCTAACAAGTTATTTTCATAGAACGCGTACATTCCAAATATTTTCTCAACTAACTATTTGGACAATGAAATTTCCTAAAATTATTACTAATTAACTTATAGTGTAAGATAACTGGTTCATGAAAATAACGGGTTTGAAAAGTACTGTTTTTGAGCCAAACTGCGCACGGAAGGCGTAAACGCTCTTAATGAGTTGCGCGCTTAGTTGCCCTAACGTTCAACGCAACATTTTTTTACGCTGCTCTAGTCGCCCGGACGTTCAAGTATCTATGACCATGTATCACCTTCACCGCATCACCGCCTAAAAACAAAAAACCAATAAATAGTTAAGTGGAAAGTGACAAACAATATGTAAATAACATTATTTAGTTATTTCGCCGCGTCATCGAACCAATTTGTAGTTCCGTATCAAGGGCCTAAGGCTATTGATTGTTTTAAACAGCGACATCCGTGGAGTAGCTCTTAACACTTTAACTCTTAATAACTAAAGTGAAGGGCTAAAAACATTCACTAACTCAAAAGTGGTGTGAGTTGCAGAACGAAGAGTACCTATAGCTTTTTTACGATTCGTCAACTCATACGTAAACAGTGACATCCGTGGAGCAGCCCTTAACACTTTAACTCTAAATACTTAAATGACTAACTAAAGTGAAGGGCTAAAATAACATTCACTACCTCAAAAGTGGTGTGAGGTGCAGAACGAAGAGTACCTATAGCTTTTTTACGATTCGTCAACTCATACTCGTATATAAACAGCGAAATCCGTGGAGTAGCCCTTAACACTTTAACTCTAAATACTTGAATGACTAACTAAAGTGAAGGGCTAAAATAACATTCACTAACTCAAAAGTGGTGTGAGTCGCAGAACGAAGAGTACCTATAGCTTTTTACGATTCGTCAACTCATACAAGTTGGGACGAGTTGGATGGTGTGAGTTGACGAATGACTCGCCTGAAAGTGGTCGCTCAATATAGAAAGAAATACGGTCATTGTACATACCCAACAATGACCGTATTTCTTTCTATATTGTTTTTTTTTTGTGTGTTTTTATGTGGGGCGATGAGCGAAGGTCTGCCTGCGACGTTGCGGGTTCGATTCCCACTTGGGAATAAATTATGTTTGTATAATCTGCGAATTAATTGCTCCCGGTGTTCTGGGAATTTTCTATACTTATATGTTTTGTAATTAAAAACATATATTACCATATCTATGTAATGTATTGTTTAAAGTCCATTTTTATTACAGTATAGGTAAGGCAGAGATACGACGTTGCACTTTGTGGCCACCAAACTCTATTGTCGCATCTCTGCCGCGTGGGGAATCGCCTTAATCTATAAATCTGTCAAAAAAAACTCATATGAGGTAGGTACCACAGCATTAGTACACAATTATACAACCTACCCCTTTGTACTTTTTTTTTGAAATGATCGGCTCGCAGCTTCTTATTTAAAGTAGAGTCAACTCCACACATTTCCACGCCGATATGCATTTTGAAATTGGAACTCTCGGAGTCATAGACAATAATGATGGTATCGCTAACCGTTTAGCATAAACAAGACAACTTTGGCAATGGAATACTTAGGTACATACAACCAGTCCAGTTCATGATTTCATTGTTTTTCGTATCAGCGCAGCGCATCGGCTGTGATAAGAATTTAGAACTTGGCTTATTAGAACCAGTCTAAATTGAAATTGTTACATTGTTAGCTTTCGTCGACTCTCATTCAGACCGATTACTGACTGACGTAATGTAATAAGCTCTTTTTTTAATTTTTTTAGGTGTACCTATAAACATTTGCATGTGACGTTGATCCATAGGTAAGGAATCCTGATAAAATTATTATTATAAAAGCTTATCTAAGGGGTTCACTCACTCAAGCTTCGAAAACTTTCAATCAATAATTATTCATCTACTCAGAGTTCGTAACTAGCTAAAGAAAGCGATGACACCATCAAATAAAAATTCAATCGTCCACAAATCGGTAGTCCTCTTGTCACGAGCATAAAGTACCTAATCATAGATTATGAATTCAGTAAACAAACCTCTTTGTCGGCTTATAATGAATGCAGGCTGTGCTGTCTATGGTCCTATTTCTTTTTAATTTCTTTACAATGCCGCGCGTTCGTGGAAGAATGAATCGTGCGTGGCTTCTTTATTTGAATTTGGAATTGTCAATCGGTTATCGATAATGGCGAAATTAAATTTTATTGGCTCATTTCCTGTAGCAAGGACTATAAACGGGCCATAAATAAATCCGTTTGATTTAAGCTTTCACTGACTAACTGAGCCATCGAGAAGTTAATACTTACTTCATGGCTCAGTGATCCAAAGTAGATCTCGACCTCCGAACCTCCGACTAAAGACTTCTCCAGGCATCTCGATCCTCAGTTGTTGCTGGTAGCGTCGAGTTCGCTGAGACCGACTTTCTCTTCTGCAATCTATGAGATAGCTAAAGCAGACTGCTCTTACTATAGTCCGAATGATAATCATACAATAGAATATAATAAGTATTAGGTAGTACCATTAAATTATTGTCATTATTATATAAAATAATTACTTATTCTAACTATTGCACCATTAATATAAAAAACGATAAACAGTTTTTTTATTGCCGATAGAACTTTGTTTGAACACAATCTCACCTGCCTAATTCCATCGGGTCGTCACATTCCTGTGACGATGTTGGCGACAGTGTATCACGAAGGCCTAGAAGAAATCTATTCTCTCTGGTCTTACAGAGACCCAGGTTTCAAAACCGATACCTACTTAAAATTATTGACACGGCCGGGTTACGATCCAAAACGTTCTGATCCATAGTCATCGTTACTCTATCACTGTTCATCAATGAATAAGAATTATGATAATTTATTTAATTGCATTGTCGACTATATCCTGCCTGACTCATCATTCAGAAAGGTAAAAGCAATAAAATAATTAAATAAATCGTAAAAGGATGTAATAATGCTTCCGTAATAGAGACAGGCAGTCTGGCATGGCCTAAAGTGAAACGACACATCTAATATCATGAATCGAAAAGAAATTGGTATCATGTTGATGGAATAAGAATCTTATTAGAAATAACGACGAATTTTAGTCCGCATAATACGCATAATACTTAAGTTAAATCTTACACTACGCCTTCTTGGCGCCATAATCACGCGTTCAGAATTCAAATTTCACCATAGACAATTGTTTTTTTTGTTGGTATTGTTCATTTTTTATAAAGATGGCGCCTTCGTGCTCTATTCTACCGTAAAAATTAATATTTACAAGTTATTGTCTTGTTTTTGAGTTAATCCGCCGGAATCAAGTTTTTTTCGTATTTTTTCGTTGAATAATGATGGCGCCTTTTATTGTGTGTTTGAAATTAAATCGTGAAATGCAGGTACCGTGGCTTTTTTTGGTCATGGCATAGTCGCGTCCACAGACATGTATCGAGATATTTCGATACAGGTCTTTGGTCGCGTCTTTACTCCTAAACTAAGTACCTACATTTACATTTATTTAAGGTGATTAAAGAATTATCTATCTATTTACCTGGTATTGTTAGGTAGGTACCTACATTATTATCTCTGTCTTTACGTTATTATCGGACCATTTTGTGCAGAGTTGGATACGGACAAATTTTATTTGGACATAGTGTCCCAATTGACACTTTTGATTTTAATATTTTTTTTACTGTCGATTCGTTCGATTTGTACCTACTGTGTTCATATTAGGTCGCTGCGAGCAAAGTACATTACACGCCCCGTCGTCAGTCATTACGTCGTCGCTCGGGCGTCGGGTCAGTACCCGGCTATGTTGTAAGTTGTACGAAACAAATTCGATAAACCCTTCAATTTAAAAATATTACCTACCACCAGGCCGGTTCCGCAGCAACATCAGCGGATTCCCTCAAACGGCGAAAATACGCTAATCTTGACCGAGGTTATTCGAGCCGTTATGGGTGGAAACCATAGGTCCTTGGGGTCCTGGGGCACACGCAATATATATAGATATCACAATATGAGATATCTCATACTAGAATCCACAGGTGATCGGAATGCTGGCTTTTATTTTGGTCAACGAATTAGCATTGCTATTCAACGTGGCGATGCTGCCATCATTATCGGCACTCTACCGTCTGGTGACGGCTTAGGTTTTTAGAAAATAGATTTATGTGTAAATATTAAATATAATTATTTTATTCTTTTATTGTAATTCTCTTTGTAATATAGCGCCACATGTGACGCAAGGGCAAACAACATCGATATAAGTAAAAAAATGTTTTTTTTACCTTTTTTTACTATTATCGATGGCAAACAACGGTCTTTTCTTGCGTGCGGCCGGGCTATCTAGCGGATAAAGAAAAGTGTGATATAATGATTATACCAAAAGATTACCAAGTTGTTCTCCATTTATTTACAGCATTATTTCATTACCACCCCAAATACATTTAATCTGTGGTAGGGTAGTCCCCAGCCACACTAAACGTCATAGAGTCACAAAGAGATCCGCGTGTCGTTTTAAATCTATTTTCGTGTATTTGTGATGCTAATGCGAAAGCTTTTGGGTTAGGGATGGGATCAATGTATCGATAGATTTATTTGCGCTCAGAGCAGCAGCCATACCTACTATTCCGCAGGGATTTAGCACAACATAATCAATCTTAAGGTGGTTCGATGCGGGATGGCGCGATATTCAATTGATATTCAATTATTTGTGCGTTTCACAAGGAATGAAACTAGAAGAAAAGTAATTTGCCGCCAATCATACACCATTTTCTATGAGCTCATGATAAAACCAACTTTGATTTCACCACCTTAAACCGTGAAACTTATGCGTAATATAATATTTGGATTTAATTTATTAAATGTCTATAATTTATTATTCTTGCCTTGCCAGAACCTTGTCCATACGTATACCATAAGAGGGATAGAGGGAGGGCGCCCTCCGTAGATACCTAACTTATAGGTTAGGCACCTAACCTATAGGGTGTGTGGTATAACACAATTCGTACCTAACCTAATTTATTAGAAACCGAAGGAAAAAAACTTAAGGGTTTTTTGACGAATCAACTAACTATTTTTAAAATTACTAGCCAGAGAGCTGTGATAGCCAGCCAGTGATAAATAATATATTTGCTATTTAACATGTTTGTGTCAACCAATGAAAACCCCTATCTCCCTCCATCTCAACGGCCTATAACTGTCCACTGCTGAACGCCGGCCTCCCCCTGACATTTACCTTATTGGCTATCTAACACAAATTAAACCTATCATTCTGACAATTCGTTCTAAAACTTACGTAGGTAAGTATTGTGATGAACTTTGCCCAAATGAAAACTCTGTGAAATATTTCCTCAACGGCGTTGAAAAATTACTCTTTAATCGATATCGATGAAACACCCCCATGTTTATTCTGTCACTAGCCGGAAAGCGAGCATTTGACGCGTATATTCATACTCCCTCGACGATAAAATGCAAAACGCAAATCTTGAATATTGTTTATCGTAGACCCCTTTTAGAGTGGCGCGTCTGTAGCTGTGATTCGGAGTAGATTTTACATATAATAAAAAAAAACAATAACTTCATTTCTTTAGGCTCACAAAATATGGACTTAGATAAGTAAAATATAGGTACTACAAGTGACTTCATTCCTTCGATCAAAAATAAATAGTTCGGGGCCGGCAAAGCCGGAAATTTTTGATCGAAGCTTCATTCACATTAAATGTGAATGAAGTCGCTTGTAGTATAAAATTTAAAATTTGGTTAACATAAATTTTATGTATTATTACCACTGGTGTGGTATATTACCTGATTTGTGTTAAGTTAAGTGTAGGTAAATATCTATTTGTCTATTATGCCTAGGATAGATAATAGGCTACTTTACTACTACTGGGAAATAATTCTAACGTATTGTGTGATAAAAATAATGCAAAATGTAATTAATATTTCCTCAAGGCCAGTTGTATTAGTTACAAAAACTAATTTTAAGGTTTGAATAAAATAATGGCGCGTCAAAACGATAATATCTGTCATGGCTCCCGTGCTCTGAGGAATGACGTCACACGCCACACCACACCTAACAAGAATAACAATATACGTCACCAGTGATGCAACCAAACGCAGAGCGTTTTCGGTCACGAGATCATACTTATATAAAAAAATGTGTAATTTAATCCTGTTTTTAACCTAAAATAGGCATATTTTTAATAAAAATCACCGGATTACGCTTTGTTACGTTGTCACTGACTAGGATGAAAACAATTTGCAACTTATTTTGTATGTAGTCTATTTAATAGTCTTTTCTATTATTAATATAGCGAATTCGTATTTAAAATGTTAAAGGGTTATACCTACTGAAATTAGATTTATACTTATTATGGTTTCTCCATATTTTTCTACCCTACAAAACAACCGGGTGGCTTGCTCCCTAGGGGCGTTCCGCTGTCATTTTGACACCGATATCCATTTTAATTGTTATACAGGGTGCGTAATCGAGTTAGTGATACAGGATGCTCATTCGCATGGATTACTATTGTGTTATTAATCGTTTGAGGCGTGAAGTGAAAAGTTCAAAGCAATGGCGATATATTCTTATTTTAGTTCTGACAACTTAGGGTCTAAGTAAGTCATAAGTACTATAGTATTTATAGTATTTGTGGGTGTCGGTACTATTTTTGCCGATCATCGGCTACATTTATAACAAACTAGCAGCGCCTTGCGGTTTCACCCGCGTATAGTTCCCGTTCTCGTGGGAATTCCAGGATAAAACATAGCCTATGTCACTTCCTGAAAAGTAAGCTTTCTAACGGTGAAAGAATTTTTGAAATCGGTTCTGTAGTTTTTAAATTTGTTCGATATATACAAAAATACAAATCTTTCCTCTTTATAATAATAGTGTAGATGTAGATAAAAAAAGAAAAGAAAATTTACTCAAACATAATAAAATAGCGATATACATAATATAAACACTAGAAATAAACATAAACACGCTGTGCCCACAACCAGGCTTCACAAGATTAATGTATCTTTTAAAGGGCAATGTATACGCTTCTACAACAAAACTCCTAGTGAGTTGCAAAATCTATCAATAAATAAATTCAAACAAATTGTCAAAACCTTTCTGTACAAAAAGGCTTACTACAAAATATCAGATTATTTAGAAGATAAAAAGCTTGGGACGGGTTTTGCTCCAACTCGAAAAATAACAACTAACAGGCTAAAGGTTTCTTAGTCGCTTCTTTACTTTAGTCTACATACCGAAGCGACAGAAATCAAAAGTACCACTTTATTTCCGTGTCAGTGTTTTATTTTAAGAATTTGACCTTTTCTAAGTGTACATTTTTGTATTTATGGAAATAAAGAATTTTTGATTTGATTTGATTTGATTTGAACTAAGTTCTGCGAGCTATATGGCCTGCCTATCGCCTCTTCAGCCTGATAACTGAGAGCTATGTCGGTTACTTTGGTCTTTCCACGGATTTCCGTATTCCGGAATACTTAGTCAATTCAGTGTAAACTTGTACGTAATTTTACAGATTTTTCTATCTCGTGCCGAATTCGTGACTGCTCACATACAGCAAAACTGTTCGTGCATACGGTTGCATTAACAGTAATAATCTCTATAAAGCAATTACAAAAGGCGCGAATAAATCGCCATAAATAAAGATGCACGCCCATATCACGCTAACGACCCCGCCCACAGATTAGCTTATTGTAACTGCAGCTGTCGTTGTTTGTTGCAGTGGCTGTGAAGGTGCAGTGTAGGTTCTGTCACATTATTTTTTTCTAATTTGGTCTAGATGTACCTTCTCATACGTACGTCCACTGCTGAGCGAGCGTGCAGTCCCAAACATCCCCCATGTTTTGTAAAGCATTTTTTAGCTGCATTTTTTAGCTTTTTAGCTTTGTAAAGTTTTGTTTTTACCATAATCACCAGGCAGGCGGATTGGTGAGCGCAGTACAGGTGTTAAAAATAGAAATAAGGAACCTGCTGTCATCCTCAGGTAAAGAATTATAAGACATCCACGGATTAAGTTGAAGAATTGGTTGGAGATTCGATTCTTACAAACAAAATATAATTTATGTATTTAAATACGATTTATGCCAACTTACATATTAATTGACGACCTTTGTAGTGCGGTGGGCGAAGGTGCGACGCAAGAGGTTGCGGGTTCGTTTCCCGCCTCGAGACAAATGTTTGTACAATCTGTAGATATTTGTTCAGGGTGTTCTGGACTTCTGGTCGTTTTCTATGTATAATAAAAATTATCTATCTATTGTATTATATTATATTATGTACGGTTGTCTAGTACCCATAACACAAGCTCTGCTTAGCTTGGGGCTAGATAATGCTGAGTGAACTTTCCAGTATTATTTATTTATGCAAAAAAAAAACGCGACGCCACGGGCACAGCTACTTAGCCACTAAATTCATTGAGTACCTAAACCGCTATCATCGTTACCGCGGCCAAGATCAAAATAGAGTAACAATAGCCAATATGTCAAGCAATAACAATTTTTCTAAACTAATCGGCAGTTAGACCAACAGCTGCGGATAATGTCTTGTTAATCTGTAGGCGGGGACGAGTGACGAATGAGTTTAGTGGGCGTGCACCTTTATGGCGACAATAACGTTGAATGTTGCAAGGTATTGTTGAAGGAAATCGTTAATTGTTGATAAGACCACCCGTTTGAAAGTGCCTATGTCCGTTTGAGTTGAAGGTATGGTGAAATTATGTCGACAAAGACTGCCACTGTTTTTGTACAGCGTCCTTTGTGGAGCGGTGGTCTAAGGTCTGTTTGCGTCGCAGGAGGTTGCGGGATCGATTCTCGCCTGGGGACCAATGTTTAGACGATGAACTGCAGATATTTGTTCCAGGTGTTCTGAATGTTTTTTATGTATAAAAAATATCTATCTATGTGTAGAGTATATCAGTTATCTAGTAGGTATCCATAACACAAGCTCTGCTTAGCTTGGGGCTAGATAATGCTGTGTGAATTGTCCAGCATTACTATTATTTATATAATACTAGCAGCGCCTCGCGGTTGCACCCGCGTAGTTCCCGTTCCCATGGGAATTCTGGGATAAAAAGACCTTTGTGCTATTCCAGACTGTAATCTATCGCAGTGTCACATTTCTCCCAGATCCAGATTCTGGCGTGATTGAGTAACAAACATCCATCCATCCATCCAAACTTTCACATTTATAATACTACTAGTGGGACCGGTGCAGTTAACAACAGAATTGCTCGTAATCCCGAAAACTATCTCTTACCTTTCATAAAACGCGTTTTTGATTTTCAAGTAGATCTGTGAGTCCTACTAATTACGTAATTATTAACTATCACCCCCGCAGAAGCTAGGCGTGAGCAGTGAATACTAACGCCTTCATCGCCAGCGACGCACATCATGTAGTTCTCCAAGTCATATGTATCCTGCGGCGCGACGACGGCGCGGCGTCGCGTAGGTGAGCGGCGTGACTGGGGCGGGCTGGGGGGACCGAGGCAGTGAATGCGTTAACCTACATCGTCGATTATCAGTCACATTGTCACCCACTAATAGCGAGATTGTCGTCTGTGGTCGTTGACTGTCGGTACTTATAAATTAGGGAAATTATTATAAGTAGCGATTCAATACCAAATCAAAAAAATTGTATGTACTAGGTACTTTTCTAAGCAATCGGTATTGTTATGTTTTCTTAATAGATTGGGGACTTAAATCATTCGGTAACAAAGCTTGATTCCGGGATTTGAACCCGCACCCTCACCTGTAGTTTCGGTAAACTAGGAAAATCGTAAAAATAAATTTACAATTGGTAATCACACATTTTAATAGGTACAGAAATACAATTACGAACTATTTTTACAGGCTACGGCTAAAATTATTTACAGAACACGAAAAAATTCAACTCAGTCGGCCATTTTGATTGAAATTTCTCAAGTTGGCAACATTGGGCCTTCCGATATCGAACATAGTGCTGCGCGCGATCGGTAAAATCGATGTCGATAGATCCGGAATTCGATTTTCAATTCGATTTTCCATTCTATTTTCATTTAGCTTCGATGTATTGAGAAAAGCTGAAGTGGTGGATTGCATAAGGCTACCCGGTAAGGGTTGTGTTCTATCGAGTCTGAATTGCAGATTTTGCTTCTCCATTTGGTGGTGTTGCGTTCTGACAGCGAATCGGTTGACATGCACGGGTATAGGGACAACTATTTTGGTTCCCGAGCTCTTTCCGGTGTGGGACCCGGAAGCAAGGCCTGCTTTTACACGTTTCCATTTCGCTCGGCGGTTTTGGAACCAGATTTTTACCTGAAAAGAAATGTGAGATTTGAAAATGAAGCTTTACTAGAGATGAAATAGAGTCGACCAAGTGCGAGTTGGTCTGGCGCACTGTTTATATGTAGCTTTCAGAAAAGAAAAAGATAAAAAATAAAAATAAAGAGGAAAAAGAGCAACCCTGCGCTGAAGGGGAAGGTGCGGGTTCGAATCCCGTCGAGATCGTAAATTTTTGGGATTTATTAATTTCTTAGAAATTACCCAGAGTAGGTACTATAATAAATAAAAACCTTAGCTTTCAGAAAAGTTATTAAAAAGTTTTCTTCTAATCTGAAACTTTTTGGTGGTCATAGTAACTTAGGTTCCGACTTATTTTGTAAAAATTGGACTCGCTTGACGGTGACTCGCGTCCCTTGATGTGCTCTCACCAACTAAGCCACGAAAATCTCTGGAACTTCTTAGAGATACCCAGAGTGCGGGGTAATCACTATAATAACAAATAAACCGGCCAAGTGTGGGTCTGACTCGCGCACGAAGGGTTCCGTACCATTATCAATAAAAACGGCAAAAAAATCACGTTTCTTGTATGCGAGACCCCTGATATATTTATTTTATTCTATTTTTTAGTTTTTTGTTGTAGAGTAGTTGTAGTATTTGTTGTTATAGCGGCAACAGAAATACATCATCTGTGAAAAGTTCAACTGTCTAACTATCACGTTTCATGAGATACAGCCTGGTGACAGGCAGACAGCGAGTCCCGTTTTACCCTTTGGGTACGGAACCCTAAAAACCAAAGAATTTTTGATTTTGATTCATCTGACTAGCTCTAGATGGTCTATATTTACCTGGACCTCGCTCAGTTTGAGCGCTGCAGCGATCTGCGACCGCTCTGTGAGACTGAGGTACTTCTTCGCGTGGAACTCTCTCTCCAGCTCCAAGAGCTGTTCTGAGGTGAAGGCGGTGCGGCGGCGACGCGCTTTGGACTCGCGAGCGTTGTCGGTGCTGTCTTCTGCGTCGGGCTCTGAGTCGTTACCTGAGGGAGATTGAAAAGCTTTTATAAACGAGGTGTTCCGTGTTCGTCCCACTCGCTTCGGCTCAAAGTAGCCCGAACACGTAAATTCACATTTTATGTTGAAATCGTTCCGGTTTCGTCCCACCAACTGCGCCCCAAAATCAACTAACCGACGCGGAATTTTTTTTGGGACTTCTTACGCACTCTAGCACCGTTAGCTCCACCTACAGGGGAAATATAGAAGAAGTTCGTGTTAGTGTTTTCGTAGAAGATTTACCCCAGTGCGAGTAACGCACTATAAAGCAAAAAAAGCTTAGAATATAGCCAAAGCGACACCTCTCGTCAATCGTACTAAACGTTTCTTTAGTCATTGAACAGGTTTGGATAATCTTTTAAGGTTTCCCCTGTAGGTGGAGCTAATACGACGCTTAAGTCGTAAGAGGTCCCAGATATTTTCAACAAGGCACGTGTCGATCTCGTTGCTTAGTTGGTTAGAGCGCACCTGTACGTGAGGCGCGGGTTCGAATCCTGCCGAAATCAATTTTTTTGGGATATTATTAAAAAGTTTTCGTAGAAGATTTACCTCAGTGCGAGTAACGCACTCTAAAGCAAAAAAAGTTTAGAAATATAGAAGTTTATCCAAACCTGTTCAAAGACTAAAGTTTCATTTAGTTCGTTTGACGAGAGTTGTTGCCGTTGCTCAATTCATTCAAACTAATTCTAACCCTAACTAATATTATAATGCGTAAGTGTGTTTGTTTGTTTGCTGGTCCTTCCTTCACGCTCTAACTAAGCAACCAGTCGACTTGATTTTTGGCATAGAGTTAGTTAAAAGGATGGAGAGTAACATAGGCTTTTTGTCCTGGTGAAACATCAATTGATTTTTGGCATAGAGTACTAACTCTATGCCAAAAATCAATTGATGTTGTTTTAACTATAAAAGGATGGAGAGTAATAAAGGCTACTTCTTGTCCTGGTAAAAAATCTAATTCCCATGGGAGATTTACGGGAATATTCGTATTTTTATCCCCTAGAAATGTGAAATTCGAATTTAAAGCGAATGAAACCGCGGGGAACGGCTAGTCTCAATATATTTAAAAAAATAAAATTCCGCAGTTGGTTAGCGCATACCCGTACTGAGGGTAGGCCGCGGGTTCAATTCCCGCCGAATTCTAAATTATTTGTGACTTATTTCTTTGTGTACTTATTTCTTTCTAACAATGTTTTAATGAAAATTCTGTATTTTTGGTACCCAATTAACATAAAACTCATGTTAAACGGTTTCTAAGCTCCCACAGTTCCACAATTACTAATAATAATGATACTATAAGTAATATAGTATAGTAAGTAAGGACCATCACTATTGGGTGGTGGTAAATGTAGTGATGCTTAAGTGGTAAAGAACAGTTCTTACACTTCACTTCATACTCTTCAGCATAAAATGATTGATGACCACAGATTTGGTTTTGGTGATAAATTGTACTGTTGACGTTCACTGTACTTACAATAATTTTGGTATGAGGGACGAATCTGGACAAATGTTATGGTGCGGGACGAACAAAGACTTTTTAACGGAGTGGGCCGAACATGAGGGACGAATATGGCATAAATCCAATTTGACGCAGCGCGTAGTACATAGTTTATCGTCTCAAAATTTTAAAGACAACTAGGTAGGTAGATATCTCAGAATTGTTTTATAAACATTGTTTAAAATTACAATAAGGGCTAGTTCATTACGGATGTAAGCGGGTTAACTACGAACCTTATTTGTGTTGGAAGAACACCCACCAACCTTTGAATTCGTCAAACTACGATAGTTTTTATAGTAAAATAAGGGCTAGGCATAGATAAAATATCATAGGTATAAATTATAAGTTACCTACTGTAACATTTGCATGCTAGTATTAGTAGAACATTATTGAAACTAAAAAAATTCTGTATCATCTGTTTATCCTACATAATGTTCAAACGAATAAATTATCTTTATCTTTATCTTTAAACCGACGGACTCAATAGGGCGGGGCGCTGACGCGGACCGTTTTTTATCGATACTTAGTTCCGACGACACGTCATGGGACGTCACAGTCAACGGTTACTGCCCGACGGTCATTTAGCGGAATTGCGGGGAGATTGGGGTAAAAAAAGTGTAATAAAAGTCGCTAAATCATGCCGTTTTGTATTTGATTATTTTGTTATGTTTTTTGTTTGTTTTGTTTGGGAATTGTCAAAAAAGTAGCTAGAGAAAAAAATTGTTTAGCAAAACTTTTTAAGCTATATCATGGTTATTATTTTATTAAGAGTCACTCACTCACAGTTACTTCAGATATTACATGATCATGGCGCATAAAACTGTGCCAAATTTATGAGAAGCTCAAAACTCAAACCAAGGGACATTTATTCCGTTGCAAATTTCTTGGCAAAGTTCTGAATCTATTAAAAAAAACAATTAATTACATAAAAATAAACCCTACTTAAACCATAATACCTTTTAAACTGGCACGATTGGTTAAATAATTTTTTTATCACGACGCAAAATATACTTTACAAATAGGAAAATAATTTAGCTGGGAATTTACGACTCTTAATAAACATAAACAAAGAAAATCTATGTTAAAGACTATCACTTCTGTTACTTATCCAAAGATCGCGGATTATTATAAAAAATACTTGCATTAGTTCTTCCGCAAGCTGTCGAGCCAAAATGGTGTCTACTCAGCATGTTGCTGAGTAGATAAGTTGGATCACCTACTCAGCGCTGGTATTATGTTCACCCTCGTGAGGTAAGTTACGTCACCAACGATAAACCTCAACGTGCTCTGCTTTTTGTACACTCAGGCTTAGCCAATAATTAGTGATGTTTTTGTCATTAGTTTGAATTAAATTCATTATAAATCTGTAGGTAAGTAGATTTACATGGATAACAAAAAAACATCTAGATCTTCAATACCACAGAAAAAATGTCTGCGAATACTGAAACGAATACCTATCAAAAATATAATTCTAGGTATAAATGGACCTGAATTTTGTAATTCATTTATGCATTATGAATTAATTTTATTCCAATCTGTGGTTTTTACATTTTTAAGATTTGACATGATAGATTCTACAGAGCCTTTGATGGGTTTTGCATGCTTTGACGGGGCAGAATGTATTGGAGTACCTATCATTTTTAATATTTAAGATCTATTTATAATTAAATAGATCACGGTCTACGAGGGGTCGAAGCCCTAATCATAACATCATAAATCGTCATAATGACTTATTTTCAGGAATGTAGGTTTGTACCTACATTCCTGAAAATAAATAGACCCTTCGTAGACCTTCGTAGACCGTATAAGTGAGCGCGTTGAATTCTTTTGTATGTAACATCGAAAATTGATTCAAAGTAATATTTTGATTTATAATATTTGGGTACAGAAACGTCGGACGTCCAGTGGCGAGATGGGCGGATGATATCATTAACATCGCGGGGCGAACCTGGATGAGATTAGCGCAGGACCGTCTGAAGTGGCTTAAGAGTTTGGAGGTGTGGGTGAAGTCGGGCTGTAGATGACGATGATTTTGAATAGTTAACCAGTAGCCACTTGCCAATCTTCTAATTCTATATACAATGGTTTGTTTTTCTCATAAAGTAAGATGGAAAGGAACTTTTCATAAGTACCTACATGATACTAAGGTTTTTATTTATTATACTCTGGGTAATTTCTAAGAAATTAATAAATCCCTGCGCTGAAGGGGAAGGTGCGGGTTCGAATCCCGTCGGGATCGTAAATTTTTGGGATTTATTAATTTCTTAGAAATTACCCAGAGTATAATAAATAAAAACCTTAGAATCAAGCAACGGCAAAACCTCTCGTCAAAGAACTAAATGTAAATTTGGTCTTTGAGCAGAATTGGATAACTTCATTGTTTCCTCTGTAGGTGGCGCTGACGGCGTAAGTGCCGAAAGAACTCCCAAAGATTTTCGGGCCGACTAGATAAGATCACGTAGCTTAGTTGGAAAAAGAGCACCCCTGCGCTGAAGGGGAAGGTGCGGGTTCGAATCCCGTCGGGATCGTAAATTTTTGGGATTTATTAATTTCTTAGAAATTACCCAGAGTATAATAAATAAAAACCTTAGAATCAAGCAACGGCAAAACCTCTCGTCAAAGAACTAAATGTAAATTTGGTCTTTGAGCAGAATTGGATAACTTCATTGTTTCCTCTGTAGGTGGCGCTGACGGCGTAAGTGCCGAAAGAACTCCCAAAGATTTTCGGGCCGACTAGATAAGATCACGTAGCTTAGTTGGAAAAAGAGCACCCCTGCGCTGAAGGGGAAGGTGCGGGTTCGAATCCCGTCGGGATCGTAAATTTTTGGGATTTATTAATTTCTTACCTACATGATAATGACAATGTTTTTTTTTGATATAATAAAAAAGGATAACGTTCTGGGCAGCTCTGCATTGTGTTTTAGTTATAAAAACTGTGTTAAAAAAGGCAGCGTCTTCCCCATACCAGAGTACATTGTTAGTAGTCTTTGAAATAACAAGATACTTAAACCGATTCTTACAATCAACAGTCTTGACTAAGAAACCAACTTAAAAGTATCTAATACAACAATAAATTAGTACTATGTACCTCTACTACAAAAAAATTTATAAATATAGAGTTCAAACTTGTTATTTAGCTTTACTTTTGTAATATGTGGTGGTGAGTTTAAACTGGTGGACCGGCCCCACCACGTTTATCTGTGACGGATGTTACATACAAAAGATTTCAACGCGCTTCCGTAGACTGTCTACGAAGGTCTACGAAGGGTCTACGCGGGTCATAATCATTACATCATAAAAGTCGAAAGTCAAAAGTCAATAACTTTATTTCTTTAGGCTTACAAAATAAGCACTTAGACAAGTCAAATTTTATACATAAACAGTTTAGTAAATAGTGATTATTATCAAATAAGAAACAAAATGTTATTGATTTTGTTCGCTTCAATTTTTTTTCCACTAGTGGAAGAAGCGAAAATAAACAAAAAAGTTTGTATAACACTTATAATGTAATACAATATTATTTGCCTATCTAAGTCTTAATATAATGTGATTTAGAGACAGGTCAATCTCACTAATCTCACTAATATTATAAACGTGAAAGTTTAGATGGATGGATGGATGGATAGATAGATGGATGGATGTTTGTTCCTTTATCACGCCAGAACGGCAAAACGGATCTGGATGAAATTTGGCACAGAGATAGATTATAGTCTGGAATAGGACATAGGCTACTTTGTATCCCGAAATTCCTACGGGAACGGGAACTACGCGGGTGAAACCGCGAGGCGCTGCTAGTATTTATATAAAACTAAGCTTAAGATTGTTCTCCTATAATACTATTGTCGGTGCGGAACTGGGCGACATCTGGCCAAGCATTAACATTATTGTTATAATCATCTATGGAGTAAAAGGCTTTCTTGATAAGATTTCGTTTTATAAATCTTCTTAATAATCATATTTTTTTGCGACGCTGATGTAGCGGGGCGGCCGGCGGCGGCTGCGGTCGCATCGCCGAGGCTGGGCAGTGAATGCGTTAATTACTTATAGCTCTAAATTATATGAATTAAGGTAGTTTATTTGGCTGAATGATGATAATAACTATGTAGGAATATTACTTAAAATATTTTGTGCATTGGATACGTGATTTAAATAATGTTACCTAGTTGCAATATCTTAGTAACTAAGTAATAAAACTGGCCAAGTGCGAGTCGGACTCGCGCACGAAGGGTTCCGTACCATTATCTATAAAAATGGCAAAAAAGTCACGTTTGTTGTATGGGAGCCCCCTTAAATATTTATTTTAATCTGCTTTTTAGTATTTTTTGTTATAGCGGCAACAGAAATACATCATCTGTGAAAATTTCAACTATCTAACTATATCACGGTTCATGAGATACAGCCTGAGAGAATATCCTGGAGATCGCAGGCTTTAATTTAAGGAAAAAATAGTCCGTTTATCACGGCATGATAACGTTCGTCATAGATAGCTCGACGCTTTATCGAAAAATGGAACTGCAGAATGGACCATATTAACTGCAGTTACGAATTTTGAAAGTCAAGAATGGTTCTTTTGTGTGATAATTTCAAATACCTGAGCTAAGTTTTCCTTACTATGTTTTAAGTTTGTTTTCTTCCCATTTGTGTTATGACACTCATGGAATATTAAACATTCTAGAATAGCAAAAAAAAAATCGCTGGTTTCTTTAGGTACACCAGCGTTTTGTCGTCTGAGGAGTACTTTAAGACTCTTTTTTTTCAACACACGTGTCCCTTATACTACTTCTTATAGGGCAGCACCGTCAAAATTTCAGAACACGATGAATGAAATATGTTTTGGCTTTGTTAGGAGAATCTACTCATAAAATTTTGTAGTTCTGGTGTTAACGGTTACTGAAATACAGAGCACTTTTGATTCAATTTTCAACTCCAATTTGGAACACCAAATTTGCAAAATTCCTCAAAACTTGCAAGGTGTGTAAGGTCCTGGTATAAAAGTGAGCACTAAGAAAGTGCTCACTTTCATACCAGGACCTAGTAGTAGAGGTCCTGGTATGAAAGTGACTAGTCTAGGACTAGTAGGTAGTGTAGGTAGACTAGGACTAGTAGTGTAGGTCCTGGTATGAAAGTGAGCACTAAGAAAGTGCTCACTTTCATACCAGGACCTACACACCTTGCAAGTTTCAAGTCTCTACGCTTACTGGTTTAGGCTGTAGCTTGTCTATATGTCAGGACAAAGAGTTTTATATTAGTATAGATTTATTTCGGATGCCATCCAAACCTACAACAAGATAACAATGATTTTTATTCGTACATTGAAACACTTAACGCGATATTAGAAGGCAAGTGAGAGAACTTCCACGAAAACCATAAAAGAATCGTTGGGAGCAAATAATACGTTTATTTCTTATGGCCGCTCGAACCGCGATTGACAGTTATCGACATCGCCAAACGAATTCATAAAGAGTAACTCCCCATCAAATATCTTCAACCTTATATCGAAACTAATACAGCTCATATTATAGCAAGCAGAATGTAAATTTGCACTTTGCAGACATAGAGCACAGTTCCCGCCGATACCCGATTGGAATTTTAAATATTTCAAATTCGGAACGCATTCGAATTGCGCGGCGAAGTTAAATCGAGTGGACGCGATGCATTATCGATAGAGATATTTATCGATAAATGTACATCACTATTAATGGGGTGCACGTACGTATTTCACACTGAGTTTTCCTTGAGCGATAAAAAGGTTCCTATGAAAATAGTGATTTATTTTTTATTGGGCGTTTTTTATTGATTACTAGCTTCAGCTTGCGGCTTAGCACGTTTTTTTTGGATAAATAAATAAATAAATAATGCTGGACAATTCACACAGCATTATCTAGCCCCCAGCTAAGCAGAGCTTGTGTTATGGGTACTAGATAACTGATATACATAATACAATACATTACATAGATAGTTTTTTTTTATTAAACGTAGAAAACGACCAGAACACCCGGAACAAATACCTGCAGATCGTAACCTCCTGCGCCGCAGGCGGGCTTTCGCCCACCGCGCCAAGAGGTCGTCAAGTTAGTAAGGAAAAGAAAGAAAGTAATTTTTACCCGACTACCAACAGGGGAGGGTTATGAGGTTAGCACCCTATGTTTGTATGTTTGTATATTTGTATGTTTGTATATTTGTATGTTTGTATATTTGTATGTTTGTATGTATGTGGCCGATTTCTTTGTTCCCACGTAGCGCTGAAACTACTGGTTCGATTTCAACAAATTATGTATCGATTGATTCGTCTCAATACCCCGATGGTTATAGGCTATAGGATTTAGGGCTCCGACCCCGAATGAGCCTTCAAAACGCGTATTAAAGTTTAGGTAGCCGCAGGCTGCAGGCCCCATAGAGAAAAATTACAATACCTACGACCTATTTTCATTTTCAACCTTATGCCTATCAAATATGACCGATACGTAATTCTATTTTGTCAATGTAAATGTTTCAAACTTTTATAACTTTCACGTAGTCGGGTTGTAGTTTTTAACTTTATCTTGTATTTATCCTAAATCTACTACACAAAACGATCTAAGGATGCAAAATTTAATCTTGGCATTGCTGCTTATTTTGTTCGCAGCAGGGTTTAGGACAAATATGGCCTACAGTCAGCATTGTGCTGGATGGACACTGATGTGTCTACCCAGCGCTGGTTGTCAGTGCAAGCCAGAGAAACAGGTCACGTCACGACCATCTGTGGTAGTAAGTTTTATCGCCGTCATATTAATCTCCGTCAAATTTAGACCAAAAATCTGTAACAATGACATTAGCGACGGCTGCTTGACATCGCGATGCGTTACGAATTCAATTTCACGCCAAAATCTAAGGGGAAACTATTCATGCGAGATTGAGTTTCTATTACTCTCAAAAACAACCGTTTTTGATTTAGTGCGTTATTTTTGCTAAAATTTATTGAATTTAAAATAAAAATGGTATCCCTGGGACGGATATATACTTGGAAACCACTGGCAGCAGCTAGTTAGTAATAAGAAATAAAGCGGGCGGTTGCGGGTTCGATTCCCGCATCGGGACAAATGTTTGTACGATCTGCAGATATTGGTTCCGGGTGTTCTGGTCGTTTTCTATGTTTAATAAAAAATATCTATTGTATTATATAATGTATATCAGTTATCTAGTACCCATAACACAAGCTCTGCTTAGCTTGGGGCTAGATAATGCTGTGTGAATTGTTCAGCATTATTTATTTATTTAACTGCTGCTTGCGGCTTCGCACGAGCTTTTCGAGTAGCCTATGTATGTCTATAACATTTACCTCCCTACCAAATTTTATTAACATTCGTTCAGCCGTGTAGCCGCGAAAATGTAATAGACAGACAAAAAAGACAGACAGAGTTACTTTACAATTTATAATATTAGTATGGGTTTGATGTATTGAAACAATTGAGCTAACTGCAGACTGTTGCAAACAATCTACAACAGGTAGCTAAACTGAATGTTTGTAACTTCTTCACAGCAAAACTACTGAACGGATCGGGCTGAAATTTATAGTAGTACCTACATAAGTGTCAAGTCCACAATAGACGGAGCTATAATGTATATTAAGGGCCGGATATTCGATCCATTTTGTGAAAAGGACAGGCATAGAATTTTGTGTTCACAAGAGTGAGACAGGGCACAGCAACGCAAGCCCAAAAATCAAGTTTTTGCTTATTATCAAAATTAAAAAAGGTTTTGAGAAAAACTCACTATAGAATATTCTTCTAAACGTCGTTGCCTATTTTCTGACATCTTTTTTGAGAGTAAAACGTTCGTCTATTCTCACTAGTTCAGTTGTCCAGTTCAGTTGACTGAACTAGTGAGATTTATTTTCTCGTTTGTTCAATTGAAAATAAGACTAGCTTTTGCACCTTGTTACATTTATTACTATTAATTTACACGAAGTTTTTCCAAAAAGGTAGCCACATTAATTTCGCCATTTAGTAACTGCATTTGTACATGACGAAGTTGATACACTAGAAGTACAACAACAAAAACAACAAGAACCTATCCTTTCTTCGTAATTTTTATCATCAGGTGAAGTGATAAATATCGTGTTTTGAACCATTGAATAATCAATAATGTTAATCCAACTACAACATAAATTTTAGTCCAATCAAAACAATGGATATTTGATCGTGTGAAATTGAATCGAAAATTGGCTAAATTCGAATATCCTGGCCTTAATATAGTAAGCTATATATTGAGGTATAGCGAGCTGCCACAGACGGTGGCTATGCTATGATATATATTTTTGCACTCATTATCTCTACGGCCGTCATGTCTTACTATACCAAAATATATCGTGCTATATCTGTCGACATATTTTGGTAACTTAATAAGAATATACCTACGTTATTGCTGCGTCTGTGGTCACTCGCCGATTACTATAGAAAATGTACTGTACGTAATATACCTTGCTATGATTTATATTAACATATATTATAGTTCCGTTTGTTATGAGCTTTATCCTAGCTGTCTCAAACTGAAAAGAAACCCATAGTCGAACGAAACTCATAAAAAAACGTAAAGAATTTGTTACGTTTCCTAAACAAATAACATCACCTACCTACTTACAAAGCAAAAGTACAAAGGTTACAAAAGGTGACAATTTGACAAAACTGTCAAACATCAAACGTTGCGATTGGTCATGGATGCTTGATATTCGAAGTTGCTATGGGAGCCTGCATCTGTACCGTGAAATGAGGGAATTATTGACATCTGCCAACTTAACCGACTTTGGAAGCTAAATGCTAATTATGTTAAAC
This sequence comes from Eupithecia exiguata, assembly GCA_947086465.1. Lineage (NCBI taxonomy): Eukaryota > Metazoa > Arthropoda > Insecta > Lepidoptera > Geometridae > Eupithecia > Eupithecia exiguata. The sequence continues at coordinate 5,861,947 of OX352253.1, forward strand.
TCATAACAATATTATCTTTAACAAGATAAAGTTAAAAACTACAACCCGACTACGTGAAAGTTATAAAAGTTTGAAACATTTACATTGACAAAATAGAATGACGTATCGGTCATATTTGATAGGCATAGAGTTGAAAATGAAAATAGGTCGTAGGTATTGTAATTTTTCTCTATGGGGCCTGCAGCCTGCGGCTACCTAAACTTTAATACGCGTTTTGAAGGCTTATTCGGGGTCGGAGCCCTAAATCCTATAGCCTATAACCATCGGGGTATTGAGACGAATCAATCGATACATAATTTGTTGAAATCGAACCAGTAGTTTCAGCGCTACGTGGGAACAAAGAAATCGGCCACATACATACAAACATACAAATATACAAACATACAAACATACAAACATAGGGTGCTAACCTCATAACCCTCCCCTGTTGGTAGTCGGGTAAAAACAAAGAAAATTATAATCAAATAATATAATGAAATTAAAACTAGTATTTACAAATAAAACAATTGAGCTTACTGCAGACTGTTGCAAAAAATCTACAGGTAGCTCAACTGATCCATTATCAATACCAGTCGCGCGCGTGCCCAAGACGCTGGCTGCATTGCCCCGCTGTATAGCTGCTGATGCGCTGTGCCAGATACTCACCAGCTCTCGGGTCACGCGTCGCATAGACCAGACGACTCAGTCGGCTCAGATAATTTTTTTAAAACCAGGAGAGCCTCGGTACCCCAGCATTATTTATTTATTTATTTTCTAGCCATTGGCGGTGGGAAATAAATCAATAGTTATTTGTAATACAAGAGTGCCAAGTTGCTTTTTAACCGCGTGTTTATTTTGATTCCCTCGCTTACGCTCAGGGTTAGCGCGGGAATCAAAAAAAATTTGTACTCGAGTGCAACACGTAACTTTTCATCCCACCTCAGCGAGGAAAGAGTATTTTTGCTCTTTGATATCTGAGTGCAAAAGCCGTTTTTACCCGACTACCACCAGGGGAGGGTTATGAGGTTAGCACCCTATGTTTGTATGTTTGTATGTTTGTATGTATGTGGCCGATTTCTTTGTTCCCACGTAGCGCTGAAACTACTGGTTCGATTTCAACAAATTATGTATCGATTGATTTGTCTCAATACCCCGATGGTTATAGGCTATAGAATTTAGGGCTCCGACCCCGAATAAGCCTTCAAAACGCGTATTAAAGTTTAGGTAGCCGCAGGCTGCAGGCCCCATAGAGAAAAATTACAATACCTACGACCTATTTTCATTTTCAACTCTATGCCTATCAAATATGACCGATACGTCATTCTATTTTGTCAATGTAAATGTTTCAAACTTTTATAACTTTCACGTAGTCGGGTTGTAGTTTTTAACTTTATCTTGTTAACCGCGTGTTTATTTTGATTCCCTCGCTAACGCTCAAGGTTAGCGCGGGAATCAAAAAAATACGAGGTAAAAAAAAATTGCACTCGAGTGCAACACGTAACTTTTCATCCCACCTCAGCGAGGAAAGAGTGTTTTTGCTCTTCGATATCTGAGTGCAATAGCCGTTTTTATCTATATGCTAATCTCACTATCTCACTATCACTAATATTATAAACGTGAAAGTTTAGATGGATGGATAGATAGATGGATGGATGTTTGTTCCTTTATCACGCCAGAACGGCTGAACGGATCTGAATGAAATTTGGCACAGAGATAGATTATAGTCTGGAATAGGACATAGGCTACTTTTTATCCCGAAATTCCTACGGGAACGGGAACTACGCGGGTGAAACCGCAAGGCGTTGCTAGTAATATTATACAGAGGAAAGATTTCTTTGTTTGTTTGTTTGACGGGATTAGGCTCCGAAACTACTGGACCGATTTGAAAAATTCTTTCACCATTAGAATCCTACATTATCCCTGATGGTTATATGCTATAGAATATTTTCAAAAAGTTAGGGATCCGTATGAAAATTTCGATGTAACCCAAGGTGTGAAAAAAATACCATGAAAAATTCTTATATCGTCTACGCTGCGGAAACTATTGACAATAGAGCAAAGTGATGTACTACAGTTTTATAGAAGACATTCATATCTACAAAAAAATGTCACTACTATGTGACTAACTATTATGGTTTTGTCACAATAACTACTTTTCCATGATAAAATATACAATAGTAACGCCAAAAATCCTTACATAAGCGCGTAAGCTGCGGAAATTATTGACAATAGAGCAAAGTGATGTACTGTTTTATAGAGGACGTAAATATCTACAAAAAAATCTGCGATACTATTGTCTAACTACTACAATTATGGCACAATAACTACTTATAATCTACCCGTGCGAAGCCGGGGCGGGTTACGCTAGTCTACTATATGATAAAAATGGCTTTTGCACTCAGATATCGAAGAGCAAAATACTCCTTCCGAGATGGGGGGATGAAAAATATTTTTCCGGCACGAATCTAATATAAGTTTTGAAAAAAATCACAAATTATGACAGATATCCTTCGATCATCATTGATGATGAAGTAGACGGAAAGAGTGATATTTAGTAGGAGTAAGAGGATATGGTAGGAGAACGAGGACATTGTAGTCCTCGTTCTCCTACCAGTAGGAGCGCCCAGTAGGAGTAGACGGAAAGAGTGGATTTGAGATCGAAGCCAATATCATATCAAAAACGACCAATAAGGCTAATGATTAGGAAAAATATACATTTTCTTCAATAGTTTCGCTAGGTTTTTTAGAAAAACGTGTTTTTTTTTTAGTTTAATTATTTTAATTGTATTGAATCTAAGAATAATTAAAAAAATATTATTATTTACAGGAAAAATAATGTCATTGGAGTGGTACCTAGTATTAATGTTTTTTTATTCACTTGGTGTTTCCTGTTTCGTCGTCGTTAAGTCGTATATACATATATATATGCTGATAAAAAAAGAGCGTAATATTTGCGCAACTTTACCTTGAGTATTATCCTCTCCACCGTCACTCTCCATCTCACTCCCGACGCTCACAGGACTCTCTCTCTTCTCTTCCTCTCGACTCTCTTCTCGAACAGGATTCAGCATCCGCAGCCACGGCTCCGGATATCCGAGAAGGAAAGGAAATCCACCATTTTGTTGCAAAAATGGCGCGTTGAAGTAATACCTCATTCGATTTATATTATGTCTCTCTGTTTCGTCATCCTCTGACGTCCTGGAATCTGATAAATTGTTTTCTATATCGATTTCTGGAGACTTCCTCGTTGTATTTCCGATTATTGATTCTATAGAAAACGGTTTAGGCGTTTTCTTTGTCTGTGTTTCTACGACTTCCGATTCCATTTTCACTTTTCGAATTTTCACACTTTGTCTTCAATTTATCACTGTTATGAACACTTTTTTAACGTCCAAATATTTTACAAAATTAAACAATTTAACGATTTGTAACACATAATTATTTTTTGCGAATTTTTCTTAATTTCGTATGAAAATATATTAAAAAAGAAATGTCACTGTCAAAGTTTTGGCGCGCACGCTCGCTCGGGTCGAACTCCCGTCTGGCAGTTTCGCCTGTACACACTCGGTCACGCCCATACGGGGTGTAGTCGAAACGATATTTTATTTTATTAATCGCTTGCTCTGGCTTAGCGAATATAAGCTCTATTGCTATTAACATAATACTCTTGTCATTATCGCCTGTTAACCAACGATAAGATCTTACTATCCCAATCTTGATACGGTATCTTAAACCTTAAATTTGCCGTCCATAAAGCTCGTTTTGAGTTTAACTATAGATTTGTCAAAGTACACTGTAAAAACAACCTTAAGCTTTGTAGTTAAGATTGCATTTAGAAGCGTAGGATTTCATAGTAAAATCTTCTGGAGCTAAGTAAGAAATGATTAAGACCAATTTTCCGCCGCCAGAGCGAGACAGCAACAAGTCGTTAGGGTGGGTTAGAGGGAGGCAGAGCTAGTGATATTTGTGGAGTCGAGTACGCTGGTAATTGGTGGTGATCATGTTTTGGCAGTGTCAGCACTCCGGGTAAATTCATCGTTTTGTGCCTCGTTCAGATGGATTTTTACTGATTAATCTACAATATCTACACTAATATTGTAAAGAGGAAAGTTTTGTTTCTTTGTTTGACTTGAAAAGGCTCTGAATTAAACTACTGGACCGTTTTGAAAAATTCTCTCACCATTAGAATCCTACAATATGTAACTAATACATTATTATAAAACCGGCCAAATGCGAGTCGGACTCGCGCACGAAGGGCTCCGTACCATTATGTATAAAAACGGCAAAAAAAACACGTTTGTTGTATGGGAGCACCCTTAAATATTTATTTTATTCTGTTTTTTAAGATATATTACCAACAAAAGCCACTATAGTTGTAAAGAAAAGAAAAACTCTCTCTAGAATATTTACAATAAACCATTTTCACGGCTCACTCCGTTCGCCGATGATTGACAAGTGGGTTGTTTTTGAGCTTTTTACCCAGAAAAATTCAATCACACAGAGCTCACTCACTTTATTACATACGTAGGTACTCATTTTCCTCAGAATTTCCTGTTTGAGCAATGTTTTACTAGGGTTCCGTATCCAAAGGGTAAAAACGGGACCCAGACTTATTACTACTACTACTATTCACATTCAGTCGCTGTCCGTCTGTCACCAGGCTGTATCTCATGAACCTTGATAGTTAGACAGTTGAAATTTTCACAATGATGTAGGTATTTCTGTTGCCGCTATAACAACAAATACTAAAAACCAGAATAAAATAAATATTTAAGGGGGCTCCCATACAACAAACGTGATTTTTTTGCCGTTTTTATAGATGGTACGGAACCCTTGCGCGAGTCCGACTCGCACTTGGCCGTTTTTTTTACATTCTATTGAAAAAAACTACTCAAGTACACAGTCCACTGTCCTATCTAAACGCTCCTCGGCTCTTGGCTGACCAGCCCGTCATTAGTACCCCGCGCCACTTAGTCCACTTTATCTCGTAACGGCGACTAAATTGATTGCGTCTATTTTCCCCATTTATGATTTATTGGTAGGACAATAAACTTTCTGGAGGGAGTTTTTCTTTTCTTTAGAACTAGTGGCTATTGTTGGCAATATTTTTGTGTTTTGGACACGGATAACTGCGTTGAGCTTTGTTTTTTTTATAATAGGTAGAGTTCATGTTTTTTCTCTTCCGTGATAATGTTCAACTCGTAAAACTGAAGGTACCTATATTAGTATTTTTAGGACTGGAAAAAGAATAAAATAGTTCTTAGTAGTATCTTTAGTTCTAGTCTAGTAGTGTCTAGTATTCTTAGTTAGTATCTTCTTAATAGAATATAGAATAATACAGATAAGTTTTTAAAATAGAATATATTATTATTAGTTCTTCAGAAAAAAAAAACATAGTACATAAATATTAAAGTTAGGTAACTTATTTTAAGTAGTTTGGTATAGAACTGTAATGTTACATAAAGATACCTAATGATGAAAATAATAAACTATAAAACGTGAAACTGAGGGTGGGGTGCGGGTTCGAGTCCAAAAGAAAATTTTTGAAAACTTATTTCATTTCTTAGAGATACCCAAAGTGTATAAGCACTATAATAAAAAACCTTAAAAAACGTTAATTATTACTAAAGTAAGTAACTATTAATTTAATAGTTACTTAGTAATTGTAATTGATATCGGTTTGTTGTTTATTATTTTTATCATTACCTCTGGCTCGCAGAAGTTAAATTTTAACTCCTGCGCCTGGAAAATGTTTGAGAGCCCTGAAAACTGTACCTAACTTAGTTAAATTTTAACTCCTGCGCCTGGAAAAGGTTTGAGAGCCCTGAAATTGTACCTAACTTAGTTAAATTTTAACTCCTGCGCCTGGAAAATGTTTGAGAGCCCTGAAAACTATACCTAACTTAGTACTTCAGCTAATGACCTATTGTTACAATAATGCCCAAGTCCGGATTCTCCAATAGGTACAGTTCCACTAACATATCTGTGGAATCTATGGCCGCGGGCCGCATGCGCAGACCATGAGCCACGTGTTGACGACTACGACGACCAGAACACCCGGGATGGGAATCGAACCCGCAACCTCCTGCGTCGCAGGCGGACCTTCGCCCACCGCGCCACAGAGGTCGTCAAAGTCAATATAAAACATCTAAAAATACAAAAATAAATATGTACATATATATTTATATCCATAGAGAATAAAATACAAATAAAAATAATCAGCATGTTATATTACTTTTTCGACGAGGATTTGCTTAAATTTTGGTTGTTAGGTATAAGTCCCAGTGAAGGCCGACGGTACAATTTTTTTTGTATTGTATCTTCACAGATATCTTGCTAGAACTACACATTCAACTCACGTTATACACAAGTCAGGCCTGTCAATCACCTCACACCGTCAGGTGTTGGCAGGACCGGTGGCTGATGGCAATATTAAAACGTACCTACAAAAGTTTTGTATTGTATCTTCTTGTTAGAACTATTCAGATACACATTCAGTCCGCGTTATCCACGAGACAGGACTGTCAATCAGCCTCAATCCACCGTTCCTGCCAACACCTGACGTGTTGGCGGCGCTACCTCCACTCAAACTAGCGTCGCCACCTATTTTACGAGTGTATTTTAACTAGCAGCGCCTCGCAGTTTCACCCGCGTAGTTCCCGTTCCCGTGAGAATTCCGGGATAAAACATAGCCTATGTCACTCCCTGAAATGTAAGCTTTCTAATTGTCAAAGAATTTTTGAAATTGGTCCAGTAGTTTGTAATTTTATTTTTTACATACGAAAATACAAAACTTTCCTCTTATAATATTAATATAGATCACGTGGAACAAAGGAAATTTCAAAAATCCATCAATAATAAATAAATAATGCTGGACAATTCACACAGCATTATCTAGCCCCAAGCTAAGCAGAGCTTGTGTTATGGGTACTAGATAACTGATATACGCAATACAATACATTACATAGATAGATTTTTTTTACTATACATAGAAAACGACCACATCGCCCTGAACAAATATCTGCAGATCGTACAAACATTTGCTCCGAGGTGGGAATCGAACCCGCAACCTACTGCGTCGTAAGCGAACCTTCGCCCACCGCGCCACGAGGTCGTCAAATATAACCATTATAAGCTTTTTTTAAATGAATCTTTAGGAATGGGAATAATTGGAAATCTTTATATTAATCTATTTGGATTTGTATTAGCTTAGCATAAGTACCGCCATCCTATGATTTTCTCCGTACAACTTGGTTGCCTGGAAGAAATCGCTTTACGCGATAAGGCCGCCAATTCCATTGCCTTTCTATAGCATAAGTTGAATAATGTACTGTATGTTTAGGTTTATGAAACAAACCATTATCTATCTATCTATAGAACGTCTTCCTTCTTTGAATTCGGTTAAAAAACAATCTCATCGCGTTCCCAAACTTAATTTAAAACAAACACAACAACATAACTCAATAAAATTTCACAAATGAAAAGTATCATCTATATCTAATTATATCACACAAAATGTAATGTCCCGGATACCATTACTCGAAAGTATCACCCGTAAGTGAACGGATCATTACCACAGAATAAATAGTACGCACGCAATAAATATTACCCTCTCGTAAATCCAGTAGAAACTTATTCATAACAAATTATGAACCATAAAATTAATAACAAAACAACACGCTGTATAAGCGCGATCAAACGAATACTCAATTCAAAGTTTTGCTACGCTCTTCTGTTTTTTATACGTTAGAAAGAGATGGGTGTAGGTTTGTGTGTTCGTTTTTGTGAGTAATGAGTAGAGTCACGCCCAGCAATCAGCTCCCGCTGCTCTCATTGGTGGTAATGGGGTTCGAAGTTTGAATTTTATTTTCTCTAATTTTCTTTTATGAAGGCAAATGAGTGTCGCATTCAGACATAATTGTTTGTTTAGAAAATAGATTATGGTTCATTTAATTACTATTTATTTCATAAAAATAACCGAGGTCGAATATTTAGAAATAAATAAATAAAATAAATAAATAAATATTGCTGGATAATTCACACAGCATTATCCCCAACTAAGCAGAGCTTGTGTTATGGGTACTAATAACTGATATAAATAATACAATACATTACATAGATAGTTATTTTTTATTATTTTTACATAGAAAACGACAAGAACACCCTGAACAAATGTCTGCAGATCGTACAAATATTTGTCCCAAGGCGGGAATCGAACCCGCAACCTTCTGCGTCGCAGGCGGACCTTCGCCCACCGCGCCACAGAGGTCGTCAATAAATTTAATGTAGCTATTTGTTTTCAGAAATCAGTTAGGAACTCAGTTTAGTGAACCTACCAGGTTTACCACATTTTCACAAAACATAACATAGGTAGGTAGGTAGGTACCTATCTAAATTTATTTCATTCGTATCTATTTCTGGAAAATTTTAACTCAAAACTCAAAGTGATTTATTTCCTTTAGAAGGTCTAAGGGAACAACAGGACTCTTGGATACTACTAACATTGTTAGTAAGTATTTTTTTTATGTTGGCATCCAAATAATTAATTCATTTTTTCTAAAGTCATTAAAATTTATTCCGTTCTAAATTCAAATTCGCGCGTATCAAATGTTACGTCATGTCACAGCTCTAGTTGAGTGCACTTTATCGCGTGACTAAAATCGACACAATTAGGGATGGGGTAAAAATATAATCAAAATGTAACCGTCCAAACCTTTTGCTCTCTTGATACTTTGGGACGATCTGCAAATTGAAACTTCCCAGATCGACCCAAAGTACCAAGAGAGCAGATGTTACACTTAGTAATCTATGTAATACGGATCTTACTAACGATTCAAGCAAATAAGCTTCTTACATGAAAAGTGTGTGGTCGACAGTACTAAAGCCTGCCTTTAAAAAGTGGGACGTATCCGGAACGATTTCAGCATGAAATTTGAGTTTCCGTGTTCGGACCACTTTGGGCCGAAGCCAGTGGGACGAGTCCGGAACAACTCGGTTTATGTTACAACTTTCAAATGAGTTTTGGTGAAGCATTATTACTTACCATTGAATTATTAGGAATCAATCGACGTAGGTAGTGATTTAAAATAATCTTTTAGGTGGACCTTTGCTAGGGAAAGTTAACAACGAAAGTAGGTACCTAGCTTTAAACACGTAAGTTATTATTTTAAACTTACCTGAAATGCAAGGCAAATAATAAATAAATTCCCAAAACATATTAGTTATTAGTCTATAACTAATATTTTTTGGGAACTTATTTCATTTCTTAGAGATGCGGGTAAGCACTATAACAAAAAAACCTTTTCAAATAATAATAGTACCTATAGGTTTATTAAACTTGGAAATCTAAATTATTCTTCTAGTTGTTTTTTGCCGTGGCGGTCGCTCAACACTTTTTTTCTGCCGATAGTATCTATAGGCAAGAATGACTTTTAATCGACTTTATAGTGGTAATTAAAAATCGGGACCCCACGGGAATAGTCCCTGCGGGATTGGGACCTTCAGGGAATAACCTGGACAGCAGTGGCCATATGAGAGCTAATTGAAAAGATTTAGAATTTTAAAGAGCGAGCAGATTTGCAATACGGCAGAAATTCATTACACTTTGCATTATTTTATCAGACAATACGTTAGAATTATTTCCCAGTAGTAGTCAAGTAGCCTATTGTATGGAATATACGTAGTTGTCCGCACGATAGAGGCGCTGCTGTACCAAAACCTATGGAACGATTACATCTTGAAAGTATCGTCGGTGATGAGGAGACTCAACGCACAACACTATTCACCACCTAAATTGGAGCAATAATCCCTAAAATCATTCTTAACATCTTAGCGCTAAAATCCAATTTCCAACAGCCATGATCCAACTCTACATTCGACTCAATTCCCGCCGCACTTCTAATTCATTCCCATTTGAAAATTGAACATGGAACGCTCATTTTGACGTTTCTGACATGACAGCTCCGAGAGTGCATTTGACAGAAGAAATGCTCACAATGGTAGAATGGTAAGTAGCTATTACAGCTTTACTATTACTTATGGGAAGATTATAGGGTTGTATGGTGATTTTTAGGGTTCCGTACCCAAAGGGTAAAAATGGGACCCTATTACTAAGACTTCGCTGTCCGTGTGTCCGTCTGTCACCAGGCTGTATCTGTAAATACTAAAAAACAGAATAAAATAAATGTTTAAGGGGGCTCCCATACAACAAACGTGATTTTTTTGCCGTTTTTATAGATAATGGTACGGAACCCTTCGTGCGCGAGGCCGACTCTTACTTGGCCGGTTTTATTTTTTTGAAAACCCGGAGAGCCTCGGTACCCCACGTACCTAGGGACCTAGGACCTATTAAATGTTTAAAAATCAAGAACAGTAAAGTTAATTTTAGGAGTAAGTAGGTACCTGCAGGATATAATCTTTTGGACAGATAACAAAAAACATCGAATAAAGGTAACCAACAGAAACAATGTCTGCTTTTTGTTTTATAAAGTTAAAAACCATCAACGATTTGAATTTGAATCATCTAATGTTCAAATCTTTTCGAAAGGGTCGTTTTTTTTTTATTGTCTATTATACCCGTTATTATTAGTTATTATGCCGTGCACCGTCGTCAGCTGACACCCTGATTGCGTCACGTCTCGCCGTCAAATAACGCGTCTTTAATTTTAGTTTTTTAATATTGTATGTATGTTAGTTTTAAGGTATATATTACTATGGACCGTAGAATAAGTTAAAATAAGATCTGTAACTGTTCTATAGTCTGAAATAAATGATTATTATTATTATTATACACATTTTAAATCAATGTTTGGTACACTAGAGTGTAATTACAATCTAGCCATAGAATTGACTAATAGGTAATTTAGTTTTAACTTAATTTTATAAAAACATAGGTATAACTAAGAACGTGTCCATTGGCACTTTTCTTATTGTCTCTATACTTAAGGCGAAGACACTTTGTTCATGTGTTCTTTAAGATAGCACTTATGCACAAAGGGTTTTGTTCTTTTGAGCCTTCTCACTATGTCCGTGTTGAAATGCTAGACCGATTTTGATCGAGGAACATTGTAAGTACAGGGTGGATCTTAACTGTCTAACTGTCTCTCTAAGAAATTAATAAATCCCAAAAAAAAATAAAAACCTTAGAATCAAGCAACGGCAAAACCTCTCGTCAAAGAACTAAATGTAAATTTGGTCTTTGAGCAGAATTGGATAACTTCATTGTTTCCTCTGTAGGTGGCGCTGACGGCGTAAGTGCCGAAAGAACTCCCAAAGATTTACGGGTCGACTAGATAAGATCACGTAGCTTAGTTGGAAAAAGAGCAACCCTGCGCTGAAGGGGAAGGTGCGGGTTCGAATCCCGTCGAGATCGTAAATTTTTGGGATTTATTAATTTCTTAGAAATTACCCAGAGTACTATAATAAATAAAAACCTTATGTATATCAGTTATCTGGTACCCATAACACAAGCTCTGCATAGCTTGGGGCTAGATAATGCTGTGTGAATTGTCCAGCATTGTTATTATTATTATTATCTGTAAGGTTCAGTATTTTTAATCTATTTATTTCCTTCCGAGGCACCTCAACATCATCATCATCATCATCAGCCTATATTAGTCCACTGCTGGACATAGGCCTCCCCTAATGAGCGCACGTAACGTAAGTAGTATAAGGCACCTCAATACCTACATAATAAATAATTCTATTTTAGATCTACCATCTGAAATAGAAGGGAAACGCAATGATTTTCCCAAAAAAAGAAAAAACTCAAAGAATGACGTCACTAACTTCATTCCATTTTCAAAGCACACATTATGACGTTCGGTTACACGCAGTAAATCTCAAGAGAATTAATTACGGCGTCGGAAGCGACCAGAGTAACTTGGTCTGTGGTTTGGACCACCCTCGCTTTTACACTAGGTTTTGCCCTGACCTTCTTCGGGTTTGTTTAAAAACGGATTTCATGAAAACGTATTTTTTTTCCAATAGCCTTTAATATACGCTGTTTTAATCGATTCTTCACTTGCTCTGGTACCCAAAACACAGGTACCTACTGCTTATATCCGAGCTTTGAAAATTTAAAACTCATCCCTTTTCCTTCTGAGGTTTAAAATTGTCCAGCATTAGTTACCCACACCTCCATATTTTTTCAGGTAGGTAAGTATCTATAAAATTTGATTCCAAAAGATGTCAAAGAAAGCATAATATATGTACAAGAAACCATTTAATCATGTTGGAAACAATATAGACACAGACAGTCAGACCACATTTCAACATTCCCGTTTCAAAGAGGGTAGATCTCCCATCTCTGGCCCCTCTGTCATATCAGCGCATTAGCGAAACGGAACGGAGGCCACGCCCCTTCCGGCGGGCTGTCAGCGTGACAGCGCGCCAAATTGTTACCACAGATTATTTATGGCGGGAAGATACTTCCGGATTCAATGAACGATAATATGAAATTTTCGTCTGTGCAGTGATTACTTAGGTACCTACTAACTTGAGTCTAGGAATTAATATTTTATTAAAATCGTAACTGCCTATGCTCCTACTCTCTGTAATTTTATTGCACACGGTCAGAAATGGTGAAAACTCTAAATATGTAAAACGGAACGAGAGGAATGGAATTAAATGATGAATGAATTAAATGATGAATGAAAGCTCTCGAAACTAAAAGTTTTCCGACCTTCTGCGGTTTGCGATGATAATATTCTGTTGTAGGTACCTAAAATGTATCCCAAAAACCCTTTGATTACCAAAACATATCTATGTTTTTAGAAACGAGTAGGTAGGAGGTATAGATACCACTCCAGGGACCCCCAGTTGGACGTAGTTATGCAAACAGGGACCAACCCTCAAAATGTTACTTACGAGATAATTGAGATTAAAGAATAAAGTTGTATAGAAATGTCTAGGTAGCTTTTATTAGTTTAATAATTTTACAGTCTTGTGTGGGGTAATGAGAACGTTATACAGATCCTAAATAGTGATGATTTTTTTGGGCACAAATAGTTGTTTTATATGAATTAGCACGTGGTTCTAATGCAAAACGCAGTTTTTGTGGGTTGTATTTTGCTATTTTGCATTGTAACAAAAGGTTAGTTTACTTGCATTATGTAAAAACATAATAATTTATTTTCAAATCATTATGTTTATTCATTTTTTATTACATAAATTGCTTACGAACTAAATATTGAACATAGCTACGTTAAGTGGCACAAACCATCTTCTCATTCAGGTACAAGCTAAAAAAAGCTTTCTTATTTTATAGTTAAAATACTATTTCCATGATATTATCTTTCCTGATTATTTCCTGATTCAAAGTTAAAATACTATTTTTTATACACTTTGGTTCCATATAACATATTGAATCGGTTCATTATTGTTAATCACGCAGCAAGGTTCTAGTTTGTAGAATATGAAAATGTTCAAATGTGGGTTAGTCCCCTTGAAACATACTCATATCTTTGCTAAAAGCCGCTAGATGGCCAAGATCTTTTTTGAGCATAAAGAATATATGCATAGGAACCTCCCTGTGCACTTAACTCCATTTTGACCGAGTTGCGGGTTGGTTCCTGTTTGCATAACTACGTCCAGTTATTCATTCGTTTATTCATCTCAGCTGACAGACGTCCAAGTACCTCCCCTAAAGATCCCACAATGACCGGTCCTGCTGTTTTCCAGCTTGAAGCCTTTCAGAAATTGCTTCACATAAATTACAACTAGGTTCACTATTTAGCTCAGTTTTTTCAATTGTAAATACTCATTCTAATTTAAGAGTTTTTTGTAATTATATTATAGTGCTACCGCACTCTGGGTATCTCTAAGAAATGAAATAAGTTCCCAAAAAATTTCGATCTCGGCAGGACTTGAACGCGCGCCCCATCCTCAGACGGGTGTGCTCTAACCAACTAAGCCACGAAATCACATCCTGACTCGAAAATCTCTGGGAATTCTTACGGACTATAGTGCCGGTAGCTCCACCTACAGGGGAAACATAGAAGTTTCAAGTTCAAGTCACGGAGTAATCGAAAAAAAAATGTTTTTCACTATTGAATTGTTTCTGTGATAAGTGTGTAAAAGCTCGTATACAGTACCTACTTTTTTTTTCTCAACCTATTCCGTCCCACTGCTGGGCAAAGGCATCATATTTTCATACAGTACCTTCTATCACTTTTTTTGTTGCCATAAAAGAAGGTTGGTATTCCAAAACAGTATATAACTTCACTTATTATATACTCGTTAAATAATTTTGTGGCTTCGACAAAGCACTATAAAACTTCACAATGTTCAGTCCATATTCAAATTAATAATAGGTACCTAATCGATAGCAATGACAGGGTGTCTCACGCTGGTCAAGGGTGGAACCCCCAACATTTCACCCGGTGGTGTCCCCATGCTGAAGCGTAAGCATTAATTGTATAGAATTTAGTTCGAATTAGCGATGTAGACTTACGAAATTTAAGAATAGGCAAAGTTACACTATCTCACTAGTATTTCAAAGGAAACGTTTATGCATGTTACTGTTACAGCCGTGTGGCACCGGCCTATAATGTGCACCACCCCAACTCTTCCCGTGGGTGTCGTAAGAGGCGACTCAGGGACATACACCGGGGAGCGGGCAGCAACGCCTTTTGCAGAATAGATCTACCACCGAACTGCGATCTCCAACCCGCATGCTCAGCGGGATTATGGGCTCTACCCCCCATGAGATAAAAGCCAACCAAGTAATTGTCAGGGGGAGGCCTGCGTCCAGCTGTGGACCATTAAAGGCTGTCGAGGTGAGGTTGAGGATATATTACTAGGTTACCTCCTTTAAATTATGATCTAAGCTGACGACTGATATTTTGACCTTAATACTATTTATATTAGGCGAAGTTTTGAGATTCAGGAATGTTAACTTATAGGGTTAATTCCTATACATAATGGATTTAAAATAAAAAATAAAGATCAAAAATTCTTTATTTCCATAAATACAAAAATGTACACTTAGAAAAGGTCAAATTCTTAAATATAATAATATAATTTCTTTATTCAGACAACTTAGTCTATTTTGTTAGTAAACTTAGGGTTAGGGGGTTAATACTTAATGCTAAACACGGATTTTGTTCTCTGATGTAGGGTATACATCAGAGGACAATAAAATTTGTTTGATATAACATTTAGGATGCTGTTGCTGCTCCCGCGGATTCTGCTGAGCAGTGAGGCTGTCTTTTTGCGCCATAATGCGTCGAAAGAGTCGGTACGAGCTTCGGCGAACATACCTGACGCACTGCAAAACCGCGGCAGCCGCAACAGCAACCTAAATGCGTTATTATATTGTATACGCAGAGCATTGTACGCCTTTAAGGTATAGCTGACCCAAAGACTCGCTGTATACAAAGATGTACAGAATGCTTTGAACAATGTGATTTTCACAGCATCTGTACATCGTGCGAATCTGCGGGCCAGCATATTCGCCCTGACGGACAACGCTCTGCGTTCCCTCTCCATATCTGCATCATCCTTCAGGTCTTCAGTGACAATATGGCCTAGGTACTTAAACTTACGTACCCTATGAAGTTCCGAGCCATTTAACTTCACTGGCGGCACAAAAATCGGCCTTTTGGTTCCCGCACTGAAGACCATGAATTCTGACTTCATGGTATTGTACTGGAGTCCATGTGTTACAGCATATGACTCACATACACCAAGCAGCCTTCGGAGAGCGCTGATCGAGGGAGCCAGCAGCACCATGTCATCGGCGTAGCTGATGTTATTCACGCAGATCCCGCTAATATTACACCCGACAGGCATACTGCTAAGTCCCTCGACCAAAGCGTTCACATACAGGCAGAAAAGCGAGGGCGAGCTGAGCCCCCCCTGCCGCACCCCGCACTCCTGCCCGTATGAGTCCGAAAGCTCACCCGACCACCTGACCTGATTTTCCTGGTTGAGGTACCAGTACCTAAAAAGTGATACCAATTCCAGTGGCAGCCCTGTGTCCTTCAGCTTTCGCCAGAGGACATCATATGATACCAGGTCGAAGGCTTTCGACAGGTCCAAGAAACAGGCATACACAGGTGTCTGCCTGTCTGTATAATACTTGACAGTGTGTTTTAGACTAAGAATTGCTGTTTCAGTTGATAACCCGGGTCGAAACCCAAACTGAGCATCATGTAGCTGTAAGTGTCTGTTCAGATGAGAGTTAAGCACACTGTCAAGTACCTTGGCCACAATCGAGGCCAACGAGATTGGTCTATAATTATGTTTATCAGACATATCCCCAGTTTTATTCTTTACAACCGGTACCACCAGAGTCCGCATCATGTCAGGAGGCAGGTATGAGTGACTGATACACATATTGAAAAACATTGCGAGTACTTCAGGAAGATGAAAGCCGGCATGCTTCAGATGCTCAATGCTGAGTCCATCGTGGCCAGGTGACTTGCCTCCAGTCATCCTCTTAAAATAAAACATAAAACAAAAACTGACACGGAAATAAAGTGGTAGGTACTTTTGATTTCTGTTCTGTCGCTTCGGTATTTAGACTAAAGTAAAGAAGCGACTAAGAAACCTTTAGCCTGTTAGTTGTTATTTTTCCGTCCCAAGCTTTTTATCTTCTAAATAATGTGATATTTTGTAGATTCGATAGAAAGATCTAGATTCATGTTCATCATAGATAGAAAGGCCCATCCACGGGGCGTCGAGACGGCCGCCGCGCCGCGGCCGCCCGCGCCGCCGGGGCGTGTCGCGCTGCCGTTTTTATGTTGTCGTATCTAAATGTTCTTAGCTCTACATGAGAAAAACAAACACTCATACGATATTTATTAGCAGCCTGTAATTTTCCTAATGACCACCTTTGGCTATGAATAACCTGCGCTTTACCAATTATGTTCAATTTGTGTGACTCTAGTAAAATATTTTAGAGTTTTCTAACGAAATATGATAATTTATAGCATTTTTAAACGTAGTATTGTAAAAGCTATGCGCTAACTTTGCTTTCAACAAGATTATGTAAGACTAGATAAAGGTAGGTATTACACTGATTTTAGGGTTCCGTACCCAAAGAGTAAAACGGGATCATTATTACTTAAACTCCGCTGTCCGTCTGGTACCAGGCTGTATCTCATGAACCGTGATAGTTAAACAGTTGAAATTTTCACAGATGATTTATTTCTGTTGCCGCTATAACAAAAAATACTAAAAATTAGCATCAAATAAATATTTAAGGGGGCTCCCAAACAACAAACTTGATTTTTTTGCTCGTTTTTGCTCGATATTGATAACGGCAACAGGTAGGCGCTGGAAATATTCACAGAATATTTATTTATATATTCACTTTTAAAAGAAATAATAAATTAAATTAAAATAAAAGAAACATTTGAAGCGGGCCCCATACAGCAGACATGTTTTTTTTGCCGTTTTAATAGATAATAAGTACGGAACCCTTCGTGCGCGAGTCCGACTCACACTTGGCCGGTTTTATTTTATTAAGATGCCCTCGCACTTGGGGTAATCTCTAAGCGGGACTAACCTAAAAGTTGTAAACCTTTCTATAACCTAGAGTTCTAAGTCCTATGCCTAAGAATTTCCATGAATCTAGATTACCTACCCCCTTCCTTCAATCACCATTATAACCATAGAAGTTTATATTTCTGTGAACAAAACAATTATTTATTCAACAATACGTTTATAATAGCACGATCGTCTAATAACATACGTGTGTTCGCTAAATTGTATGTTTTCAAGTGAGGGTAGTCTTTATAATTGGCAGTTATTAGACCTTACTTTATATCAAACGATTAGCTACCTACCTACTACATTTTTTGTTATTTGATGTAGATCACATCGATGGTTTAAAAATTCGTTTAATTAATTAAAAATGTTTACCAAGTCCGTTATTCGCTTTTTTGTTTAATCGTTTCGCGCGGCGTGGGATTAAATTTTGTGTGTTTTTTAATTAGATTACAGACGCTATGACACCCTTTCATTAGAAGGACACTAGACCTTAAGAACACATTTCTATGTAATATTCATGTTATGTGATTTTTCTGTTGGGAGTCCTTTAAATAAATATATAAATAAATTAGGATTAAAACGGAACGTAGTTATTACGGAAAAGTAATTTGCCGCAAGTCGTTAAACATTTTCTATTTTCTTTTCTTATAATGTGAAATAATAATGCAAGTTATTATTATTAATGCAAGTTATTATTAATAATAAAACCTATTTCGCGCCAACCTCGATAAAAAATAGAAAAAATAGCCAAAAAAAATTACGAGGGATAATAAGAGATTCTTGGCTAAAAAACATCACCCCAAAACGTTTGAACTAAAATTCCATAAACTCTATAAACCTGATTAAAGTCTCTGAAGTTGGTTACAACGCTAAATTTCACTTTCAACTCTAAACTAAGTTTTATTTTTAGTAGACGCGGGCCTTGCAATAAAAACCGTGTAAAACGGAACGCATCACTTCACAAAACAAACGTCAATTCTCCCGCCCACCATCTGTCACGATGACAGCTCGTCTCATGTTCAAAATGGCGGCTCGCCACCTCGTTATACTTTGATGACTCCGTTAATTGTTATCTGGCTCCAAATTAGATTTAAATAAGATTTAAAGCTCCTGTTTGACGCGAGAATTGATTGGTATTTAGTCGGGGGTATTTTAATTTGAATTCTTTGGCTAGGGCGTAAAGGGATTTGTTAATAGTTAGTGACTATTAAAAAATAAAAACATCAAGTGCGAGTCAGACTCGCGCAACGAGGATTCCGTAACTAAACATTATATTAACTATAGTATAAATAAAAGGCCTTGTTTCTTGCCAATATCCTATAATCCTAGCTCAACGGGAAGTAGGTTTAGTCCATGGCGAGAATCAAAATAATGCTTTTTTGTGATTAGACTAGGTACAATATTACAGTTTTCGGATTGTTTCCTTTAGGTACTTGTGCTATAAGACCTTGCTTCTTGCCAAATATTATGATTCTAGGTCAACGGCAAGTACCCTATGGGTTTTGTGTGCATACAAGTCATTTACAAGTCATACAAGTCATTTAATTATTATTAATTAGAACGGCGGCGATTGCATGTGATTCCCATGGAAAATTTAAAAAAATTGGCAAAAAAAATTAAAAAAACATAAACGGCTGTAACTTTTGATTGCGTTGACTTAGAAGTTTGATTTATATCAAGCCTCCAAGAACTTACGAACTTGAGTGTATGATGTGAATTTCAACTGGATACTTCCACGCGTTTTTTGAGAAAACAGGGTTGACAGACGGACAGGCGGACAACAAAGTGATCCTTTCTACTCTGTAAGTTTTTTTGTGAACAGTCGCTTTAAATCGCTGAAAAACACTGGGTGATATTGTCAGAAAAAGAAATAGCTATTTTCTGATTAGAATGCCTTTATTATGTGCAATTAAACTTTTTCGGAACAAACATTTCATTTTGCAAAACCAGCAACGTAATGTGAAAACACAATCCGAGCAAAGCGGAACTAGTGCATAGCGAAACTAACCGATCCTATAAGGGTTCCTTTTTTCCTATTGAGGTACAGAACCCTAAAAACTAATCATGTAGCTACCTACCTATACCTACTAGGTACCTAACGAAAACGTCGTCGTCATTTTTTTTTATTAGATATGTCAGTATTTTCATAAAATTTTGAGCTTCGAAACTGATGCTGACAGGGAAATTAAGAAAACCTCTAACAAGTTATTGTCATAGAACGCGTACATACTATATTAATTCAAATATTTTCTCAACTAACTATTTGGACAATGAAATTTCCTAAAATTATTACTAATTAACTTATAGTGTAAGATAACTGGTTCATGAAAATAACGGGTTTGAAAAGTACTGTATTTGAGCCAAACTGCGCATGGAAGGCGTAAACGCTCGCATTGGGCATTTGCGTTGAGTTCGGCGCGCGTTAGGTAGCCTTTCCACTCATCCATTATCATTGTCCAATGTACATTTGATCAAAGAACTTGGATACATAGATATAATATCCAATTGACTAACAACACCGACATTTGATCAAAGATTTGGACACAAGTTTTAGGCCGCGGCTTCGCATGCGTTAAGTATCTTTATGAAAACGTTTAAAAATTTTGTCGCGTGAAATTTTATAGATTAAAAAAAGGTAGCGTAAGTTTTAAGGTTTTTTGCTATAGTGCTTACCCTCCATCTCTATCCATGTATTGTATTATATTACGTATATCAGTTATCTAGTACCCATAACACAAGCTCTGCTTAGCTTGGGGCTAGATAATACTGTGTGAGTGGTCCAGCATGATTTAATTTAATTTAATATTAGTCCACAGCTGCACATAGGCCTCCCCTAATGATCGCTATAGCTTGCCCCATCCAGTATTAGCCTGCATTCTTTCTCAAGAACACGTTTACCCCAGCGGTTGTAGGTTCTTCACGAGATGGTCTGTCCACTGCCACTTCAGCTTTCTAGTTCTTTGAACTATGTGTATCGATAACTTTGGTCCTCTGTCGGATGTCGTATTCGTTACGAATCCTCTTCAGAGAAACTTCCAGCAATTAAATAGTAGTACCGGGCTATTTTATTACTCTGTGATACAAGTTCCGCTAAGTGTGAACAGTAAGCAAATTTATAGAAACCCGCTATAAAACGAACCCATTCAATATCTTTGTCCAATGTACATTTGATCAAAGAAACTTAATAAATAATAATAATAAATAATAAAGCACATTTATTTCAGACATCACAACACAGTCCATATAACGAGTTACATACAAAGACAAAGAGAGAAACACATACTATAATAAAACACTAAACACTAACTAAGTACCAATGTGAACTTTCGTCCAGTGCTGCATAAACGGGGAGGCTGTATCCAGCCTTCCTGCAATGACCTGCAGGTAGCTGTTGGCGCTGCCGCGCACCCTGCGCATCAGCGACGCCGCCGTTCTCTTGCGCAGGATCGCAGCGAACCCGTCGACCCGCATGACTTCACACATTAATGACTTCATCCAATTTACTAGCAACACCGATATTAAATCAAAGATTTGGATACTAGTTTCTGTTCATGGCTTCGCACGCTTTCTATGAAAACGTATATAGGTTCATTCTTTCCCGTGGAAACTGAAATTTTAATGGATTTAATTGTATTTATTCCAGGTGAAGAATACTAACCACCTAGGTACCACCAGCCAATGCCAAAATCTTCGCCGTCGTGAAGAAGTATGTAATACAAACTTCCTTACCTACCTACATGAACAGATAGAAGCAACTATCGGATTTTTAATATTAGTGTGATTTCATTTGAACTCAAGTACGCAAATTACTGAGGACAAAGTTATTTAATGAGTTGAATGGGCATCCATCCAAGAAATCTGATCAAATATTGGACAAAGAACTTGGACCAAGTTATTGGACCCTAATATAATACCTACCGAAATGCGTATTTCGGAGTGCTCCGGTCCTAGTATTTAGTAGACGCCTGCCAAAAACCGTTGAGACGTGTTAAGCTCTCAGAGTCCAGAATGTAATAAAGTGTATCTATTGACTAAGCCAAACAGGGTTTCTGTTTGGCTTAGTAAATAGATACACTTTATTTCGTGTGGCATTTTGCATAGCTAGCTGATTATCACTCTCAAACACGCCATGTTTAGACAGCAAATGCACCAAAGGCGCGAAACCGTCGCATTTCGCGCCTCATTTCAATTTCAGAACGCAATTTTCGGTTCCATTTT
Source organism: Eupithecia exiguata (assembly GCA_947086465.1). Taxonomy (NCBI): domain Eukaryota; kingdom Metazoa; phylum Arthropoda; class Insecta; order Lepidoptera; family Geometridae; genus Eupithecia; species Eupithecia exiguata. The sequence goes on from OX352253.1 coordinate 5,883,640, forward strand.
CAAAGCTCAAAGACGCTAGAATGTTGCCAGCAATAAACTATCGCAACTCGACCGTGTGTTGCCAGTAACAAATTGGTTAATTGTGGGTATAAATAAATGCAGTGAGAGGATGCGTCGTCCGTTAGGTAAGTATTCTAATTAGAGATTTGTTGACATGCTACTTGACGCGTTATTAGTGAGATGTGCCGACAGAATGTTTAAAGCGACAAGGGAAAAACGCAAATACGGTGGGTTGATAACGGAAGAGGGAGATTTTTTTCAAATAAAACTTTATCTGGGGCTAGGAGTTTCACACAAAGTAAAAGATATAAATACATGAGAAATATTGTGATAAAAAAACCCTTTAACACGCAAAACGAAGTGTCTAACGCGCGCGGCGATTATAACGCCATACAAATTGTCATAGTGAAGCGATTGTGTTAGAAGAATCGGGCCCCTGCTGACCTATATTGCATGGACCTTTTTCTCTTTTTAGATATTTTCATTATCATCAACATGATTTTTCCGCGAGTTCCCTTTTGTGCAACTCAATTGCGCAACGGGAGCCTTCCTTATCGAACTAATTTTGTTCCCCATTGCTCAACCCAAGTTGCACAGCCCAAAAAATCTAATAGGCGTTTTCGCGGACGATTACCAGTCGCAGCACATATCGCGTGTCACACGTCGCCGACTCTACGTGGTAGTAAATAGGTATATATTTTATGTATGTTAGAATAAGGTATATATTTTATATGGGCCGTAGTTTTTAAGTATTTTACATCCTGTAATAAACTAACGTTGCCCGAAATAAATGTTTTATTATTATTATTATTATTAAATCAGTTGAGCTAAATGTAGATTGTTTGCAACAGTCTGCAGTCAGCTCAACTGTTTCAATAGTTTATACTATTTCTAAATTGATTCTATTAGGTACTTGATTTTCATTTTAGTAGCAGCAAAATCCTAAGTTAGGTAAGTACTTCGGTAGGTACCTATAGAAAAATAAAAGCTTGTTGAGCAAAGATAACGCAGCCGAAACAAAGGTGAAGATATAGTTCTAGGCTCGCTCCGGTCAGTACATTACGAGCTCGTGCGGAACCGCGCACAGCAACTAGTCGTAATTTGGTCTAACGTGTGGGTACTTACCTATTAACCTACATAATACCTTAAATCAGCCGACGACTTCGAAATCAGGGCATAACTACAATACACAAATGACTTTTTTTTAAGTGGTCATTCTAATCCATTTATTGTAAAAAGTTTTTACACTTAATGGAATGACCATTTTAAATTATACAGCGACATCTAGTGTTGAATAGATTTACTAGTCTTATCTGAGCCGTAGCACCGCCATCTTTCGACGAGTGGCAATCTCCAAGGTCAAATGTAAATAACCATAGTCAATATCTCAAACTTTTTTGTGCACTTGATTCATTACAACCGCGCCGATCTAAGAAGTTCAAAGTTTTTGTGAATACGGTTGACATAACTCAGTATTTTATTTTGATAGGGTTATACCTGATACACGTTCAAATACTCGTCATGTAGTCATAAGTTATTACTTATTATAGTCATGTTCTTAAGTGCTCGTTTCTGCTAGCATTGATTTATTTCTTATTAGAAGTATAATATTTAAGATGAAAATAAATCGAAGCTTGAGTTGTATTTCTCAAAAATAAATAGAAAAAATTATTGCTGCGCTAGCGTAGTTTGATTTGCTTTACGTCGTCGTCGTCGCGTCGTCGTCGTGGACTTCGTTTGAATAAATAGGTTCCAGACTTAGAGTATAGGTATATAGAGACGGCGTATTGTTCTATAGGAACTTTCGGTTATACAAATATGATCTAAATCGATATTGAACTCATAAACTTATAGCTATCTCGTTTTATCTTACCTACAATAACCAATGTAAAAAGAGACATCAATATAATGTGCGAAACCTATTTTTGGCAACATTGAAACGTGACGTCATAGCAAAGCATTATTGAGGCCGGTTCGCCATTTTACTTTCAGGTATGTAAACTGTCAACGAGAGTTGCATTTACAGTAAAAATGCTAAAATTATTTGAGTTCGGGACTTTTTCATGTGAATACTTATATAGTAAGCGAAAGAAAGCTAATAGGAAGATGCCAAACAGCAGTTTGGTAGGTTGCGGCTTAAAAACAAGTGAAAATCGTCCAAACATAACATTACACCGGTACGTATTCTTATTTTGCTAAATTACCAAATAATACAATAAATACCTTATGTGTTGGCTTTCATAGGAATAGTTTACATAAAATTCATACCGAATGTAGCTTATTTTTGTAAGTTTTAAGTGTAATTAAAGAAAACATGAAACTGTTTGTTTGGCGATAGTGTTGTCCTTCAAGGCATTTTTCATAGGTATCGATGTTTTCAAGTGTAAATTGTAGTGTATTAATTTTCAACTGGTTTTTTACGTTCTAGGTTACCCGAAAATTACGGTAAAAGAAAAAGTGGCTGGACTCAATCAATTGGAGTAGAAAATTTGAAGTTTGGTACGAAAGATATTTTCGTTCGTTCTCTTCATTTTGAAGAAACTTGCTTCAATCGAACTTTAAATAACAAGACTGCGAGAGGATGCCGTACCGTCACGAATCTTTTTAGTAAGTATTTTACTTGACCTTACTCCCACAAACTTCTATTGCAAAGTAATGCATATATGCATTAACAAACTTGACTACCTTTATTTTTCTAAAGGGCTTAAATTTTGATATTAATGAATATTAAGTTTTAAGTAAATAAATCTGACCCAAAGTAATATTAAAGCCTACCATACTTCAAATCCCCTCTAAAATGTACATTTCCATAAATCCTCCCTTAGCAAATTATTTCCATGCAAAATAAAGTTATTTCGCAAACGATGTGGCACGGTGGGCGAAGGTCTGCCTGCAGACCTTCGCCCACCTTTTTTTTTAGAATTTCTTTAAGATTTTAGATTTTTTTTCAAAGTTGAACTACTCAGTACCTTTCTAGAGTCTATAATTGTAGGCTGACAAATAATGTTGCATTATAAATTTATTCTTCATGTTTGTTTCAGCCACTAGTGCCAGCGCGATCCAGTACTTTAATAGAAATAATGTAAATTTGAGATTTATACTGTAAATGAATGAGACTGATTACATTAGGTACTTGTAAAATTGAAAATTTAGGTGTAGTATTAGTTGAATTTTTGAATTAGGTAGCTATATTGCAAATGTGTAAATGAATGAGACTGTTGCATTGCTTCTACAATCGAAAATACAGGTGGCGTCTGTGTTAAATTTTTGATTTATACTGTAAATGAATAAGACGGATTACGGATTACATTGCTTGTTTAATTAAAAATGTAGGAGTCTGTGTTAAATTTGTGATATAATATAATAAATGAATGAGACTTGTTGAATTGCTTATAAAATGTGGTGTCTATCTTTTTGTGATTTATATTATAATAATAAATAATACTAGCTGTTCCCCGCGGTTTCATCCCCGTTAAATTCGTATTTCATATAATATCTAGGGGGATATTCCTGTAACTCTACCATGGGAGTTTGTTATTTTACTAAGACAAAAAGTAGCCTATGTTACTCTCCATCCTTTCTTAGTTAGGTTCCGGTTTCTTAGTTAAGCCGTGACTGAATGACAAACAAATACACTTTCGCATTTATAATATAAGCATAGATAGCGTCTACGCTAAAGATACAGATTACACATTGTTATACCCATATTGTTATACAAATATAAATATACTATCTCACAAATCACTGTTGCATACAAACAATATATTTTGCAATTAAGTAGCTTGTTGTTTCATTTCAGTAGGTACCTTTTTTTCTTAAATGAACACAACGTTTATTAACAAAGAAAATTTGAATCAAATAGTATAAACAAATTAGAACTAGTATTTACCTACAATTGAAACAAATGAGCTAACTGCAGACTGTTCAATAAACTGGTTTGGTGAACTTTGATCTTTAATTCTAAGGAGGTCTGGCACGTGTCTAAACGCATGAGTCTTGACTCGGAATATACATGAAAAAATTACCATTGTTATAATAGCTCATTTTCTTAACTTCTCAGTGGTTGCGTCTCATGAGCGCGGTCGAGCTATAGTTGGGTACGTGCATTCACATACTTTGTATCTCTAATTTAAGCATTATAAGACTATATGATTATAGAATTCTGTTTCATAATCGTGGTGAAAACAATAAAATCACTACGAAACTGCTAAAATATCGTCACAAAAATACTTGTTTCGATAAAAATATCGAGGTACAAAAGGGCAGCACTACGGAAAGGAGCCATTTAAGTTTCTAGGTAAGTTTAGGTATACACGTTTTTTTCGTAGGTATGCCGTCTCTAGGTATACTCTAAGGTTCCAGAACACTCTTTGCTTGCAACGACAATAAAAAAAAACAAAAACACGTCAGCTGTCAAAATCCGTTGTGTCATGTTGTCGGTGAGAAATAAAAATTGAAAAATCCTGTGAAAAATCATCCACAAATAGCTGAAATCATACGAATAGTTTGTAACTATCCTGGAAAACTGATTTCTTTAACATTATCATGCATTGGTACGGTGGCAGCATCGCAGAGGCGGTGAATCTATCAAAAGTAAAAAATGCGATTTTCGTTGTTTTTGTCGAAGGTTCGTATCCGATTATACATCTAAAACCCCCTATTTTACCCACAACTGTATTTTATTTCATCCCACAAACAAAACGGTGTCTTATAAATTGCCTAGAAATGACCTAACAAAATCAATTCCAACTGTATGACGAAATGTTTACTTACTTCATGAAAATCCTAATAGTTGCCTCAATTGGCTTTTCATTGTAAATTCTTACATTAACCAGTTGTATTCTAAAGTTAAATAGAGTAATGAAAAGGTTCTGGAAGCCCTTAATTGCTTTAATTGTTTTTTTTTGCTGTTTTACATTTTTGTTTCAATTTTCTTATTCTTATTGGTAGATATTTCTCCACCGGATAACTAAAATAAATCCCTTCAAGTTATTTGTTTGACAATCCACACAGTATCATGTAGTCTCAAAGTAAGCAGCTGATATGAAGTCTTATCAAGAAGTCTTGAAGTCACATCTAAAGCCTATACCTGTCCACTGCTGGACATAAGCCTCTGTTCATAAGCCTTACAACTTTTATCATCAGGTGGCATTACCATACTATCTGTTACATTTGCACTGATATTTCATAAGTATTTTAATAACTATTTCGGATAGGTAAAGTATTCATCAATTCTTGTTATTATATTATTATTTTTAATAAACAGGCAGCTCTTAAACTGATGTGTTTATATCTTAGTCCTTGTCTGTGCACTTTAAATTTATCCAGTCTATTTTTAAAAGAGTTTACCAAGAGGGCACTTATCACTGTTTCTAATTGCAATTTGGCAAAGAGGTAGACAGTTGCAGGAAAGAACGTACTGTGACCTATTTGATGACCTTTGTGGCCCGGTGGGTGAAGGCCTGCTTGCGACGCAGGAGTTTGCGGGTTCGATTCCCGCCTCAGGACAAATGTGTGTACGATCTGCAGACATTTGTTCAGGGTGTTCTGGTTGTTTTCTATGTATAATAAAAAATATCTATTGTATTATGTATATCAGTTATCTAGTACCCATAACACAAGCTCTGCTTAGCTTGGGGCTAGATAATGCTGTGTGAATTGTCCAGCATTATTTATTTATTTATTTTATTTGTGACCAAAACTGCTTATCATATTTATTATATATCCCAGGTTATCTGGCATAGATGGCTCTTGAGCGATAAGACCGCCAATTGTCACTTTGTTATAATTGTTTAATATGTAAATTGTTTTAAGTTTTAAGTGTGCAATAAAGTATGTTCTATTTATCTCTATTTTACCTCATCAGGTGACAATGAACTGTCGATAGAGATGGCAGCCACCATAGACGATGCAGCCATTGTCTCCCGACTCTCTGACCAGACAAACTTCCTCGCAGTCAAGCTGAAGAGTGGCACCGCTAACTACACACACTTTGCGCAGATCTGTATCCTTTGACAACTATTTAAAAGCATGCACCTGTTTAAATTTTTTATTTTATTGGGTGTTTTGTAAAAGCTGACAAGAAGAACCTGCCAGAGGAAGGACAGCAGTTTCCTTTCAAAATTCAATAACTTTATTTCTTTAGGCTTACAAAATAAGCACTTAGACAAATCAAATTTTATACATAAAAATAATGGCGCGCCAAAACGATAATCGATGACGTCACACCTTAAACCACACCTAACAAGAACACGCACTGTAACCTGTGATACGTGTGACGTCACCAGCGATGCAGCCAAACGCAAAGCGTTTTCGGTTACGTGATCATATATAAAAAAATATGTAATTTTAATCCCGTTTTTTACCTAAAATAGGCATTTTTCATATTAAAATCACCTGATTACTCTTTGTTACGTTGTCACAGCTGGCAGATGCTGGATGCGGCAAGCTGAAGACAGGGCGCTATGGCGCTCATTAGGGGAGGCTTATGTCCAGCAGTGGACTGCGGCTCCCAACTTAAACATATTCAAGTCAAGGTTAAAAAGGTGGCTTATCGAGCAAACCTTCTACACGGTGGAGGAATTCTTGGGTTTAAAGGTTAGCCCTACATCAATAAACTAATAATTTTTGATTTACTTTATGTATGTATGACACTGGTACCTACTTCAGTGTATATTATGATGACTATGTATTTAGGTAATCTTATTTATTTTCTTTAAATAAGTTGTTTTTTATTAGAAATGGTTGACCTGTATATTTTTTTGTACCAATAAATGAATCTAATCTAATCTAATCTAGTATAGGTTAATGATGATGAAGTGGTCACTGACTAGAGTGAAAACAATTTGCACCTATTTTCAATGCAGTTAAATAGCCTATAGTAGGCGTGACATCGAGCTTTCCCTCTATGACCATGCGCTGAAATAGGTGTTACCAAAAATTCCTAAACAAACACCAGACCAATTCGTCCCTGTACCATCACTGTTCTTCATCGGACGTAACGGAACTCCTTTGGAGGTGGTCTGCGCAGGAGTGCAAGCCAGCAACCTCGCTACAAGAATCGACAGGATCCTACAGGAGCATCGTAAGTACCTCAGTTGATTGACTGCAGCAAAGATAGCGTTGGTTATAAAACTGACCCCTGAAGTACCCGTATCCTATCTCATTAGGATACCATGATTTCGCGCCAGGAACAAAAGTCAATAATTTTATTTCTTTCGGCTTACAAAAAAGCACTTAGACAAGTCAAATTTTATACATACAGAGCTTTATGAATAGTAATTATCAAACAAGAAACAAAATGTTATTGATTTTGTTTGCTTAAATTTTTTGTCCACTTGGGGCGAAAAATAAACCACTAGTAAGTTTGTATAATACTTAAAATGTAATACAATATTATTTGCCTATCTAAGTCTAAATATAATGTAATTTAGATACAGGTCAATATTTATATAAAACTAAGCTTAAGATTGTTCTCCTATAATACTATTGTCGGTGCGGAACTGGGCGACATCTGGCCAAGCATTAACAACATTCATATAATCATCTATGGATTAAAAGTTTTATGTACTGTTTAAATTTACGAATCATAAACAAAATGTGTACATTTGTATGAAGGGTACCTCACCTGGTATCAGCTTGATTCCGCAACCAAATTTATTGCCGACAACCGAATCACCTGGTAGTGCACCATTATGTATAAAGCTATTTGGCGTCTCACTCGCTCCAGCAGCAGTTTGTGGTTTTTGTTTTTGGTGTTTCTCGCTTGTAGCTCAAGACACCATGGTGGTACGACCGCTGATGCTACTATGGTGTCTCTATGGTGCGATTGCGATCCCGCATGCCTAGCGCAGCGTGGAGATAAGGGCTGGATGAGATAAAATAAGGCAAAGGCCGATTATCAGGGGGAGGCCTGGTCCAGCAGTGGACAATGGTCCACTGCTGGACCAGGCCTCCCTCCTATAATCCTCCTATAATGCTATCATTATTATCAATTCACCTCAACAGCTTATGCTGTTGAGGTGAATTGAAATGTTTGACTACTACCAAAATGTCCTGTCTGATATTTTGGATAAATAGATTATTTCGATTCTGATGATGGTTGATGGTTAGATATTTATTTTTAATTGTTTTGTAGACACCGAAAAGCCAAAAGCCTCGATCCCGTCTACATCATCAAGCGCACTCTCGATGCGCGAGGCCACTAGCGGCTTGCTTCAAGCCGAGGGCGAGGCTGGTGCGGCCAGTGCCCCTGTCTCTATACCCGGTCCTGCTAAAACTAGTACTTTACCAGGTAAGAATGTAATTTGATGATGCCAAGAGGAGGATCCATCTTGGCTGGGCAGCGTTTGGGAAACTACGTCGAGTCTTCTCGTCATCCATACCGCTTGAAAGTTTTCAATCAATGCGTCCTCAGCGTCGTAAGTCATGATCATGACCTACGGAGCTGAGACGTGGACACTTACGGTGGGGCTTGTCCACCAGTTTAAAGCCGCCCAGCGAGCTATGGAGAGAGCTATGCTCGGAGTTTCTCTGAAGAATAGTATTAACGAAAACATCCCACAGAGAACCTAGGTTTTCGAAATAGATCAAAGGATTAGCAAGCTGAAGTAGCAGTGGGCAATGACCTACGGAGCTGAGACGTGGGTTCTACTCCCAGTAGCGAAGAACCACACTGTTAACACCCGACGTTTCGTCGCGTCGGCAGTTATTAATGTGATTCTGGTCATATCAATCAATCAAATCATTTATTTGTCGAATACATTATTACAGGTACATATCAGATCTTATAAATAGTTATAAGATTTGACATGTACCTGTACCTGTTGTGTACCTTGCGGGTTGAATACATTCGACATCACTATAGAGTGATGTCGAATGTATTCAACCCGCAAGCAGGTATGCAAATGTTAAATGTTGGTGATATAACAAGTTAAAATAATCAATAGTAAAAATAATCAAGAATAATACAATCAAAAATACATACATAGTTCACAAGTAGTTTCGGAGCCTATTCAATTCAAACAAACAAATCTTTCCTCTTTATAATATTACAGTATAGAAGATAGATAGATAGATAGATAGAACATACTTTATTGCACACTTAAAACTAAAAAGAATTTACAAATTAAACAATAACAATATAAGTGACAATTGGTGGTCTTATCGCTCAAGAGCGATCTCTGCCAGACAACCCGGAGAAATGGAACTTAAATTATTATTTAAACTAACATCTATGTAATCTGAAAAATAAATGCATTATTTTATTATATTATATTATTATTATTAATATAGGTATTATAGGTTCTATTTGATCTTTCAATTAACTAAATGTGTACCTTTCGCTCCAGCAGAAGCGCCCTCACCGCCTAAGTTCCCGAAGCCCTCGGAGCCCGCAGCACCGCCTTCCCCGCTACCCTCGCAAGCCCTGCCATCTCCACCGACGACCAACAAGCCCGACACACGCGCTGACAAAACTAATACACCTAACGACCGAGGTACCTACTTACATAAAAAAACTATAAATCGTTTATTTAATACCATGTATGTATCGCCGTTTTATTTCCGGTTGTTCTGAGTGTTTTTTATGTATGGTCTAAAAATATCTATCTATGTTATTATTTATTTAAAGTAAATTACAATAAGAACGGACGGATCACAATGACATTCACAATGATTGGCAGAAAAGTAGATGTTATCCCGGGGACGGACATAGGCTACTTTTTATCACGGAAAACCGTGAACGAAGCCGCGGGCAGAAGCTAGTAAAATATATTGGCTTCTAGAACGAAATATAGCCAGACCGACTAATTATATTTGTATTGATTTTTACGTAGTAAGAAAAACACCAACATCAAAGCCCGAAGACGAAGTTGTCTGTGACGGAGACGTTTGCTTCCGGCGGCCGAAGGGCTCCGACCAGCCGTCGACCAGCAACGCGCCCGTCGTCACGGTGGCGCGATCTATCGGCACGCCGCAGGTGGTAAGTTATATTATCCAAAGCGCCATCTCTTGGCCAACGGTGGCGTCATTGATAGAATCTGTCGCAGCGCCACAGTTGAGTATGTTAATTTACTATAGCGCCATCTCTCGGTACTAGATAAATGTACCGGTGAGCCATGTATGGATCTTTTCTGTCAGTTAACAGTGTATCAGTGTCAGTTAACAGTGTAACAGGCAACTTTAACAGCGCCGCGGTTGGTAAGTTATTTAGTGTATAGCGCGGTATTAGATAAACCTACCGTGGCGCCATGTATAGGACCTTTGCAGAGCCGCACCGCACCTGGTAGGTTATAATGAATATACTAGAGCGCCATCTCTCGACACGCAACTATCACAGGACAACAGTTTACCATGTTCTACCTAGATAAAACGTAGATAATGTACCTATGAGTTAGTGTACAAGGAGGTTCGAAAGGCTTCGACCAACCGTCGACCAGTAACGATTCCGTCGTAACAGTGGCGCCATCTCTCGGCATGTCGCGCGTCGCAGGCAACATTCGCAGCTGGTAAGTCTTTGTTGCGCCATGTCTCGGAACTCGAAGTTGCATTATGTATGACTACTCTGGATAAATTATAGCTCAAAGTACCCGGGGACAAAGCTAAATATCAGTGAGTCTTCATCCGAAGTTCGAAAGGCTCCGTCCAGCCGTCATGACGGTGGCGCCATCTATGCCTCGCAGCGCCGCAGCTATGCTATATATTTTATGCACGGTGGATATAGATCCATCTCATGGCGCACTTTCGCATAACCAACAATATGATTCAATGTCGCGTCGAGTGATTCAATGAAGAAAAACTGTTATTTTTTTCTTTTAAACAACTGTATTTTATTTTTGTTTGTAGTCCAAACTGATAGAACCCTCCAAGCCGGTAGAACTCTCCAAGCCGGTAGAACCCTCCAAGCCGGTAGAACCCTCCAAGCCGGTAGAACCCTCCAAGCCGGTAGAACCCTCTAAGCCGGTAGAACCCTCCAAGCCGGTAGAAGCGTCCAATCCGGCAGAACCTCGCAAAGCGGAAGAAACTTCTAAACCGGTAGAAGATTCCAAACCAGTAGAAGCGTCCAAACCGGTAGAACTTACGCCAAGTGACACTAGTGTGGAAGAGAGATTAGAACGAGCCAAGGAGCTTCTAGAAGCTAAACGGAGAGAAAAGGCTGAGAAGGAAAAAGAGGTAGTTATTTGTAAATGTTCCATATTGAAAATGTCCTGCTGCTGTTGTTCCGGTCAATTACAAGCTGGGTCTCTTCAAGACAAGAGTGAAAAGGTATTTTCTAGACCTTCGTGATGAAAATCCACCGGGCACAGTGGGTCAGCTGGGTCAGCCCGGTCAGAGGAGATCTCCCTCTGCAACTATTTGGGGGAAATACCACCTCCCCCAAAATTATGGCATTCTTAATGTCTGTGTTGACATAACATCTTGTATTCTTGATTATTACTTAAGAAACAAATTAGAACTAGTTTTTACAATTGAAACAGTACAGCTAATTGCAGACTGTTGGATTCTATCATATTTAATTTTTAACTCAAACATTTAACTCAAATGGTTTATAATAATTAATAATAGAAAACATACTGATTTTTACATTGAGTCACAAAAACATAGTTATTTATTCTTCAGTGGGAGACACAAAATGATTGTAATATATGTTGTCTCTTCTGTTGGAGACACAAAATTATGTAATATGTTATTTCTCTTCAGTTGGAGACACAAAATTATGTAATACATGTTATTTCTCTTCAGTTAGAGACACAAAATGATGTAATACATGTTATGACTTCAGTTGGAGACACAAAATGATGTTATTCATGTTATTTATGTGCAGTTGGAGCGGCAGAAGGAGTTGGAGCGTCGTAATTTAGGGCAAGGCGTCGCCGAACTCAAGAGATGGCAAGCGGACCAAGAAATGAAACAGATACAGGTATCACACTATTAATAAGTAAATAAAAACAGTTCGACCATTTTAATAAGTCGCATCGGCAAAATTCGTCTGCACAGAAGACTACATTTCAACCCGATTGAATATGATTGCCAACGCCTTTGAAATAATAGACTTTATTGCGTTGCGTTACGCTTTAAAGTCAACAAAAACAGAGCTCAAGCTATCTCGCTCATATGGTATGTACACGGGAAGACAAAAAAGGACCAACGCATTTTCATATGTATCCCACTCAAAATACGACTCGCGATTGTCGAGATCGCGCGGACGTCATGCGCGTAGCCATCACCCAAAAGCAACCACACATGTTTCGCGCGCATAGGCAGAGCGTTATGTCAAATCAAATGAAAAATTCTTTATTTCCATAAATACAAAAATGTACACTTAGAAAAGGTCAAATTCTTAAAATAAAACACTGACACGGAAATAAAGTAGTACTTTTGATTTCTGTCGCTTCGGTATGTAGACTAAAGTAAAGAAGCGACTAAGAAACGTTTAGCCTGTTAGTTGTTATTTTTCGAGTTGGAGCAAAACCCGTCCCAAGCTTTTTTATCTTCTAAATAATCTGATATTTTGTAGTAAGCCTTTTTGCACAGAAAGGTTATGACAATTTGTTTGAATTTATTTATTGATAGATTTTACAACCCACTAGGAGTTTTGTTGTAGAAGCGTATACATTGCCCTTTGAAAGATACATTAATCTTATATTATGATTGGCTAGGATTTTTTCACGCCTACCAAAATTAAGAATTCTGCGCAGGTACGGTGTAACTTATTTTCGTGGTCAACCTGTACATCAGAGCAGATACTCACCTCACCTCAACAGCCTATAATGGTCCAATGCTGGACGCAGACCTGCCCTTGATAAGCGCCGTATAGCCTTTTATCTCATGTGGGTAATGCCTATTATCCCCACGCTGCGCTTGCGGGTTGGGGATCGCAGTTGAGGTTAAAGAAGCTTTATTTCTCATAAAAACTATAAAAGTTCATGTACAATGAGAATTCGTAAATAATGTTTAAATTACATATTACCTCTAGGACTTACTTAAATATAGGTAAAGGTAATCTACGTTTTTATATAATAGTGCTGATTAACATAATTTAGGATAGATAGGTACAAACAAATGCAATAACAAGCCAACAAATAACAAAAATAAATAAGGTAGACAATTCACATAGCATCATCTTGTAAGTTCAGTGGTAAATCACTAATACTTATAAAGATTAAAAGAGTACCCATAACACAATCTCTCCTTAGTGTAGGGTAAGATGACGCTGTGTGAATTATCCAGCTTTATTATTTTTTTCTCCATTTTTGTCACAGGAAGAACGGAAACGCGAGAAACTAGAAAACGACCTCGCGCGCCAGCGGATCTTAGAGCAGATAGCGCAGGACCGCGCGGAGAGGCGCGCGAAGGACTTACCCGCAGCGCCGCCTGCCAGCCAACCAGAGCAGCCGGAGCAACAAGCCTCCTCGCACTTGGCTAGTAAGTGTAGACGACCACTACCTACCAGTTAAGCCCACTGCTGAAAGTGCGTCTCCCATAACGAGGGGTTGTAGGGTCTGGATGGTGTTGACCTTACATGAAAGACAATGTTGTAAACGTAGTTGTTTCAAAGGCTACTACTATTATAACTATTATAACTGAGCGAGTATTATTTGCTTCTTAATTTAATATTTTGTAATCGCAGGGTCCTGCGATTGTTCTTATTCTGGTCTAGGCAGAATAACAGCGCCTACTGTTACAATATAACAGTTGGCATTATGCTGAGCCTGGGCCCATTTGGTACTGCAGCACAAACTGATTACCTACTTATTTTTACACTAAATTTTTTTTTAAATGTAAATGTATCTTGTGTTGTAGTAGCAAATAAATGATATGTCTACGTCTATGTCTATGTCTAGTTGTAGATAGGTACCACAAGTTGTATGGTACCACACTGAGTCTATCACTTAGTTCACTGATAGGATAAGTAGTTAAAGTTTATTCCAGTTAGTAATAAGCACGACCTCAAGATTCATAGTAAAAGTTTTGTTAAGTAATGATGTTTAGTAAGAACAAAGATAAGGTGGCTAGTCTTCCTTTCGTAGGTGTTTCTCTAAAATGCGAAGGTCCCCTTAGAATAATAACGTTGTCATTGTCACTGTTAGAATAAGAAGGCATTAAATTTCAATTTCATTTATTTGCTTACATGTACGTACAATTCATTCTTAGTCTATGTGAATGGCTAGGTGTAGGTGGTCAGTACATGCACCCTGTAAGGGCACTGCAAAAATTAAGGCACTTTATACAATAATAGTTAATTGAATATGAAAGAAATGTCAAACTAATATTAATAAAAATTTAAAATTGGAAGTAAAATTAATTTTGCATGCATACACAAATTTGATAATTTAAAACTTATACTAGTAGTCAGAATGTCAGTTATTTATGATGTCCTTAATTTAATTCTCATGTCAGTTTGTCCATATTAAATTGGTTCACGGAATAGTAACACTTATCTAGTAAAAATTGTTTTAGCTTTTTACAAAAAAGTGTATGTTTGTCCTCGTTTTTTATGCATTCAGGTATTTTGTTATATATTCTAGATAGTCTGTGGTATGGACTTAGTCTTGCTAGTTCAAGTTTGGATGGCGGTAATACTATTTTATTTTTGTTCCGTCTGTTATACTCATTGTTTATGTCGTGATTGGTTTTAAAGAGATTTTTGTGTTTCCTGACAAATAGTACATTCATTATCACCGTTCATCTCACCGTCAGAATAAGAAAGCGTTAATTATTACTGTTAGAATAGGAATGCATTCATTATCACCGTTCACCTCACCGTTAGAATAAAACAGCGTTAATTATTACTGTTAGAATAGGAAGGCATTCATTATCACCGTTCATCTCACCGTTAGAATAAAAAAGCGTTTATTATTACTGTTAGGATAGGAAGGCATTCATTATCACCGTTCATCTCACCGTTAGAATAAGAATACGTTTATTATTACTGTTAGGATAGGAAGGCATTCATTATCACCGTTCATCTCACCGTTAGAATAAGAAAGCGTTTATTATTACTGTTAGGATAGGAAGGCATTCATTTTCACCATTAGAATAACAACGCATTCATTATCACCGTTAGAATAACAACGCATTCATTATCACGGTTAGAATAAGAACGTGTTCATTGTTGCAGCGGCAGGCGACGGCACGCGCGCTTCCCCATCGGCCCGCGTGCAGTTCAAACTGCCCGACGGCACGTCGCACACGGCGCATTTCGACGCGCACGGCACGCTCGGGCACGTGCAGTCTTATGTGGCGGATAATCTACAGGTTAGTAGCGTGTTAGTACATAAGTAAATCTTACTCAGGCAATTAAATCCACATGTTAAGATGAATAATAGATTCAGGCGTTACTTTGCGGAAATCCATTGCAAAATATAAGGATGAAAATATTTAGTAACAATTTCAGGTTCCATATCAATATCGAGCAAAAAAATCACGTTTGTTGTATGGGAGCCCCCTTAAATATTTATTTTATTCTGTTTTCTATTATTTGTTGTTATAGCGGCAACAGAAATACATCTGTGAAAATTTCAACTGTCTAACTAACACGGTTCATGAGATTCCGCCTGGTGACGGACAAACGGACAGCGGAGTCTTAGTAATAGGTTCCCGTTTTTGCCTTTGGGTACGGAACTCTAAAAACCATCTATACCTTCGATCAAAAATAAGGAGTTCGCGGCCTCCCCCGTAGATTCCTAGAGCCTTACAAAAATGTCAATCAAATTTGTCTACGTTTTGTTTTGACGCAGACAGTTTGCGCAGAGCCTGACAAGTTTTTTCCATACGGAACAAGAGATTGGTGGAGTCGAATTCATTTTATTTTATAGGTACCTTCCTGAGAATTATATACCTACCTACTCAGTTTATTTTCTATAAGGATTAATTAACAGAATTCAGGTAAAGATAACGAATCATTTATTGATGAAACTATAAATTGGTGTCTCAACAGTAGGTATTTATACAAAAGGGTCATTTCAGACATACAACAATTTAAACTTAAAATACAATTTCAGGCAGGCACTCTAGATTAAAAAGATCTGGTTCCTGTCTGCGGCTTTGCACGAGTTTTTTTTACGGGACAAAAAATAAACGTTTTATAAATTCATACTTCTGGTAGAAAGACTAGGTTCTTACCTACCTAGGTAAGAACCTAGTCTTTCTTTTATTAGAGAGTCTACGCAAATGAAATTTTAGGGCGGGCCAACTAGTTATTTTAAAAATCATCAACTAGTAATATTAAACTTATTTTTATGAAAAATATATTAATACATACTAAAAATGAAAAAAAAAATTAGAAGAAATAGCCTCTCCATTTATCAATTTAGAACAAAATTAATATTTTAACATAGGCAAACCAAACAACAATATTTTATGCTGATTTCACAAGTATATGACTCACATCTCAATATACGGGTAAGAAATATATATAAACTTACTGAAAATAAGAAATTCCATCCTTTTTCAGCACTTTGGACGAGTGATTCTTGCATTTTTTGTACGAGCACTTACTCATGCTTTTTGTCTGAACGCTAAAATGACACTAGTTGAAAAGCTTTCCTAACATGTCAAAATGTTTCTCTTTTGCTACTGAAGGTTGTGGCGTGCGCATTGTGAATCTAAGGGGGGCCGGCAAAGCCGGACATTTTTGATCGATGATCTATACATACACCCTATTGTATATTTCAGTTAAGTGCTTCGAACTTCGCTCTATGGACTGCCTTCCCTCGCCGAGAGCTGACCGACACAAGCGCTACGCTGCGAGAGTTGGAGCTGGCGCCGTCGGCAGCGCTCTTGGTGCTGCCACGCCGCTCAAACACGCCCACCAGTGGGCCCACGCAGTACTTTAGTGTTTATGGTAAGTAATTCAGATAAAAAGTAACCGACTTAGGAGACTCTTTTTTTCGTAGATAACTGATATGTATAGAATAGAATAGAATAGAACATACTTTATTGCACACTTAAAACTAAAAAGAATTTACAAATTAAACAATAACAATATAAGTGACAATTGGCGGTCTTATCGCTGTATAATACATTACTAATATAATTTTTTTTATACTATAAGATTATAAAGAGGAAAGATTTGTTTGTTTGAATTGTATAGGCTTCGAAACTACTGGACCGATTTGAAAAATTCTTTCATCATTAGAATCCTACATTATCCCTGATCAACATAGGCGATACAATATACCCGTGCGAAGCCGGGGCGGACCGCTATATCAAATATCAAAGAGTATCAAATATTTGCCTCAAGGCGATAATCGAACCCGCTAGTGTAGCCTTTCCTCGCAGGTGGACCTTCGCCCGCCGCGCCACGGAGGTTGCGGGTTCGGTTCCCGCCTTGGGACAAATGTTTATACGTTCTGCAAATATTTGTTCCGGGTGTTCTTTGTATAATAAAAAAAAACTGAATCGATGTTGAAAATTATTTCACTATTGTATTAAGTATGACCACGAGGTGTCCCATAAAAAATATACCCTAGGTATATGTCCCGCAAAACTTAATAAAACGTCAAGTGCGAGTCGGTCTCGCGCAACGAGAGTTCCGTAACTAAACGTTGTATGAATTAAATAATTATAAGGCCTTGTTTCTTGCCAAATGCTGCTCAACGGGAAGTAGGTACCCTTAGGTTTTGGTCCATGGCGAGAACGAAAAAAAATATTTTTGGTGATTAAACTTTAATATTACAGTTTTCGGATTTTTCCCTTTACTTTTTTATTATCTTATAGCATAACTATAAGATCTTATTCTAAGGTTTTTATTTATTATACTCTGGGTAATTTCTAAGAAATTAATAAATCCCAAAAATTTACGATCCCGACGGGATTCGAACCCGCACCTTCCCCTTCAGCGCAGGGGTGCTCTTTTTCCAACTAAGCTACGTGATCTTATCTAGTCGGCCCGAAAATCTTTGGGAGTTCTTTCGGCACTTACGCCGTCAGCGCCACCTACAGAGGAAACAATGAAGTTATCCAGTTATGAAGTTATGTAAATTTGGTCTTTGAGCAGAATTGGATAACTTCATTGTTTCCTCTGTAGGTGGCGCTGACGGCGTAAGTGCCGAAAGAACTCCCAAAGATTTTCGGGCCGACTAGATAAGATCACGTAGCTTAGTTGGAAAAAGAGCACCCCTGCGCTGAAGGGGAAGGTGCGGGTTCGAATCCCGTCGGGATCGTAAATTTTTGGGATTTATTAATTTCTTATAAGATCTTAATTCTTGCCAAATTTCATGATTCTAGGTCAACGGGAAGTACCCTATAGGTTTTGCGTGCATGTGATTCCCTTGGTAAATTCAAAGAAATTGGACATAAACGGATGTAGCTTTTGATTGCGTCGACTTAGAAGTTTGATTATCGCGGCTCCAAGAGGTTACGAACTTGAGTATATGATGTGAATTTCAACTCGATACCTCCACGCGTTTCTGAGAAAAGCGGGTTGACAGACGGACAACAAAGTCATCCTATAAGGGTTCCTTTTGAGGTACGGAACCCTAAAAACAGAGTGAAGTTAAGGGATTCGAGTCGGTTTTTAGTTTATTCAAAAGAATCTTATTTAATTTTTTTGTTTCAGCTTTCATAAGCGCCTTTCTTGCAACCTACGTATACAACCCATCGCTAGCCATGTTCAGCTGGCTTCGCGAAAGGCTCTTCCCACCCCCAGCGGTGGGACCACGCACCCCCGGTGTCACAGTCATCGCTCCCACCGGCACACCCCTAGGGGGTGCTGGGGTCCCAGCGAACCCCAGAGGAAACATACCCCGGCGGCGCACTAATATACACCGTCTACCGGGCGATGCGCCTAATGATGATGATAATAATACTTGGAACGGTAACTCGACGCAGCAAATGTAATTGGGGTCTACACGGACGGCATTGGAGAAAACTAATCTAAATAATCAACGGATATTTAATAACGCTTTCGCTGCGCGCCCCTGCGGGTCGCACCGCCGGCTCTCCACGGCGTCCGCGTAAAGTATTAACAACGAAAATTATAGCTAAGTCTAAGGAACTTATTCAAACAATGAGCTAACTGCAGATTGTTGCAAACAATCTAGAGGTAGCTCAACTGTTTCATATCAATAGCAGACGGAAGCGTCCCAAGACACTGGCTTTTAAAATATGTATACCAGAATCAGAAAGACCAATCCCTTGCACTTTTATACATTATATTTTTCTGATTTTAAAACCTAAATCTTTTTCTGCATTCCACGAGCAATAACACTAGCGAACAAGTAATTTGCCACAAATCGTAAACAGTTTCTATGAATTCAACATAAAACCAACTTTGTTTCCTTTGGGAGCATTTGGGAAAATATTGATTTTTAGCGCAAAATCCCTCATTTTCCCACTCGATCTCATCAATCATCGAACTTGGTTCTATCATGACTTCATAGAAAATGGTTTACAATTTACGGCAAATTACTTTTCCGCTAGTTTTTTGCTCGTGGAACGCAGAAAATTAAAAACAACAAAAAAATAATCTCGCGCCAACCCGCGTCGAACCACCTTATAAGAGGGTTTTATCATAATCACCACGCTTGGCAAATTCGCCATCTCAGTCGTTGAATAGTACAGAAGCAGGCTGTCAGATCGTCTGGTAGGTTCTAATTTCTCACGACACCCACGAACTGAATTGTAGGGGTCGATTTTTACGACGCGACCGACACGGGCAGAATTTAATTCACTTCATAATTAATAAAATATGGACACCTAGTATCTTAACCTAATCTAAATGTATACATAATATGATTTTTTAATTATTAATAACTCAATTATTATCTATTATCTTGTAAATTATTAGATAATTCTAAATCTAATTCATATTGTTTTTCCCACTTGCAACGATCATCCCTATAATTCTAAAATCGTAGTTTTTAATTTACAATTCTATCAAACTGTGCTATAAATACTAGATAAATAAAATCTGTTAATATAATATTGGTGTAAATATCTCTATTCTGCTTGCATTTTTTTTATTATTAACATAGCAAGCGCAAAGATAATAAAATGGAAGAGTCCATATAGTCTTCTCTTGTTGATGGTGGAAACAATACTTAAGTTTTTTAAGAAATGAAATAAGTTCCCAAAATTTATCGGTTTCGGCGGGACTCGAACCCGCGCCTTCTTAGAGATACCCAAAGTGCGGGTAAGCGCTCTAATAAAAAACTTAAGTTATTTTATTTTAATAAATTATTCTAATATAATAAAACACCATCATGTTATCTTTGAACAAATGTCTGTTTTACCTGACTTACAATGGAGCTGTTATTATGGGAGGGCATCACGCTATGTAAAGCCGGGGCTCTGACGGGTGTAACGGAGCGTAATGTAAAGTGTTACACAGCTCACGTTCGTGCAGTCTGTACGGGGGAAGGCGCGAGCAACGAACAATCAGACGGATTTTAGCACACGGCGTAACGTAACATGCTCGCTGCGAATGATACATTACTCCGTGTAACACTGGACATTACCCCGCTTTATACATGGTGGACCAGTGACGTCATAAAATGTTCCCCCATTTTTGGTAGTTTTCTACGATAGTAAATCTCTATCTAAATCAAACATGCATGGTATTTTCAGGTACTATCTACCCCCGGGGTGAGGATTTTTTTTTATGACGTCACTGTTTGGTCCACCCTGTATGGTAGGCATGAATCACAACGCTGCGGTATGCGGACACATTTGCCCCTCACCACCGACGCTGACTTCAACGGAACAGAAGACCATTCTAGATGTTTTACGATTTAAGATCGCATACCGCAGCGATGTGCGTTGTGATTGAGAGATCAAGGCTTGAGTTATGTTAGATATTTCAGCATTTAATTTTAAAAATTCGTGACACAATTAACTATTTATATCAATTTATAAAATTAAATTTAGTTTTCTAGGATAGTTATAAACTATTTCGGTATTTGTAAATTATATGGATGTTTGGAAATAAAACTTGTTTAATTTTTATGAGGTCACCCTGATTAACTTTTATTAATCACACTTGAGGCTGCTAGAACCTTCTTTTTGGAAGTATCAATATTATGTCTCTGTTTCATGTGTTTATTGTAATTTGGCCAGTCGGCATAACTATGGTCGCAAATGTCACATGAATAGGGCTTCACTCCAGAGTGCAATTTCTCGTGGTTAGTAAGGTACTGTTTTCGAGCAAACCTCTTTGAGCAATACTTGCATTGAAATGGTGTACCATCTGAGTGGATGGCTCTATGCTTTCTTAAATCTCGGCGGAGTCTGAAACAGCTGTCACATTGGTCGCAAGAGAATGGCTTTTCTTTATTATGACGTCCAAGGTGGTCTTTCAAAACTGGTAATGTTTTAAAACCCAATTTGCATATGGGACATTTGTGTGGTCGGTCGTCTGTATGGGTGAATGCGTGTTGAGCTAAGCTGGACTTATCAAAACAGCTCTTGCCGCACATTTCACAAACAAAGTTATTTTTTCGATCTGTATGCATGTATAAAATATGGGATTTAAGAGCAGTTTTATTTTTAAATGTTTTTGAACATTTAACGCATGTCAGACCATTAAATAATACCTGGGGTATATCAATAACCTTTTTTTTTAGTTGATAATAAGTCTCAGTATGCAATTTTTGCTGATTCTCGCTGTCAAAAGTAGATTTACAACCAGGACAGCAGAACTTTGTGTTGATGTGAGAAATCTTGTGCCTACGAGCTTCTATTGTACTTTTAAACTTGGTAAAACATCTGTAGCATGAATATTTAAACTCCTTGTGGTGGAATTTAACATGATTGAGGAATTTGTCGAGTCGTCCCTTCCGGAAGTTACAGTCTGTACATCTGTATGGGTTACATGCGTTATGGTTTTCTTGGGCATGGCTTTGAAGCTCTACGATGGTGGGAAATTGACACTCACAATATGTACATTTCCAGTTATAGTCTGCCCATGTTTTGTCCAGCAATAAGGGGATTGAGTCGGGTATCTGCTTCTTCGGTTTTGGGAGTTGCCTAACTTCATTGATGCTTTCTGTTTTCAAGTGGACATTGATATACTGGATGTTTCTTAAGTTATTGTCATCCACACTATTTCTGAATGATTCTTCAGTATCTGATTCTGCTTTTACATCTACTTGTATAGAAGTATCGCTTTTAGTTGAGTTCTTGTCGTCGAAAAAGCATTCGTTTTTCCAACTGGACAGGGGTAGCTCATCAACTTCAATTTTAACAAATGGCTGGGCAATTCTTTTCAAAAGAACTTTTTGAGCTTGCTCCACGCTAAGGACGAAATCGAAGCATTTATTCAAAGTGCCTATGCAGTCTCTACAAACCGTAGTAGGCAGATTATTGTAGTGAAACTCTGTTGTGGCGTTTATACGCGACAGTTTCTGGATAATTTCGTTTCGCTGTTCGGCGTCCGACATAAGTTCCACTTGCTTGTTACTTGGTTTCGATTCTGCACAAAGTCTGCAGTAAATATTTTGGGGATTCATTTTGTAGGTACCTTTGACTCGCTGTCAACTTTATGATGAAGAATGTGCGAGATCAGTTCGATCACGCAGTCGCAAATCAACGGCACAGAAAAACCATTTAGCAAAGCAAAGCAAACATCTCATCTCAATTCTCCTTTCTCAATCAAAAACAAATAAAATAAAATACCGTAGGTAGATGGATACCTAAGACAACAACCACAGACAACAACTTCAACTTCTTTTGTACTGCTCAAAGAGTATACATATACAATAACTACGGTACGGTACGGTACCTACTGCTTTGCAAAGAGAATAAATTCAATAACCAAAGAGTATACAATAACTACGTCAATAACTACCGTAAAATGCTGCAACACGGCTTTAGCTTTGCAGGGAATTTTGCTACTTTTTTTTAAGTTATCAATTTTGAGCTTCTCATTGGCTAAACATCTTCTCGTGAGTTGACGTCACAAGCTGTTAAGCTGTGAACATACTATCGGACGCGTCCGTAAGTCGTGGCTCATCAGCCGTGGCTGATTCGTATCTGGCCCGTACATTTACACTACACTGTGCAAACCATAAGTTGCAAGTCGCGGACGTGACCTTGAACGCTCGGACGTCCGATAGAAATCTGGCTGGCCGCGGATGATTCGGACGTCATAAGCAAACCGAAAGCGCACGAGTGCACACGTATCATGTGTTTTCAATTAAACTTTATCTAATCTTTCATCCTTAAGTACATTTTATAACGTCCCTCTTCCCTTGACAAAGCTGGATACCTACAATGTGTGGAATTCGCCAACCTGGTGTAGTTCCAAATTAATTTCATGAACCCAAAAGCGTCCTTTTATCCATTTTCTTGGTGGACAAAAAATTAGCAGTAGCTGCCGCTAATTTATCGTCACTGTCACTACTCCATATAGACTAGTTTCCTCGTCGACAGTCAAGGCATAGATGAATACTAATAAACAGCCAAGGAATGAATGAGAGAAAACGTCCGAAGACGGCCGTGCACACTATCAGTCGCGGTTGTAAGCCGCACGCAGCTAATCGGACGCGTCCGGGACGGCCGTGCATACTTATCAGTCGCAGCATAAGCCGCGGCTTACGGACGCGTCCGATAGTATGTTCGCAGCTTTAAAGTTCTAGGCAAAGTTGTGCTCAAAAACTTCAACTTTGCCTAGCAGAATATAAACGAAAATAAACGCAGAAATAAAACATATTATATTCTAAGGTTATTTTCGCGAGAACTCATAATAAAACACTGTTTTATTAATAAAACATATCTCATATTTATGAGCAGTTTAGTAGTTTACTGTCGAAAAATCTATAGGTATGAAACAACTCGTAATTACTACCATTTTTTTAGCACGTAGGTATAGTTGGGCTTCCTAAAAAACAAATACCTACCATACAAACAGTGAAATAGAGTTAGAGTTGTCCAAAAAACAGAGTTAGCTACCTACTTAATTTTAATAAAAATGCTTGGGGGTCGGTTGTCTGTCCGCACCCTCAATTTCTAACAACAGGAATTATAAGTATCGGCGAGCGAAGCGAGCCGTGATATTTTTTTGGATTTTCGGATGTTAGGTGAAAAGTATCTAAGTTTGTCATAGGTGACCTTAATAATTGACTTAATTATAACCTTATTAATATTAAATATGTGAATTTAAAGGTGACCTATTATTTAAAAAATAAATTTATTAATAACTTCGGCTTGCGGAGCGAACCACAATAGGTTTAGGTAATTTCGGAGTTCGGTGAGGTTAGCAAAAATACAAGTATTGTAAAACCATGACGAAATTTGTTTTGGCTATCTATAACAAAGCTAAAAACGAATCGGCGAGCGTAGCGAGCCGCCGAAATTTTTGTTATTTTTTCGGGTGATCACAAACAAGTTAAGTAGAGTATGACAAAATTAATAACAGCGACCCCTGAAACGTTTGGAGAAATTGCAGCGGCTGCGAAGATAGTTATGAAACAAATACAAAATAAAAATCACCAAGTGGAGTGAGTCACAACCTGTTTTGAAATTGGTGAGGCATACTTAGCAAAAAAAGTAAGCTATGACAAATGAATGAATGAGAAAAGATTTTTTTTACGATTTACAACAAAATAAAGCACAGTACAAAGCAATTACTCATTATATTGCACATCAAATAAAATAGTTACACAGGGCAGGGAAAGACTAATATACAGATAAAGTTCTATGTACAATGCCTTATCGGTTTTAGCGATTTCTGCTAGGCAACCTTTCTACAACCGATTTTAAACTAGGTATTCAAGTATTTATTTTGCAATCATAATAAAAAACAACGGCGAGCGAAGCGAGCCGCAATTTATTTATATGGCTGCGTGTGTAGTTTTCGGTATCACCCCTTCGGATTCGGATTTGAATTGCCGTCTGCGCGCCCCGAGGGGTGCCGAGATGGCACCCCTTGGAGCTCGGTACCCGGGGCGGACCGCCCTTCCGCCCCACTAGCGGCGTAAGGGGGGCCTTACGCCACTAGTGGGGCCGATAGTACTGAATAAACTACCCTTGTCACTGAGGATAGGGTGTTGTAGGAGCTTAAGTGTCTGAATATTCATTTTTATTTTATAGGTATATACATTTTTATTTAATTTATTTTCTATGTTGACAAAACGTTTCATTTCAGTAGGGAATGAGTTGTCAAGCGCCTGCTCGTCTTCCTGCAGCGGCATCATGACAGAAAATCAGCCGTCGAGTAGGTACCTAGGTAAGTATTTTTTAGAAAATGAGATTCTAAATTTTCGCTTTCGGCGGGTTCGATTTTAGGCGAAATCGAAAATTTTTGCGAACTTATTTCATTTCTTAGAGATTCGCAAAATTGTTCATTGAGTAGGTATTTTTATCTGAGGGCAATTCTTCGACCTCCCAGAATTTTTGGATAGAATTATGAAATCTTATAAGTTGCGTTGGATATTAGGATTAAAGAAGGAATCCATTATCGAACAGTTTAAATAATGTGACTGATTTACACAAAAAAAATCCCTTATTGTGGTCATTAAACTCTCTCTTCCTCTCTTTCCTTAAACGGTCTCTTTTACTCCTCTAAATAGTTATAGTATGTTCTAAGTTGGAGAAGCCTCTAGTGTGCGAGTCGTGTCGCACTTGGCTTGTTTTATTTGTTTTTTAATGCAGTAAAAATAAAACAAAATTATAGGTATACTTTGTCTAATATATCTAAATAAGCAAAAATTTCAAACGAAACACTCATAACGAATAATCATGTCCAAATAAACTAAAACATAGTAGGTCGAACATTAATCACGTGATGAACTATTTAACCCCCTCTCCCCCCCCCCCCGAGCATTACGTGCTTAATGAACGACCCCTATTTTCATAAATAAAATAGGAGTCAGATTTAAAAGTTAGAAATTGATTTTTATCCGCGTATTTTTCTATATAATTATACATAATTAGGTACACAATTTATGTTTTCAAGATTGTTGTCCGTAATTTCATTTAGTAACTTTATAACAGTTACTTAAAAGAAATTAATAGATTCAGGCGTTACTTTGCGGAAATCCATTGCAAAATATAAGGATGAAAATATTTAGTAACAATTCCGCGAAAAAACCTTCTCCGATAAGTTCTAACGCGTCTTGCTTTGACATTTTTTCATTTTGTAGTCGTTTTTCTTCTACAACGCGGACTACATTTTGTTAGAACTTATCGGAGAAGGTTTTTTCGCGGAATTGTTGGTACTAAATATTTTCATCCTTATATTTTAACAAAAAATTACCAGTTTAATTGGTGTTTATTCTGACGGAACAGAGAGGTTATGTTGGTATACCTTTCATCTCAAAACGGGTGAACCAATATTGATGTAGTTAAAGCAAATATTATATGTTAAAAACCGGTTCAGCTACTCTTCAGTTTGTTACATTTTAAAGCACTATTAAGTCGTAGCAGCGGACAAAAATCAGGAAACTATTACATAAAATCAGTCAATAATTTTTAACTACTTAAACGTAACGAATACTAACAATTTAGTACATTTACTAAACTATAACACTTGAAAAATATAACATTTA
The DNA here is from genome assembly GCA_947086465.1 of Eupithecia exiguata. Classification (NCBI taxonomy): domain Eukaryota; kingdom Metazoa; phylum Arthropoda; class Insecta; order Lepidoptera; family Geometridae; genus Eupithecia; species Eupithecia exiguata. The sequence goes on from OX352253.1 coordinate 5,910,129, forward strand.
TCTGAATTAACTATTCTTATTAGTAAAACTCTTATCATACACTTATTTACTAAGAATAACTAAAGTTTTAGTTCATGACTACAAACTAAAATAACATAATATTTGATTTAACGTGAGATTATCTTACAATAAAAAACTCTGATAAATTTGGGTGCTTCCCACTCTACCACTGTACAAGTAGGAGAAATGCAAACCCTGAGGCTAGTTCCTAAAAAAAACATAATTAGTCCGTCGTCAGCTAGATTAAACAGAAGATTTTTTTTATTGACAGCAAGAAAAGAATATATTACCTGCGCGTTTTTTTATGTTTTGTCGGTCTTTAAAGACGCTCTGACAGATAAGTAATAATAATAATAAAGTTTATTTCCGGAAAGTTTATAAAAACACCTCTAAGAACTTAGCATTACATATTTAAGCCTTCAGTGGTGACTATTTTAGGTGGTTATGAAGGTTAACAATGACCCCCGCACTAGGCTAGGCCTGTTTTGCGGGGTATCGAAAACATAGTTTGTTTGCCATCTTAAACGGAAAAAAGGTAGTAGACTAACAAATAAAGCGAAAACTATAAAGAAACAAAGGAGATGAGTGCTAAAAATACTTAAAATCTACTAAAAAGATAGAAATAATGAACACTACCAAGTTAAAACTAAGTTTACGTTATTTTTTTTATGTTTTAAATTAATAAGACCGACCAAGAAGCGTTCAAATCAAATAGATTAATCTATTTATGTATTCGTGGTGATTCTTACTCTCTCTTCCTTTCTTTCCTTTCCATATTTTTTATTTTGTCTATTAAACCAATAAATATGAAGATATAGCCATTTAAAGTTACGCGTGACGTCACACCGCGTAGTACGGCGTGACGTCACGAGACGGCGTCTGACGTCACTCCTAAATGACAAAAGTAAAGGGCCTCACGTTTTATCTTTGTAATTTTTTGTTTGATTAACAAAAAAATACGTGTCTAATGTATTCTGTTAATCAAACTGACAGACTAAATAATCATATTTTTTTACCCAAGAAACTAACTTATTTTACTACATAAACATTGATACTACATCATTGGAGGATTGATACTACATCAATCATCCTCTTTTTCAAATTTTTACACATTTTAAAAATGTTGAAAAAAGTGTGTCACTACATGTTCTACAGCTCAAAATCATCAATTTCCTCAAACTTCTCCAGTCCTTTAAAATCAAACTCCTTTTTAACCTCTTTCTCATCATCATCACTGTCGACGTAGACCAACTCAATTGCCCTACGGTTGACGTTGTTCATCATCAGGACGACGTCGGCGCGGGCGTTGACGTCGGATTTGACCGGCGGGTTGGCTGCTGGGGATAGCGACAGAACGCCGCCGGGCAGGTCGTTTAAGACCTCTGCGAGCGCCTGGAAAGCGAGATCTTTGATGAGAATTTTGAAAGTAGACAAGAACCTACCTAACTTCCAATACACCAGACAATAGGCTATTTGAGTACATTGAAAATAATTTCCAAATTGTTTTCATCTAAGTCAGCGACAACGTAGCAAAGCATAATCAGCAATGAGCAAAGATTAGATCTACAGATGACGCTGAAAGTTACCAAATTATAAACCATACCACTATTATAATATCCGAACAGATTATGACATAACACAGTTTTAAGAATCACACACTGATGGCATAAACTACCTTTGATTTTTTAAAAGTTTTTTTACCAGCATAGAAAGATATGCATTAGACATAGTTGTTTGTAACCCAGGTAGTTCAAATATCAAGGATTTTCTCAAATAAGACAACACGAACAAGTCCCTAACTTGTAGCTTCGCTGAACCGATGTCAGCGTTCCGTTCATTTTACACGTGCAGTTAGGGTGTACCTCAAGGTACTTCTTTCGGTCCTACTATTTTCCTCATCTTCATGTTTAGACTTACCTTAGCCGCCAAAACATTAGTCGAAGACAAAGCCAGAGTCCCTAGCTCGCTGTTTCGCTTCACCGACGTCAGCGCTCCTTTCATATTTAACATGTGCAATTGGGAGTTACGCAGGAGCTCGTTGTTGCACTCTGCCGGTGTGCGAATCACGAAGAGCGCCTGGAAAAAAGTTTTGACACTTTAACGACCGCGAAACAGGCCTACAGTGCAGGATCATAGGAAATCAATGCCGTTCATGAAATCATACAAATGTAACATACAGCTGGCCTAGAACTACCTGCATACAGGTAGTTCTAGGTCTGGAATAAAACATAGGCTACTTTTTATCCCATAATCCATCCCTATTGATGAAAACAGTTGGATAGAAATAACCTTAAACAACGCGTACGAAGCCGCGGGCATAACTAAAAGGCAAATAAGTCATTTAGTATTTGTACTAATAAACTAGTAGTTCTACGAACAGTAGACCTCGCAAGCACTTGAATTTTTTTCCAACAATTAATCATTGACTAATAATTAATTTTTGGATATTTTTGCACCCAAGTGTATTTGCAAGCCCTTTGAATTAGGGAAAACATGTATGTTGCTTACCTATTACTATTTTTCTATCTTTATGACCCATTTTTACAAATAAAGAATTTGGAATTTATGTCGAGACTGCACCGCCAGGTTCGGTCAAAAATCTACATCACACTTTGCAGGGCTTTGTCCAGCGCTGAACTAGTATCATGATGATGAAACTTGGCAGATGATCTGCCTGTGATGTCTTACCTTAGCATAAATGAGTGGGTCATCCTTCAATCTCACATAGACCAGCTTATCAATGATCATTTTCTCGGGCGCCGACATTACAACGTTGAGAGAGTTTAACTTTGCAACGGTCTTGACGCTCAACTTCTTGTCGAATGTTATCCTGGGAAAAATAGATAATGTTAATTTATGTAGCAAACTCACTATTGCCGCCCTGATTCGATGTGAAATGTTTGTATACAAATCGCAAATACTTAACCTGAAATTCACTCTGTTGCCGTGTATTTTATACGTAATAGGCTATTTGACTACATTAAAAATAAGTTCCAAATTGTTTTAATCCTAGTCAGTGACATGACAACGTAACAAAGCGTAATCAGGTGATTTTTATTAAAAACATGCCTTTTTTTAGGTTAAAAAACGGGATTAAAATTACACATTATTTGATACAAGATCACGTGATTGAAAACACTATGTCTTTGGTTGGATCGCAAGTGACGTCACACATTTGCAGATTACAGTGTCAATGAGTTTTTCTTGTTAGGTGTGGTGTGGCGGGGTGACGTCATAGCTTAGAACACGATAGCCATGACAGAGATTATCAAAACGATAATCTCTATCAGCGCGGCATTATTTTATTCAAACTTTAAAAATAATTTTTATCACTAATACGACTGTCCTTGAAGAAATATTAATTACACTTTGCATTATTTTTATCAGACAATACGTTAGAATTATTTCCCAGTAGTAGTCAAGTAGCCTATTTACATTCCTTGTCATGTACATGATTTGAGATCTTTTCTTTGGTAAATAATGGTTTGCGTCGAGTTTCACAGAAAATTCTTCTGTGAAACTCGACGCAAAGCGTGCGAGTTTTCTTTTTCTTGTTGTGGTTTGTTTACAAGCATTTTACATCGATTTGGGCAGGAGTATAGGATAAAACGAGTATAGCATCAATATATATCTCCTATCAAGCTGCTTTGCAATATTCGACCCTATGTGCGACTAAGCTTTCTAGTGGAAAAAAAAGTGAAATAGCTACGTTGGTCTTTCGTGGTCTGTGGTAGTCAAATGTAGTGTGTCCGCTTTTTGATCAAAGAAAAGGTTTTCTAAGGGTCTACTTGTCTAATCCTACACTGAGTGTCGGAGTAGCTTTTAGTTGGTCCTATACTGTTATTTATCTCTGTCAAAGACAAATAACTGCCTAGGACAGACGAAAAGCGACTTATACACTGAGTAAGACATACCTCTCGCTCAGTTAACCGGAGTGTCTCCTGACATCCAAATGAAGTCGTTATTTTTGTCTAAATTACTCCTAGTAGTCGAATATTATCGCAGTGGTAGTAAGGAAAGATCTGTGTATATTAAAAAAAAACTCGACAAACATCTTTTTAGATTTAACAGTAGCTTTTGATAAGATGTCACTTCCCACCCTTCTAACATTGGGGTGTACCTCAAGGGGCTACCCTTGCGTCTACTCTATTTCTTATGTATGTACGTACATCATGTTTCGCAATAAAGAATCTTGAATCTATAATCTTACCGTGGCTTTTATTCAATCTCGTTCTTCCGTGCGGTATCTAGTGCTGTATAAAATAATGTATATAGTAGTTACCTAGCAGAGAATTTAGCCGGCACTAGCGACCAATATGTTTGCGAAGTGAATAGTAGATCAGCCTCAGTCAGCACCAAATAGCTTTCGTCCGCAGAATGCACGGTTAGGTAGTCGGATTTGTCGTCGAATACTATAACGGTGAGGTTGGTAGGATCCTTGTTTTTCAGGTAGTTTTCTAGAGGCAGGGTGTAATCTGCAACATTAAAAAAGAAATTTAACTATATCCCTAAAATTCTTAGAAATTACCCAGGGTGCGAGGGCTTACGCACTCCTCAATCACAATAATATTATAAATGCGAAAGCAATCACAATAATATTATAAATGCGAAAGTTTGGATTTTGCAAATTTACTGAACGGATCGGAATGAAATTGCATACAGGTAGTTCTAAACCTGGAATAAAACATAGGCTACTTTTTATACCATGAATCAGCTCCCATGGGATAAACAGATAAACAGAATAGAAGTACCCTTTTAACATGTCCATACAAACAGCGCGAAGCCGCGGGCTTTTTATCCCGGAAAAACATGTGCTAACCCGCGGGAATAATTTTCTCAACTTACCTTTACGTTTGAAATGTGTTTCCAATTTGAAGTCGGGAAGTAACTTCGTCATTTGATTTGAACCTGCAAGGAGATATAAAAATATATGGTTTTTACCAGCAAAAGTATAGTCTGGCTATCGGATATTACCAGAAATAAAATAAAAAGTTTCTTTATTCAGACACTGTCGGTAAATTACACGGTACAAAAAATCTAAAATAAAATATGAATTTACATGAACTATAGTTATTTAGAGAACAAATTATTAGGCGTATAGCATATAGGGCGTTATATATCATATCGGGCGGTTCGGCCGCCGCCGGGCGTTTACTTGTTTTTTTCTACAAAAATAATTAAAACTGAAGTGTTGTAATGTCAAAATGGTAGAGATGTTGTTGGCACAAAACTCACGAAACTAGCACGTTAAATGTTGCCGTCCCTTTCTACGTTACAAAAAAAGAGACGGCAACGTGTGGTTAAAAAACCAATAAGGTCATTATCACTAATAATTTATATCAGTCTACTAGTCCAATAGACAACCGCTGGGTATAGATAGGCGTTTCCTTATGAACGCTATAGCGCCCTACTTTCAGCTTGCCGCATCTAGCATTTGTCTGTAGTCATTCGCAGGACGTCATCCCACCAGGCCAGAGGGTGTCCTACACTAAGTTAGCCGAGTCACGGTCTCCACTCATTAACACGTTTACCCCAGCGGTTGTCTGTTCGTCGCGAGTTATGGGCAATAATGTCGACCGATGTGGCACGACGGGTGAAGGTCCGTCTGCGACGCAGGCAGTTGCGGGGTCGATTACCGCCCTGGGACCAATTTTTGTACGATATATGATATATATATTATACAGATACTGCAAATATTTGCACCGGGTGTTCTGGGTATTTCTATGTATAATAAAAAAATCTCTAATGTATTGTATATCTGTCATCTAGTACCCATAACACATGCTCTGCGTAGCTTGGGGCTAGATGATGGTGGATTGTCCAGCACCAAATAAAAATGGTTCGTAGGTTGTTTTTACCATATTTGTCCATATTCAATAAAATCTCCCTCGCACACCCGTCTTTATCTAAGACTAGCAGTCGTTGTTGCTTCTGACCGGACGATTCTGAGCGACCGGGCTCGACTGATGTACCAGGATTGACTGATGCACCAGGCTTGACTGATGTACCAGGCTTGACTGATGTACCAGGCTTGACTGATGTACCAGGCTTGATAAAGGCACCAGGTTTGACAGATGTACCAGGCTTGATTAAGGTACCAGGATTGACTGATGTACCAGGCTTGATTAAGGTACCAGGATTGACTGATGTACCAGGCTTGACTGATGTACCAGGCTTGATTAAGGTACCAGGATTGACTGATGTACCAGGCTTGATTAAGGTACCAGGATTGACTGATGTACCAGGCTTGACTGATAGACCAGGCTTGCCTTCAGGACGAAGAAGACTGCGAGATTCAGTTGGTTGTGTTGATGATGCTGAGATCTTTGATATCTGGAAGTTTGAGAAAATTGAAATTGAAAATTTATTTATTCAGACATAACATCCATTTTTTTAGTAACACAACTAATTTAAATTGAGAACGAAGTGGACGAGTGAAGAAAAGATGGGCCTTTTTACATTCATTAATAAATAATAGTAGATTGTTTTACAAGGGACTAAACCATCCCATTATATACGAGGTTGTTATACTCCCGAGCGTAGCGAGGGAGGATGACAAGACCGAGTTATAATGGGTGGTTTTGGCCCGAGTAAAACACTCTACTTTTCACTTCGATTGCGAGAAAATAAAACAATTCAAAATTAGACAATTTTCAGAAATTTTATTAAAAATTAAATGTGCAGTTAGAGCAATTTTGAATGTTTAGTGATATGTTTTTCCCGGGCAATTTTATTTCGGTTCTCTGTGATTGGGATGTGTGTGTAATATTTTGAGTTGATTGTTGTGGAGTAAAAGTTGGAGAGACTCGACTCATGCTTGAGTTTCGTGCATTATTAAGATCTGAGTGCGGCTTCAGCTGAGTTGACATATTCATCCAAACGTTGAAACATTAGTGGGACGTAACTCCTGATAGGCTTTAACTATATTAAGGTATTCTCCACTGATGACAAATTTACGCTCTTTGTTTGTTTTCGTGTTCGGCAGACTCACAGCTTGTAGGTTTGTATCCGTTTCTACGTCTTCTAGCGTTATATTAGCAAGCTCTATTCCTCTGCATGCACCGCTGATTCCATAAATTAAAGCAACCTGTTGAACAAAAAAATAAGTGTGTTATTAATCGTAATAACCTAGGTATGTAGGTAGGTATCTATTTATTTAGTTTGAGTTGAGTACATAAGTAGTAGGTTACCTTTGTTGCCAAGTATTGTTTATTTGGAGCGTTATTTAAAAATGTTTCGATTTCTTGTGTCGTCAAGACTTTAGATTTTTTTGCCTTGTATCCAGTGGACAATTTCTTCAGTAAAGCCGTTAAATTTACATATTTTTTAATATCGACGTCGTGTCTCGTTTGTAAGGTCATTCTTAACATTGAATATGTGCTCCAAAGAGTCGACGATTTGAATTTTTTCGATAATTCATCAAAATAAGTGAGAAAAACCCCTTCTGTAAAAGAATCCACACGTTTCTCATCTCTCCATTTCATAAAATTTTCGTAACTCTTTAAATATATTCCACGTGATTTTGTCGGCAACAGATTCATAATTATTTCTTTGCCCTTTTCTTCCATTTGCATATTAGCATCTTCACTATCACTTGATGACATTTTTCACGTTCACAATTTGGAAGTAAAAGTCAGGAAGTTAAACGTAAAAGTTTGTGATTTGGAATGAAGAAAATTCTAGAGATTTAGCGCCAATACCATCTTTTTTTTTAAATCTCTATTTAACCCGCAACGAAAGAGTTCGCATTCTACCGTGAAGGGAAGAATCAACCTTCATAAAACATCACCAAGACGGTTCTATTTTCAAAAAAAAGGTTGACGGAGCACCAAGAAGTCGAGTTTTTATGTAAGAGAACGAATGCTTTGTACTGGCTGATGATTTTAGACAAAAATTAAAAAGAAAAATTACTTTTTAGCCCGAGGGATTAAACTCGAGTTTTAGGCCTGCTAAGCTACACTATTATGATACACTTTTCGAGCAAGAGAAGTGAAAAAATAATTTAATGACTTCAAAAGCAGACTTGATCGAGTGTTCTAAGCTTAGAACTGCCACGTGTTATTTTTTTTTTGTTAAATACCTCTATCTATCCGTGCGAAGTCGGGCCGCTAGTATTAAATAAATGTTTTACCTTCATCCCAGTGCCTCGGGGTTGTGGATTTTGCGCAGGCGGCTCTTGACTTTCATCTGCATCATCATTTTGCTCAGCATCTTCGCTTTTCTCAGGCTTCGGAGCAATCTTTATCGGCGAACTAATGGAAGTAAAACTAAACATGGTCTTCGGTTTCCTTACAATTTTTGTGATGGTAGGCGGTTCATTATTCTCGAAAAGGCTATTCAACAGTGTAACTTGACCGGCCGGTACTTTTTTCCCTTGGCTTACAGTTATACGAGAAGTTGACGTTTTTCCCGATAGCGATGTGACTGTCGCCATGTCTGATTTTACAGTGGGCGCTACTTTTCCTTGCAGCGTTGTGTTTAGTGACTTCACTGTTGTTATAGTAGCTTCCTGTTTTCCACTTAACGAAGCGACAGAAACGATTTTAGGAAGGGGACCTCTAAATTTTCCTGTGGGTGAAGCAGGGACAACTTTAAAACATGTGGTGTTTGCTTGTAATTTTCCCTGCCACATTTCATTCGAGTTATTTTCCTCAAGCATTGTATCAGGAGCTGACTTCTCTTGCGTTTCGTTCTTAGTCGAATCAATGACTATTTTTCCTTTTGATACGCTCAACTGAAGAGAACTGACATCACTTGGGCTGGTAACTTTACTCCCAAAATTTCTCAAAGGAGGAGGAGCTAAAGTTAATTTTCTTTTGCCAGAGGGAGATAGCATCAGCGTTCTCTTTTGATCCGAGGTGGTTACTATTTTTCCTATAGAAGTTTGAACGCCTGATGATCCAGGGTGTATCTTTTTAGAATTTGAATCTCCATCATCTTTGTATAATTTGATAAATTTGCCCGGGGCAAATGCGGGCATAGATATCTTGACAAGCTTTTTCGGGGAGTTGTCACCTGCGACTAGTTTCGTACTAAACGTGATGTTTTTCTGGTTGCAAGGTACAGTAACTTGTTTAAGGGTCAGGTTATTAGGTGTTTTAGATGTGTCGTCCAAAGAGGAATCCGGTTGGCTGGTACTTGGTGATTGACTGGTGCTTGGTGATTGACTAGTGTTTGGAGATTGGCTAGTACTTGGCACTAGGCTTGATATAGGCGACTGGATAATAGTGTAGAGATTTTTGCCGTCCTTTTCTGACGGTAAAGCGTGTAGCTTGGTTCTGTAAATTGATTTTTTGACCGTGTTCGTGAAAATTTCTGCGTTATCTAGCTTTGGTGGTATTTTGATGAATTTATTTTGGCTTTCGGTCTGTGGTTTTTCGGGACGACTAAGGTTGAGGTTAAAATATTTTTGGTTCAACGATTTCTGTCGGATCCATTCCTTCAATGGATCATTTTGCTGCGATTGCGTTTGATCGACATCGTTTTCTTGTTCATCTTGCGTCTTCTTCTTTTTTTTGGAATGTTTCCTGGTGGCGTTTGATGTACCCTGTAAATATAAAAAAAAAATACTTAACTATACCTCGTCCTCTTATTTATTTTATATTTAACAGATGCACGACTATAAAGTTCCCTAATTGTTAACAGGTGAGTGCATGAAGATTGAATGAAGTATTTCATAGACACAGATTCTTTTGATAAATAGAGATATTAATCTGTGGAATCGTAAAATAATGGGCTGTACCGTTAGTGTCTTCCCCGAACAGCCTGCGTAGCGCGACGTCCACTTCAAGCACATCTAACTCCGGCCGCGCGCCTCTCTTGTCCCGTTTCAACAGATGTTGACCATCTATCTATAGGCTGATTACACTCACCGCTGTATTGTTGGCGTCTTCCCCTAACAGCTTGCGTAGCGCGATGTCCACTTCAAGGACCTTTTGCTCCAGCCGCGCACCTCTCTTGTCCCGTTCCAACAGATGATCTATCTATAGGCTGATGACACTCACCGCTGTATTGTTGGCGTCTTCCCCTAACAGCCTGCGTAGCGCGACGTCCACTTCAAGTACATCTAACTCCAGCCGCGCGCCTCTCTTGTCCCGTTTCAACAGATGTTGAACATCTATCTATAGGCTGATTACACTCACCGCTGTATTGTTGGCGTCTTCCCCTAACAGCTTGCGTAGCGCGATGTCCACTTCAAGGACCTTTTGCTCCAGCCGCGCACCTCTCTTGTCCCGTTCCAACAGATGTTCTATCTATAGGCTGATGACACTCACCGCTGTATTGTTGGCGTCTTCCCCTAACAGCCTGCGTAGCGCGACGTCCACTTCAAGCACATCTAACTCCAGCCGCGCGCCTCTCTTGTCCCGTTTCAACAGATGTTGAACATCTATCTATAGGCTGATTACACTCACCGCTGTATTGTTGGCGTCTTCCCCTAACAGCTTGCGTAGCGCGATGTCCACTTCAAGGACCTTTTGCTCCAGCCGCGCACCTCTCTTGTCCCGTTCCAACAGATGTTCTATCTATAGGCTGATGACACTCACCGCTGTATTGTTGGCGTCTTCCCCTAACAGCCTGCGTAGCGCGACGTCCACTTCAAGCGCCTCTCGCTCTAGCCGCGCACCTCTTTCGTCCTGCTCTAACAGATGCTTGCAGCAGCATATGCACTTCTTTTTTGTAGTACACGAGCTAGTGCTACAATAAATACAAAGAACAATTAAGTCGCTGACTCGAAACTGGCAGATTTTACTGCGTACCTGACTTGCAGCTGATCGACTCAGATGTATTTCTGAGTGTATGACAGTATCACATATTTAAAATCCACAGGTCATTGACTGAATTTTGATAACAAGTAAAAAACAAAAGTAAATGAACCAGTGAGTGCCGAAAATGGGGTACAATTCGACCATTTTAATAAGTCGTATCGGCGAAATTCGTCTGCACAGAAGACTACATTTCAAACCGATTGAATACGAATGCATGCCTTTGAAATAATAGACTTTATTGCGTTGCGTTATGCTTTAAACCATAATGCTTCTTATTTGGGTGTTGTGGCTAATGAATAATTTTCTTTCTTTCTTTTTGACGTTAAGATGTAACCAACATTCAACCTTTTGCATTTATATTATTGAGTGTGGTTTATGGAAACTTGTGTATTTCAAGCTATGTTGGAAGCACTAACCTGTGTATCTCCAAATAAGGTGGACAGGCTTTCCCCGAGCGTGCGGCGAGGCGGCGACGCGCAGCATTGAGCGCGCGCTGACGGCGTGCCGTACAGCAGTACGCGGCGTGGGCGGACGCGGCTGGTGGTCTGCTACGCTGTTGCGCTTTACGCTAAACACAATAGAAATTCAATACAATACAATACAAATTTTTTTTATTGTACACAAGAAAATAACATAACAAAGAGACATCACATAAGATAAGTACAATGGGCGGCCTTATCGCTTAGAAGCGATCTCTTCCAGGCAACCTTGGGATGGAAAAGAAGGAATTCAGTTTGAGGCAGTGATATATGTACAGTTTGACCACGTTTATAAGTTACACCGATTTACTGCGCAGATGTCTGAGCAGTACTCTCGTCTGTAATAAATTAAGATTAGGAATCGCTATAAAACTTGGCGCCTCTCTATAAGATCTCAGATCTTTTATCGGTGAAGCCACTATCAGAACGAACTTGGCTAGATTTCACATTGTTATGTGGTCTCTATTTAAAGCAAGGTCAAGGCCCGATTATTATCACGAGAGCAAGAAGGCAATCTTCATTTTTAGAGTTCCGTACCCAAAAGGTAAAACAGAATAAAATAAATATTTATAAATATTTATTTATATTTCTCCCATACACCAAACGTGATTTTTTTTGCTCGTTTTTCCTCGTTATTGATAATAGCAACCGGTAGACGCTTGAAATATTCACAGAATATTTAGTTTGTATACTCACTTTAAAAATAGACAATTACATTAAAATAAAACAAATATTTAAGGGAGGCTCCCATACAAGAAACGTGATTTTTTGACGTTTTTATAGATAACTAGCAGTGCCTCGCGGTTTCACCCGCGTAGTTCCCGTTCCCGTAGGAATTTCGGGATAAAAAGTAGCCTATGTCCTATTCCAGATTATAATCTATCTCTGTGCCAAATTTCATCCAGATCCGTTTTGCCGTTCTGGCGTGATAAAGGAACAAACATCCATCCATCTATCTATCCATCCATCCATCTAAACTTTCACGTTTATAATATTAGTGAGATGGTACGGAAACCTTCGTGCGCGAGTCCGACTCCAAGTGCGAGTCAGACTCGCGCACGAAGGGTGGTTTTATTTGATTAGATAAGCTGAACTGACCTCAACAGCCAATTTCTCCAGTACGCTCTGTAGCTCCCTCTGAGACAGCGTCACGTCTTCTGGTATCTGTTCGATGTTAGTTTCGTCAATTTGCAGCTCGCCGTAGGAATCTGAAATGATGATGATAGGAATCGAAGCGCTTAGGTAGGCAGCTAGCTTTAGTTTTTCCGATGTAAATCATTGCGTACATGTATTGACGTTAGCTTTGTAGTTCAGCCAATGTCAGTGGGAGCCTGGTGACCTGTCATCATCATCAGCCTATATCAGTCCACTGCTGGACATAGGCCTCCCCTAATGAGCGCCATAGCACCCTGTCTTCAGCTTGCCGCATCCAGCATCTGCCAGCAGTCTTTCGCAAGTCGTCATCCCACCTGGTCGGAGGGCGTCCTACACTACGTTTGCCGTGTCGCGGTCTCCACTCAAGAACACGTTTACCCCAGCGGTTGTCGGTTCTTCTCGTGATATGGCCAGCCCACTGCCACCTCAGCTTGGTAATCCTTTGAGCTATGTCGACAACCTTAGTTCTCTGTCGGATGTCACTCTGTCGGACATCCGACAGAGAACCAAGGTTGGTGACCTGTAACACAGGTTTTTTACAAACCTAACGCAGGCACCAGTCTCGCGCAATGTTGCTTTGCTTTTATAGTTATAGCTACTATTTTTGTTTATTTTAAATTTAAGCTCATTGTCGAGAGAAGAATAAATGATTTTATTATTATTTATTGTTATTATAATGTCTCTCTAGAGGTCGCTGCATATTTATTTAATAACGCTGCACTAACATAGGCTGATGGTGTAGTGTGATGGGTGTATAATTTGTTTAAAAAAACGCTGGACACTTCCAGCGTTTGTTTTTCCAATGAGAGGTTTTCGTTTTACATTTTTAAAAAGAAAAAAATTAGTTCCATGTATCTCGATAGATGGCAGGGCTTCAACTGGGTTCCTACTTAGAGGAACAAGGCACTATGGTATGTTAATGTCACATGAAAGAAAACGTCAAAATGATAATCGGTCGATCGCATAAAAGAACAAGGCACTAGAGGTAGTGCATATACCCATCTCATTCACACCAGAGAGAGATAAAAATATGCTTGTAGCCTGAGAAGAAATCAGATAGAATGAATGTTCCTCTGTCACAACCATCGTGCCAGAAACTTGATTTTTCAAATGCTGCAAGTAAACAAAGAAATGTCACTATGAAAGTGACAAGACAGTGAAGCAAACCCTTGATTTTTTATGGATGATTAGTTCTTGCTCTCGGCTTTGCTTGAGCAGGAAATTTTCTTGAAGAAAACTATAGGTATTTATTTTACTAAACCCATTCATCTCACAAGGCTCAATCTCACACGCTAGTTAAGCGTCCAGAGCTTTACACGCTGCGCTGCTGGTGGTCTTTTCTGCGAGTCATAATAATCCTAGGCTCACGCACCACCCTTCACTATGCTTGTACCTAACAACAAAGCAAAGCAACATTTGGTTGTGCCTTTCAGAGAGTAAATAAAACAAACAAATAAGTGCAATTTTTTTAATAGAGAAGTACTTTTAAAAGAAGGTTTATTCATAGGTACATTATAGGTATTAGTTTTCACTGCCTAAATTACTAATACCCTAGTCCTACAAAAAGGCATTATTTATTTGACATCAGAAATAAATATAAACAAATACATTTCTTGTTTTTTATTTCTTCGTTGCCTATAACTACAGCTGAATATCAATTATTGTCCTTTTCCCGTTGGAGTATTCAAGCCTGTTGTTAAGCGTTCCAAGAAAGCTTATTTCGATGACTTGACCTCGGTATCCACCCTTGTTTTTATTACTGTACACTGTAACACTGTAACAAAATAGCAAATATTTTACATGCAGATCACAGGAAGCTATAATGCCTGAGTGATACAAGTCATTTTTCAGATGCAGTAGGTGTGCTTGGTTAACCACTAATTTGAGAAGCTCTAAAACGTTAAATCAAATCCTGACATTATGTTTATGTGCAGTGGCTTACAGCAGCGCAAACACAAAGTACTTTTTATCCCACTAATATTATAATGGTGAAGGTTTGGATTGATGGATGGATGTATGTTACTCTCTACTCATATGAATAGATCTGTATGAAATTTGGCATAGCGATAGATTATAGTCCGGAATAACACATAGGCTGCTTTTTATCCTTTTACTTTTTTAAAATAAAGACACTAATAACTAAATAGACTTCTCTTTGAAATGAGGTAGATACTTAACTCAATTCTTACCTTTGTTAGAGCAGATAGTTCATTTCAGCGAAAAAACGAATGGACGATTCTTCATATAGCAGAATACGTGAAATTGTCAATACTTTGTTAAAATTGGTTTTGCGACCTTTTTTTGGGCGAAGAAATTCTTCCTGTAGATTTGTGTTCTTTTATAACCACTTCTTTGCGATATTCCCAAGAGCTCGGCTGTTTTGTTGACACACGCTACCAATATTCACCTTTAAGCCAATTCTTGTACGTCTGCTTGTACACATTCATTACCATCAGTTTTTCATAGGCTCAGAGTCAGGCTCTTTATCATATCAGCACAAACACAACCAGTTATTAACAATAACTCGAACACAGCAAGATAACTTTATCGGGTAGAATATAACTTCACCAACAGCAAAAACCGGCGGCGCGGCGGCGGCGCAGCCAGAGAAAGAACATTCGATTCCAGAACTGACGAAGGACGGGAAACCACTAAAAACTTGAAGAAAATCTTGAATTTATTTTGGTTTCTCAAAAATAGGAAACGAATGTAGTGTTGCCACAGTCAAAATTAAAAAACTCCAAACCGACTTAAATTTTGTCCGAAATATATGACTAAAAGATGTTTCGTAAAATATCCGGAAAACTGCAAAATGATATATTGCAAGCTGAAAATAGGAACAGTAATCACCTTTAAAACTAATATCACTAGGCATAAATAACGTATAAAATGTATAGTGTGTTTGTGACGCCTTCATTTATTTATATAATAAAGGTTTACCAACAACATACCTACCTACATATTTTTTCATTTACTTAGGTATTAAAAACTGAAATAGGTCCTTTTCTGATATGCAAGTTACTTACCTACTTACAGGTAAACACGACATTTTTAGGTATAACAAAGGTTCACAGATCTATTCGATTCTTTTTTCAAAACTTTATAAAAACAACAAATCATTCACGCCTTGAGACGAAACTCGAATGCCGTTGCGCCGGCTCGGGTTACTGACCTTGCGCAGCTGTTTGGGACGACATGTTGTACTAAGATGGCGGAGATTTTTTGTGATTGTGTGACTCGTTATTCAGTAATAATACATCTCATCTCATCTCATCTCATTCTCGTCATCGTCATTCAAAAATAAATCTGAGTAAAAGAGGTCTTCATTTGAACAAAATAAAGCTCAAAACCAAAATATTTTTAATTGGGACTTATGTCCCCGTTTTTTACGAATTTTACGTACCATAACCGACGGGGACGGGACTTAATTATGTCCCCGTCATCGGTTTGATGTTAGAAGGTGAACCGATCACAAAATCTGCCAGTTTTAGCATTAAAAAAATGCGTAAATGGCAACACTCAGAAAAAGTTTGTTTTCCCTTCATTTGACATAGACATACTCTAATCGCCAGTTGACACACTGCCATCTATCGAGATATTTAGAACTAGCTTTTTTTTTTTAATACGAAACGAAAACCCCTCATTCGAAATTCAATAAGCTATTTGATTACATAAAAAAATAAGCTCCAAATTGTTTTCATCCTAGTCAGTGACAACGTAACAAAGCGTAATCAGGTGATTTTTGTTAAAAATATGCCTTTTTTAGGTAAAAAAACGGGATTAAAATTACACATTTTTTGATACATGATCACGTGACCGAAAACGCTGTGTTTGGTTGGATCGTTGGTGACGTCACACATCTGCAGATTACAGTGTCAATGAGTTCTTCTTGTTAGGTGTGGTGTGGCGGGGTGACGTCATAACACGGGAGCCATGACAGAGATTATCGTTTTGGCGCGGCATTATTTTATTCAAACTTTAAAATTAGTTTTCACAACTAATACGACTGGCCTTGAAGAAATATTAATTACACTTTGCATTAACTTTATTTAAACGTTAGAATTATTTCCCAGTAGTAGTCAAGTATTTCAGCTTAGGTACAAATACGTATTTCAGCCATAGATTTATAAAATCAAAAGTAAAATAATTTTTTTTATTGTATAATGATTCGCGTACGTGACCTAACGCAATGGTTTCGACGGAAGATCAGCGTTGTAGTAGCTCCTGTAGCTATGACAACATAATGCTGAGTCGACGCCATTTTGTAGCTTTAAGGTATTTTATAAGTGGGTATTACGATAAAGTTATATGGTGTTGGTAATTTAATTTAATTTTAGTACATATTATTGTAATGGTTTTCAGCTACAAATAAAGTATTTCTTATCTTATCTTATCTAAAAACAGTTTGGCTACTGTGTACAGTCCTACCTGTAGACGGCCTCCTCTCGGGCAGGGGAGCTCCTTCTCCGCTCGCGAGAGGCGCCACCTGCGCTGTCAGCATACTCAAATTGTTCTTCCGAACTTCGTCTATATTCGGTAGTTTTATCTGAAACAGAACAAATCCTCGTCAGTATGCATACGGCACATAATATAGAGTGCTATTTAACGGCCACGGCAGTGTGTAAACCTGTCGAAACGTCGCGTCGGGAAAATAAGGTAATTAAACGCGATAAATACCCGTTAAATAGTATTTATAAATATGTGTTCAGATTGTGTAAGTATAAAAATATTAATATAGAGTGCACCAGTGTTTCGATGGACACTTGTGCACTATAATATGTCCGGCCCACATTGCGTCTCCGTTGTGATTGTCCACCGTGGTGGAGGATATCATCAACCATGATAGTTGTGTAGGTAAAGAAATGGGATTGAATATGACCACGCACGGGACAACATTCTATCACGTTTTTTTTTTATCAAACGTGAGTGTGTATAGTTTTCAATCGCTTCTATACAATGGAATATTCTATAGAAGGGAATGATGCAGCCTGAGGTAGGCTACTTTCTTTTGACATTTTTCACTGATTTATTTTAATTTTTGAATTTATTTAATGTTACAATATTGTGTTTATAAGATGAAATATATGTATTATTAATAATTTTTGAATTTTAAGTAGGTACTTAGTTTTATTAGTAAATTTATAAGTTGTAATGTTTATTGTTTTTTTGTCACCGGGAATTCGAAGTGCATAATTTTTTTTATATTTTAGTTCTGTTTGTAACTCTGTTTTTAATTTTTTTAATGTTTATTGTATATGGTGTCATGGTGCTGGAAAGAATGATTTTTATTATTTATTTATAATATCTATGTATACTCCAATTAAAAAAACCAGATTTTTTTTTATACAATGGGTTTAAAATACCTAAGGAATATTGGTGGAAAATATTTAACGACCTTGGTAGCATCGAAATAAAGCACAGAAAATCAAAACAATTTTTGGTTTTGAAAACTTTCATTCATATTAACGACCTCTGTGGCGCGGTGAGCGAAGGTCCGCTGCGACGCAGGAGGTTGCGGGTTCGATTTCCGCCTTGGGACAAATATTTGTACGATTTGCAGGTATTTGTTCCGGGTGTTCTGATCGTTTTCTATGTATAGTAAAAAATATCTATCTACATGTATTGTATTATAATATGTATGTCAGTTATCTGGTACCCATAACACAAGCTCTGCTTAGCTTGGGGCTAGATAATGCTGTGTGAATTGTCTAGTTTTATTTATTTATTGATACCATTTCCGATGTGTGCGTGTGTCTTTTTCAATCCCATTTTTGTCTACGCTACCTATTAATGTTGTTCTTACCTTCTTAGTGACTTTGTTCCTTTCACTAGTACGATCTTCCGTCTCATCCCGCATAATCTCAGAGATCAGCCGTTTCGCCATTCTTTTCACTTGGCGCTCGGGCTTTCGTTTGCCACTGTCGACCAAACTGTAAAAAAAAAGAATAACGTGTACAGTTCGACCACTTCAATAAGCAAATCGGCAAAGTTCGTCTGCACAGAAGAGAACATTACAACCCGATTGAATACGAATGCCAACGCCTTTGAAATAATAGAGTTTATTGCGTAGCGTTAAACTTTAAAGTCAACAAAAACATGAGGCTCATGCTATCTCGCTCATATGATATGTACACGGGAAGACAAAAAAGGACCAACGTATTTTCATATGTATCCCACTCAAAATACGACTCGCGAATGCCGAGATCGCGTCACCGAACGCTGACGTCATGCGCGTAGCCATCACCCAATAGCAACCACACATGTTTCGTACGCGTTTATTGTATTGCACACGGAGGGCGTTGTACGCCGCTCGAGTAACGTTAACTTACAGGTTCAACCTTAACCTCCTATAATAGTCTACTGCTGGACTCAGACCTCCCCTTGTTAATTGCCTTGGCTTTTATCTTATGGGGGGTAAAGCCCATAATCCCTAGGCATGCGGATTGAGGATCGCAGTTCGGTGGTAGATGTATTCTGCAAGAGGCGCTGCTGCCCGCCCCCCGGTGTATGCCCCTTAGTCGCCTCTTACGACACCCACGGGAAGAGTTGGGGTGGTGCTAATTATAAACCACACGGCTGATCCAGGCTGCAGGTGTAAAAACGATTGGCAGAACGCCCTGAACAGTGTCATTTTCACCTTTTCGAAGCATTTAGCAAACCTGCGAACTCTGATAGGTATTTGAATGTATGTTTGTGTATCAGTATGTATTAATAAATATAAATAAATAATAAATGACAATTGACAAAGCATTATCTAGCCCCAAGCTAAGCAGAGCTTGTGTTATGGGTACTAGATAATTACAATACACAAATAGATATTTTTACTATACATAGAAAATGAACAGAACACCCGCAATAAATATCTGCAAATCGTACAAAAATTTGTCCCAATGCAGGAACCGAACCCACAACCTCCTGCGTCACATGCGGCCCTTCGCTCACCGCGCCACAGACGTCCGATGAATGTATTTTACACTTACGTTTCTTCCTCAATTTTCTCCTGTTTTACTATAACATTCTGGACGATCAAAGGTGTGTTTAGCTCTTCTTTGATAGACTCGGCTGGGCAAGGCGTGTCCAAACGCGGTTTCTTAGCCGGCGCAAACCTAGAAAGAAAGAAATATTTATTTTCACAACAATACGCAGTGGTACAGTACGACCATTTTAATAAGTCACATCGGCAAAATTCACAGAAAATTACACAGAAGATTACATATCAACCCGATTGAATACGAATGCCA
This sequence comes from Eupithecia exiguata, assembly GCA_947086465.1. NCBI lineage: Eukaryota > Metazoa > Arthropoda > Insecta > Lepidoptera > Geometridae > Eupithecia > Eupithecia exiguata. The sequence goes on from OX352253.1 coordinate 5,929,770, forward strand.
ACGCCTTTGAAATAATAGACTTTATTGCGTTGCGTTAAGCTTTAAAGTCGACAAAAACACGAGGTTCATACTATCTCGCTCACAAAAAAAGAGCTCAAGCTATCTCGCTCATATAATATGTACACGGGAAAACAAAAAAGGACCAACGTATTTTTATATGTATCTCACTCAAATACGTTGCGCTCGTCCTATCAGTAACTCACTCACTCATTTTAAAGTTTGAATAAAATAATGCCGCGCCAAAACGATAATCTCTGTCATGGCTACCGTGTTCCAAGCTATGACGTCACCCCGCCACACCACACGTAACAAGAAGAACTCATTGACAGTGTAATCTAAGGATGTGTGACGTCACTTGCGATCCAACCAAACACATAGCGTTTTCGGTCACGTGATCATGTATCAAAAAATGTGTAATTTTTATAATAATAATAATAATAATAAAACACTTATTTCAGGCAACGTTAGTCTAGTACAGGATGTAAAATACTTAAAAACTACGGCCCATATAAAATATATACCTTATTCTAACATACATAAAATATATACCTATTTACTACCTACCTCTCACACTTCACATTTTTATCACTTTTTTTTTACATAAAAGAGGCATATTTTTAATAAAAATCACCTGATTACGCTTTGTTACGTTATCACTGACTAGGATGAAAACAATTTGGAATTTATTTTTAATGTAGTCAAATAGCACGTAATAAGACTGAGAAATTGAAGGACATTTATTAAAAAAACATAAATATAGCCAAAAACGGCCAACTCTTAAATGGTATCGGTTAAAAAGATCCATAATAAAATAAAATAAATAAATAAAATACCTGTCCAGGTTGAGCAGAGTAAGATCGACCCGGGGTCGTTTGTCGACTGTCTTCCATTCCGGGGTGGAATCTACACGTAGCAGGGTTATGCGGGTGTCCATTAGGAGCTTCCCATCTGTAACAATTTTCGTTGAGATTAAATAATAGCCTATGTCCAGCTGTGGACGTCGATCAGCTGATATAATGGTGATTATGAAAATAATGCTGGATAATCCACACAGTTTCATCTAGCACGTAGGCAGTGCTTGTGTTATGGGAACTCGATATATATATACGAACAATAAAATAAAAAAAAAAAAAAATGCTGGACAATTCACACAGCATTAATACCATACATAGATAGATATTTTATTATTTATTTATTATTTCTTTTTTCATAGCTCATAGCGATAAGGCCGCCTTTGTACTTCATGTTGTAACTTTTATTTCTGTACTGTTTTCTGTGTTTGTGTGGTACAATAAAGAATTATCTATCTATCTAATCTGATATTTTGTAGTAAGCCTTTTTGCACAGAAAAGTTTTGACAATTTGTTTGAATTTATTTACTGATAGATTTTTCAACTCGCTAGGAGATCGCTTCTGAGCGATAAATCCGCCCCTTATACTTATCTTATGTGATGTCTTTTTGTAATGTTATTTTCTGGTCTACAATAAAGTATTTTTGTATTGTATTGTATTGTATTGTTGGGGTGGCCTATGTCCAACAGTGGACTACTATAGGCTGATGATGATTGTATTGTTGTAGAAGCAATATAATGTATACATATACACATTGCCCTTTAAAAGATACATTAATCTTGTGAAGCCTGGTTGTGGGCACAGCGAGTTTATGTTAATTTCTAGTGTTTATATTATGGATATCGCTATTTTTAGGGAAGCTTTTGATATTTTTATGAGTGTAAGTGGTTACCCGTTTACCCCAGCGCTTGTCGGGAACTGAGTAAACGCAAACTTAGTTTCAACTCACCCATTTCAATGCAGTCATCATCATCGTCATCATCCTCAACGTTTACGTCAAGTGATTCACCAGAATCTACGGATTCTTGCTTCACGACAGGTGCCGCTCCTTCTGATATGATCTGTCGAGCTATCATGTCTATGTTTCTGTATCTGGAACAAAAATAAAAAAATATTTATACAGGCTGTTACAAAAAGGTCAGGAAATGGAGGATTTTTTTTTGTTAAAACTTTACTCATGCTTTTGTGTGTGATACGGAATAAAGCTCTTTTTATTTTTTTATTTATATATTATGTTACAAAAAGTAAGGACCAAATTTGAATAAACAAGGGCTCAGCAGTCAGCTTTGATCACAGAAAACGGGAAAATTTCGACTTTTACGACTGGTTTAAAAAAAAATGGAAATTATCTCTACTAGACCAGGCAATGACTGATGCATATACTTATTGTCATAGACTGTAGGAAAATACGTTTCTGGTAATCATCTAAGCACGTCTAAGGCACGTTACCCGCTTCGATGATGTTGCGGGTTGTTGACCGCCGCGGTCAATGACCCGCGTCATCACATCACTAAGGCGTTTTGTGTTTTAACGGGGATGCAAATAGTTACCTAGGCCTTTTTATATTTTTTTCAATGACTTTAAATGATTCCTTAGTATTTGTTTTAGTTTTTCTGCACAAATACATGTAACTTGGTTACGAGACAAGACCATTTCTTCTCCGGTAACTGGTTACAATACAGTTACCATGGCGGCCGTAAAGCTCCGGCCTTTTAGTACTAATTTTTCTATATCTAATCTACTGAATGTAGGTATGTAAAATGTAGTGTCCTTAGTAGGGAATCGAATCTGCATTTGATCTACTCACCTGTCCTCGGTACATTCCACGTCACTATCGCTGCTGTCGTAGATTAACGTCGGCTCTCCGCTAGGTGCGGACAGTAGCTCCGTCTCGCTTGCACCCGAGTGTTTCCGTATGTCGTTCAGCTGCCTGTCTAGCTCACTTGCTAGCGCGTCCGCGACTGTTTTCTTTTGGGCTGCGCGCTGGGGAAAGTATGTTTTAAAAAATCAAGTAGTAAATCACACTAAGGTCCAATTTCACCGTTGCAATTGAACGTGTTCACGTTGAATTGAACGCGTTCACGATGCAATTGAACGCGTTCACGTTGCAATTGAACGCGTTTACGTTGCGATTGAAAACGTTCAAGTTGCAATTGAACGCGTTCAATACGAGATAAAAACAATTTAAACGAGTTCAGCGCATTTAACTGCCATAAATTGATTCGATTCAAGTGCTAAACCGACTTCAGGAGCTGTGATATCACACAATAGGTATTATGAACTCTGTTAAGAGGCCTGCGGATGATGATTTGCCCATACAAACGTACTACCAAAATGATCTGTAATTCGAACATATTTCTACCATATCATGTTGTTTTTTGTATTCGAATAGTGTATATCTAGGTCCCTGGTTGGTCTTTTCTTAATAATAGACACCTATAATGAAATGTGAGCAAAAATATACAAAATCGAATTTTTCATATTCTTACGTCGAAAATGACATGCTTTCATCCTATTTGTTTTGTATTAAAAACAACAATACCGTGCGTTTTGTTTGTTATGGAACATAGATTATATTGTCTAGTTACAGAATAACAACACAATGTCGAAGATTCAACATTTTTTCAGTCATCATTTTTGGTATTACGGAACATAATAATTCACGAGTTGAAGTTGCGAGCAGCTGTCGCCGGATTCTTAAGAACTGAACTCCGGGTTTTTAAAAAAATATCTGAGCAGACGCCACGTCACACGCGACGCGCGACGCCCCGCGTCGCCTTAAATGACGCCTAACTGTTTTTCGTGGGTTAAAGAGGAATATTTTTAAGTCATTATTTTAAGTTGAATACCTTAAAAATGTTTGCAATCCTTTGTTATATCGAACATTGAATTTGATAAGACATTAGAGAGCAGTGTACCGAACAACACTTCTAGGCAAAAAGAACAGATCAATGGATATAATAAATAAATCATCATCAAGTATGTACCCATTTAGGGTGTTGCAATGGAAGACAGGCCAGGTTTCATGCCTTTCTACTTATGATGTATTAACTTATTATTAATGCATTACATAATGCATTATTTTTATCAGACAATACGTTAGAATTATTTCCCAGTAGTAGTCAAGTAGCCTATTCGTGGACAACGGGGCTGATTATACTTATAATAAGACTACTTAAGTTTCAATTCTGTTTAGTAAGACCCGAGTATCATTGTTTGTTGTCGTGAATAAATAAAAATAAAATAAAAAAATAAAATGATGTACAAATCAGTGCTCTTTCATGATTTTTATATTTTATTTCTTCTCAAATTTCAACATTCAAGGACCCAAGGAATAATAGAGTTATATCTCGACTCGTCCCACTGGATTCGGACCAAAGTGGGACGATTCGAGAAACTTAAATTTTATGCGGAAAACGTTCTTGATTCGTCCCACTTTTTAAAGGCAGGGAAAAGTACGTCGACCGCACACTTTCCATGTAAGACTTGCTTGAATCGATAGAGTTTTATGTAATTCGAGTTTTTACATCTAGGCCTAGTTTGACAACCAATTCTGTTAGGTTCGCCTCATACACTGTAGATATTTTAATCATACATAGAAAACAGCTGGAGCAAAATAGAAAAAAAAACTTAATTTACCTGTTCTAATTCGCTGTCCCTTTCGTCCATATTGATGAGATCTATCGTCTCTATATCTTTCTCTATCAGCACCAGATCGTCTTCTTCTTCTCTGGCAGCTGTACAAATAATACGTTATTAATAGTGAATTTATCTATTTATGCTAGTCCACTGCTGGACATAGTTTGTATATACAGGGTGCCACGCTAGAAGTGTACTAAGCCGAAAGGTACAATTTGGGCTGTTTTTATTTAATTCCGATTTTATTAAAATAACAAAGTAATTCTTTTTCTTTGTATTCGTGTTTTTGTACACACACTCGTGGATTATTTGTCTTTAAATACTACAAATTTGATGTCATAAAATACTTCAAAAATGTTTTTTGCTTGTTTCTTCAGCAAAATCAGTGTTTTGTCGTGAAATTATATAAAAAAAGTAAATCTCTTGAAATTTCAAAAGCAATAATTATAATGTAAGATTACTTCTAAGAGAGACGCATACGGACAAAAAGTCTAAATAAAAAAACAGTTCGAAATCCATAAAAACGTATCACAAAAGTTGATCCCCTGGGGACCCTGAATCACCCCCTTTTGGCTAAGTACAAATGTTTCGTGGCACCTTATATATTTTTGACAGTTATGTGCTGGTGCTATTATTAAAACACTTAACCCTAGCTCACTAACCATTCGTAAATTTTACGACGGATTAAAACAACAATACTTAAGTTGTTCATTGATTTTTATTTATGAGACAAAACAACCTTGATTAGATTGTTTAGCCTTCTCTTAGTCAAATTTCATTTATCAAACAGAACCGAACCCGGAAACAATATGCTCCCTGCTAATCACTTGTTTGCAGCCCTTACAGAAGTTCAAGATTTTATGTAATTTTTTGTAGTATAGTTACTGCAAATTCTAAAGTTCTGGGTATATATTGATGTGCCTTACTTGAAATCCATATACTTTCATGATTCAGCGATACGATTTTGGCTTCTTAATTGGTTGCAAACGTCTTGTTTTTCTTGTTAGGTGTGGTGTAAGGTGTGACGTCATAGTCTTGTCACCGGATTATGACAGAGATTATCATTTTGGCGCGCCATTATTTTATGCAAACTTTAAATTAGCTTTTTATAACTAATAGGACTGGCCTTGAAGAAATATTAATTATACTTTGCAATTTTTTTATCAGACAATACGTTACAATTTTTCCCAGTACTAGTCAAGTAGCCTATTCAACATGTGCATCTGCAACAACTGACTACAGGTCGCTAACAATACGATTTAGGAAGGTATTAGAAAGGTGGTGCTGCTGAAGTCGGGAACATACCGAAACACTAAATGCTCCAAGTACGCGCCGACATTTTTACGAATGGTTAGTGATCTAGGGTTAAATTGCTTGTAAAGCTAGAGTGAGGTTTTATCATACAGCATATCGCTCAAAATCAGTCGAAAGACGCGTCGACTGATTTTGAGAAGATTCTCTAAGACTTTTAGACATGAAAGTCAGATCTTAACCAGATAATATAGCATAATAATACCAACGTATAGATAATACACTCCTCGCCCTCCACCTGACCGAGCTTCCTCTCCCCGCCGGTTCCTAGTTCAGTGCGATTTGCGTCCCAAATGCAAGGGATTTACTGTGCATTAAAAACAACTATTGCTTGATTCTTACCGGTCTGCATTTCACGCAGCGACGAAATTTTTAAGAACACACACATAGAGTTAAGATACATTACATGATCTCACCTCTAATACGAGCCCGTTGATGTCTGACATTTCGTTTGTTTGAGCGTGGACTTGGACAAAGGAAATTTCTTCTCTTTTGAGGATTAATTTCACCTTTCGTGTGGGGAAAAAGTTGTATAAATGTCATTTCTTTTAAAGATTGATGCAGTGTACGTTACGAATACGTTCTCTGAGTTATTTTGCAACTGTCTCACTCGCACAATACATAAATGCAGTAACTCTAAACGTCACTCACACAGTTGCACGTGTACCGGAACACAGTTGCGCATGGTATGCACCCAGACGCGGCTTTTGTATGGCCAAATGGTCTAGTGTCCGGGGGTACCTTTATCATATACTAGCGGTCCGTCCCGACTTCGCACGGGTAGATTCTATCGCCTATGTTCATCAGGGATTCTAATGGTGAAAGAATTATCCAAATCGGTCCAGTAGTTTCGGAGCCTATTTAATTCAAACAAACAAACAAATCTTTCCTTTATGATATTAGTGTAGATTTATTCTGTGCCTTTACAAGACATATTGTGTCGGCATGACGTCACAAATCAGTATTCTCTGATTGGTGTTCAACGTGTCATGGCGGATTGCTGTATATTGTAGTTTTATTTTATCTTAATAATAATTAATCTCGATCAAAATAAATAAAACCGGCCAAGTGCGAGTCGGACTCGCGCACAAAGGGTTCCGTACCATTATCGTATGCCCCCATACGATAATGGTACGGAACCCTTTGTGCTTCCCCTTAAATATTTGTTTTATTGTAATTTAATACGTTATTTATTTTTTATTTCTTTAAAGAAAATGACAATAAGAACAGAATACCTACAATAATAATTACAACTAATATTTACACTTAAATCTAGTTTCTAAAAATCTAAGCCGTCACCAGAAGGCAAAGTGCCCAGAATGCTGGCAGCATTGCCACGTTGAACGGCAATGCTAATTCGTTGACCGAAATAAAAGCCAGCATTCCGATCATCTGTGGACTCTATTAGGAGTTAACTAAATTAAATTAGTTCAATTATTTTTAAATTGGATGTGTAGCTAAACATTCTGTGAATATTTCAAGCGTCTACCTGTTGCCGTTATCAAAATCGAGCAAACACGACCAAAAAAAACACGTTTGTTGTATGGGAGCCCCCTTAAATGTTACTGTTGCTGTTAAATATTATTAAAAGAAATACATCATCTGTGAAAATTTCAACTGTCTAACTATCACGGTTCATGAGGTACAGACTGGTGACAGACGGACAGCGGAGTCTTAGGACGGAAAACGGGATCCTATTAGGATCCCGTGGTACAGAAAATCCTAAAGCTCAAATGGCAATGGGCAGGCCATCTACAGCGACTTCTCCCTAACAGGTGGTCCCAAATAGCCACAAATTGGATCCCTCGAGACGCCAAGCGCAGACGAGGCCGACCAACAAAGAGGTGGTGTGACGACATCAGGGAAGTAGCGGGGAACACATGGACCAGAACAGCAAGGGACAGGAGCGAATGGAAGAACTTGGAGGAGGCTTTCACCGCCGAAGGCGGTCCTTATCGGAGCAAAACGGTTCCGTTAGTGTAATTGTAAAGTATGAAATCTAGATATTTAATTAATTTTGTACCTACCTACTTATCCATTACTCACATGTACATATTAGCTGATAAGGAAGAATAAAGCTCTTTTTATTTTATTTATTTATTATTTATTATTAGGATCCCGTTTTACCCTTAGGGTACGGAAGCCTAAAAACGTGTTTTTTAATGTATTTATTTATTTTATTAAAACGGTAGATGAAACCAATCACATTATTTAAAACAATGTATGGCTCAGGTAGGTATAATTCGGTAGGTATATACCAAATTTTGGTTAGATTTAGTTACAGTCATCATCCCTATTGCTTGCTTTTGGAGCATCAAGCATCATCCAGCCCCAAGCTAAGCAGACCTTGTGTTAATGGTACGAGATGACTGACATATACAATAAAATACATTACATACATAGATATATTTTTAAATAGAAAATACTCAGAACACTTGTCCAAAATATTTGCAAACATTTCTCCAAAAGCGGGAATCGAACCAGCAACCTGCCACGTCATATCTGATGTAAATAAGCAATAAATACATACATCGATGGTACGACTTGTGTATCTGTAGGTCTTCGGGTGACAGCAAACTGACGCTTTCCAATTCGGCTTCCAGCTCGTCCGTGTCGGCCTCCGACGACGCCGGGCTCGGGTCGCCTTCCTGCAAATAACAGGGAACTTTATTCACAAACAATTGCAAAAGGCTACGTGACTACTAATCACCATCATCATCAGCATATATTAGTCCACTGCTGGACAAACTTTAAAATTAGTTTTCACAGCAAATACGAATGACCTGGAAGAAATATTAGTATCATTTGCATTATTTTTTATCAGACAATACGTAAGAAATAATTCCCAATAGTAGTGAAATAGCTTATTCAAAATTATAAAGCATGGATTAATTGGGTACCTGTTCATCATCTATAACTTGTCCACTCTCCACTAGTTCTTGCCACGTCGGTAGCGGCTCTGTCACCACATGTGGGAATCTAAAAACAAAAATTAATAAACACCTAATATTTTTAAACTTACGCGATCTGAACACATATTTATAAATACTATTAAACGGGTATTTATCGCGTTTGTTTACCTTATTTTCATCAGTCATCCCGTGACCACGACAATGTGTAAACCTGTCGAAACGTCGGGAAAATAAGGTAAATAAACGCGATAAATACCAGTTAAATAGTATTTATTAATAAACACCTTTATGTTACTGTATTAAGAGGGCGCAGGGCGCATTTCGCGTTCGTAGGAGCGGGACAGAGCATACGTTTTTGTAACGGCGTTATCGCAAAAATCAAGTTTTGCTTATTTACAAGAAAACTTCACAACTTATGAAGAAACTGGTTCAAGGAACTTAATAATTAGTAATAACCTACGAATCAAAACATAAGTCATTTCTATAGACCGCAGGGTTCCTGAGATCTCGACCGAATTATGTGAAAACAGTATAGGTTCATATTTTTTTTATCTTTTTTTCAATAGGCTGGGAAATAATTCTAACGTATTGTCTGATAAAAATAATGCAAAGTGTAATTAATATTTATTCAAGGCCAGTCGTTTTAGTTATGAAAATTAATTTTAAAGTTTGAATAAAATAATGCCGCGCCAAAACGATAATCTCTGTCATGGCTACCGTGTTCCAAGCTATGACGTCACCCCGCCACACCACACCTCACAAGAAGAACTCATTGACACTGTCATCTGAGGATGTGTGACGTCACTTGCGATCCAACCAAACACAGCGTTTTCGGTCACGTGATCATGTATCAAAAAATGTGTAAATTTAATTCCAATTTTTTTTACATAAAAAAGGCATATTTTAAATAAAAATCATCTGATTTCGCTTTGTTACGTTGTCACTGACTAGGATGAAAAAATTTGGAATGTATTTTTAATGTAGTCAAATAGCCTATTGTGTTTTCAACTTCAAGGAACCAGAACGGTAATACTTACCTCTTCACTATAGCAGCGTGTAGAGGGCAGGGCGGGGTTTGCCGGCGCGAGTACTGGACCATGGCGCGTCTCGCTGCCGACTTCAGTTCGTGCCAACGACGCTGCATCATTATTATACCACTGCAGACGCCGCTGGAAACATATTAACTTCAAATACAAATCATTTATTACCAACAAAATTTACATATGCATACTGTAGGGTTAGAACCTTGCTAACTACCTACCTACCTACCTACCTATAGACATAAGGTAGATAGATATATTGTAATAGGATATAATAATAATAATAATAAAACATTTATTTCAGGCAACGTTAGTCTAGTACAGGATGTAAAATACTTAAAAACTACGGCCCATATAAAATATATACCTATTTACTACCACGTAGAGTCGGCTACGTGTGACACGCGATATGTGCTGCGACCGGTAATCGTCCGCGAAAACGCCGGAACAGCACATTCTTCGGCCAGAATTCTTCCTTAGTTCATATAAGGAAAGGAATTGTAATCCGAGTAATTAATAAGAAACCATTGTTTATTTGTAACAAGACACCATGTAAGGTGACTCTTCTATAAACAATGATGTCATTACCTAATTTAAATTAATTAGTTAAATCAGAAAAAATACTTAGGAGCTAAATATAATAGGTAGGTATGTCTAATAGTTTGGCGGCGGCCCCACACTAGGCTCACGGCCCGTGTCGTGGGTTTAGTGACTTAGCTTGCGCATTTGACCAACTGAAAGCAAGTCTTTATTTATGTAAAACTACCTGGTTCGGCAAAATTAGTTCCGCCTTAGAATCAGAGATGGCGTTAAATACGAATATGTGAGGGAAAGGAAAACGGTTTTCTTCATGTTTATCTCCCTCGTGAATATTTCGTATTTTGAATTTGTTATTCTGCTATTCGAGGCGTACACAAATCCAAATAATCAAAGATCATTAAAATCAGTCGTGTGGTTCTAAACTAACACACCTTGTGTTAGTTAGTTTAGGAAAAGGTGCAATCAGACCATGATTTTGAAAATATTTAGCGAAAAAACAGCGAAACATAATGTTGACCCATCAACGTCTTTTTAATTTTTTTCTAAGTAACATATCTGCCTAATTATCTAATTTAAATAGAAAAAAAACCGGCCAAGTGCAAGTCGGACACGCGCACGAAGGGTTCCGTACCATTATCTATATATAAAAACGGCAAAAAAATCACGTTTGTCGTATGGGAGCCACCTTAAATATTTATTTTATTCTATTATTTGTTGTTATAGCATAAGCAAAACATAAGTCATTTCAATAGACCGCAAGGTTCCTAAGATCTCGACCAAATGATGCTCGAAACAGTTTTTTTCTATCGTTTTTTTTTCTTTATCTTGTTTTCACGTTGAACAAACCAAAGAAAAAATGTAGAATTTTATGTAATTCGTGTTTTTAACCACGGGAATCCCGTGAGTACCTAGTCCATATGAATAGCGAGATTTAATATTTCTATTCTTTCTATCTAAAAAGTCAATGGGGCAGAAAATGCCATCCACCCCATTGACTTGTGTAATGGGGCGGATGGGATTTTTTTCCCAACCGCCCCATTGATGGGGAAGTTAATGGGGTGTTTGGGAATATATCAGTCCTAGTTTGACAAGCAAACACGCTAGGTTCGCCTTAAATATTAATGCAGCGCCTTTTGCAGAATGGATCTACCACCGAACTGCGATTCCCAACCCGCATGCCCAGCTTGTGGATTATGGGCATTACCCCCGCCCCGATGAAATAAAAGCCACTAAGGCGATGTAGCGACCTCTAGAGAGACAATGGCTGAACCACAAAGCTAACGTCAATAGAGGTGCGCAATGACTTCACATCGAGAGAACAGAAGCTATCTACCTACCTTAGCGCTTCAATTAATATCCGCTAGATGTCGTTAAGATAAAATTCCAACAATCTCGAAGTGCAAAAAGAGAACAATTCCTAGATCGCGCAAACGCTTGAATCAGTTGCAACCTGCCTATATGCCACTATCCAACATCAACTGTTGGTCGAAAGACCACCGGGCAAGTGAACCAGATGGGTTAGCCCGGAGAGGGGAGATCTCCCTCTGCACTATTTGGGGGAAATACCACCTTCTTCCCCCAAACTGGTGACCCCGACGTGATTTGAACACGCAACCTTCTTCCCCCAAAGGCGATTATCAGGGGAGGCCTGAGTCCAGCAATGGACCATTATAGGAGGTATACCTGATTTGCGGAGTCCTGCTCAAGTACGCTAGGTGCGCGCGTCGCCAGCGCAAGCTGCCTGCAGGGCTGGGCTCCAGTTTGTGGAGCTGAGCCAGGTGGAATAACGCCACTAGGTGCTGAAACAAACAGGGAATGGTTAGACCTTTTAAGTCCTTACAGGACACATCAAATTCAGAATCGGAATGAGAAGAAGAATAAGAATCATTTATTTGCTTAAAACATGAGTATTAACATGGTATGAGCATGCAATTATGTTAAAATATTTCAACTTCAATTTCACTTATTCATTTGTGATACACAGTTATTACCTACATACAGGATGTTCACGTATAATTTGGCAATAGAGAAAATTATGTACATCAGTTATCTAGTGCCATCATAACACAAGCTCTCAATATAATTTTGACTTTTTAAACTAATTTTGATAGTATTCTTTAGATTTTATGAGAGAATGTATTTAATTTTCTTTATATTCACATTAATGTTATAGTCGTAAGTCTATTTTAAGATACCTACTCTCTAATATTCAAATACAATTGTAAACATTGTTCATGTCTAAACTATCTATCTATCTGTTTAAACGTTAATACTAATTATATCACTTTCATCTCCTTAATTTAGTTAAAATAGTCATTAAATACTTACGGCACTTTATTTTAATACGAGCATGTCCCACATTTGTTTGTTTTTTCATTTGTTTTTTTTATTTTTATATTGATAGTTTTTTATATTTGTCTATTTTTCTTGTATGTTTGAGTAGTTAGTCCGTAAAGCCAACAAGTGGCTCTGACGGAAGACCAGCGTTGGTTGCTAGCTTGCTAGTCAACCAACTCATGCTGAGGCAGAGCCATTTTGTTACTGGGCTTACATTTTTGTATGTTATTCTAAGTTTATTGTGTATGTACGGTTCACGTACAGCACAAATTATATATAAAATTATTTCGGCTGACACCGCGATCAGCCGCGACCTACATTTCAGTTAAGCCTTTACCGCGGACTAGAGCGGATGAGTATCTTTCATAAACTTGTATACTTTTCACAATATAACTTCGATTGATAACTCAGTGGTTTAATTCAAACTATCTTACTAAACCTCTGGGCTCGTACATGGTCCTTCGAGCCGGATATGAACCAGCGACCTATGGTTTTTACTTTATCCGGAAAAGTGAAAACATTTAACTGCTTCGTGACGCTCAATGAACTAGAGAGCATTACAAGGTTTTGGGAAACTGAGGACATAGCTTCAGCTACTGACATGTCAACTTCGACTACAGAGGAACAGTATTGTGAAGATTACTATAAATCAACCACTAAGAGACTGACAAACGGACAGTATGTCGTTGAAATGCCCATGAAGCCTAGCTCCGAATCTAGTCTTAATAGCAACAAGTCTCAAGCTTTGGCTCAATTTTATCACCTTGAAAGGAAAATGCAAGCAAATAAGGAGCTGAGACGCGAATACAATAACTTTATGAACGAATACATTACTATGGGTCATATGAAGCCTGTACTATCAAAAGAAAGACAGCAAATCTACTTACCTCATCACGGCGTGATCAGGGCTGAGTCTACCACTACTAAATTACGAGTAGTGTTTAACGCCTCTTACAAAATAAAAGATAGCGCCAGCCTCAACGATCTCATGTACTGCGGGCCTAACTTACAGAAGGACATGTTTACACTACTGATTCATTGGAGAACGTGGAGATATGTGTTCACCGCCGATGTAGAGAAGCTGTACCGCTTTATCTGGCTGAACGAGAAGCAACAAAATCTCCAAATGGTTCTGTGGAGACCATCAGGAAACCATCAAAAAGAACCGATTCAAGAATGGAAATTACAGACGATTACATATGGCATGAAGTGCGCTCCTTATCTGGCGATGCGTACGTTACACCAGCTTGCAAAAGATGAAGGAGAAAGTTATCCGGAAGCATCGAAGATCTTACAAAACTTCTTCTATATGGATGACTTAGTCTACGGACAAGATACTGTTGAAGCGTCGAAATGTATGGTGGGTCAACTTATTGAGTTATTGAAAAAAGGCGGTTTCAATTTACAAAAATGGAAAAGCAACGAGCCTACTATCTTAGAAGACTTGCAAGATGATCAGAAAAGCACTACTACAAACATCGATTTTAATCCAGAACAAATATCTAACACAAAGATGCTGGGAATGAGATGGAATCAAACAAGTGACAACTTTTCTTATCATTGGGAGCTACCCGAACAAAAACGCTTGACGAAACGAACCTTACTGAGTGAGATAAGCAAACTATACGATCCTCTAGGCTTTCTATCTCCTTTTATAATCAAAACTAAACTACTGTTTCAAAAAATTTGGACAACTAAAACAGGCTGGGATGAATGTTTACCTACCGAAATTACTGCCGAATGGGAAACACTTCGAAAAAATCTTCCTTTGATACATGGACTTTCCATACCTCGATGGCTACAGTGCCAAGACACCAACGTGGAAATTCATGGATTCTGTGATGCAAGCGAGAAAGCCTATGCTTGTGTGATATACAGCCGCGTGATGAATCAGCATAGCGATTACGTAATTACCCTAATTACTGCCAAAACTAAAGTTGCACCTATAAACAAAAAAATAAGCTTGCCACGAATGGAACTTCATGGAGCATTGTTACTAGCCAAACTAATAGAAAAGGTCAAACTTACTCTCAATCATAAACAGTTACAAATAAACTGCTGGAGTGACTCTAAAGTCGTTCTCGCCTGGTTACAAGGCGATATCAATCGCTGGGAGAGATATGTGGCTAACAGAGTAGCACAAATAAACAACATCATTTCGGCAGAGCAATGGCAGTATGTCAGATCAGAAGATAATTCAGCGGATTGCGCGACTCGGGGACTCTCATCATCTCAACTTCTTAACTTTAAACTCTGGTGGGAAGGGCCCGAGTGGCTAAAAACTTACAGCTGCACGAGGAAACACGAAAAAACCATGACCTACTCCACAAACGATGGACGGCGGCGCGAGAAGAAATGCTGCGTAGCAACTTACAAAAACGACGAAATCATCAAAACATTATTGAATTAATTCAGTGGTTACAAACGTGTAATCCGAGTACTTGGTTGGATTTTACGTTTTATCAACAATTTAAAGAATACAATCAACACTAAAAATAACTTACCCGACTGTGACAAAACAAAGGTGGTTATATGTTTGACATCAAACGAAATATTAACGGCAACCGAACTGGTGATTATGAGCGTACAGGAGGAGTATTTTGGCGAAGAAATAGACTGTTTGAAGAAAAATAAGTCAGTGCCCACGAAAAGCAAACTACTGAACTTAACTCCATTCCTTGACGAGAATGGACTGCTGCGGGTACAAGGACGACTGACAAACTCAACTCTACCTCTTCAATCAAAGCATCCGGTTATTATTCCCGCCACAGGAAGATTGACTGAGCTTCTAATTCAGGAGGCACACCTCGACACTCTTCACGGAGGCGCACGGCTCACCTTAGCTCAGTTACGCCTAAAGTTTTGGGTTATTGGTGGCAGTAGAACTGTGAAGAAACAGCTTTTGAAATGTGTTAGATGTCATCGTTTCAAGACAACTACTTTCAATCAACAGATGGCTGCGTTGCCAAAAGAACGTGTGACCCCCGGGGCTAGAGCTTTCACGGCCACAGGGGTGGACTTCACTGGTCATGTAGATGTGAAGATAAACAAAGGTAGAGGAGTAAAGACATGCAAAGCTTACATCGCCATATTCATTTGCATGGTGACCAAAGCCGTGCACTTGGAATTGGTGTCCGACCTAACAACGCAGACTTTTCTGGCTGCCTTCAAAAGGATGTGCGCACGCAGAGGAACGCCCAAACAGATGTTTTCGGACAACGGAACTAACTTTGTGGGTGCCGCACGCCTTCTTCAAGAAGACTTTGAACGCTACAAAACTTTCAAAACGTCGGAGTTTTTTGATGAGATAAACAACTTACATGTACAATGGAACTTCAACGCTCCTCTCTGGCCAACAGCCGGTGGACTATGGGAGGCTGCTGTAAAATCAATGAAGTATCACCTGCATCGAGTATTGGGCGAGCAGAAGCTTACTTTTGAACAATTTTCTACTCTACTAGCACAAATTGAAGCCTGCTTGAACTCGCGACCACTATGCCCACTAACAGAAGATGTCGATGATCTGGAGTACCTGACTCCCGGCCACTTTCTCATCGGTGGTCCACTGCTATCACTACCACAAGAAGAAGAAGATTTTGCCCAACATGACTTGAGAAACAGGTGGAGACTTATAGAACAAATGAATTTACACATTTGGAAGCGCTGGTCTAATGAATATCTACACCAACTGCAAGTACGAAGCAAGTGGCAACATCCTAGAGAAAACTTAAAAGAAGGAAGCCTAGTACTAATAAAGGATGAATTTTTACCACCAGGACGATGGGCTCTCGGAAGAGTGGAGATACTTCATCCGGGCACGGACGGAATGGTTCGGGTGGTAACTTTAAAAACAAAAAAAGGACAGCTCAAGAGACCTATAACGAAACTGTCGCCGCTACCAATAAAACCGGTTGTGGAAGAAACTGGAGATAATAGAGATGCACAACCCGACACAACCAGCCCCTTCCACCAGTGAACTTATGAAACAATTCAAGTGTTATTCCTAACTTATATTTTAATTTTTAACTTTGAATTTTACTGTAATGGATGCTCATCCTACTTTTTCCCTCGGGAGCATGTACGGTTCACGTACAGCACAAATTATATATAAAATTATTTCGGCTGACACCGCGATCAGCCGCGACCTACATTTCAGTTAAGCCTTTACCGCGGACTAGAGCGGATGAGTATCTTTCATAAACTTGTATACTTTTCACAATATAACTTCGATTGATAACTCAGTGGTTTAATTCAAACTATCTTACTAAACCTCTGGGCTCGTACAGTGTATTTTAGTTTTTAGTTCTCTTAACTCATAACTCATGCTGAGGCAGAGCCATTTTGTTACTGGGCTTACATTTTTGTATGTTATTCTAAGTTTATTGTGTATTTTAGTTTTTAGTGTTTAGTTAGTAGTTTAACAAAATAAATTATATTCTATTCTATCTGCTTAGCGTGGCTGCAGTGCGATTACGGTAAAATATCCCATTCCCATTTAATTTGACATCCCGGGAGTTCTCCCGGGATGACCGTTCGGTCATAAGCGATTTCGGTTGCCAATATGGTACTAAAAATATATAACACATTCTGACGGGATGGAGCCGATCGACGACGGAATTTTTAACGTCAACGTCAAGATATTACTAACGTAAAAGTCAATTCTTACTCACATTTGACCTTTTTTGCTCGATTTCAGCAATTCTGATTCAAAGTTACAAACAGATACTACATTGCAGTGAAACGTAGTCGAGCAAAACAAAGCCAAGTGTGAGTAACATAAGTATGATTATTAAAGTTCGGTAACTTTTTAAATTTTGAATAAAATAATGCCGCACCAAAACGATAATCTCTGTCATGGCTACCGTGTTCCAAGCTATGACGTCACCCCGCCACACCACACCTAACAAGAAGAACTCGTCGACACTGTAATCTGAGGATGTGTGACGTCACTTGCGATTCAACCAAATACGCGTTTTCGGTCACGTGATCATGTATCAAAAAAGGGGTAAATTTTAATCTCACTTTTTAACATAAAAAGGCATATTTTTAATAAAAATCACCTGATTACGCTTTGTTACGTTGTCACTGACTAGGACGAAAATAATTTAGAATTTGTTTTTAATGTAGTCAAATAGCCTATTGAGTTTAAATTTTGAGGTATTTTGACTATGACAGCTTCGTCGTTAATTCGTCAAATTTTGTAACAAATGTGATGAAAAACCAAATTGCTTATACCCAGTCTCCCCGGAAGGCGATCCATTGAATGGGATATTTTGCCGTAATCCCACGGCTGATCGGGAAGGCGTTCTATTGTTGAAGAATTGGTGCGGAAAATACCATGTTTAATTCTGACACTGTTATTTAGCAAAAAAGAATCCTTATGATGAAGCATTTCGATCGGTATGATAAAGCTACAGGTGAGTATTTTTCTCGTGTAACGGGTTCGATTCCCGGTTCAACCATGTAATTATTTATATATCTATGAATGCAGTTTAAATTGTTTTTTTAATTCAAATAATGTCTTCTTTCAGTAAAATGCTCCATCTACAATATTCAAGGTACTTTCCCTCTGTGGCACATCCGTGGGACGCCCTGTATATCCCGCTACAATACAATACAATACAAAACAATACAAAATTCTTTATTGTACACCACAAAATAAAACTAAAAGAAACAGATATAAACATTAAACATACGTAAGGTACAATGGGCGGCCTTATCGCTTAGCAGCGATTTCTTCCAGACAAATGACTGACCTGGATTTATTTCAAATCAAATGATTTATTTGCAAGCAACGATTTACAAAGTTGGTTTGCTTTTAAGATACATACCTGTAATGATTCATAGTCAGTGCTTTCAGGCAGTGTGGATATCGTCGGCTCCAGCAAAAGCAGTAGGTCAGCTAGCAACAACTCCACGGGCGAGAGTTTCGCGGCGGGAATAGCGTCGCTGCCGTCGCGTTGGAAGTTTAGCTTTTGTGTGACTACGTGCAGCATTCGCCACCTGGGAAAACAGTCAAGCATGATAAATAAATAAATGATGAATAATGAAAAACTGGGCGTCAATGGAGGCGGTTAGCACAGGACCGTGGTGGATGGCACAAACTTCGGGAGTCCTATACCCAGCAGTGGGTAAAATCCGGCTGCGGATGATGATGATGAATGAAAAACTAAATCAATAACGTTTTCTTTAGGCTTACAAAATAAGCACTTAAACAAGTACCTAAAATGCTATAAAGAGCATTATAAATAGTAATTATTATCAAATAAAATGTAACTGATTTTATTCACTTCAATTTTTGTCCACTAGTGGAAGAAGTGAAAAAAAAACCACATATATATAGTTAGTTTATACATATGCATATCACTAAATAGCTAATACATGATTATTTGCTCATCTAAGTCTATATAATAATGTGATTGAGATACAGGTCAATATTTATATAAAACTAACTAAGATTATTTTCCTTAAATACTATTCTCGGTGCGGTGCGGACACTTAACTTGGGGCTAGATAATGCTGTGTGAATAGGCTACTTGACTACTACTGGGAAATAATTCTAACATATTGTCTGATAAAAATAATGCAAAGTGTAATTAATATTTCTTCAAGGCCAGTCGTATTAGTTATGAAAACTAATTTTAAAGTTTGAATAAAATAATGCTGCGCCAAAACGATAATCTCTGTCATGGCTACCGTGTTCTAAGCTATGACGTCACCCCGCCATACCACACCTAACAAGAAAAAATCATTGACACTGTAATTTGTAGATGTATGCGTCACTTGCGATCCAACCAAACACATAGCGTTTTCGGTCACCTGATCATGTATCAAAAAAGGGCTAAATTTTAATCTCACTTTTTCAACATAAAAAAGGAATGATTTTAATAAAAATCACCTGATTACGCTTTGTTACGTTGTTACTGACTAGGATGAAAACAATTTGGAATTTATTTTTAATGTAGACAAATAGCCTATTGTCGAGCATTATTTATACCTATACGAATATTATTATTCGAGAACCGTATATAAATTATTATAATTACTCACCAAACATATTTCGTCTCTTGCGCCTTGTCAGCGGGCACACAATCCAGTTTACAAACAACATCAGCCTCCAAAGAGCGCAGTTCCCGCGCGTTCTGCACCAAAACGAAAGCCAATCGCGTGCTGCGGCCTTCGCCTTCCGGGGAATCAGAGGCCGGCGCGGGCTCCGGTTCTTGCGGGGGCTTCTCAGCAGCTTTCTCACGAGACGCTTTCTCAGCTAAGGCTCTAGTGGTGTGCTGGAAATAAACTTAGCAATATAAACTACAAGTATGATTTTGCCGACAGATCGACACAAATGTTGGTTATTGATAATATAATCTACAGCCCACGTTAGTCCACAGCTGGACACAGGCCTCCCCTGATTAGCTGTGTTCGTTAGGAGGTCGTGCTGCCAACCACGCAGAAAATATACATTTTAGCGCTTGCAATAGGGTATTACACCCAGTTTTAGGCCCGTATTATAAAAGCTTCCTCAGTTATCAATCGATGCTTGAGTAACGCTTTTCTATGGCATAAACGTCACTCAAGCATAGATCGGTGACTGAGCGAGCTTTCATAATACGGGCCTTAGTGTCTCAGTTAGATTCTTTAGTGCTAATGAACCAACCTTTTCATTCAATCGATAGGTGCCCTAAAAACGCATTTTGAATTCACATTTCCAAGTTGCGCGCGTAACTTGACGAAAACGCTGTACGCAGTGAACGTCATATTATTATTATTAGCAGTCTCGTACGGCGGTGCTGAGATGTCTTTATGATGTAGCAGCCACCATGAGTGTCCAAGTACAGGGCGTACTTGGACACTCATGGTGGCTGCTACATCATAAAGACATCTCAGCACCGCCGTACGAGACTGCTAATAATAATAATATTACGTACAGCAGTCTAAACCCATCCAACTGCGCAGAGGAGTGAGACAGGGGGATGTCATATCCCGAAACTATTCACAAGCGCAATGGAAGATGTGTTTAAGACGCTGGGCTGGAAAGGTCAGGTAAAATATAGCTTATGCCCTGAAAAGTAAGCTTTCGAATGGTGAAAGAATTTTTGAAATCGGTTTAGCAGTTTTTAATTTTATTCGTTACATACAAAAATACAAATCTTTCCTGTTTATAATATTAGTGTAGATATCGAAAATTTTCCGACTGCTTTTTGCCGAAGCTATCTCAATTATATATGTTAGATTTTTTCTCGTATAGAGTAAAATACCCCATTATGTACCAGTTTAGTTTGTCTCGTGAATAAAGCCGTACCATGAACCAATGACTTTCCTTGACCACTAACCAAACACCAATCTCAAAGTAATAACTAAGTGTACGTACGATCTGCGTCCACAGTCTGATGTGGCTCGAGGGTGCACAACCAGGCTGGCGCAGCCTTCAGGATCGTCTCGGGGCGGGCTCAGGGACCGCATTTATACAAGCACTCGCTTGTAATAACTAAGTGTACGTACGATCTGAGTCCACAGACTGAGATGTGGCTCGAGGGCGCGCAGCCTTCAGGATCGTCTCGGTACAGGCTTGGGGACCGCATTTATAAAAGCACACGCTTGTAATAACTAAGTGTACATACGATCTGCGTCCACAGAGTGAGATGTGGCTCGAGGGCGCGCAGCCAGGCTGGCGCAGCCTTCAGGATCGTCTCGGTACTGGCTTGGGGACCGCATTTCTCCGCGCATTGTTTCAGCTGTAACATAAAGATAATAATTAGGTATTTCTGAGGTAACGAAAACACTCGACTGAATTCCGGGAGTGTTCTTAATTTATGGTGCTAGATTTTAATGGTATTTTGGGAAAAAAGTTAAAAAACAAGACTACTGGGACAAAAGTTATCCCAGTAGTTCTGTACAGAACTACAGCGATAAGCGATGCGTTTTATAGCATACAATTTTTTACAAAGAATAATTGACGGCGTCGTGCCACGCTGTTCCGCTGCAGTGCAGTTCCGCTCAGTGCCGTCGTACATTGAGATATCTTAATTAATTACCTTATTAGCCGCGAACTTCCTGAATGTGACCAACCGTTGCTTGAGTTGCTCTACATCCGTCATGCCGAGTTCCTTTTGCATGTGCACCACAGCCTTGGCTCGTAACTCCTGTAAACAATCAATTATCTTTTTACCATTACTGGTTCAATGGTTCATATTGCTTAAAATGTGTACTATACTTTTATCTAAATCTATACCGGATTGATCGCGTATATTTTATATTTTGTTTATAACCAGACGTTTCGGAGTCATTTCAGCTTCCATGGTCACAGGCAGACTGAGGTGACATTTGTCTTTACAAGTAATTTGAATTTTGCATATCTACCGTCAATTGTACAACTTTAGAGAGTTCTCGCGAAAATAACCTTAGAATATACTAAATCTATACTAACATTATAAATTTTAAAGTAATTCTGTCTGTCTGTTATATACATTTTCACGCCTAAGCCGCTGAACGGATCTTAATAAAATTTGGTAGTGTAGTGTTGGTAGATTGTATCTCGGGGACGAGATATATTAATAATCTGCCTCATTTACACTTGTTGAATTCGATATTTTATAGGTAAAATGTACGTGGTAATGTATAGTTTGTGAATCTGTTTGGATTTGAGGTCTTAATTTCTGAACAACAAAATAATGTTAATTTTTAAAGGTGAATCGTGATAGTGTCATACCCTTTTGAAATCAAGGATAACTGCGCCACTTTTTAAGAGAACATGCCAGCCTATCGTGGTAGACTTTTTTTCAGTATAAAGAGTCAAAGTTAACCTATTGAAAATTATTGATGCAAAAACGGAACTAAATGTTTTTTTTTTTAAACTATGGGCATTGTTTTTGTTTCTTAAGTTATTTGAGTTTGTAATACCAAAATTACATTTACATCTGGACCTGTAGTCACAGCATAGAAAAGATTGGCCCTGCGCAGAGAATTTATGACTTTCAGTAAAAAGCCTATACTTAACTCAGAAGTCATTGGAAATAGACCAGTGAATTTGCGTTTTTTTGGGTCGTCATACACCCACCTGTCTTCCACTTTCGGTTGAGTTTCAGGACACTCTGTATACACCCTTAATACACCCTATGTAGGGTGTACCAAGAATTAAGGACCAAACATTCAGGGAGCTTCGGTCACAGAACAAATAATTTAAAATGAAATTAACACTAGAATGATGCATGTTATCGTCATTAAAAAAAAGCCTCCGTAACTGTTTACATCCCCTTTAAAACACAAAACGCCTTCGTCGCGACGTCAACCCTCGACGTTATCGGAGCTGACGACGCGCCTTACTTTTGGTGGGTAGTGCCACAAATGCATTTTCCCTCGGTTCTATGACAATAAAGCAGATGCATCAGTTATTGCCCAGTTGTAGTGACTAAAGTCTTTTATTTTGTTACTTTTCTTGTGCTGCTTGTTTGTGAACCTAATAAAAAAACTATCATAAACCGAATAAAAAGACTATCACACAGTTTATCAGAATAATGTATTGTATAGGTACATTATTTAGTCAAATAATTACACATACATAAGGTGTTGTATTGGATACATTATTTTTGATGGTATACATTATTATGATAAACTGTATACCGTATTGTGAAAAATTTCATTTCTTTGACAAGTACGATAACTAAATAATTTCAAAAAACTGTTGTGAATACTTCTATTTAGAAATATCGCGTGTATGTGTAATTTTGGGAGTGTATACATGTCTGTGCACCTGACTGTACGTGATGTGTGGATTGTCCAGCATTATTTACCTAGTACCTCTAACAACTTACGTGGAAGAAGAGACTGTGGAACATGTTGTGGTTCACTGCACGGCCACAGAGGAAGCCAGGCGGAAAACAGGACTGAAAAGCCTAATAGGGGCAGCAAACCTGTCCACATCCACAGAAAAGCTGAAACGAAGCTGTCAATCGCCAAAAGTCCTGCTCCGGTACTTCCAAGGAGCTGGGCTGGTTAGGGCCTAGTTAGGCAGGGGGACAATGCACAATACACTCCCATGCGAGATGTCAGTGCAGATCCCAGTTCCCCCACTTTGAATTAGAATTAGAACTTACGTGTATAGGATCGTTCTTAGGGTATGTCTGCGCGGCCTGAAGCAGGACCGTGTTCTCTTGCAGTAGGTTGGTGAATTTCCGAAGGTATTGGGGGTTCCATGCCCCCACTCGACCTCGCCTGAATTTGGTGATCTCCCACCACTCTTCATCCTGAAAAATAGCATAAGCCTTTATTGGTAAAGTCAATTTATAATTAATTTGTTTGATGATGGACAGCCTGTTGCTGATGTGTCTATATCATATAGTAGTCACTGCATCCCTTTCTAGGGTTCCGTACCCAAAGGGTAAAACGGGACCCTAATAGGCTATTACTAAGACGTCGCTGTCTGTCTGCCCGTCTGTCACCAGGCTGTATCTCATGAACCGTGATAGTTAAACAGTTGAAATTTTCACAGATTATGTATTTCTGTTGCCGCTTTAATAACAAATACTAAAAAATAGAATAAAATAAATGAATATTTAAGAGGGCTCCCATACACCAAACGTGATTTTTTTTGCTCGATACTGATAACGGTACAGTACCCGGCGATAAATAATGCACATCGATCTGTGGAAAGAGACAATCGGTTAATTTCGGCTTCGTAGAGCGTTATCTCTGTCGCACACTACCTATACGACTGACGAAACATCACTGTCAGTCGTTGTTCAAGTGCGGTAGAGTGCGGTCGCGTCCAATTCAAAATATATATTGAGAGTTGTTAACACCCAAGAATTTAGAATTTTATTATAATTGAGAATTAGAATTATTATTATTTTTATTACAATGTCTCATTTTAACAATAGGTATAATGGTGTTTATTATGTACACTGCAGCTGTAATTTTTCAAAATAATTAAATACGTAAACATAATGTGAACATGTTTTTTTTAATTTATTTTACTTCAACCTAAGCCAACACTTATAGAAAAATTGGTGTATTTTATACAAAGAATAAAAAATTATCAAAAGAAGCAAATCACAATTGTTTCAACAGCTCCTAATAGATACCGGACTGTTTGTATTTCGTGCGACAGAGATAACGCTCTATGAAGCCGAAATTAGCCGATTGTCTCTTTCCAAAGGTCGATGTGCATTATTTATCGCCGGGTACTGTAACTAGTTAACGCTTGAAATATTCACAGAATATATAGTTATATATTCACATTAAAAAGAAATAATTAAGTAAATAAAATTAAAACAAATGTTTAAGGGGGACGTCCATACAATAAACGTGATTTTTTTAGACAACTGTTTATTAGAGTTTAGTGCCTCAAAAGGAAAAAGCCGGGTGGCTTTTTGTATTTTGTACAAACAAAGGATGACGATGACATAGACCGGCAACGCAGAACGCTATGCGTAGTCGGAAACATGATAGCTAGAAAGTTTTTTAAAGCTGCACCTGACGTGAAAACTACACTCTTTCGATCGTTCTGTCAGTCGTTTTACACCTGCCAACTCTGGACCAACTACACGAAGAAGTCGCATGATCATATTAGAGTTGCATACAACAATATCTTTAGGCACCTCATGGGCTATAAACGTCACTGCAGCGCTTCTGGAATGTACATGAATGCACGAATTGACTCCTTTTAGGCCATACAAAGAAAGAGAATTGCTTCATTTATGTCCAGAGTTGACAGGTGTAATAACACTATTATAAAAAGCCTGTCCGACCGACTTGTGTTAACAAACACTTATAAACGATGGGTGGAATTAGCCACCTAGATATTACTATAGTAGATATACCTAAAGTAGGTATGTACTTATATTATATTAAGTATATTATATTATTTTGTTTTTATTGTAATAAGTATTTAAAAGGACTGTGTACCTACTCATATGGATCATGATATCCGAAATAAACGATTATTATTATTATTTGTTTCTCATTTCCATGATCTCGGGCCATGTAGTGACCCGGTCCTTTGGGAGGCATGCGTGGGGCCGAAGCCAATAGCACAGAGGCCCTATAAGAGAGTTAATCTAAAGGCGAGGGCTACACAGAGCGGGTATCATCCTCGCTTGTACAATATGATACACTCGACGATGATATCCGCTAGGTGTACAGACTATTGCAAAGGAAAATGAAAGGAATGAAAAATCAGGCTATTGTGATGGGTGGATGGACTGGGTAATCGGGCTATGGGGGAGACTGCGGACACCTGCCATAAACATAGTCTCAAAACTGTTGAAAGCGGCAGGCGGTGGCTTGCCGAATGCTGGATGGGTTCCTCAAAATGCCGGCGTAATTACCGGAAAGGAACAACATCGTCGCAAACGACTGAGGGGTGTCGAGAGGTGCGGCCCCAATTTCACCATCACGAAGACTGCCCGTGAGCGGGTTTCCTCGTTATTACGCCATTAGACACTTCCACCCCCGAGTCTACATCCTAAGATGCATCTCTCGCGACTCCACTCAGACCGGCCAATGAAGGCAAGTAAGAGGTGGGGATCTGGTTCTCTTGGGATGCCACTCCGCAAGCGGAGACGAGAACCAGGAACTTCCCCAGGAGCACTCGGTACCCGTGGTGTCGCTACTCACCAACAGCTCGCCACAAGCTGCCCTGCTATTATTAAAGGATCCTGTAAGGGTTTACAGGATCCTTTGTTTGTACAAAGTACAATGTAGTGATCATTAATAGGGAAGAATCCTAGCTGAGTCTGGATTCTTGCATTACACAGATCTTATACATTACATTGTTTTCCCTCTTTCGCGTGCCCAAGATGTACGAAGTTCAATGTGGTATTCGGGCTATGCGTGTCATTTCAAGGTTACTTAACTTCCTATATTTTAATAGGTAGCATAATGTCAACTAGCAATATGTGATGTTTGTAATTCCGCATTGAACCTTCATTTAGCTTAAATGTCAACTCTACTAACATAACAAAAAGCGGATAGTATCAGAGAGCAGATTGGATTATTGTTTACTTATACAGATCGCCAAGAGGCAGCATAGATAAGGAAAAAAAACAAATACCTAGTTAAGTAGATACATTATGCTTAGCACTTACAATCTATGTATTATCCAGGTTCGATGTGAGCGGAGCAGAGAATAGAATAGAATATCAATTTATTTGTTAAAAGACTTACACAAACTTACACTAAAATACACAATAAACTTAGATAAACATGCAAAAATGTAAGCCCTGTAACAAAATGGCTCTGCCTCAGCATGAGTTGGTTGACTAGCAAGCTAGCAACCAACGCTGGTCAGAGCAGAGTAGGAAGCAAGACAAAGGGCAAAGAGAGACCAAAATGTTGTAGCACACACATACCGAAGAAGGGAGATAGAACCTGAACTTATTTCATTTATGAGTGATGCTATCCAACCCAATTTCACTGTTTCTACTATGTGCCTGGTGGGCTTCAAGTTCTAAATTTATGCTAGATAGATTTAAGCCCATTTCATATGGGTGTTGATTTTCTATCCTTTTGTGAGCTATTTAGTGGCTCCATGGGCCAAGTTTGTTGCTGAAGGCACTTTGGGCAAGTCAAAATAGGTTTATGGTACTTACATCGTCAGCTGGATCGTTTCCCATTGTAAACAACTGGTGCCACTCGTGCTTGTTTGCACGAATTCAATCACCAAACACAATTAATAATGAACAGTAACTCAAAGAAATCTCAAATTCTCAATACACAAACCACAATAGGACAGTCGCTTTTAGCAGTATCTTAGAGTATACTCTAAGAGCAGTATTCTGCAGTATTCATTCTGATAAGTGTAATTTAAGTTGTATTTATTTTATCAAAAACAATGAGTTATTTTCTTTGATTTGCTTTGCTGAATGAAAAGAAAATAAATAAAGTAGGTAGAATAATTTTGTTCGTCCATGAATGGGCCAACCAGTGCTGCCAGATCGAATTTCACAAAATATGTAGAAACTCCACACTATAATAAATCAGCAGAAAAAATCTTGTTTGCCTTACATCACAACAGAGCGTGTTTAATGTGGTGTTTAAAGTTTCAATCTGTACGTTTTTATTTAATAGTTTTATAAGTTTTCGAGCGTGTTGGTATCTTTCAATTTTATTTTCCCGGCCCAGAGAGATAGGCCAGAAAACCTCAGGTAGGTACCTATTTTGAATTCAATTTAGTCGCTATGAAGGTAAATATTATAAGTGTGTGCTATGAAGGGACGAATGAAATTTTACCTCGTATTTGTAATGAAGCTAGCATAAGGCCAGCCGCACACGTCCGATGTTTGGTCTGCGTAGATTGAGCATTTTACCGGCATGATTTATTTTACTGGCATGGTGGATAAAACAGAGAAACTTTCATGGGTAAAGCCAAAATTTTGTTACACTTTTAGATTTTAATTTGCGTCTAATGATAAATAAAGAAATGTGTTGAGTAATATGACGAGTTTTTGTTTCCGATTGTAACATTGATGTATTTACTAGTTATGTAAGTATCAATTTCAAACGTATATGTTTATTTTGTTTATAAAAATTTAAAGATAAATTAACAACAACAAAAATTTTCATACAAAAAGAAATGTCCTTTTTTGCTACCCAAATATGTCGAGTACCCTAGTGAAATTTCTATAGCATTTATACTTATTTTTATGATTCATAATTTAGTGTGAGGTTACTGGAATGTCGATTTTATTACATAAACTTTAAGATTCAAAGAAAATGAGCATTTTTTTAGGTTTTATTATGTTGTCTTTGATTCTCGCGCTTTTACGTTACCCTATTTACGTTAATAAATTTCTATAAAAAATTTGAACGAATCGTAGTAGTTATTAATTTTTTTACACTATTAACACTTATTCTATCTGATTTCTTCTCAGGCTACCAGCATATTTTTATCTCTCTTGTGTGAATGAGATGGGTATATGCAACAGGCAACACCACTGTACCTTGTTCCTCTAAGTTTATCTGATTGTCAGATGAAATTGTCTAGGGATAGGCGTATTCGACTATCGCGTTCGCGGCGTTCATTCCCTAGATTGTTAAATACATAGGTAAATTGCACGGATAGTCAAATCCATCAGACAAAAAATCAGACACTAAACACAATCAGACATGTGCGACCTTCGATAAAAGCAAAAAAAAATACTTTTTTACTTTTATCGAAGTGTGCGACCAGCCTTAATCGGACCGCGCACCTGCGAAAGGGTTGGTTGAAGGTTGAAAATCGATCTTATTCTGACTAGCTAGCACATTGCAGCATCATGGTCCAAGCGTACTATACTTATAAATCTGTGGTCCAAGCTACCCTGAGCGAAGGACCTCAGCACAGCGCTTAAATCTTTTTGAGGCGTTTATTTATCTATAATAAATGCCATCCTTTCCATAAAGTGAAAATATGTATAAATAAATATCAACGTTGAGTTTTTATACCGGTGCGACGCGAAAATTATTTAGATTTTAGATTCAGTGCGAAGATTTTCTTCGATTTGAAAATGTCTACCATGCGGCGCTGCTGAAGAACTCCTCAAGTTGTATAAGGTAACTTTCTTTAGTTAAGGAAAGAGGTTTACTTTGTTTCGCTTTTCAGAGGGAAGGATAAAAACTCAATTTTTTGATTAAAATAGTCTGAAAATCAAAGACTCTTTGCTTGACAAAATGGCGTCGCGCCGGCCGGTGATCGATAATTTCTTTTATTATATTTTTAAGACTACATTTCAAGGAAGATAGAGATATGTTAGGTACTAGGAACGTACCTACCACGTTATGAAAGTGTAGAAAAGGGATATCTAGACATCGTTTGTAGGTCTCGATTTCCATAGTACCTAGGTACCTACCTACTAAAACTAGTAAAATACGAAACTCATGCGAAACGTCTCCTAGCTTCGGCTAAACAAATCATAATGAACTTTGGTATCCGAAATAGACTGTATCTTGGAAGATCATGGACATATTCTGTATTATACAGCACACAGCGCCACCCCAGTCTCATGGTGAAGCTTGTAGGTACCTAGGTACCTAATTTTAAAACCGTTGCACAACATGATCGCATTATAAATCTTGGATCTTGTTCAGTAAAAGTGCTTGTGGAGTTGTTTGCAGACGGAACGAACATAAAAAGCGATCAATTTCCCCTTGCCACATGACAGCGCATCTTTGTATAGCTGACCTTCAAAAGCATTTGCGGGACTCAAATAATAAACACACGTTTTAGGGGCGCTTTGTATTATCGTCAAGGCCACTTTACTTTAAAACTTTAAACTGCGTGTACAAGTTAAAGCACTCGATCGATCGCTTATTTACATATTATAATATTGCCAGTTTATTTTACTATAAAAACTATCGTAATTTGACGAATTCATTACGGATGTAAGCGGGTTAACTACGAACCTTATTTGTGTTGGAAGAACACCAACGTTTCATCCCAAATAAGGTTCGTAGTTAACCCGCTTACATCCGTAATGAATTGTCAGTTTAATGGAAAACTTTCAGGACATTATGTAAAGAGGATGCCATAATCTTGTACAAATGAAAAGGGAATGTTTGGCGGGGTTCTCAATACTCGCGTTATTGATCGCTTGGTACATGTGGGTTCTGCAAGTGAGACGGCGGCATGGCCGGCGGGGTTCTCGAGAAACTACTTATATAGACATAGCATCCATTAAGACTTCGTAGATACACCACACATGTTTCGGAACACTTTGTATAGTTAGTCTAAGAGTAACGTTACCTAACCTATGGCATAGGAGGACGCCATTTTTCGTGTGAAAGAGAAGGCAATGTCTGGCGCGAGGATTCGCATGGCGGTGTTCTTAATAGGCTATTTGACTATATTAAAAATAAATTCCAAATTGTTTTCATCCTAGTCAGTGACAACGTAACAAAGATTTTTATTAAAAATATGCCGTAATTATGTAAAAAAATGGGATTAAAATTACACATTTTTTGATACAAATGATCAGTGACCGAAAACGCATCCTCAGATTACCAGTGTCAATGAGTTCTTCTTGATAAGTGTGGTATGGCGGGGTGACGTCATAGCTTGGAACACGGTAGCCATGACAGAGATTATAGTTTTGGCGCGGCATTATTTTATTCAAACTTTAAAATTAGTTTTCATAACTAATACGACTGGCCTTGAAGAAATATTAATTACACTGCATTATTTTTATCAGACAATTCATTAGAATTATTTCCCAGTAGTAGTCAAGTAGCCTATTATGTTTGGAGCGATGGTTGCTGTAGCCCAAACGCCTAGACTTTTTTTATAGCAGATTTATTGTTTGCATTTGCCAGGATCACAAGATCGACGGCAAACCGTTACAAAAGTAGAGCGTTACAATAGAAGTATCTGCGGTCATGGAGGGTGGTAGGTATGTCAGTCTCTCTCTCTTTCTGTCTGTTCCCTGATCAGCTCCAGTAGTTTAATGCCGGGTACAGACCAAGCGAACAAAAGCGAGCGAAGGCTAACCACCGAACGCGATTGAACCAGTGTGGACGTCATGGCGAAAGCAAGCGAGCCCAAATGAGGGCCTTCGTTCGCCTTCGGCTGTGCTCCGCCGACTGTTTCACATGTGTTCGTGTGGTGTGGATACAACAGCGAAAGCGAGTGTTCGTCATCGATCGTCGAATCCCACTCGTTAGCCTTCGCTCGCTTTTGTTCGCTTGGTCTGTACCCGGCATAACAGATCTATACGTTTGACAAGGAGAAAGATGGAATCTAGGGGGAAAGACATGCTTTTTAGGGTTTCGTGATCGGTTTCGAAACCCATAAGTTCCCGCTCTGTCTGTCCCCGTTCTTTCTTGAATATCTCAGTAACTGCTGCAGCTTTTAACTTGAAATAATAATACATGTTGTGTGCCTTTACTGATTTAAAGAAAGTAAAAAAAAAACAAAAAACAAAATTTTCAGTACAATTTTGACGTTGTAATTTCAAAATGGACCTATGAGGGCAAATGGGGGAACAAAGGTATTGATTTGTATATTTCGAAACAGTTTTCGAAATTTCTCTAGATTTCATACTTTTCGAAAACTACAGTTTGAATGAAATAGTTTCTAACCGGTAGGTACCTATAGTTTATAATTGGCAAATGTACGAAACCCTCGACGTGCGAGTTACACTCACACTTGACGGATCTTGTTTCCTATATCCTGAAACCCGTGCGAGGTTTACCATTTAAATTAACAACTTGACTAACTTTATAGCCTTATCATGGTTAGGTTCATAAGGTTCATTGAGTAATTTTATAGCCACGGTTAAACCAATTAGGCAAAAAAATATAAAAATAATCAATAACTATAGTACATTATATAGTTTTTACTATAGTTATTGATTATTTTTATATTTTTTTGCCCGCCACGCAGTGTACCACAGTACATCGTAATAGTTTCTACTACATTGTAGTCGCGTCATCAACGACCAATAGGAGCGCTTTAAAATGACGTGACGTGAACGCGGATTGGTTTTTTGTTCCCACAGTCCCCTATCATTTGTCTTGTAATTTTTTTATCATTATACTCGCAATCTTGCTACTTGAACATTGACATTTTATTTTCATTTAACATTTAAATAACATTTAAATTTCTTCGTCGACCTAAACCATTAGAAATCATACTTCAATTACTGATTTGTTTGGTAAAAACAGACTAAAAAAGTTTTTTGTCTTTCCTGAAAACTTGCTCAAAAACACAACGATTCTGGCAATCCGCACCGACGTTATGAGAAGCCAGCATGGGGCTCTCGGATGATTAGCACATCATCATGACTCGAGTAAAGTTTCTGTCGACTTTGACGGTAGATAGAAGAAAACATAAGAAAAGAAAACAGTTTTCAATGCAAGTAAAGACTATCTTACCCATAATACAAGCATTGCATACCTACTATAATACTTGGGCTAGAACTAGATACTTCTGCTGTGGGAAACTTCCACCTGGTAGAGGGTTGGGAGATAAAATCGATCAGATTTAGACCTGCGCGCGCATTGACGTGGTCTCGTATTCTCTTTGGCGCATTGCAGCATTAAGGTCCAAGCCATCCGCTCAGAAAGACCTGAGCGCAGTGTTAAAATATTTTCAGACGCTATTTAGAGTTAGGTTATTCCCATTATTAATGCACTAATTGTGCGAAAATATCCATCAATAAATATCAAAGTAGAGTTTTTATTTCGCCGCGACGCGGAAAAGTTATAAATATTATATTCAGTGTGAAGATATTCTTCGATTTGAAAATGTCTACCAAGCGGCGCGGCCATGGCGCTCCTGAAAAATTCTGTAAAGTAGGTAAGTTTCATTGTGGAAGGAGGTTTTATTACTTTAGCTTTTCAGGAGCATGTTTGGTCTTTTCAGGAGCAACAAACGCTTTTGTTTTTCCGGAAATCGTAAATAGGTACTCTTTGTTTGTGACAATGGCGTCGCACCGGCCGGTTTCTTTTATTTTCCTATTAGGACAATTAATAAAGGAAAATAGACAGTTTAGCTAAGTAGGTATGTTACTAAAGTGTGAAAAACGAAATCCCAACCTACAAAATCATTTGCGGGATTCAGAAATAACACTTATTCCGGGATACATTCTAATCAGTGACCACTTTACAGCTTATAAAATAAGCTAGCGTGTACCCGTGGCTGTTCTCACGTGGTGCTTACAACACTCAGGGGTAGGTATCTATAGGGTATAGTTCCGCTGATTACACTTTACAAACAAACTTTAAAAAATTTACATTAATATCTATAATAATAATATTATACCGCGGACATTCTATAATAATAATATTATAATGCGGACCGCTAGTTACTAATTAATTTATTTCTTTATTCTTTCTTTCTTTTACATTTAATAAATTGACAGACAACTTTCGGGACACCTTGTGTAGGGAGTAGGGAGGCAAAAGGAGGCCATATTTATCGTGCAAAAGAGAAGGCAATGTCTGGCGGGGTTCTCAGTACTCGCAATCAGTATGTACCTACTTGTGCGTACGAGCGAGACGGCGGTATTGCCGGCGGAGTTTTCAAAGCACTCGATCGATCGCTTGTTTCCTTAAAGTGAAAACTTTCAGGACACCCTGTCTAGTTGGACACGGACGCCATATTATCGAGAATATAATATGTACATGCATACCTAGGAACTTGCATATTAGGCTAGGTACTTGACTACTACTGGGAAATAATTCTAACGTAGGTATTGTCTGATAACAATAATCCAAAATGTAATTAATATTTCTTCAAGGCCAGTCGTATTAGTTACAAAAACTAATTTTAAAATTTTAATAAAATAATGGCGCGCCCTAACGATAATCTCTGTCATGGCTCCCGTGCTCTGAGCAATGACGTCACACGCCACACCACACCTACCAAAAAGAATTCATTGACACTGTAATCTGTAAAAGTGTGACGTCACTTGCGATCCTACCAAACGTATAGCGTTTTCGATCACGTTAATTTACGTGATTATAAAAAAAATGTGTAATTTTAATCCCGTTTTTTAACCTAAAGGCATATTTTTAATAAAAATCACCTGATTACGCTTTGTTACGTTGTCACTGGCTAGGATGAAAACAATTTGGAACTTATTTTTAATGTAGTCAAATAGCCTATATTATGTCCACCTACTTATATTTTTTTTACACTTACTAAATTGTCAGACAACTTTCGGGATACCTAGTGTAGGGAGGAGGGAGGCATAGAGAGGCCATATTTATCGTGCAAAAGAGAAGGCAATGGCGGGGTTCTCAATATTCGCGATCGGTATGTACTCGTGTATACGAGCGAGACGGCATTGCAGGCGGGGTTTTCAAAGCACACCGTCGATCGCTTGTTTCCATAGAGAGAAATCTTTCAGGACACCCTGCCTAGTTGGACGCGGACGCCATAATTATCGTGCAAAAGAGAAGGCAATGTCTGGCGGGGTTCTCAATACTCGCGATCGGTATGTACTCGTGCATACGATTCCGAGTCTGCGACTCGTAAATCTCGAGTCGAATACTCGGATTATGTGAGTGACTCTATTGCAGAACGCATCTAATATTAAAAAACACTAAAATATTTGAATTTTCCGCCAATCTGTATCAGATTCCGAGTCTGCGACCCGTAGATGGAGTATACCTTACCTACCTGTGGCATAGGAGGACACCATTTTTCGTGTGAAAGAGAAGGCAATGTCTGGCGCGAGGATTCGCATGGCGGTGTTCTCAATAGGCTATTTGACTATATTAAAAATAAATTCCAAATTGTTTTCATCCTAGTCAGTGACAACGTAACAAAGCGTAATCATAATTATGTAAAAAAATGGGATTAAAATTACACATTTTTTGATACATGATCACGTCACCGAAAACGCATCCTCAGTTTACCAGTGTCAATGAGTTCTTCTTGTTAGGTGGGGTATGGCGGGGTGACGTCATAGCTTGGAACACGGTAGCCATGACAGAGATTATCGTTTTGGCGCGGCATTATTTTATTCAAACTTTAAAATTCGTTTTCACAACTAATACGACTGGCTATGAAGAAATATTAATTACACTGCATTATTTTTATCAGACAATACGTTAGAATTATTTCCCAGTAATAGTCAAGTAGCCTATTATGTTTGGGGTGATGGTTGCTGTAACCCAAACGCCTAGACTTTTTTTATAGCAGATTTACTTATCGTTTGCATTTGTCAAGATCACAAGATCGACGGCAAACTGTTACAAAAGTAGAGCGTTACAATAGAAATATCTGCGGTCCTTAGGATGGAGGGTGGTAGGTATGTTAGTCTCTCTCTTTCTGTCTATTCCCTGATCAGCTCCAGCAGTTTAATGCCGGGTACAGACCAAGCGAACAAAAGCAAGCGAAGGCTAACCACCAAACGCGATTGAACCAGTGTGGACGTCATGGCGAAAGCAAGCGAGCCCAATTGAGGGCCTTCGTTCGCCTTCGGCTGTGCTCCGCCGACTATTTCACATGTGTTCATGTGTGGATACAACAGCGAAAGCGAGTTAGCCTTCGCTAGCTTTTGTTCGCTTGGTCTGTAGGTACCCGTCATAACAGATCTATACGTTTGACAAGGAGAAAGATGGAATCTACGGGGAAAGACATGCTTTTTAGGGTTTCTAGATTGGTTTCCAAACCCATAAGTTCCCGCTCTGTCTGTCCCCGTTCTTTCTTGAATATCTCAGTAACTACTGCAGCTTTTAACTTGAAATTTGAAATAATAATACGTGTTGTGTGCCTTTATGATTTAACTTATGATTTAACTTACTGATTTAAAGAAAGTAAAAAAAAAAAAACAAAATCAAAATTTTCAGTACTTACAAATTGTGACGTTGTAATTTCAAAATAGACCTATGAGGGCAAATGGGGGAACAAAGGTATTGATTTGTACATTTCGAAACAGTTTTCGAAATTTCTCTAGGTTTCATACTTTACGAAAACTTTACAGTTTGAATTAAATAGTTTCTTACCGGTACCTATAGTACAATTGGCAAATGTACGAAACCCTCGACGTGCGAGTTACACTCACACTTGACGGATCTTGTTTCCTATATCCTGAAACCCGTGCGAGGTTTACCATTTAAATTAACAACTTGACTAACTTTATAGCCTTATCATGGTTAGGTTCATAAGGTTCATTGAGTAATTTTTTAGCCACGGCTAAACCAATTAGGCAAAAAAATATAAAAATAACCAATAACCATAGTATGTTTTTACTACAGTTATTGATTATTTTTATATTTTTTTGCCCACCACGCAGTGTACCACAGTACATCGTAATAGTTTCTACTACATTATAGTCGCGTCATCAACGACCAATACGAGCGCTTTAAAATGACGTGATGTGAACGCGGATTGGATTTTTGTTCCCACAGCCCCCTATCATTTGTCTTGTAATTTTTTTTATCATTATACTCGCAATCTTGTTACTTGAACATTGACATTTTATTTTCTAAATTACTTCGTCGACCTAAACCATTAGAAATCATACTTCAATTACTGATTTGTTTGGTAAAAACAGACTAAAAAAGTTTTTTGTCTTTCCTGAAAACTTGCTCAAAAACACGTAACAATTCTGGCAATCCGCAACGACGTTATGAGAAGCCAGCATGGAACTCTCGGATGATTAGCACATCATCATGACTCGAGTAAAGTTTCTGTCGACTTTGACGGTAGATAGAAGAAAACATAAGGAAATAAAACAGTTTTCAATGAAGTAAAGACTATCTTACCCATAACACAAGCATTGCATACTATAATATTAGGGCTAGATACTGATGCTGTGGGGAACTTCCACCCGCTGGTAGAGGGTTGGGAGATAAAATCGATCAGATTCAGACCTGCGCGCGCATTGACGTGGCAATTGTACTTATTCTCTTTGGCGCATTGCAGCATTAAGGTCCAAGCCATCCGCTCCGAAAGACCTGAGCGCAGTGTTAAAATATTTTCAGACGCTGTTTAGAGTTAGGTTATTCCCATTATTAATGTAATTGTGCGAAAATATCCATCAATAAATATCAAAGTAGAGTTTTTATTTCGCCGCGACGCGGAAAAGTTATAAATATTATATTCAGTGTGAAGATATTCTTCGATTTGAAAATGTCTACCATGCGGCGCGGCCATGGCGCTCCTGAAAAATTCTGTAAAGTTGGTAAGTTTCTTTGTGGAAGGAGGTTTTATTACTTTAGCTTTTCAAGAGCATGTTTATAAACGCTTTTGTTGTAAAAAAAAAATGCCGGAAATCGTAAATAGGTACTCTTTGTTTGTGAAAATGGCGTCGCGTCGGCCGGTTTCTTTTATTTTCCTATTAGGACAATTAATAAAGGAAAATAGACATTTTGGCTAGGTAGGTATGTTACTAAAGTGTGAAAAAGGAAATCCCAACCTACAAAATCATTTGCGGGATTCAGAAATAACACTTATTCCGGGATACATTCTAATCAGTGACCACTTTACAGCTTATAAAATAAGCTAGCGTGTACCCGTGGCTGTACTCACGTGGTGCTTACAACACTCAGGGGTATCTATAGGGTGTAGTTCCGCTGATTACACTTTACAAACAAACTTTAAAAAATTTACATTAATATCTATAATAATAATATTATAAAGAGGAAAGATTTGTTTGTTTGAATTGAATAAGCTCCGAAACTACTAAACCGATTTGAAAAATTCTTGATCAACATACCTAGGCGATAGAATTTACCTGTGCGAAGCTGCGGCGGACCGCTAGTTACTAATTAATTTATTTCTTTATTCTTTCTTTCTTTTAAATTTAATAAATTGACAGACAACTTTCGGGACACCTTGTGTAGGGTAGGGAGTAGGGAGGCAAAAGGAGGCCATATTTATCGTGCAAAAGAGAAGGCAATGTCTGGCGGGGTTCTCAGTACTCGCAGTCAGTATGTACCTACTTGTGCGTACGAGCGAGACGGCATTGCCGCCGGCGGAGTTTTCAAAGCACTCGATCGATCGCTTGTTTCCTTAAAGAGAAAACTTTCAGGACACCCTGTCTAGTTGGACACGGACGCCATATTATCGTGCAAAAGAGAATAAAATATGTACATGTACCTTCATACCTAAGAACTTGCATATTATTAGGCTAGGTACTTGACTACTACTGGGAAATAATTCTAACATATTGTCTGATAAAAATAAGCCAAAAGGTAATTAATATTTCTTCAAGGCCAGTCGTATTAGTTACAAAAACTAATTTTAAAATTTTTAAAATTTTAAATTTTAAAATTTTTTCGTCAACGACCAATAGGAGCGCTTTAAAATGACGTGATGTGAACGCGGATTGGTTTTTTGTTCCCACAGCCCCCTATCATTTGTCTTGTAATTTTTTTATCATTATACTCGCAATCTTGCTACTTGAACATTGACATTTTATTTTCATTTAACATTTAAATAACATTTAAATTTCTTCGTCGACCTAAACCATTAGAAATCATACTTCAATTACTGATTTGTTTGGTAAAAACAGACTAAAAAAGTTTTTTGTCTTTCCTGAAAACTTGCTCAAAAACACAACGATTCTGGAAGTCCGCACCGACGTTATGAGAAACCAGCATGGGGCTCTCGGATGATTAGCACATCATCATGACTCGAGTAATGTTTCTGTCGACTTTGACGGTAGATAGAAGAAAACATAAGATAAGAAAACAGTTTTCAATGCAAGTAAAGACTATCTTACCCATAACACAAGCATTGCATACTATAATACTAGGGCTAAATACTTCTGCTGTGAGAAACTTCCACCTGGTAGAGGGTTGGGAGATAAAATCGATCAGATTCAGACCCGCGCGCGCATTGACGTGGTCTCGTATTCTCTTTGGCGCATTGCAGCATTAAGGTCCAAGCCATCCGCTCAGAAAGACCTGAGCGCAGTGTTAAAATATTTTCAGACGCTGTTTAGAGTTAGGTTATTCCCATTATTAATGTAATTGTGCGAAAATATCCATCAATAAATATCAAAGGCGAGTTTTTATTTCGACGCGACGCGGAAAAGTTATAAATATTATATTCAGTGTGAAGATATTCTTCGATTTGAAAATGTCTACCATGCGGCGCGGCCATGGCGCTCCTGAAGAATTCTGTGAAGTAGGTAAGTTTCTTTGTGGAAGGAGGTTTTATTACTTTAGCTTTTCAGGAGCATGTTTGGTCTTTTCAGGAGCAACAAACGCTTTTGTTTTTCCGGAAATCGTAAATAGGTACTCTTTGTTTGTGAAAATGGCGTCGCACCGGCCGGTTTCTTTTATTTTCCTATTAGGACAATTAATAAAGGAAAATAGACAGTTTAGCTAAGTAGGTATGTTACTAAAGTGTGAAAAACGAAATCCCAACCTACAAAATCATTTGCGGGATTCAGAAATAACACTTATTCCGGGATACATTCTAATCAGTGACCACTTTACAGCTTATAAAATAAGCTAGCGTGTACCCGTGGCTGTTCTCACGTGGTGCTTACAACACTCAGGGGTAGGTATCTATAGGGTATAGTTCCGCTGATTAGACTTTACAAACAAACTTTAAAAAATTTACATTAATATCTATAATAATAATATTATACCGCGGACATTCTATAATAATAATATTATAATGCGGACCGCTAGTTACTAATTAATTTATTTCTTTATTCTTTCTTTCTTTTACATTTAATAAATTGACAGACAACTTTCGGGACACCTTGTGTAGGGAGTAGGGAGGCAAAAGGAGGCCATATTTATCGTGCAAAAGAGAAGGCAATGTCTGGCGGGGTTCTCAGTACTCGCAGTCAGTATGTACCTACTTGTGCGTACGAGCGAGACGGCATTGCCGCCGGCGGAGTTTTCAAAGCACTCGATCGATCGCTTGTTTCCTTATAGTGAAAACTTTCAGGACACCCTGTCTAGTTGGACACGGACGCCATATTATCGAGAATATAATATGTACATGCATACCTAGGAACTTGCATATTAGGCTAGGTACTCGACTACTACTGGGAAATAATTCTAACGTAGGTATTGTCTGATAAAAATAATCCAAAATGTAATTAATACATTTTGGATTTTCTTCAAGGCCAGTCGTATTAGTTACAAAAACAAATTTTAAAGTTTTAATAAAATAATGGCCCGCCATAACGATAATCTCTGTCATGGCTCCCGTGCTCTGAGCAATGACGTCACACGCCATACCACACCTACCAAAAAGAATTCATTGACACTGTAATCTGTAAAAGTGTGACGTCACTTGCGATCCTACCAAACGCATACCTAGCGTTTTTGATCACGTGAATTCACGTGATTATATATAAAAAAATGTGTAATTTTAATCCCGTTTTTTAACCTAAAGGCATATTTTTAATAAAAATCACCGGATTACGCTTTGTTACGTTGTCACTGGCTAGGATGAAAACAATCTGGAACTTATTTTTAATGCAGTCAAATAGCCTATATTAGGTATGTCCACCTACTTATATTTTTTTTACACTTACTAAATTGTCAGACAACTTTCGGGATACCTAGTGTAGGGAGGAGGGAGGCATAGAGAGGCCATATTTATCGTGCAAAGGAGAAGGCAATATCTGGCGGGGTTCTTAATATTCGCGATCGGTATGTACTCGTGTATACGAGCGAGACGGCGGCATTGCAGGCGGGGTTTTCAAAGCACGCGATCGATCGCTTGTTTCCATAGAGAGAAAACTTTCAGGACACCCTGTCTAGTTGGACGCGGACGCCATAATTATCGTGCAAAAGAGAAGGCAATATCTGGCGGGGTTCTTAATATTCGCGATCGGTATGTACTCGTGTATACGAGCGAGACGGCGGCATTGCAGGCGGGGTTTTCAAAGCACGCGATCGATCGCTTGTTTCCATAGAGAGAAAACTTTCAGGACACCCTGTCTAGTTGGACGCGGACGCCATAATTATCGTGCAAAAGAGAAGGCAATATCTGGCGGGGTTCTTAATATTCGCGATCGGTATGTACTTGTGTATACGAGCGAGACGGCATTGCAGGCGGGGTTTTCAAAGCACGCGATCGATCGCTTGTTTCCATAGAGAGAAAACTTTCAGGACACCCTGCCTAGTTGGACGCGGACGACGCGACGCCATAATTGTCATGCGAAAGAGAATATACCTACATGAATATTTTGACTACGCACACATGTGAACATCTATTAACATAGGGACGACGCCATTTGTCAGTGAAAGAGAAGGCAGTGTCTGGCGTGGTTCTCAATGTTCGGGACGCGTGCGTGCGAGGGAGACAGTGTGACCGGGCGGGGAGGGGTTTTCAAAGCGGTCTATCGATCCATGGGTTTCGAAGCCAAGTAATTGTTTTTAACTGTTCTGAATTTAAACATGGGAGGAAGATTGTTACGGGTTCGGTTTCCGCCATGTGGTAAAATGTTTGTATGATACGATCTGTTGGGTTATCGACATAGCTCAGAGGATTAGCAAGCTGAAGTGGCTGGCCATATCTCGAGAAGAACCGACAACCATTGGAGTAAACGTGTTCTTGAGTGGAGACCACGACTCGGCAAACGTAGTGTAGGACGTGGGATGATGATTTGCGAAAGACTGGCAGATGCTGGATGCGTCAAGCTGAAGACAGGGCGCTATGGCGCTTATTAGGGGAGGCCTATGGCCAACTGTTAAAAAATAAAGAAGTAAGCCTAGAGACTTGAAACTTGCAGGATGTAGGTCTAGCTAGTTTTATAAGTCGAGTACCTATTCTTTTGTAACACAGCTTCATCAATCAAATATTAATTTCATTCCATTTCTTTGTGATATTTGACATAAGTACGTAATTAATTACTCATAAAAACTCTGTGTATTGACTAATACCTACTGTTTGTTTTGTTAACAGGAATTGAAGTCCGCTATATCGACGGAACCTCAGACTACAGAATCCTGATGTTAGACGCAAGCGACGATGAAAATCAGGCCGTGGACGTTATTCGGCACACAGCCGTTCGTTCGTGGACGCATAATCTTTGTTCGCAACATGCCAGCGCCAAGTAGCTCGAATTTGTAAAAGAGCGTAGATGATTATTGCATTTACTCTCCTATTTGCAATGTGTTAAAAAAACGATTTTTTGACCTATGAATATCTGTAGACGCGGACACCCTACGATAAGTACCTAGGTAGGTTTTGAGACAAGTAAGAGTGCAAACGCACTACGCGTCAGCGGAACTGCGCGGCCGCGGCCCTGCCCGTCAAATTCGAATAAATGACGAAAGGGTTATTCCCTTAAAAGAAAGTACGGAAGTAGAATTCCCGTTGGAAAACATTAACATTTATTATAATTCTTTATAGCTACAATCAACTCACTCAATTGTTCTCGCAGATGCCGTAGTTTATTGGAAAACCTATAAAAGGGTTTGCATAGAGAGTGATTGTGTGATCTCCAGAAATTATCATAAGATATTCTAGTTATTGATTTTATGAACATATAAACTATAACGAATCAATTACACGCAAACTTTTGAAGTTCAAGAAATGGATACGAGGCCGCGCGGCTTATTTGGTGATTTTGTTCTTAATTGACATAAAGTGTCGCGGCCGCGCAGTTCCGCTGACGCGTAGTGCGTTTCCACCTTTAGGGTGCCAAAATAAAGGTTTACACAAGTTTATAGCTGACTTTCTCTCATTCACAGATACCTGCCCTTATTCGACTAGCTTGCGTCTCCACATTACAGTCTTCGGGTTTATTGTAAGTACCTAACTAACGCTAAATTCTATTTCAGTTCTGTGTCAGGTTGATATTGTCATTGTCAATAATGTTTCTCTATATCTATCTTTAAAACTGAACTTAAGAATCCGGCGACAGCTGATCGCAACTTCAATTCGTGAATTATTATGTTCCGTAATACCAAAAATGATGACTGAAAATTTGTTGAATCTTCGACATTGTGTTGTTATTCTGTAACTAGATAATATAAGCTATGTTCCTAAACAAACAAACCGTACGATATTTTTTTTTTTAATACAAAACAAATAGGACGAAAACATGTCATTTTAGACGTAAAAATATGTTTAATTCGTATTTGCATATTTTTGCTTACATTTCATTATAGGTGTGCATTATTAAGAAGAAAACCACCAGGGACCTAGATATATACTATTCGAATACAAAAAACAACATGATATAGTGGAAATATGCTCGAATTACAAATCATTTTGGTAGTAGGTACTACGTTTGTATGGGCAAATCATCATCCGCAGGCCTCTTAAATTAGTTTACTTTTCCTGTGCTGCTTGTGTGTGTACTTATAATTAATAAGACTATCTAAAAGGGCAAAACTTCCTTTTTTATATTGGTAGGATAAAGGCGAAGTTTGTGCAGTTTTGTCTACTGAATGAGTCGCGGTGATATAATCAAATCTACTTTTTCATCCCCCCATCTCGGAAAGAGTATTTTTGTTCTCGTTCGGTTTCATACTTATTGA
The DNA here is from genome assembly GCA_947086465.1 of Eupithecia exiguata. NCBI lineage: Eukaryota > Metazoa > Arthropoda > Insecta > Lepidoptera > Geometridae > Eupithecia > Eupithecia exiguata. The sequence continues at coordinate 5,973,286 of OX352253.1, forward strand.
AATATGATACCATTTACTAATATTTATTTATATTTATAATAACTTATTAGTTACTATTAACATAAACACATTTATTAATATGGTAACTTATTTGTAGCCTCGGATTATGCTTAGAGATTCTAATCAATATTTTGTTTGTTTCCAGGTAATGCATGATATCTCGACCGAGGCGTGCAGGCCGTTCTTCGTCATACTGCCACTGGATGACAGACAGAACGAGTCAATGAAAAAGTTCCTATGATTTTCATGCAAATAATCCGGAGTACCGACGTTAAAAACAGCTTGTTCCGTACATACTGTCTGGGTATGTACACGTGCCAACTATAGACTAGCTTTACCAGAAAAGCCATTAATACCTTTAGCTTACTCCGGAAAGACGCCACTCGAGATCGGATGATGTGATGGCAAAGAAGTCCGAAACACCCGTCTCGAAGAACATACTCGATGCATTGCAGTACATACCTCGGTAGCCTCGTATGAGATTATACTGGACTCATGTTTTGAGGCTCATAACATTCCCGTCTCGGAGAACATACTCGATGCATTGCAGTACATCGGTAGCCTTATAAGAGATTATACTGGACTCATGTTATGAGGCTCATAACATGAGTCCAGTATAATCTCTTATGACGTGGCTACCGATGTACTGCAATGCATCGAGTATGTTCTCCGAGACGGGAGTTTCGGACTTCTTTGCCATCATCCGATCTCGAGTGGCGTCTTTCCGGAGTAAGCTAAATCGCTCGGGTAACAGTATACTGACGGCTGTCTCTGACACGGTGTACAGCAATCCAATCTACCAGCATTGGATATCCGTTCACATGGACGGTAATAGAAATAGCGGCCCAGCAGCAGTTTGCTCTGGGTACTGTTTAGTTACATTATGTATATTGTCTTTTGTTTTTTTGTGTTTATTGTATTTTTATTTATGTTTTTGTAATATGGGTCCTTAATTTTTTACGGTTTTTTTTTATGAGTATGGAACCTACAAATGAGGAACAAAAGACAGACAAATTGAGCTTTGCCTAGAGAAGAGTCTCATCAAAAAACATCAATTTCAGGCGATCGCGAAGGTCCTGCCCTGCTCCCGATTCCCAGCCTTCGACGACGGTTCCTCCATCAAGTCTGATATCAACGCTCGTGCTGACGTAGTCATGATGATGAACATCTTCAACCACAAGCCGATGGCCTACGTCGAAATTGAAGATGAAGATGAGGTGATTAAGGAGTTTGTTTCAAGTTTGCGGGTAACTGTTGGTTTATCTAGGTTTGGTGGTTAATAAGCAGTAAGGTCTTGTATTTATGTATAATGTTATCTTATCTGATAGGCAGGTACCTAATTATTATCTGTATTAATAACCAATTACCAACGGTCGCCCTATGCTGTCCCCTGAGTCGTTAGTAGGGCGGCGGTTCTCTAATTCTTTATTTGTCAGTATGCTAAATGTCACCTCACTGTTTTAAATTACAAACTCCTGCCCGCGACCACAGAATAACTAACAGTAAACAAAGAAAGAAAGTACATTTATTTGAAACCCAGAAGCACAAATATTAGAAAGGTACACTACAAAAATAGATATTTAATTACAAAAACAGATAAATGAGAAGTGAAGAAACAGTATGCATATAAAATCAAAATTTGTCAAGCAGAAAATCACTAACGCTATAATAACATTTTTCTATAAGTACATTCTTGAGTCTATTTTTAAATACATTCGACGTAACAGAGTCATTGTTGTTTATACATTTTACAGCATGATTATATATTTTGGGTGCCATGCCTAAAACACTTTTCCGTATAAGGGCAGTTTGTGATGGGTGCGTACAAAGTCTATTATCGTTATTCTTACGTCGGTTACGCTGGTGGATATCGTGTAGCGGCCGTCAAAGTTGCATTCACGATTGTATTAAACACCATAGGAACTTGAAACTGCTCTGACTATAGACTAAGTTTACGCTTGAGTCTGTAAGCATTATTCTGTTGTACTGATAATGTCAGTGCTAGTTGTTATGCTGGTGGATATCGTGTAGCGGCCGTCAAAGTTGCATTCACGATTGTATTAAACACCATAGGAACTTGAAACTGCTCTGACTATAGACTAAGTTTACGCTTGAGTCTATAAGCATTATTCTGTTGTACTGATAATGTCAGTGCTAGTTGTTATGCTGGTGGATATCGTGTAGCGGCCGTCAAAGTTGCATTCACGATTGTATTAAACACCATAGGAACTTGAAACTGCTCTGACTATAGACTAAGTTTACGCTTGAGTCTATAAGCATACGCATGAATATTTTGACTACGCACACATGTGAACATCTATTTAGCATAGGGACGACGCCATTTGTCAGTGAAAGAGAAGGCAGTGTCTGGCGTGGTTCTCAATGTTCGGGACGCGTGCGTGCGAGGGAGACAGTGTGACCGGGCGGGGAGGGGTTTTCAAAGCGGTCTATCGATCCATGGGTTTCGAAGCCAAGTAATTGTTTTTAACTGTTCTGAATTTAAACATGGGAGGAAGATTGTTACGGGTTCGGTTTCCGCCATGTGGTAAAATGTTTGTATGATACGATCTGTTGGGTTATCGACATAGCTCAGAGGATTAGCAAGCTGAAGTGGCTGGCCATATCTCGAGAAGAACCGACAACCATTGGAGTAAACGTGTTCTTGAGTGGAGACCACGACTCGGCAAACGTAGTGTAGGACGTGGGATGATGATTTGCGATATGGATAGAGCTATGGTCGGAGTTTCTATGAAGGACAGGATTCGTATATAGCACATCCGACAGAGAACCAAGGTTATCGACATAGCTCTAGTAATAAGCAAGCTATAGTGGCAGTGGGCTGGTCTTATCACAAGAAAAACCGATAACCGCTAGGGCAAACGTATTCTTGAGTGGAGACCGCGACTCGGCAAACGTAGTGTAGGACGTACTCCGACCAGGTGGGATGAAGTCCTGCGAAAGACTGCTGGCAGATGCTGGATGCGTCAAGCTGAAGACAGGGCACTATGGCGCTTATTAGGGGAGGCCTGTGGCCAACTGTTAAAAAATAAAGAAGTACCTAAGCCTACAGACTTGAAACTTGCAGGATGTAGGTCTAGCTAGTTTTATAAGTCGAGTACCTATTCTTTTGTAACACAGCTTCATCTATCAAATATTTCATTCCATTTCTTTGTGAAATTTGACATAAGTACGTAATTAATTACTCATAAAAACTCTGTGTATTGACTCTAATACTGTTTGTTTTGTTAACAGGAATTGAAGTCCGCTATATCGACGGAACCTCAGACTACAGAATCCTGATGTTAGACGCAAGCGACGATGAAAATCAGGCCGTGGACGTTATTCGGCACACAGCCGTTCGTTCGTGGACGCATAATCTGTGTTCGCAACATGCCAGCGCCAAGTAGCTCGAATTTGTAAAAGAGCGTAGATTATTATTACATTTACTCTCCTATTTGCAATGTGTTAAAAAACTATTTTTTGACCGTTGAATATCTGTAGACGCGGACACCCTACGATAAGTACCTAGGTAGGTTTAAGAGTGCAAACGCACTACGCGTCAACGGAACTGCGCGACCGCGGCACTGCCGTCAAATTAGAACAAATGATGAAAGGGTTATTCCCTTAAAAGAAAGTACCTACGGAAATAAAATTCCCGTTGGTCCCCACTAAAACATTAACATTTATTATAATTCTTTATAGCTACAATCAACTCAATTGTTCTCGCAGATGCCGTAGTTTATTGGAAAACCTATAAAAGGGTTTGTATAGAGAGTGATTGTGTGATCTCCAGTAATTATCATAAGATATTCTAATTATTGATTTTATGAACATATAAACTATAACGAATCAATTACACGCAAACTTTTGAAGTTCAAGAAATGGATACGAGGCCGCGCGGCTTATTTGGTGATTTTGTTCTTAATTGACATAAAGTGTCGCGGCCGCGCAGTTCCGCTGACGCGTAGTGCGTTTCCACCTTTAGGGTGCCAAAATAAAGGTTCACACAAGTTTATAGCTGACTTTCTCTCATTCACAGATACCGGCCCTTATTCGACTAATTTTGTTGAACTATGAGCTTGCGTCTCCACATTACAGTCTTCGGATTTATTGTAAGTACTTAGCTAACGCTAAATTCTATTTCAGTTCTGTGTCAGGTTGATATTGTCTTTGTTAATATGTTTCTCTATATCTATCTTTAAAACTGAACTTAAGAATCCGGCGACAGCTGCTCGCAACTTCAATTCGTGAATTATTATGTTCTGTAATACCAAAAATGATGACTGAAAATTTGTTGAATCTTCGACATTGTGTTGTTATTCTGTAACTAGACAATATAAGCTATGTTCCTAAACAAACAAACCGTACGAGATTTTTGTTTTTAATACAAAACAAATAAGACGAAAACATGTCATTTTAGACGTAAAAATATGTTAAATTCGATTTTGCATATTTTTGCTTACATTGCATTATAGGTGTGTATTATTAAGAAGAAAACCACCAGGGACCTAGATATATACTATTTGAATACAAAACACAACATGATATAGTGGAAATATGCTCGAATTACAAATCATTTTGGTAGTAGGTACCTACGTTTATATGGGCAAATCATCATCCGCAGGCCTCTTAAATTAGTTTACTTTTTCTGTGCTGCTTGTGTGTGTACTTATAATTAAAAAGTCTATCTAAAAGGGCAAAACTTCCTTTTTTATATTAGTAGGATAAAGGCGAAGTTTGTGCAGTTTTGTCTACTGAATGAGTCGCGGTGATATAATCAAATCTACTTTTTCATCCCCCCATCTCGGAAAGAGTATTTTTGTTCTCGTTCGGTTTCATACTTATTGAAATATGATACCATTTACTAATATTTATTTATATTTATAATAACTTATTAGTTACTATTAACATAAACACATTTATTAATATGGTAACTTATTTGTAGCCTCGGATTATGCTTAGAGATTCTAATCAATATTTTGTTTGTTTCCAGGTAATGCATGATATCTCGACCGAGGCGTGCAGGCCGTTCTTCGTCATACTGCCACTGGATGACAGACAGAACGAGTCAATGAAAAAGTTCCTATGATTTTCATGCAAATAATCCGGAGTACCGACGTTAAAAACAGCTTGTTCCGTACATACTGTCTGGGTATGTACACGTGCCAACTATAGACTAGCTTTACCAGAAAAGCCATTAATACCTTTAGCTTACTCCGGAAAGACGCCACTCGAGATCGGATGATGTGATGGCAAAGAAGTCCGAAACACCCGTCTCGAAGAACATACTCGATGCATTGCAGTACATACCTCGGTAGCCTCGTATGAGATTATACTGGACTCATGTTTTGAGGCTCATAACATTCCCGTCTCGGAGAACATACTCGATGCATTGCAGTACATCGGTAGCCTTATAAGAGATTATACTGGACTCATGTTATGAGGCTCATAACATGAGTCCAGTATAATCTCTTATGACGTGGCTACCGATGTACTGCAATGCATCGAGTATGTTCTCCGAGACGGGAGTTTCGGACTTCTTTGCCATCATCCGATCTCGAGTGGCGTCTTTCCGGAGTAAGCTAAATCGCTCGGGTAACAGTATACTGACGGCTGTCTCTGACACGGTGTACAGCAATCCAATCTACCAGCATTGGATATCCGTTCACATGGACGGTAATAGAAATAGCGGCCCAGCAGCAGTTTGCTCTGGGTACTGTTTAGTTACATTATGTATATTGTCTTTTGTTTTTTTGTGTTTATTGTATTTTTATTTATGTTTTTGTAATATGGGTCCTTAATTTTTTACGGTTTTTTTTTATGAGTATGGAACCTACAAATGAGGAACAAAAGACAGACAAATTGAGCTTTGCCTAGAGAAGAGTCTCATCAAAAAACATCAATTTCAGGCGATCGCGAAGGTCCTGCCCTGCTCCCGATTCCCAGCCTTCGACGACGGTTCCTCCATCAAGTCTGATATCAACGCTCGTGCTGACGTAGTCATGATGATGAACATCTTCAACCACAAGCCGATGGCCTACGTCGAAATTGAAGATGAAGATGAGGTGATTAAGGAGTTTGTTTCAAGTTTGCGGGTAACTGTTGGTTTATCTAGGTTTGGTGGTTAATAAGCAGTAAGGTCTTGTATTTATGTATAATGTTATCTTATCTGATAGGCAGGTACCTAATTATTATCTGTATTAATAACCAATTACCAACGGTCGCCCTATGCTGTCCCCTGAGTCGTTAGTAGGGCGGCGGTTCTCTAATTCTTTATTTGTCAGTATGCTAAATGTCACCTCACTGTTTTAAATTACAAACTCCTGCCCGCGACCACAGAATAACTAACAGTAAACAAAGAAAGAAAGTACATTTATTTGAAACCCAGAAGCACAAATATTAGAAAGGTACACTACAAAAATAGATATTTAATTACAAAAACAGATAAATGAGAAGTGAAGAAACAGTATGCATATAAAATCAAAATTTGTCAAGCAGAAAATCACTAACGCTATAATAACATTTTTCTATAAGTACATTCTTGAGTCTATTTTTAAATACATTCGACGTAACAGAGTCATTGTTGTTTATACATTTTACAGCATGATTATATATTTTGGGTGCCATGCCTAAAACACTTTTCCGTATAAGGGCAGTTTGTGATGGGTGCGTACAAAGTCTATTATCGTTATTCTTACGTCGGTTACGCTGGTGGATATCGTGTAGCGGCCGTCAAAGTTGCATTCACGATTGTATTAAACACCATAGGAACTTGAAACTGCTCTGACTATAGACTAAGTTTACGCTTGAGTCTGTAAGCATTATTCTGTTGTACTGATAATGTCAGTGCTAGTTGTTATGCTGGTGGATATCGTGTAGCGGCCGTCAAAGTTGCATTCACGATTGTATTAAACACCATAGGAACTTGAAACTGCTCTGACTATAGACTAAGTTTACGCTTGAGTCTATAAGCATTATTCTGTTGTACTGATAATGTCAGTGCTAGTTGTTATGCTGGTGGATATCGTGTAGCGGCCGTCAAAGTTGCATTCACGATTGTATTAAACACCATAGGAACTTGAAACTGCTCTGACTATAGACTAAGTTTACGCTTGAGTCTATAAGCATACGCATGAATATTTTGACTACGCACACATGTGAACATCTATTTAGCATAGGGACGACGCCATTTGTCAGTGAAAGAGAAGGCAGTGTCTGGCGTGGTTCTCAATGTTCGGGACGCGTGCGTGCGAGGGAGACAGTGTGACCGGGCGGGGAGGGGTTTTCAAAGCGGTCTATCGATCCATGGGTTTCGAAGCCAAGTAATTGTTTTTAACTGTTCTGAATTTAAACATGGGAGGAAGATTGTTACGGGTTCGGTTTCCGCCATGTGGTAAAATGTTTGTATGATACGATCTGTTGGGTTATCGACATAGCTCAGAGGATTAGCAAGCTGAAGTGGCTGGCCATATCTCGAGAAGAACCGACAACCATTGGAGTAAACGTGTTCTTGAGTGGAGACCACGACTCGGCAAACGTAGTGTAGGACGTGGGATGATGATTTGCGATATGGATAGAGCTATGGTCGGAGTTTCTATGAAGGACAGGATTCGTATATAGCACATCCGACAGAGAACCAAGGTTATCGACATAGCTCTAGTAATAAGCAAGCTATAGTGGCAGTGGGCTGGTCTTATCACAAGAAAAACCGATAACCGCTAGGGCAAACGTATTCTTGAGTGGAGACCGCGACTCGGCAAACGTAGTGTAGGACGTACTCCGACCAGGTGGGATGAAGTCCTGCGAAAGACTGCTGGCAGATGCTGGATGCGTCAAGCTGAAGACAGGGCACTATGGCGCTTATTAGGGGAGGCCTGTGGCCAACTGTTAAAAAATAAAGAAGTACCTAAGCCTACAGACTTGAAACTTGCAGGATGTAGGTCTAGCTAGTTTTATAAGTCGAGTACCTATTCTTTTGTAACACAGCTTCATCTATCAAATATTTCATTCCATTTCTTTGTGAAATTTGACATAAGTACGTAATTAATTACTCATAAAAACTCTGTGTATTGACTCTAATACTGTTTGTTTTGTTAACAGGAATTGAAGTCCGCTATATCGACGGAACCTCAGACTACAGAATCCTGATGTTAGACGCAAGCGACGATGAAAATCAGGCCGTGGACGTTATTCGGCACACAGCCGTTCGTTCGTGGACGCATAATCTGTGTTCGCAACATGCCAGCGCCAAGTAGCTCGAATTTGTAAAAGAGCGTAGATTATTATTACATTTACTCTCCTATTTGCAATGTGTTAAAAAACTATTTTTTGACCGTTGAATATCTGTAGACGCGGACACCCTACGATAAGTACCTAGGTAGGTTTAAGAGTGCAAACGCACTACGCGTCAACGGAACTGCGCGACCGCGGCACTGCCGTCAAATTAGAACAAATGATGAAAGGGTTATTCCCTTAAAAGAAAGTACCTACGGAAATAAAATTCCCGTTGGTCCCCACTAAAACATTAACATTTATTATAATTCTTTATAGCTACAATCAACTCAATTGTTCTCGCAGATGCCGTAGTTTATTGGAAAACCTATAAAAGGGTTTGTATAGAGAGTGATTGTGTGATCTCCAGTAATTATCATAAGATATTCTAATTATTGATTTTATGAACATATAAACTATAACGAATCAATTACACGCAAACTTTTGAAGTTCAAGAAATGGATACGAGGCCGCGCGGCTTATTTGGTGATTTTGTTCTTAATTGACATAAAGTGTCGCGGCCGCGCAGTTCCGCTGACGCGTAGTGCGTTTCCACCTTTAGGGTGCCAAAATAAAGGTTCACACAAGTTTATAGCTGACTTTCTCTCATTCACAGATACCGGCCCTTATTCGACTAATTTTGTTGAACTATGAGCTTGCGTCTCCACATTACAGTCTTCGGATTTATTGTAAGTACTTAGCTAACGCTAAATTCTATTTCAGTTCTGTGTCAGGTTGATATTGTCTTTGTTAATATGTTTCTCTATATCTATCTTTAAAACTGAACTTAAGAATCCGGCGACAGCTGCTCGCAACTTCAATTCGTGAATTATTATGTTCTGTAATACCAAAAATGATGACTGAAAATTTGTTGAATCTTCGACATTGTGTTGTTATTCTGTAACTAGACAATATAAGCTATGTTCCTAAACAAACAAACCGTACGAGATTTTTGTTTTTAATACAAAACAAATAAGACGAAAACATGTCATTTTAGACGTAAAAATATGTTAAATTCGATTTTGCATATTTTTGCTTACATTGCATTATAGGTGTGTATTATTAAGAAGAAAACCACCAGGGACCTAGATATATACTATTTGAATACAAAACACAACATGATATAGTGGAAATATGCTCGAATTACAAATCATTTTGGTAGTAGGTACCTACGTTTATATGGGCAAATCATCATCCGCAGGCCTCTTAAATTAGTTTACTTTTTCTGTGCTGCTTGTGTGTGTACTTATAATTAAAAAGTCTATCTAAAAGGGCAAAACTTCCTTTTTTATATTAGTAGGATAAAGGCGAAGTTTGTGCAGTTTTGTCTACTGAATGAGTCGCGGTGATATAATCAAATCTACTTTTTCATCCCCCCATCTCGGAAAGAGTATTTTTGTTCTCGTTCGGTTTCATACTTATTGAAATATGATACCATTTACTAATATTTATTTATATTTATAATAACTTATTAGTTACTATTAACATAAACACATTTATTAATATGGTAACTTATTTGTAGCCTCGGATTATGCTTAGAGATTCTAATCAATATTTTGTTTGTTTCCAGGTAATGCATGATATCTCGACCGAGGCGTGCAGGCCGTTCTTCGTCATACTGCCACTGGATGACAGACAGAACGAGTCAATGAAAAAGTTCCTATGATTTTCATGCAAATAATCCGGAGTACCGACGTTAAAAACAGCTTGTTCCGTACATACTGTCTGGGTATGTACACGTGCCAACTATAGACTAGCTTTACCAGAAAAGCCATTAATACCTTTAGCTTACTCCGGAAAGACGCCACTCGAGATCGGATGATGTGATGGCAAAGAAGTCCGAAACACCCGTCTCGAAGAACATACTCGATGCATTGCAGTACATACCTCGGTAGCCTCGTATGAGATTATACTGGACTCATGTTTTGAGGCTCATAACATTCCCGTCTCGGAGAACATACTCGATGCATTGCAGTACATCGGTAGCCTTATAAGAGATTATACTGGACTCATGTTATGAGGCTCATAACATGAGTCCAGTATAATCTCTTATGACGTGGCTACCGATGTACTGCAATGCATCGAGTATGTTCTCCGAGACGGGAGTTTCGGACTTCTTTGCCATCATCCGATCTCGAGTGGCGTCTTTCCGGAGTAAGCTAAATCGCTCGGGTAACAGTATACTGACGGCTGTCTCTGACACGGTGTACAGCAATCCAATCTACCAGCATTGGATATCCGTTCACATGGACGGTAATAGAAATAGCGGCCCAGCAGCAGTTTGCTCTGGGTACTGTTTAGTTACATTATGTATATTGTCTTTTGTTTTTTTGTGTTTATTGTATTTTTATTTATGTTTTTGTAATATGGGTCCTTAATTTTTTACGGTTTTTTTTTATGAGTATGGAACCTACAAATGAGGAACAAAAGACAGACAAATTGAGCTTTGCCTAGAGAAGAGTCTCATCAAAAAACATCAATTTCAGGCGATCGCGAAGGTCCTGCCCTGCTCCCGATTCCCAGCCTTCGACGACGGTTCCTCCATCAAGTCTGATATCAACGCTCGTGCTGACGTAGTCATGATGATGAACATCTTCAACCACAAGCCGATGGCCTACGTCGAAATTGAAGATGAAGATGAGGTGATTAAGGAGTTTGTTTCAAGTTTGCGGGTAACTGTTGGTTTATCTAGGTTTGGTGGTTAATAAGCAGTAAGGTCTTGTATTTATGTATAATGTTATCTTATCTGATAGGCAGGTACCTAATTATTATCTGTATTAATAACCAATTACCAACGGTCGCCCTATGCTGTCCCCTGAGTCGTTAGTAGGGCGGCGGTTCTCTAATTCTTTATTTGTCAGTATGCTAAATGTCACCTCACTGTTTTAAATTACAAACTCCTGCCCGCGACCACAGAATAACTAACAGTAAACAAAGAAAGAAAGTACATTTATTTGAAACCCAGAAGCACAAATATTAGAAAGGTACACTACAAAAATAGATATTTAATTACAAAAACAGATAAATGAGAAGTGAAGAAACAGTATGCATATAAAATCAAAATTTGTCAAGCAGAAAATCACTAACGCTATAATAACATTTTTCTATAAGTACATTCTTGAGTCTATTTTTAAATACATTCGACGTAACAGAGTCATTGTTGTTTATACATTTTACAGCATGATTATATATTTTGGGTGCCATGCCTAAAACACTTTTCCGTATAAGGGCAGTTTGTGATGGGTGCGTACAAAGTCTATTATCGTTATTCTTACGTCGGTTACGCTGGTGGATATCGTGTAGCGGCCGTCAAAGTTGCATTCACGATTGTATTAAACACCATAGGAACTTGAAACTGCTCTGACTATAGACTAAGTTTACGCTTGAGTCTGTAAGCATTATTCTGTTGTACTGATAATGTCAGTGCTAGTTGTTATGCTGGTGGATATCGTGTAGCGGCCGTCAAAGTTGCATTCACGATTGTATTAAACACCATAGGAACTTGAAACTGCTCTGACTATAGACTAAGTTTACGCTTGAGTCTATAAGCATTATTCTGTTGTACTGATAATGTCAGTGCTAGTTGTTATGCTGGTGGATATCGTGTAGCGGCCGTCAAAGTTGCATTCACGATTGTATTAAACACCATAGGAACTTGAAACTGCTCTGACTATAGACTAAGTTTACGCTTGAGTCTATAAGCATACGCATGAATATTTTGACTACGCACACATGTGAACATCTATTTAGCATAGGGACGACGCCATTTGTCAGTGAAAGAGAAGGCAGTGTCTGGCGTGGTTCTCAATGTTCGGGACGCGTGCGTGCGAGGGAGACAGTGTGACCGGGCGGGGAGGGGTTTTCAAAGCGGTCTATCGATCCATGGGTTTCGAAGCCAAGTAATTGTTTTTAACTGTTCTGAATTTAAACATGGGAGGAAGATTGTTACGGGTTCGGTTTCCGCCATGTGGTAAAATGTTTGTATGATACGATCTGTTGGGTTATCGACATAGCTCAGAGGATTAGCAAGCTGAAGTGGCTGGCCATATCTCGAGAAGAACCGACAACCATTGGAGTAAACGTGTTCTTGAGTGGAGACCACGACTCGGCAAACGTAGTGTAGGACGTGGGATGATGATTTGCGATATGGATAGAGCTATGGTCGGAGTTTCTATGAAGGACAGGATTCGTATATAGCACATCCGACAGAGAACCAAGGTTATCGACATAGCTCTAGTAATAAGCAAGCTATAGTGGCAGTGGGCTGGTCTTATCACAAGAAAAACCGATAACCGCTAGGGCAAACGTATTCTTGAGTGGAGACCGCGACTCGGCAAACGTAGTGTAGGACGTACTCCGACCAGGTGGGATGAAGTCCTGCGAAAGACTGCTGGCAGATGCTGGATGCGTCAAGCTGAAGACAGGGCACTATGGCGCTTATTAGGGGAGGCCTGTGGCCAACTGTTAAAAAATAAAGAAGTACCTAAGCCTACAGACTTGAAACTTGCAGGATGTAGGTCTAGCTAGTTTTATAAGTCGAGTACCTATTCTTTTGTAACACAGCTTCATCTATCAAATATTTCATTCCATTTCTTTGTGAAATTTGACATAAGTAAGTAATTAATTACTCATAAAAACTCTGTGTATTGACTCTAATACTGTTTGTTTTGTTAACAGGAATTGAAGTCCGCTATATCGACGGAACCTCAGACTACAGAATCCTGATGTTAGACGCAAGCGACGATGAAAATCAGGCCGTGGACGTTATTCGGCACACAGCCGTTCGTTCGTGGACGCATAATCTGTGTTCGCAACATGCCAGCGCCAAGTAGCTCGAATTTGTAAAAGAGCGTAGATTATTATTACATTTACTCTCCTATTTGCAATGTGTTAAAAAACTATTTTTTGACCGTTGAATATCTGTAGACGCGGACACCCTACGATAAGTACCTAGGTAGGTTTAAGAGTGCAAACGCACTACGCGTCAACGGAACTGCGCGACCGCGGCACTGCCGTCAAATTAGAACAAATGATGAAAGGGTTATTCCCTTAAAAGAAAGTACCTACGGAAATAAAATTCCCGTTGGTCCCCACTAAAACATTAACATTTATTATAATTCTTTATAGCTACAATCAACTCAATTGTTCTCGCAGATGCCGTAGTTTATTGGAAAACCTATAAAAGGGTTTGTATAGAGAGTGATTGTGTGATCTCCAGTAATTATCATAAGATATTCTAATTATTGATTTTATGAACATATAAACTATAACGAATCAATTACACGCAAACTTTTGAAGTTCAAGAAATGGATACGAGGCCGCGCGGCTTATTTGGTGATTTTGTTCTTAATTGACATAAAGTGTCGCGGCCGCGCAGTTCCGCTGACGCGTAGTGCGTTTCCACCTTTAGGGTGCCAAAATAAAGGTTCACACAAGTTTATAGCTGACTTTCTCTCATTCACAGATACCGGCCCTTATTCGACTAATTTTGTTGAACTATGAGCTTGCGTCTCCACATTACAGTCTTCGGATTTATTGTAAGTACTTAGCTAACGCTAAATTCTATTTCAGTTCTGTGTCAGGTTGATATTGTCTTTGTTAATATGTTTCTCTATATCTATCTTTAAAACTGAACTTAAGAATCCGGCGACAGCTGCTCGCAACTTCAATTCGTGAATTATTATGTTCTGTAATACCAAAAATGATGACTGAAAATTTGTTGAATCTTCGACATTGTGTTGTTATTCTGTAACTAGACAATATAAGCTATGTTCCTAAACAAACCACCCGTACGAGATTTTTGTTTTTAATACAAAACAAATAAGACGAAAACATGTCATTTTAGACGTAAAAATATGTTAAATTCGATTTTGCATATTTTTGCTTACATTGCATTATAGGTGTGTATTATTAAGAAGAAAACCACCAGGGACCTAGATATATACTATTTGAATACAAAACACAACATGATATAGTGGAAATATGCTCGAATTACAAATCATTTTGGTAGTAGGTACCTACGTTTATATGGGCAAATCATCATCCGCAGGCCTCTTAAATTAGTTTACTTTTTCTGTGCTGCTTGTGTGTGTACTTATAATTAAAAAGTCTATCTAAAAGGGCAAAACTTCCTTTTTTATATTAGTAGGATAAAGGCGAAGTTTGTGCAGTTTTGTCTACTGAATGAGTCGCGGTGATATAATCAAATCTACTTTTTCATCCCCCCATCTCGGAAAGAGTATTTTTGTTCTCGTTCGGTTTCATACTTATTGAAATATGATAACATAGACATAGACATAGACATTCGTTTATTTGCTGCTGCAGTACAAAACATAAGTAGGTACATAAAAATATAGTTTAAGAAAAAAAAGTAACAGTTTAACATAGAGAACATAAACAATTTCACAAAACATTTTTCAAAAAGACTGAGTGTGCCGTGTTACAGCAGCAAAAAGGTCTCGACTCAGCATAAATGCCTTACCACTCAAGAGTAGATAGGCGCTGATATTCTGCCGAAACCATTTCATTTAACATTTACTAATATTTATTTATACTTATAATAACTTATTAGTTACTATTAACATAAACACATTTATTAATATGGTAACTTATTTGTAGCCTCGGATTATGCTTAGAGATTCTAATCAATATTTTGTTTGTTTCCAGGCAATGCATGGTATCTCGACTGAGGCGCGCAGGCCGTTCTTTGTCATACTGCCACTGGATGACAGACAGAACGAATCAATGAAATAGTTCCTATGGTATTCTTATGAATACCTAATTCGGAGTACCGACGTTAAAAACAACTTGTTCCGTACATATTGTCTGGGTATGTACACGTGCCAACTATGGACTAGCTTTACCAGAAAAGCCATTGATACGATTAGCTTACTCCGGAAAGACGCCACTCGAGATCGGATGATGGCAAAGAAGTCTGAAGTTAGGTGTATTTACTTACGCGGTAAAATATGTGATGCCTTGGGCTTTGTTTTTTGTTTTGGAGCTATTTGTACACCTGGTGAACGAACACGAGAGCATTGTCGTGGTGATTTAGTCGAAATTACACAAAATCATACGTCGTAGCAAGCACGCGAAACACAAATGCCATCGCCCGCGCCGCCGGTCCGACTATGACTGAGTTAAGGGAACATAGTTGAACCTAACTTGAGCTATCCACTTTCGAGATGGTAATGCCTCATCTCCCTTTTTTACTTTTATCGAAGTTCAAAACCCTTGTTTTTGCCCTGTCCGTACTCCTTCCTTCGTGAATATCTCAGTAACTACCGATGTAGAAGGTGTATCAAATTAAAGGCATAAGTTACATTTCAACTTTGTTTAAAAAATTATGTAGTATCCTTACTTATTGAAATCTCACTATATAATATTATAAACGTGAAAGTTTAGATGGATGGATGGATAGATAGATGGATGGATGTTTGTTCCTTTATCACGCCAGAACGGCAAAACGGATCTGGATTAAATTTGGCAAAGAGATAGATTATAGTCTGGAATAGGACATAGGCTACTTTTTATCCCGAAATTCCTACGGGAACGGGAACTACGCGGGTGAATATTTAAAAAAAGTTTGAAAATGTACGCCCACTATCTCCGAAGTTTGCAGAACAAATCCTGTCAAATGTACCAAGCGTTTGTGTAGATAAAACATATAGAAAAGTCTGATAAAATAACAGTTTTTGAAAAATGGTCAAAAAGGGGGGGAAATTTTCGAAAGGGGGGCTACCTAGGGTATCAAATGAAAGTTATTAGTTTGTAAATTTGAAACAGTTCTTAAAATTTCGTTAGGTTTCATATGTACTTATTGAAATATGATAACATTTACTAATATTTATTAATATAGTAACTTATTAATTACTATTAACATAAACACATTTATTAATATGGTAACTTATTTGTAGCCTCGGATTATGCTTAGAGATGCTAATCAATATTTTGTTTGTTTCCAGGCAATGCATGATATCTCGACCGAGGCGTGCAGGCCGTTCTTCGTCATACTGCCACTGGATGACATACAGAACGAGTCAATGAAAAAGTTCCTATGATTTTCATGCAAATAATCCGGAGTACCGACGTTAAAAACAGCTTGTTCCGTACATACTGTCTGGGTATGTACACGTGCCAACTATAGACTAGCTTTACCAGAAAAGCCATTAATACCTTTAGCTTACTCCGGAAAGACGCCACTCGAGATCGGATGATGTGATGGCAAAGAAGTCCGAAACACCCGTCTCGAAGAACATACTCGATGCATTGCAGTACCTCGGTAGCCTCGTATGAGATTATACTGGACTCATGTTTTGAGGCTCCTAACATTCCCGTCTCGGAGAACATACTCGATGCATTGCAGTACATCGGTAGCCTCAAGATATTATCCTGGACCCATGTTATGAGGCTCATAACATGGGCTCATAACAGTATAATCTCTTATGACGTGGCTACCGATGTACTGCAATGCATCGAGTATGTTCTCCGAGACGGGAGTTTCGGACTTCTTTGCCATCATCCGATCTCGAGTGGCGTCTTTCCGGAGTAAGCTAAATCGCTCGGGTAACAGTATACTGACGGCTGTCTCTGACACGGTGTACAGCAATCCAATCTACCAGCATTGGATATCCGTTCACATGGACGGTAATAGAAATAGCGGCCCAGCAGCAGTTTGCTCTGGGTACTGTTTAGTTACATTATGTATATTGTCTTTTGTTTTTTTGTGTTTATTGTATTTACATTTATGTTTTTGTAATATGGGTCCTTAATTTTTTACGGTTTTTTTTTAAATTTGAGTATGGAACCTACAAATGAGGAACAAAAGACAGACAAATTGAGCTTTGCCTAGAGAAGAGTCTCATCAAAAAACATCAATTTCAGGCGATCGCGAAGGTCCTGCCCTGCTCCCGATTCCCAGCCTTCGACGGCGGTTCCTCCATCAAGTCCGATATCAACCCTCGTGCTGACGTAGTCATGATGATGAACATCTTCAACCACAAGCCAATGGCCTACGTCGAAATTGAAGATGAAGATGAGGTGATTAAGGAGTTTGTTTCAAGTTTGCGGGTAACTGTTGGTTTATCTAGGTTTGGTGGATAATAAGCAGTAAGGTCTTGTATTTATGTATAATGTTATCTTATCTGATAGGCAGGTACCTAATTATTATCTGTATTAATAACCAATTACCAACGGTCGCCCTATGCTGTCCCCTGAGTCGTTAGTAGGGCGGCGGTTCTCTAATTCTTTATTTGTCAGTATGCTAAATGTCACCTCACTGTTTTAAATTACAAACTCCTGCCCGCGACCACAGAATAACTAACAGTAAACAAAGAAAGAAAGTACATTTATTTGAAACCCAGAAGCACAAATATTAGAAAGGTACACTACAAAAATAGATATTTAATTACAAAAACAGATAAATGAGAAGTGAAGAAACAGTATGTATATAAAATCAAAATTTGTCAAGCAGAAAATCACTAACGCTATAATAACATTTTTCTATAAGTACATTCTTGAGTCTATTTTTAAATACATTCGACGTAACAGAGTTATTGTTGTTTATACATTTTACAGCATGATTATATATTTTGGGTGCCATGCCTAAAACACTTTTCCGTATAAGGGCAGTTTGTGATGGGTGCGTACAAAGTCTATTATCGTTATTCTTACGTCGGTTACGCTGGTGGATATCGTGTAGCGGCCGTCAAAGTTGCATTCACGATTGTAATAAACACCATAGGAACTTGAAACTGCTCTGACTATAGACTAAGTTTACGCTTGAGTCTATAAGCATTATTCTGTTGTACTGATAATGTCAGTGCTAGTTGTTATGCTGGTGGATATCGTGTAGCGGCCGTCAAAGTTGCATTCACGATTGTATTAAACACCATAGGAACTTGAAACTGCTCTGACTATAGACTAAGTTTACGCTTGAGTCTATAAGCATTATTCTGTTGTACTGATAATGTCAGTGCTAGTTGTTATGCCGGTGGATATCGTGTAGCGGCCGTCAAAGTTGCATTCACGATTGTATTAAACACCATAGGAACTTGAAACTGCTCTGACTATAGACTAAGTTTACGCTTGAGTCAATAAGTATTATTCTGTTGTACTGATAATGTCAGTGCTAGTTGTTATGCTGGTGGATATCGTGTAGCGGCCGTCAAAGTTGCATTCACGATTGTATTAAACACCATAGGAACTTGAAACACAACATAGACTAAGAATGAATTGTACGTACATGTAAGCAAATAAATGAAATTGAAACCGCTCTGACTATAGACTAAGTTTACGCTTGCGTCAATAAGTATTATTCTGTTGTACTGATAATGTCACTGGTTGTTGTTATGCTGGTGGATATCGTGTAGCAGCCGTCAAAGTTGCATTCACGATTGTATTAAACACCATAGGAACTTGAAACTGCTCTGACTATACACTAAGTTTACGCTTGCGTCTACAAGCATGATTCTGTTGTACTGATAATGTCAGTGCTAGTTGTTATGCTGGTGGATATCGTGTAGCGGCCGTCAAAGTTGCATTCACGATTGTATTAAAACCATAGGAACTTGAAACACAACATAGACTTAGAATGAATTGTACGTACATGTAAGCAAATAAATGAAATTGAAACCGCTCTGACTATAGACTAAGTTTACGCTTGCGTCAATAAGTATTATTCTGTTGTACTGATTATGTCACTGGTGGTTGTTATGCTGGTGGATATCGTGTAGCAGCCGTCAAAGTTGCATTCACGATTGTATTAAACACCATAGGAACTTGAAACTGCTCTGACTATACACTAAGTTTACGCTTGCGTCTACAAGCATGATTCTGTTGTACTGATAATGTCAGTGCTAGTTATTATGCTGGTGGATATCGTGTAGCGGCCGTCAAAGTTGCATTCACGATTGTATTAAACACCATAGGAACTTGAAACTGCTCTGACTATAGACTAAGTTTACGTTTGAGTCTACAAGCATGATTCTGTTGTACTGATAATGTCAGTGCTAGTTGTTATGCTGGTGGATATCGTGTAGCGGCCGTCAAAGTTGCATTCACGATTGTATTAAAACCATAGGAACTTGAAACACAACATAGACTTAGAATGAATTGTACGTACATGTAAGCAAATAAATGAAATTGAAACCGCTCTGACTATAGACTAAGTTTACGCTTGCGTCAATAAGTATTATTCTGTTGTACTGATTATGTCACTGGTGGTTGTTATGCTGGTGGATATCGTGTAGCAGCCGTCAAAGTTGCATTCACGATTGTATTAAACACCATAGGAACTTGAAACTGCTCTGACTATACACTAAGTTTACGCTTGCGTCTACAAGCATGATTCTGTTGTACTGATAATGTCAGTGCTAGTTGTTATGCTGGTGGATATCGTGTAGCGGCCGTCAAAGTTGCATTCACGATTGTATTTTAATACAATATTATTTTTTTATTTTTAGTATTTTAAAAAAATAGGAACTTGAAACTGCTGTCTTGTCGTAGGGGCTGTGTCGCTTGCCTCACGATATATCGCACACACGGTATATACACTTACACAGTAAGTGTAGTTATGGTAAAAGAACTTATATACCTTCCTGAAACATAAGTTCTTTAATTTTCCCTCGTGGTAATAGAAGATTTTTGTAGCAAGTAGCATCACTCACGAATTTTTCCTCATCGTCAAACGAGAGTTTCACTGTTTTAACGTTTTGCTAGTTGAAGAAGCAAGAACCATATCTTCATCTGTTACTGAGAGATATCATTATTTTACAAATTTTCTCTATTGTAACAGAGAGGTAGGAACGGTAATCGAGAGGTAGAAATCCTCTTTAATCCAGTTTCCCGAATTAAAAATCGAGAAGTATTTTCATTTGTTTTCTATTGAAAACCATAGGAACTTTTTCATTGAATCGTTCTGTTCTGTATAAAACTACCAACGTTGCGGCCATTGTTTAATTGTGGGCTGCGTTAATCCGACTCGCGAGTGGTTACAGCTGCTGTGCTTCCAATACTAGTGGCACCGGGCAGTAAATGTCGGTCGGTATCGGTATCTTGGTGCGCGGACACCTGCGCGTTCGTCCTTGCTTCTCTTCAGTGCCGTACGCCGCGCGCCGCCTGCCGTTCATAACAATATCTCTCATTCTGTCATGCCATACCATTTTATTGGTTATTTGATCAAAATAACCGAGAGAAAAATATTGTTTCACTCATTGCGAGTTTTTTAAAGCTTTATTATTTTCGTTGGATATGCATTTTAATTATTTTTCCTCTTGAACGCTCGAGAAGAGCTGTTACACTTTTCAATCACGATTTTACTTAAAACGATAAGAACTTGCGACTGTTTTGATTATCATGATGATGATTGTTCCCAACGCGATCATGATGATCAACACACGTTCTTTTCTATGAAGTGGATGGTATTGGCAACCTTAAAGGTCTTAAAAACTGACAAATACTCATCCTGGCGATTGATATCGGTGGATCTCGGTATTGATATCATGAGCGACTTCAAATCAATTGCGATAGGATCCCATCCACATTTGTAATTTTTTTTGCTCTCGTTGACATCAACGAGAGTGGAATGGGAGAATGCGTTTGGATTACTTACAGCTCCTACATAGCTGTAACTAATCCAAACCCATTTCGTTGAGGTTGTAAATTTGTATGAACTTTCCCTTTCGATAGCTCAAGAGGCAGGAAACATTATTATTTTCATGAATTTTCCCTCGTGGTAATTAATGATTTTGGTAGGTACCATCACTCACTAATTTTTCCTCGTCGTCAAACGAGAGTTTCACTATTTTTACTTCCTGCTAGTTGAAGAAGCAAGAACTATATTTTCATCTGTTACTGAGAGATCTCATTTTTTTTCCATTGTATCATAAGGTTAGTAATGGTAATCGAGAGGCAGAATGCCATTTGAATCCATTTTTCCTTATTGAAAATCGAGAAGTATTTTTATTCGTTTTCTTTTGAAAACCATAGGAACTTTCTCATTGACTCGTTCTGTCTGATCCATCGCTGGAAACATGTCAGCTCGTTCCCACCATGTAAACCATATTTCATTGCATTGGAAGTCTTAAACGAATATGTCGTTTCGAATGGAAGTGAAAACTTCTTTATGCGCCCTTTTATTAGGTTCCGTAGAACGTATAGGTAGAACTAAGAAATCCAGCTTTGAATACATTATCTTATTATAATTAGCACATTTACGTCCGTTACGCCATTTCCAATTCAGATTAACAAATAACACGAGGGTCAAAAACATTATATTAAATGCAGTATTCGTGTTTGTGTCAGGGTGTTAAGTTATTTTCGCAAGAACTTGTTCAAGGTTATGAAACAAAAAGCATGAAAAATATATATATCCAATCACGATTGTATTTTACACCATAGGAACTTGAGACTGCTCTGATCATAGAGTCAGTTCACGCTGGAGTATAAACTAGTAGTATCTTCGAATGCTAAAAATCTATTTATTAATGTATATATCTGTATAGTGGTTCAGTTTATAAAAATTTTGGATATAAATAAAGATTTCAAATAACTCATTTTATAAATTATAAAAACACCAGCATATTTTACAAAAAATAATGGTTAGAAAATTATAGTTTGCACAAAAGTAGCACTCCATAACTAATAGTGACTATGTCACTGAAATTATTATGCATTTAAAACCATAGGTACTTCCGTAGTAAGGTATGAATTGACCAGCATTATTTATTTATTTATAAAAAAAAAAAACATCATGTAGCGGCCGTCAAAGTTGCATTCACGATTGTATTAAACACCATAGGAACTTGAAACTGCTCTGACTATAGACTAAGTTTACGCTTGCATCCATCAGCATGATTCTATTGTACTGACGACCGATGTGACGCGGTGGGCGGTTTGCCTGCGACGCAGGAGGTTGCGGGTTCGATTCCCGCATCGGGAAAAATGTCGTATTCTATGTATAATAAAAAAAACTATATGTATTGTATTGTATTATGTATATCAGTTATCTGGTACCCATAACACAATCTGCTCTGCTTAGCTTGGGGCTAGGTGATGCTGTGTTAATTGTCCAGCAATATTTATTTATTTTATTTATTTATTAGTACATAGGAGGTTAGTATATAGGAACTACCTCTAGTTCAACTTTCAGTTTTATGATGTTTCGCATCTTGGAACTTCGAGGGCTAAGCTTTGATGAAAATGTTGCTAGAAATCACTCTATTGGTCATGAAATGACTTGAGGAGGTTCAATTAATTGAAATTATATTTAAATGATGGTTAGAAAACAAGTTTGAATGCTTAAAAGTCTCCATAGCGGACACCATAGGAACTTGAGACTTTATGAGTAAATACAAGCTTGCGTGATACGTGGATGAACTTGCATTAGTTGCGGGGCTGGAACACAGAGATTAAAACCACTACGGCTGGAATAATGCTCTGGGGGGTAGGTAGGTGGTCTTGAAGGCTCGTGGTTATCGTTGATGTTCCTTTTCAATATATTTTTTGACATTTGACCTTGGATTATCTGTAGACGCGGACACTCTACGATAAGAAGGTTTTAAGACAAGTTTTAGGGTGCCAAAATAAAGGTTTATACAAGTTCGTGGCTGACTTTCTCATTCCAAAGTGAAATCCTTAATTTTCCTGGACTATCAAGGTATTGCGGGATGCAGAATTATTGCAGCTTGGTTCTTTAAATGAGAGTAAATGTAATCATCTACGCTACTTTACAAATTCGAGCTACATTCCACATTTTTGGAACGAAGTTCCTTATCGCGCGTTGCGAAAGGGAGCTAGACCGAAAAACACATTGCGAACACATATGCGACTTGATATGATATCAAGTCCTCGAACTTCGGCTGTATGCCATTTGAATCCATTTTTCCTTATTGAAAATCAAGAAGTATTTTCATTCGTTTTCTATTGAAAACCATAGGAACTTTTTCATTGGCTCGTTCGTAGCTAATTAGCGTAGTGGTTACTATGGCTGTCATGTTACGTACCACTGCTCGGCGTCGTCTCCGTTCCATGCATTGCCTGGAAACAAACAAAATATTAATCAGAATCTTAAAGCAAAATTCGAGGCTACAAATAATTTACCGTATTTTTAATTTGACACGCGTAATTTTCAATTGAGTGTAGCTGACACATTTTCCAATCACGATTGTATTTTACACCATAGGAACTTGAGACTGCTCTGATCATAGAGTCAGTTCACGCTGGAGTATAAACTAGTAGTATCTTAGTACATAAAGGAACTACCTCTAGTTAAACGATTAGTTTTATAAATTTTCCCCATAATCATAATCATAATCATTTATTTGCCAGAATGTATGTACAAAAGGTCTTAATATTAAATATGTCCATTTACAATCTACCCATTCGGGTGTGCAAAATTTAATAAAGCGATTTTAACTAATAATTATTCTAAATGTCAATAAAATTCATACAAAATAACAATTAAATCAAAATATTAAAAACTTACACTACAATAAAAACAAAACAAGTTAGTTGGAGAAGTTAATCATTCCTTAAAATTCAAAAAATCTTTAACACTATAAAAACAATTTTCCAATAGCCAGTCTCTTAATTTACCTTTAAACAGGTTAAAAGGCAAATCTTTAAAACTATTGGGCAACTTATTGTAGATGGTAATGGCGTGATAGTAAGAGTTACGCTTAACAAGCTCAAGCCGACAAGGCGGGACGAACAATCTATTTTTGTGCCTTGTATGTCGAGTCATGACTTCCGCGTGCGTTTTAAAGTACTGGGGTATTGCTTGACAAAGACACAGATATCCCTGATGTACATGCAAGGTAACGGAAGGATCTTGAACCTCTTAAATAACGGCTTGCAACTATCCGTACTCCAAAGTCCACAGATAGCACGCACGGATTTTTTCTGTGCCTTAAAGGCTTTATCAAAGTCGACTGAGTTCCCCCACATAATAAGGCCATAGGCCAAGGTTGACGATACGTAGCCATGGTACGCCGTGAGGGCCGCCTCGATTGATACGCGGAGTCTTAGGCACTTTATTGCGTAGATAAATTTGTCAACTTTGCCACATACTACTTCTATGTGTGCCTTCCAGTTAAGATGCTGGTAGAGAATAATACCTAAAAATTTAACAGTCTCGACTTCCGCTATAAGTGTCATGTCAAACTTAACATTAATAACTTCTTTCATTTGCCGATATGTCCCAAATTGTACTACGCTAGTTTTACTAAGATTAATTTTAAGGTTATTCTGATTTAGCCAGTCAATTGTTTTACAAAGTGTGTCATTAATATCTTTTTCGAACGTCAGTTTATTTTGTCCTCTAATAATAATGGTAGTGTCGTCGGCAAATAGTATTGTTTTATGGTTAGTGATGTTAGGAAGATCATTTATATATAGAAGAAAGAGGAAAGGACCAAGAACGCTCCCTTGTGGAACTCCAGTGGTGCAAGCCTTAAAAGTAGATCTCACTTGAGTTTTTTTCGAGTTAATAGTTTTTGTTATCTCGACGCATTGTTGGCGAGTTTCAAGGTAACTTTTCAACCAGTCGTTTGCCTTTCCTCTAATGCCATACTTTTCCAACTTAAAAAGCAGAGTTTTGTGATCAACAAAATCAAACGCTTTAGACATGTCTAAAAGCAGCGCGACCACTGGGACTTTGTCATTGATTGCTTCTGTTAAAATCTTGACTAGGTTGAAGCAAGCAAGCGTTTGGGACCCATTGGGACTTCTTAGGGGTAAGCTTTTATTGAATGATGAGAGAAATCTATTTTTGCATCGCGAGACGGCCTAGCTTCGGCCGTCCAGCATCTAGTTCAGCTTCTCCAGCGACTCCGCCATAAAAACTATGTTATCATCGAATCGCAGGTGTGCGATAAAATCGCTGTTTATGTTGATGCCCATAACTTTCCAGTTAAGCGTCTTAAACATGTTTTCCAATTGACGCCCACAATTGGGCAGTAGGCCAGTTATTTTTAAAGAACTTATGTTCCTGGAATGAACAATTCAATTTTCCTTTGTGGTAATTCAAGATTTTGGTAGTAAGTTTTCGACAGTTTTACACGAGACGCAAAATATGTTACTCACTAATTTTCCCTCATCGTCAAAAGAGAGTTTCACTATTTTGGCGTCGTTGCAGTTGAAGAAGCAAGAACCATATTGTCGTCTGCAATTGAGAGATATCATTAATAATAAAAAGTATTGTAACATAGAGGTAGGAGGGATAATCGAGAGGCAGATAGCCATTTGAATCCATTTTTCCTTATTGAAAATTGAGAAGTATTTTTATTCGTTTTCTTTTGAAAACCATAGGAACTTTCTCATTGACTCGTTCTGTCTGATCCATCGCTGGAAACATGTCAGCTCGTTCCCACCATGTAAACCATATTTATTTTTATATTTATTTTGCATTGAAAGTTTGCAGTTGAAGTTAAAGTTAAATTGAAGTTTGAATTGGACAAATATGTCGTTTCGAATGGAAGTGAAAACTTCTTTACTATAGAAACTGGGGGGTAGGTAGGTGGTCTTGAAGCCTCAAGGTCATCTTTCATGTTCCTCTTCAATATATTTTTTGACATTTGACCTTGGATTATCTGTAGACGCGGACACTACGATAAGAAGGTTTTAAGACAAGTTTTAGGGTGACAAAATAAAGGTTTATACAAGTTCGTAGCTGACTATCTCATTCCAAAGTGAAATCCTTAATTTTCCTGGACTATCAAGGTATTGCGGGATGCAGAATTATTGCAGCTCGGTTCTTTAAATGAGAGTAAATGTAATCATCTACGCTACTTTACAAATTCGAGCTACATTCCACATTTTTGGAACGAAGTTCCTTATCGCGCGTTGCGAAAGGGAGCTAGACCGAAAAACACATTGCGAACACATATGCGACTTGATATGATATCAAGTCCTCGAACTTCGACTGTATGCCATTTGAATCCATTTTTCCTTATTGAAAATCAAGAAGTATTTTCATTCGTTTTCTATTGAAAACCATAGGAACTTTTTCATTGGCTCGTTCGTAGCTAATTAGCGTAGTGGTAACTATGGCTGTCATGTTACGTACCACTGCTCGGCGTCGTCTCCGTTCCATGCATTGCCTGGAAACAAACAAAATATTAATCAGAATCTTAAAGCAAAATTCGAGGCTACAAATAATTTACCGTATTTTTAATTTGACACGCGTAATTTTCAATTGAGTGTAGCTGACACATTTTCCAATCACGATTGTATTTTACACCATAGGAACTTGAGACTGCTCTGATCATAGAGTCAGTTCACGCTGGAGTGTAAACTAGTAGTATCTTAGTACATAAAGGAACTACCTCTAGTTAAACGATTCGTTTTATAAATTTTCCCCATTGGGACTTCGTGGGGTAAGCTTTTATTGAATGATGAAAGAAATCTATTTTTGCATCGCGAGACGGCCTAGCTTCGGCCGTCCAGCATCTAGATCAGCTCCTCCAGCGACTCCGCCATAAAAACTATGTTATCATCGAATCGCAGGTGTGAGATAAAATCGCTGTTTATGTTGATGCCCATAACTTTCCAGTTAAGCGTCTTAAACATGTTTTCCAATTGACGCCCACAAGTGGGCAGTAGGCCAGTTATTTTTAAAGAACTTATGTTCTTGGAATGAACAATTCAATTTTCCTTTGTGGTAATTCAAGATTTTGGTAGTAAGTTTTCGACAGTTTTACACGAGACGCAAAATATGTTACTCACTAATTTTCCCTCATCGTCAAAAGAGAGTTTCACTATTTTGGCGTCGTTGCAGTTGAAGAAGCAAGAACCATATTGTCGTCTGCAATTGAGAGATATCATTAATAATAAAAAGTATTGTAACATAGAGGTAGGAGGGATAATCGAGAGGCAGATAGCCATTTGAATCCATTTTTCCTTATTGAAAATTGAGAAGTATTTTTATTCGTTTTCTTTTGAAAACCATAGGAACTTTCTCATTGACTCGTTCTGTCTGATCCATCGCTGGAAACATGTCAGCTCGTTCCCACCATGTAAACCATATTTATTTTTATATTTATTTTGCATTGGAAGTTTGCAGTTGAAGTTAAAGTTAAATTGAAGTTTGTATTGGACAAATATGTCGTTTCGAATGGAAGTGAAAACTTCTTTACTATAGAAACTGGGGGGTAGGTAGGTGGTCTTGAAGCCTCAAGGTCATCTTTCATGTTCCTCTTCAATATATTTTTTGACATTTGACCTTGGATTATCTGTAGACGCGGACACTACGATAAGAAGGTTTTAAGACAAGTTTTAGGGTGTCAAAATAAAGGTTTATACAAGTTCGTAGCTGACTATCTCATTCCAAAGTGAAATCCTTAATTTTCCTGGACTATCAAGGTATTGCGGGATGCAGAATTATTGCAGCTTGGTTCTTTAAATGAGAGTAAATGTAATCATCTACGCTACTTTACAAATTCGAGCTACATTCCACATTTTTGGAACGAAGTTCCTTATCGCGCGTTGCGAAAGGGAGCTAGACCGAAAAACACATTGCGAACACATATGCGACTTGATATGATATCAAGTCCTCGAACTTCGACTGTATGCCATTTGAATCCATTTTTCCTTATTGAAAATCAAGAAGTATTTTCATTCGTTTTCTATTGAAAACCATAGGAACTTTTTCATTGGCTCGTTCGTAGCTAATTAGCGTAGTGGTAACTATGGCTGTCATGTTACGTACCACTGCTCGGCGTCGTCTCCGTTCCATGCATTGCCTGGAAACAAACAAAATATTAATCAGAATCTTAAAGCAAAATTCGAGGCTACAAATAATTTACCGTATTTTTAATTTGACACGCGTAATTTTCAATTGAGTGTAGCTGACACATTTTCCAATCACGATTGTATTTTACACCATAGGAACTTGAGACTGCTCTGATCATAGAGTCAGTTCACGCTGGAGTATAAACTAGTAGTATCTTAGTAAATAAAGGTTAAAGGTTAGGTATGTTTTGTACTGCAGCAGCAAATAAATGAATGTCTATGTCTAAAGGAACTACCTCTAGTTTAACGATTAGTTTTATAAATTTTCCCCATTGGAACTTCGAGGGGTAAGGTTTTATTGAATGATGATAGAAATCTTTTTATTAGTCATGACTTTCAATTTACAATTTGCCGGTTTAAGTAAGCTGACACATTTTCCAATCACGATTGTATTTAACACCATAGGAACTTGAGACTGTCCTGACTAAAGAGTAAGTTCTCGCTAGAATGTATAAGTAGTAGTTTCTTAGGTTTTTATTTATTATTTATCTGGGTAATCTCTAAGAAATTAATAAATCCCAAAAATCCAATCCGTTCGAATCCCGTTGAGATCGCAAATTTTTGGGATTTATTAATTTCTTAGTAGTTTCTTAGTAAATATAGGATTTACCTGAAGTTCAACGCTCAGTTTTATAATTATTTCCTCTTGGGACTTCGAGGGGTAACCTTTTTAAATAAAAATAAAAACCATAGGACCATCCTTAGCCGCCTGGGCCATGACGTGTTTTTTTTAGCAAGTTTTTAACCAACCCTTTCTCCCACGTGGTGAAACTAGGTGAGGTTTACTACCCCTCTACGAGAAATCGTGACACTGCGTTTGTTTGTTTACAACAAAGTATCTAAAAATCTTAATACAGGTAGCTATAATCTAATTTAAATATGGTAAATAAACACCGTGATGCTTGAAGGAATAAAACCGGCCAAGTGTGAGTTGGACTCGCGCACGAAGGGTTCCGTACCATTATCTATAAAAACGGCAAAAAATTCACGTTTGTGCCCTTTTAGATATTTGACCCTTAAATATTTATTTTATTCTGTTTTTTAGTATTTGTTGTTATAGCGGCAACAGAAATACGTCATCTGTGAAAATTTCAAATGTCTAATAACTATCACACCACACAGCCTGATGACAGACGGACAGCGGTGAGCTACTTGTAGATGGTTTGCAACAGTCTGCAGTTAGCTCAATTGTTTCAATTATAAGTACTAGTTTCAATTTTTAAATTGAAACTAGTACTTACAATCAAATTATAGATTTAAAAATCTATAATTTGATTTGTAATGTTCTTTGTTAATTAATCATATAACTGGTAGCGGGCAGCAGGAAAGTAATGAGAACTCAATTATTTTTATTGTAAATCCTAGTTTATTTTCTTAATTTGTAATTTTCTTTGTTAATAAATATAATAATGAGAACTCTTGAGCGTTAAGAGCGCCAATTGCTGCTTAGTTTTAAGTTGTTTTATTGGAAAATTTTGTTAGTATTATATTTTTTTTTTATTAAAGTTGTTTTATTGTAATATAATATTTTTTAGATTTAAGTTTAATATAATATTTTTTAGATTTAAGTTGTTTTATTGTAAAATTTAGTAAAGTATTATACTTTTTTTAGAATTTAGGTTGTTTTATTGTAAAATTTAGTTAAGTATTATACTATTTTTTAGATTTAAGTTGTTTTATTGTAAAATTTAGTTATGCACCTATTATATTTTTTTAGGTGTAAGTTGTTTTATTGTAAAATTTAGTTAAGTATTATACTTTTTTTTAGATTTAAGTTGTTTTATTGTAAAATTTAGTTAAGTATTATATATTTTTCGAAAATACTAAAATCCAATTTCAAATCCCTTAGTTTTTAACTGTTACAAGTTTTACGTGATACATAGTGATGTATAAATCTTCGATAAAAGTAAAAAAGGGAGATGAGGCATTACCATTTCGAAAGTGGATGGCTCAAGTTAGGTTCAACTATGTTCCCTTACCTCAGTCATAGTCGGACCGGCGGCGCGGGCGGTGGCGTTTGTGTTTCGCGTGCTTGCTACGACGTATAATTTTGTGTGATTTCGACTAAATCACCACGACAATGCTCTGGTGTTCGTTCACCAGGTGTACAAATAGCTCCAAAACAAAAAACAAAGCCCAAGGCATCACATATTTTCCCGCGTAAGTAGATAAATCAAACTTTAAATTTTCTGATAATCCGATACCTTATCATTATTTCATCTGTTATGCGCTCACTCAAAATCTGTACCGTGTAACATAAGTTATGTTACACGGTACAGATTTTGAGTGAGCGCTGGTAGAACGTACCGTATCTTACTTTTTTTACTTTTATCGAAGGTATATACCTATATAACCCTCGGATCATTACTATAATAACTCTATGCCTCGAGTATGAAAATGTTTGTACTACGCAAATCCCATACAAATATGAGACGTCACGATCAACTGTCGATCCTATCGTCAAATGGACTCGTCTCCCTGAGCGCCGAGTCTACTTGACGATGATGTCTTCTTATCCGGGTACAGACCAAGCGAGCGAGAGCGAGCGAAGGCTAACGAACGAACGCAAAAGTACCAGTGTGGACGTCATTGCGAAAGCAAGCGAGTCCAAACAAGGGCCTTCGTTTCGGTTTCGTCTTCGGCCGTGCTCCGGCGGCTGTCGCTACATCAAAGCAATATGGAACGAACGTACCGATTGTCAAATCCCTACCGTTTGCATTCGCTCGCTCTCGCTCGCTTGGTCTGTACCCGGCATTAGCCGAATTTCAGCCACGGCGGGCAGTCTCGACGAAGAAAATTAAAGTTAAAATCAAAAAAGTAGAGACATTAATATGTAGGTTTAAAGAAATTGTAACAGCGATAAATTTTTCCATGGCTAACGCCACTATTAGGTTCCTTTTTCTTACACCATAACAACTCGCATAGTGCTGCGAAAATTTGAGTTTGATAGACACACCGCTGCGCCCTCTATTAGGGGGTACAGAAACTACTCACAGAGGACCTCTATGAGTCTGGGCAATCGATCATTGTTCTATTATGAGTCTCACAGGCTGACGCGGCCTGCGGTGGCGGTAAGTACGATTTGACGAGAAGGTGTCAAATTGTACTGACCGCCACCGCAGGCCGCGTCAGTCTGTGAGACCTATTATTTCGAAACTGTGCCGAAATATTGGAAAACTCAAAAATTGAATCATGGTAAATATCCCGTTCTAAATGATTTCTCTTTTCAATGAATGGTGTTCGTGATAGTGCGTTGAAGAAATCCGCATGCGCGATGCGTCCGTAGCGACATCTCTCGATACTTATCTGAATCTTTGTCTCAGTCACTGAGCAGAATAATCTCTGGACAAATTTTGTGATGGCGCTGATTGTAGCATTTTGTTTTCTGGTTTTTGTGCGAAAGACATCTTCTGGGCCTAAAGCCCAGACTCCACCAAAGCGGAAATGTGCGGAGATGTTCGTAGTCGAGATGAAAAGAGATGTTTTTTAGCTAGGGTGTCTCCACCGAAGACACCGAAGGTGTGCGGAGATGGTACTGGCTAGACGGAAGCATAGATGTGTACAGAGCGGCTGAGTTTCGTGCGGCGAGCGTCCGTTGTTTGTCGAGTTGAATGCACTAGCGAGGCGCAGCTCATATCTCCACTATCTTTTCTCGTCTTCGCTGGGTGACGTCGCCAGTTTGCGAGGCACAGCTTAGATATCCGCTTCGATCTTTTTTGTCTGTCTTCGCATATAAATAAGATGCATCTCCGCTCGGTGGTATCCACTGAAACTGATCGGAGACGAGATAACTAACGAGAATAACGACGATCAATTGGTTGTTTAAAACACATCTCTTTTCCGCTCATCTCAGCTGAACTTTGGCCAGACTCTAGCCATCAGGCCTTTTTGGAACGAAAAGGTCACGGCACATTTACCCTCATACGTTACTACTTTACACGGCGCGGGGCGACCATGCCCTAACCATTTGCGTGTGAAAAGGCACTAGGTGTTCTCTGCTACCTAGCAAGCGAGCGAGGAGTAAGTATAAAAGAAGTATAAAATAAGTATAAATAAATAAATTATATCAAGACATGCATTTCTAAAATCTTCCCTATAAACTACAGACCCATCACATTCCTGAGCTACTTTGACAACTCGTGAGAACAGCTTACAGACAAGCTGTTCTCACGAGTGGTCACGAAACGTCTCGCCAGGACACTCGACGAGTTCCAACCACCGGAACAGGCCAGGTTTCACGGAGAATATGATACCATAGACAACATTTACAAAGTGAAGCAGATTATACAGAAGTCCGAAGAGTGTAATTAGTCCCTCACGGTAGGCAGGTCCAGTGCTCGGCGTAGCTTCGTAACTGGCTCTACGAAGGTCTACGTCGTAGAACTTTGTAGCTGGCACTGCGAAGGTCTACATCGTACGGCTTCGTAACTGGCACTACGAAGGTCTACGTCGTAGAACTTCGTAGCTGGCACTGCGAAGGTCTACATCGTAGAGCTTCGTAACTGGCACTACGAAGGTCTACGTCGTAGAACTTCGTAGCTGGCACTGCGAAGGTCTACATCGTAGAGCTTCGTAGCTGGCTCTACAAAGGTCTACGTCCTATTGACTTTGAGATATCTGATATTCATAATACAATAAACTGCATAGGTCGATATTTTTATTATGCATACAATATCCTATACATTATTAGCGTTTAGAAGATCATTTCTTTTGTGTTATTTTTCTCGCGGACTGTTCCTTCGTAAATTCGATTTACTTTGTCGCACATCGTGTCTTGATAGGCTACGGATACTACCATTGGCGAAGCGGTTGGGCGGGGCGAAACGACATTTCAAAGACATAACATTAAGTTTACACCAAAATGCTTACTACGAATATCTAGGGTACAACTTAGAACGAAGTGACAATCTTAGAGATATAGAAATTATGTTGTCATTAAACAGGTCTACATGTTGGAACTCCTTGTGATACCTATCGTAAGCTTTTTTTTAATGCCTCTGTAAGAGTAAGGACTCACGAAGCGGTTTCCACCCGTGCCCGCCGCGGTGGCGGAATGGAGTTTTATTTTCAAAACTCACGAGACCGGTGTTTTGTGCGGTTACGCAGCCGTCGCGGTTGCGATTATCGCTCGCAAACTTGGCGGTTGATAATCGCAAAACGGGCGGTTGCAAAATGGCGTCGGATTTCTAACCTCCCCCCGCTGTCCACGCGCGGTCGCCCGCCAACCGACCGCAGAACGCGCGGGTGCAACCCGCCGCGGCTGCGGGACCGCGACCCGCGCCCGTCGGTGCAGCGGGACCCGCAAACAATCGCACACGCCGCGGGCGTAAAACGCGTCGTGAAATGTGGTTTAATTTTTTACATAAATATCTGTATTCTACAAAGGCTGCGGGCCCGCAACCGCGGCGGGCACGGGTGAAAACCGCTTCGTGAGTCCTTAGCCTAATAGTTTTATTCTATTTAGTTAAGGCAATGAATCGAAGTTACCCTTGGTGGCCACCAAAATCTATTTTCGATTCACTGTCTCAACTAAATAGAATAAAGGGAGGGAAGGTTTCAAATCCCGCCGAAATCGATAATTTTTAGGAACTAATTTTATTTCTACATTGTTTTATTAAAGAAAATTACAATCAAATAATAGAATTAAATTAAAACTAGTATTTACAATTGAAACAATTGAGCTAACTGCAGACTGTTGCAAACAATCTACAGGTAGCTCAACTGATCCATATCAATACCAGTCGCGCGCGTGCCCGCGACGCTAGCTGCATTGCCCCGCTGTATAGCAATGCTGATGCGCTGCGCCAGATTTTATTTCTTAAATGTACCCAGAGTGCGGGGTTAGCACTATATTAACAAAAAAAACGTTAACTGCAGTTTGTGCCTTCGCTCTAGTGAAAGGCATATAATCCAACCATACCAAGAGGAAAGGGAAAAAAGGATTATTGTACCTGACACCATTGTAAAGTCACCTAACTTAGATTCTAATATTATTTAAGGACCATATTATTATATTATTTTTAATTTATCTCTCGACTGTTGCCCCTCTACAGCAAAATTGTATTTTTCTTGTCAAGTCATAGTTTACACATCTAATTTATGTATCATTTGTATAATTATTATTTGTGTGCCTATTGACAATAAATGATCTTTATCTTTATCTTTTATTCGCTCAACAGCGAGTTTTTCCTCTATGCTTGCTGTTTTTTCCCGCAAAAATGTTTGTAATTACAAGGAAATGTTGTAGGAATGTTTGTATATAAATATTAGGATTAAGTGTGGTATGAAACTTTGTATATTGAAGATAATGTGTTGATTGCCAGACATTCCGTACACATGTATTACGACAATTGTAGCGTCACATTTGATAAGCGACAGATTGATCACCCTCGTTTATCTGCGAGCAAGCGCGCACTTAGGACACGTTTGTAACAATAGGGTATCTGCAAAGAATAAGTGTTCGCGCTGATATTTCACGAAAGATTGACGACCGAGGTGGCGCGGTGGGCGAAGGTCTGCCTGCGACGCAGGAGGTTGCGGGTTCGATTCCTGCCTTAGGACACATGTGTGTACGATCTGATACATTTGTTCAGGGTGTTCTGGTCGTTTTCTATGTATAATAAAAAGTATCTATCTATGTATTGTATTATACTATGTACCTATATCAGTTATCTAGTACCCGTAACACAAGCTCTGCTTAGCTTTGGGCTAGATAATGCTGTGTGAATTGTCCAGCATTATTTTTTATTAAAGCTAAACTCAAGAAGCTAGGAACAGATTGGACGAAATCGCTTTCGGTTCTAACTTTGATCATAACCTTATTTTGCCTCAAGATTGTGTCTCTGAGCATATCCGGCGTGACAAAGAATATTGTAATATTAATGCATAGAACCACGTGGCCATCTTGGAAAATTTTCTATGATAGTTTATTTAGTAAAAAGGGTACAAAGCCCTTTTGCACATGCAGTCTCGACAAAGCGGTCATTATCATCATCATCGTCACCATATGTCAGTCCACTGCTGGGCATAGGCCTCCCCTAATATTAATAGTCCATCCATAATACTCCATAGATGATTATAATTTTCAATGATGTTAATGCTTGGCCAGATGTCGCCCAGTTCCGCACCGACAATAGTATTTAAGGAGAACAATCTTAAGCTTAGTTTTTTTATAAATATTGACCTGTTTCTAAATCACATTATATTTAGACTTAAATAGGCAATAAATAATATTGTATTACATTTTAAGGATTATACAAACTTACTAGTGGTTTATTATTCGCTTCTTCCACTAGTGGACAAAAAATTGAAGCGAACAAAATCAATAACATTTTGTTCCTTATTTGATAATAATTACTATTTATAGATTTGTTTATGTATAAAATTTGACTTGGTAATGTGTTCATGAGCCTATGCATTTAGGTTTTTCGTTCGAGGTGCTTATTTATTTGCTTTGGAATTTATATCTTACTAGCTTCTGCCCATGGCTTTGCTCGCGCTTTTCCGGGATAAAAAGTAGCCTATGTCCGTCACCGGGACACCATCTACTTCCCTGCCAAATTTTATTGCGATCCGTTTATCCGTTAAGGTGTGAATTGCGAGCCTCATCTTGCCGTGTAGTGCTGAATGCAAGATCGTTAAGATAGTGTTTCAAAAATACAACCTGCTACCGACTGTATGTAAAAAGATACAATTTTTATTGACATTACGAAATCTCCCCACGACGCAGCGGGACGTCACGAGGCTCAGCGTGATGCAGCGCGACGTCGCGAGGCGCAGTGTAACGCAGCGCGGCGGCGACACAAGGCAAAGCGTGACGCAGCGCGAACTTTCGACGCACAGCGCAACGCTTCGCATTGTAGCGAGACGCCGCGTGACGCAGCGCGCACTTTTTATACCAGTGATTCAAAATATAACTTTATTTACTACACAAAAAGATACAAATTTGATTGACATAGTATAAAAACTCCCAGCGGCGCCGTACTGCACTGTTTCAAGATGCCTCGTGTCGCGTTGCGTCTCGATGTGAGCTGCCCCTTACGCCGCTTCTCTACCGCTACGTCAACGGAATGTCAACGTTATCGAGATGACGGCGACGAAGTAGCGGTACATACAATTACGTGTATTATCAACGAAGAGACGACGGGACGTCACCGTCACGTGGCGGTGAACAAGCGACATTACATTACGCCCACTAACGCCGGCCAGTACCCACTATATTTATGTAGGTAACTATTGTAGGTGTCATGAAGCTAATTTTGACGAATGATCTTCACATTTCTGGATCTCACCTGTGACTGGCCCATCTTTCATTATGACGCATCGCTGGGTCTAAATATTGAAACCGGTAGAGTGGGAAAACGCCAGCGTGTCGACGCTTGTAGCGTCTCACACAAGGGTAACCAACTCCCAAGGGACTCGTGTCATACCGTCGGGCCTCATACCATCATCATGTCACAATAAATCGGCCAAGTGAGAGTCGACTCGCACACGAAGGGTTCCGTTCCTTAGTTCAAAACTATTTCGGAAAAAGAATCCTGAAAAACTGATTTCTTGAAGAGAAACAAGTCAACAATCTCATTCAGTGCCGATCTAGAGCTTGTTACTAGCGACCTTTAGTTATAAAATCAATTTTGTACTTTTAGATAATTTCTTGTGTACGGTTGAAAAGATACAGTCTTGACAAAAGTAAAGAAAAAACAGCAAAAAAAACGTTTTTTTGCATGGGAGCTCCCATTAGTTTTAATATCTATTTTATTATATTATTTTTTTAAAACGTCAACAGAAATCCACATTCTGTTTAAATTTCAACTATCTTTTACGGTTCATGAGATCAGCTCGCAGACGGAAAGACAGCGGAGGCTTAGTAATAGGGTCCCGTTTTCACCCTTAGGTTCGGCGGAACCCTAAAAACGAAAAGGACATTAAATATCGGTCCTTATCTTTACAATAACCTATGTAAACAAATCACGTAAGCTTTGTTGGTCGCCGGGAAAGCACAAAGCAAGTGGTCATAGATAGCGCTGTCGATATCTCTACGTTACATGACGGTAGTCGAATTTAACATGTAATTAGCAGTTTGATAAGGTCAAGTACTACAAGGTGTTCATTTAATTGGAGGATTTCTGGTAACTGGATGACGATAGCTTTTTTACCAACATCAAGGAGGAAACACGGAGGATTTTATTCGGCTGTAGAGGTATGTTTTTTTTTATTTGTTTTTTTTTGGTCATATGTACTTTTATGTATATTCTTCGATATCTCCTTCAATTACGGAAATATTGTGATAATTCTTTCGCTATTGTATACAGAATTACCCCGAATCGGTTCCATAAAATGTATTCCCGACGTAGCGTAGGTAGTATTAAGAAACCATTTAGAACGGGATATTTACCATGATTCAATTTTTGAGTTTTCCAATATTTCGGCACAGTTTCATGCGCCATGATCACGGAAGAACTGTAACTGTGTGTGTGTGTGTGTGAATATCCCGTTCTAAATGATTTCTATGTTAATAACCATGATAGTTTAAAAAGTTTTATTATGTAGTATTTATCCCGTGAAGCTTAAAACAACATAATTCTTTTGAAAAGTCACGGTTAGGCTACAACCATTTTGGTGATATCTTCGCCGATTCGAATAGAGCTTGATGATAATTTCTTTGTTGTTTTTTGTAGTTTCATATACGTTAGATTATCAAGGAATTTATATGTGTGCCGCAAAACGGGTTATACCAGTTTAAGTCAGGTATAAAAAAATAGTTCCAGTTTCCCCCTTGAAAATCTCCGTCAAGGTTGCCCCCTGACTGGAATGACGTATCTTAGGCCCGTATTATGAAGGCTTGCTCAGTCATAGATTTATGCTTGAGTGACGTTTATGCCATAGAAAATTGTTACTCAAGTACAGATCGATGACTGAAAAGCAAAAAAAGGCCCCTTAAAATGCTACCTTTTCTCTGGTAGATTCCTGTCTTAGTCGAATCTTTTTATTTTTATAGAGGACAGGCAGGTAAATAATATACTTAAATAAATAACTAAAGGGTTGTATTGTTAGTAATTATTTCTTTGATGACAAATAAACCGAAAAGAGTCATCTTTGTTTTACGCGAACGGCCACAGTCACACCGAATCTCACAATAAGCCTTCAATTAGAGCTATACCTTAGTCGAACTCCTTGTAGAATGTTTTTAAGAGACGAAACTAGCGTGTTTGCTTGTCAAACTAGGACTAGATATCAGTACACACGGGATTATCGTAGTTAAAAACTCGAATTATATAAATTTCTACATTTTTTCTTTGGTTCCTTCAACGTAAAACATGATTGAGAGAAAAAAACGATAGAACAAAATATGAAATTGCATTGTTTTGAACATCATTTGGTCGAGATCTTAGGAACTCTGCGGTCTTTTGAAATGAATTATGTTTTGATTCGTAGGTAGGTACTAATTACTTGGTTCCTTCAGATAGGTTTTTCATAAGTTGTGTCAAGTAGTTTTCTTGTAAACAAGCAAAAACTCCATTTTGGCACTTGCGCCGTCCAAAAACGCATGCTCTGCTCTGTCCCGCTTCTATGAACACAAAATCCTATGTCTATCTTTTTTCCAAAATGGTGCGTCTTGCGCCCTTTTCAACAAATGAATGAATGAATGAACACTTTATTGTACAATAAAAATAACATGAATAAATAATCTTATATCTAAATAAAACATACAGTACAAAAGGCGGCCTTATCGCTGAGAGCGATTTCTCCCAGGCAATCTTGGGATGGAAAAAAATAGATACAAGAAAAGTTGGTTGATAGTGCAAACGGAACCAATACAAAAAAAAAGTTACATAGGGACATATTTATAATACAAAACTACCTTACTATCTATATAACAAAATAAACTAATTCGATAAGTAGGTACCTACTTGTTCAAGCGCCTACTATTTTGTTCGTAGCAAGTACACTGGTACTTTGCCTTTCGCTTTGGTTAGGTGATCGGTGTGATCCTTTACTTTATGTCAACTCACTTCACTTCAAAAATAAATGCCAAGAAAACAGGAGCAAACATTTTTCATTTCATAAATACTACAACCGAGAGTCCTTAAGCAGAATCCTTCTACATGGTCCTTCGAGCCGGATACCCAGGATATAAGGGAAGTGATCAGTGCCTAGTGATTTTGCGGAAATTTAACCCAATACTCTTTTCTTTGTACAGGTTGCTAGCACGTTGCCTTTGAAAAATTGTACAAGTAAAATAAAGCAATATAAGGTTGGTCTGGTTAGTT
Source organism: Eupithecia exiguata (assembly GCA_947086465.1). Classification (NCBI taxonomy): domain Eukaryota; kingdom Metazoa; phylum Arthropoda; class Insecta; order Lepidoptera; family Geometridae; genus Eupithecia; species Eupithecia exiguata. The sequence continues at coordinate 6,012,615 of OX352253.1, forward strand.
CAGCACCATTATTCATTGTAAGTACGTTTCTTTATTTACTTTAGGCAATAGCGCTCAATATTTTGGAAAGAAAATTCATTGTAAATTGTCTTCAGTACTTAACCTATAAGCTCCTACACCTAATGTCACAACTTTTGTTTGTATAAAAATAAGTCATAAAACAAGTAATTGAAATAATTGTTGTATCATAAACATAAACAAGCATAATCCTAATACCTGTTCTGATATATATTTCAAAGGAATACTGTAATTTAAGCTCATAATTTTCAAAATTAAACTTGCCATTTTCACTGTAAAAAACAAAATCTTTTTGTAAGTTTTGGCTATAAATTCCTAAATTAAACTGTTATTGAGTGTGGAAATTATAAACTACAGCTAGCGTTTGCCCTAATTGTAACTTTACATGATCCACAAGTGGACATTTTACAAAATTGTTTTCAAGTTGTAAGTTTCACTAACCCGTTGTTGTGGTGCAATATTTCATTGTATGTTTGTCAATTCCAGGCTAACCAGGCCACTCCCAAAGGCTTTCTAAATGACAGAGAAAGAGGAAATGAAGGACCTGATCAAGAAACGAGCTAGTTTCAAGGGCCGTTTGACAACATTTGTAAAATACCTAAATGAATTGAGTGGTATGTTGACCCCGCAACAGGTAAATGAACTGCAGTTAAGAATAGGCAAAGTTGAGACTTTATATGACCAATATGATGGTGTCCAATTACAAATTGAATGTCTGAGTGAGGACATGAGTGCACAAACCTCGGATAGGGATGACTTCGAGTCAATATATTACCAAGCACTCGCTAAAGCACAGGACATCATCTCAAACAATCCAAAGTCAAAAAAGTGTGATATATTAGATAATTCTCGAGTAAGTAATCACAAGCTAGTTAAGTTACCTACAATTAATCTGCCAAAATTGCAAGGTTCTTATAATAACTGGCTTGAATTTCATGACACGTTTACTAGTCTTATACATTCGAACGACGGAATAGATGAAATAAACAAATTCCATTATCTCCGGTCTTCATTGGAAGCTTCAGCAGCTGTGATTATTCAATCAATCGAGTTTTCGGCGAGCAATTATTCTGTGGCTTGGCAGTTACTGTGTGACAGATTTAATAACAAAAGGTTACTCGTACAAAACCATGTTTCTAACCTGTTTAATGTCGATTCAATTAAAAGTGAGTCTTCTATTAGTCTTAAGCGGTTAATTGATCAGCTCAATAAGAGCCTACGTGCCCTAGAATCGCGAGGCGAACCTACCACATACTGGGACACCCTACTCATTCACATCATTACACGGAAACTTGATAATAAAACTTTTCGCGAATGGGAGGAGTGCAAAAGTCACCTAGATAAGGATAAGGATATTTCACTGGAAATATTTCTCGAATTCATTCGCAACCGAGCTGATCTCTTAGAAACGTTAGAAATGTCCCGGGGTAATGCTTCAAGTCAGCCAACAAAACAAGTAAGTAAGCTCAAGACTATGGTGTCTTTGGAAAGCTCGCAGTCACAGGCGTCTGTGCGTGAGGATAGGAACAATGATAATTCGTCTTCTAAACCGTGTCCGAAATGTAAGGGTGACCATGCTTTAAAAAATTGTTTGCAGTTTCTTGGCCTCACTAACGAGCAACGGTTGGAGCTGATCCCGCAGTATAAGGTGTGTTACAACTGTTTTGGCACCGGGCACTATGCAAACCGCTGCAAAAAGAATGGTTGTAAATTATGCAAGCGTAGGCACAACACCTTAGTACATGTATCGGATCTTAAAGGGTCGACCATTTCTTCTCAAGCTAGCACTAACGACAGCGACGATGGCGGCGTTAAGTGTAGTTCGACCACTCAGCCTTCACAAATCCCCAGCCTTACTCTCACTACCTATTGTGTAGATACGCCCTCAGAAATGCAGCAAGATGTTTTATTGTCAACTGCCTTGGTGAAAGTAGTCGACGCAGATGGTCACGAGCGTATTATTCGCGCTTTACTAGATTGTGCGAGCTCCTCTTGTATAATTACTGAGCGAATGAGCCACGTGTTGAAGCTACCTTTTGTAGATATTGATAAACCGATATACGGTATTAATAAAACTCAAACTAACACGACAAAATTATGCCGTGTCTCAATCAGCTCATTGAATGAAAAATATTCTAAGAACATATTTTGTTATGTGCTACCGTCCATAACTGATGATGTACCGTGCCATACAATTAATGTTTCGCATTTACACTTACATGATGATATTGTCCTAGCCGATCCTTACTTTTACAAGGCGTCTGAAATAGATATGATAATCGGTAGTAACGTATTTTGGGAACTACTCGGGTCGCGAAAGATTAGTTTAGGAGCTAACAAACCGATTCTCTGGGAAACTCGACTTGGTTGGTTGGTTTCCGGCACCATTAATGGTGGCCAAGAATCATCTCCTCTTATGTGTAACTTCACAAAGGTAGGTACTAATCCTAATTCTTCCAATGAGTCCGGAAATGATGACGTTCAAACCATGTTATCGCGGTTTTGGCAGCTAGAGGAGGTTGGCCCTAAGTCATCATATTCCGAAGAAGTCGCCGTCAGTCAGTAGCGCCGAGCACCTGCGCAGGGACAGCGCCTCATAAAGTATGTGTATCGAATGACCTAGGACTAACGGTTTGTCTACAAAACATAGCGTCTATTGATAAAAAGACTCAGAAACTGGAAGTGTTATTGTCAAGTTCGTTAGCGTGTGAAGTAATCGCCATAACTGAGCACTGGCTTAGCGCAGCAAAAATTAAATGTGTAACTTTAGCCGGTTATAAATTAGCGTCATATTTTTGTAGGAAAAATATATCTCACGGCGGATCGTGTCTGTTTGTGAAAGACACTATAAAATGTACGGAAAATATGGACTTGTGTAAACTCTCAGTGGAACAGTACTGCGAGATTTGTGCTATAGATGTAGTGGATTTCAACTTGACAATAATATGTGTTTACAGGACAAATCTCGTCAGCGCTAATGAGTTCCTACCTCACTTAGAAGTACTGTTAACAAAGATCGGTGCTTTAAGCCTCGATTGCATTATAGTGGGTGATTTTAATATTAATTATTTAGATCAATTTAACTGTGACAGGAAGCGACTGTCTGATATGCTGTCATCCCACGGTATGTCCAATGCCGTTGACTTCCCTACCAGAATAACACAGTTAACGTCAACTTGCCTAGATCATCTTTATACTAACTTACCACTGGAAACTGTGTCGACATCTCCGGTGACCACAAACCTTAGCGACCACTTAGGGGTCCGTGCGAAGATTTATTGTGGCAAAAGTAAGTCAAATAAAGAATCGAAGCTAGTTAGAGACTTTTCAGCCATGAATAGAAATAACTTTATTTCATCTCTATTGAGTATAGACTGGGAAATGATTAAGCAGCGCAAGCAATCAATGGAATCCCTGTCTTTGTCTATTGTTAATATTATTATTAATCAGCTTGACATCTGCTTTCCATTGAAGAAAGCCAACTATTTGACTACTCCATCGTGGGTTACAGATGAAATTAATGACTTTAGGGTATTATTATTTAATTTGACTGACATTTGCAATAAATTTAATAAAAATGATTCTATACATATATTATTGAATGACATAAATATAAAATATGATGATTTAATTGGATTTAGAAAACATGAATACTATTCAGATATAATACTAAAAAGTAAAAACAAGTGTAAAACAATGTGGCAGGTCGTAAATTCTGAAAGGGGAAAACACAATACATGTTCTATTGATTTTACGGACATCATTATTAATTCTGACGGCCAAAAATTTCAGTCGAAGCAGCAGGCTGTGGACTCGATGAACGCCAGGTATATAGGCGCAGCCTCGGCGTGCGGAGCACCCGCGGCTGATATGCGTAGTGTGCAGGCTGCCTTACGGTCAGCGCGCCCGCCGGCCGACCGTTCGCTACGGTTTGTACCGTTTACTGCGGGTGAGATACACCACATCATTACGAATCGGATACCTCCAAAGCCCTCTAAAGATGCGTATGGTATCTCTATGAAAATTATGGCAATGGCGGCCGGTCCGATGGCACCGATCCTGGCTGGCCTCTTCAATGAGTGCCTGCGCGCTGGTGAATTCCCGACTTGCCTTAAGTTGAGCAAAGTATCGCCTATTTACAAAGGAAAGGGTAGTAGGTCGCCGTCGTGTCTGGTGCAACAATGGACACCCTAGAGCGTAAACTGAACCTCACAGCAACCAACCTTGCCGAGTGGTTCAAAGCAAACGGGCTTGTCTTAAACACCTCGAAAACGCACTTCATGCACATCTGCCTGTCCGGACGTCCTCCTCGTGCCCTATCGGTTGTCGCTGGCGGGACGCTTATCGATCAGGTTGAGAAGACCACATTCTTAGGTTTTGAGCTTGACAGAGGTCTCACGTGGGAGTCCCACATCGATAAAGTATGTGGAAAGCTTGGTGGAGCTTGCTACGCACTAAGCCGTCTAGCGAGATTCCTGCCAAAGCACGTGGTATGCTCCTGCTACTATGCGACAGTCCACTCATTACTGCAGTACGGAGCCGAACTGTGGGGGCGTGCGGCCGACTGGCAGCGCGCTTTCCGCATGCAGAAGCGCGCTATACGTGCAATGGTGAAGATCCCACAGGACGTCTCTGCGAAACCTCACTTTAAAGAACTGGAAATCCTTACCCTCCCAGGCATTGTGATATTCCAGGTTGCTGTGTACGTGAGGAGTCACTTGGAACTGTTCAGCAGGAATTGTGACACTCATAAATATAATACTCGGCAAGCTGAGAATCTCACCACCCTGCCTCGTACTCTCGCGAAGTCGGGGAAGTTAACGCGCATAATGGGACCGACAGTGTACAACAGTCTTCCTGATATTGTAACAAAAGCAACTAGCCTAACATCATTTAAGAAAAAACTCAAAAAGTGGCTCACTGACAACAGCTTTTACAGCTACGAGGAGTTCTTAGCTTGTAAAAGTGACGCATTACCTATTGTTGTGTAAGTAGATTAAGGCGTTATTAATTAAGTTATCTACCTAATTCAATTTAGATTTAACTTGTCATTTTGAAATGTATCTAAATGTTTACATTAGATTCTTTTTTTTAATTACTAAATTTAACTATTGTGTAAGTACAAACTTGTACTTAAATATGTATAAAAAAGGTGACGTGTTATTCAAGAAATTGATGAAATAAATGATTACTGATTACTGATTACTGAAGAACGAATGTGCGAAGATCACTTCGTAAAGAATACGACTCGTCTTCAAGACGGTCGCTTTTGTTTCCGAATTCCGTTAAAACAATCTCATGAGGTTTTAGGTGATTCATTACAGCGAGCGAAGCGATGCCTTTTCTCATTAGAGCGCAGGTTTCAAGGTCAATCTACCTTTCAAGACAGATATGTCAAGTTTATGTCAGAGTACCTTTCGCTTGGTCATATGTCAGAATGTGACTCGGATTCTACGTCAACTCCGTACTTTATTCCACATCATGGAGTATTGAATGAAAATAGTACTACCACTAAATTAAGAGTCGTATTTAACGCCAGCAGTCCCACAACTACCGGCCTATCTCTGAATATGATTCAGATGGTTGGACCAACTATTCAAGACGATCTTCTTTCAATACTTCTTCGGTTCAGGCTTTATAAGTACGTCCTTGTCGCTGACGTAGAGAAGATGTACAGACAGGTAGCCGTACATCCTGCCGACAGGCATCTGCAACAAATTCTTTGGCGCGATCCCGCAGATTCCAAAATTAAAACGTACCAACTTAACACTGTTACATACGGCTGCGCTAGTGCAAGTTATCTTGCCACTAGATGCCTTAAGCAAATAGGTCTTGAATGCAGCGATAAGAAGGTATCAGAGATTATCGTTCACGATTTTTACGTTGACGACCTCTTAACGGGTTCCGATTCAACTCAGGAGGCGTTGGAGATAAAGCACAGGGTTTCGGTTGAACTTGCTTCAGCTGGAATGCCTTTACGTAAGTGGCGATCCAACAACCCCCAACTTGTACTCCCACCTACGTCTAGTACGTCTTTAGATTTAAATCTAGGGTCTACTGAACCAAGCAAGACACTAGGCATAGGATGGCTAACGGATTCAGACGAGTTCTGTGTTCATATAGATCCAAAGATTCCTGGAGAACCAACGAAACGAGGACTGCTCTCAGTAATCGCGCAAATATTCGACCCCATGGGCCTTGTCTCCCCTTGCGTCATCCCCATGAAGATCTTGATGCAAAAATTGTGGGTGTATAAATTGTCATGGGATGAACCATTGCCATTAGAGATTGCTCACGCGTGGCTTGAGATAATCAAAGGTCTCCCTGCTTTAAATGATTTGCGCATTCCTCGCTTCGTTGTCTGCGATCTTCGTGTCGCACTGGATCTTCATATTTTCTGTGATGCGTCGCAGAGCGCTTATGGCGCATGTGTGTATGTGAGGTCTGTTCAGGAGAATGGTACAGCCTCTGTGAAGTTACTTTTGGCCAAAAGTAAGGTTGCTCCCTTAAAACCAACAACCATTCCCAGGCTGGAGCTCTGCGGAACCCTGGTAGGAGTACGCTTGTTCGAAAAAGTAGTTTCATCACTCCGTGTGGATGTTAGGCACAGCACTTTCTGGACAGATTCTACGATAGTTTTAGGATGGCTTAGGATGTTACCTAGTAAACTACAGCCCTTTGTTCGCAACCGTGTTGTTGAGATCCTAGAAAAGACTGAGAATTGTTCCTGGAGACATGTCCCTACAGATGAAAACCCTGCTGATCATATTACGCGTGGTGTTAACATTAGCGAATTACAGGGTCTTGATCTGTGGTGGTCTGGTCCTCAATTTTTAAGCCAGGATGCAGCTCAGTGGCCTCCTAATATAGCCGTTGCTAAAGAGCTTCCTGAAGTTCGTCCTGCTGATGCCGTATCGTTACACCTATCCCTCACATGCACTGATAAGTTTATAGAATTAGATAGGTTTTCAAATATTTTAAGACTGAAACGAGCTGTAGCCTACGTGTTAAGATTTGTTAATTCATGTAAAAGGCTTACCCCAAAGACTGATTACTTAAGTAGTGATGAACTACAGAGTGCATCCAATTTGATCATTAAAATATCACAGGTAGAGTCATTTCCTGAATATGATACTCTACTTAAAGAGAAACCTATTCCTGCTAAAAGTAAGCTGATCAAATTGAATGTATTCTTGGATGATAATAAGCTCATGCGCGTTGGAGGTCGTTTGGCTAATGTTTCGTCGTTTCCATATGATAAAAAGTTTCCTATAGTCTTACAGTCCACTCATCAATTTGCAAAACTTTTGTTCAGGGCTGAGCATATTCGGCTTATGCACGCCGGTCCACAATTGCTCCTGGCCTCAATAAGAGAAAGTTATTGGCCCATCGGCGGCCGCAATTTGGCTAAATTTACCTACTATCAATGTGTAAGGTGTACCCGTATGAAGGGCAAGGTTGTATCTCCTCTTATGGGAAATTTGCCGCCACAGCGTGTAATTCCGAATCGTCCGTTCGAATGTGTAGGAATAGACTACGCTGGCCCCATCTCATCCGCGAGTCGTCAAGGTCGAGGTTGTAAGATCGTTAAAGTTTACATAGCTATATTTGTTTGCTTCACAACCAAAGCCGTTCATATTGAACTTGTAGGTGACCTAACTAGCAATACTTTCATTTCAGCTTTACACAGGTTTATTGCCCGCAGAGGGAAACCCTCTGACATCTATTCCGATAATGGCACTTCGTTTGTTGGTGCTTATAACGAAATTGGTAGATTTTTAAAAACTAACTGCAGTTCTTTGCCTGAATGCTTGGCCAATCATAACATTAACTTTCATTTGTGTCCACCCTACTCTCCTCATTTCGGAGGCCTGTGGGAAGCGGGTGTCAAATCTATAAAATATCATTTGTACCGAGTATTGGGTCATTGTAATCTTACGTACGAAGAACTGATCACTGTCCTGACTCAGGTTGAAGCAATCCTGAACTCACGGCCGCTTACTCCCCTTTCAAGCGATTCAAATGACCTGACGCCGCTTACGCCTGGACATTTTCTTATTGGACAACCCTTGACTGCCCTTCCAGTTCCTGATCATCAAGATAGCTCTGTGAATCGCCTAACTCGATTCCAAAGGCTTGAGCAACTCCGCCAGCACTTCTGGGCTCGATGGTCCAAAGAATACCTCAGTGAGCTGCAGCAAAGGGTCAAGTGGAATTCAAGCAAGTCTGAATTAGAACCCAACAGTTTGGTGGTTGTGAAAGAGGATGGGCTTCCACCTTTGAGATGGAAGCTTGGCAGAATTGTTGCTGTCTACCCTGGAGCCGATGGTATCAACAGAGTCGCTGATATACGCGTTGCCAACGGAGTCATCAGGAGATCTTTCAGCAAGATTTGTCCTTTGTTTGAGAATTGTTGAAAGCAAGCTTTCAACATCCGGGGGCATGTTCAAGCGCCTACTATTTTGTTCGTAGCAAGTACACTGGTACTTTGCCTTTCGCTTTGGTTAGGTGATCGGTGTGATCCTTTACTTTATGTCAACTCACTTCACTTCAAAAATAAATGCCAAGAAAACAGGAGCAAACATTTTTCATTTCATAAATACTACAACCGAGAGTCCTTAAGCAGAATCCTTCTACACTACTTCAAAAAGAACCATCATCACAAAAGTGATTATACCTACCTATAAAAAAAAACTGCAAACACACCTTGAGCTACAAAAATGCTAAGTGAAATGATTGAGCTAAGATTAGACAGCTGAAGTAAACAAATGGGACTTTAGTTTGGATTTAAAGGAGTAATTAAATAGAAGGTTTATGATAAAGCCTCATTCCAGAAAATTCATTTACTGCGTTCCGCGTTAGAAAATAGCGGTGTAAATGAGTCTGCTCTCAAAATAATATCTACTGGATAGTATTTGCAATGCCGCCGCCCCCGGCCGCGCTCGAGTGCTTGTTGGACCAACAACAACATTAATTTACAACAAACTTTTCCGTTTAGGCGGACAAAATCGGAACTAAAAACGTTCCTACAAAATTACTTCAAAAATCCGACGCTAGCGCCACCGTCAACTGAAAAGACACGTTTGTGATTCTATAGGCCTCTGTCAATAAGTTATTCTTTGCACAATTTGTTTCATAATCTCTTGGAGGGATAAAAAGATAAAATAAAGATACCTACACAGAAAAGTAGAAGATATTTTATCCAGCAGTTCTATTTTGCGTGGGTACAGTTTCACAAAAAAATTAGATATTTTTAAAATGACTGAAAGTTTAATGGAACCTACTTTTAGTTAGTGTATCGTAAGATACCTACCTACCATCAATATATTTATGAAAACTTGTTATACACTCATAGAAATATCAATCGGTTCCCTAAAAATAGCGACATACATAATATAAATACTAGAAATAAGAATAAACTCGCTGTGCCCATAACTAGGCTACGCAAGATTAATGTATCTTTCAAAGGGCAGTGTATACGCTTCTACAACAAAACTCCAAGTGAGTTGCAAAAACTATCAATGAATAAATTCAAACAAATTGTCAAACATGTCCTTTGTAAAAAGGCTTACTGCAAAATATCAGATTATCTAGACGATAAAAAATCTTAGGACGACTTTTGCTCCAACTCGAAAACTAACATTCTAACAAGGTAAAGGTTTCTTGTTCGCTTCTTTACTTTACCTTAAAAAGATTGAAGTGAACAAAAAATCAAAGTGATCACTTTATTTCCTGGTTTTACGTATGTAATTTTTTGTGACGTGTCCAAGAGTCCTGTAAGGTCTAAAGGAAATAAAGCACTTTGATATTTGATACCTAGAGTTAGTGTATTGTAGTAGTAGTGTATTGTATTTCTCCATTAATCAAAAACGTATACTATTCCTTTTTATAAGATACTAGCGGCCCACCCCGGCTTCACACGGGTGAATATAGGTAATAAAAAAAAATTAACACACTCTTGGTAGACTTTCCATGCTTAGAACACGGCACTAACGCAGGCTGCAGGCCCCATAGAGAAAAATTACAATACCTACGACCTATTTTCATTTTCAACTCTATGCCTATCAAATATGACCGATACGTCATTCTATTTTGTCAATGTAAATGTTTCAAACTTTTATAACTTTCACGTAGTCGGGTTGTAGTTTTTAACTTTATCTTGTTAGTACCATATTGGCAACGAAATCGTTTATGGCCATTCTCCGCGGATGACGCATTCAATGGAAATGGAAGATTTTAGCGTAATCGCACAGCAGGTTCTTATGCTTGCTTTAGTGCAAAATGCGTTGGTCGGGAAGAAACCCGCGACCTTGATCCAATATTCCAATTTACTACTACCCAGAGAGTCTCTGCGAAATAAACTGCGAATGGTATTGAATAAAATGCGTTTTTTTTATGCACTGATTGTATTTTCTGTTTAGGTGTAGGTAGGTACTAAGGCATACACACGAAAATTAGGTGTTTTTGAAACCGTTTTCTGACGAAAATATTGAGTTGAAATTTATAAATCCTGTAACACTTGAAGGGTTTCTTGGAGGTTCCAAATGCTTGCCATTATTTATAGGCAGTATATTTGTTAGTGTTAGTTATAGTGTGTGTATAGTGGCTTCGAACCCATTCTTTTTATCGGAGTCTCTAATTCAATTAGAACCAAATTCAGTATAGTGCTTCACATAGTTCATACCTATTTCTTGAAGGTCCATTTAGCTTCGAAAAGCAGTCAAATTAACGATAAACGTAAAAACGTATTTGCGCCTACAAAATCTGTTATAGAAACCTGACCAGTTACACGTCACTTAACCGCAGAGGATCGTATTATTTGGTTGATTAGTGCTCTACATGGTATGCTGAATCGCAAACAAGCACTCTTTGCTGCATATAGGCGCGCGGAAATGCCCCAAGGTCAATTGCCTTACTATTCGCCTTAAGGAGGGGTGATTTACACTAAAGCTGAGATAAATAAAATCTACCAAAAACAAAAAATCGTCTCGCCTTTAAGACTGCTCTAAGACTCCACGGCTGGAAATAGTGCTGGATGCAGTCTTTCGCAAGACCCACCTGACCTGAGGTCGTTAAACACTACATTTGTCGAGTCGCAGTCTCAACTGAAGAACACGCTTACCCCAGCAGTGGTTGATTATTCGCGAGATATGGCCGGCCCACTGCCATTTAAGCTCGCTAATAATTAGAGCTATGTCGATAACTTCGATTCTCTACCAGATATATTCGTTACGAATCATAGCCTTCGGAGAAACTCCGAGCATGGCTCTTGCCGTAGCTCGCTGAGCGACTAGGTATGTCTTAACTCCGTAAGTCATGACGGGTAAGTTGAACACTTTCGTTCTCAAGCATTGCCGTAAAGGATGACGGTAGACAAATTTGGTACTTATTATGAAAAAATATTCTGGACAAGCCAGCGTCTTGGGGACGCTTCCGACTGGTATTGATATGGATTAGTTCAGCTACCTGTAGATTGTTCGCGACAGTCTGCAGTTAGCCCTATTGTTTCAATTGTAAATACCTACTAGTTCCAATTTTTTTCTATTATTTGATTGTAATTTACTTTGTTAATACTTTGTAAATGTCAATCAAACCACCCAATGTAGTAGTTTGGTTGATTTAATGTGATACGACTTTTACTTTATCCTTCGCTCCGTCAGAAACTTTAATAAGAATATCGTAAGTTTTCTGCATCTAATTTGATGAGTTCAAGGCATTTAAAAGATCCTACGACTGGATATCTTCGTTTCACTGCACCTAATCAATTTTATTTCATCTGTAGAACTTACAGATTTCTTGGAAGATACTCTTATAAGTACCTAAAGGGAAATATTAATTTTAATTTTATTATTCCGAATTGTATAAGTCTTTCTAAAAGGTTACAAGTGAAACATTTCTGGTTAAATAATAAAAGACGCTATATGTTCAAACTTTATTTATTAATGAATTTATTTATTACAACATTCATAATTTAAATCACTTTTTTAGCTATACATTTAATTTTACGTAAAAGACCAGTATAACCACTGGTTGTAATTTGTAATTTTTATTGTATAAAATAAAAAAGAATTGTAGCAAGGATCAAAGACAGAAGGTATAAATAATATAAAATAACGGCATAATATAGTAAAATGGTATTTTCTCTGTATTTAGTCAGTAAGAAATATCAGCCTTAGTTCGTCACTCAGGATACAATAAGGATACACAATCAATAAGATGACAAAAATTGGTTGAAAGATTGAAGTAGAAGAAGTTTGTAGAAAAATGTATAAAACGCAAAAAAATTGCACAAAACAGTTTTTTTTTACCTCGACGAGAACCCAGCCTATCTCGTCGATATATTTTTATTGACTAAATTCTAAACTCTTCAGTGTAAGCTACTTGCAATTGACAAATATTTTAACAGTTATATTAAATCAGTTTAAAAAAGTGTGATTTTTTTAATTTATACAATAGATAAATTAACCATACCAAAACTTGTTAGTTAAAATCAACGGTGGTAAGTTTTACACGTTTTGTTTGGACTAATATAACTCTGATGGTTAGGATTCAGGCGTTCTACACTTTTTCGATTTGTGATGACGAGCCGTCGGTTGTCCTGTGAAAAAAAAATGTTAATTAACATCCTGGTCTCGACAAATTTTTAGCTTTTGATGAAAACAAAGGCGGCACCAGAACGTGTCTGACTGTTATTTCTTTCAGGGTGCCTAGATGTAGCTGGTAGGACAAATACGGAAGAAAAGTCCCTCGGGAATGTACCTACGGGAATGTTTTTTACCTCGGAATTATCTTCGTTATAACTGCGAAAGAATAATCCAAATCGATCGACGGATATCGTGTGTTTGTTTGTTTGTCCTTCCTTCAAGGCGGAAGTTGATTGGTTGCTTAGTTAGGGCTAACTAAGCAACTAATCAACTTGAATTTTGGCATAGAGTTGAAAGGATGAAGAGTAATATAGGCTACTTTTTTGTCCTGGTAAAACCTCAGATTCCCATGGGAGATTTACGGGAAAAATCCACCTAGAAATGTGAAATTCATATTTAACGCGGGTGAAACTGCGGGAAACAGCTAGTAGGCACATAAAAAAAGTCGACGGACATACACACATGCATATACATACATGCATAAAAAAACATACATACAGCCGAAAATAGAACCTCTTCCTTTTTTTGAAGTCATCAACAACAAGAAAGTTAATTTTGACTGTTTATTGTTTATCATTTTCACAGATATTAAAAAAATAAAATACAATACAATACAATATACTTTATTGCACAAAAAGTTGTACATAGGCGAGCATAATGCTAAATAGCATTCTCTACCTGCTAACCTTAGGGTAGTGTGGACAACAATTATAGTAGGTAGTGCTATATTATAGAATTTTGGAAAAACCATAAGAAATATATAAAAATATGTACAGCATAAATAAATACACATATAAACTAAATAAATATACTACTTACAATAATACTTACAAAATCAAGTATATTATATTAATTATATATATAATAACGTACCGAATTATTCTTGCGAAAGAAAATAATTAAAGACTCTAGATCTGAAGACATTTATTGAGGATGCCTCGCGATATTCGATGGGAAGACTGTTCCATAGTCGAGTAGCTTTTACAGCGAAGGTTTTATGATATCCTACAGTACAGGCATCCGGAGTTTTCAGCTGCAGACGTTTCGAGTGCCGTGCAGTGCGCTCGGGTCCATAAAGGGGCTTGAAGGATTCGGAGAGGTATTTTGGGGATAGTGGGTTAGAGAGGGTTTTATAAAGAAGGCATAATGTGTGCAAATCTCGACGCTTTCTGATTTTGAGCCACTTCAGTTGGGTGCGGAAGGCTGATACATGATCGTATTTCCGCAACCCGAAGACGAAGCGGATGCAAAGGTTTTGTAGTCTCTCCAGTTTGTTTAACTGCTCCTCTGTAGCGTCAGGATAGCACACATCTGCATAATCCAGGATAGGGAAGAGCAACGCGTTGACTAATGTCATTCTTGTGGATTGTGGCAAGAAGTTTTTCATCAGCTTAAGAGAATGCATGCTTCCATACATTCTCTTGCTAACATGGGCAACCTGGGAGTCCCAAGATAGATTGCTGGTAATAAACAAGCCAAGATTTTTGACTTCTGAGCAGTATTGTAGTGGAAAGTTGTTATATTTTACGGGAGTCAATGATTTTAAGTTAAGTCTTGATAAAAAGTAGTTACTTCCAACGACCATTACCTGAGTCTTGCCAGGATTTATAGAGAGCCCATACTCCTGAGTCCATTGATGAATCGCGCTAAGGTCTGCCGTCATGGTGTCAATACCAAGATCTATATCACTGGGCTCGACGCTGAGATAAAGCTGGACATCATCAGCATACAGATGAAATGATGAGAAACTGATTTTAGATACAAGAGTATTGAGAAAAATAGAGAAAAGAAGTGGGGAGAGTACACTACCTTGAGGGACTCCCATATCTACTGGGCACCAATTAGAGGTGGAGTCGCCAATTTTAACACACTGCGAGCGCTCCCTCAGATAAGACTTGAACCAACTGATACTGTCTGGAGAGAGGTGTAAGGAGTGCAGCACAGCCAAAAGTAAGTCGTGGCCGACACAGTTAAACGCGTTGCTGAAGTCGAGAAGTGTGATGAGAGTAAGCTTTTTGCTGTCAATGGCCCGTCGAATATCGTCGGTAATTTTTATGAGCGCCGTAGAAGTGCTATGAGCAGGGCGGAAACCGGACTGGAAGGGACTACAAGTGATTCGCTATGTTTCATGAGAGCATATACATAAATTCATATAGATTATGAAAGGTAATCATTTACGGGCAATTGCGTACGCTTCTATAACAAGCTTCCATCTGAAGCAACTGAGCTCCCAATTCGTAAATTTAAACAGCACATAAAATGTAATCTTGTCATGAAAGCCTTTTACTCAATAGATGCTTATAGATGATTATATCAATGATGCTTGGCCAAATGTCGCCCAGTTCCGCACCGACAAATAATTGTAATGATAAGCTTAGCTTGTTTTATACCTGTATCTAAATCATATTATATTTAGACTTAGATAGGCAAATAATCATGTATTCGTTTATAAGTGTTATACAATAACTAGTGTTTTATTCTTCACTTCTTCCACGAGTGGACAAAAAAATTCAGTGGATAAAATCAATAACATCTTAGTTCTTGCTGTTTATAGTTTAAAATTAGACTTGTCTAAGTGCACAAATTAATAAAGTTATTGAGTTTTGGTTTGAGCCATGAAGTCTAATGAATTCCTTACTCACCTGTCAAAAGCCTCCAAGCCCGGTCTTCTACGCTTAGAACAATGATAAAGCTCCATCACTCCTGTGTATTCGCAATATAGTTCCTTATCTGCCCCCTCATCCTTCAAAAAGGGGGGCTCTTTCCCCCCCTTGAAGAAAGGAGGCTCATCGTTCCCCCTTTGCAAGAATAAGGGAGTTTCGATCTCGCCTAAGAAGGGTGGGTCCTCCCCTCTTTTTAGGAAGGGGGGCTCATATTTCCCTCTATGTGGGTCTCCTGCCTCTGCTGATGATGATGATCGTTTACCGTAACGGGAGGACAGCATCCATCTGTAAAATAAAATAATTGTAATAAAATAAATATAATATCATAAAATAATATATAATATCAAGGGGAAAAAAGAGCCCCCTTTAGAGTAAAGGCAGGTAAATTTGTCTTTATTGACCACGAATTGACCCTACTCTGACAAAAAAAAAGAAAAGAGCTTTCCCCCCTTCAAGAAAGGAGGGTGGTCGGGACTGTCCTACAGAATACCGAAGCTCGAAATACCGGAGAACGGTATCTCGAAAGATCAGGAAACCGCACAGCGAAATACCGAAAGTACGTCATGCCGCATAATGGAACACCGAAAGTACGGAATACCGAAAAACTGTAGACCGAAAGATCACAATCTCGAATGAACGCTATACCGAAAGATCATGAAACCGAAAGAAGTATTCCCCCTTTGCAAGAATATGGGAGTTTTGATCTATAAATGACGAATACAATGCTAATATCTCTAAGAAATTTATATCTCTAAAAATAATAAGATTGTTTAAAAAAAACTACTTCGACTTCGAATCCCTCCTCTTCTAAACTGCTTTTTAAGTTTTGGGGGTTAATCCCTCGTGTCGTGAATGATCATGACTTTGCGTGAGATAGGAATTATTTTAATTAGGCATATAGGCATCTATCTCACGCAAACTTTATGCCTTTGCGTGAGATAGGAATTCTTTTAATTAGGCATATAGGCATCTATCTCACGCAAAGTCATAATTACTACACGATTATAGAACAGCTTTAACCCGCAACCTCCTACGTCACAGGCAGACCATCGCCCGCGCCACATAGTCGTGGGTTACTTTTCATGTATAGTGTGTGCTACAGTGGAAACGTAGACCCACGTTGTCAAACAAACGAACCCACACGCAGCTAAAATGCGCCGCGTGGCCGTGCACAGCGTGCGCCGTTGTGGGCCAGCGGCTTTACGATAACCTCACCTGTCATGTCGAGGAGTGATCAGTCGTTCTGGAGACCTGCCGTATCTGGCTGCAAACGTGAACGGCACTGGGGACACTGAAAGAAAAAACCAAACAGGTCTAACCAATATTTCGCTTTAAAAAAAATAACACCATACAAGCTTTGCTGAATCTTCAGCTGAAAAACAACACCGCCTCGCAAAAAAACTCCACTTCAAGGTCAAGGTCGCCGGCATCACTCGCATTTTCGCAATGACGTTGTCCGTTGTATGAGATGCGGAACAGATGCGAAACTGTCGCGGACGCGCTGCGGACCTCGAGTCGCGGCTCCGCAAATTCGATTCCACGCGGTAATGTGAGACGGCCGTCAACGACGGGGTTTACAAAAAAGAAAATAACCCTTTTTACCTACTGTAAATCGATAATGATAATAATCTGATAGTCGATATTAAACACATTAGGGTATTTTACTCTGAATGAGAAAAAATCTAAAAATATATTATTGCGACAAATTATTTTATACTGTAATTCTAAGACTATTCTAGTATTCTAAGACTAACTCGTTCTTGTATAAAATTTTATTCCGTTCATTTTATAAGTATTTTGCTCAAATTTAATTTATATTACAGTATTCTTTTGTCAGTTTTGCATGCCGAATAATTCGATGAATTATGTTGAACTTAATTTAAGCCTAAGACCTATATATAACGATTTTTCATGCAAATAAGTTATTATGATTATGATTAACTAAAGATAACTAGTTTTAACCCATATTGAATCCATCTTTGTGCTGCGCGGTAGCGGTGTTGGTTTAATGAGCGCAGACCTTAACAGCAGTACTAAATGCAAAAGTTTCTACAATACAGAACACAAACAAATATCTACAAGAAATAATAGTGCATAAAAGAAGCCGGTGCAGCTAACCTATGCTGGACTCACTCTCTGCCCGTTTCTGCGCCCGCGCAGCCCCCAGCGCGCAGAGCAGCGCCAGAGCTAGCCCGGCGCGAGACATGGCCAACTGTGGGCAAAACAACAACAATATTATAAGTACCTAGCTTAGTTGGTAAGAGCGCACCCGTACTGTGGCGCGGCTTCGAGACAAAAGTTGGATTTGAGGAGTGAAAATGCAGTAAAAGAACAAGACGATTTAGGAAGTGGTCAACTTTGGAAGTGGTCAAGTTAGGAAGTGGACAAAGTCGTCCTGAGGGTTCGAATCCTGTCGAAATCGATAATTTTTGAGATATTATAAAATATTCGTGGAATAATTAAGGTGCTCTTGAGAGGTTTGGCCCATAATTAAGTCCCTACACTAGTTTGGAGCCTGATCAGGGCTTGGTTTTTTTGTGTTCGGGGGACTCACCCTGATCACATAATCCTAAAACCGACCCCCGATTTTGGTCCAAACTAGTCTAGGGGTTAAACTTCACACTCATAAATCATTTTTTGAGTGTGATGTCCATAGCCAGTGACGCGCTCTACGCTAAGGTGCTCCGGAAGACCAGCGCTGCAGTGCTCCCCGAGCCCCTGCAGCACACGCTGAGTGGTAGCCTTTTGGTCTCTCATTGTTTTATGATTAACTAGCAGCGCCTCGCGGTTTCGCCCGCGTAGTTCCCGTTCCCGTAGAAATTTCGGGATAAAAAGTAGCCTATGTCCTATTCCAGACTATAATCTATCTCTGTGCCAAATTTCATTCAGATCCGTTCTGGCGTGTTAAAGGAACAAACATCCATCCATCTATCTATTCATCCATCCATCTAAACTTTCACGTTTATAATATTAGTGAGATTCTCTTATATCACTGTATTTTCTTGTGTATAGTGAACCAATAAAAATTTCTTATTCTTGTTTATTTCCGATGGGGGCGAACCTCTATGCTCTCATACAAACGTACTTTCCGATTCGTTTGGAAACTACAACCTTTGTTGCAATGAAATTTTGCATACGTAATCGGTTAAGTAATAGCTACGTTTGTACCGTATTAGTTTTTCTAAATACTTAATCATCATTAAATGAGAGCGAAAATTCATTTACAAGCGATTTTATTACATTCGCTCTCATGTGTATTCGTGAGTATGAGAGAGCATGCGAGTAATTTTCAGCCGTTCTTTGGTTCAAGTTCATTGATTGTTTATAATAGTCTGCAGTTAGCAACAGTTCATTAAAGAATGTATTTACAATTAAAACAGTTTACTGTTTTAATTAAACATAGATTCAAATTTTATTTCTTTTCATTGATTGTAATAAACATTTCTTTAGTTTTTATTCGTCATATAAACGCGGCAAAATTCATTTCAGTGATACACTCATAAACTCAATGGACCAGCTTGCGGAGGGCATCCCACACTACGTTTACCAATATTGATTGACAAGTTTAAATATAGTAAGTGAAAGACCTTATTTCATCCGCTCACACGTTCCGACGCCCAAGGCTGTCAACAAGTTGGTTCTTACAACAACAGTTCATTTCGCCTCTGGTTTTTCCTACCTACACAAAAGTGTAACTCAGGAATAGTGACAAAAATCGTCAAGAAGGTCCTACCTTTCGAAGGCAACATTAAAAAATATCACAGTCACACTTTAAAACTGCGAAAGTTTGGATGGTTAAGGTAAGACTCCTAAACATCCAAGCTTTCGCATTTATTATAATGTACTACAAAAGACTTATCATCTTTTGTAGTACGTTAGTTTATTCGATAAAAAAATCTGCTCTAGTTTCATAATAAGCACGGTCAAAGAGTGGAATGAGCGTCCAGCGTCTGTATCCCCACCCGAGTACAATCTTGGAGTCTTCAAATCCAGGGTGAATAAGTTCCTTCTGGGAAAGCGTGCTCCATCTTAGACCATCACTTATTCAACTGAGTAGGTGGTCAAATGCTTGACCATCACCAATATTAAAAAAAAATCTGTAGTTACACTTTAAATAAACTTTATAAGCCTCAAAGCTTTTTGCTTTTAGAACCTTTGAAAACATAAATAACGGAAGTTTAATACAATAAACCGAACAGGGTGTATATACAGGGCATGATTTTGAACATTGTTTCGGGTTATTATTTTTGCATGCCTAATCAGAAAAAGTTTTTATTTACTCGGGTTGTTCTGAAAATTTAAATAGCCCTTTGGAATAACCTCGGAAGGAATATTAACATCAAACTAAAACAAACTATCGGGCACTCCACCGGATGTACGAATTCGTGCATGAATTCTAGTGTTCGTCGACATCTTCCATGACAAGCTAAATTGTTGTTGTTATTTTTTTGTAGCATTCTTTCAGAAAATTTAAATAAAGTTAAATTTAAACAGTAACCAGGTTGTGATTCTTAATGGGTTCTCTTCCTATTCTAAACGGGGGAGGCATCTAAATGGGTAAGCCATCAGGCGTGCCCCAAGGTTATTTGCTCGGACTGCTCCTTTTTACTATTATACTTATTTTAATGATATTCGTCACTGCTTTAGGTTCACACAATGTTTGCTATATGCAGAATTTATATAATATCATTAGATAGTTTGGTTCTTAAACTGTAAGACATCTTCTGAAATAAACAGTTCTAGGCATTAAACAAAACATAGGCTACTTTTTATCCCATAATTCAGTTGGCCTATGGCCTTAAACAACACGTGCGAAGCCGCGGCAGCAACTAGACAAAACAAAACTAACGGAAATGTAATTCAATTGTATTTCGGGAGCAACATGTTGATTTTAGCCCAAAAATATCTTATTTTCCGAAATCCTCCGAAAATACCAATAAATCGAAGTTAGTTTTTTTCATAAGTGGAAGAAAATGGTTTACGATTTGCGGCAAATTACTTTTCCACTAGTTAAAATCGGTGCCTACGCAGAAAAAATTAAAACCAAAAAAAATTGAATCTCGCGCCAACACGAAATTATCCTGACCGATATTCACTTTCATTGCCAACGATGCACATGTAGTTCGCGAGACCTAGCTACGGGCTAGCTGTAGTGATCAATGCATTACAATATATTTATTACTAGCCGCTGCATGCGGTTTCACCCGCACTTTTCATGTATTCCATTTTTCGGGTTAGTATTATATAATGTGTTTAACATATGACACTCACAAGTAATAACTTGGCTTTTTACTGGTAAAATAATTTTCAAAATCGGTTCAGTAGATCCAGAGGTTACTCCCTACAACCTTACTAACTTTACCTCTTTAGAATATTAGTATAGATTATGTAAAGCTCTATAGAATTTACCAATAAAAAAAAAATTCAAAAGTAACTCTGTATGTTTGTCTGTCCTTGTGTCGATGTGTAACTTTTTCAAGCCTAAACGGCTGAACGGAAGTTAATGAATATTTGCGGGAAGGTTGACAGTATCCCAAGGACGGATATAAGCTACTATTTAGTGCCGGTAAAGTGCGAACAAAGCCGGGCATAAGCTAGTTGCAAAGAGTTCTTTCTGTTACCAAATTTTCGATTGGCGTTTACAAGAGAATTAATCATTGAATATTTAATTACAGAGATGATCGAACGAACAACCAGCCGTAAATACGTCTATGTCCTAGTATTTAAGTATCTAAGTATATTATTCCAAGATTCTAGGATTTATCTTGGTAGTTACTAATTGAAGTCGACGTTGTTATGTCGCCGGAAGCTTCGGAACTTCCTTTTCCGCCGGCCGGTAAAATTAGAAAAAGAAGACTTTGAATTGTTTTTACAGTGAGCGTCGATATTGCGACGTTTTTACAGCGTCATATACCTAAGTAAAAGTAGAGGAAATTGCATCATTTCACCGACAAGAGCTAGGCTCTTTGATTTATTATTATATTTAGCCATTTATTATCATAGAATAAATTAACATTACAAAATTAATTGTTATAAAATTTTGTTTTAAACATTATCAAATATGAAAAGTAATGCCGGGTACAGACCAAGCGAGCGAGAGCGAGCGAAGGCTAACGAACGAACGCAAAAGTACCAGTGTGGACGTCATTGCGAAAGCAGAGTCCAAACAAGGGCTTCGTTCCTCTTCGGCCGTGCTCCAGCGGCTGTCGCTACATCAAAGCAATATGGAACGAACGTACCGATTGTCAAATCTCAATCGTGTGCTCGCTCGCTCTCGCTCGCTTGGTCTGTACCCTGCATAAGCATTTTTGTTACTCTGACTTTTTGAGACCAGCCTGGATAGAAGCTTGGGTCCCTTGATTCGATTCAAAGACGTGCTGTGAGGATTGTTGACGATGCCTTGCTCACAGACGGTACTGAAGAGAGACTTCTCCTCTCTGTTTGTTCTATAGGGGTTCTTTTTTACTTTTTTTTCAATAGAATAATATGTAAACCATCTAACGAAACATGTTTCGATGATCGGCGGCATCAGACTCTTTTTTTAAGTTTTCGAAGATTTTGAAAAGCCTTTTCTTAATGGCATTTTAAAATAGACGGAGTATGCTCCTTTAGTGCAAACCTTTTTAAAAACACGCCTAGTTATGGTTATTTTTTTGAGGTATCACTTACACGGCTTTCCTTACGAACTATTGAAATTAGGACCTACAAACCAAATTGAGGGAGAAATATAAATTTTTTGGCAGACAATTTAAATGATCCTGTGTTATCTGATTACCTGACAATGGCCTCCTTCATGAAATTAATACGAAAAACAATACTGACGTTATTGCTAAACTAAATTATCTACTGCTCTTACGACTCCATGTTTTTTCTTAGTTGTTATTATTTTCTTATTCGTGTTGCTTACAATTCTTCCAGGTCCAGTTGTTTCATGGGTTCTCTTGTAAAGTGACTAAAGCTACTTTTTCCAATATCGAATTTGCGGATATCATTTTTATGTATGGCAGAGCAAACGGTTGGGTCCTTGGCGCGACGTATGTATCAAATCACTATCCAAAAATCCATTTTTTTTTATCAGTCATGGTGCACGAAATGTATTATTATTTTAAATTTCAAGAGATAATAAGGAGGACGGACAGAGCGAGACCATAATGGTTTCTAAACCGATCTCGAAACCCTAAAAAGTGAATGTAACGTGATGTGTGTGTGAACCAAAATCCGTAGAAGGCGACCCCTCTGATCAATTTGACAGTTTTTCCAATAAAATCATTTTTATTCAACAAGTAGATGGGACAACAAGTTTGCAAAGTGTCAATAATTGTCTAAAGAACGTCGCCTTTGAGCAATCAACGCAAGGGCCTCCTTAGTTTTGGTTTATCGCGCACGTTTTGTCCTCTCATATTGTATTCATTGTGTGTGTACTAGGTCTACAAAAGACAAAAAAACCTACCTTATAATGTATGTTTTTAAAGCTGGCGCGTTTGTCTTTGGTTTTTCATACAATAGGGTATTTTCCTCTATATGAGAAAAAACTTCAAAATATATTATTCAGATAGCCTAGGCAAAAAGGGTTAAAAGTTGTTCGTTTTTATTCATAAAATAAAAATCAATTCGGTTTTCAGTTTTTTTAAATCTGTTTTGAAACACCATGTTATAGTAGCGCAATGTTGTTACGTCATACGACTGTGTAGGCAAACTAAAAAGTATCAACTGTCATCAGCAACATTTGTTAAGGTCTCATATCCAACTGACGTCATGACCACAGAGCAATACGTCCACTGCGTCCAGCGTTTTTATCAAGTTACGCACGCAACTTGAAAATTCGATTGAATGATTTTTTTTTAAGATTCTTTATCACTACAAAACCTAATAGAGACACTTTTCGAAAATAGGTTTAAAACCCTAATAACAACGCTGACGTCACAAATCTGTCGGTACTGGACGCCTACTCCAGTTTTTTTCGTCCGGAGTTGCGAAATAGCGTTGAGTTTTGCGGTACGGCCGCAAAACTCAACGCTACTCTCGCTTACCCACGAAAGGGCTGTTTTGGAAGAAATTTTGTGACTCTGACTTCTAGGTACATTTAGGCTCCCAAAATATCAGTGAATCGAAATTCTTTTTATTATAAGTTCCTAAAAAATGGTTTACGGTTTGCGGCAAATTACTTTTAATTTTATTGCTTGTTGAATGCAGAAAAATTTAAATTACAACAATAAAACTATTCACTTAGCATCTCATACGCAAAACAAGCTCATGAGATAAAGAAAAAAAAAAGAAAAAATTACTGCACATGTAAAAATTATATTTTATTGTATTCAATCGTAATCATATGTAAATTAACTGTGCATTGTAAATATTAGTTGTAATTATTTTATTATGTTGTTGTAATTTTCTTAAGATTTCATCTTCGATCAAAAATTTCCGGCTTTGCCGGCCCCCCTGAGGCCGCGAACTCCTTATTTTTGATCGAAGGATTTCATGAATAAAAAAAGTCTTAGCTCTTGCATGAATTGTCCCGCATTAAAAAGCGAACACACACAAAAATTATTTCTGCTTAAAATTCAATTAATTTCCCCGCTAAACCGTATTCTATTTCTCCTTAATTTGAAATCAATCAGAGTTTACGCAATGAAGCAATCATAGCGACGTATAATTTTTATGGGCAGAATAAAAAGTTATTTTGATTGAAGGCAAGACTTAGAGATGTTTGTACGTGGGTTGGCCAAGTAGGTCTGGGAAACTTGACTCGTGTAAGAGCGCAATTGAATCTCTATAAACAATTAAGCCGCTGGCCCACTGCGGTGCACGCTGTACACGGTCACGCGGCGCGTTTCAGCTGCGGGAGTTTGTTTAACAACGTGGGTCTATGTTTCCACTGCAGCAAACACTATTTATTTTATTTATTTATTTTAAGCTTTTATTGCTAAAAATTACATTTCTTTACTTTTCTAAATTACATTTCTTTAACACTTTTATCTTAATTTTTTAAATTTTTAGCGTGTCCTGTGACACTAGCCTCTTCCAACTCTTTCCAGAGTTCTCTGCTGCGTGCCGTTCGTTAGAGGAGTAGCAAACACTATACATGAAACTAAACCAGGACTATGTACAACTGTAAGCGCAGCTAGAGATTGCAATATATACGTTACTACAAGAAAACTCCAAGTGAATAGTAAAAATTATCAATAAATACATCCAAACAAATTGTTAACATATTCTATGTAAAAGGTTTACTACGAAATATTAGATTATCTAGACGATAATAAAGCTTGGAACGAGTTTTGCTCCAACTGGAAAATTAACAACCTAACGAGGTAAGAGCTTCTTTACTTTACCTTAAACACATTGAAGTAATCAAAAAATCAAAGTGATCACTTTATTTAATAGTTTTACTTACCTAGTTAATTTGAATTGTGTAACATATCCAAGAGTCCTGTAAGGTCAGAAGGAAATAAAGCACTTTATTTTTTAATTTTTTGAAGTCCTACTTCCCTCAGGTAAGTTACGCACGCGTGTACCGCGTGTACCGCGTGCGTAGCTTACCCGTAGTAGGTAGTGGTACAGTATTATTTCTTTCAAAATCCTATTTTCATTTCCCTATTTTTTTCAAAATCTAGACCCAAAAATAAGGTCTAGATTAGAATTAGAGAATTATGCCCAAAATAGGCAAAATATGTGAGTGGTAGCGCGTTTAAATCTTTCGTATGTGAAACGTCCATATTTTGTTTAGTACTATTTAATACATATCAAATCCAAGATTGTTTTGGAGCTATTCGTACACCTGGTGAACGAACACGAAGGCATTGCCGTGGTGTTTTAGTCGAAATCGCACAAAAGTATACGTCGTCGTAGCAAGCACGCGAAACACAAACTCGCAAAACAACCGACTATGACTGAGGTGAGGGAACATAGTTGGACCTGACTTGAGCCATACTTTTTCGAGATGGTGATGCCTCATCTCCCTTTTTTACTTTTATCGAAGATATCAATATATATCTTAAGTATGATAATATTTATGTAACTAGCTGCAGCCCGCAGCGTCGCTCGCGCTTTTCAAGTACCTAGCTTATGTCCGTCCCCGGGATACCATTTACCTCTTTAGCAAATTTCATAAAGATCCGTTCAGCCGTTTAGGCGTCAAAAAACAACAGACAGACAGAACTACTTTCTGGTTCATAATATTAGTATTAATATTTTGATTGCATGATTTCAATAATAAAAATTTTCGATGAAATACGTATCAAATTTCACATGACTTTAACGGCCTTTAGGTACAGTCCAGTGCTGGACATAGCCTCTCCTGATAAGCGCTTATTTTTTCCTATCACCACTGGGTCATGTCATAATCCCCACGCTGGGCATGCTGGTTGGGGATCGCAGTATCAAATATACACAGAACGAAACTATTCGACGACCCTGTAGTCACCTTTTACGACGTACCTAGGTACACGGCTTAGATGGGGAGACTTAATTTAAGGTAGCCTGGAAGAGATCGTTCATAGCCATAAGGCCGCCTTTTTTCTTCGTCTACTTTAGAATTTATTTTTGTACTGTTTTTCTGTGTTTATATATGTATGTGGTACAAGTTAGTACCTGTCTATCTTTTTTAATTTCGGTGTAAAATTAATAGGTTACCTTTTTCAATTTGTAATAATTGGTTGTTTTTTTTTATATTTTCAAGTTGTTTCAAATGTGTTTTGTTTCTCGTGAAACATTTATTATGAAATGCAATTGCATAATACGTTAAGAATCTTTACAATTTAATAAATAATACATGCACCGCATCTCCTTATTTATATAGCTTTAGAACTTTTTCCTTGAAACGTTCTTTTTATTTTTTGTGTAAAAATCATACATAAAACGATTAGATTTAAATAACACGTAACACAAGTAGACTTTAACTGTCTGTTTCTATATAAATATGACCTTTTTATAGAATAATTCTATATTTTCACAAATAAACGAAAAACAGGTTTCAAATTCCTATCAATTAGTTGTTTTATAGCAGTTTTTTCTTTAAGTTTTGCGGGACAATAATTAATAGTTATAAAACCTCGGGAATATAATTTATACAGGACCATCCCGGGATCATACTCTATACAAAACCAAAATAATCATTAAAATCAGCCCACGATCGACGGAAAATTCAGCGAACTTAGGAAATAAAAAATACAACCGTTAAAAAAGAATGAACAAGTACGAAAAATCCACTATCTACACACCTTATGTTGCACAGTAAGTTACTCACCAGGTTCCGGCGAGGCGGCTGCGAATGCACTGAACGCGCCGCCGCCCGCCCTGCCCTTATAACGCCGCCCAGCGCCAGGGCGGCACAACAGTTGGGCGGGGTGGTATCAATGTGGTAGGATGTGTTCGTTATTATTACCCGAAAACTTAATTTTGTAATCAGGCCTTTCGCGAGGGACGATCAAGAAGTAGTTTGTGTTTTTAGTTCTACTCTACATTATATTTATTGGCAAATCAATCTCATCATACGACCTTTGTGGCGCGGTGGGCGAAGGTCCGCCTGCGATGCAGGAGGTTGCTGGTTCGATTCCCGCCTTGGGACAAATATTTGTAAGATCTGCAGGTATTTGTTCCGGGTGTTCTGGTCGTTTTCTATGAATATTAAAACATATCTATCTATGTTTCTATGTATTGTATAATGTATATCAGTTATCTAGTACCCATAACACAAGCTCTGCTTAGCTTTTTTTGTGCTTTGATTGTGCAGATATTTGGAGGACACCCTGTACTGTATTATCCAAGTATTTCTTTACAAGAATCAAAGAAACTCACAATCAGTACCAACAGTTCTGCATACCTGATGTTCCTTACCTTCTAGGAATAGGAAAATTCTAAATTGGAGGACACTTCACTCGTCCTGCTCACGATATCCCGGACATTTTATTTAAGTACTTACTACCTTTTTAATTAATACCTACTACAAGAAGAGATAATTTACCTGATTTGCACAATCTTCAGGTATCATAGGCACTCATGCCTATATTAATTGTGTACCTATAATTAGTTTGTTAACAAAGAAAATTACAATCAAATAATAGAATTAAATTAAAACTAGTATTTACAATTGAAACAATTGAGCTAACTGTAGACTTTTGCAAACAATATAGGTAGCTCAACTGATCCATATCAATACCAGTCGCACGCGTGCCCGCGACGCTGTATGATGCGCTGCGCCAGATACTCACCAGCTCTCGGGTCACGCGTCGCTATTATTAATTACAGTAACATTAATCATTAATCATAATCGTTAATTTTATTAGTAGTACATTCATGCTACAATTAGCTGTTTAGTTGAGAAGTGTATTCTCACATTCATGCTGCGGCTGCCTGCAATTGAGAGTGCCCTAGTAGTAAAATTTGACTTGTCTAAGTGCTTTTTTGCAAGCCTAAAGAAATAAAGTTATTGACTTTTGACTAGTTTTTTAGTTCCGTCGTATAATTTTGTGATCTCTTGTTACATATTAGATTCAGGCGTTACTTTGCGGAAATCCATTGCAATATTTAAGGATGAATATATTTAGTATAACAATTCCACGCAAAACCTTCTCCGATAAGTTCTAACAAAATGTAGTCCGCGTTGTAGAAGAAAAAACCACACAGCTCGACTTGGAGTGGCAACATCTCTGGTGGGGCTCTGCCGTTGTTGCTTGGAGCTCTCAGTGTCAGGGTCGAGTGTTGTGGTGTCCTGATGATGTCTCGTGGAGAGACGAAACTAAGTTGACGTCTTTGATAGATTTTTTATTTTTATTCAATAATCAATTAAATACAATAACTTTATTAGCAGACAACAATGGTCCATGGACAAAATTACAAACTAACAAAATTATGAAAATGAAATAAAGAAACATCTAAGTACTACTAAATCTAAACTAAGTAGGTATACCTAGTTTCACCCAATGGTGAAGAATGGGACAGTCGTACTTCTCTGATATTATTTTCAGAATGCTGTTGCAACAACTTCTCTCTCTGTTCATGCTTGACGCAACTCGCTCCGCATACGTTCGTGAAGACGCCATGCCTTAATTCTTATACTTGGTATTGGTTATAGGTACCGCCGCAATTCAATAATCGTTCGTTAGAGAGGTTTTATTGCTACGACCCGGAGACGTCACATTATCACTACCACCACTAAAGCCCGGCCGGACTTACACTTAGCTGATCGTATAATTTTTTGTGCTGCATTTACTTTAATTTGCAGTTCACCAGTTACCTGTAGTAGCGTTATTTCTAAAAGTGGCAAGCGCACGTTTTCGCGGTGCCCGCTGCGAATCCGCATTTGCCTCGTTTTGAAATCGCTCGAAAATCACCAGTGAAGATTTGTCTTCAAAGGGTCTGAGTAAAAATAAAACGACATAATCAATAAATACAAGTATATTATATGCATGTACAAATGGCGACTGCCGTGTCCGTAAAAAGTATCTTAGTTTAAATTTACACTTACAATAAGGTAAATATTATTTAATTTATTTATTAAGTTACTCGCAGCTTTTGGCGTAAAATTATTTAAAATTCTAACAAAAATGCAACGAAATATCGTTTAATTCGTATTTTTTCGTTTTTACACAGAATTCCATAGATTCAGTTCAAATTTTGTGCAATTCAGACAAAATAAACTAATTTCTATACAAAATCTACGATACAATTAAATTAATAATAAACAACACAATTTAGAACAAATAAGTACAGTCTCGAGTTTGGTGGATACTGTATTTCTACAGGTGGGTACTGGCGTTACAAGGCGTAATGTAACGTTCTACACAGCTCACGTTCGTGCAGTCAGTACGGGGAAAGAAAGACGAGCAACGATACGGATTGTAGCACACGGCGTAACGTAACATGCTCGTTACGAATGGTACATTACGACCTGTAACACTGGACAGTACCCGGGAAAAAAATTATCGTGCTGGTTTGAAGGCGCATACCCGACCCAAACAAACTAGTGCCGCCACTTACTTTTATTCCGTTGAACAAAGAAAATTTCAAAAGTCCACCGCACAGTTTGTGATACCTATTATAAGCTTTTGTTTAACACCTTTGTAATCGTTTTTATTCTATTTAGTTGAGACAGTGAATCGAAAATAGATTTTGGTGGCCACCAAGGGCAACTTCGATTCACTGCCTTAACTAAATAGAATAAAACTATTACAGAGGCAATAAGAAAAACTTATAATAGGTATCACAAACTGTGCGATGGATTTTTGAAATTTCTTTTGTTAAACGGAATGATAAGATACAGTAGGTGGCGGCGCTAGTTTGGGTTGATCAAATACCATAATTTTTACGCTGTTTTAGGGGTCCGTACCCAAAGGGTAAAAACGGGACCCTATTACTAAGACTCCGCTGTCCGTCTGTCACCAGGCTGTATCTCATGAACCGTGATAGTTAGACAGTTGAAATTTTCACAGATGATTTATTTCTGTTGCCGCAATAACAACAAATACTAAAAAACGGAATAAAATAAATATTTAAGGGGGCTCCCTACAACAAACGTGTTTTTTTTTGCCGTTTTTATAGATAATGGTACGGAACCCTTCGTGCGCTGTTATTTATTTTGTTACTGCTATTTGTTGAAAAACAAAGATTCAGAATTCGATATTCTGAAACTTTGTATTTCATTCTGAGCGTTTGATATCTATAATCATACGCAAAAACATCAATTTAAATTCAATAAGATATCAGTAATAAGAAATTGCATATTCAATTAATTATTTAAATAATATTCAATACATTAGCCTTCGCTAGCCGCAAACTGAACCCTACATTACAATAAAATTCAATTAAATCAGTCTAAAAGTTTTCCTACATAATAAAAACTTATAAAATCACTTAAAACGTATCTGAGTGAGTATCTGGCGCAGCGCATCAGCATTGCCATACAGCGGGGCAATGCAGCCAGCGTCGCGGGCACGCGCGCGACTGGTAGCGATATGGATCATTGACCTTCTTGTAAATTGTTTCATCAGTCAGCAGTTAGCTCAACTATTTCATAATAAATACTAGTTCCAAGTTGGTCATATAGTTATACATAATGTAACTTATAAAGCGATATAATAACTCTACTACTAAATTAATCACTTCACCATAGCAACGGTATCGTCCCAGAATGATTAACGATTGATGTGTAAATAATAGGGATCGGTAAGCATAATTCGACCCAGTCCCGTGGCAGGAACCGAACCCGCAACCTACATTTATTTCCTTTTTTTGATCGTTTGCGACACAAGCGGACCTTTTCCCATTGCTTCAGAGGTCAAATACACCGTTATAAGTGATTTTAGTTAATTTATTTATAATTTAAAAAATGCTAAAAATCACTACAAATATTTAAATAACACGCCATGCTGCATTAAGATAAAATTTTGGACAATTTAAAGGAAGGTGGTGGTCATAGTGCAAGCGAGTAATTCATTTATTTAAATCTCTATTTAAGGACACTGGAGTTTGGAGATTTTGTTTATAATTACTTATTTATAGTATTATGTAGACTTATATATCCTTTGATATAGAAATAAATAGATGTATCAGTATTTGAGCCAATAAGTCGATTATCAGGAAGTGGCCTGTGTCCAGCAGTGGACCATCAAAGGCTGTTGAGGAAGTATTTGAGCAATAGTTTTTGGTTATATAGCAAGAATTTATTTTTGAATAAATTGAATTGAATTTCAAGTTAGGTACCGTAGACACAACGTAGTTCGTTTAATTTTCAAATTCCTTTTTAAGTCACATTAAATTCGTCAGAATAATTAAATATATGAATAATAATTACAATAGATTATTGTAGGTAGGTAAGTAGATACATCTATTTATTTTTATATAAGGAAACCCGCTCGCACTTCGACCAAACCCATTTTATTAATTAATTTATTAAGATTTAGTGCAATTCCATGTATAGTGTATTAATAACATTAATAATTACAAATTAAGGTTTATTTACATTGAATATAATAAATAGTGCTAAGATTCATATAAATTCAAATTTTTAAGTTTAAAATAAGACTCAAAAAGTCGTGAAAAATAAAATAAATCATCAAATATAGGTATTAAATTTTTACATTAAATTATGATTAAAAACAAGGGTCTTATTTTATTAAACATCAAGCTTTATTTAGCTAAATAACCTTCATGTTTTGCTCTCTTTGAAGTTAGTTAAGAAGCGGAATGTAATAATTAATGTTTTTTTGCATTTGTAATGACATTTCCCCGATATTTGCTGTTGAATGTCATTCGTATTCAATCGGGTTGATATGTAGTCTTCTGAGCAGACGAATGTTGCCGATGCGACTTATTAAAGTGGTCGAACTGTACTGTCCGGTGTTACAGGTCGTCGTAATGTATCATTCACAGCGAGCATGATACGCCGTGTGCATCATTGCTTCCGTCTTTTTTCCCCGTACTGATTGCACGAACGTGAGCTGTGTAACACGTTACACTACGGTCCGTAACCAGGGCTTAGAATACCGGTATTATATAAATACTGTTTCGACTGACCTTGAAGTGTTTAAAGTGTTACAGGTACATCAGGTATCGATATAAATTATACCGCTATATAAATCGGTTTATCCGGTATTTTACCGATATTATGCACGAAACATATCGGTATCAACAATAAAGTTTGTGTAATCGAGAAAAAAAGCGTATTAAAAGTTTTTGTGTTTGTTGTTAATAGCTTCCTTAAACACGCTCGTCTTAAATCCACCGAAAATATGCAACTCCGCGAGAAACTCTTTGAATTCCGGTATTTTAGAGCAAAGTACCAAGCTTCGAAAGTATCGATACTAGAATTAATCGAAGAATATACCGATATCACCGCTATTGTACAGGTATTATTGGTACCAGTATGAAGCCCTGCCCGTAACACCAGGCTGTATCCACCATAGTTCTTTACTTTAAAGAGAGCAATAGATAACGGTATTTTAGCTTTGTACACAGTTTCATAAAAAAATTCGAGTGAGAAAATTTTCATAAAAATTAGAAAAGATTCAGTGAAACTTTGAACTATTAACAAAAGTTTTAAACGCATGTTTAATAAAGTTTTTGAATAAATAAATAAACGCGAAATAATGCGTACAATTATATTACAAGCAGTGGGCATCAAACCTGTAACCGTTCGCCGGGGCTCAGGTGGTTCCACTATGCCGGAGGTCAATACGACATTCAGTATTTTTAATGTTTTTTTTTTGAGTTTAAATTTCAATTCAAAGAGCATTAAAAAACATGCGCCGATATTACAAAACCTACTTATATATATTTTATTGACTAGTTTTTACATAAAACTTATAAAAAAAACTGTGTCTTATTTACAAATTAGGCAAATATAACCCTCGAATATACTGAGCTTGCTTACTAGACCTATTTTGATGCGGTTTTGAGCTAAATTATAGGCCATGAGGAGGAACTATAGCCTTGAGCGATACAACGCCTTTATAATTAAATAGTTAATAATAATAACCTTTTAAATAGACATTAATTAAAAAGGGATTTCCAAAAAAGATTTCGTTTTTCATAATAATCATTTTGCTTAAAAACTATTTATCTATACAATTTCTATTAGAACCATAGTCTTTCATACAAAATACTCTAACAGTGTAGGAATTTGGAACATCAATAAGTACCAGATAATGTGCGTTTGTATGAAAACAACTTCAACTATAACTCTAAGAGACCACCTCAATAAACATCCGTAATTTGCGCGACTAAATCTTATTAAGACACAATGGTGGCGCCACTGCGGTTTCTTTAGCTACCAAGTGAGAAACTCTTATAGTAAAACACGATTTATAATTTGCAAGTGACGTACCACCTTAATTATTTAACATTTCTATGAGTGTGTATTCACAGCGATCATTTAAAAAAAACTCTAGAAAGCTTAAGGAGGTGGTGCCTTAAATTATCACATGACAATGTAAGTACAATGTCAAAATTGTGTAAAAATGAAGTACTTTTTACATAAAAGGAGTCAAAATTACATTAATTTGGTGTTATCAAAATTGTGGTCGGTGGTGTACGGGTTTCTAAAGGTAATTTTGGTAACAATTTTTGATATTAATTATTTAACTTTTGATAGATATCTATTATATTCTAAGGTTATTTTCGCGAGAACTCATAATGAAACACTGTTTTTACCGGATTGATCGCGTATATTTTATATTTTGTTTATAACCTGACGTTTCGGAGGCTTTTCAGCTTCCATGGAGAGTCTGCCTGTGACCATGGAAGCTGAAAAGCCTCCGAAACGTCAGGTTATAAACAAAATATAAAATATACGCGATCAATCCGGTAAAAACAGTGTTTTATTAGATATCTATTATTTAAATACCAATTACAGTATTCGCGTATAAATGTTGCACATCGACCTTTGGAAAGAGATAATCGGCTAATTTCGGTTTCGTAGAGCGTTGTCTCTGTCGCACGAAATACTAACAGTCCGGTATCTACTAGGAGCTGTTAAAACCATAATAATAATTCTGGTTCTTTAAATGTGCTCTATCAACTCGTATTAGTCTATCTTTTTCTCCAAACCTAGGTTGCCTGGAAGAAATCGCTTTCAGCGATAAGGCCGCCTATTGCACTAGTCATGTTTCAAAATTTAGATATAAGGATTATTTTAGTTATATTTTAAGTGCAATAAAGTGTTCATTCATTCATTCTGGACGATTATGAATGATGATTTGCTTCTTTTGATATTTTTTTTATTTTTTGTATAAAATACACATTATTTTCTTTATGTGCTGCGGCTAAGTTGGTGTTAAATAAAATAAAAAAACATGTTCACATCGGCTTCGGTTACAAAATGATTGAATATATATGTATTGAAGGTAATTTCGCGTGACTGACCTCGTAAAGGTTTCATTACGAGGTCAGTCAGTTCTTTCTCTTTTTCCTAAAGATGACATAGTACAACTTTAAATATACCATATTTTATTAACATACGATACCAAACCGTGACGTCACCAAACGGTCTTGTCGGATGATCAGCGTTGGTTGCAAACGCGACTAACATTATGCTGAGACAAAGACCTTTTTGTGACTCGAGCAAGTTGTTTATTTCTGTGTCTCTTTTATAAATGTTTGTTCCTGCTTGTACGAGTGACAAATAAAGTTTTTTCTATTCTATTCTATATTTTGGTTTCGATTCGTTCGATTTTTCGCGAGCGGAAGAACGAGTCACAGATTATCATAAAACCAAGTCACTTTCCAGGCTTAAGCGAGTGAACGTTCTAAGGTACAAAGGGTTGGCTTAACGCGATTCTTTCCAAAGGTCGATGTGATTAATTTATCGCCGGGTACTGTATTCTGGTACCAATTATTTTTACAGGTACCTATTATTTCGATATCATATATTTTCGATACCTTACCAGTTGGTGCTTATTATTTTTCTAATTGTTTCTTGATGCACCTTATACTTAACCTATTTATTATTTAAGTAGACAACTGGTGACCGTCAATGTTAAAGCGAGAGGGACTGAGATACTTTTGTCTCATGTCGCATGTCGTGTGGGTGTCGCAGATGAGAGGCGCACCGCTACCCCACCCTCCAGATTCTGCATCTCTCGATGAAGTCGTTCTGTGGAGGATCCTCGGAAGCTCTCCATCATCAGCAGTGGAACTGGTGCTGGGTGATAGAAGACAGATCCTTCATCAGTCCCTCTAGGTTCTGCATCTCTCGATGGAGTCGTTCCGTGGAGCGAGATGGAGTGAGCGGCTCCAACTCTTCAGGACATTGAGCGACGCCGCTGCAGCTTCCTGCAGGAAAGAATAAACCTTATGTTGAAAAGAATATATTTGTGTGCTGTGTACATTATAAAACTTTTTAAGCTTTCGCGATTTGTTAACATAGTAATAGTTAGCTTTTTTCTTTATAGTGCGTTACTCGCACTGGAGTTATCTTCTACGAAAACAATTAATACTCAATTGTTCTGGTTGCCTGGAAGAAATGGCTTTAAGCGATAAGGCCGCCAAATCCTTTGCTATCTTTAATTTTATACAATTTGTTTTTCTTTTTAATTTAAGGTGATTAAAGAATTATCTATCTATCTATTAATAATATCCCAGAATATACTATTAGTTATTTGCTATACAAGAGTGCAAAGTTGCTTTTTAACCGCGTGCTCAATTTTGATGACCGAGCAAGCGAAGGATTCTAAAATTAGAATCCTGAGCGATAGCGAGGGAATCAAAAGAGCACGAGGTAAAAAATCTTTGCACTCGAGTGCAACACGTAACTTTTCATCCCACCTCAGCGAGTATTTTTGCTCTTCGATATCTGAGTGCAAAAGCCGTTTTTATCCACTAGAGGATAAAGTAAATACGCCCTGCGACCACGATCGCTGTAACGCGGTTGAA
The DNA here is from genome assembly GCA_947086465.1 of Eupithecia exiguata. Classification (NCBI taxonomy): domain Eukaryota; kingdom Metazoa; phylum Arthropoda; class Insecta; order Lepidoptera; family Geometridae; genus Eupithecia; species Eupithecia exiguata. Next base: position 6,048,307 of record OX352253.1, read on the forward strand.
ACGTTGGGGAAAACAAAACAAAAGGTACACGATAAATACCCGATAAATAAAATCTTTAATATGTGTACATTATAGTTAATTTCATAGGTTGCCTATGTTAGTCCACGGCTGGACATATGCCCTGTCTTCAGCTTGACGCATCCAGCATCTACCTGCCGTCTTTCGCAGGTAGTCTTCAATCTTGTTTTCTTCGTCAAAGAAAATCGACTTCGACGAGACTTGAACCAGCAACCAAGCTTCAAGTGCCGTCGTTGTCGAAATGTTTCTGGTATATTGTTTAATTTCTTAGAAATTACCGCAAGTGTACGCACTATCACACTTTCGTTCCGAGTGAGGACATAGTTCCAGGAACTATTACGGTCCGGAACGACACATGTCTATTTGATTTTAATGAGCAATAAAGAATTTTAAATACAAAATTTTATCCCGATCTGTTTAGTACCTAGTTTTGGCGTGAAGAAGTATCTAACAAACATCCAAACTTTGCTAATATTTTTTTTATTTTACTTAAAGATAGGAAACTTACCGAGCTGCAATCTATTCGGCATGTGTCCGGGACTCGAACTAGCACTTTTCTTGTAAGGTGATGTTTCTCGCACGCTCCCTAAAACAAAATAAATAGTTATTTTTTGTTTGGTAGAGCGTTGAAATAACTTTATAGCACCTTAAAGTTATGTTAATTCGTTTGAATTCTTGGGCAAAGTTACGGCACTTTACGGTAAATTTTGAATTTTGATAGACCCATCACAAACACTGTTCCCTTCCCATCGCATTTATATATATTTGATGACAGCTTAAGTTCAATTTATAATCAGTTAAGATCCTATTTAAGTTTTCACTAGTTTTCTATCCTGAAGTTTTATTGTTTTGTATCATAGATAGTTAACGTTTTGGACCAAGTAGTCTGCAAGTTAATTATTAAGCTTGAATAAATAAATAAATTTAATAGGGTATCACACCCATTTTGAAAAATGTCTCAATTAGGTTCTATAGTTCTAATGAACCACAAAAAATACGACATTTTTATTCAATCGATAAGTGCTCTGAAAATGCATTTATAAATTACATTTTCAAGTTGCGCTCGTAACGAAAACGCTGGTCAGCATTGCAGTCCTTGCTGTCCGCACGATAAAGATCATTCAGATCATTTCAGCTTGTCCATCAAGGGCTGCAATGCTGACCGCGCTGTGATGACCTGGACCTGCGCTACGCAGCGCTTTCCATCATCATCGCAGCCAGCAACCCACCCAGTACTGACCTCGTCATTAATGTACTAATGCTTTGCTCTTTTACATTATTTTTTATTTGTGTTAGTTTAAAATACTTGTCTATGTATACTTATTTTTTTCTTTAGTCATTAATTTCTATTTTACAGTTGTTTTTATTTTACATCTGTTTTACAAAGTTGGTATGTATTATTAATATGTATTTTATATTGTATGTATTTTAGTATTATGTATAGTATGTATGTATAGTATATTTAAGTTATACGCCACCGTCTATACTAGTACAACAGCTTCGTGTCCATTCCAAGCTTGTCTGGAAGAGATCGCTCTTAGCGATAAGGCCGCCCATTGTGCAACTCTGTTATTTATTTTTTCCTGTATTCTTTTTCTTTTGTATTTTTTTGGTGTGCAATAAAGTGTATTGTATTGTATTATTTTATAAAAGATTTTCATAAGTTTTAACATAACTTTGCCCCACTAGCATCTAGTGTTGCTGTAACTTTGCTCCACTCACCTCTACTATGGTTGTGCGTGGGAGTGGTGTGGTTGGACCCGTCTAGAGTGAAGCTATGCAGCGGGCCGGCGTGGCGGTCGCCCCTTACTCGCTGAAGAGATCCGCATGTGCTGACGCCGCCGCCGCCCGCTTCACTGCTCACTGAATCACGGCTGGAGAGAGAATAACAATAATGTTAAACAATTCGAGCTATTGAAGAAAAGTATCGGATAACGCATTACTATTTAATAAATCAATAAAAACAAACAATCATAATTGCAACAATCACTATTTATACGACGATCTCTGTGGCGCGGTGGGCGAAGGCCTGCCTGCGACGCAGGAGGTTGCGGGTTCGATTCCCGCCTCGGGACAAATGTGTGTACGATCTGCAGACATTTGTTCAGGGTGTTCTGGTCGTTTTGTATGTATAATAAAAAATAGCTATCTATGTATTGTATTATGTATAATCAGTTATCTAGTACCCATAACACAAGCTCTGCTTAATTTGGGGCTAGATAATGCTGTGTGAATTGTCCAGCATTTTTTTTTCTTACGTGATTTTAGGAAGCAAACAAAGTAAAAACTTTGATATTCTGTGTCACAAAATCCCAAGCAAAGTTGGTACAAATAAATATAAGTTAAAACCGTGACATATCAAACAGAATGATGACTTCATTCTTTACTAAATAGACCATCGATTGACCATAATCTCACCTGATGGAAAGTGAATGTGTTACTAAAGATGTATTACGAAGTTATGGAAGATACCTTTTCCCTCTTGTCTTGAAGAATGACGCTACAGTGCGCTGGTTGTATGTAACACTGGGTTTCTACACAATTATTACACATATGGTTTAATTCAGTTTGATTTGGCTTTCAACTAAAACTCACTGTGTATAATGTCCGAGGGGTTCGTACGCAACGTAATGCCCCCGCTCGCGGTTGGCGCACGCGTAGATGTCCCCCCCAGGGGCTATGGGCCCCGCGCACGCCGAGCCCAGAGGACATGTGCCGGAACCACCTGAAAATTATTATAATTGTTATTAAAATGGGGCTTGAATATAAGATTGGTAAAAAAAAATGCATCTTGTTTTATGATAATATATTGTTATAAATGTCCAAATATTCTTAACCACATAATATTTACGTTATTTTAGGTTAGCAACAACGTATTTGGTTTTAACCTATACAGACATTCATTTATTTGCTGCTGCAGTTCAAAACATTACAGAAATATATTTTTTACAAAAAAAAAATTGTTACAATACATGAAAACAATAGCAAAATATTTTTCAAAAAGACACGTTTTGGGACCTGTGATACAGGCATAGTAACCGTTTTCCAACGATAAATCAAAAGGTTTTCTGTTATGGTGCTTACCCGCACTTTGGGTATCTCTAAGAAATGAAATAAGTTCCCAAAAATTTCCGTAAGAGGTCCCAAAGATTTTCGGTTAAACCGACTAAGGGTTTCGTAGCTTAGTTGGTTAAAGCACACCTATAGTAGTAAGAGTGTGGGGCGCGGGTTCGAGTCCCGCCGAAACCGGAAACTTTGAGAACTTATTTCATTTCTTAGATAAACCAAAACATTATTAACTTAACAACAGACCAACACCGTAACTTTTCTAACATCATAATGACGACGGTAACATTGAGCCATTGGGGTAAAATGGCCACCGGCAACTTTGCGCACTTCATTTTAAAGCATAACGCTATCGGTGCAACAGGACGCGGAGAGAGCAGATATTTGAAAATTGTCGTCTAGGCTAGTTAGCCGAGAAATTAGATTTGTAACAGTATCATAGTATGTGGGCAGTATCATGGAGGTTATCTAAACCGTGGACTGGTCGGACGACACTTAGCAACGCTCTGCTGACGGTCATAGCCTGGTTAAGGGCATAGTTACTCACAGGGCGGCGGCGGCGGGTGTAGCGGCAGGTGAGGCAGCGAGGCGAGCGAGCTCTGCGGAGACTGGACACCGGCTAGGAGAGGCGTGGACTGGTCGGGCGGCAGGCGGTGGCGGCGCTCGCAGGTGGACGCGCAGCCCGGGCCCATCGCCATGCCAGTCATGGCTGAGGAATTAAACAATCATTTGTGTCTACTTCTGGTGGATTTAATATGGGCAACATGCGTTTAATAAACAAAATGATGACAAATTATTATTATTGAAAAATTGTATTGAATTAAGTTTTATATTATTTTATTTTGCTCATTGACATTTGTATTGATTGTAATTTAGTTGACTACTCTATTGTATTAGGTAATACCTATAAGAATAGTAGTAATGTTTTTGAATAAATAAATAAATAAAAGAAGGTTAACAAAGGAAACAAAAAAAAAACATAATTACGTTTATATCCATAATCGTCGCAGCGAACACAACTGGAAGTAGGCAGCAGGGGAGCAAGGGGAGAGGGGGAGAGGGACGGGGAGGCTCGCATGACGGCCGTGTCGTCACTTCCGCTCCCGAGCGATGGCGCGCGGTAGTCTGGTAGTGGTGAAAAAATAAAAATAAACTTAAAAATTTAAAGTGAAATAAAGCGAAACAAAATATAAACACGCTACTACAGCAAAACAAAAGAACTAAACATAACAAAAAAAAAGTTTACCTTTACTACACAAAAATCGTAACTTTGCTCCACTTAAACAAAAAAGGTCTCTAGCGTAATGTTACCTCACTTGTAATTGTAACTATGCATAAGTTATCGAGCTATAAGGTAGAAATTATGCTTAATCGAAATATAATCCTGAAAACAGACATCGACACGACGCACAGACCCATCTGAAGCGCCTCCGTGGAGCCTAGCCTGGGCAGTGAATGCGTTATGCTTAACTACAGTCTTCAGTTCACTCACCAACATAAGTAGGCACATAATGTCTGCGGTCGAGGCTGGCGGGCGGCGGGTGCGGATGCGGTGCCGGTTCATACTCAGCGGGGGCGGGGGCGGGCGCGCGCCCTAGTGTTAGCGTGGATGACATGAGACCGCCTTCGACGCTGCCGGCTGATACTGGAGAGAAATACAACTGTCAACCTCTATCATCATCATTATCATCAGCCTATATTAGTCCACTGCTGGACATAGGCCTACCCTAACTCGCGCCACAGCGCCCTATCTTCAGCTTGACGCATACAGCATCTGCTTGCAATCTTTCGCAGGTCATCCCACCTGGCCGTCCTACCCTACGTTTACCGAGTCGTGATCTCCACTCAAGAACACGTTTACCCCAACGGTTATCGGTTCTTTGCGAGATATGGCCGGCCCACTGCCACTTCAGCTTGCTAATTCTTAGAGCTATGTCGACAACCTTGGTTCTCTGTCGGATGTATTCGTTGCGAATCTTATCCTTCAGAGAAACTCCGAGCATAGCTCTTTTTATTTTATTTTATTTATCTTAGGGAAACAAAAAGCTTTAGAACTAGAGAATTAAAAACTTAACATTAGAGAAAATAAGGTAAGCAGCTTCCACATAAAGAAGAATAAATTATCTAAAAATATTTTATACATTTTATACACAAAAATTTAAGAATATAAAGTTTAACGGCGCTCATTAGGGGAGGCTTATGTCCAGCAGTGGATTGATATAGGCTGATGATGATGATGATGAAAATTTAACGAGCCACATCAATCATTTTTCATAGCTATAGGTTACCTAGAATTAAAAAAAATACTTGGCTCGCGGGGGTGGATTAAAATGGCTGGGATAAGCCATTTTGTAGGTTATTATGTTCTAAAAAAATATCAAGCTCCAGCAACAACCATCTTAAGGTTACCTAGAAGAAATCGCTCTCAGCGACAAGACCGCATATTGCACTGTTTATATTTTAGATCGCATCAAAAAAGTTTTACTATGTTTCCATTCATTTCACTTTACTTAACACCAAAATAACATTACAGATTCACTAATCTATCTATTGTCAAGTGTCTGTGTACAATTGACTTATAATTTTTTCATTCAATTAATACGTCACACATTACCATAGTACTATGATAAATAAATAAATACAATACAAAATTCTTTATTGTACACCACAAAATAAAGCTAAAAGAAACAGATATAAACATTAAACATAATAGTACAATGGGCGGCCTTATCGTTTAGCAGCGATTTCTTCCAGGCAACCTTCGGATGGAAAGAAATTTTAAATTTTTTATATAAATAATGCTGGACAATCCATACAGCCATCATCTAGCCCCAAGGTAAGTAGAGATTGTGTTAAGAGTACTGGATGACTGATATAATATGTTCATAATGTAATACATTACATAGGTAGATATTTTTTATTATACATAGGTATATAGAAAATAACCAGAACATATAATAATTTTGACAAACTCGAGAAAAAAAGTGGAAGGTTTGATTTTTTTATCTTAAACATTACCCCTTAGCAACGTAGTGCAATGTTAGCATCAGTATGTCCCGTGTTGGGGTAAAGTTAGCCAATTTTGTTAAAATATCTCACTTTAAAAGTTCCTAAATACTTTACATTCTTTAAATTGTTATTGTGAGTGAACATGTGTCCTAATCGAAAAATAAAATTAAAATCCACACAAATTTTATAAATCCGAATGTGTCTGTCTGTCTGTGAACGGATCTCAATGAAATCCGGCAAGCAGGTAGATGGTATCCCGGTGACGGACATAGGCTACTTTTTATCCCGGAAAAGCGCGAGCGACGCCGTGGGCGGAAGCTAGTAACAAATATTACTTACTCTTGCTAGCAGAGTTATGCAGCCCCTTATCCATATGCTTCAGCTCCATCTGGTCGTGGTGTATCCAGAGATCCGGCGGCTTGATGGCGGCCGACGCTGATGACTTCTGGTACGTGCTGGAAACCATCGCACTGTGAACGTTAACGATCTATCTTAGATCCTATTTGTATTAGAAGTAGGGTTGATATTTCAGATTTTGATACCTCATCTCAACGGCCTATAATGGTCTACTCAAGGACGCAGGCCTACCCTGACAATCGCTTTAGTGGCTTTTAAGTTATGGGGGGTAATGTCCATAATCCCCATGCTGGGCATGCGGATTGGGGATCGCAGTTCGGTGGTAGATCTATTCTGCAAGAGGCGCTGCTGCCAAACCCCCAGGTGTATGTCCCTTAGTCGCCTCTTACGGCACCCACGGGAAGAGTTGGCAGCAGAGAGTCAGTGTTAGCGCGGCCGCCAGTGCTAGCACAGCGCAGGCACCGCCGGTGCTGGTCCACAGTCACGCGGATGTCGCACTGGCCCACAGCCACGCGGATGTCGCACTACCCCACAGCCACGCGGATGTCGAACTGGCCCACAGCCACGCGGATGTCGCGCTGGCTAGTCTGTACTATACACTACTGACCTGGTGTCGGGAGAGAGTGGTGGATGGTTCCGCCGGCAGCAAAGAGACAGCGCTAGCGCGGCCGCCAGTGCCAGCACAGCGCAGGCACCGCCGGCGCTGGCCCACAGCCACGCGGACGTCGCGCTGGCTAGGCCGCCGCCTTCGCCAGTCTCTGTGGAACGATCTCTTGCTAATATTTTCTTATAGTTTTTACTATCCAAACAGGTAGGTATGCGGTTGTACCTTATTAAAGGCGCACTGCACCGCACAGCACAGTATACCCCTTCTGGCGCTCGCGGCTCGTGCACAGTGCTCGGAGGGACGCGGTACGCGCGTGTTTAGAACCGCACTCACCCTGAAGAAATCCCTCGTTAAGGGATTCGTTAGTGTTCTTCCAACACAAATAAGGTTCGCAGTTAACCCGCTTACATCCGTAATGAATTCGTCAAACTACGATAGTTTTTGTAGTAAAATTTCTAAACATCTCAACCCTTCCGCTCGCTAAAAACCGAAACCAGAATCTCCATCGTAGCCACGCCCACAAACCATACAAATCGAGCCACTCTACTGGTTTATAAGAGCCAACGGTTGACATTAAATCAAGCTAGTTTACTGGCATAAACGAACGAAAGTAATAATAATCAGGTACCCACCCATAGCCGTGGTGTAAGTGATGGGCGCGCACACAGGCCCCATGCCCTTGCTGTTCTTGGCCTGCATCTTGATGTGGTAGGTGGTGCGCGGGCGCAGACGGTCCACGCGCGCGCGGGTTCGGTCCCCGGACACGGTCATCGTGGTCCACTCCTCTGAACCCGTTAGGCCGGAGGAGCCGCCGCGTTGGACCGCGTACATTACCAGGTAGCCTGCAAGGTGATAAGATTCGTTACTAGAAATATTCGACGACTTATGGAGAAGCTTCCGTGGAGGACTCTTGGTTTCAACAATACAATTATAACAAAGATTTCGAACCAGATTTGTAGCTGTTTAGCGTAAGCGTTTTGCATTCATGTTTTTTTTAATGGCTTCCTGGCCCATCTTTCTAGTGGTCGATTTCGTTCGAAGAACGTTATAGTTAGAGGCATATAAACCTGCAAGAACTTTGTGCATTGAGAAACAATCGCTCCGTATTCGTTCCGATATCACGTATCTAATTATTTGATTGTAACGTAGTTCGGCAGCCATCACTAGAGGCGCTGTTCCAAACTTTAAGCTGATTTCCGATCTATGCCGGCCTCGTTCTCTGACCGTCAACTGGACATCTAAGGTTTTTTTGTTATAGTGCTTACACTTTGGATATCTCTAAGAAATGAAATAAGTTCACAAAAATTTTCGATTTCGGTGGGACTCGAACTTCTGGTTTGTACCATTGCAGACTCATGAACTTCTGTCGCTTCGTCTATTTGACGACCAATGTAGACTAGAAATTTAAAGACATTTATGAATGAAAACGAACCACGCACGGGTTTGGTTGTCAAACTAGGCCTAGACTTCAGTTACTCACGGGATCCCCGTAGAAAAGACTCAAATTGTATAAAATTCTAAATTTTTTAATTGCTTCCTCGAACGTAAAAACATGATTCAGAAAAAAATCGATAAAAAAACATGAAAGTGCACTGTTTTAAGTATACATAATTTGGTCGAGATCTCAGGAGTCCTGCGGTCTATTGTAATGACTTATGATTTGAGTCGTAGGTTTACCCTTTATTTGGTTCCTTGAACCAGTTTCTTCATAAGTTGTGTTAAGTTTTGTAAATAAGCAAAAACTAGATTTTTACGCTTACGTTCTTCAAAAAACGAATACTCTGTCCCGCTCATATGAACGCGAAATCCTATACCTATCCTTTTCACAAAATGGCGCGCGTTGCGCACTCTTAAGGGTTCTAGTTATCATTCCATAGACACGCACCAGTAATGAGTCCGTTAGGCTTGGCGGGCGGGTGCCAGATGAGCTCGAGGGAGCGCGCGGGGGGCGGCGCGGGGGCGGCGCGCAGCTCGCGCGGGGGCGAGGCGGGAGCGGACTCAAGGGTGCGGTTCCACACTAGCATGGACCACGCGGACTCGCGACCTCCTGCGGACAAAACATTAATTAGAACAATTACTACTTGCGTATACAAAGGGAGGGTGAAACGTGAGGTCGTTTTTGTCTACTTGGGACGCCCAGCGATGTCCGTGAGGCCCATGACTTTTAAAAATAAATTAAATTAAATTCATTTATTGACTCAGATAACACGATCCATAGAATAGAAGACTAAAAAAGTACATTACACAGAATTAATTTAACAATAATTGTACAGGCCTATTTGACCGTGTACTTTGATATTGATAGGTAGATGGGTTAAAATGACTGAACGACACGGAGGTTGTTTGCAGACTGAATTTATTGATATAAGTACATGAAAATGCTGATCCTGGCTTATTGCTAACGCTGTGGCGCTCACAGCTTAGTACAAAGTTATGACGTGTCCAAGCCGGCCCACGTGTGAAGGTATCTGTGTATACATAATGTGCGGGTTGGCCCGTGTTCGATACATCGATCACGTAGGCATGTAAGCATCATCAGCAGTTTGACCTAAGTAGGTTAGGTACTCGTGCCGCGAGCGCGGACCGAGTGCCTACGGAGGTCAGCGCATCAGCGGCAACCATACCAACCGCACTCATTAACATCATTACTAGTCGTAGTTTTATACAATATAGCTATTGTTTCCATACTCGACTTTTATATCAACATCCCGGGAAGAGCTAGCCGCGATTCCTACATGGTCCTTCGAGCCGGATTCGAGGATTCACAGCGCGATCATAAAAAGTCGTACCGTGAGTGCTTCGAACGTACCAGCAGCCATTGGATAGCAGTGATCTTAGCTTTACCAGTGAGCTTATTGGTAAGCTAGCATCGATACCTGACGTGGGGAGCTACCCAGTCAGGCCAGCAGCAGCAGTGAGCGAACCGCTCGCGCCCACAGCAGCAGCGAGTACAGTCGTGCGAAGCGAACCGCACCCACGACGTACCAGCAGCAGCGAGCCGCCGCTCAAGCCCTCAGCATCTTCAGCCAGCACTACGGTGGGGAGCAACCCACGCAGTGTCCAGCAGCAGCCGAAGGATGAGGGCAGCGATCTTAGCTCTACCAGTGAGCTTATTGAAGAGCTATCATCGATACCTGACATGGGGAGCTACCCATTCAGGCCAGCAGCAGCAGTGAGCGAACCGCTCGCGCCCTCAGCAGCAGCGAGCCGCCGATCAAGCCCTCAGCGTCTTCAGCCAGCACTACGGTGGGGAGCAACCCACGCAGTGTCCAGCAGCAGCCGAAGGATGAGGGCAGTGATCTTAGCTCTACCAGTGAGCTTATTGGAGAGCTATCATCGATACCTGACAGGGAGAGCTACCCAGTCAGGCCAGCAGCTTTGTCCATCAGCAATCAGCAACCCAGCAGACAATCACATTTTACTGTAGAATAGGGATTAGTTTTGTAGCCAAACCATCAGCAATCACTTAGATTACGAAACATTCGAGCATTGTCGTAACATTCACCTAGCCTAAGCAAAACATTGATCACCTATGTAATACTAACCCCTCAATTGTAGTGCCTCATCTCATTCTCATCTCGTACATCGCCCTCGGGAGTATGTTCGATACATCGATCACGTAGGCATGTAAGCATCATCAGCAGTTTGACCTAAGTAGGTTAGGTACTCGTGCCGCGAGCGCGGACCGAGTGCCTACGGAGGTCAGTGCATCAGCGGCCACCATACCAACCGCACTCATTAACATCATTATTAGTCGTAGTTTATAAATACAATATAGCTATTGTTTCCAAACTCGACTTTTATCTCAACATCCCGGGAAGAGCTAGCCGCGATTCCTACAGCCCGTACAATAATGGTACATACACACACAGAATTAATTCAACACCAATATAGGTACATACATAGACATTTTTATATTTACTTTATAGTAATTTTTACAATTTAGGGTTTTTAAATATTTGACTAACCTTTGATCAATTTAACACTGAATTCATAGTTGGTATATGGCTTCAGCTCATCCAACATACAGTTGAGGTCCGTCGCGTTGAAGTAGCGGACCTTTCCGGCGGGAGGGCCCGCCGCGGGGCCCGTGGACCCCGTGGGGGCCGCTACACCCCAGCGGACTACGTAGCGACGGCCGTCAGCTATTGGCTGGAATACAAGAAATAAAATATTATTTGATATTCTTTGAACTTAATATAACTTAAGTCTTTGGCCAGGATTAGAAAAATTCGATGTTTTGCCGGCAGGTCGAGCCTTACCTTTTTACGCCTAAAAGGCTGGACGGATCTTAATGAAATTTGGTAGGGAGGTAAATGATAATCCAGGTACGGACATAGGCTACTTGAAAAAAAAGCGTGCGAAGCCGCTGGCTGCAGTAAGTAAGAAATAAATAATAGTTGTTACTTAGGAGACGAACTTAACGGGTTTGGTTGTCAACCCAGGACTAGATCTCAGTACTCACGGGATCCTCATGGTAAAAACATCGAATAACATAAAATTCAACATTTTTTCTTTGGTTTCTTGAATATGAACATGGTTGAAAAACATTACGATAAAAAAATTGTGAAAGTGCACTGTTTCGCTCATTATTTTATCGAGATCTCAGGCGCGGTCTATTGAAATGACTTATGTTTTGATTGGGGAGGCCTATGTCCAGCAGTGGACTGATATAGGCTGATGATGATGATGATGTTTTGATTTGTATGTTATTACTAATTATTTGGTGCCCTGAACCAGTTTCTTAATAAGTTGAGTAGTATACTTCAAAATAAGCAAAACTTTAATTTCACACCTGCGCCGTTACAAAAACTCATGCTCTGTCCCGCTCCTATGAACGCGAAATCCTATGCCTATCGTTTTCACAAAATGGCGCACATTGCCCCTCTTACGTGGTGAATGTACTGACCTGGCCTTTCGGTAACGTGGGGTCCGTCCAATAAACAACAGCCGTAGTGCCGCTTAACATGATAGCCTGAAACAAAACAATTCGTTAATTACGCGCGGAACTAAAAAATTTAATTTTTAAATGCATTTTAGGGAAATTTTGTATTTTTTAGTGATTCATTAGCACTACAAAAACTAATTGAAACAATTTTCAAAAATGTGTGTATTATATTATAAAGGTATATTGTAAAGGTTATAAAAAAAATCAACTTCCAGAATCTTAATCCCTAATCTTAGAGTTAGTTATATATAGAGAGTAAAATTATTTTTAACATGTTTTAATCAAGCATAACATAACCAATATACAATAATAATTACAACTAATATTTACACTTAAATCTATTTTCTAAAAATCTAAGCCGTCACCAGAAGGCAAAGTGCCCAGAATGCTGGCAGCATTGTCACGTTGAATGGCAATGCTAATTCGTTGACCGAAATAAAAGCCAGCATTCCGATCACCTGTGGACTCTATTAGGAGTTTTGCTAGATCTTTGTATCTTTGAGAGTAAAATTAGTTATATTATCATTGGCAATCCCCCCTCCCCCCAAGCTTACAACGCGGTACAAAAATGTGCGTTCAAATATGGGCTTAAAACTCGAAATCTTAACATACATTTACATAACAATACAAAATTCTTTATTGTACACCACAAAATAAAGCTTAAAGAAACAGATATAAACATTAAACATGATAGTACAATGGGCGGCCTTATCGCTTAGCAGCGATTTCTTCCACATACATACATACACATACACACACACACACACACATTTTGTAGTGATAAAGCGGCTACGAAGCTTGTGGGAGCTTCAAACGAATGGCCCGCGAGCTGTCGGTTATCTGATGCCGTCAAAATGGTATGCATCTAAATATTACGAGTGAAAGCTCATATTTGAAAGCAAAGTTTTGTGCTGATTGGTGGGAGGCGCACTGCTGCCTCTGATCTGCGATAGCCTATGTATAGTAAGTAGACATAATCACCTTGTGACTAGATGCGGCTTCTTCCTTTTTTTAAGCCCCTCTTAGTGACACGAGCCCCCCAATCAATACAACCCCCCTATTGACTAGAACCCACCTTAACTCCAACCGGCGGTATCAGCGGCGCGGCTTCCTCTTCTTCCTCATCCATCTCATCCCCTCCCTCTATATCATCAGGCAGCTCTTCGTCCCCTCCCTCGCCGGCCGCGGCGCGCGTGCGCACCGTGCCGTACACGGCAGGACCCAGGCCGCGGGAGTTGGACGCGCGCAGAGATATTACGTATTCGGCGTTCGATTCTATGGGTGAAAGGTTAAGTGTTTACTTTAGGAGAAGGAGAGAAATCTTTATGAAAACTTCTCTTTCTTTTCACTTTTCTCACTAGTGGATCAAAAATTTAAGAGAAGAGAAAAAATCCTCTTTATTCCTTATGAAATCACAATTTTATTTGTTATTGAATTACGATTTTGACCCTTCCTACAAGGTACAGACAAGTGAAAAATAAATAGGACCAGAGCGACTATGTTTTATGACTATGTACTTATGTTTGGTTCACAAATATTTTGGCCCCCCGACTGTCTTCGTCTTCCAACCACCAGACTGATTCTTCAATTTGTCTAACCCCTATATCTAACATTATAATTATCCATAATGTTAGGTAGGGGGCAATATAATAATCCAAATGTAATAACAGTAGGATGGTGGTAGCGGTGGGATTATTAACTATAACTTGTGTATGACTTACCAAGTCCTCTAATAACATGTGAGTGTATATGCGCGGATAACGTCCATGACATCTCATTCGGGATGCCAAGCCCCTATCCCGGTAGGTAGCCTCTCACGAAGACCACTACATAACAGTGGGATGGTGCTGGGGATTATTTACTGTAACTTGTATATGACTTACCAAGTCCTCTAATAACATGCGAGTGTATATGCGCGGATAACGTCCATGACATCTCATTCGGGATGCCAAGCCCCTATCCCGGTAGGTAGCCTCTCACGAAGACCACTACATAACAGTAGGATGGTGCTGGGGATTATTTACTGTAACTTGTATATGACTTACCAAGTCCTCTAATAACATGCGAGTGTATATGCGCGGGTAACGTCAGTGGCATCTCATCCGGGACGCCAAGCCCCTATCCTAGTAGGTAACCTCTCACGACGACCCCTACATAACAGTAGGATGGTGCTGGGGATTATTTACTGTAACTTGTATATGACTTACCAAGTCCTCTAATAACATGCGAGTGTATATGCGCGGGTAACGTCAGTGGCATCTCATCCGGGACGCCAAGCCCCTATCCTAGTAGGTAACCTCTCACGACGACCCCTACATAACAGTAGGATGGTGCTGGGGATTATTTACTGTAACTTGTATATGACTTACCAAGTCCTCTAATAACATGCGAGTGTATATGCGCGGGTAACGTCAGTGGCATCTCATCCGGGACGCCAAGCCCCTATCCTAGTAGGTAACCTCTCACGACGACCCCTACATAACAGTAGGATGGTGCTGGGGATTATTTACTGTAACTTGTATATGACTTACCAAGTCCTCTAATAACATGCGAGTGTATATGCGCGGGTAACGTCAGTGGCATCTCATCCGGGACGCCAAGCCCCTATCCTAGTAGGTAACCTCTCACGACGACCCCTACATAACAGTAGGATGGTGCTGGGGATTATTTACTGTAACTTGTATATGACTTACCAAGTCCTCTAATAACATGCGAGTGTATATGCGCGGGTAACGTCAGTGGCATCTCATCCGGGACGCCAAGCCCCTATCCTAGTAGGTAACCTCTCACGACGACCCCTACATAACAGTAGGATGGTGCTGGGGATTATTTACTGTAACTTGTATATGACTTACCAAGTCCTCTAATAACATGCGAGTGTATATGCGCGGGTAACGTCAGTGGCATCTCATCCGGGACGCCAAGCCCCTATCCTAGTAGGTAACCTCTCACGACGACCCCTACATAACAGTAGGATGGTGCTGGGGATTATTTACTGTAACTTGTATATGACTTACCAAGTCCTCTAATAACATGCGAGTGTATATGCGCGGGTAACGTCCGTGACATCTCATCCGGGACGCCAAGCCCCCATCCTAGTAGGTAGCCTCTCACGACGACCCCCCCTGCGTCGCCCCCGCTGTCGTCCGACCACCAGACTGAGATCCAGTCGCGACCGGATCGAGCTGGAATAAGAACAAGAATGAAACTTCATAAGTACGATTAAAGTTTATGTGTACCTTCTCGCTTGTACTTCGCTAATCTCTACGCATCGTGCGGCCATAAGTTGTTTTGCCAGCTCTTTTAGTTTTTTTTGCTGTTTAACGTCCAGAGCCGAATGCTGCTAACCAATCTCTTTTCTATGACAGTGGTAAATATTTTTAAACTTACGCGATCTGGACACATATTTATAAATACTATTTCACGGGTATTTATCGCGTTTAATTACCTTATTTTCCCGACGTTTCGACAGGTTTACACACTGCCGTGGTCACGGGATGACACCCCGTCCCGAAACGTCGGGAAAATAAGGTAATTAAACGCGATAAATACCCGTTAAATAGTATTTATAAATATGACAGTGGTGTCGTTGTTAAATCGTCCGTCCATACATGAGAAAAACTGTTGATAGTGCGCGTGGTGTTATTTGCACACTGACAACGATACAATGGTTTTAATCTTGACACTTTTTTTCACTTCCCGTGTCCTTGGATCGTTAGAAAATCTAGTGTTAAATATGCCACCTCACCGAAACAGTTACTACGACTAATCCTTTCCCATCCAGGCCATAAGGTTGTGCAATGCACTACCAGAGTCCACAAGAAAAGTACAATCCTTGCCAGTTTTTAAAGCTCGTGTCAAGGAGTTTTTCCTTCCTTAAAGTGAATAATGGTACTTTACTTTGACTATTTATTTTTCCTATCCATCCACGGTTGTCTGGTAGAGATCGCCAATTGTCACATTTTTCTTAATTACTCCATTTTTTCTTTGTCTGTTATTTTTAAGTTATGTGTGCAATATAGCATTTTCTTTCTATCTATTTATTTATTTAAGTAGTTAGTATATTATGTTATTTATCTCAGTAAAGTATTTTTAGTGTTATCTTAGGTACACCCCCTGCCTTTCTTAAATTCACAATTCAAATTAATATTTTAGTAAAAAAATTGAGGTAATTTTGCGTAATTTTTCTATAGAGAGAATTTTAAGGAATCGTGTTTTTTAATCACATGAGGGATATAGTAAGTCCTGAACCATATATAAATTTGAAAATTTAATATTAAGTTGCTTGGGAGATATGGACATCCGGCGAAGTTGAAAATAAGTAATTTGACATAGTACACACTCTTAATAATCTAACTAAAGTTTATTTACTTGTGAGCGGCGGCGGCAATGGCGGAACACTGGCTTCGTCTCTCTGATGAGCTAGAGTCGTGCAAGTCACCCACTCGCTGAAAGGTCCTGTGCCGTTTGCGTTTATCGCTGATACTCGGATCTGATAAGGAAAAAGGCTGATTAATATTGTTTTCTTCACTGTTGTTTTTATAAAAAAATATGATTTTTTCTCTGAGGCTCTGTACATTATGTACATCTAACACCACATTAACAAGAAGATCAACACGCACTGTAATCTGTGATTGATGTGACGTCACCAGCGATGCACCCAAACGCAGAGCGTTTTCGGTCACGTGATCATAATACCTACATATACCATCTATACTAACATTATAAAGAGAAAAGATTTGTTTGTTTGAATTAAATAGACTCTGAAACTACTGAACCAATTTAATAGGGTCCCGTTTTACCCTTTGGGTATGGAACCCTAAAGAACATCACCTCTGTAAAGGGTACTGTCTTGTTGATGGTTTAGCCCGAAACCCTTTGGGTATTGGTTTATTTGGTGTTTATGGTTTATGGTAGTTTTATATGAAAAGTCACTGGTTTTTGGTATGTAAATATAATCACTGGTAAACTATGATTAATATAAACTTAAACTGATTGACTTGGCTGGTGGTAATGGTATAAATTAATGGTTAAAATGGTAATGGTTGAGCCCGCGTTCTCGGTGGTATGTCCCGGCGCGAACTGCCTGAATTTAGGCTAATATCGCGTATTTGCGTGTTTGGTTTTAATCCGAACAACCTCTCCGCGAAAGATTCCCGCAACCTTTGAGTTCCTAGGTAAATATTTTTATACAAATGACCAAACCACGGCATTATAGACGATGTTGTTTATACTCCCGAGCGCAGCGAGGGAGGATGCTAAGACCGAATAATAATGGGTGGTTTTATCCCTTGTGAAAAACAATACTTTTCACTTCTAGTGTGAGAAAATAGAAAAAAAAATTAAACTTATCTACAGTAAATATTCCACGCCGATTTCACTTCTCTACTTCACGAATTTGTCGTTAATCTTTAAATACCATATTTCACATGATTTTGACCGCAACAGTAAAATCGGTGTGGAATATTTACTGAAGATAAGTTTTAATTGTTCTATTTTCTCACAGTCGAAGTGAAAAGTATTGTTTTTCACAAGGGACACAATCAACCATTACAAATCGGTCTCAGCATCCTCCCTCGCTACGCTCGAGAGTATAAACAACCTCGTCTGTAATGGCGTGGTTTGGTCCCTCGTATAAAAATGTACTATTAAGTGGCCTGGAGTTCAATAACCTCATTGGTGGCATAACCATGACAACGCTCTTACCTGATAAGTACTAGCAGTATCCAAATCGGTCAACTCCGCGCGTCTGGTATTAGCGGGAGTCGTCAGCGAGTCTGCTTTCCGTCGGTTGGTTGCTGTGGCGGGCCCTCCAGGGCCGAGGGGCCGGTAGCGGACCTTGTAGCCGGTGAGGGGGCCCCCGTGCGTGCGGGTTGGAGGGGCCTCCCAGCGGACTATTATTGACTGTGGAATTGTGGATTTTTATGAGTTATATTTAGGCTTATTGATCATATTTATATGACAAGAATAGGCTACTTACTACTGGGAAATAATTCTAACGTATTGTCTGATAAAAATAATGCAAAGTGTAATTAATATTTCTTATTCTCTCTCTCTTAGTCGTATTAGTTATAAAAACTAATTTTAAAGTTTTAATGATTTGAATGAAAACGTTAATCTCTGTCATGGCTCCCGTGCTCTGAGGAATGACCTCACACGCCACACCACACCTAACAAGAAGAACTCATTGACACTGTAATCTGTGATAGTGTGACGTCACCAGCGATCCAACCAAACGCAGAGCGTTTTCAGTCACGTGACTATATATCAAAAATGTGTAATTTTAATCCCGTTTTTTTACCTCAAATAGGAATATTTTTAATAAAAATCACCTGATTACGCTTTGTTACGATGTCACTCACTAGGATGAAAGCCATTTGGAACTTATTTTTAACGTATTCAAATAGCCTATTTGCCACCATTACGCAGCGTGGCGAGCAAATCGAGCCGCGCTGCGGTAGGAAATACTTACTTTTTAAAAGGTTTTAGAGTTTGTAGTGAAAAGATTGTATTTTTTACGAACCAAATCTTGGTTAAAATATAAAATCGAGCTTTACGCAGAGCGACTACACTCCCATACAAAGCACTAAAATAGTATTTATAGCACTTCTATTTATTAAATTTGTTTTACGAACCAAGTCTTGGTTTCTCCACACACAAGTAAACACACTAGAGGTTAACAAGAAGTCAAAACTATTGTCAAATTATAACAAGCGGATAAAAAACCGGCTGTAACTCACAGTGGCGGAGGCGGGCGACGCAGTGACATTAGCGGGGGGCGCGGCGGGGGGTGCGCTGGCGGTCCGCGCTGTCACGACGGAGGCGCCGCCGCCGCGGGACGCCGCTACCGACACAGAGTACAGCGTGGCGGCGCGGAGTCCTGATATACTGTAAAGTTAAGCATTTTCTGGTGAACGCTTTCACTGCCCAGTTCAACACGACTCGCAGGCTGCAGCTAGAAGGTCTGCTGGAACCAGATGTGCGTCGTTGGCAGTGAGATTGTAAACAAATTTATTTTCATTTTACTATGAACATTTTAGTTCGACAAGATACGGAGCGCTTGCGTCTAGTTCACTTGCATTTTTTTTGTCTGTATTTGTATCAGCCAGCGTCACAATCACTGACGGTGTTTCCTTTCTTTACAAAATAAATTGTGTTATATAAATCATCATCAAATCAGCCTATGTTAGTCCACGGCTGGACATAGGCCTCCCCTAACTCGCGCCATAGCGCCCTGTCTTCAGCTTGCCACATCCAGCATCTGCCTGCAGTCTTTCGCAGTCATTACTCATGTACACCGCTAAAGATGAATAAAAAGTTAGTTTCATTGGGCGATTAAAGCCACGGTCTTCAGTTCTGGAAATCTTCTTCATTCTAAAAAGGAACTTACGTGTGAGATATAACTTCTAAACTTGGATCAACTTCTACTTGCTGAAATTGCTCTCGACCGCTTTCAACCTGCAATTAAAAGTAATTGTTTAAAAAAAGATGAACCCTCTTCAAATTCCTGATCGATCGCGTGGGGGCCCTACGCTTCGCCGTCGACGTTAAGCGGTGGCCCGTGGGAAAGACAATGATATCACCTTACCTCATTATAATGCACTGTGTAAATACTAGGCACGGAACGGGGGGGCCCACTATATTAGGAGCCGGAGGGGCCCATGACCCTCTGATCGCGTGGGGGCCCTGCGTCTCGTCGTGGACGTTTACCGGTGGCCCGTGGAAAAGACAATGATATCTACTAACCTCTGTATAATGCACTGTGTAAGTACTAGGCACGGAAACGGGGGGCCCCACTATATTGGGAGCCGGAGGGGCCCATGACACTCTGATCGCGTGGGGGCCTTGCGCCTCGCCGTGGACGTTTAGCGGGGGCCCGTGGGAAAGCTCTTCTTCTGCTGTTTGTACTTCTATTACCTGAAATAATGAGGGAATTAACGAATTTATGGTATGACTTGTTTTTTCGTCGCGGTGAGTGAACTGGTCAAGTGAATGAACGAAAAAGTCAATATTGTATCGTTCATATTGTTATAGTGCAAATAAATCGTAGTTAGGACATATTATGAATGTGAGGAGTATCCCTCTCCTCTCTAAGGAATCCCTCGTTAAGGGATGAAACGTTGGTGTTCTTAAAACCAAATCTAGGTTTATAGTTCACCCGCTTAAATTTTGATGAAGTCTTGTATCTGCTTAAATGTTATTTAAGATTTAATTCAGGTTCAAAAACGTCCATTTCCATAGACTCAACCTCTTAATACTCAAAACGATTTAATGTAATGGACTAAGATTCCTTCCATTTTATTTAGAGCTAGAGATACAAGAATTATTTAGATCTACTAGATACAAGAATTATTTAGATCAACTATATACAAGAATGATTTAGATCTACTAGATACAAGTTTTTTTTTCGTACTGAAGTTTTCGCGGTGTATAGCGACACGCCCGCGCTGATGAGTGACGGCTATGACATGGAACTGGTAAGTCACATTCGGTTACAGCGACGGAATGTTCCGCTGAGTGATTTTAGACTTCAATAACTTTATTTCTTTAGGCTTACAAAATAAGCACAAGTGAATTTTACACAATCAATTATGATCAACTTAGAAAAAAGGTCCAAGGTTTTTTGTTATAGTGCTTACCCGCACTCTGGGTATCTCTAAGAAATGAAATGAGTCCTAAAAATTATCGGTTTCGGCGGGATTCGAACCCGCGCCCCACCCTCAGTACGGGTGTGCTCTAACCAACTAAGCCACGAAACCCTTAAAGGTTAAGGGTAGGGGGGTTTACCCTTAAGGGTTTCGTGGCTTAGTTGGTTAGAGCACACCCGTACTGAGGGTGGGGCGCGGGTTCGAATCCCGCCGAAACCGATAATTTTTGGGATTCATTTCATTTCTTAGAAAAAGGGTGTTAAATATTTTCTCTACACTGTTTTATTGGTAATGGTCAAGCGTTTGTCCACCATCTCGCTTTAATAAGTGATGACGTGGTCTAAGATGGAGCACGCTTTCCCAGAAGGAACTTATTCACCCTGGATTTGAAGACTCCAAGATTGTACTCTGGCGGGAAAACAGACGTTGGTAGCTCATTCCACTCTTTGGCCGTGCTTAGAAGGTAGAGCAGAATTTTTTGGACACTGTGGTATATCGAACTGAATGGGTGAATGATGTGAGTGAATGAATGAAGAACACTTACTTCAGTTCTAGGTGACACGCCGTGCTGAGAGATCGCAATGACTTGAAACTGATAGGTAGTATTTGGTTGTAGAGATGGAATGTTCATTTCGTGTCTTTGAGCACCGCCTTTTGATACACGCTCTCTGAAAGTTTTAAAGGATATTCAATTTTCCAGTTCAAACATCTAAATTTTACATTGAGAATACAAATTTAACCTGTTGTTTATGTTTTCATAGCCCGCGTTTTTGCACTGTAAGACAAATCAATCTTCCAGTTTCTCTGTGAGTAATTATTGTTATGGGCGAGTCTGAAGGGGAAAGGGCGCAAAAGGTGCGAGTTCGAATTCCACTGGTGTCTATCATTAGCAAAATTTCATAAATTATAAAAAATTACAATCAAATAATAGAAAATAATTCAGAACTAGTATTTATAATTGAAACAGTAGAGCTAACTGCAGACTGTTGCGTACAATCTACAGGTAGGTCAAATCATCCATATCAATGCCAGTCGGAGGCATCCCCAAGACCTGGCTGCATTGCCCCGCTGTATGGCACTGGACCAGATACTTAACTAAATTATTAATTTATCAAACACATTCCCTTACTTAACGAGTCACAATACAAGTTCATTCCATGCTTTTTAAATCATAAATAAATAAAAAAAAAAAAGTTTCTGTATTCAAATTTATTTAAATGAATGAATGAACGAAACTCACCGTTCACTTCCCTTCACTTTATAAATCACCGCATACCCCGTCACTTCATCGTTCATTCTTTCCGGTTCCTCCCAGCTCAACGTCACAAATCTATGCTTGACGATAACTGCCCTTAACTCCCTCGGCATAGAGACTAAAGTCGCATTCCCCCCCTCCAATCCTTGAGCAGCGTGAAAAAAATCGTCGAAATTAGTTTCATAGTAGTCCGGTTCAGTATATGCAGAGGAAGTTTCGCCGAGGAAATCGGAGTCTTCTGGTGTTGGGTCTAAAGTCGATTCTCCGGTGGCGAGCGAATTGAAAATCTCTTGGGGTGACGTTTCGGTAATGTTTGAGAGTTCTGTTGGAAGTCAAAGTAAAAATGAAGCGCAAAAAAAATGATAAAATTAAACAAATTAATGATAAAATTAAACGTAAATAAGCAAATAAAACCGTATTCATTGAGAATGGGCAGATTAAAATGGATTTCATGATATAAGCGATGCCCTGAACAAAGTCGATACAAAATATTATCATCACTATCCAAAGCCCATGTTTGTCCACAGCTGGACGACGGTATTCCACGGCATTCAGCCTCTGCCACCAGTATCTCGCAGGTTGTCATCGCTCCTGGCCTTAGGGCGTCGTACACTATGATTACCAGGTCGCAGTCTCATTATCAAATAGCGAAATATTCATCCATTCCTTTTACAGCTCTCCTTGAGAGGTTCAATCTATCGCAGCACGCCTTGGATGAGAGATGTGTCGTACAATACAACGTAGCACGCCTTAGATGAGAGATCACAAGTCAGAATGCTTACCGTCTTCCGCCGCTGCTACGGTCAGCCGCAGCGTGGCGGCGGCGGAGCCCGCTGGCGATGTGGCCATGCATTGGAACATGCCCGCGTCTACTCGTAGCACACCTTGGATGCGGAGAGATGAGCTGGAAAGGAAGGTTATGGTCAGTGCTGGTAGAAAAATGGTTTAAGCACACGTTTCTTAACTTCAACTGAATGAATGAATGAACCCTTTATTGTACAATAAAAATAAACATGAATAAATATTCTTATATCTAAAATAAACATAATACAGAGTTCTGAGTTCTGGCCAATTTGCTGATCCATAGAAATAAAAATAAAAAATAAACATTATAGTACACAAAAAAAAACTCTTTACAATTTGTCTTCTATGCTCGATTTTATTCAAGTTATACGGTTTCTAAACTTTCGCGATTTGTTAACATTATTAAAGATTATTTATCGGAAACGTAGGGAAAAATAAAACTAAAGGTACGCGATAAATATCCGATACATAATCTTTACTTCTTATCTTTGAAAAGTTATACGCATTTTGATACTGCTGGTGAGGTCACTGACCTTTGCTACGATGCTGCTGGCGCCTTCTGTGGTTACTACATACCCGTCTACAATAGCTATATCGTGGTTGTTGGGCGCCAGCGTCTCTCCGTCTTTGATCCAGAGGGCGCTGGGCGCCGGACGGCCGCGGACCGAGCAGCGCAGCACGGCGTCGCCTCTCGCCCGCGCTACGATGCTGTTGGCGCCTTCTGTGGTAACTCGGGGAGGAGTCTAGAATGAAAAGAAAAACATTAAGACGGACGATCACGCGTAATGAGTCGGTTTTAATTTCAGATGCGGATAGGTCAACTTATATAGGCCTGAGACTCTGATACACCTTCGACGCCTTTAACAGTAATGAAATGAATGAACTAATAAAAAAAATGAATTTATTGTCGCTTATTGACATGTGACAAGAAAAAGAACGAATGAATGAATTCAAGGTGTCGTTTTTTGTCTCCGTTTGCACAGAACTGTCACTCCAGAAAAGAAGAATTCTTATCAATTCGCATACGAAACAGTGAGTGAATTTAATTTTTTTTTTTTAAATTTAATTTAATTTATTAAATTGAACGACCTTAAGCCTATTACACAAATTATAATTCTAGTCAGTACATCATGTTACATTAATTATTCCTAAACGTTATACACAATTAAATCATTAATAAATAAAGTAAAAAGAAAAATCAGTAAATTATATGGTTATGTCACAAAATAGAAAAATAAATAAAAAAAACAATTTAAAGGTTGGAATGCAAGGGACAAAAGATCCTGCTTCAAAATCACATCGTTTACTGAATAACAGAAAATATCTTAACAAGTGACAAACCTGACACACATAGAAAGATCAATATACTAACCTGCACATTAAGTATAGTCGTGTGATCAGCCGAGTCCAGCCGACTGTGCGCACGACACGTATAGGCACCGGCGTCCAGCGCACGCGCAGATTGCACGCGCAGGGAGCCAGATCCTGCTAGGTAGAACCGGGAGTCTAGATCACTGGAATGAAGAAAAGCTTTGACTACAACTTTGTAGAGGATAAAGAAAACTGGGCCCAGACTGATGCCTTATTGGACACAAAACTCCTTTTTGTTATAAAAATGACATGCCAGTTAGGATTGATATTTCCAATAGAACTACACATAATATTCTAGCTTTTGCTAACTTCAATTTAAATAAAACTCAAACATAAAAAGTTAAATTTATATTTTATGTACTCACAATCATGTGCAATGCAAAGCTTCAGTAGAATTCGAAAAACCTACTGTTATGTTTATGTTACCATTTAAATTTGTGCGAAGATTTCTATTTTACCTTAAATCTATGGCAACACCGTTGTTAAGCCACGTTATAGTAGGTTTAGGGTTACCAGTTGCCGCGCAATCGAATGTTACTGATGCTCCTGAAAAAAAGAATAGAATAGATTAAAATTGGACACAGGTGCAAAAAAGTATAAATAAACAAACAGAAAACAAAAACGGAAAAGAACACATTTACCTACTTAGAAGCTGATACAGAAAACATGAGATTCAGTTGACTAAATCCACTCACAAATTTTACTGTTACTCCTGTAAATATTAAAGTTTACAACCAACTCTTATGGACAGGTGAGTTATCTATTCTCTTATCCGCGAGGAACGTATCGTTAGTATCTCGCGACAAGTTATTTGAAACAAGAAAAAAATCACCACGAGAAGAACAGACTATGGTCGAGAAAGCTATCGTTTTTTGAGAAGGTGTGTGTTGAAAGGAATATAATTATTATTAGCTTATTTATTTCAGATCACAATCGAATCCATAACACAATTATATACAAATTTATAAATGTCACTTAAAATTACACAATAAAACCAAACAAAATAGAATTAAATTTAACTAGAAATAAGATTAAATAATAAAAAATTAAGAAAAATAATAACACAATAATTGAATACCTAATGATCATTAAAATAGAGACAGATCCCATCAATATTTTCATCCATTTATTTTGGATGGGACATTCCAGATAACTAGTGACACTTAGCTACTGTATTGATGGACAAAAGCGGCTGGATCGCTATTCGTCGCATTATTTACCTATGTTCAGCAGTGAAGATACAGGGTCTGATGATGACTTACCTTCCATGATGGTAACTGGTTGTGGAGTCGCAAGAAACCGCGGCGGCGCCTCCACGTTTGCAACTTCGGTGTTTACTTTCAGCTCTATCTCTTCACCGTCCCTGGAATTTTAAAGTTGACAGTATAAATAATTACATATACAAATTAAACATTAAGATGTACGAGAAAATAAATGAGAGTCTAGCAAAACCCTGCTGCTGTTTTTCCCTTTAATTAAAACCTGTGTCTTTTCAAGTCAAGAGTGTAGGTATCTTCAAGACCTTCGCGATACATAGTCGGCCACATCTTCGCTTTCAAAAGTAGAGATTGTGGTCAAACGATGGTCTCTATATTCGACTGTTTAAGGTTAAATTAGCTTTTATCATTTTTCAAAAGTGCAATATTTCTGTGTCTGGAATCCAGAATAGCTCTTGCGATTCGTTCACCTCTTGGCAGAGTTGTCGTCCGTCTATCCTCCACCTGTCCCTATTCGAGTCATTGTGACAGTAGTAAATATGGAAATGCCTACGTTACGCATTCCGGCACGTGGTCGCCACACGGCAATCTGTCTAGCTAGAATGCTAGTCCCGACTAATCTTCTTACCTGTAGATGTGTGGAGAGTGATGCAGCGACACCCGACACCGGTAGACCGCCACGTCGTGATGCTCTAGTGGCTCCATTTCAAGTGCGCCACTCGGGGTCAACGAGACCCGCGCGCTTTGTAGACGTACTGGCGTGCCGTTTTTTAACCAAGTTACCTGGAATGAAGAGACATAAGAGTCAGTTTTGACTAACAATATTTTAGATCACCAGCAAGATAGATAAATAAATAATGCTGGACAATCCAATCCACACAGCATCTTCACAATGCTGGTTACCTGACCTTATTTAATGACAAAAAGCTTGTTTTGGTTTCGCGTTGATACTCTAAAAAGCGAACCTATCGTTGATTTGAGACGCTGAACCAAAGAAAGATCTCGTGACCACAGTACGATCACAACAAGGTGGAATTATACTGTAAGGTAATTTGGTGCAACGATCCATCCTAAAACTTGCAGTGATGGTGCCGACAATGCACAGCAAGGCGGAAATGATACATAACTTGAATATCAAACAACGTAAAGGTTGCTAGCATGTTGCTGTACGCTAAATAACCTGGTTGCCTGGTGGAACGACTTTCGACCCAGTCTCTATTCTATTGACTCGCATTAAGCTTCATCGTAGGCGGCACCTGATGTACCCTAGTAGCTCCATAAATCCCTCTATCCGAAGTAGGAACCGTCACTACACGTAGAGGTTCTCATACCGCACGTTAGTATTGCTACCTACCCGCATCTAAACCGGAGCGTGGGACACTTATCTCAATTACTCTACTCAGACCGAGTTCGAATTGGCCAGTGCCAATTCGATTGACGAAGAGAGTCATTGATGATCGAGTCGAGTATTAAGGGAGCAACAGTCATTTATTAGTGAAACAGCTATTAGGCTGAATGCAGAGGAAAACAACGGAGCACAAAGATGTACCTAGTTTGGAGGAGGCGTCAGAATATATTGTGGAAAAACGCTTGGAAATCTTGAATTGACTTATATTAAGTTTCAACATAGGTGGCGCGCGCCTAAAGCACCTTAGCACCCGTATTCAAAAGGTAGATGTGGAAAGCTAGCGAAGTTAGGATGCTGTTGTCTAGTAGAACGACTCTAGAAACTACCGCTTCTTCCCATTTTACCACCACACCAGGACCTGCCTGAAAATCAGCGCCGTTCCTAGCTTCGGCTTGTAGCGGCATAATGCTGAGACAGATACCTTTTTGGACCCTTATGTAATAAATTTTTTGATCTGTTTTTATCTTCTTTCTTCGTGAACATATAAGTAATGTTTCTTGTACTTAGTTATTATTGTAATGTGTCATATTATGTGTTATGTTTGGTTTCAAATAAATGTATTTTCTCTCTTTTTTTCCTATTGTTATCTAGTACCCATAAGACAAGCTCTGCTTAGTTTGGAGCTAGATTATGCTGTTAATTGTCCAGTACTTTTATTGTCTTATATCTGGATAGACTTACATTGAGCTTCAACGTAGGCGGCGCCTGGTGTACCCTAGCAGCTCCGTACACCCTTCTGTCCGGCGTAGGAGCCGTCACTACACGTAGAGCTACACGCGGTGAGGCTCTCATACCACACGTGAGAAGAGCCACGCCGCCCGCCACGCCAAGGACGGAACGCGCACCGGGCACTAGCTCTGGTACTTCTGTGAATACAAAATTATTGCTTTTGTAGTAATTCCTCCGCTCGTCGCCACTAAAATGGCTTGACTTAACGACTCGTTGACTCGTTTAAGTCACTTTAGTCGCTCTGATTTGTGGGTGTGGCTACGACTTGAAGGATATTATGGTTTCGGTTTTATGCGATTATGAGCCAGGGGCTAAGTACATATTTTTTGCGAGAGTCTTCTGTTTAACTCTAAATCAATTGTATAAATTATGTCGACATCGATGTATCCTCATTCATTTGACCCTTGGAAATGGAAATAATCTTTGCCGTCAGCAAGTATCATTCTTTTTATAAGTCAACAAGATAAAGTTAAAAACTACAACCCGACTACGTGAAAGTTATAAAAGTTTGAAACATTTACATTGACAAAATAGAATGACGTATCGGTCATATTTGATAGGCATAGAGTTGAAAATGAAAATAGGTCGTAGGTATTGTAATTTTTCTCTATGGGGCCTGCAGCCTGCGGCTACCTAAACTTTAATACGCGTTTTGAAGGCTTATTCGGGGTCGGAGCCCTAAATCCTATAGCCTATAACCATCGGGGTATTGAGACGAATCAATCGATACATAATTTGTTGAAATCGAACCAGTAGTTTCAGCGCTACGTGGGAACAAAGAAATCGGCCACATACATACAAACATACAAATATACAAACATACAAACATACAAACATAGGGTGCTAACCTCATAACCCTCCCCTGTTGGTAGTCGGGTAAAAATATCTCAAAATCACTAAATTTCATGCCTAGATGGGCTTCAAACTTGATTGGGAATGCCAACCATCCATTGATCCATTGATGTAGCGTTATAAGTCTGCAGAGCTACGTACGACATACCTGCTAAGAAGACAGTGGCTATCCTCGACACAATAGTGCCCACTCCGTCCACGGTCACCACACACTGGTACTGTCCAGCCAATGATGCTGACATGCTGTCTATAACTAGCGACCCGTTTGGCAGCTGTTTCCTGAAATTAAAAAGTAAGTAAGTAAATTATTTATTTGTCACAGAAACACACACATACAATTGGCTTTAACAAATCAATTTTTTTACATAATTTAAATAAAAAAGGTAAAGAAAAGGATGTAGAGGCACTTCTTAACCGGGTAATCGAGCTTAACACATAGAACCTTCAATACAAAGCACAATACAATACAAAGTTGATTATCATAACCAAATATACGCGTGTGTAGCAGTGGCAAATAGGTAATAGCTCAGTGATAATATTGCTCTATGAGCAAACACTGATTTTCAGCTATCACCTTAAAAAAAAAGTATTTTTGTTAAAATATGTAGAGCTAGTGAATTCAGATTAGAACCTTATGCTTTTCTGTGTAAGGCCGTCTTATGAAAACTCGCTCAATCGTCGATCTATGCTAGAGCAACGCTTTTGTATGGCATAAACGTCACTCAAGCATAGAAAAACATAAAAAATGTAGAAAAAGATACGCTTTTTTGTAATAAACTAAAATTATTTTTATTTGAAAATGTTTACTATTGTGTTGACCAATTCGCTACTGACAAACTAGAATGACGCGACTGACGCGATGAAACAATGACTAGCTGACCATTCTGGCTTCTAAATCCAAAATTCTATTAAATTTAATTAATTATATTTATTATGTATTGCATGAAATTTATGTTATTGTAAAATTCCATTTGACAATGTAAAAATAAAGTTAGCTGTTTTGTAGTGCCCTTCCAGGGTGCATGTATGTACCTAGTGATAACCAATTACCTTAGAAATAAGATGGAATGTACCTACATGCAAGCAAAAATAAATGAAATATGAAAATATGAAATAGATCTATGACTGGCCCTTCTGACCCTGGCCGCCGACCATCGGTCCTGCTGGTTTGATATCTTACCTATACTTATCATCAGTAGACAGTGTATGGTCCCGGGTGGGCATGGCTCCGACGCTGTGTCTCCAGGCCAGGCGGCTGGCGTGCCGGGTTAGGGCTGCGCAGGGTAGTACCACGGGAGCCCCGGGTGCTCCAACTGCGTCTTGCGGCTCGGTTGTGAAGCGGGCGCCTGGGTCGAGCTGGTCCTCGCCACCTGGGAAAGAGGGGTGAGGATTAGATTTAAGAAATTGACGACCCTCATATGGCGTAGGCAAACGTAAGTAAAGTTTTAGACCGTTAGCCGAGAATATTGCCAGTAATTAAATAAGTAAAGTGCGTGCGAACCCGCGGGTAGACGCCGGTTTATAATATCCTAAAAATTAACGACTGATACGAGAATAAAACCAGCAACCATCCACTCTGCACTGGAATGTAATGCCAGTTACGCCACCAAGTCGACCACTTGACCAGTCGAAGATATTTGACACGTTCTGTATTAGGGTACTATTGACCCTGACGTTTCGGAGGCTTTTCAGCTTCCATGGTCACAGGCAGACTCCTGACCTCTGATCTCTGGGAGTCTGCCTGTGACCATGGAAGCTGAAAAGCCTCCGAAACGTCAGGTTATAAACAAAATATAAAATATACGCGATCAATCCGGTTAAAACAGTGTTTTATTATGAGTTCTCGCGAAAATAACCTTAGAATAAACTAAATAAATATAAATAAATAATGCTGGACAATTCACACAGCATTATCTAGCCCCAAGCTAAGCAGAACTTGTGTTATGGGTACTAGATAACTGATATACATAATACAATACAATACACAGATAGATATTTTTTATTATACGACCAGAACACCCAGAACAAATACCTGCAGATTGTACATATATTTGTCCCAAGGCGGGAATCGAATCCGCAACCTCCTGTGTCGCAGGCAGACCTTCTCCCACCGCGCTACAGAGGTCGTCGATAGTCCGTAAATCCCTTAAATGTTATGTAAGCACGAATATTCAGTGTTGTTTTTTTTTTTAAATCTTTATTTAAGGAGCTTTAATCGTTGTCGATTATGTCGCTCTAATTAATTAACATAAATATATATAATAACACTATAAGCTTACAGATTAAAAATAAATGAGAACACCAAGTTCAGCTCCGATCACTCTGATCGGAGCTGAACTTAGCGTTGTACAATTTCACCAGGTTTTTAACTTCTTCCGAATCTGGGTTCGATAAGGTTATATTACAATCAGCAGATTCTTTTAAAAAATATTTACACTTTTCTGTACGGAAGGTGTCATTCTGGACACACTCCATGAGAACATGCGTCAGCGTCATTGTACATCTATGAGATATTAAAATTTGTAATACAAAATATGTCCCAATTGAATGTAAGGGGAAGCCAAAGCAAATACAGTAATAGGCATCAAATGTATTTAGAATCAACTTCTCATAGACTCAGACACATGCCTAAAAAGCAACCGCAAGTAATTGGTCCAAAACTTTTCAACAAACTTCCATTGTGTATTAGACTAATAACCTGCGAAAAATCATTTTTAAATAATGTAAAACTTCTTTTGCTACATAAAACTATATACACTGTAAGCGAATTCCTAGAAAATGACTATAAAGAATATGTAATTCCTCAAAGACGAACCTTTCCATCTCTATATGCCTAATTCGATATAATTTGTACCTAATTTTACTTGACGAGAAACTGATAACACCTAACTAGTTTAATACATTTAACTATTGTTATTGTGTATTTCTTTTTCAATAAATATTTTCATTTCATTTCATTTCATGCAACACGTCCTCCAGTACACCGCACGAATCGCAGTTAGGAGAAGGGTGTTGAGTAATTGATAACAATGAATCCATCGTACATAACATATCCAACAAACAACCCTATAGACGTACCCATTTCATTTAATCTCTAAACACACAAATTCACTTAAACATCTCTACACGTCCTCGGTGTGTTTTTGTGTTTATTTCCTTATGGAAAACGGTAAGCTGGCGTTTTGGGTATAGCGGTACCGTATTTTGCCGGATGTTATTAGAGGCCCGTATCTAACCAACCGCTTTACTATGATAATGATATCTTTTTTTGTCCCTCGTTAAGGGATGAAACGTTGGTGTTCTTCCAACACAAATAAGGTTCGTAGTTAACCCGCTTACATCCGTAATGGATAATGATATCGTCGCAGAAACGTCACGTATATCCTTAGAGCGTTTTCTCACGAGCCACGACACGACAAAATGCGGTGACGACTCCGGGCGTCATACATTAATTTTCTATGTATGTGTCGTTCTGAACGGTGTCGTTGCGTGAGTAAACGGTTTATAGAAATGTATAAAGCTCCGGAGGAAAGAAACGAAGAGCGTGCGGTGCTTTTTGCACGGAGAGATTAATATAATGTTTTCAAGTTTGACCTTTTTGGAACGCGTTCCTCCCATCTGTAGTGTCTTCCATCTAAGGTAGCATGTTTAAATGTATCATTCTGTAACTAAAGCATTGTCATAGAAATAAGATAAGTTACATACAAAATTGTAACTAGCAACTTATCTTGTAACTCCAAATCATAAAGTAATATGTTAAAAAAATCATAATCATAGTATAGCTCTTTATTTTCCACACACATTATTCATATTTTATCATATTTTACAGCAGCAGCCATAAGTAACAGATTTTTTAATAAATTTAGATTAGAAGTATAGTCACCGAAAAAACGAGATTACAAAACCAAAGTTCTTTCATCGATCATTATCGTATCAATTATGATATTTCCTAAAAACCAAAATCATTATTATATTTTGTGAGCATGAAGAATCCTTCATGTTCACAAATCATCCCATCCATACGGTACAAGTGCGATTGGGACGGCTGGGATATCAATCAGGACCATTATTTGTGGCGTCGGATGTAGGCTTATGTCCAGTAGTGGACCTGTGTGGACTGATATTATAAATAATCGTGCTAAGAGACGGTGTAAGGTAGAAGCGATTTATCTCAATAAACCTACCGTCATATGACGCCGACCGCCATTTTCCAAACCTCGCCTCCATACGAAACACAACCTTTTGTAAATTAAACCTATATCCTTTCTAAAGCAAGCGGCCCACTTCCTCATTACATTATCAACTTTACACCCCCGACATACGGATTACTTTACTTTCACCCGAAATACGTTTCGGGGTATTAGATTATAAACTTTATGTGAAGGGAATACGTGTCAGGAATTTCTTGTATGTAAATTAAATTGTTTGCCTGATTTTCGCAAGCGCCTTTGTAAGAGATCCTTCTTACATACATACAATGGGACATACATACATGTTATAGGAAATATCTACGTATAAAGGCTTCTTTATAAAAGACCAAATAGGTACTTGTGTACGAAGAATGGTAAGGAGCGACGACGCCGACGTATAATTGTATAGAACTCAAAAAGGTTTAATAGAATCAGGCCCTTTGTTCACACACGTTTTTCGCTGTGAAAATCTACCGGACCGGTTCGATTTGTGAGCATAAAGAATCGAACTCGATTCCCGCCTCAGGACACATGTTTGTACGCTCTGCTGATATTTGTTTCGGGTGCTCTGGGCTTTTTCTATGTATAATAAAATAAAACCGGCCAAGTGCGAGTCGGACCCGCGCACGAAGGGTTCCGTACCATTATCTATAAAAACGGCAAATATCACGTTTGTTGTATGGGAGCCCCCTTAAATATTTCTTTTATTCTGTTTTTTAGTATTTGTTGTTATAGCAGCAACAGAAATACATCATCTGTGAAAATTTCACGGTTCATGAGATACAGCCTGGTGACAGACGGACAGCGAAGTCTTAGTAATAGGGTCCCGTTTTTACCCTTTGGGTACGGAACCCTAAAAATATCTAATTTAATGTATTGTATTATTTACATAAATCAGTTATTTAGTGGGTAGTAGTACCCGACCGCGAAGACGGAGTAATTACACGTTGGTGTGATCACATGTTTGTATTTTTCTTATTTTTCGTTTATATGTTCGTCAATTGCTTTTATGATGAATAATGGATTTAATTGTTTTATAAGAAAAAACAACCAATTGAACATATCAGGTAATTTATTAAACAGACCATGCTGTATGGAATGGACCGTACAGCATTATTTATTCATACCGTTTTATCATTTGTCACCGGAACCACTAAACCCGACAATCTCAAAATACTGTTTATCACATATCAAAAGTTATATGGTCAAGCTGTAAAACTTATCTATATCCACCATGCGGGATGACGGACAGCCGGACAGTTATTGTAATTTATAGTTGTTTGTATTGTTATCAGAGTTATGATCGCATTTGAAGGGTCGATTGACCTTGATGTGAGGTCATACGTGTTAATGGTTATTTGTAGTGTATTGTGTGTATCTACTGTATACATACGAGCTTTTGGTATGTGAGAGCTTTGGTATTAAACTAGCTTATTTTCACGGCTTCGCTCACGCGATATCCGGATAAAATATTGCCAATGTCATTCACAGATACCTACTTAAGACCGGTATGGGTCAAACTAGATTTTATCTTATTACTACGTTGAACAAAGGAAATTTCAAAAATCAATCGTACAGTTTGTGATACCTATTATAAGCTTTTTTTTAATGGCTTTGTAATAGTTTTATTCTATTAGGTTTAGGCAGAATATCGAAGTTGCCCTTGGTGGCCACCAATATCTATTTTCGATTTTCTGGCTAAACTAAATAGAGTAAAACTATCACAGAGGCATTAAAAAAAAAGCTTATAATAGGTATCACAAACTGTACGATGGATTTTTGAAATATTCTATGTTCAACGTAATAATAAGATAAAATAGGTGGTGGCGCTAGTTTGACCCATACCACAGCCTTAATAAAGTTTTCTACTTAAAGAGCAAAAGAATTTTCAAAAATGGACTTGTTTCTAGAAACCTAATGTAGCTTTGATATTAAGTAGGTACTAAAGAATATTCAAACATGAACCAGTAGTTACATTACACAAACAAAAAAAAAAAGCTCCCTCTCAGCTTCCCGTCAATTACAACCTGGGTCTCTTCAAGACAAGAGTGAATAGGTATCTTCTAGACCTTCGTGATACATCGTCGGCCACATCTTCACTTTCCATCAGGTGAGGTTGTGGTCAAACGAAAGCCTACAGACTATTAAAAAAAATACTCGCACAAAACAAACAAATTTTAACTTTAGTATTAGTGTAAAATAAGCATAACCATTTTCAGTGAAAACGAATTCAATGATATCGTATATCGTCGGATCTCGTTTCCAAAAGTGGCCAGAAAGCGTAATTTTTAACTAGGACCGATCCGTATCTGTACTCGTACTAGCACACTTACTATACTTATAGTACTCAAAATCAAATATTCTTTATTTCCATAAATACAAAAATGTACACTTAGAAACTACTTACTAACTAACGTATCACTAGCTAAATATGCTACAAATACCCAATGGACAAAGTTTTGTGCAGACGACACGAGAATTAGAAAATGTCCTTTATAGTCCACTAGCAGCGCCTCGCGGTTTCACCCGCGTAGTTCCCGTTCCCGTTGTAATTCCGGGTAAAAAGTAGCCTATGTCCTATTCCAGACTATAATCTATCTCTGTGCCAAATTTCATCGAGATCCGTTTTGCCGTTCTGGCGTGATTGAGTAACAAACATCCATCCATCTATCTATCCATCTAAACTTTCACGTTTATAATATTAGTGAGATAGTGAGATTAGTGAGATGAGATTTGTTTGAGCACATCTTTTTTATTCTTCGTGTTTAAATCCTTGCATGACTCGTAAATCACAAAGAAAGTTGTCCGTGCATAAAAATTTGCCCACCCAATAGCAGCCGCCACCGGCCCAAATGCTTATCAACGTCTCCAAACATATCTACAAACTATTCATTCTCCGCCAGATTCCGTTTATTTGGACATAGTCAGACAAACCAAACAAGGGCAGATGGTTCATCGATAGTTTGATCGGCATCGACCCTTATCGACCCATATTCACATGGTGATAAATTGAGCTACGTCAAGGGCCAATTTACGAGGTGGGATTAAAAGAACATTTGTTTGTGATAGGGGTTTAAAATCTCGTGGCGGCTGCAACGCGTTTTGTTTAATACAGCAAAAAGTAATAGAGTCACAGGATTATGATTTATTTTGAAAGTGTTTGGGTCAGCTCCGAGACACGACTCGCACTTTGATCTAAAATGTAACTTTATTTACTACGCAAAAAGATACAAATAGGCGCAAGCGCGTATTAAATAAAATTATATTTCAAATATCTCGCCTTGGTGTTTGCCAGAGAGCTATGGAGCGCAGCATCCTCAGAGTTAAATTAACAGACCGCATCAGAAGCTCCATTTCCGCTCCAAGACCCAGAAAACGGACGTAGCTATGAAGTCTGCCAGATTGAAATGGGACTGGGCTGGACACGTATGTTGCACGCCGGAAGAACTGGGCGAAAGCCATCACAGGCTGGGTTCCTAATGGGCGAAGACTGCGTGGATGGAATGGATGGATGGCCCAGGCGGAGATGGAAAGATGAACTTGACGCATACAAATAAATAATAATCGATGAACATCTCAAGAGACTCTCGCTAGGTCCAAAAGGCGGTACTCCTGGACTCGGCGCGTTTCGTCAGGAAATGCCTTTCTTTGCAGCCCTTGTTACCGGCTGCTTGAACCTAGCTGCATGTGATCTACCGTTTTGATATATTTTTTTACTGTAGATAGTTTTATAATCTCACTAATCACTATCACTAATATTTTAACTATTATAAATGTCAAAGTTTGGATGGATGGATAGATAGATGGATGGATGTTTGTTACTCAATCACGTAAGAACGGCTGAACGGATCTGGATGAAATTTGGCACAGAGATACATTATAATTTGGGATAGAACATAGGCTACTTTTTATCTCGGAATTACCACGGGAACGGGAACTACGCGGGTGAAACCGCGAGGCGCTGTTAGTATTTTATAAACTAAAAAATGTATTTCTGAACGAGATATTGAAACATGAAGTGTATAATAATAATCAGATTTTGTCGCCTTGCGTCGCGTCTTGTTGATGTGATCGCCCCCCTAGCACGGGGTTTGTTGTCTAGGGTAGAATAGAGAAAAATTACGTCACTTCGTCATCCAATGCGTAAATTATTTGAAAGGCATTCCTTCAACATCAATAATGTACCTACGCAATGTATGGCGATGCAATGTCATTATTGTCTATTCTACCCTAGACAACAATCCCCGTGCTAGGGGGGTGACCCTACAGAGAATCTCTATGGATTGTCAAGAAAATTCAAGGATAATTTCTTGGTCCATTTTCTATGCGTGTACACGAATGACCTTCCATTTATAATAAAAAACCGTTAATCAGCATTTAAAAGGTAGGTCATGATGAATCAGCAGGATCGTAATGAAAAGGACGCAAGTATCCATTTTTATTTCATGACTACGACAGCAAATATAAATCTTTAAACCTAAAAAACAAAAAAAATAGATTCAGGCGTTACTTTGCGTAAATCCATTGCAAAATATAGAGACCGAGCTAGAGAGCCAAGTGAAATTCCCTTGGCGCGCGGAGCTCGGAGTGGCAACATCTCTGGTGGGACTCTGCTGCTGTTGCTTGGCGCTCTGTGTCAGGGTCGAGTATTGTGGTGTCCTGATGATGCCTCGTGGAGAGTCGAAACTAGTTGACGTCTTGCTTTGATAGGTATTTTTTCATTTTGTAGTTGGCGTCGTTTTCTTCTACAACGCGGACTACATTTTGTTAGAACTTATCGGAGCAGGTTTTTTCGCGGGTTACTAAATATTTTCATCCTTATATCTTTTAACCTCTTCATGACAAATCTCCGTTTTTAGCTGTCTCCTTCTGTTTCCTTTGTTTAGTTCTGAGCTTTATTGGGCTTTGTCGCAATCGGGCTATACACGTATGATAATATTAGTATGTATTTGAAATGAAATGAAAATATTTATTGAAAAAGAAATACACAATAACAATAGTTAAATCTATTAAACTAGTTAGGTGTTATCAGTTTCTCGTCAAGTAAAATTAGGTACAAATTATATCGAATTAGGCATATAGAGATCAGGATATTTTTCATCTAGGTTACATATTTTGCAACCTAGATGACAGATATACCTACTCAATAGAAAAAATTATATGGATTATTTTTTATACATAAAAATACCCAGAACACCCGTACCAAATGTTTGCAGATCGTACAAACATTTGTCCCAAAGCGGGAATCGAACCCGCAATCTCCTGCGTCGCAGAACCTTCGCCAGTGGTCGTCCACTGTGGCACGGCGGGCGAATGTCCGTATTTATGGTATTATTATAGCATTATTCAACTAGAACCAAACCCTCTGTAAAAACACAGTAAAAACATGCGTTTTGGACGGCAGATAGAAAATGCCTCGGCAATAAGCTCACCCTTTGTACCTTAGTGCAATAAAGTTTTAAATAAACAAGTAAGTCACCACTGGGTGGCTTGACCAAGCCTCGTACAATAAGTCAGAGCACGGATGAGCCGCCAATGGATTACTAATTGACCTGATTAAACCGCTGGCTCGGCTCAGTCCACACTCCACTCACTAACAGACTAGATGTCTGACAATAACTCCTTATTGAGGGCGACGGTTCTCGACAAACGCGAGTAGACAATGGTGTCGATGTCGATACTAATCTCACTAATATTATAAACGTGAAAGTTTAGATGGATGGATGTTTGTTCCTTTATCACGCCAGAACGGCAAAACGGATCTGGATGAAATTTGGCACAGAGATAGATTATAGTCTGGAATAGGACATAGGCTACTTTTTATCCCGAAATTCCTACGGGAACGGGAACTACGCGGGTGAACCGGCGCTGCTAGTTCAAAACTAATTTGAAAGAACTAAATTAATTCCGCGCCCCTTCGACATGGGATATCAAATTGATAAAATAAAGAAGTCCGACACGATAGTAAGTAAATAAATAAATAGTGCTGGACAATTCACAAAGCATTATATAGTCCCAAGCTATGCAGAGCTTGTGTTATGGGTACTAGATAACTGATATACATAATACAATTCATTACATAGATAGATATTTTTTATTATACATAGAAAACGACCAGAACACCCGGAACAAATACCTGCAGATCGTACAAATATTTGTCCCAAGGCGGGAATCGAATCCGCAACCTCCTGCGTCGCAGGCGGACCTTCGCCCACCGCGCCACAGAGGTCGTCAAAAGACAAAAGTCGAAACAGACGGGAAATTACTAGGTTACAATGGGACATGTAACACGGTCAATATTATCATGATATCATGGTAATCTGATGGTATAATAGGCAGTATCACGGTATCGTGATAATATCACAAATTATCCAGAAATCTTAAGAATAATATTTTAACGTTTCCATGGAAACAACGCGTGCAAAGCCACAAGCAGAAACTAGTTCGAGCAGAATATATTAATATTTTACTATCTACTATTACTATTTTACTAACTAGTCTAGCCTATAGAAAACAATGCATCATTATTTGCGTTTCCAACACCAAAAACTCCCGTGTCTTCGTCAAGCAATAACAACACCGCAGTCCCCCGATCGAATAAAACGGTAGTAAACCGCCTTTTACTGGCTGTGGGTGGATTCAAATTATTGTTTAGATAAATGTAGGTAGAGAGGAAACTTAAATAGAGTAATGATGGCTACCACACGAGTCGTTTCATTGTGACCTTCCTATAATATTAATACTTTAACATGGCGCAGCCGAGTGAAATTCCCTAAATGTGAAATAAATATGTAAATAAACTATCTGCAGTGCTACACAAGGTCATATTTAGGTCACAAGATTTCAAAAAATGGAATATCACCAGATCCATTACACATAGTTGCTATAAAAAATATGCCAGTGCCATCTAATCTTAAGGATGTTGAGAGGTTTCTAGGCTTGGTTACATATGTTAGCAGTTTTATACCCAACTTATCTGAACATACAGCTATTTTACGTGAATTATTAAAAAAGGAAGTGGAATGGCACTGGGAAGAAAGGCATCAGAGATGTTTTGAAAAAATAAAAAGACTGTTAGTGAGTCCACCAGTATTACAATATTATTCACTAGATAAACCAATAACTATTTCAGTAGATGCTAGTAAAAATGGGTTAGGAGCATGTTTATTGCAGAACAATTTGCCAGTATCATATGCATCAAAATCATTAACAAAAACTGAACAAGCTTATGCACAAATAGAAAAAGAACTCTATGCCTGTGTGTTTGCGTGTGAAAGATTCTATATGTATATTTATGGTAGATCAGATATAACTATAGAAACAGACCATAAACCGCTGGTGAGCATCATAAACAAACCATTGGCAAATGCACCTCCACGCTTACAACGAATGTTAATGAGACTGCAACCCTATGCTTTTAAGCTAGTTTATAAACCAGGGAAATATTTATTCATTGCCGACACATTGTCCCGTGCAGTAGCTCCAACAGTATTGGAAGGCAAAGCTCAGAATGAAACTCAACCGCGTGATTACCTACACTTTAAGGCACAAGTCTGTGCGTTATCAGCAAGCAATCAACTGACTGACTCCCATCTAACAAAAATACAGAGATGTACTAAGGATGACAGGGAATTGCAGCTATTAATTAAAATAATAAAATCAGGTTGGCCAGTGCATAAAAAAGAACTAGACAAAATTTTGTGTCCCTATTGGAGTTATAGAGATGAACTAACGGTTGATTTTGGAATAGTGTGGAAAGGCTCAAGAATAGTAATTCCAAATTGTTTACGACATGAAATGTTAAAAACCATTCATGCAGGTCATATGGGCCTAGAAAAGTGCAAACTAAGAGCTCGTGAAAGTATTTTCTGGCCAAATATCAATTCACAATTAGATAATTACATAAGCAATTGTCAAACATGTCTTACACATAGAAAACAAAATACAAAGGAACCTTTGATAAATCATGAGATACCGGAAATACCATGGAATAAAGTAGGAACCGATTTATTTCATTTCAAGAACAAGTCCTATATTTTGGTTATAGATTATTTTAGTAAATTTATAGAAATAGAAGAACTCCAGTCATTACAATCCAAGGAAATAATAGGAAAACTCAAACGAATATTCGTAAGACATGGAATACCTCAGACAGTAATGACTGACAATGGTCCAGAATTTTCATCAAATTATTTCAAACAATTTTCAATACAGTGGAATTTTTCACACAGAACATCATCTCCTGGATACGCCCAGTCAAATGGACAAGTTGAGAGAGCAATAACAAACAATAAAAAACTTGATGAAAAGGACTTATCATGATGATTCAGATTTTTATATTGGATATTTAGAGTATTTAAATACACCACTTAGTTCAGACATTCCCTCTCCAGCTGAATTGCTGTATAGTAGGAAATTACGAAGTAAATTGCCAAGGTCACCTGCATTATTTAATCCTAGAATACATACAAATATATTATCTAAGTTAAAAGCACGTCAAGTATCTCAGAAGCAGTACTATGATAAAGGCTCAAGAGAATTAAAACAACTCACAATAGGTCAAAAAGTCAAAATTAGAAATAATAATCATTGGGAACCCGGAATAGTTCATGATATAATAGACTCTAGGTCTTATATGATAAGAATGACAACGGGGCGTTTGTTGAGACGCAATCGGAAACACATAATAATTGATTCAATGAATCGCGTTGATCCAAATCAATCCAAATACTCCCTATGT
The DNA here is from genome assembly GCA_947086465.1 of Eupithecia exiguata. Taxonomy (NCBI): domain Eukaryota; kingdom Metazoa; phylum Arthropoda; class Insecta; order Lepidoptera; family Geometridae; genus Eupithecia; species Eupithecia exiguata. Next base: position 6,089,526 of record OX352253.1, read on the forward strand.
TATGATGACATTATGGACAGCTCTGTGCAATTACCCATACAAATTCCATCCAGCTCTAGTGTTGTAGTTCCTAGAAATGAATCAACTAAACATTTTACACGTTCTGGCAGGGAAGTGATACCTCCTGATCGATGGACCTACACAGTGGAAGCATCTCCCCGTCCCTCATAAAGTTTGTACCAACAAACCATGTTGTAAGAAATTAAATTAATTCTTTAGCACTTATGAACTAGTTTGTTATAAAAGATAATATTGTACCTATATGTAGATTAATTTGCATGTCTAGATTTAAATCAAAAATTTTGGTTTTGTTAAATGTTAAATAATCATGCATGAAGAATAAAATAAATGTAGTAATTAAATCGAATCAATCCCTATATAAATGCTTTGAAAAAAAAAAAAAAAATTACATATTGATTAATAACCCATCAATACTACAAATGTATTAAATTAAATAAAAATAAAAACTAAACACATCATGTACCTAAATGTATGTATGTTATATATATTATATAAAAATGTATGTTATGAACTCAATAAATCTATAAGTCTAATTTAATTAAGCTAGGCTACACTTAATCAAAATCATGTCATTAAGCGTAGATCTTCTTGCTATTTTGTTAAAAGGAATGTAATGTATAATAATTAGTATTGCCTGTTGATTTCTCTTCTCACACAATGTTTGCCTACTTAAGTTTAATTTCCTTACACCATTCTTATTATTTTAATAAGGGGGTTGTGGGTGGATTCAAATTATTGTTTAGATAAATGTAGGTAGAGAGGAAACTTAAATAGAGTAATGATGGCTACCACACGAGTCGTTTCATTGTGACCTTCCTATAATATTAATACTTTAACACTGGCAACACCGAGCACGCTTTTAGGGAATTAGGTCGAATTCACACTATCAAGATTTTCGTCTGTATTTGCTGTAAAAGGCAATGAAATTGCAAGAAACTGTCAATCGGTGTCGATCGGAATCGGTGGCGTGATTTGCTGTTGTTTTATCTAGGACTGGGTGTTGTAATGACGCTCCATTCTCTGTTCCACCGAGTTAATCCATTAATGGATTTTTTTCCACTATTTTCCACATCAGATTCGACATCAGGTTACAGGCATCAGGTACGCGAAATCCTATGCCTATCTTTTTCACAAAATGGCGCGCATTGCGCCCTCTTAAGACATTCTATGGGCATATTTGCCGCAGTCTATATATTTCTTTATAATAATGTTTCACATTTTGTTAGTTAACGATGTAAGTTTATAACGCGTAGCGCTGCGGTCTTTGAAATTGTTGCCAGACGAAATAATTCCGCGTTTTTAGGGAGGATGAGTTATCGGGCGCCTGCCAGAGTTTAACACTATAAAACCATAATGGAAACACAAAATGAATGTCTTGATTTAAATAAATAAATAATGCTGGAAAATTCACACAGCATTATCAAGCCCCAAGCTAAGCAGAGCTTGTGTTATGGGTACTAGATAACTGATATACATTATACAGTACAATACAAAGATAGATTTTTTTATTATACATAGAAAACTACCAGAACACCCGGAACAAGTACCTGCACATCATACAAACATTCGTCCCTAGGCGGGAATCGAACCTGCAACCTCTTGCGTCGCAGGCGGACCTTCGCCCACCGCACCACAGAGGTCGTCTTAGTTTCGCTATAGACATAGCTTTTTGTGCCTATAATATCACTAGTTTAAGTTGCCGGCAAATTTTTTGTGTGACGGGCAGGGAGAGTGAGAAGTTTACGCAGGTACAGTTCGACCACTTTAATAAGTCACATCGGCAAAATTCGTCTGCACAGAAGAGAACATATCAACCCGATTGAATACGAATGCCAACGCCTTTGAAATAATAGACTTTACTGCGTTGCGTTAAGCTTTAAAGTCAACAAAAACACGAGGTTCATACTATCTCGCTCACAAAAACAGAGCTCAAGCTATCTCGCTCATATGATATGTAAACGTGAAAACAAATAAGGATCAACGTATTTTCATATGTATCCCACTCGATACGACTCGCGAATGTCGAGTTCGCGCGGACGTCATGCGCGTAGCCATCACCCAATATCAACCACACATGTTTTCCGCGCATAGGCAGATCGTTATTGATTGGCTAGGATTTTTTCGCGCCTACCAAAATTAAGACTTCTGCGCAGGTACATCGGTGTAACTTATTTTCGTGGTCAACCTGTACACTCACATAATTAATATGCCGCCAACAACCCAACAAAAAGTTCTATAGATAATAAAAAAACTTTCGAAAACAAAAGTTGTCTCGAACCTCCGCGGTTTGCTCCGTTGATTTCAGTGTCCTAAACAATTTTCCACCAATATTTCTTTGGTTTTATATCACCTTTGTTTACAATAAAAATCTAGGATTTTAGAAACTAACATACCTAGGTCTAGGTATTCCTGTATGAAATGTCCAGTCCAGCATTATTTGTTTACATTATTAAACTCTACCCAAATTACAGATACCCACAGAATAAACAATAGGTACCTAATCAGCTCAATGGAAGACAATATTTACCTACCATTAATGCACTATTTCCCCCGAGTATACCCGTCCATTCAACAATCCACTTTACTGCTTTCCAATAGCAGCTAAATTACAACAGCCCCGGTTCTTTTATTTGAACAACGCACTTTTTGTTTCGCGAATACAGTTTAGAATTGAATGCGCTGTTTTTATTGGCTGAGGGACTTGGTAAATCGATAGTGCCAGACAATTTTAAAGCCTCTACTGATAGATATTAAGTGCAAAATCGTAGAAACTGTCTGGGCTGGTTGAAGTTACGAAGTAACTATAGAACAATCAGTTTGAGAGTTTTATTGTTTATACACTTCTGGCGCTGACAGTACTAAAACCACTACGGGCCCCGTCTATTGCCATACAATTTAAAGTAAGTAGTAGTAAGTAAGATGTTTCGTATGTTTGTTTGTATAAAGTTATCCTTGAGAACACTAGTGCGATTTATTATCATCAGCCTGTATTAGTCCACGGCTGGACACTGGACATAGGCTTCCCCTTATGAGCGCTATAGCGCCCTGTCATCAGGTCGATAGTTGTACTACGCATCCAGCTATGATAGTTGTACTTTTTATGAATAAATAAACAAAAAGCATCTGCCTGCAGTCTTTTGCAATCGTCATCCCACCTGGCCGGAAGACGTCCTACACTACGTTTATCGAGTCGTGGTCTTTACTCAAAAACGCGCTTACCTCAGCGGTTATCGGTTCTTCGCGTGATATGGCCGGCCCACTGCCACTTCAGCTTGCTAATTCTTAGAGCTATGTCGATAACTTTGGTTCTCTGTCGGATATATTCATTACGAATCCTATCCTTCAGATAAACTCCGAGCATAATAATAATAATAATAAAATCATTTATTTCAGGTTATGAAAGGGAACCCATAGGTTATTTATAAATAAATTGAAATTAAAATCAAGCATAGCAGTTACAACAGCATCCTAAAAACCGTGGCGGAGCATTGTCAGTCTCCCATGTGGGCACATTTTGCCAGAACTGTTGCACGCGTCTGTGGTTATGATGCCTGATTCGATTTAAGCTGTGTCTGTGTGTAATTTTCTATAATGCAATTTTTCTAAATTTTCTCATTTGTCACCTTCTAATTTTAATTTTTATGTAACTGAATGTGTAATTCTGAATTTTATTTAATTTTGTGTATGTGTAACATGTATATATAAATATGTCTGAAATAAATGAATACAATACAATACAATAGCTCGCGGGGCGACTTTAAACAGGTGGACCAGCCCTACCGTGAGTGTCCATGGTCTATGGATGTGTATTTTACCATTAACCATTCAGTCACGGTAAGCCGACATAACCCTGTTTTGTCACGTTTAATGAAAACAGCAGGGTTCGGTCGTAAAGGTACCTTGTCTATTAAGTCATAAAATAGGAAGGTTTAATGATAAAGCCATAATAATTAATATGTACCCAAACAGACCAATACATGGGTACTGGGTAGGTACTCCACAGTTACTCTCTTACCACCAAATAACATACCCTGGTCGAGTATTGTGGTGTCCTGATGATGTCTCGTGGAGAGACGAAACTAGTTGACGTCTTGCTTTGATAGGTATTTGATGATGTCTCGTGGAGAGACGAAACTAGTTGACGTCTTGCTTTGATAGGTATTTGATGATGTCTCGTGGAGAGACGAAACTAGTTGACGTCTTGCTTTGATAGGTATTTGATGATGTCTCGTGGAGAGACGAAACTAGTTGACGTCTTGCTTTGATAGGTATTTGATGATGTCTCGTGGAGAGACGAAACTAGTTGACGTCTTGCTTTGATAGGTATATTTTCATTTTGTAGTTGGCGTCGTTTTCTTCTACAACGCGGACTACATTTTGTTAGAACTTATCGGAGAAGGTTTTTTCGCGGAATTGTTACTAAATATTTTCATCCTTATATTTTGCAATGGATTTTAGCAAAGTAACGCCTGAATCTATTATTTATACCCTGGGTTGTTTTTATTTTCTTTATTGAAGATAATAAACAGTTGTACAATGTAGACTTATTACATAATGTTCTTATTTTAATGTGATCCTAAATGTACAACCAATCGCATTATCCACAGATTACTACAAATGTTTTACTAACTACATAGTTGGCTGTTGTCTAAAAGTATCTTACTATTAATTATAGTATATAATATGTAATAGTTAATAGTATACTATTAATAGTTAAGGTTTTTTTAATATATGCTTAATTTTAGTGTCAATAAATAAAAAATAAAAGTTATTTTTACATATTTATTATGAAAGATAGAAAAAGGAGATGCTCTGAAATTTTATTTAATTATTATTTTGGAGTACCCAAATGTTTCAGAACATTTTTCTTATAATTATGTTCAGTTGTTATGTTACTTCCCATGGCGATAAATTCGTGTAAAAATTCGTATATTCTCGTAAATCTCTTACGAGAATATACAAATTTTTACACGAATTTATCGCGGGGAACAGCTGGAACACAATAAATAAGCCTAAGCTTACTTCAAGAAAACTAACAAGCATTATATCGATACATCGATACTCTTGTTAAAGCGCAGCTCAGACCGGAAATAAACACATCCTTCGCTTCACCGGATGGACAGTCATTTGTCCCAGAGGCGCTAGTTTTCCTCGAGTTTTCACAATGAGCAAACATAACACGGAAAGTTCTAACGGGGTCTCGGCATATTTATTACGGGAAAGAAGCCAGACTCACACTAGCGCCGATACATATTTTATTCTATTTAGTACTAGCTGACGCCCGCGTCTTCGCACGCGCTTTTCATGTGTCCCATTTTTCGGATTAATATACGTATGTAGGTATAGCTGACACTTACAAGTAACGTGGCTTTCTATTGGTAAAAGAATTTTCAAAATCGGTTCAGCAGATCCAGAGATTACCCTCTACAACCTCACAAACCTTACCTCTTTTTATTATTATTGGTTAATTAGTGTTATTTATATACTAGATTACGTTAAACAAAGGAATTAAAAAAAACATTGAACAGTTTGTGATACCTCTATTCAAATACATAATTATATAACATTTATTGTGAGCTGCCATATTGCAAAAAAAAGTGGTGGCTAATTTTAGGTCAAAAATCCAACCTTTCAAAAGTGATATAAAATAAAACCGGCCAAGTGCGACTCAGACTCGCGCACGAATTCGGTTCCGTACCATTATCTATAAAAACGGCAAAAAAATCACGTTTTTTGTATGGGAGCCTCCTTAAATATTTATTTTATTCTGTTTTTTAGTATTTGTTGTTATAGCGGCAACAGAAATACATCATCTGTGAAAATTTCAACTGTCTAACTATCACGGTTCATGAGATACAGCCTGGTGACGGACGGACAGACGGACAGCGAAGTCTTAGTAATAGGGTCACGTTTTTACCCTTTGGGTACGGAACCCTAAAAACGAACACACCATAATTTTTTTTTTTTTTCAAGTAGGTACACATATTCAGCATCGTAACATAAGTTAAGCCGCAGGCAAAAGCTAGTGACGTCTTTTAATCCCGTCAGCATTATGCTTAAATTTCAAGCGAAATTTAATAATTAAATCCAAAAATTTCATTTGCTTTTAAAACATTTAACTTCAAAGTTGAAAGTCACGTCAAAAGACACGTGGAGGCGACAGGCCGAAATAATTCTCTCCATTCAAACATACGACTAACACGCGCACAACCTACATTCGACCTTAAAGCTAACGAAACTCAGCTCAATTTCATTTAACAAACTCGAGCGAAGAGCCTCTACAACAGAGATGTGCAACTGTCGGCCCGCAAGCTCTCTCTAGCCTACAAATAAATAAATAAATAATACTGGACCACTCACACAGCATTATGTAGCCTCAAGCTAAGCAGAGCTTGTGTTATGGGTACTAGATAACTGATATACATAATACAATACATTACATTATAATAGAAAGTATAAAAATGTTTAGCTTTCTTCATATTTTTGGACCTCTGCAAAAAAACGAACTATTCAGGGCTCGCTCTACATCAATCAACTTCCGTTAGGTTTTGCCTTTACCGCCACATGGGGAGGCCTATGTCCAGTCCAGCAGTGGACTAATATAGGCTGATGACGATGATGAATGATTAAATAAGGAACAGTTTATATAAGAATGGGCTACTTAGTACCAGTACCAACCCAATGCTTACCTACTTATTTAACATATTCACCTGTGTTTTTTTCGTATACTTATTATCTAGTACTAAGTAGTCTTATATTTCTGTACCAAAGTTTGTTTTGTGTGTTGTGCATAATAAAAAAAATTATTTCTTTCTAAAATCTGGCCCGCAGATAATTACATTAGTTCTATTTGGTGCGTGATAATAAAAATTTGCCCACCCCTGCCTGCAGACGATACACATTTTCGAGGAATACGTTTGCGTTCGTTGAAATGTCGACTTTATATTTTACACAATAAAGTTACTTTGATACTACACACAAGGGCTTTCAGCATTGGCTTTTAAAAGACACAGAATAGATAGAAGACTGTTAGTTCATGACCTTTGCCCCGTGTTGGGCGCCAAAATGTTAAATATATCAGGTTTACGCTTTCAGAAGCAGAATTATGAGAATTTATTTTTCAAAAATTAGCATAACTTAATTAATAGTTATTTAAATACAAAACTCAAAAAGTGATTTGGGAAAGTCAATACCCCTCTCCCTAGGTAGGTACTTATTTTAAATGAAACGCGCAAATTAGATATTTCGTCGAAATTTAAGATCGAATTTTGTTGTAATATTTTATGTGTACATTATTGTGGACAGATAGATTGACTTTGGCAATTTTAGTATATTTATATTTCAGTTTTAGTAAAAAATCTTTTTCGTTTAAAGCCTATCCATTTAATAATTCGAAAGGTACTCTTTCTGTCCATCTGTCCTTTTAACGGTTGAACGGATATTAATGAAATTTGGCAGGGAAGTAGATGGTATCCCGGGAACGGACATAGGTTACTTTTTATCCCGGAAAAGAGCATGCGAAGCCGCAGGCCGCAGCTAGTCTCTAAAAGAAATGGGGAAGTCCTCATTTTTTAGTGATGCGTTCACTAATGTTCTCCAAATATAATTCCGAGTGCGTTACCGGCACGTCTGCCTGTTAACGAGGGGAACCCCTAGTTTTATCCATCTACAGCGAGTATAGCGACTATAAAAGTACCTCACATAAAAGCCCTCGCGCCCAATCGGCACGGACGGCCAATCAGAATCTATTATTCACGAGTCCACGGACGACATTCACAAACTATCTTTTACGATATCCACGAACTTTTCGACGGCATTATTCGGAGAGTTACCTGTGAAACTGATATCTTGTGCGTAAGTTTTTTTTACCTTTTTTTCATGAAACAAACACTTATTAAGAAAAATATCAGAATAAAATATTTACACTTAAATCTTTTTTCCAAAAATCTAAGCCTTCACCAGAAGGCAAAGTGCCCAGAATGCTGGCAGCATTGCCGCGTTGAATGGCAATTCGTTGACCGAAATAAAAGCCAGCATTATTTCTCTACAAGGTTATGTGTTTACTATATCACGCGAAGAACCGAAAACCGCTGGGATACCTTTGGGGTACTAAACGTGTTCTTGAGTGTTGTAGACCGCGTCATGGTGGAGGAAACGCCGACAAAACAAAAGACCTACGCCCCACCCTCAGTACGGGTGTGCTCTAACCAACTTAGCCACCGTACTGGTGGGCGCTAGTTCGAGTCCTGCCAAAATGGATTTTTTTGGGAACTTATTTAATTTCTACGAGATTTCCCAGAATGCGAGAGCTTACGCACTATAATACAAAAACCTAAAAACAAAAGACGTCCTACAAAACCTGGTTTACGCGTCTCCGTAAACGAGGCTTAAAACGCTTAGTTTTGTTACATATCAATATAATATTGTTTAACAATAATGATCAATATAATATTGTTCTTTCTTTGTCTTTTGTTTTTAGGTTTTTGTACCATAGTGCGTAAGCTCTCGCACACTGGGAAATCTCAAAGAAATTAAATAAGTTCCCAAAAAAAACCATTTTGGCAGGACTCGAACTTGCACCCACCCTCAGTACGGTGGCTTTGCTGTGGGCTGTGGCTGTGGGGCGTAGGTTTCGTAACAACTCTCGTAGTAAACATTTTATTGCCACCGCTTCATGGCAGATTTTATGAATAGCTCACTTTTCTATTAAGTTTATGGAGAAAATATAATATTTGCTCTGATAAAAAGCTTTCGGTCGCTAAATTCTAGATTCTGCAAAGTAATATGATTTTTTAATACTACAAAGTGCAATTTAAAATGTATACTAAGCCGAAAGGGGTGATTCCGAACCCCGAGGAGATAACCTTTTGTTTGGGATTTGTTGTATTCTGAATGTTTATTTTTTCTAATTTCGAGACTTTTTTGTTTACATCCGTGTTTTTATGCATTGTAGGTACACTGTAGTTATGGTAGTTAATGTTATTGTTTTTAAATTTCAAAGTATTAACATACTTTTCAGTAAAAAAAAATATATTTACAAAATATAAAACTTTTTTTTTAGTATTCAAAGTGCGCGCAGCGTCGACGCGTCGCGTCTCGTTGTGAGCTGACCCTACCAAACACAATTGCCCCACGTTGGGCGCCAACATGAAGCAAATGTGCTGACCCTTGGGACACCGGACCCACCGTAACGCATCGCGCTTTTACTGCCTTTACGGTACATTCACGTGTCGAACGTACATATATGTATGTACTTATGGTACAAGCATGTCTGTCTGTTTGCAGGAATTAAAGCGTGGATGTATGTGAATGGACGTGAATCGGGTTACGTTAAAACCTTTTTTTCTTCGTTAACTTTATCGAAAAAGCATCGAAAGAAATACATAATAATCTATGATACAAGACCCCTTCGTTTCAAAATGAAAAAAAAACTATTATAAATACTTAACTACGTGTGGTGACCAAGTGCGAGTCGAACTCGCACACGAAGGGTTCCGTACCATTATCTATAAAAAACACGTTTGTTGTATGAGACCCCCTTAAATATTTATTTTATTCTGTTTTTAGTATTTGTTGTTATAGCGGCAACAGAAATACATCATCAGTAAAAATTTCAACTGTCTATCTATCACGGTTCATGAGATACAGCCTGGTGACAGACGGACAGACAGACAGCGAAGTCATAGTAATAGGGTCCAATTTTACTCTTTGGCTACGGAACTCTAAAAATAAATTATAAAACTACTTCCAAACCTTATTTAGGGATATGTAGTCGGTTTATAGTTTTTAAAAACACATGTTTAGATAAATAAGGGACTATAAACCGAAACCAAGATTCACTTTCAGAGGCTGGGCCAAATAAGGATGAAAGTAAGGAACCAACAAAGAGATAAATTATAACCTTTGTTCAGGGAAAACATGGGCAAAGCCACGGACAAAAACCAGTATTAAATAATAGTTCAGGTTGCGATCCCTCTGCTTGGGGTTGGGGATTCGCATTCACAGTCGGATGGGTATTGCGGTGAGGAAATAATTTCAGCTCACGGAGGGGAAAATGCTTGTTACTAACAAGGTGAAACAAACAAAATATTTTCATTTCAGTTTTTTATGTTTACCACATTTTTTTTTGTTTAGTCGAAGGATGGACGCGGATTAGGACTGCTATGAGCCATATCAGTTATCAAATGTGTGTGATGTTTAAAAGGGCGCAATACGCGCCGTTTTCTGAAATGAATAGGCATAGGATTTCGCGTTCATAGGAGCGGGACAGAGCATGCGTTTTTGGAACGACGCAAGTGCAAAAATGGAGTTTTTGCTTATTTACAAGAAAGAGACTACACAACTTATGAAAAAACTATCTGAAGGAACCGAGTAATCTCATTAATATTATAAACGTGAAAGTTTAGATGGATGGATGGATAGATAGATGGATGGATGTTTGTCCCTTTATCACGCCAGAACGGCAAAACGGATCTGGATGAAATTTGGCACAGAGATAGATTATAGTCTGGAATAGGATATAGGCTACTTTTTATCCCGAAATTCCTACGGGAACGGGAACTACGCGGGTGAAACCGCGAGGCGCTGCTAGTTACTAATAACCTACGAATCAAAACATAAGTCGTATCAATAGACCGCAGGGTTCCTGAGATCTCGACCAAATGAAGTGCAAAACAGTGCAATTTCGCGAGTTTTTTCTATCGTATTGTTTTTTCTTAATCGTGTTTAAATGTTGAAGGAACCAAACAAAACATGTAGAATTTTATGTAATTCGAGTTTTTAACCACAGGAATACCGGAAGTACTGAGATCTAGTCCTAGTTTGACAAGCAAACACGCTAGGTTCAATCAATCAATCAATCAAAGTGCTTATTTGTAACTAAAACTTATATACCAAAATCATATCAATCACATGAACTGAAGTCATATACCTACAGTAACTTAATTTAACGTAATACGATGTAGATACAATATTAATAAACTTAGTTTTAGCTACAAAATTGTCCCAACTCAGCTTATGCAGGTGTTAAAAAAAATCACAAGGCAATGCAGCCAGCGTCGCGGGGACGAGCGCGACTGGTCTTGATATGGGTCAGTTGAGCTACCTGTAGATTGTTTGCAACATTCTGCAATTAGCTGAATTGTTTAAATTGTTAATACTAGTTTTAATTTGTTTCCATTATTTGATTGGAATTTTCTATGCTAATAAAAAGTATTATAAAATCGTATATTTACGCACCGCGGCGATTTTGATGTACCTACCTACGTGTCAAAGTACAGAACAATACTCAAAATATTTTCTTCATTCGAGATGCCATCTCCAAGTTAATAAAATATAGGTACGTGGAAAGCGCACAATCCGCAGGTTATTGAAATGCCGACGTGAACGTGGGGGTCGCTGTATCACTCCCTGGGGTTTTGCCCCGTGTTAGGACGCCATTAAGAACTAAAGATACCTTCTCACTAAAAACTAAGACTGAGTTTACGAAGTAGGTACCATTATTTCATCTTTGACTGAGTTTCAGAAAAAGTCTTTTTATTCATTTAAATACTACACTATTAAAATTTTGTTTATTTTGAAAAATGTAAAAACCGACTTCGAATCCCTTAACTGGATTTTTTTTAAGTTTTGCGGTATATGTACCTACTAATCCTTCGGGTATAAAATGTTTATAGGACCTCGAGATTATTCTCTATACAACTGCAAAGAATCATCTAAATCGGTCCATAGATGTCGGAGAAATCGAGTGTGTGTTTTGCGTTCAGTTGTAAAAAGTTGTCAAAAGTGCGCTAAGAGAATCATGATATAGAACATTTTTAATTTGTTTAAAGTACCTCTATCCATAATTACGAAACATTAATTGTGCGCCCAGATTTAAAAAAAACGAAAATTTAATGTAAATTTAATTTAATTTATGGGACCTCGAGATTATTCTCTATACAACTGCAAAGAATCATCTTAATCGGTCCATAAATGACGGAGAAATCGACTGACTTACAAAAAAAAACATATTCGGCATACAGCCGAAAATACGAGTAGAACCGCCTCCGGTCGGTTAGAAATGGCTTTCGTAGTTCTCCAAGAATCGTTCTAACGAAACGTAATCGATGTTAACGCCAAAATCTTGAAACCCCTCAATACTAGTAGGTACTGAAATAATGATAGACCAATGTTTCAGAAGTAGCATAAATATGTGGGTATGTAGTCGGTACATATGTATGCTGTAGGTATGTACCAGGTACCTACAGCATTTAACTGTATTAAGAGATGGTCAAAGCGCACAATCCGCATGTTATTGAAGTGCCGACGTGTATGTTGGGGTCGGTTTATCACTCCCTAGGGCTTTGCCCCGTGTTAGGGCGCCCGCCATGTAAGACTACTCAAATTAAAGCTGAGTTTTCGAAAAAAATCAAATCTACTGGACCAAAAAAAAGACTAAAAGACTTCTTAAGCTGTTTCTGTGTGGCTTGAGGAATGGATAGAAAGTAAAGTCTTTATTAGAAACAATACAAAAATGCTTTATTGTACACCATAAAACAACATTACAAAGAAACATCACGCATAAGTACAATGGGTGGCCTTATCGCTAAGAAGCGATCTCTTCCAGGCAACCTTTGGATGGAAAGAAATGTGAATTTAAGAAAGGCAGGGGGTGTACCAAAGATAATCTAAAATACATACACTACAAAGACCAATGGATACCTACATTAATATTTATTTATTTAGACCTTCACATACAAAATAGAACAATCATACAGTAGACTAGTAAAAACTAACAATAATAAAATACATTAGGGAGGCCTATTGTGAGGGTCGCTACATGCTTCTACACACTTGCGCCTTCCCATCCTCCTAGGATATCCGTGAGGGCTGGTGCGGCGGCAGATTCGGCCGAAGATCTCAAAAGGCACAAATATGCAGGTCTCGACAGAGCCTACGCATTTGCTCCCCTTGGAGTCGAGACCCTAGTCCGTGGGATACCGAGGCTCTCCGGGTTTAAAAAAATCCTGAGCATTTGCTCGAAGCGACGCGTGACCCCGAGAGCTGGTGAGCATCTGGCGCACCGCATCAGCGCATACTGCAATGCAGTCAGCGTCGCGGGCACGCGCGCGACTGGTATTGATATGGATCAGTTGAGCTACCTGTAGATTGTTTGCAGCAGTCTGTAGTTAGTCAGTCTGCAATTATTTAAATTTGTAATACTATAGTTCTAATTTTTATCCATTATTTGATTGTTATTTTCTTCTTTACTATTGTTATAATGAGCCTTCATCTGTTCAACGCTTTTTGACGGTGACTGTACCTCTTACTTCGCAGGGCTTGCCAGTAGGGTCGTCTACAGAGGGTGGATGTCCCGTGTTAGGACGCCATTAAAGGTGGCGAGTGTTTATGCCGTTTCTTGTGTTGTTTTAACTAATTGGTGGGGTTCGTCTCTTCTTGTGTTATTCTTGGCAATAGTGACATTGCATGGATTGAACGGTGATGTCCCGTTCGCCTCACCAGCTTCGTCCCACTAGTGGGCAAATGTCAAAAATGACAAGAAATGTAAAAAATAATAGATATTGTCAAAAATTACAAGAAATATCAGTACATTTATGTTTATGTATGTAGATAGATAGAAAACACTTTGTTATACCACACAATGATAAGAAATAATACAGAAATAAATACTAAGAATAGAGGAAGTATAAGGGTCGGCCTTATTGCGTATGTATGTAAGTTACTTAAGTTATTTTTTTTATTTAAAAAAAAGTATTTTAAGGCGGTTTAGTTAAAACAACCCGTTTAAAATTCACCTTCTGATTACTCGATCTCAAGTCTTTTGGGGATAGGTAAACCGAATTAATTTAAACGAACCCTTTTTGAAATTCTACGAGCTATTTATAAACGTAAAACCCCTTAACAGCGCTCCTAATGCCTAGCATAAGTGAATTTTTAAGATCTTTCACATTGTATTAGGTTTGCTAAATAAAATACTTGAATACAAAAATTAAGAGTATTTTTTTTTACTAATTGTTGGTAAAAACATTTATTAACAAAGAAAATTACAATCAAATAATAGAATTAAATTAAAACTAGTATTTACAATTGTAACAGTTGAGCTAACTGCAGACTGTTGCAAACAATCTCCAAGTAGTTCAACTGATCCATATCAATACCAGTCTAGTACCTATATTAAATTGTGCTGACAATAATCGAGTTACAAAATTGTAACTCGATGATTTTCTGCACAATTTGAAATACCCTTAATTTTACGTCCCCTGTGTGTGTGACCCATCGAGTTAGGGATGATTTAAATAAGACCGGGCCGTGTCCGGGCCGGGCCGAGGCCGGGCGGGCCGGAGCAGTTAGTACGGAGAAGTTAGTAAACGGGCCCGGACGGGACACGGATCATAGTTGGTTTTATATTAACTGCTTCATACAAAATGTATGTTATGTTTCAAATCCGTGCCCGGTCCGGGCCACGTACACGACCCGCCCCCGGACACGAGCCGGTGTAATATAAATTATTGCTTACCATTTTGTTACTCGATGGGGATAATCTTAAAACTCTTATACGAAAATACTATAACTAGATTGCGAATTATATCTAACCTATTTCCACCAGATATGGACTAAATAAGTCTTTGTTGTTTTTACATGTCCAGTCCATCAAGGTTGCCTGGAAGAGATCGCTCATGGAGAAGGCCGCCTTTGTACTTCGTCTGCTCGTAGCATTTATTTCTGTACTGTTCTGTATTTGTGTGGTAGGTACAGTATTACCTATCTATCTATCTATCAAAGATCTAACAAAACTCCTAATAGAGTCCACAGGTGATCGGAATGCTGGCTTTCATTTCGGTCAACGAATTAGCATTGCCATTCAACGTGGCAATGCTGCCAGCATTCTGGGCACTTTGCCTTCTGGTGACGGCTTAGATTTTTAGAAAATATATTTAAGTGTAAATATTACAATACAATACAATATACTTTATTGCACAAAAAGTTGTACATAGGCGAGCATAATGCTAAATAGCATTCTCTACCTGCTAACCTTAGGGTAGTGTGGACAACAATTATAGTAGGTAGTGCTATATTATAGAATTTTGGAAAAACCATAAGAAATATCTAAAAATATGTACAGCATAAATAAATACACATATAAACTAAATAAATATACTACTTACAATAATACTTACAAAATCAAGTATATTATATTAATTACTAGCAACGCCTCGCGGTTTCACCCGCGTAGTTCCCGTTCCCGTAGGAATTTCGGGATAAAAAGTAGCCTATGTCCTATTCCAGACTATAATCTATCTCTGTGCCAAATTTCATCCAGATCCGTTCAGCCGTTCTGGCGTGATAAAGGAACAAACATCCATCCATCTATCTATTCATCCATCCGTCTAAACTTTCACGTTTATAATATTAGTGAGATTAGTAGTAGTAAATATTAGTTGTAATTATTATTGTATTCTGTTCTTATTGTAATTTTCTTTAAATAAATATGTTTATCTATAAGTAGAAACGTGACAGACACAGCTCGTGGCTCCGCTTACCCTCCCCTCTCTCTCTCCACCCATCAAACTATGGTGGTTTGTTGACCTTTTACTTTTTACTGAACCGTAGAGCTTATAAACTTTATGTTTTTAGAGATGACTAACCATCTTATGATTTTATTTTATGTGCAGCGTTTTATGATTTGATGTTTTGTCTGTTTTGAGATATGGATATTTGACTATGCTTTGAGATATCAGAGTCTGAGAGTGTGGGTTTTTGAGGGCAAGGAAAAGTAGCTAGATTTGATGATATTTTACATAGAACTGATGGAGAACATGTTACTGTAATCAAATAATAAAGAATTACATGCATTTCAACACAAACACCAAAACACGTCTTTTCCGAAGATCGACTTCAATGGCGGACACAGAAAATGACAAAATATTTTTTTTCAAGCAAATTGTTTTCGACCATTAAATACCTATTATAATAGGTAAAATTGAACCATTACAATCAATTTTTTTTTGGTTAGTAAACAATTTGCTTGGAAAAAATAAAATAAATGTCATTTTTGGTGCCGGAAATTCTCTTTCCAATGACGTAGGTACCTATAATTTTATTAATATATACCTATAAAAGTGAATAAAATCAATTCGTGGCAAACCTGATGGCCGGAGACCCCCTGGAAGACCGAAACTCAGATGGCTCGATGGTATCCAGCAAGACTTAAAGGCAATTGGAGTGACCAGCAGGAAAAAGCCAAGAATAGGATCGGATGGCGAAATTTACTCGACCAGACCAAGGCCCACGCGCGGCTGTAGAGTCAGGATAATGATGATGATGAATAAAATCAACAATACCGTATTTCTTATGATAATAATTATTGATACTAATTACTACTAAAGCTATTTAAAGTATAAAATTTTACTTATCTAAGTGCTAATTTAATAAGCCTAAAGGAATAAAGTTATTGAATTTGAATTTTTCTCTTTTAGGATTCTTTAGTCGGCTATTACGACATCCACGGTCTGAGTTAAATTTAGGAAATCATCATCATCATCATCATCAGTCTATATCAGTCCACTGCTGGACATAGGCCTCCCCTAATGAGCGCCATAGCGCCCTGTCTTCAGCTTGCCGCATCCAGCATCTGCCAGCAGTCTTTCGCAAATCGTCATCCCACCTGGTCGGAGGGCTAATTAAACCTGGAGGGAAATTTAGGAAATAAATAGTATTTATATATAAATAGGATTTATACATACACAGCGACAAATCAAAGCTTTTAGCTTCGGTAATTCCTGAATTTGTCGTCTCTATCAACATAAAGCATGTTCACCGCTATCGTAGCTATCCGAAACAGTTGCGAACTTTCAATTGGGTCACGTGAAACGATCTGAATTATTACCAAAGTTTGGATTCTTTTCGGATTCTTTGCATAGTTATTATACTTCATAGAGTTGAGCTTTCAGCACGCTATAAGACTTAGCTTTTTGCTTTATAGTGTTATACTCGCACTGGGTAAATCTTCTACGAAACTCCCTCATTCGTACTAAACGTTTCTTTAGACAATGAACAGATATGGATAATCTTTCAATGTTTCCCCTGTAGGTGGAGCTAATACGACGCTTAAGTCGTAAGAAGTCCCAGATATTTTCGACCAGGCACGTGTCGATCTCGTTGCTTAGTTGGTTAAAGCGCACCTGTACTGAAGGTGAGGCGCGGGTTCGAATCCTGCCGAATTCGATTTTTTTTGGGATATTATTAAAAAGTTTTCGTAGAAGATTTACCCAGTGCGAGTAACGCACTATAAAGCAAAAAGCTAAAAAAAAAACGCTATAAGACTTATATTTTCTTCTGTGGTAGAGGTTCAAAGTAAAATAAATAATGTGAAAAAAACAAAGCATCATGTAGTTCCAAGATAAATAATTGATTCAGGCGTTACTTTGCGGAAATCCATTGCAAAATATCATAAAATAGACGTCTTGCTTTGATAGGTATTTTTTCATTTTGTAGTTGGCGTTTTTCTTCTACAACGCGGACTACATTTTGTTAGAACTTATCGGAGAAGGTTTTTTTGCGGAAGGTAATAAATATTTCATCCTTATATTATGTAGTTCCAAGACAAGCAGATTCAGATTTCAATTTTATTTCTTAAGGCACACTAAATAAGCACTTAGACAAGTAAAATTTAAAGTAAAATCCATTTCATTTTGTACAAAAGCACCAGGATAGTTTTTGTACAAAAGCACCAGGATAGTTTTTGTACAAAAGCACCAGGATAGTTTTTGTACAAAAGCACCAGGATAGTTTTTGTACAAAAGCACCAGGATAGTTTTTGTACAAAAGCACCAGGATAGTTTTTGTACAAAAGCACCAGGATAGTTTTTGTACAAAGGCACCAGGATAGTTTTTGTACAAAAGCACCAGGATAGTTTTTGTACAAAAGCACCAGGATAGTTTTTGTACAAAAGCACCAGGATAGTTTTTGTACAAAAGCACCAGGATAGTTTTTGTACAAAAGCACCAGGATAGTTTTTGTACAAAAGCACCAGGATAGTTTTTGTACAAAAGCACCAGGATAGTTTTTGTACAAAAGCACCAGGATAGTTTTTGTACAAAAGCACCAGGATAGTTTTTGTACAAAAGCACCAGGATAGTTTTTGTACAAAAGCACCAGGATAGTTTTTGTACAAAAGCACCAAGATAGTTTTTGTACAAAAGCACCAGGATAGTTTTTGTACAAAAGCATCAGGATAGTTTTTGTACAAAAGCACCAGGATAGTTTTTGTACAAAAGCACCAGGATAGTTTTTGTACAAAAGCACCAGGATAGTTTTTGTACAAAAGCACCAGGATAGTTTTTGTACAAAGGCACCAGGATAGTTTTTGTACAAAAGCACCAGGATAGTTTTTGTACAAAAGCACCAGGATAGTTTTTGTACAAAAGCACCAGGATAGTTTTTGTACAAAAGCACCAGGATAGTTTTTGTACAAAAGCACCAGGATAGTTTTTGTACAAAAGCACCAGGATAGTTTTTGTACAAAAGCACCAGGATAGTTTTTGTACAAAAGCACCAGGATAGTTTTTGTACAAAAGCACCAGGATAGTTTTTGTACAAAAGCACCAGGATAGTTTTTGTACAAAAGCACCAGGATAGTTTTTGTACAAAAGCACCAGGATAGTTTTTGTACAAAAGCATCAGGATAGTTTTTGTACAAAAGCACCAGGATAGTTTTTGTACAAAAGCACCAGGATAGTTTTTGTACAAAAGCATCAGGATAGTTTTTGATTAGTTGCATATGTTTGATGAAGAATTGAGATATTTTAGATATTTTTTTATCTAAAATATCTCAATTTTATATCTATGTAATGTATTGTATTATGTATATCAGTTGTCTAGTACCCATAACACAAGCTCTGCTTAGCTTGGGGCTAGATAATGCTGTGTGAATTATCCAGTACCAGACTTTAAATACTATTGCCGGTGCGGAACTCAGCGACATCTGGCCAAACATTAACATCATTGATGTTATCTAATCATCTATGAAGTAGTTTAATGGATGCGAACGTGCAGCTGTAAAACATGAACGATCGAAAGGTTACACGCTCGACTCTTTGTAACCTTCGACTGTAATATCCATTACGGACATCAGCTTGATTGCGGGTAGACGAAAAAACCATATATCGAATATTCGATATACACGCTCGATATAAAATCGAATGAGTCGGGTCGACGCGGCAGCGCGGTGTTTATATTCACGTTTGCTTTTGTTTGTTTTTTACAAGGATATCGAATATGTGGAGTAACCATGTTTTATTAATTTTCGTTTAATTAAAGTTGAATTGAGGTTAAATGCGGTTTTACTGGTATAGTTATAACCTATACGGTATAAGGTATTGATATGGATCAGTTGAGCTACCTGTAGATTGTTTGCAACATTCTGCAGTTAGTTTCATTGTTTTGATTGTAAATACTAATTCTTATTTGTTTTTATTATTTACTTAATTGTAATTTTCTTCGTTAAAATGAAGTTTTCTTTGACTTGAATTTTTATGGATGAAAAACCCTAAATAACGAAATACGACTGTTTTGCGCCACTTAAAGTTGACATCTGCTTGATATATGATATCTAATCCATCAATGGATCAATCCAGTGGATCAGAGAATAGGGCGCTATGTCGTAAAATAGCGGCAGTTCGTTCCATCTTCTCTATATCGACGTTCTAACTTTTTTTGCTTGTATTCGCGTGTGATTTTTGGTAGTTTTGTGTATGGCCTGATGGTGATTGGAATTCTGTGAACTTTCATATGTTATGGATCGGGGGAGGTTATTTATGTTCCAGTGTGTCTGACTAGCTCCTGCGGCAGCTTCGTTTGATTCGGAATTAATAAATGAATACTTTAATCAAAGTACCTCAAAGTACAGATGTAGCATTTATAAACAAAGATAATTTGCTAGTTTTGAATAAACTAAATACTAATCTCAAATTCTTTAGTGTTCATTGTATTTTAAGTTTTGCAGAACAGATAGTAAACCATCGGGGTTTTTTATATGGGAACTCTTCGAGGTCATTCTCCACAAAGTAGCGAAATCATTTTCAAAATCGGTCCATAATCAACGGAGTAATCAACGAACCGATATCAGATGTTAAAAAAAATCTCCTCTGTTTTTTTGAAAGAACAGAATCAACTTCTAACTTATGTTACTGGACTAGGATATTTGAAGATCTTGGTGTCAAATACGCAGGCGCATCGGGCGGAGATCCGCGTGCGACACAGAGGGTTGCAGGATCGATTCCCGCCGCAGGATTTCATATAATTGTACGGTTTGCAGATACTTGTTCCGGACTTAGGTAAATCCTATGTAAGTGAAATAAAAAATATCCATCCAAAATGAAAAAGAGATTTTCTTTTGAAAACTTTTAAAGCATTAATCTTCAAAGAATCCAGACTGTGAAGACCAAGGCTAAAAACAAGTTGATTCAATTTATTGGTATAAAAAAACGCAAACAAATTCGACTAACTCACAAAGCTTTTTGTGAATTAGGTTTTATAAACAAAAGGAAACAATAATTTTACAATCGCTGTAAAAGAAAATGGTTATTATGGCGAATGAAATAATGTAGCCAAGAGCGAATAAATATTCGCGAACTGAGTTCCGTTGGTTCCGTACGCAAAATAAAAAAATATTACTTACCTCATTTTACAAAAATAACGCACGGAATATTTTTTTTTCTGTGTACACTACTTTATTAACAAAGAAAATTACAAATCTATTTGATAGAATTAAATTAAAACTAGTATTTACAATTGAGTTGACTAATTTTCTACCTTAAAATGAAATGGCAAGTTTAATTCTTCGCCTCGGGACAAATCGGTACGATCTGCAGATATTTGTTGGGTGTTCTGGTCGTTTTCTATGTAATATAAAAAATATCTATGTATGTGTTGTATTATATTATGCAATTTAACAGTTATCTAATACCTATAACACAAGCTCTGCTTAGCTTAGACAAGGCTGTGTGAATTGTCCGGCATTATTTATTAAATTTCTCCAGTAAATTTTTATTTTGACAAAATTTCACAAAAACAAAAACAAACTGATTTGCAGTTTTACTACAAAAACTACCGAAGTTCGATAATTTATTACTCAAAATCAAAAAAATCATATATTTTTTATTTCCATAAATACAAAAATGTATACTTAGAAAAGGTCAAATTCTTAAAATAAAACACTGACACGGAAATAAAGTGGTACTTATGATTTCTGTCGCTTCGGTATGTATGTAAAGAAGCGACTAAGAAACCTTTAGCCTGTTAGTTGTTATTTTTCGAGTTGGAGCAAAACCCGTCCCAAGCTTTTTTATCTTCTAAATAATCTGATATTTTGTAGTAAGCCTTTTTGCACAGAAAGGTTTTGACAATTTCACAACAACAACATTAACAAATATGGTTCGTAGTTAACCCGCTTACATCCATAATGAGATTTGAGATTTTGAATTGGTTATATAAGTTTATTTTTATCTCTGGAACGATTAAAGAAAAATGTTTCGTTAATAGGTAGTAAAGAAACATTATTTTCGAATGTATTTAGTAAAAAAACATGATCATCTTACTTACGACAACTGGTTAAAACCAGTATCTACCCCTTATGGTTTCTCCTACAGTATTTTCGTAAGGAACCCTAAACAAGTTTGTATTTCAGCGCGGTCATTAGTTTTATTGCTGAGTGAGCGGCCATTGCTTTGATACAAATAATGGACGATGGATGCCATTTTGTTGAACGTAGTAAACTACGCTAATGGACTTAGATTAAATAAATATAAATAAACTAGCAGCGCCTCGCGGTTTCACCCGCGTAGTTCCCGTTCCCGTAGGAATTTCGGGATAAAAAGTAGCCTGTGTCCTATTCCAGACTATAATCTATCTCTGTGCCAAATTTCATCCAGATCCGTTTTGCCGTTCTGGCGTGATAAAGGAACAAACATCCATCCATCTATCTATCCATCCATCTAAACTTTCACGTTTATAATATTAGTGAGATTAGTGAGATAGTGAGATAAGTAATGCTTGACGATTCCCACATTATCATCTAGCCTCAAACCAAGCAGAGCTTGCGTTATGGGTACTAGATGACTGATATATTTAATACTAGCGGTCCGCTCCGGCTTCGCACGGGTATATTCGCACGCCTATGTTCATCAGGCATGAAAGGATAGGATAGGATTCGAATGGTAAAAGAATTTTTCAAATCGGTTCAGTAGTTTCGGAGCCTATTCAATTTAAACAAACAAACAAACAAATATTTCCTCTTTATAATATTAGTATAGACAATACATTACTTACATAGATATTTTTAATATACATTATGTAGATATTACCCAGAACACTCGGAACAAATATTAGGATGTCGTATAAACTTTTGTCCCAAGACGGGAATCGAACCCATAGCCTTCTATAGTAACAACTTATGTAAGTAGGTAGTACCTACTTACATAAGTTGTTACTATAGAAGGCTATGGGTTCGATTCCCGTCTTGGGACAAAAGTTTGTACGACATCCTAGTATTTAGTGAAGGTTCACTAATCGATCGGTCCCGATCCTCTAATTCTGTATATGAAGTGTATTTATTATTTTTAACAAAGAAAAAATCAACTGAGCCAGTCTCTACAAAAAATATGATTTCAATGACAACCTTGAAAAAGAACCGATATCGACTTAAAGATAAATTAAAGTCCTAAGGTACTAATTAAACTTACAACCGAATCGAGGTTTATAAAGTGCGTTATAACCTGAACAAGAGAACATTAACTAAATTAAATTTCAGCTCGACATACCAGTACATCATCCAAGATCTTACCCATCTGTTCCCCAAATCCCTTGAGCTTAATCCATTTCAAACATATTCATCGCCACATACTCACAAAGTCCTGTCTGTCTGACTGAACGCTATATACGAATTTCCATAAGGTTTTCAATGGACAAGTCATGAGGAAGGTTTTCGTGTTTAAATCATGAGGCCTTTGTGTCAATTTTAAAGTCATTTAAAACGGGATATTTAATGATTTGATTTGAGCTTTGCAATATTTCGACACACAAAGTCTTCAGTTACTCCGTAATCATGGTGCATGAAATAGCGCCGGACGGTATGAAGGGATACGTCATAAATGAATTTAGTGTTAAAAACTATGATAGTTTCAAAATTTTTGTGTCAATTGGCTGAAATATGACAATAAAAGTTAAAGATGTCGAAAAAAATCATGCCGTACTTAGGCTTCTTTTACTCAGCAGCGTGTCACACGCGGCGTTAAGCCCGCCTGTAGACTTCATACAAATTGCGCCTGCGCACGTAACCGGCGACACACTGCAGAATGAAACTGAATTGCGCCGTCTTGCAATCAGCCTATCCATTCTACAAACGGGCTAATTCTACGATTCGGCGAAATAATTAAACAAGAGATAATGTCTATACAAAAAAAAATATTAACCCATGAAATTTTTTTTTTGAATTAATTCACGACAACAAACAATTACACTCAGGTCTTACTGTCAAAAGAATTGAAACTTAAGTAGTCTTTTTATAAGTATAATCAGCACCGTTGTCCACGAATGGTACAGTTACATAGTAGGGCAAGAACGGTTGCAGATAAATAGTTGAGAAGAATCCTATTACATTATTTGTGACTAAACACAACATAGAGAAAACCCCAGACATAAAAAAGACATTTATACAGTGCTTATAAACCAAAAAATCGGGAATCGAACATGTGCTCCGGAGGTCGATCGACGCGATTTTGAGAGAAGGATATATTAAACTAGTCTGGTACCCGTTCGAAACCGGGTCGGGTTGCTAGTATATTAAACAAACATGTTCATAATATTACAGTAAACATATCGTGAGTGGAAGCACGTAAGCCGTGAGCGCTTCGTGATTACACCCATACATAATGTTGGCGCCCAACGCGGGGCAATCGGTCTTGTCGAAAATGCGTGGGAAAGTGCTATAGTATACATATGTAATCAGCTTTTTTAAAGTAACGTGTATTTTTAGCGTGGAAGCGTGGTGTATTAGGGAGGTTTACGCGAAGGCCCAACGAGGAGGACCGTGCCTTTGGTATTAGGCCTATACTGAGTGGAGGTATTCAAAACTCAGAGCTTTATTACCTTTAGACCTTACAGGACTCTTGGACACGTCGCAAAACTAAGTGTGAGGCCAAACGTGCATAAATTTTTGATTTGTCAGTCGCGTAATTTCGGTCGCGTAATTTCTGCTGCATTTGGTTTCATAGAAGAGTCTTGTTTGATTCACACGGCGACGCAAAATGAATTATATTGACTCACACCACACGCATAGTTCCAACAGAATTGTGTTCGCGGGGGTGAGGGAAGCGAGGAATGCGTCAGTCAGGTACAGATTGTGTGAGCGAAACGTTGGAAAGCAACTCAATAAATTGCGCTCGTCTGGCAGCCCGACCGATTTTCTGCTGGGCAGAATTTATGCGATCGAAAATACGCGACTCACAACTCAAAAAATTACTACTTACTTATTAAATTACTTACTGGCTGCAGTCTAAGATTACTTATGTCAAACTAGGAAATAAAGTGATCAGATCACATTGATTTTTTGTCCACTTTAATCTTTTTAAGGTAGAGAACAAGAAACCTTTACCTTGTTAGAATGTTAGTTTTCGAGTTGGAGCAAAACTCGTCCCAAGCTTTATTATCCTCTTGATATATCATAGTAAGCCTTTTTACAAAGAATATAGGTTCAAACATATCCTTCGTAAAAAGGTATAAAATAATATTCCAATTTGTTTGAATTTATTTATTGATATTTTTGGCAACTCACTTGGAGTTTTGATGTAGAAGCGTATACAATAAAAGATACATTAATCTTGTGTAGCCTGGTTGTATTCCATCCAGGAATAAGATCGTTGATCGTGAATTAAGTTTGTCCTGGACAGCTACAACCTGGGTCTCTTGAAGACGAGAGTGAATAGGTAATTTCAAGACCTTCGTGATGCACCACCGGCCACATCGTCACTTTCCATCAGGTGAGATTGTGGTCAAATTATGAAGGTCTATTGACCATAAAAAGGAAGAAATTCGTCAAAGATTATTTGATATTCATCATATCTTCTGGAAGGTAGGAGGCTGCAACAGCATCCTTTCTGAACCAGTGTCCCTGGATGCCAGGGCGCTGATAGAAATATACCGTGCAGTTTTTAGAGTAAGATCGGAAACGGATTAATAATTTAAGACTTAGTTCATAAGGGTGACATAATTATTTAAAATCCTGTATAAAAATAATAAGATTTAAAAAAAAAACTATCGGGTCCGTTTTTGGTGGTCAGGTAGGTACTTAAAAGTTGTGGATCACTCGCTCTTATTAGTGTTTATGACTAAGCTTCAGCTCACAAATTTTTAATATTAGTGTAAAACAAATTCTAAAAGTAAGTTTCTTCAAGTAATTAAAGCACTTCATCAAGTTTTCATTGTTCCTCCGAAGCTATAAAGAGAATATTAGATTAAACGGTTGTTTTAGGTAATTAATTCGTGTAAACCGAAGGCAGCTGAAGTTACCAAGGGATAACACAGGGGAATTACTTAGTCAATTGAAGGCCTTTTAATGTACAATTGGTAAATATTAATATCACAATTGGCTTTAAGATGTCTTAAATTTATAGATTATAAAAATAACATTTTTTTGAAAAAACTAAAAACCGAATTCGAATCCGAATTTGTTTTGACACTTTAAGTTTTTTTTAAGTTTGCGATAGGTACCAATACTAATTCCTCGGGATTCAAATTTACTGTATAAAATTTATGGGAACGCTTCGAGTTCTAGGGTGAGTGGCAGATTGATCCATACTGATATTAAACCACCAAAGATATCAACATAGCTCAAAGGATTAGCAAGCTGAAGTGGCAGTCGGCTGGCCATACCTTTAGAAGAACCGACAACCGCTGGGGTAAACGTGTTCTTGAGTGGAGACCGTGTCTCGGCAAACGTAGTGTAGGACGCTCACACCCAGGTGAGTTGACGATTTGCGAAAGACTGCTGGCAGATGCTGGATGCGGCAAGCTGAAGACAGGGTGCTATGGTGCTCATTAGGGGAGGCCTATGTCCAGCAGTGGACTACTATAGGCTGATGATGAATGTTATAAATTCAAAAGTAATTTTGTCTGTCTATCTGTCTGTCTGTTACCTCTTCACGCATATTCGGCTGAACGGATCTTGGTGAAATTTGACAGGGAGGTAGATGGTATCTAGGAGACGGACATAGGCTACTTTTTGTCCCAAAAAAGTGCGTGCGAAGCCGCGGGAAACAGAATTTAAAGAATGTTTTTTTCTTCTTCAACGCGGACTACATTTTATTAGAACTTATCGGAGAAGGTTTCGCGCGGAACTGTAACTAAATATTTTCGTCTTTATATTTCATTAGTTTATCGTTAAAATCTAATAACTTGGATTGTAAAAGGTTATTTACAATGAAGCAGTCTGTACATATTTGGCAATATCAGCCGAACACAAAATAAACACATCATCCTAATTAATATAAAAAAATATATTAGCAAACCTCGCTATTTTCAATTTCAACATCAAACAAGGCCACGTGCTGGGCGCGTGAGCTTTGACAGTAAGCGATGGGCCCCGCGTTGGGCGCCAAAATAAACAAACAGACCCGGACTCGATCATTTCTCCATACAAAAGTCGCATCTCGGCGCATACATGCGCTACTGTGTTGCGCTACACGTGCAACTGTGTGAGTGTCTAGGGTCACTTCATAAATATAGCGTTCGAGTGACACATTTGTGAAATAAATCAAAAGAAATGATTTATTTGACACAACACAAGAGACACTAAACATTTTAGAAAGGAATTGAAATACATCGAGTTTAGTTAGACAGGTAAGTGCAAAAACGGTTAACTACTTAGTACAAACCAAATTACCTACCAAATTGTCGGAAGTCTAAAAAGAGTTGGTTACCTACCTAGTAACGTCCGCAACCTGCCTGGCAACCCACCGAGTGTCGAGCCAAAACGGTATCAACTCAGCTCAATGATAAATTAGATAAAATTTTAAACTTACCAACTTCAGCGCTGGTAAAATTACTATTATTTTCTCTCCCATGAATTAAAATGAAACCTAAAAATAATATGTCCATGATCAATTGTCATTTGTCAAATGTCATTGGTAGGTATACTGAGTAAGTATTTACCGACGACCTCTGTGGCGCGGTGGGCGAAGGTCCGCCTGCGACGCAGGAGGTTGCGGGTCGATTCCCGCTTTATGAAAAATATTTGTACAATCCGAAGATATTTGTTCCGTCGTCGTCTATCAGTATCATTAGGGTAAGCCGCGCCCCATTTTTTTTTTCAATGGACCGCTTTTCCGCCACGCTTCATCTTTTTCTTCAAAGCTTTCAAAATCCGCTCCCGCTCTTGCTATCACTATAACCAAACCTACTTGCGATTCAATAGAAACCCACCTTTTGTTCCCAACTGATCCTATTACTCCAACAACGGAAACGGAACCAGTCTGTCGAGAAACTGCTCGAGTTTCTTACTTATCGGAAACGAATACGCTCTGCGCTGTTTGCACTTGTATTGTAGGTACACGTTTGTTTTTGAATATACGCTCGAGGAGATTTGGTGGACAATGTCGCAGTTGCGAAGACGTAGATTGTTTATGTGAATTGGGTTACGTTAAAACCTTCGATAAAAGTAAAAAAGGAAGATACGGTACGTTCTACCAGCGCTCACTCAAAAACTGTACCGCGTTACAGATGAAATAATGATAAGGTATCGGAATAACAGAAAATTTACAGTTTGGTGTATTTACTTACGCGGGAAAATATGTGATGCCTTGGGCTTTGTTTTTTGTTTTGGAGCTATTTGTACACCTGGTGAACGAACACGAGGGCATTGTCGTGGTGTTTTAGTCGAAATCACACAAAATTGTACGTCGTAGCAAGCACGCACAACACAAACACCACCGCCCGCCGGTCCGACTATGACTGAGGTAAGGTAACATAGTTGAACCTAACTTGAGCCATACACTTTCGAGATAGTAATGCCTCATCTCCCTTTTTTACTTTAATCGAAGGTTAAAACCCTTTTTCTCCGTTAGATAAACGAAAGAAGTTAAGTTAAGTTTTGTTAGGTTCAAGTTCGAAAGACGATTTTTTTTGGGACTTTATACATTTCTTAACCAACGTAGTAAACCGTAGTCATGTCATGTTTTTACTAATACGGTAGTTACGAGAACTACCGTATTAGTAAAAACATGACGTGTTAAGTCAATATGAACCGTGAACTCCCCACACCATGACACCATGATCGATAGAACCCATCTCATTACAGAGAATGCGGAATTACGCAAATGTGAGATTCAATATTCGCAAAACGCTGTCACCTTCGTTCACGTTAAGAGGCGAACCTAGCATGTTTGCTTGTCAAACTAGGACAAGATCTCAGTACTCACGAGATTCCTGTGTTTAAAAACTCGAATTACATAAAATTCTACGTTTTTTCTTTGGTTCCTTCAACGCGAAAACACAATTAAGAAAAAAAATACGATAAAAAAAAACATGAAATTGCATTGTTTAGCACTTAATTTGGTTGAGAACTTAGGAACCCTGCGGTCTTATTGAAATGATTTATGTTTTGATTCGTAGGTTATTACTACGTACTTGGTTCCTTCATATAGTTTTTTCATAAGTTGTGTAGTTTTCTTGTAAATAAGCAAAAAAATCCATTTTTGCACTTGCGCCGTTCCAAAAACGCATGCTCTGTCCCGCTCGTATAAACGCAACATCCTTTGCCTATCCTTTTCACAAAATGGCGTCATAGGGTCACCCCTTAAGGCATGAAACGTTGGTGTTCATGCAACACAAATAAGGTTCGTAGTTCACCCGCTTACATCCGTAATGGAGTCGTATCGTTATCGTAGAATATTCAGTCTTCTGTTGTATTCAAAGCAAGCACATCAAAAAGCTTTTCCATAACCACACACAACAAGCCAGTAAAGTAAAGTAAAAAAAAAACTCCCCATCATCTTGAATTTCTAAAGCTCCAAAAAATAATAAACAACACAATGCATCACAATTACAGCACGTGCGATATAACGAGAGTCGAACCTGCGACCCCGCGCCCGGAGGCAGCTAATATTTAGGGTCAGAGAGGTCTCTGAATACAAAGTCAAGTTCTTTAGTAAGTTTAGTTAAGTTTGGGTTTTCTCGAGTGACTTTGGCAAGACCGGTGGATAAGTAACTTTGGGGAATTTTCGGCGCAGGCGGTTTGGTATTTTTAACCGCCTTCAAAAACAGGAGGACTATGGCTGTATTTAATGTATATTCGTCGATTTGTCTGTCAATTATGGACCTATTTTGAATATTCTATCGTTATTGTATACATAATGATAGATAGATAGAAGCCCTAGTCTTGGGTCTGTGTTTCAGAGCTGTATTTCCATCTGGCATTACCTATTTACGCCCGCAGTTAACAAATAATG
This sequence comes from Eupithecia exiguata, assembly GCA_947086465.1. NCBI lineage: Eukaryota > Metazoa > Arthropoda > Insecta > Lepidoptera > Geometridae > Eupithecia > Eupithecia exiguata. Next base: position 6,119,049 of record OX352253.1, read on the forward strand.
AACCTACTCCGTTATGTATAATATGACGCAGGAGGTTCGGGTTCGATTCCCGCCTTGGGACTGTTATTATAAATTCTACTGTTATTATAAGTCCTTGTCCAGTCCATCCTAAGGTTGCTCGTACCGATAAGGCCGCCTTTGTACTTCTCCTCGTAGCAGTTACTTATGTACTGTTTTCTGTTTGTGTGGTACCTACAATAGAGTATTATCTATCTATATAATTTTCTTCTCGAATAAGCAGTAATCGAATTCAGCCCTAAGCTAAGCAATAAAGCCGCGGGCGGCGATGCAATTACGAAACTACCCTCCAAAAGACGAAATGCATCACAACGACGTTAGTGAATGAGTTTACTGTGCCAATGTGTTATTGGGGTAGGTATTGTACATACAGTGTAGGATGATGCAGTAGGACCTTCGATAAAAGTATAAAAAAAGGAAGATACGGTACGTTCTACCAGCGCTCACTCAAAAACTGTACCGTGTTACAGATGAAATAATGATAAGGTATCGGATTATCAGAAAATTTACAGTTTGGTGTATTTACTTACGCGGGAAAATACCTATGTGATGCCTTGGGCTTTGTTTTTTGTTTTGGAGCTATTTGTACACCTGGTGAACGAACACGAGGGCATTGTCGTGGTGCTTTAGTCGAAATCACACAAAATAATTATACGTCGTAGCAAGCACGCACCGCCGGTCCGACTATGACTGAGGTAAGGTAACATAGTTGAACCTAACTTGAGCCATACACTTTCGAGATGGTAATGCCTCATCTCCCTTTTTTACTTTAATCGAAGAGTAGGATAAATTGGACGGGATACCCATACTATATTTATTTATTTACTTTATTGGCATTCAAAACAGAAAACAATCGCAACATGACACTGTAGTAAAGATTATAACTAAGTTTCTTAAACTAGATTGAATTCCTAAACATGGATGCACAACTAGGTTTAAACATAGAGCAGTAAAATCACCTATATTTGAAATTTAAAAATGACGTTAGAATGTTGTCGTATATTCATATAATATACGTTATTTTGCTCAAATCAATGCAACCAGATCATTTAAAGATTCGGCAACGCGCGTGTGATGTCCCTGATGTTACAGGCGTCCATAGCTGGGTTCATAGGCTGCGGTAACCGCTTCCCATCAGGTGGGCCGCATTCCTGTTTGCCACCTTGGTGGTATAAGAAAATGTGGTATAAGAAAATACTTTTTAAGAAACCTTCTTTCTTATTTGAATTACCATTTATAAAACTGTACATAGTATAAAATTTGACTTGTCTAAGTGCTTATTTTGTAAACCAACTAAGACCTGACTGTATGAATGCAATAAATAAAATACTGAATACCTAAAGAAATAAACGATATTGAATAGAATAGAATAGAAAAATCTTTATTTGTCACTCGTACAAGCAGGAACAATCATTTATAAAAGAGACACAAAAATAAACAACTTGCTCGATCAAGCAACGGCAAAACCTCTCGTCAAAGAACTAAATGTAAATTTGTCTTTGAGCAGAATTGGATAACTTCATTGTTTCCTCTGTAGGTGGCGCTGACGGCGTAAGTGCCGAAAGAACTCCCAAAGATTTTCGGGTCGACTAGATAAGATCACGTAGCTTAGTTGGAAAAAGAGCAACCCTGCGCTGAAGGGGAAGGTGCGGGTTCGAATCCCGTCGAGATCGTAAATTTTTGGGATTTATTAATTTCTTAGAAATTACCCAGAGTACTATAATAAATAAAAACCTTAGAACTTGCTTGAGTCACAAAAAGGTCTTTGTCATGTTGAGTATTTAAGATGCGTGGTTTGTCGCGATCATGCCGGTTTCTAATAATAAAAATAGCGCCTAAAAATACAACATAATTTTTTTAACAGCCTCAGGTTCGTTACCCTACTGCATTTCTCTCCACTACATCGCCCTATTTGACAGCAAGTTTCAAACAAGTGCACCCCTCTAGAACCCATTGTCAATGTCAAAATGACTTACAACTAATGTCTCTTTGTGCAGTATGGCGCGTGTTCTACCGAGTTACTCAGTTACAGTGAGATTAGATACGTTTATTAATAAGGGGGTTTTGCTTGGGGTAGGTCAGTATTCTTGGATATACTCTATACTAGCAGCGCCTCGTGGTTTCACCCGCGTAGTTCCCGTTCCCTTAGGAATTTCGGGATAAAAAGTAGCATTGTCCTATTCCAGACTATAATCTATCTCTGAACCAAATTCCATCCAGATCCGTTTTGCCGTTCTGGCGTGATAAAGGAACAAACATCCATCCATCTATCTATCCATCCATCCATCTAAACTTTCACGTTTATAATATTAGTGAGATTACAAAACAGTTGCCAAGTGATGAATATTTTTTCACTTCTCTTGCTCAAAACGTGTGTCAATATAGCGTAGCTTAGCGGGCGTAAAAATCATTTTTAGGGTTTAGGGGTCAAAGTAATTTTTCTTTTTAATTTTTTTTTTAATCATCAGCCCGACATTTCGTCCTCTTGCATTAAGACTCGACTTTTTCGTGTTCCATTTACAAAGAACATACATTTAATTTAATTTTTAAAATGGAACTGAAAGCGCTATTTTGGCCATTGTTTTGTGTGGTGATCCTTCCTCCATGGTAGAAAGCGTAGGTAGGTAGTTACTTTGCGTTGCGTGTAACGAAGACACAAAAAAGTTGGTATCAATCAGTGCGAAATCTCTGGAAATTTATTTGAAAATGAACTTGGCTTATTTAATTGAAAATGCCATCAAGCTAAAAACAATTCAATAATACGCAAATGGGACAGAATGGCACAGAAATAATCAATATGATTCTATTTATCTGTCGCGCATCACAATCCAAACAGCATCATGACTGAAATAGGTAAATGTAAATATATAACGGAGTAGGTTCATTATTTGTTAACTGCGGGCGTATTTAGGTAATGCCAGATGGAAATACAGCTCTGAAACACAGACCCAGGCTAGGGCTTCTATCTACCCGAATCGCGAGACCGCTTTTACATGGATTCTATGAACTTCTTGTAACAATCTGCTACGGAAACTCTACTAGACACTTATCTGAATCTTTTCCATTTCTTCTCTCCTCCTGTCCAATTGATCCAACGTCAAAACATAGACGCTTGAGAGTCACATAGAGTAGAATAGGCGCATTTCAAAGGATTAATAAGGTTTTTACTCCGACATAAACGCGGCAAATATCCATTAAATAGTTACTAATAATTATGTGTTCAGGATCGCGTAAATTTAATAGTATATTTTTTGACAAGGGACCAAACCACTTCATTACAGACGAGGTGGTTTATAAGGATGACAAAACCGAGTTATAATGGGTGATTTTGTCCCGCGTGAAAAACAATACTTTTCACTTCGAGTGTGAGAAAATAGAACAGTTAAAACTCACCTTCAGTAAATAATCCACACCGATTACACTTCACTACCTACTTCACGAATTTGTCATTAATCTTAAAATACCATATTTCATGACATTAAATATATTTATAATAATAAAGAAACTTACAATCAAATAAAACAATTAAATTAAAGATTTATTTCAGATAATAGTCAAATTTAAAACATCAAATACTGCACTTAACATTAACTACGCAGTATAAAAATAATATATAATATATAATAATTATTATATATTATATATTAATTTATAATAATTAGTAGGTACTATTTATTTCATCATCATCATCAGCCTATATCAGTCCACTGCTGGACATAGGCCTCCCCTAATGAGCACCATCGCGCCCTGTCTTCAGCTTGCCGCATCCAGCATCTGCCAGGAGTCTTTCGCAAATCGTCATCCCACCTGGTCGGAGGGTTTTTAACATTTATCTATTTAATTACCTATTTCAGTCACGATGCTGTTTGGATTGTCCAAAATTATTATTTATTTATTTTAACTAATAAATACTTACTTAAATAAATAACTAATAACTACTTTGTTGGCTTGATAAATGCTTTAGATATGTACGTATATACTTAAACCAAAAGAAGTCTCTGAGCCAAGTTGCGGATGACAGACAGACATGGCGAAACTATAAGGGACCCTGTTAACTAGCGCAAGTCGGCTACGGAACCCTAAAAAAGACGTATATCGTATCGAAAACAATAAATCGATAGCGTGGCGTCTTGCAAATAGCGTTATCGTGAGCTTCTCACTTAGCGATGAGCCTATCAAACTTCCGAACTTCTGTTTTCGAATCTGATTAATGTAGTGCCCGCGAATATCCATTTGAAGGAAAACCTGTCAGCTGTCACAAGCTGTCATCTGTCAGTTTGACAGGCGGGCGTAATTACCCTGCGCCTGACTTCGACGGGACAAATTACAACGCGTGGGACACAGGTTTGTGGATACAGCTGGAATAATTTGCCTCGGGGTGGACGGAGGTCCCCCTGAAGCTTAGGTCGCGGGTTCGATTCCCGCCGCGGGACAAATGTTTGAATCAGTTATTAGTTCTAGATTTGGATCGGGATTTAATATTGTTTAAAATTCTTAAGTTAACCGATGCCAGTTTTTCAATTTTGTCATCAATGAACTCTACCTTATTGTCACGGCTGTTAGCGAACTCAACATCATGTTATATGAAGTAGAATAAACGCATTTCGACATCCAAAACACAGAACAAACTAAAGAGAAGTGAAAATAGCTAGTAAACAACAAAAATAACCAGCACTAAGCGAGATGCCAGACACCGTCATACTGTTATATCTAGCTCATCTTAGGTATGTACTGTTTGTACTAATATAAGTGAATTTCTAACTGATGTTACTTACATTATATAAAAATTGACCTTTCCAAGTGTACTCATATGTATCTATGTGGAATAAATAAATACAATACCAGTGAACCAACCGTTTCCTCCCCACTGTGACCCCTCTATCAATCTTGTACGCGTAAACGAAAAAATAACGCCATAATTTGCGTACTAATGACCAAAACCTTTCGCGTTTCAAATGCAACTGTATGTCGACAGGGGAGGGATTACTTTCCACTGAGATTTATGAACGCAATAACAGTTAGTCGTGAAAAATGTACTAATTCGGGTGTTTTTGTTTGAGGAACTTCCTTATTTGGATGTAGTAGGGTTCGGTTTGAATTGAGTGAAGGTTTTTAAGTAAGGGATCAGAGTTTTCGTTTGATTAAGTGCCTTATTCGGTTGGCTTAAGGTTGGGATCTTAGAGGAGGGTTATAGAAGGTACCTAATGGGCTTGTTTAAGGTTTTAATTGCAACCAGGGGAATTGAATAAATCACTTTAGTAAGGGATGTACAAGAGCGCAGAGAGCAAGACAGACTTTGCAGTCCGACCTTTTTAGACTTTTTAGTACCTTCTTTAAGTTAGTATATTCTAAGGTTATTTTCGCGAGAACTCATAATAAAACACTGTTTTAACCGGATTGATCGCGTATATTTTATATTTTGTTTATAACCTGACGTTTCGGAGGCTTTTCAGCTTCCATGGTCACAGGCAGACTGCCTCTCTGCCTGTCTGCCTGTGACCATGGAAGCTGAAAAGCCTCCGAAACGTCGGGTTATACACAAAATATAAAATATACGCGATCAATCCGGTTAAAACAGACTGCCTCTCTGCCTGTGACCATGGAAGCTAAAAAGCCTCCGAAACGTCAGGTTATAAACAAAATATAAAATATACGCGATCAATCCGTTAAAACAGTGTTTTATTCTTTAAGTTATTTATAACAAGCTGTTCCCAGCGGTTTAATTAGAATTCCACATTTTTAGGGGGATAAACAGTTATTTTTCTCATAAATCTCCCATGGGAATTTGATGTTTTAACAGGACAAAAAGTAGCCTATGTTACTCTCCATCCTTTCAACTAACTAACTCTATAACAAAAATCAAGTCGATTGGAGTGGAGTGGATGCTTAGTTAGGGCGTGAAGGAAGGACAAACAAACACACTTTCGCATTTATAATATAAGTTAGGATCAAGCTAGAAGGACGTCTATTTCTGCAAAACTATATATTATATGTATAGGGTGTAACAAAAATGGGGTCAGATCGTAGACCGCCGCGGTCATACAAACACTTTGGTCACGGACCATAATAGGGAATTTAAAGTTACCTTTATAATTGTTTTTCAATGACAATAAACACATGCATCAGTCTAGTGGTAGGTAAATTCATTTTTATTTTATTTTTTCGAAAACAAAGTCAGAATTATTTATTATATATTGTTTTCTGTGATCGAAGCTGAACCCTTTAAAGCTAGGTCCTTCATTTTTGTTACACCCTGTATACGGAATAAAGTGAGAGTTCTGTCAGGTTATCAAATTCTAAACTATTAAAAACTTCAACTTCTTGGCAATGGTCCTATGCTGGTTTAACACAGGACTGCCAGAGTTCATTTCAAGACGGCTTTGAAAGTTTCTAAAGAGTTCGAGTTTATGAACTCTATTATAATGATAATAGAGTTCATAAATTTCATTTTTTTCCGGTCGCAGCACATATCGCGTGTCACACGTCGCCGACTCTACGTGGTAGTAAATAGGTATATTTTATGTATGTTAGATTAAGGTATATATTTTATATGGGCCGTAGTTTGCCTGGAAGAGATCGCTTCTTAGCGATGAGGCCGCCCATTGTACTTATCTTATGTGATGTCTCTTTGTAATGTTATTTTATGGTGTACAATAAAGCATTTTTGTTTTTTTTTTGTAGTTTATAAGTATTTTACATCCTGTACTAGAAGAAATAAATGTTTTATTATTATTATAAACTCGAACTCTACGAAAATTTTTGGGACATTTTTAATTTCTTGTAGGAAATTCCCCAGTTCCTGCAGAGGTTACACTTTTGTTCCTAATTTGACAGTTAATAGCTAAATTAACGTTAAACGAAGGTGATGAACGAGCCGATGTAATTTCACCTGTACCTTTATCTGGGCATCACATTCGAGATCCAAAATACCTTTAAAATGAGGTAAGTGTACATCTTTCCGTACCTCCGCAAATTGCCTTTAGACGAGGGGAAATGAGGCAAAGATGGCCCACCACTTCCGTAGCTTTCGATAAAAAAACTTGATAAGTCATGTTCTGCACCTCCCCAAATATTGAAGCCAGCAAATTGCACTAAGTTGTATTATTGTATAGCCCCTATAAGGGCAGGGGGCGCGCCCTCTAAGCGACTATGGCCCGTTATAATGAAGATTTATGGGCGAAATTGGCGTGATTAAATATTGAAGGCACGCGCCTAGTCCCTTTTCGGGGGGTTTCTTTTGCAAACTGAAAATGGAGGTTCTTAATTTGTGGACGTTTTTTTGAGCTTTAAATTATTTCTGACATTTGAAAATCATAGTCCGTTCATTTTCAAGAATTAAAGAAGGAATGAGCTATGGAGAGAGCTATGCTCGGAATTTTAAGGAGAGGATTGGAAACGAATACATCCGACAGAGAATCAAAGTTATCGACATAGCTCTAAGAATTAGCAAGCTGAAGTGGCAGTGGGCCGGCTATATCTCGAGAAGAACCGACAACCGTTGGAGCAAACGTGTTCTTGAGTGGTGACCGCGACTCGGTAAAAGTAGTGTAGGACGCCCTCCGGCCAGGTGGGATGACGACCGAAATCGTAAAAACCTTTCTGTGCAAAAAGGTTTAGTAGGTACAAAATATCAGATTATCTAGAAGATAAAAAAGCTTGGGACAGGTTTTGCTCCAACTCAAAAAATAACAACTAACAAACTAAAGGTTTCTTCGTCGCTTCTTTAAGCTTCCTTTTCTCTAAACATCACTTTATTTCCGTATCAGTGTTTTATTTTATAATTGACTTTATAAAAGTGTACATTTTTGTAATAATGGAAGGAAATAAAAAAAATGATTTTGAATTAAAATTTTGAGTGCATTGGTCAGGTGACAGGATTTAACTTTTTTTTTTGTAAATAACGAACGACGTCGACTGTCGGATCTTAAACATCATAATAACTCGCTCGTAGTGACTCGTAATTAATCTGTGATCATGTCGTGGAATCATGCAACAGTTACGTTACGAAATATTGAAAAACTTGAAAAAAAGAAACACAAATAATTGTAAATATCCTTTCGAATCTTATCTCACTAAGGCGGGGTTGGGTTGTATCCACGTATCATATTCCATTCACGATTTGAAGATCTATATTAGACTGTCACAATCAGTGTCAGTCCAGCCCCACTTTACCCTTCACCGCAGAGCCGGTCAGCTCCCGGAAGTAACGTAAGTAAGTGGACACAGTAAGTACTCATTTTGTTTATGCAACTGATTGAAGGTATCTAACACCGAAAAAAAAGTATTTTATTTTTCATTATTTAAAAAGTCTAATTTATTCTGTTTTCAAAGTACTATTGAAAACGGAAAGTAATATTCTTAAAGAAATTATTTCTCGAGCAAATAGTTGTTATAAATACAAAGTACAAATATTTCGTAAAGTCGTTTTATTCTTTTCTCTAACAAAACCAAAATCTATGAATGGTTTAAGAATTTTTGAAGTCAGTCCAGTAGTTTTTACCCGACTACCAACAGGGGAGGGTTATGAGGTTAGCACCCTATGTTTGTATGTTTGTATATTTGTATGTTTGTATGTATGTGGCCGATTTCTTTGTTCCCACGTAGCGCTGAAACTACTGGTTCGATTTCAACAAATTATGTATCGATTGATTCGTCTCAATACCCCGATGGTTATAGGCTATAGGATTTAGGGCTCCGACCCCGAATAAGCCTTCAAAACGCGTATTAAAGTTTAGGTAGCCGCAGGCTGCAGACCCCATAGAGAAAAATTACAATACCTACGACCTATTTTCATTTTCAACTCTATGCCTATCAAATATGACCGATACGTCATTCTATTATGTCAATGTAAATGTTTCAAACTTTTATAACTTTCACGTAGTCGGGTTGTAGTTTTTAACTTTATCTTGTTAAGTTTATTCTTTACATACAACAAGATAAAGTTAAAAACTACAACCCGACTACGTGAAAGTCATAAAAGTTTCAAACATTTACATTGACATGACAAAATAGAATGACGTATCGGTCATATTTGATAGGCATAGAGTTGAAAATGAAAATAGGTCGTAGGTATTGTAATTTTTCTCTATGGGGCCTGCAGCCTGCGGCTACCTAAACTTTAACACGCGTTTTGAAGGCTTATTCGGGGTCGGAGCCCTAAATCCTATAGCCTATAACCATCGGGGTATTGAGACGAATCAATCGATACATAATTTGTTGAAATCGAACCAGTAGTTTCAGCGCTACGTGGGAACAAAGAAATCGGCCACATACATACAAACATACAAATATACAAACATACAAACATACAAACATAGGGTGCTAACCTCATAACCCTCCTCTGTTGGTAGTCGGGTAAAAATACAAATCTTTCCTCTTTATAATATTAGTGTAGATTATTAGTATAGATCAATTAAAACAAATATATCCCAAGGGAACCATAAATTTACCCGGGATAAAAGTCTATGTGCTGTTCCAGATTATAATCTATTTCTGTGCCAAATTTCATCTATATCCGTTCAGCCGTTCTGGCGTGATTGAGTAACAAACATCTATCCAAACTTTGACATTTTAATATTAGTGGGATAGTGGGATTAAAGACTGTAGCTTTTTTCGGTGCAATGGGTCACTATAATGTACGGCTTTTTAATGTACACCCCAATAATCCGTGTCAAAAACGGTTCCAATTATAGTGTTGTACGTGGATTATAATTGGGGTGTAAACTATAAAGCCGTGCATTATTTGGTCGTGCATTATAGTGACCCGGTGCAATGATGCAAATTCCTCCATTTGTCTCTTTTTAATGCGGTCTCTTCCACTTCTATAAACGACATGACAGCTACTTTCTCTATCTTTGATCAGAATAATATACCTAGTTAATTGTTGGTCTTCCCTTTCCTCGTCTTCCTTCTCCTTTTCCTAAAAAGTACTAGACACCTACTATGTACGAGTACGACTAAACTAGACCGTCTTTCGTCGCGTTCTCACAATCAGTCCCTTGTCCTTCCACTTTACCCTTCACCGCAGAGCCTGTCAGCTCCCGGAACTAGCGGAAGCAGCCGGAAGTAGCACTCTCGCGCCGGAAGCGCGGCCGGCGCGGGAAATTGGCGGTGTCGCGGTACATGTGACCGGACGTCACCGGACAGATGTTACTGTGTCGTGTAAGTGGACACACGCGTTTTGTTTTGACTTTTGTAAGTGGTTAGTGGACACTTTAAGTGTTGTAGGTTTTGTTTGATATTAATTGATTTGTTGTTTGTTTGGAGCTGACATACTCCTAGAAGAGTGTTATATACATACAAATAGTAAAGTCCTGGACACATACATAGATACACCATCTTGCCCCAAAACATGTAGAGCTTGTTTAATTTCTTTTCATTTAGTTCCATCTAAATTAAAAATCCTTTATTTCCATAATTAAAAAAATGTACAATTAGAAAAGGTCAAATTCTTAAAATAAAACACTGACACGGTAATAAAGTGGTACTTTTGATTTCTGTCGCTTCGGTATGTGTCTACATACCGATAAAGTAAATAAGCGACTAAGAAACCTTTAGCCTGTAAGTTGTTATTTTTCGAGTTGGAGTAAAACCAGTCCCAAGCTTTTTTATCGTATAGATAATCTGATATTTTGTAGTAAGCCTTTTTGCACGGAAAGGTTTTGACAATTTGTATGAATTTATTTATTGATAGATTTTGCAACTCACCAGCAGGGCTATTCACGATGGATCGAAATGAAACCGTGACTCGGAATCTAAAAAAGATATCCGCGAAATTCAAATATTTTAGCGGTTTTTAATATTTTCTGAGTTCTGCAAGAAATTAAACTGTCAGAAAAGAAGTTTTCCACAAATCGTAGACCTATTTCTATGAACCCATGTTACAATAAAGTATGAAAGAATGGAGCAATAGGTAAAATGTTGATTATTACTAATAAATCTCTTTTAAGAATAATTACTCCAAAAGTATCGAAAAAAATATATGAAAAAAAAAAAAAAAATACATAGGTTATTGCATAAATCGAAATTCGTCAAAACATAGGTTTATAGAAAATGTTTTCTTTTCTGGTAGTTTAATTCCTTGCAGAACGCAGAAAACATTAAAAACCGCTTGAATATTTGAATTTCGCGCGTATCTGTTTTAGATTCCGTGTCACGGTTTCATTTCGATCCATTGTGAATAGCCCTGCAGGAATTTTGTTGTAGAAGCGTAAAGATTGTCTTGTGAAGCCTGGTTGTGGGCACAGCAAGTTTATGTTTATTTCTAGTTTATATTACGTATATCGCTATTTTTAGGGAAGCTTTTGATATTTTTATGAGCGTAGGTAAAAAAATTAAAATCTAGGTCCTACATTGAACTCGAATTGAAACCTACGTTCTACATTATACAGGTGGGTAGAGCTGACTGTACTGAAAGCCCACAGAACTGTAAAAAGCTGCAAAACCCCGTCTAGACGGCAGATGGCTCCTAATTGCGGCTCCTGGCTCAAAGCTACCGTAATAAGGGCTCGCCGATTACACCGCTAGCGCAACCTCGGAATTTTACGTCAAGTGCTGACAGGAATGCTTTAATACTTTGTAATTTAATGTAAGTAAATAATAATATCAGTGTCCTTTTTATAGAAATACAAGCGGCCCGCTCCGGCTTCGCACGGGTATATTCTATAATCTATATTATGTTCATCAGGTATAATGTAGGATTTTAATAGTAAAGGATTTTTCAAATCGGTCCAGTAGTTTCAGAGCCTGTATAGACTCCGAAATACAAACAAACAAACAAATCTTTCCTCTTTATTATTATTATTATTATAGAAATAAATAATTGGTTCAAATAATTTATATCACTTTTCATGTCACTTGGTAAAACATACAGCAGTCCATTCATTTTAACCAAAACATTGGGTCAACCAAAAAATTCGTGCCAACCAGCTGGAAACTCGTAAACGCCTTCATTTTGGATATTTTATGACACTTTTGAGACAACGTTTATAACGCCAAAACAGTACAATAAACAGGTTTCAAGCTGGTTGTAAGATGAAACACTAAAATGGCTGTACTAGAGCTCGCTTTGTTTATTACTGACATAGGACTCCCCCATGCGACATCCACCTCCCTGCGACCGCTACGATGTCGTCGGTCCATCGAGTTGATGGTCTCCCAGCACTCCGTGTCGCGTTGCATCGCGGCCACCACACGAGAACCTTTACTCCCCAGCGGTTATCAGTTCTGCGAGCTATATGTCCTGTCCATTGCCTCATGCCTGCAGCGCTGAGTAGGTATTTTTAACTTATCTACTCAGCAACATGCTGAGTTGATACCTTTTTGGCTCGACACTGGGTGGTTTGCCAGGCAGGTTGCGGAAGTTACTAGGTAGGTAACCAATTCTGTTCAAATTTCTGACAATTTAGTTTGTACTAAGTATAGTTAACCGTTATTGCACTTACCTGTCACTCGCTCTAGTTTAGTTTCTTCCTCGGATGTATGGTAGTTCTAATGTGTCGTGTCAAATAAATCATTTCATTTTCATTTTTTTCCATTGACACTTCAGCTTACAATGGTTCAATGGTTCTTTATTCATAACAAAGATGTTACATGTCTGGTCTCATAGGTACCTATGCTAAACAATTTTATACATTGTAGCCAAATTATTAATTATTATTACACAGTCAAAATAAGAAAAAAAATATTAAAAAGATATCTTGTAAATACGTAAAAAGTCACATTCATGATAGAAATAAAAAATAATTAAATACAATTCATAAATTTAAAAGAAAACAAACATGTCATTTTGAGCCTATGAACTCGTCATAGCTGAAAAAGTTGAAAGTTTGCTCGATAAGCCAGCGTTTTAGGCGGTGTTTAAATGTCCTATTGCTTGCAGCCTCTTTGATCGAGTCTGGTAGCTTGTTGTACACCTGTGGGCCCATAATATGAGTTAGTTTTGACGACTTTGTCAGAGATCGCGCTAGTGACACCAGTTTGTGCTGGTTACGAGTGCGGTATGCAAAGTCGCCGTGCGTCGCGTACGAGTCGAGGTTGTTCCTCACGTAAAGAGCTACCTGCGAGATGGCTATGCACGGCAGGGTGATTTACTAATCCTGATCACTAATAAAACTTTCAACAAAATGTAAAAAATACCGTCGTCTGACCTTAACTAAACAACGACCCTTACGGACCTAATACCCCTTAAAACGGTCCCAGCTCGTCGGACAAATGGACGACAAATTGAATAAGGCTTCGATGGATATCAAATTATTCAACGCTGCGCCGGAAGTATCAATTATCAGGAACGGCTGTGTCGAAGGATGAATTTTCAGCCAATGGTTAAATTGGGTAGTGAACTTGGTGTTACACAATTTAAATTTTAGGATAAAATAAGGAAATAGATAAAACCGTGCGTACCTACGTTAATATTAGTCGGTCGCTCTGTCAACGATAACAATATTTTTTTAGGTAGATTTCAAGATGACGTGACTTCGATCGAATGTCCACCGCCACGGGACGTCACCGATAACGATATCATTTTAAATCTTGATCACACTGGCGATTTGCACGCGGCGGCGGGCGTGCTCGTACATAGTGTAGGACGCCCTCTGGCCAGGTGAACTAACATGGCCTGATGATGATGACGTCAATATTGGTATTGAGAATGACGCAGACGATCGCTCAGACCGAAGTGGCACAGCACGAGAGTGGCATGACAGATGACGTCATACTCAATTCCATTCTTATCTACGCTGATCCCATTCTTTGCGGATTGTACCTAGTTTTGGTGTTATCCTAATGGACCATCCCACTGGATAACGATTTGCGAAAAACTGCTGGTAGGTAGATACTAGTTGCGACAAGATCGAGGTTGAGACCCGAATTTTGAAAGCTTGGCACCAAAATAGGTTTTACTTTACCTAAAAACACGGGTAAAACTCGATCGGCTTGCATTTCACGGAGTAGAAGAGCTCTAAATCTCCCTGAATAATTGAGGACCACGTGACCTGGCGGCCAGGTTTGTGGGTTACGTTTCAATATTCAATGTTTTTCAGATTCGTAGGTTAGGAAATTCGAGTTTTATCTAGCAATGGTTTATTTCAGCTTGTCTTGTAGATGTATTCTTCAGTATTTCACTGATACTTTCGTAGCGCTGTGCAGACCACTATTTGGTAAACGTATTGTATGACGCCCTCAGGTTAGGTGGGATGACGATTTGAAAGACTGCAGGCAGATGCTGGATAAGTCAAGCTGAAGACAGGGCGCTGTGGCGCTTATTAGGGGAGGCCTATGTCCAGCAGTGGACTAACATAGGCTGATGATAATGATGAATCTCGTCGCTCTAAGTAAAAACTGGGCCGATCGAGAAAAGCGAATGCTTTCTACAGTTCCTTTCATTATTTGAGTTACAAAAAGAAGCGAGCAGGTACAGGAAAAGTTAAATAAAAGTCCAACTTACAAAGAAAACTCAATTTCGTTTCCGATTAAACCTCAAAAAGATAAATCTCTGAGTAAAACCTTCAAAGGATCTGTGTCACTGGCCACAATAGAAACGGTTCGAAAAAAAAAGAACGACGTGAATCGAGAAAGGAACGGAATGATTTAAAAAAGGAACGCAGCTGTCAAAGTTTCCCGCGCTGCGATTGAAAATGGTGGCGCGATATGGAGCGAACGGATTGGCGTTGATGACGGCTTTGAAGTTGTTGAATGTGGACCAGGGATTCATTGTGGGGTTTTGTTAGCTCAATCGATACATAATTTGTTGAAATCGAACCAGTAGTTTCAGCGCTACGTGGGAACAAAGAAATCGGCCACATACATACAAACAGATAAACATACAAACATACAAACATAGGGTGCTAACCTCATAACCCTCCCCTGTTGGTAGTCGGGTAAAAAAATAGGGTGCTAGTGCTAACCTCATAACCCTCCCCTGTTGGTAGTCGGGTAAAAACATAGGGTGCTAACATCATAATCCTCCCCTGTCGGTAGTCGGGTAAAAATTACAATACCTACGACCTATTTTCATTTTCAACTCTATGCCTATCAAATATGACCGATACGTCATTCTATTTTGTCAATGTAAATGTTTCAAACTTTTATAACTTTCACGTAGTCGGGTTGTAGTTTTTAACTTTATCTTGTTACTTTTATCATCGACAACGATAAAATTGAGCTAGGGTTCACGTACGATAATTTATTAACTTCGAAAAAAAGAAGAGTTTCCATGCGGATGTGTGTATGTTTTGTTAAGACTTAACAAAACATACAGCGTCATAACGACAATAAAGACGATAACGAGTTCCAAAAAAATATTAGAACAAACTGTAATAAATAATGCTGGACAATTCACACAGCATCATCTAGCCCCAAGCTAAGCAGAGCTTGTCTTATGGGTACTAGGTAACTGATATACATAATACAATACATTACATAGATAGATATTTTTTATTATACATAGAAAACGACCAGAACACCCGGAACAAATACCTGCACATATTTGTCCCAAGGCGGGAATCGAACTCGCAACCTCCTGCGTCGCAAGCGGACCTTCGCCCACCGCGCCACAGAGGTCGTCACCGTTTTAAAGATTTATGTAAAGCTAATCTCACTAATCTCATCTCACTAATCTCACTAATATTATAAACGTGAAAGTTTAGATGGATGGATGGATAGATAGATAGATGGATGTTTGTTCCTTTATCACGCCAGAACGGCAAAACGGATCTGGATGAAATTTGGCACAGAGATATATTATAGTCTGGAATAGGACATAGGCTACTTTTTATCCCGAAATTCCTACGGGAACGGGAACTACGCGGGTGAAACCGCGAGGCGCTGCTAGTCTAATATACATAACATGTAAGTTACTAATGAAAATAACCACAAAGTTTGGCCAATATCTGATCTATACGATAAAATATTTAATTTTACTATGTTTGGTGTAGTTTTATAATAAATAACTGCAGAAAATACAAAAATGAGCGCGGGGTTTTAACCCTGATAGGAAACAGAAAACACTAAATGTAAAAAAAAAAAACATTAAAACTACTACTTCAATATCATATCTTTCGTCTAAAATATCCAGATTTTCATAATTACCATTCGATTCAATATAGTAATAATTAAACCCCAAAACATGTTTCTGTAAAAAACCTTGCGAAATAATTGGAGTAAATTTATATTTTTAGGGTTCCGTACCCTTTGGGTAAAAATATGTTCCAAGGCGGGAATCGAACCCACAACCTCCTGCGTCGCAGGCGGACCTTCGCCACCGCGCCAAAGAGGTCGTCAAAGTTACAAAATGTTACAAACTGGGTTATACCATTTTGTAGCACTTCATCATATGCGGGTTACCTTCAAACCTAATTTGTGTCAACACAAGTTTTATTCATTCTATAATCTATCGTAGTATGACGAATATATTTAAAATGTGAACGGGTTAACTTCGAACCGATTAACTACCCAAGATAACCCGAAACAACCAACTACTAACTATCAACTACTAAACCCAAACCACTCTAGTCCATTATTAACAGACGTCACACTGCAAGTATCTGCAACCCAAAACTAATGCATTTCCAAGTATCAAGACTATCAAGTTCCCCTCTCATCTCCAAGCGTCAAGTCACCTCGATCCAAACTTCCAACTAGAACACATCTATTATTCCATTGTGCTGAAGTATACGTCTCGCCTCGCATTGTCGTGAACAACCTTGCGAGTTAATATTTAAAGTAGGGTAAAACTCCCGATTTCGGCCCCCGGCTAATTGAATGAATGAATGAAAAGGTTAATTTGACACGAGTCTTACTTAACAAATTTAGAAATAGACAGAATAACTTTATTTGTCACTCGTACAAGTAGGAACAAACAATAAAAGAGACAGAAATAAACAACTTGCTCGAGTCACAAAATGGTCCTTGTCTCAGCATAATGTTAGTCGCGTTTGCAACCCACGCTGATCTTCCGACAGGAACGTTTGGTGACGTCACGAAAAATAAAACAACTACAACACCGGAAAAGAAAGACTGAATTAACTACAAAGCGTGCGAACGCGATAGGTACACACGAAAATGCCTAAAAAATGTGAGATTTACAATGGAAGTTTTTCTGTTACAAGTTACATTACGCGAATTGCTGTTACAGTTACACACAGTGACATAAACTCTAAAATTTAGGTAAGCAACTAATAAATTTTTATAATGCGTAGTGGTGAAAATAATATTTATGATAGACTAGCAGCGCCTTGGCGGTTTCACCCGCGTAGTTCCCCTTCCCGTGGGAATTCCGGGATAAAAAGTAGCCTATGTTCTATTCCAGACTATAATATATCTCTGTGCCAGATTTCATCTAGATCCGTTCAGCCGTTCTGGCGTGATAAAGGAACAAACATCCATCCATCTATCTATCAATCCATCCATCTAAACTTTGCCATTTATAATATTAGTGGGATAACACACCCACAAATACATCTAAACTAACCAGCAGGACCTGATGATGACGTCAGGATTTAAAAAAAACAACAAAAATCTTAAGACCAACAATCTGGATAGAAATATTAAATTTATGCATAGAAGGGTTATTGTACCCCATTGCACAATGACAAGTCTCGGATGAATATGGCGGGGTCGGAGTGTCGGCGAAGTTTAGACGTGTACAAATAATTAATGAACTGACCTCGATAAACTTTAACATTCATACCGCTGTTATGAAACTAAGTTATGCCACTGGAAGCCTGTCTAGACTAGCCGTAATTAAAAGTTTATTTTAGCTGAAAATGGTACAAAAAGTAAGCACCTAGTAGTGCTACAATGGGTTATACATAAAACAGACCAAGACAGGACCAATATTGCTCGAATTTCTTTGAATTTCGATTTTGTTGGTTCTGACTCCTACATAAAACAGACGCAGTGCTGGCAGTCCACCTCTAGATCTCTAAACAAGTGTAAAGATTTTCAACGTGATAAGACCAAGTGGCATTACGAGTGGCACAGATTACAGAACATTTACACTACACCCACCTGTGGGTAGGTAGGTAGGTAGGTACAGACTGATGACAATCAAGACTACTATTGATCTTGCTAGCAGTACGACCACACACTTCTTACCCGTTTGAAACCTACCATTGATTTTTAGCTAGTCGCTAGAAGTACGTCCACACCTCACTTCCATCGGGGTGTAGGAAGCAATCAAATCCCTGGCACAGTCTCTTTTAAAATATTTAATTGTTTTTTTTCTTTTTCTTTGTGACTTAAATTACCATGGAAGTAACTCGCTAGCCACTCACAGTTGACATACCCATCGCTCGCTAGTCTCTAACAGTATGACCAGACCTCACTTCCCTCGCAGTCTAGGAAGCAAGTAAGTCCTTGGCACAGTCACCTTTAAAACCTCTACTTAAGTGTTCTCTGACTCTGTGTGTGTTCTGGCTTCCAAGATTCATATTCCTATTGAACTCGCTATCTTGCAGAACCAAGGAACTAAATCGTTAGCACTACGACTACACTATCGCTAGTAGTGTGACCACACCTCACTTCCATCGCGGTCTAGGAAGCAATTAAATCCCTGGCACAGTCTCCTTTGAAACCTCTTTCTACTCAATGTATTCTCTCAAAGTGGCTTCCTGGATTCGAACTAGCATAACATTTAGTTATGCCGTACGAGTCCAAACTGGCTTTTATCAAAAATGCTTACGTCGGATTTTACTGCTTAAGGTTGTTGGTTAAAATGGTTTACGACTTGCGGCAAATTACTTTTCCGCTAGTTTTATTGCTGGAACTCAGAAAAAAAAACAAAAAAAATAGAATTTCGCGCCAACCCGCGACGAACCCTATCAAAAGTTGTTTACTTAGATTTTACAGATCACACTGAGATAGGAAGTTGGTTAGATTTTCAGAACGCAGCGTTTTTTTCCATAAGCTATTTTAAGGTTCAGAAATAAAACCGGCCAAGTGCGAGTCGGACTCGCGCACGAAGGGTTCCGTACCATTATCTATAAAAAAGCCAAAAAAATCACGTTTGTTGTATGGGAGCCCCCTTAAATATTTATTTTATTCTGTTTTTTAGTATTTGTTGTTATAGCGGCAACAGAAATACATCATCTGTGAAAATTTCAACTTGCTAACTATCACGGTTCATGAGATACAGCCTAGTGACAGACGGACAGCGAAGTCTTAGTAATAGGGTCCCGTTTTTACCCTTTGGGTACGGAACCCTAAAAACCAGTAAAATCATGAAAAAATAGTAAAGATTATTTTATTGTAGACCTTGAGTGAACCCTGTCAAACCTTTCGGCTCAGATGACATATTTTGTGCCACACATCACATTGTACCCATTCAGTTCAACATTATATAAATACGCGTTTTATTGGTTTATTCGGGGGCGGAGCCCTAAATCCTATAGCCTATAACCATCGGGGTAATGAGACGAATCAATCGATACATAATTTGTTGAAATCGAACCAGTAGTTTCAGCGCTACGTGGGAACAAAGAAATCGGCCACATACATACAAACATACAAACATAGGGTGCTAACCTCATAAATAACCCTCCCCTGTCGGTAGTCGGGTAAAAAACACATCGTGTAACGACGATAATATGAAGCAACTTATCTGCTATTAGAAGTGGCATTTTAATCCATTAGACATATTCTATGCATATAAAACAGAGATTCTAATGACAAGCCTAAAAAATACTATTTTTGAATATTGAGATATAGCATTCCTTTTATCAATATCAATCCACTCCATGCCCCAAATCGTACCTGCAACAAAAGAAGAAACATAAGAACATGTCACAGAGGCACTAAAAACAAGAACACAGGCAAAACACGGCATAAATAACAAACTACCCGCAAACGCGAAAGATTGGCGCGCTGCCAGCCATTTGTGTGCCAGCCGCCGCGCCGGGCGGACGTCTCGTGGAAAATTGCGAGTAACAAGATGGAACACCTCCCGTTTAAACTAATGCGGCTGGCGGGGTTACGTGTTAATTAGGGTTGCTAATGAATATGTTATTAATGAGGATATCTTATTTGGAATTGGAATACTTGTAGATGGAACTAGAAGATGGTTAAAATTTGACTGGTTTATGAGCATATTTTGTACGTTTCAAAACGGGGTTAATATACTATTGTGGAGTTTCAAAACACTGGTATAAGTAATGTTATCATTTTGACAGGTGTGGATATGTGACATGAGGTATTATTATATGTTCTCTGACATGGTTTAGCATAACAATCGAGAAGATAGCACTGCAAGGAATTTGAATACTTCCTTGTTCAACTTTGCATTCCAGTAAGTATATTTATTTTATAAACAAGCGAATCAGCTCTTGAAGCAATTAACAATTTAATTTTGTTTATCCGCGAGGGTTATGGGTTCAAGTGGTTATCAGATATTTTTAATAACCTCGAAAAGTGTTTTGATAAAAGGTATCAAAACACTCGTCTGGACTTCTATAAAGTTCTTAGCAACATTTGGTAGGCCTTTGCCCCAAATATTGCGAACAGAAGCCCCTTTTAGGGTTCCGTACCCAAAGGGTTACACGGGACCCTATTACTATGACTCCGTTGTCCGTCTGTTCGTCTTTCACCAGGCTGTATCTCATGAACCGTGATAGTTAGACAGTTGAAATTTTCACAGATGATGTATTTCTGTTGCCGCTATAGCAACAAATACTAAAAAACAGAATAAAATAAAAATTAAAGGGGGCTCCCAAGCAATAAACGTGGATTATTTTGCTCGTTTTTGCTCGATATTGATAATGGCAACAGGTAGACGCTTGAAATATTCACAGAATGTTTAATTAAATATTCTCTTTAAAAATCAATTATTAAATTAAAATAAAACAAATATTTAAACGGGGGCTCCCATACAACAAACGTGATTTTTTTTTATAGATTATTTTTAGATTAGATACGGGACCTTTCGTGCGCGAGTCCGACTCGCACTTTGCCGGTTTTATTTAAATCATTTTTGGGGTATTGACAGACAAGACGTCATATACCAGATACCTCAGTCACAAGACATCATGACGTCATAATTTGAACTTCTTTCGTCAAGTAACACGTTCCTCCAACTTTTAGGCAGGGTCTTTCGATCCATTTGACGCATGTCTAAATACCAGCTTTACTTACCTACTCGTAGATGTAGGTCACTTCTAAAATAAATAAATAAATAATGCTGGACAATTCACACAGCATTATCTAGCCCCAAGCTAAGCAGAGCTTGTGTTATGGGTACCAGATAATTGATATACGTCATATAATACAATACATAGATAAATAGTTTTTATTACACATAGAAAACGACCAAGAAAAACACCTAAGAATCTTTACATTTTAAAGTGCAAGCTGCAACCGTTCCGTGTCGCCATTTAAACGACCTAAAAGCTCCATTTCAGGCTTATCTCGGAGGATGCTGCATTTTATTTGGCTAAACAAAAGATTTTCTAGAAAACTTTTTGAGAGGTTTTTAGATGCTTTTATTTAAATTTAGACCGACTTCAGCTGGTGACATTTACATATAAGTAAAGTTTGTTTGTAAAGAGTTATCTTATTGTAACCATATTTTTTTTGGGAATGTGGAATTAAAAATATATACATTTTTAGGATATACAGGCTGGGGCAAATTTTTGGCCCCATAAGGGTAGCTACCATGCAATTTTTTAATGTCATTTTTGGGCAAACCGTACTTATTTTCAAAAAAACTAAAAATGACAATATTTTTTCTTCAAAATAAAATAGAAGGTTCCTAAGAACAAAACCTTCTAACTACAAAGGGAACGGTAGCTACCTTTATGGGGCCAAAAATTTGCCCCACCCTGTACATTTAGAGCTGACTAAGGACACAGTCACACAAACATAAATCAGATTTGAGCACGTCGAAGAATATCTCGCGAAGAACCGACAACCACTGGGGTAAACGTGTTCTTGAATGGAGACCACGACTCGGTTAACGTAGTGAAGGACGCCCTCCGGCCAGGTGGAATGCTGTATACGTCAAGCTGAAGACAGGGCGCTATGGCGCTCATTAGCTGGCTGACTCCACAGCTGGACATAGGCCTCCTATGTCCAGCAGTGGACTAATATAGGCTAATGATGATAATGATAATGTACTTTACTATGTCGCTTCCGACGATATCGTTTATTCAAGCACTTAAGGAGCTAAGCTCACTAAGATTCAATTATTTTGAGACAAAGGCTTTGTTAATGTCACGTAGTGCCGATTTGAATAGATGGCAATAATGTATGACAGGACAGTTATGGGATGGAGAGGCGGAAGATAATAGTCATAATAGTCATTTATTCATAATAATTATTACAAGTCACTATTTGTGTGATTTGACGACCTCTGTGGCGCGGTGGGCGAAGGTCCACCTGCGACGCAGTAGGTTGCGGGTTCGATTCCCGCCTTGGGACAATTATTTGTACGATCTGCAGGTATTTGTTCCGGGTGTTCTGGTCGTTTTCTATGTATAATAAAAAATATCTATCTATGTAATGTATTGTATTATGTATATCAGTTATCTAGTACCCATAACACAAGCTCTGCTTAGCTTGGGGCTAGATGATGCTGTGTGAATTGTCCAGCATTATTTATTTATTTTATTTATTTATTTGACCACAGAATACATTTTATTAAATAAAATCGATTAAAATTTTATGAAATATGATACATTCAAAATAGATTCATACATTGGTCAAATGAAATATTAAATGAATAAATAAGATTAAATCTTATTTATAAGAATAATATCTTATTTATAAATAATATATATTTATAAGAATAAGAATTCAATTTTACAAATTTTGTAAAATTGAATTCTTATTCTTATAAGCTACGAATTCATCGTAGCTATAAAAATTTAGCTCAATAAGCCAGCGTTTAAGCTTAATCTTAAATGCAGATAGACTGTGGCTTTCTGTGACATAACTAGGAAGCCTATTGTACACATCTGGGCCCATGACATGTGTCAGTTGCTTAGACGACTTGCTCAATGTGCGAGGCACGGCGGCAAGTCTGTCGCGGGCGCGCGTGGCGTACGAGTGAGTGCTGCCTAGCGTCGCGTATGTGTCATGGTGATCAAGTACATGGGTGCCAGATCTTTATCATGTTAACTTGGCGGTGTCAGTCTCGGCGTAAGAATCGACACCTACAACTGAGTGGTGAGTGTTGATAGGCTGGATGAATAGACGAAACTCTTTAACCTTGATACATAGATAGATATTTTTATTGTGTATTTATTGCATTCTGTCATTACAAAGGTGTTAGAATTTAGAGGTGGAATCTAAATGGACCCTGAAAGGGTCGCAAGTTGAATTTTATTTTACTTATTGCTTTAAGTAATAAAACATTGATGTTTACTACACGCGTTTAATCCTCACATCAATACATTTTAGAAGACAAGATAACAATTCACACTACTCGTCAGGTAAATTTATCATCATTATCATCAGCCTATATCAGTCCACTGCTGGACATAGGCCTCCCCTAATGAGCGCCATCGCGCCATCTGCCAGCAGTCTTTCGCCAATCGTCATCCCACCTGGTCGGAGAGCGTCCTACACTACGTTTGCCGAGTCGCGGTCTCCACTCAACAACACGTTTACCCCAGCGGTTGTCGGTTCTTCTCGCGATATGGCCAGCCCACTGCCACTTCAAAAAAAAAATGAAAATTTATCTTTATAGTTTTATTTTTATAGTATTTTATAATATCTTATATAGTTTAATTTAATATACTAGCCCTTTAAGGAATATTATAAAGTAGATGTCAATGGAAACAATTTTGTTTCGTAAACAATACAAAATCGAGCATACTCAGACTCTACACTCTTATACAAAGCACTAATATAGCATATAAAGCACTTATCCCGATTAAGTTTTGTTTATTTGTTTTATGAACCGAGTCTTGGTTTCTCCACACACAAGTAAACACACTAGAGTTCATTACGGATGTAAGCGGGTTAACTACGAACCTTATTTGTGTTGGAAGAAGAGAGTGCTCGGAGGGACGCGGAACGCGCGCGCATAGAACCGCACTCACCCTGAAGAAGTCCCTCGTTAAGGGATGAAACGTTGGTGTTCTTCCAACACAAATAAGGTTCGTAGTTAACCCGCTTACATCCGTAATGAATTCGTCAAACTACGATAGTTTTTATAGTAAAATAAACACACTAGAGGTTAACAAAAAGATTAAACTGTAGCCAATTTATAACAAGCGGGTGGAAAATCGGCTGTTAGAAGTCAGTAAATAATTGTCATAAAATAAAACAATTTAGTACGAATACCTATAAAAAAACACCCAGAACAAATCCCAGCAGATCGTACAAACAATTGTCGGCGGGAATCGAACCCGCGTCTCAGGCAGACCATCGCCAGCTGCGACAGAGGTATAGTCGCTTAACCGAAAGTAATATTGTAAACCAGTGTAATTCTGTACACCCCACTAATGCTATGTAAGCCGATATCGTTACATCCACGTCACTCATCCGTCTGTCGGTCTGTTGTTTCCTTTTGAGGTATTTATATACGGCGCCTCTGATGACTGAACTACGGTAAGTTAATTTCATTATTGACGACCTCTTGGCATAGTGGATGAAAGGCAAAAATTCAAAAGTTTGTCATACACATCAGCATTGCCATACAGCGGGACAATGCAGCTAGGCGTCTTGGGGACGTTTCCGACTGGTATTGTTATGGATTACTACCTCTAGATCTTTTGAAACATAGAACTTTTGAAACTATCACACATGGTTATTAACATAAAAGTTCGCCGGGATTCGAACCCGCGCCCCCCCCTCAGTACGGGTGTGAGGGTGGGGCGCGGGTTCGAATCCCGCCGAAACCGATAATTTTTGGGACTTATTTCATTTCTTAGAGATACCCAGAGTGCGGGTTAGCACTATAACAAAAAAAACCTTATAAAAGTTCGCAGTAAATTTACCTAAGCAAATGCGCCGATGTTGCTGATGACAGTTGATACTTTTTAGTTTACCTGCACAGCCGTACGACGTTAAAACATTGTGCCTACTATTTCATTGTGTTAAAACAAAAATTAAAAAACTAAAAACTTTCAATTGAAATATAAAATTAATTTTTTTATTTTATGAACTAAAAGTAACATTTTAGTATATTTCGGTTTTTTTTCTCGTATCGAGAAAAATACCCCATTGAATAGAATAGAATATGAATGCATTTGTTAAAAGACTTACACATACTTACACTAAAATACATAATAAACTTAGATTAACATACAAAAATGTAAGCCCAGTAACAAAATGGCTCTGCCTCAGCATGAGTTGGTTGACTAGCAAGCTAGCAACCAACGCTGGTCTTCCGTCAGAGCCACTTGTTGGCTTTACGGACTAACTACTCAAACATACAAGAAAAATAGACATTGATTCGAAGGTCGTCTCTATCATAAGCATAACCTGTACATAATTAGGTAATTACGCTAAGTAATTGATGGCTTTCGGCAGCCGAACTCATCGAAAGAATAATACGTTTGATTGACAAGCCACGTATTGAGTTTGCACTTAAATGTCGAGTGGCTTGACGCCTCCAGTATTCAGTATTTTATTTATTGCATTCATACAGTCAGGTCTTAGTAGTTAGGTGAGTGTTCATAAAATGTTCACAGTATGTACCCATTTAGGGTGTTGCAATGGAAGACAGGCCAGGTTTCATGCCTTTCTACTTATGATGTACTTACTTATTATTAACTAGCAGCGCCTCGCGGTTTCACCCGCGTAGTTCCCGTTCCCGTGGGAATTCCGGGATAAAAAGTAGCCTATGTCCTATTCCAGACTATAATCTATCTCTGTGCCAAATTTCATTCAGATCCGTTCAGCCGTTCTGGCGTGATAAAGGAACAAACATCCATCCATCTATCTATCCATCCATCCATCCATCTAAACTTTCACGTTTATAATATTAGTAAGATGCATTCAATACCTATTACAAAGATTACGAGTCGCTATCCAGTATGTCCCTTGGGATCCTGTTGTACACGGAGGGACCTATGATATACCTAAAGGTACCCGTGCGTAGTACAAGTCAGAAACAAACAGAACTAGGTAAGTCAAAGACCTATAGACCTAAACTCGAGTATTCAAGTATTCCACGAACCGTGGCGTCCTTTTACACCAGTCCGCCCACGTGCACTGGCGCCTTTCGTTCTTCCAACTGTATTGTACAACTGTATATACAACTGTACTGTGTTACTACCTACTTACGTACGTACCTACTTTTTTGATAGGTCGGTTTTACATGAAATAAATAATTAAATAACAATAAAAAACCTTTCTTTATTTCCAAAAACCTTACTTAAAAACATGTTCTTATAAAACGGCGTTTATAAATTTAATTATGTTATTGGAACCCCACACTGGGTATAGGCCTAACCCTCAAGCCTAAATAAATAAATAATGCTGGACAATTCACACAGCATTATCTAGCCCCACGCTAAGCAGAGCTTGTGTTATGGGTACTAGATAACTGATATACATAATACAAAACACAGATAGATATGTTTTATTATACATAGAAAACGACCGAAACAAATATCTGCAGATCGTACAAACATTTGTCCCAAAGCAAGAAACAAGCTTCTGAAAAAAAATTGCCTGTGAAACGAAATATAAAGAATGAGAGGCTTTAAGATTCGCTCGGTCGTTTCAAAATTCAAAATTCAATAACTTTATTTCTGTAGGCTTACAAAATAAGCACTTAGACAAGTCAAATTTTATACATAAACAGTTTTATAGATTATCAAATAAGAAACAAAATGTCATTGATTTTGTTCGCTTCAATTTTTTGTCCACTAGTGGAAGAAGCGAAAAATAAACCACTAGTAAGTTTGTTTAGGCATCAAACACGGACAGACAGATAAACAGTTACTTTTCATCCGACGAAAAACAATTCTATATGATCCCTATGGAATCAAAATACTATTGTTAGGTCCCTTAATCTTCTATGCATTTCTACTTTCCTAGTACTTTGCGTGAGATAGTTAAAAAATACTTCGGAAACAATGGTCACAAGATTACTAGCACGAAAAGTGTGCGGGCGACAGTACTGTCACAGAAACCCGCAGTCTATCTGCATTTAAGAGCAAATTTTTAATCATCATCATCATCAGCCTATAACAGTCCACTACTGGACATAGGCCTCTCCTAATGAGCGCCATTTTTAATAACTACGATGAATTCGTAGCTTATAAGAATAAGAATTAAATTATACAAATTATCTTATTTATTCATTTAAATAGATATTAATTAGCAGTTGCATAATTAATTTTATTTTTTGAATATTCATGTTATTTCATTTGACCAATGTATGAATTGATTTTGAATGTATTATATTTCTCTAATTTTTAATCGATTTTTTTAAATAAAATGTATTCCAACTGAGCTCAAATTACACAAAAATTTACTTGTAATAATTATTATGAATTAATGACTATTATTACTTACTTTTATTTTTT
The DNA here is from genome assembly GCA_947086465.1 of Eupithecia exiguata. Lineage (NCBI taxonomy): Eukaryota > Metazoa > Arthropoda > Insecta > Lepidoptera > Geometridae > Eupithecia > Eupithecia exiguata. The sequence continues at coordinate 6,146,540 of OX352253.1, forward strand.
ATTGGAATTTTATTTAGAAATCTCAAAATGGGACGAGTCAAGAACGTTTTTAGCATAAAATGTCAGTTTCTTGACTCGTCCCACTGGATTCGGCCCAAAGTGGGACGAGTCGAGAACAACTCTTTTTAATGTCAGTCGATTACTCCGTCCAATATGGACTTAGTTGGAAAATTATTTCTCGAAATAATGTGTGTAATCCTTAGTTGAATCAAAATAAAGGCCAACAACGACCAATCGTGACCTAGTCCATTCAATACCTATAGTCTTATCGAGATGTCGTCTTAAAGCATCTAACCCCCCGAGGTTGTCCCATATTTTTTTATTAATGATTAGCGGTCCACTCCGTCTTCGCACGGGTATATTCTATAGTCTATGTTACAGTGATAATGTAGCTTACTAACGGCATAAGAATTTTTGAAATCAGTCCAGTAGTTTGAAGTTAGTTCGTTACATACAAAAATACAAATCTTTCCTCTTTATAATACTAGTACAGATAAGTAATTAAAAAACAGTGTAAATACTAAGGAATTTGCAGTAAGTTTTTAGATATTTTTTAAACACTGACAAAATACGTCTAAAACTACCGCCCTAAGGATACCTAAAAGGTCCTGTGAACGTAGATTTTATCCTGTAAGTGTGAAGTGTTGTTTCAAACCCCAAAAAGAGGTACGATAAGACCCAACCAGCATCACGTGGCTTTGGAACACGCTAGCAGCTTCTCGGAGATTACAGAAGACACGCCTCTGATTGCGGAGTAAGCCTGGATTAGTCGGGAACGGATACACACGGTATGTGCACCTTATGTGAGAAAGAATTACGTGTTTGTTTCAGGTTAAAGTCCGCAAAAATAATATACTTATGACACCATCAATAGGCTATTTGACTACATTAAAAATAAGTTCCATTTTGTTTTCATCCTAATCAGTGACAACGTAACAAAGCGTAATCAGGTGATTTTTAATAAAAATTTGCCTTTTTAAGGTAGAAAAATGGGATTAAAATTACACATTTTTTTATATATGATCACGTGACCAAAAACGCTCTGCGTTTGGTTGGATCGCTGGTGACGTCACACTACCACAGATTACAGTATCAATGTGTTTTCTTGTTGGGTGTGGTGTGACGTGTGACGTCATTTCTCAGAGCACGGGAGCCATAACAGAGATTATCATTTTGGCGCGCCATTACTTTATTCAAACTTTAAAATTAGTTTTTACAACTAATACGACTTATACGGCCGTGAAGAAAGATTAATTACACTTTGCAATATTTTTATCAGACAATACGGAATTATTTCCCGGTAGTAGTCAAGTAACCTATTCACTTTAATTAAAAAACTTTTTTAAGGACAAGCTTTTATAATCATTTAGGAGCATGCTTGGGAAGTAAGAAGGAACTTGATCGCTTCTACAATAAAATACATACATAGTCACATTGTTAACTTACCAGAAACAGCATTCAAGAAATATGTAGGTACACAAAATTTTTACTGTAAGTTGAGTGAACTCATTAGTTTTTAATGTAAGACTTGGTTTCTATTTATTTTATTTAAAACTCGTCGTAGCAGCTATCAAATTCATCATACACACGAACTCGTTCACCGACGTAGCTTTACCCGTCGTTTCCCCAGAGGGCGCCCATAAATCACCGCGTCCAGATTAGAGCATGAATTACGCGCCGATGCTACGCGATTTATTGACAGCGCGGTTGATTGTGGCCAGAGTTGAGGTTCGAATCCCGGCTGTGGATTTTCAACTGTATTGGCCTTTGTGAAAGATACTCGTAGCTTTTGATATGAAAGGCTGAAAAACTGGGTTAGAAGCTTTATGACGACATCTCGAGCTCTCGAGCCTTGGTACAAATGTTTGTACGATCTGTAAATATTTGTTCTTGGTATTTTCTATGTATATAAATAAAAATCTATGTAATGTATTCTAATAAGGATTCGACGACAGCTGTTCACAACTTCAATTCGTAAAATTATTATGTTCCGTAAAACCAAAAATGATGACTGAGAGCTTGTTTTATTTTCAAGATTTTTTTGTGTTGTTATTCTGTAACTAGACAGTATAGGCTATCAAACAAAACGTTTGATATTGTTGTTTGTAAAACAAAAAACAAATAGAACGGAAACAAGTCATTTTCGACGTAAAAACATGCAAAATGCGATTTGCTAATATTTAGGTGAACATTTTGAAGAAAAAAAAACAACCAGGGACTTAGATAAATAGGTCTATTGGAATACAAAAAAATACGATGGAAATATGTTATATAATATATAACGTTAGTATGGGATTGTATATAAATTCATCCGACGCTGGCCCTTATGTATAATTATCAGTAATCTAGTACCCATAACACAAACTCTGCTTAGCTTGGGGCTAGATGATGCTGTGAGGATTATATGCAGCATTATCTATTTATTATTCGTTTACTCAGAGTCGGGGCCCTGAATGGGCTTGAGACAGTAAACCGCATGCAATCCTGGGCTCCACCGCATTCCCGCGGTAAGATCGAAAGTGACAGCCTAGAGACGGCTAACGGGACTGACTCTATGTACAAAACAGTGTCATTTATCTGTACAGATGATCTGTTATTTGATTAGAAGCAGAGCTAACTAGAACCAGAGTTTTAGAAAATCTCATTTTTCGAACACTCACAGTAAAATTAGCATCCGAAAAAAGTCACTGCAAAAAGGGGTCAGACAGGGAGACGTTATTTCTCCGAAACTGTTCTCTGCTTTGGAAGATATATTTAAGTTCTTGGACTGGGACGGATATGGCAACAATATCAGCGGTGATTACATCTCACCTTCGGTTTGCCGACGATATAGTCATTGTGGCAGACTCGCTTGAAGACCTTAGCAAGATGCTCAGAGACCTCAACACCGTTCCTGGATAGGTAGATCTAAAAATGAACATGGGTAAGATAAATATCATATCTAATGCCCCTGTCGCACCCATACCGGTCTATGTTGGGAACGATGTTATCTAAGTTGTTGTTGATTAAGTCTAACTAGGCCAAATGGTCCAACTAGGTAAATCCAACTTCGATAAAGAGATCAGCCGACGAATCGAATTCGGATGCGGCAGCGTTCGGAAAACTTTGCAATATCTTCTCGTTACAGATAACGCAAAGCCTTAAGACGAAAGTCTTCAACCAATGTGTGTACCAGTTATGACTTACGGATCCGAGACGTGGTCGCTGACTATAGGCCTCGTTTTTATCCTCAAAGTCGCTCAACAAGCTATGGAGTGACCTATGCATGGAGTTTCTCTGCGCGATAGAATCCGGAATACGGAAACACATAGAAGAAACAAAGTAACCGACATACCGACACTCAGAATTTGCAAGTTGAAGTGGCGATGAGCAAGCCATATAGCTCACAGAACCGATAACCATTGGGGAGTTAAAGTTCTTGAGTAGCAACCGCGATGCAACACGAAACGGAGTGATGGAAGATCTCCCACTCGATGGTCCGAATACATTGTAGTGGTCGCAGGGAGTCGATGAATGGAGACGGCACAGGACCGCTATTTGTGGCAACGTTTGGGGGTGGCCTAAATCCAGCAGTGGACGGACGTGTGTGGGTTGAAATGATGACAATGCAACGACGATAATATCGAGGGTTAATAGTAAAGCAGCATTCCAATCGAATTGGTATTTAACGCGAGGGGGTTCGTAATTCATCCCCTAATCTGAACAGCGTTGATTTATGTTATCGGTCGGACAGGTTCCAATGGGACGGGGCTGATCGGTACGAGGGTTGTAGAGGATTATCTGACAGAAGCGGCACAGGAATAGTGAGACGGCAATCTGTTAATTTCTCATCTGAATAATAATAATAATATTGATTTCCAAACTTATATACTTATATTGAAATTTTAATCATGTGTAACATACCGTGGTCTCAAGTCAATAACACCGCATTCAAAAAGTTTTTTGCAAAATATTTGTGTTGCAAATGCAGTGGCAGATCTGTACCAGACGAGTCGTTACTACGAAAAGTTTACAGAAACAGAATTCAAGAAATTTACTAATATTTGCTTTGATTCTATTATTTGACTCCTCCACCTCTCGCAGCCCTGGTCTGATCTCGTATCTAAAATTACTATTTTTGTGTACCTATCCAAAATATCTCACTTATTTTACATACATAATTAAAGTTTGGGGGCCAACCCCAAAAAAATGTAAAATTAGTATGATATTTTGGATAAGTACTACTGGAGGAAGGCCAGGCGTGGTGGTTACGCTACCTAATTTGTGTTTAACATAGGAAAGAAGAAATTTAGAAGACAATAATATCAATCCCTGAAAATGAGAAAACATTTGATCAATCCTCAATCCAGGGATTAAAAAGGCATATCCATGTTATGTTATCCTAGGCTTTTTACAACATCAGGTACATAAAAACTCTACCTATTCCGACCCCTGGTTATGAGTACTAGATAACTGATATACTTATTACAATAAAATACACAGATAATTCTTTTTTCTTATACATAAAAACGACCCGATCAAATATCTGCAGATCTTACAAACATTTGTCGGAAGGCGGAAATCGGACGTCGTTTCCACAAAATAAATAGAAACAGTATTAGTTTTGGTAAATCTCTGATCTAGTCAATGGATCTAACTAACCGGAGGAATCATCCTAAAAACCTTAGTTGGACTTATATAAAAACGCACGTAACATTATCATCATCATCAACCCACGTTAGTCCACTGCTGGACATAGGCCTCCCGTAACTCGCGCCATAGCGCCCTGTCTTCAGCTTGCCGCATCCAGCATCTACCTGCTGTTCTGTGGGCCGGCCATATCTCACGAAGAACAGACATCCGCTGGGGTAAACGTGCTCATAGCAATACAACAAAATTTAATACATTTATTTCCCAAACTCCTTATTTCACATTTCCTCCTCACTGGCTGAACCGAATAACATGAAAAATTAATATTGAGACAACATCATAAAAATCCAATGCTGGATGAAACATCACTCAGTAAGAGACGGAAGGACCTTGTATATAAAACCCCATATTGTAATACTCAAACAGCCCAAAAGCATGTTCTTTTTCTGGCTCCATACATTTATAACATTATAAGCAAACACATTTCTATAAGAAGTTAATCTCATACTGAGTGCAAAGCAAAGATCAAAACTTACTTGCTCGGCCTATATTACAATAAAACTGAAAATCTGATGAAAGTTATGTCCTAAAAATTGTTTTTGTGTCATACACAAACGCATAGGTACATACCACACATATAAAATCAACACGATCACGCACACACACCCACTACATATAATATCATTAATCCTCACTGGCTGAACCGAATAAATTGCCTTCAGCAACAATAGAAAAATAGGATTTAGTCTAAAGGTGTTTTTTTTTTGTTTTTTTAGTTCTTTTAATAAGTACTTATTTCTAGTTTGTAAATCGTGTAAATCGTTGTATCTGAACTATAACAAAACCTGTTTAAATTGCCTATTTGGTTATTTGCCGAGAGGTAGAGATCCCTCGCGTCTATTCCACAAGTTTCCTAAACTTAGTTAGAGCGAGGAGATGAACCAAATGGTGGATTAGGTGTTACGCATAATATTATATATATACTTATAATTTGTAATAATGTAAGACCTACAGAAATAAACTTTTTTTTATTATTACTTATTTCACATCTTGCCAAGGGGAAGGCTAGGCCAAACTGAAACAATAAAAAAACGTGTAAAAACTTCATATTTTTTAGGGTTCCGTACCCAAAGGGTAAAGACGAGACCCTATTACTAAGACTTCGCTGTCCGTCTGTCACCAGGCTGTATCTCATGAACCGTGATAGTTAGACAGTTGAAATTTTCACAGATGATGTATTTTTGTTGCCGCTATAACAACAAATACTAAAAAACAGAATAAAATAAATATTTAAGGGGGCTCCCATACAAAAAACGTGATTTTTTTGCTGTTTTTACAGATACGGAGGTACGGAACCCTTCGTGAGCGAGTCCGACTCGCACTTGGCGGTTTTTTTTCCTGGCCTTGCTTCACTAAGAGATACCCTGTATATTTTTCGTGTCCTTTCAAACCTCGCCAAAACTTCCTAACTCCACATTTTCCAACACCCAAGGCTCAACTTCGACGCCGATATACAAAACCACTCACAATGCACTATCAAATATACACGACATGTTCCCAAAAGCGCATCGATTTTGGCACGAGAGTCTGTCTGTCCCACAACCATTTACTGCCTGTCAAGGGAGTTTGATCTTTATAACTGTGTTGGTAGAGCATATTTCAATGGGATTGAATAAGGCTATAACCATTCGGAAACTGACAAAGGACTTTGGTCTTTTTAGTTAAGACAATAGAGAATAGAATCATGTGTAGAAATGACTGGCTAAGCGGAGATAGTATGGAGATGGACTGTACAAATCTGTAGTACCTACTATGCAATGCAAGTGTCAGAATGGATAGACGTGAAGTTTGTTTGACAGTCCGATGGACGCACGTCAAAACCAAACTATGACGTTTCAGTGTAGTGTAGTGGATAAAATGAAATAGTCATGGTCGCAGTTTTAAGGCATCTACAGTCCCCCTAGCACAGGGATTGTTGTCTAGGGTAGAATAGACAATAATGACATTGCATCGCCATACATTGCGTACATTATTGAAGTTGATGGAATGCATTTCAAATAATTTACGCATTGTATGACGAAGTGACATAATTTTTCTGTATTCTACCCTAGACAAGAATCCCGAGGGGCAGTACCTAGTACCCCTAACACAAGCTCTGCTTCATCATCATCATCCGCTGCCGGTTTTACCCTACCCACTGCTGCCACGGTTCTGTGCTAACCGCCTCCAGGACGACTGAAGCTCGTCTCTTCGTCCAAGCTCTGTTTACTTCAAAATCTCACTAATATCCTAAACGTGAAAGTTTAGATGGATGGATGGATAGATAGATGGATGGATGTTTGTTCCTTTATCACGCCAGAACGGCAAAACGGATCTGGATGAAATTTGGCACAGAGATAGATTATAGTCTGGAATAGGACATAGGCTACTTTTTATCCCGAAATTCCTACGGGAACGGGAACTACGCGGGTGAAACCGCGAGGCGCTGCTAGTAAATAAATAAAGCTGAATATAAGGATGAAAATATTCAGTTGTTTCAACGGGGAGCTTCCGTTGGCGCGCGGAGCTCGGAGTGGCAACATCTCTTGTGGGACTCGCCGTTGTTGCTTGCCGCTCTCAGGGGTCGAGTGACAGAACAGACGAAACTAGTTGATGTCTTGCTTCGAAAGATTTTTTCATTTTGTAGTTGGTGTAGTTGTTTTCTTGTACAACGCGGACTACATTTTGTTTGTACTTATCGAAGAAGGTTTTGCGCGGAATTGTAACAAAATATGTTCATTCTTATATTTTGCAATGAATTTCTGCAAGGTCGTCTGAATCTATTATTTATCAGAAACAAAGCTATAGAAAATTCACATTCTTTGGTAATAAAGTCCCAGTTAAATAAAATAGAAAACCATTAGTGAGAATCTTAAGCAGGTATCTCAAAACCCGCTGTTGACCCAATTTTCAGATTAACGACCAGTCTTCGTAAACTTTGCGTTTACGATCCATTCTATTTAGAGTGGTATTTTAAACCAATGGAATACCTCATCTGGGACGAAATTCCAATTCCAATTCCAAACACGGACAAAAAGCTCTTTCCACAAAATATATCTTGAATTTGACCTGAAGTAAACTGTACTGATTTGCGTAAAATTTAGAGATAAATTACATCTATCAAAATTTGTTACAGAATTAAACGTGAAAAAAAAAACACGGTTGGACTATTCGTAATGTTTTTACAAGTAATTTCGATAGCACACTATAAGTGATATTATGTTGTGATATTTTGAGCTACCTACGTAATTTAAAATTTCACATGAAATTCAACGGACTAGACTTTCGAGATTTAAAAATAGTATTTTGAGTTGTTTTAAAATTTTTAATACTATCGAATCTGATAAGCGTAACAAAGTGAGTATTGATATTCTTATTTATATAATCAATTTAGATAAACGTAATTTATCTCCAATTTTTTTCAATAATTTTTGGCGACATTCCATACGGATCTGGCGACAGCTGCTCGCTTCAATTCGTAATATTATTATGTTCCGTAATACCGAAAATAATGACTGAAAACTTTTTGTACTTTCCACACAGCGTTGTTATTCTGTAACTAGACAATATAAGCTATGTTCCTTATCAAACAAAACATACGATATTGTTGTTTTTAATACAAAACCAATAGAATGAAAACATGTCATTTTCGACGTAATAATATCTGTATAATATGTGCGTTTTGTATTATGTGCGTTTTGCTTATATTTTATTATAGGTGAAGATTAAAATAAAACCTAGGGGACCTAGATAAATACATTTCGAATACATAAATAATATAATAATGTTGGAAATATGCTCGAATTACAAATTATATTGGTATTACGTTTGTATGCGCAATTCATCTGACGTCCCTTAATTCTAATCTACATAAATTCATGGCTTTCGATTCGTTTGTTTATTTATTTTAACTGAGTATTTTTTTCATTTATGTTTACTAAACTGATATCACTTTACGCTACCATCTTGACAAATCCATCAGACCATCTTGAATCTCTACAAAAACTCATTGACAATAGTCTGTATGCGCGGGCGCAGATGTAAGGCACACCTGGCGCACGTGCGCTTGATGGATGGCGTCGGCGGCCATGTTGATTTGTGACATGTCAAATATCAATGGAGTAATGGAATCCCACTAATATTACAGCTAGCTGTGCCTACGGCTTCCTCCGCGTAGAATCTACAATGTAATGGGTTCTATTTTTGTTTCAAAAGAAAGCAGTGTCATAATATCTTGTATTTGTAACGAATGGCCGTTAATAAAATAAATAAATAAAATCACATTTATTTTAGGCATAGTACTTAGGTACAAAGTGAACATACACAGTCCATATTAGATAGATAGATAGATAGATAAAGACTTTATTTGCAACTTCAGACACACACATACAAAATACAACAATTTTACAGTAGGTACATTACTAAAAACAAACAATAATAAAATATAGGTGACATAAAAAAACAATAATAATTTAATCTAGGTAAGGTGTCTATGTGTGCTGCAGTATGTCAAAAAGGCCTTGGCTCAGTGTAATATTTTGCTAAAGAAGCAAAAGCACTGATTTTCAGCCATGACCTATTGAGAGCAAGCAGAACGAGTTACAAGTCAATGTGTTATTATTATATGTAATCTAGCTACTTCATATTTTTGTCTTCGCAGTAATAACTAAATCCTTTTAGTGTGGCGTTTCCTACCTCAGTCTTACGATTAGTACTTTATGTGAACCATAACAACAGAGTGCGAGACGATAATAGTATTTTTATTTTTGGCAAACGAAGCGCTTAGGAATTCCCTCAAATTGTTCCTGTAACAAAAACTTTTTAAATTGTAATTTAAATGTGTACTTGGTATTAACATTTCTAATCGGGGGAGGAATATTGTTCCAGCACTTCGTTGCCGCATATCTAAAACTTCCTCTGAAAGCTGCGGTCTTGTGATTGTGATAAAGCAGTGCAGATCTGACTGAGCGCAACGATCTTTTATCAGAGACGAAATTAAGTTTTGAGTGCAGATACTCATATTTCAGACATAGTAGGTACAAAGTCAACATACACAGTCCATATTTCAGACATAGTAGGTACAAAGTCAACATACACAGTCCATATTTCAGACATAGTAGGTACAAAGTCAACATACACAGTCCATATTTCAGACATAGTAGGTACAAAGTCAACATACACAGTCCATATTTCAGACATAGTAGGTACAAAGTCAACATACACAGTCCATATTTCAGACATAGTAGGTACAAAGTCAACATACACAGTCCATATTTCAGACATAGTAGGTACAAAGTCAACATACACAGTCCATATAACGAGTCACATTTCAAAACACAAAAGAGAAATAACACAGAAAACATTAAAAGACACAAAACATTAACAACCAACAATCTCAAAGGCGTAAATATGCTGGTCTCGACAGAGCCTACGCATTTGCTCCCCTTGGAGTCGAGACCCTAAGTCCGTGGGGTACCGAGGCTCTCCGGGTTTCCAAAAAACTTTCTGAACGTCTGGTCTATGCGACGCGTGACCCGAGAGCTGGTGAGTATCTGGCACAGCGCATCAGCATTGCCATCCAGCGGGGCAATGCAGCTAGCGTCTTGGGCACGCTTCCGACTGATATTGCACAACAAACAATAAAAGAAAGTTCTCAATAAAAAATATCTTCTGTTAGCGGCATCGTGACACCGAAAATAGAGAAATAAAAACCATATCATAAACTCTCCATACTGACAGTTAGGTCCTTGATCAGTCCAGTTTGCGCGAGCTGATACTTGCACATGATGACGTGTGGCCAGTACTGCGTTCAGTCATCAGTCATGCAAATTCATAACTGCACAACCTGAACTGCGCAGGCAAGGCGGAGCGTGTGGCCAGGCAATATGATGTAAGCTTGCACATTGTTATATTTTTTATTGTAAGTGGATGTAAGGCACACCTGGTGATCTACGGCGTCGTGCGAGCATATTGATTTATGACATGTCAAATATCAACTCATGTCTACGGAATGTTGTAATATTTTACGTTTGTAACACATGGGAGAGCTACGTAGAATTCCTTTATAATCTTCCCACTCCAAGTTGATCGACTAAAGTTATACTTAAGTATGTATGTAAACCCTAATAGGTGACGAAAGTATGTCAAATAATAGGGTTTTAAACTCTATACTTAATATACAGGGCGTCCCACGGATATGCCACATGGAGGGAAAGTACCTTGTATATTGTAGATGGAACATTTTACTGAAAGAAGACATTATTTGAATTTACAAAACAATTTAAACTGCATTCATAGATATTTAAATAATTACATGAACCGGGAATCAAACCCGTTACGCGAGAAAAATAATCAGCTTTATCATACCGATCGAAAGGATTATTTTTTGCTAGATAACATAGTGTCCCCTGTCAATATATTTATGAAAACTTGTTGTACACTCATAGAAATATCAATCGTTTCTCTAAAAATAGCGACATACATAATATAAATACTAGAAATAAGAATAAACTCGCTGTGCCCATAACTAGGCTACACAAGATTAATGTATCTTTCAAAGGGCAGTGTATACGCTTCTGCAACAAAACTCCAAGTGAGTTGCAAAAACTATCAATGAATAAATTCAAGCAAATTGTCAAACATGTCCTTTGTAAAAAGGCTTACTACAAAATATCAGATTATCTAGACAATAAAAAATCTTGGGACGACTATTGCTCCAACTCGAAAACTAACATTCTAACAAGGTAAAGGTTTCTTATTAGCTTCTTTACTTTACCTTAAAAAGATTGAAATGAACAAAAAATTAAAGTGATCACTTTATTTCCTAGTTTTACGTATGTAATTTGTATTTTGTGACGTGTCCAAGAGTCCTGTAAGGTCTAAAGGAAATAAAGCACTTTGATATTTGATTGTCAGAAATAAAAGGAAGACCAATGTATATAAAAGAAAATTATGGCCAATCACCACTAAGAATATAAAAATATTTTGAGCGATGGCAAATCACCACTACTTTTTTTGCGATGACGAATCACTACGATGGCGAATCGCCACTTACTCTCAAAAACGTGGCACAGAGGTCGTCATTATAAACCAGACTATAGAGACATACCTAGTGTCATTGTTGTACCGTATAATTCCTAGATCCTGTCATATTTAGCTTTAAGCCAGCGTAGGACCATCTGCATAAACACAATGCCCGAGGCGCCCATTTGTTCTCAAAACATTCGCATAACTTAGTGTCGCTTTAGTAAGTACCTACTAGCTTCGTACGGTATTACAACTAGCTTATGCACGCAGTTTTTTATGCTTTTTTGTGATTAAAAATATCCTTTATCCCCGGGATACAATTTAAATAATTTATGCTTTTGTTTTTACTATTCTTATTTTGACACACCATTTTATGCACAAAGTGAAACTTAACTATCATCCCGTGACCACGACAGCGTGTAAATCAGTTAAAACGTCGGGGTAATAGGTAACTAAAAGCGATAGACACCCGTGAATATTTATAATACAGAATAAGTATATACGTAACAAAAAATCAAAAAATTTCGATTTCGGCAGGACTCGACGGAAATTAAATAAGTTCCCAAACGAATCGATTTCGGCAGGACTCGAACCTGCGCCCCACCCTCTCAGTACGGGTGTGCTCTGGATGAATCCCAGGATTTCGTGGCTTAGTTGTTAGAGGACACCCGTACTCAGAGTGCGAGGTTCGAGTCCAGCCGAAAGCGAATTTTTTGAGAACTTATTTAATTTCCGACTTAGTTTCTATTATTTGATTGTAACTTTTATTGTTATGAAAGGAAAAATACCTAATGAAAAAATCTTAAGAGGCGAACCTAGCGTGTTTGCTTGTCAAACTAGGACTAGATCTCAGTACTCACGGGATTCCCGTAGTTAAAAACTAGGTACCTACATAAACTAAGTAACTTAACTAGTGTAATCGGTTTTTATAAATCGTGTTAGTTACTGTATTTAAGAAACAAACAATAAACAATAAAATTCTGCATTTTTTCTTTGGTTCCTTCAACGTGAAAACACAATTAAGAAGAAAAATACGATAGAAAAAAATCACTTGTACTGTTTTGCACACAATTTCGTCAAGATCTCAGGAGTCCTGCGGTCTATTGAAATGACTTATGTTTTGATTCGCAGGTGATTACTAATTACTTGGTTCTTTTAAACAGTTTTTTCATAAGTTGTGTGGTTTTCCTTTAAATAAGCAGAAACCCAATTTTAGCACTTGCGCCGTTCCAAAAACGCATGCTCGTTCCCGCTCCTATTAACGCGAAATCCTATGCCTATTTTTCACAAAATGGCGTGCAATGCGCCCTCTTAACATATTTTCGTTCTATTATTATACAGCTCGCTACGGCGTAGGCGCGTGCCTACAAGACGTGCTACGAGACTTGCTACGAGATACGCTTAGCCTTAGATACGTACCTACTAGTCGTTTTGTCAAAGTGCGAATAAAATAAAAAGTTTTAGATCTGTGGTTCGCTTGAAAGCAAATAATGGACTGAATGGGTGGTCTGATTTGAAATAAGATGCGTATGTTTATAAGAAAGATAGAAAGAGAGAAAATACATTTATTTGAAACCAAACAATGACATAACACATAATAATGACACATTACAATAATAACTAAGTACAAGAAACGAATGTATTACATAAAGATCCAAAAAGATCCCTGTCTCAGCATTCTGCCGCTACAAGCCGAAGCTACGAGTAGTAACGGCGTTGATTTTCGGACAGGTCCTGGTGAAGAAAGTCCAAAACGTCGCGGGAAATGCCTTAAGCAACGTTCAAAAACCAAAAAAAAGTACTACTTTCTTTTAAGTACTTCCCAATTTAAAATCATTATTAAACTACAAAACGAATTATTTAATAGCATAAAACAACGGATCGTACCGAAAAAAGTTCATGGACTTTTTTAAAGTACCTATCAAAAAGTTCCGCTCTGCTACGAATGTCTCAGTTCTAGTTAAAACAATAACGGCCTGTATACAAAAACCAGCAATGTAACGTGAAAATGGGCGAAACGACACTAGTCATTTTTGGTAGTGTCGTTTCGCCCATTAATGAGCGGAAATAATGGGCGAAACGACACTACTCCAAAATTTCAGCCCGATCCGTTCAGTAGTTTTCGCATGAAGAGGTAACAAACATCCAATATTTTGTATTTATAATAATAAATGGTAATAATTTCGTATATTCTAAGGTTATTTTCGCGAGAACTCATAATAAAAACACTGTTTTAACCGGATTGATCGCGTATATTTTATATTTTGTTTATAACCTGACGTTTCGGAGGCTTTTCAGCTTCCATGGTCACAGGCAGACTGAGGTGACATTTGTCTTTACAAGTAATTTGAATTTTGCATATCTACCGTCAATTATACAACTTTAATTATAACGTTCCGTATGTACCTACGCAGTAATCACTAACAGTGTCTTGATGGGTTGTAGCTATGGATTGCTGGGTGTGGGACCTGACTCGATGTAGGACTGGATCCCAAGCAGCAGGTACTCTCCAACCAAAATAAACAAAATATAAAATATACGCGATCAATCCGGTAAAAACAGTGTTTTTATTATGATAATAATTTATTTATTTATTCATTGCAATAACGTGAAGCTGGCAGAAGCTCTATCTAACCGCTAGTTTCCGCAAGTCATCCTTATAATTCACTAAGTAATTCAATTAACTACCATCATGGCATTAAATATTTAACACCCTATATACCCTACAGGGTAATTACCCGATGTCAAATGACCGGCATAATTCCAAATTAAATGGAACGTCCCGCGACGCCTGTCATGTCGGCTGACAGCTGTGACTGTCAGTTGACTGTCAAAGTACATGTCATTGAAATTTGGATAACGAGAGGTGAATTGTTATTGGCGAAGATAGTGAATTGGATTTATTGTAGTAACCCTTTTGAATTAGGAGCGGAGCGGGAAAATTGCCTAATTCTGTCCTGACCGTTTAAATATTTTTTAAACGAATTTAAGTAATCGATTTGTATCATATCAAAATTGACCCAAAAAAAGTAATTTTACACAATCAAATAATAGAATTAAATTAAAACTAGTATTTACAATTGAAACTATTGAGCTAACTGCAGACTGTTGCAAACAATCTACAAGTAGCTCAACTGATCCATAACAATACCAGTCGGAAGCGTGCCCAAGACGCTAGCATCATTGCCCCGCTGTAGGAGTATAGCAATAAAGTTGAATTTAATGTGTATTTTTTTTGAGGTTTTATTAGTATTGTATTGATTCTAATAATAATAACGAAGGAAATAAGAAAAAAATTAAGAATGAAAGGAAGCTATGATAATGAATAGTACATCTAATGTTTTTTTTATTAGTTATTATTAATTACAATCCATTGATAAAGAAAATACAATAATATTTACAACTAATATTTACACTTAAATCTATTTTCTAAAAATCTAAGCCGTCACCAGAAGGCAAAGTGCCCAGAATGCTGGCAGCATTGCCACGTTGAATGGCAATGCTAATTCGTTGACCGAAATAAAAGCCAGCATTCCGATCACCTGTGGACTCTATTAGGAGTTTTGCTAGATCTTTGTATATTCCATGTACCCCAGGACCCCAAGGACCTAGGGTTTCCACCCCAAACGGCTCGAATAGGTAACCTCAATCAAGATTAGCGTATTTCCGCCGTTTGAGGGACTCCGCTGATGTTGCTGCGGAGCCGGCCCTTACTGATGTCCCTGCAAGATGAGAAGGTGCATCATCATCATCAGGCTATATCAGTCCACAGCTGGACCTAGGCCTCCCCTAATGAGCGCCATAGCGCCCTGTCTTCAGCTTGCCGCATCCAGCATCTGCCAGCAGTCTTTCGCAAATCGTCATCCCACTTGGTCGGAGGGCGTCCTACACTACGTTTCCCGAGTCGCGGTCTCCACTCAAGAACACGTTTACCCCAGCGGTTGTCGGTTCTTCTCAATATTAAAATTCTCAAATATTAATTACCTACTTTAAATTAGCTCTATTTTAATATCGTGCCAGGAGGCAGGCGAAGAGACAACGCCGCAGTTTTTAACTTTTGTGGTCTCTTCGTTCAACTTGTAACCTATACCTATGTACTTGTTCAAATAAACGATTTTTACGGCTACATTCCGAGGGCAAGAACTAACCTCCTGAGCAAGTGCCCGTTCACACGAGCCCTTAGCTGCCCCCCTAGCACGGGGATTGTTGTCTAGGGTAGAATAGAGAAAAATTACGTCACTGCGTCATCGAATGCGTAAATTATTTGAAATGCATTCCTTCAACATCAATAATGTACGCTATGTATGGCGATGCAATGTCATCATTGTCTATTCTACCCTAGACAACAATCCCCGTGCTAGGGGGGCAGATGAGGATGTTGATGTATTTCATATGTCCTTGCCTAAATTCAGGGATGCGGTTTTAAAATTTTTGGATAAAACGCATAGAAATATGTTAAGTTTAGTAAATAAGTTTATTATGTTATAGTATTAAGTTTGTTGGTGTATTTTGTAGTAAATGTTTAGTAAATAATAGTAGCTTTTTATATTTCTGTGTCGATTTGGTGATGTACTGTAATGGCAATGTAAATATGTAACTAATAAATAAATAAATAAATAAATTTTGTATCTGTATTTTGTATTTTCGGGTTTACTAATAGAAACTTAAGTTGAAGTAAAGAAATTGTGTAAGACTCTCTTGACCATTTTGAATCTCACACGTAAAATAATACCAAGGTCCAACAAATACACCAAAAATGCCAAAACTCCATTAAAACCGGATTACCGTGAAATCACTTTACGGTAACATCCACAATTTCACATCAAATACAGAAAGAATTACGCGAAATTGAGTTAAATTCATTGAAAATAAAATGAAAGAGCATTCAAAATGGAATGTTTTTTGGAGTTCCGCAATGGAAAAACGAATTGTAAAACGGATGTTTAGACCATACGGCCAGGATTACTCATAATTTGAATGTAATAGCGAGCCCGCGCTGGCCGTAACGAATGAAGTTATCAAAACGTACGTCTTAACGTCCTGCAAAACTTAAAAACAGTGCTAATATTAAGGAATTCAGTCAGTTTTTAGTTTTTTTCGAAACAATTTAATTAGGTACTTAATAAAATTAGTATTTCATACAGACCACTTCTAACATAACGACTAAGTGACTATTCGGGGTGAACACATTAAAGTGGCGATCACAATAGGCCTATCATGGCCGTAGTGATAAGAAAGCCACCAAAAGCAAATAAAAAAAAAGTGACTATTCTCGCACAGAACCCTTACCACGCCATCTTAACTCACACTTGACCGTTATTTTGTAAAAGGAACGCATTTGCGGAATTTGCATAATTTTACCTAATACGGTGCCTAACGCCCACGCTTCACTTCAAACTAATAAAAAATACGAAAATGAAATTCTGTAGGTTTTGCGAGTTACCTACCTATTTATTGCGATACAACAAGCATAGAGCGAATGCAATGAAATAAGTTCCAAAATTTTTTTTATTTCGACGGGATTCGACCCTGCGCTACACCTACAACCCTCGACTAAGATTTCGCGGCTTAGTTGGTTAGCACATCCGTACTAAAGGTGAGGCGCGGGTTTGAGTCCCGACGAAATCGAACATTTTTGGGAACTTATTTCATTTCTTAGAGATATCGTGCAAGCACTAAAAACGAAAAATCCTAGGCAATGCAATGTTTGTAAAACATAAAGAAAACCAAAAATTGATTGCAAAAGGTTGCTTTTAGCTATAAGGCCGCCGATTGTACCTTACAATTTTACAGAAGGCGCCTTCCAATTTACAGCCCCTGTAATATTGCAAAATTTCTACAGACAAGTAACATTAGATAACTTCAGATAAATAATTCTCAGCAATTATAAACTTTACAAGCAAATCCGCGGGCACAACCTACCATGTTCATAAAAATCATATTTCATGTAACTCAATTTCTGTCTAACTTCACTCAAAATAATTCATTCAAAGCAAATTGGGCTTTGTACGTTAAATAACAGAGTTTTATTTCCATAATTTGCGAAACGACGTTCTTATGAATTTCGAGAGAGAACTTTGAATAAGGAACATGGTTGATTTGTACAATATTCTAATTTCGAACGTTTTTATTACCGACGCCCGCCATATTGTTTACCTTTTAAATTTTTTGCTTTCATTTCGCGCCTAAAATGATTTTGTGAATGAGTTTTTTGACAATTTAGACTAAAAATAACGTAATTTCGTAAGAAATATAAGTTAGGGATAGCGTCATAACTTTTACTTAGAGTTCGCGAAGTTGTTATTTTGCGATTCGGAAGGAATTGAATTGCAATCAAACTTTTGCAGAAAAGTGAATACGATTCAATAAATTTTAAGGGATTTAGTTTTTATTCGAGTTTGCTTGTTCGCTTTATTGACTGAGCGAGCGAAGCGTCTCTGCATCAACTACAACTAGCAAAAGTATGGATTCTGTTAGAATGTACGTACTCCTCTGCAGGCCGTATTTTACGACCGATCTGGACGAAACTTGGTGTACAGATTCTGCGATTTTTTAGAATTTTTCAGTCAACGGGTTTTTTTTAAAGGCTTAGTTCCTCCAAAAAAGGGCGAAAAGAGGCTATCGAATATCTCCGTTTTAGGACATCTAATTTCGATGATATTTTTTTAATTGAAATTGAAATCTAGTAGTTAATTTTAATTTGTTCTCATAAAAAAATGGAAAAGATCTGATGAGAATTTTCGCTATAACGAGCAAAATAGCTCTGCAATAATAATAAGCATGCGAGCATTTACCGTACAGCGCCATTTTACTACCGCGCGCCATTAAAACATCTTTATTTTTTAGAGAGTAGGTAATAAGAAAAACTAAAAAAAGAGAAAATTGATTTGCCTTATCCGGTAATTGAACCGGTTATTCTCTGGTAGTACCTACTTCGAAATTCCTCAGTGCCATAACGAACGCACCTCACTTGCACCCCACTCCACCTTAGCACCCCTCTTGCACCCCGCTCGCGTGCCACCCCCCATTACGTTATCGACACCCCTTAACAGGCGCGTTATAACCAATATTCACATATTTTTGGGTCATTCGACTACGAGTTGGTATTGTTGATTTAAGTACTAATCTCAATAAATTGTGGAATTATTTTTTTACCTGCTCAGAAATTTGTTTATTCGTTTCCCAAACATATGGCAAAAAGTACGTATTTGCAGGCGTACTAATGCGGGACGGATAACTATGGAATTTCATTTCTCATGCCTTTAACGGGATATAAATGGAAATTCATTTCTTACGTGTTATTTAATTTTCCTGAAATATCAGCCAGTTGCTACGGTTATTTTTATAACGACAAAAAGTTTTTACTCAGAATCCACCGTATGATATTACCTCTTCCGTAATCATAATCATTTATTATTCAATACTAGTTTTAAATTAATTCGATAATTTGACTGTAATTTTCTTTGTTAGTGAAGTCATAATTTTTATTCAATAATAATTATTATTATTATCGTGTTCGAAACAACAATTTAATAATAGAACGATGTGAAAATCACATACATGTATTTACTACCACTTGAGGTTACAATTTAAATTTACTTGAGTTATTTGGAAGATTCTTCAACGATGATTTCCCTCGAAGGTGTAGTATAAATCACTTTTCACCACTCCCGCTCGAAAACGGTACCTTTGCTGCTCGAAAACTGTGAGGAATGTAAAGTTTTGCTCACATGTGGCATAAAAGATATTATTCAACTTGAAAAAAGTAATTTGATTTCAGAATGTTGCACTAAATGTCGATGGTGTAATAAGTTATTGATAGGTACTCTACGGACGGCGTCGAAAAAAATAAAAAATTACGCAAATCTCTCGGGAGAAAGTGCGATTCCTACCTCATGTGTTTTAAGGCCCTCGGCTGCACGATAGGAATTGGGCACTTTCTCGCCTAGGTGTACAATGTACTATGGAATGCCATATCACCATTGACTTTTTTTTTTTAATTTAGAGGTAATTTAGATGGTAGAGTTCTGGACTCCATCGATCGTATGTTTCGAAAATAGGATACCAATTATCTCTGTACAAAAAAATCACACTACCTAACTGTGATTTTTTGGTATAGAGATAATTGATATAAATTTCAATGTTAAATATATTCAGTAGGTAGTTTGGAAGATACGGACATCCGGCGGAGTTGATTTGCGGAGTTGATATATTACCTAGTAAGGGCCATAAGTGTAATAATTCGTATAAAACTTCGCTTTGGTGTCCGCGCCAAGTCGGACGAAACGTCAGAATTACAACTAATCTCTTTCAATATGGCAATATGGCTCCTTTTGCTCACGTCAAATAAATGTTTGTTTGAAGTTCTATTTGACGTATGGGGATTCTAAGTACCTGGTACATATATAGTGATCTGTGATTCTAAGATAGTTAAAATAAAACTTCCAAGTATAAACAAAAACTAATTATTTTATGAGAACAGCCACATGGTCACTTAACAAGGTGATAAAACTTAACGACCTATTTTAACATCAACACGTTTCATTACCGTTTCCCATAGACTCAATATTTATGAGGAACCCTAAAAATACAGAGCAAAGAATTATCAACTTTATTACTATAACTGTAAGGTACAAACTCCATGCGTAGCTTTTTTATGAAGTCTGTAAAATCGATTACCAACTGTGGTGTTATTGAAATAAAAGTCATAGTCCCTTGTCTAGTGATCACTTAATTATTTTAGGTGAGAAAGTTGAAATGATGAGATGTTTGGATGTTTGTTACCTTTAAACTACTAAATGGAACGGGATGAAATTTCGCATAGATGTAGGACTAGGCCAGGAATAAAATTTGGGTCTTATCGCGAAGATGCGTTCGTTATTCATACTATAATAAAATCCGAACGTGGCTATGTCTGTCTAAACGCCTGAACCAATATTTATGAAATTTTGCAGCAAGATTAGATGATATCCCAGAAAAGGATAATAATAGTCTTCTTTAACTAATAAAATAGTCTTGCAGTGAGTGAATTATCTGATCTAAAATAAATTAAAAATTAGAAATACCGCGATTGAAGCAGCATACAGACACTAGTTTCATTTTAAATGCAAACGAGATGAGCCTTGACGTTATGGTATCATCATCAGATATGTCCATAGCTCCAGCTGTCACATAGGCCTCCCATACGACGCCACAAAGAGCGGTCCCGAGCCGCCTCCACCCATCCACCTCCTTGCGACCGCTACGATGTCGTCGGTCCATCGAGTTGATGGTCTCCCAGCACTCCGTGTCGCGTTGCATCGCGGCCGCCACTCGAGAACCTTTACTCTCCAGCGGTTACCAGTTCTGCGAGCTATATGACCTGCATCGCCACAGACTGCTAACAGGGTATTTACACCCATTTTAAGTGTCCTAATTAGATCATCGTAACTGATGCTTTAGTGCTTATGAACCACTAAAATACAATTATTTTATTTAATCGCTAAGTGCCCTAAAAATGCATTTAAAATTTGCAAGTAGTGAGCATAACTTGACGAAAACGCTGGACGCAGTCGACGCAATATAGTTACAGAGTCATGACGTCAGATGGCTGCGTGGTACCTGAACAAATGCGCAGGTGTTAAATAAAATAAATAAATAATGCTGGACAATTCATCAAATTACATCCATAAAGTTTCTGTGCTATCTGAGTTACAGCAGACAAATGAATACTTAACGTTCCTAGTTGGTTTCTAAATGACCATGACCCGTTCTATAGCATAGTAAAGCGTACATTACAAAACCGCGAACAAAATACCTACAGCATTATTGATAGATACCCGTAGCACTCCTAAACTTAATTGACTCTTAAATAAAACAACAGATTATTACCCAAATATATCTTTATTAAAACAAATAAAACAAATGATTACCCTTCAGGATATGACAGGACAACTAAAGAACCCACCCTGAAGAAGTCCCTCGTTAAGGGATGAAACGTTGGTGTTCTTCCAACACAAATAAGGTTCGTAGTTAACCCGCTTACATCCGTAATGAGGACAACTAAAATTACAAAAAAAAATCTAGTCGAAAAAATACATAAGATAATGAACAATATCTCGGAAAAAATTATAAACTATTCGTCGTACCTTTTGTGCCTCACATTACCGCGCGGAATCGAATTTGCGGCGCCGCGACTCGAGGTCCGCAGCGTGTCCGCGGCGGCAGTTTCGCATCTGTTTATTTCGATAGCCTTTTCTGTACTATGTTTTTAAGCTGTACATTTGACATTACCAAGTGTTCCAATGTGTGTTCCTATGGTTTAATAAATGAACTGAACTGTCTCGTACAACGGACGTCATTGCGAAACTCTTGCAGCGGCACCTACGATACCGCGCGGTAGTATGAGAGGTATCAAGAAGGCCTTTTACTCCATAGATGATTATATCAATGATGTTCATGCTTGGCCAGATGTCGTCCAGTTCCGCACCGACAATAGTATTATAGGAGAACAATCTTAAGCTTAGTTTTATATAAATATTGACCTGTATCTAAATCACATCATATTTAGACTTAGATAGGCGAATAATATTGTATTACATTTTAAGGATTATACAAACTTACTCGTGGTTTATTTTTCGCTTCTTCCACTAATGAACAAAAATTGGAGCGAACAAAATCAATAACATTTTGTTTCTTGTTTGATAATTACTATTTATAAAGTTGTTGGTTATGTATAAAATTTGAATTGTCTAAGTGCTTTTTTGTAAGCCTGAAGAAGTAAAGTTATTGACTTTTGACTTTTAGAGCGCTTTTACAGCAAGGTAGCATATTAGCATTTGCAGTTATAACCAACCTTACACTTTTGGGAGCCAGCACATGGCAAGTTGCCTTCCCATTCCCCATGTCCCGATGCGGATCTGCCGCCAGCGCCGCTTCGAGGCTGATCTGTCACGACACCACCACTCGGTCTAGGATCCCTTTGAGCACCTCCAGGACTATTCTTCCCGGGGTAAGCGTCAGCGAAGTGGCTCACGAGGAGAACAGCCACGAGAAGAGACAAAGACACACTGAGTTTCGACATCTTGTGGGTTGTCGTACGGTAAGGTGATGAGACAGATATTGGTCAGAGATTCTCTATTCACAGCTGAAAATAGATTGATGGTCTTCGTGTTGCGAGATTCTTATATACTACTGACAGCATGGATTTTCCTAAGCGATAACCTCGAGGTCTCACAATGTCATACGAAAGTCAAAACAGGATCAGAAGTGCCATCTTTGATAAAAAGAGCATTTCCGCCATTTTTTATAGATATATTATATCTATCATATTATTTATTCATAAAACATTGGTGACATAACTTGGTTAGTAGTGCCTTAAAGCCTATGTTAGGTTTGTCTAGGCACTGAGTTCTCCTTAACATTTAATGCACCTTGACTACTGTAGCTTACATATAATAATAATGACATTAAACTAAGCATTAAAATTGTTAATGTTGATGATAATAACCAAAAATAATCCTAAATCTTATACAAACTACTAATCTAAGCTAACAGTCTTGAGCATGAAAGATACACTCATAGGTCACACTCACTCATAGGTTTACAATTTACAATTACCTACGTATACATGAGTTCGTGCATACAACGTGAACCTAGCCACTTATCGCATTATTAGAATGTAAAAGATAACAAGGTTTTTATTTATTATAGTACTCTGGGTAATATCTAAGAAATTAATAAATCCCAAAAATTTACGATCTCGACGGGATTCGAACCCGCACCGTCGAGATCGTAAATTTTTGGGATTTATTAATTTCTGTAAAAGATAACTTAAATTTATCTTCACGTTTAACTATACTTCAATACTAATATCATAAATGCGAAAGTGTGTTTGTTTATTTGTTTGTTTGTCCTTCCTTCACGCCCTAACTAAGCAACCAATCGACTTGATTTTTGTCATGGAGTTAGTTGAAAGGATGGAGAGTAACATAGACTACTTTTTGTCCCATAAATCAGTTCCCATGGAATATAAATAACCTTAAACAACGCGTGCGAAGCCGGGAAGAAGCAGCTAGCATTTAAATAAATAGATATTATCTACACTAATTCTATAAAGAGGAAAGATTTGTTTGTTTGAATTGAATAGTCTCCGAAACTACTGGACCGATTTGAAAAATTCTTTTACCATTCGAGTCCTACATTATTCCTGATGAACATAGGCGATAGAATATACCCGTGCGAAGCCGGGGACCGCTAGTGTATTATTAAATATCTATCAATGTAATGTATTGTATTAATTATGTCAGTAATCTAGTACCCATAACACAAGCTCTGCTTAGCTTGGGGCTAGATAATGCTGTGTGAATTATCTATCAATAATTAATATTTATTTTTACTATGATTTAGGCATAGATACTAAGACTACTACATAGATACTAATTCAGTGCAAAGTTTAAGTGTCAGTGTAGATAATAAATAACTAAAAGGGCAACGGAATCCTTTTAGTAACCGATAAGTGCCAGCGCTCCGTTACGCCGAAATGAATAATTAATTTATCATTAGGGATATTACACAAGGGTGTGGCAAACGGGCGATTTTAGGCGCGTCGCTTACTCGTAAGTCGAGGCGAGGCCGAGATGGCATGTTTGCGCCAGCGGCGGCATTTTCAAAGGAGACATGCTCTCCCAATAACAATCATCATCATCCACAACCCGACCTAACCCACAGTCTCTTTTGCCACTTCACAAGATCCTGCGCAATCTTCGTCAATCTCATCCAGGTTCGCCCCGTGACGTATAATAACAATACATTTATACATACCATTATTGGACAAAGAGCCGTGAATATTTAAATTTAGATAGGTATACAAAAAATACAATACAAAAATCTTTATTATTAATCAGGAACATTTTACAGGGTACAGATGTGGGCTGACTACCGCAAAAGTTATCAACTGTGTGGCGGAGTCAGCGCCCTCCTCCGCGAACAAAATAATTAAGAGTGTTCTGTCTTAAAAGATAAAAGAACTAATTAAGAAGTTAGAGAATCTAAAAAGGTAAAAAATTATGTATAATTTATTATAAGTCATATAAGTAATTATTATACATTTACTAGTACATCTTGAACCTTCTGACTCGCGTCCCTCTATCAGTAGTTTCTTTCATCAAAGCCATGCAGAAAATGCAATTGGCTAAAATGCATGGCTTCTTTTTCTAGATTGATCAGCAATAAATAATCACGATCCTAGCATTGCAGGGTCGGAAGTATTAACATTGGGCAGTCATCAGTTTGTCGTTGAATTTACGAGAGTAAAGTCGTGTTTCTAGTGTCATACAAGAATAATTAGGAATAGCGGTAGAAAGACAGCTAAAAACAGATCAGATCATCAGCCCATAGAACCCTGTCAACAATCAACTCTTTCAACTCATTTTAACGTCCGACGACAAATAATAATTCTTCATCATCACTACTCCGACGTTGGTCCTCCATGGTCCAACGTCACATCAAACGACTCGCCTAGTGCGGACTGAAAAAATATGGAGAAAATATATGAAAAAAATATATATTTTTTCAGTACTTAATATTATCGAGTTCGTATCGCGGATAACAAGATTTTGGGATAATCTGTGATATTATCATGATACGGTTTATTATACTACCATTATAGATAATATTGACGGAGATTTGCCCCGGGGGTTTGACAGTGATTTTGTCGTCGGGCCACAGTTGTTGAAATATTGCCCGTATGTAATGTAAAGCTTATATCTCGCCCACCAGCAGCGTCTTGAATACTGCAGTGGGGAACAGTAATGTATGCAAGATTATTGACATTATGCGCACAGGTTTATCTTTACGGCTCATTCAAGTAAAAGGAAACGGAAGCTAAATTATTAGTCAAGTTTTCGTGTCATCATCACATAGATATACTGATGAACTTGCCTTTCTAAACAAGAATAAATTGCCATCATCACCACGCGTGGAGGGCCGGTTGGTGATATCAGTGGAATTGTTAGTAAAACCGGATTCGCGCACGAAGGGTTCCGTAAAACGGCAAAAAATCACGTTTGTTGTACGGGAGCCCCCTTAAATATTACTTAATATTATTCTGTTTTTCTGCAACAGTCTGCAGTTAGCTCAATTGTTTCAATCGTAAATACTAATTTTAATTTAATTCTATTTTTTATTTGAATGTTATTTTCTTTGTTAATCAAAGAATAGAATTAAATTAAAACTAGTATTTACAATTGAAACAATTGAGCTAACTGCAGACTGTTGCAAACAATCTACAATATATACCATCATCATCATCCGCAGCCGGATTTTACCCATTGCTGGGTGTAGACCTCCCTCAGTTTGTGCCATCCACCACGGTCCTGTGCTAACCGCCTCCATTGACAAATATATACCATTACGGATGAATGACCGGCGTCCAAACAAGATAATCCGTTCACAAAGGATGCATTAACTGTATAATTAGGATACCATTGATGTAGGTGCAGCGTGCACGGCTCACTGGACACGGTATGATCCAAATGTTATTTGGGTAATAGTTTCTACCCGTGGGTTTGCTTACGTGATAGATGCAAACCTAATATATTCTCAGGTCTGAACCACGGTGATAACAGGTGCAAATTCAGACTAGGTATAAAATACATACGTTTTTATATACATCATTAAGATGTTAACCTATACAGAGTGGTTTTTTGAGATGGAAGTGGATGGCCAAATTCGGACCTTTTTAGGGTTCCGTACCCAAAGAGTACCCCAAACGGGACCCTATTACTAAGACTCCGCTGTCCGTCTGTTCGTCTGTCACCAGGCTGTATCTCATGAACCGTGATAGTTAGACAGTTGAAATTTTCACAGATGATGTATTTCTGTTGCCGCTACAACAACAAATACTAAAAAACAGAAAAAAAAAACATTTAAGGGCTCCCATACAACAAACGTGATTTTTTTGCCGTTTTTATAGATAATGGTACGGAACCCTCCGTGCGCGAGTCCGACTCGCACTTTGCCGTTTTTATTTTGAGATACAATCCCATCTCAAAATAAAACCGGCAAAGTGCGAGTCGGACTCGCGCACGGAGGGTTGCGCCGGTTTTATTTTGAGATGGGATTGTAGGGCCAAATCGGAAACTATGTGAGTTAGAGATAAGTCGAAGTTTTCATTCCTGTCTTTGTTGACATAAAATATCTTGGATTCTAAATCGAGGTATGAATGGTATCATAATTAAGTATACCAGTGTATGCATCCTTTGTGTACGGATTATCTTGTTTGAACGGCGGCCATTCATGCGTTATGGTAAATTCAGACAGTGTCCTACTCATCACGATATCTGTGGACATTAATGATGCGATCTACGACGCCTTGTGTGAAGAGGATAGGCATAGGATTTCGCGTTCATAGGAGCGGGACAGCTAGTGGATGTCGCTCTTGAGCGATAAGACCGCCCATTGTCACATATTCTTACTTCTTTTATCTTTGTCTGTAATATTAATTTATGTGTGCAATAAAGAATTTTCTATCTATCTATTTTTAATGTAAATATGTATGTAGGTTACTTCACTACACTTAATATATGTATGTAGGTACATGACATTATGTACATTTCGGAGTTAAAACCTTATTAATCCTTTGCAATGCGCCTATTCTACTCTATGTGAATCTCAAGCGTCTATGTGTTGATGTTGGATCAATTCTACAGGAGGACAGAGAAGAAATGGAAAAGATTCAGATAAGTGCCTAGTAGAGTTTCCGTAGCAGATTGGTACAAGAAGGTCATAGAATCCATGTAAAAGCGGTCTCGCGATTCGTGTAGATAGAAGCCCTAGCCTGGGTCTGTGTTTCAGAGCTGTATTTCTATCTGGCATTACCTAAATACGCCCGCAGTTAACAAATAATGAACCTACTCCGTTATACATGTATGTATTATGACAGCGGAGTCTTAGTAATAGGGTCCCGTTTTACCCTTTGGTACGGAACCCTAAAAATAACCGCACCCGCTGCCCACTGAAAACAACACACCCCTACACTGCAAGATACAACCTCCTTCAAGCTACGAGACCAGAATACACAAATCAACCCGTTCTCCACCCACAAACAGAGAAACGTATATTTTTATGAAACACGACAATCTTGTGATATATCAAAGCAACGCCCACGGCCACGTGCGAGTGTGAGCGGGTTGACAAGCGGCACACGAGACTGACATCTATCATGCAAGAGTTTGAGGTGTGGTGTGAGTGTGAGCGGGAAGGCAAAACACTCGCGCCATACCCTTATCAACTTTTTCATGTCATCGTGTTTGGTACGATACGACCGACAAGAATTCATCGTGCAAAAACTAAAGCTCTGCGCACATAGATCTAATTTCGGTACCTCCCAGTACAAAAATGTGCAATCAAATATAGGCTCTCGTTATGTTAAGATACATTTCACTCTAAAAAGATGGTTTCCTACAAGGTTCAAGGTTCAAAAATGATCCGCAAGCTGTCTGTCATAGACACACAGTAACACAACACAACCCACACTCACACTTAGCTACATTTCATTTATACTATTAATTTTTGCATGTAACTTTTAATTGATGTTTAAATTAGGCACATAAATTTTACTCATTTTAGAGTTATTAAAACTAGATAGAAGGAAAAAATATTACGATAAAACGTAATATTTTTCCTATACTTCTCGTGTTTTTATGTTGAAGAAACCAAAGAAAACATGTGGAATTTTATGTAATGCGAGTTTTTAACCACGGGAATCCCGTGAGTACTGAGATCTAGTCCTAGTTTGACAAGCAAACACGCTAGGTTCACCTCTTAATGGCAATATGGTCTATATTGCCAATAAGACGACCTCTGTGGCGCGGTGGGCGAAGGTCCGCCTGCGACGCAGGAGGTTGCGAGTTCGATTCCCGCCTTGGGACAAATATTTGTACGATCTGCAGGTATTTGTTCCGGGTGTTCTGGTCGTTTTCTATGTATAATAAAAAAATATCTATCTATGTAATCTATTGTTTTATGTATATCAGTTATCTAGTACCCATAACACAAGCTCTGCTTAGCTTGGGGCTAGATAATGCTGTGAGAATTGTCCAGCATTATATTAAAAAATAAATAAAAAAAGCCTATAATAATATATAGACCATATTGCCATTAAGAAGCGAACCTAGCGTGTTTGGTTCGACACAATTCTGCCAGTGTCAAGTAAAGGAAAATAATTGTAATTCAAGTATTATGAGTCATTAAATTATAAAAATTATTTGTTTTTTTCACCAGAACCTAGTTCGTTATCCAGCAGTTAGGGAGCCACGTGCAGGTTGGTTTGGGAGACGAGGTGTTGGAGTCCCTCTTACACCCCAAGTGAATATTTATAGACGCCCCTTTTGACAGATGTAAGCGCGGCCGATGCCAATCAGACAATCTGTTAGCCAATCAGCACTTAACGACACGGCTGCTCGCTGACAGTTCTGGCCCGAATTAGACCTAGAGCGCTTTTCACGAAACAAGTCCCACGGAAAAAATATATATTTCAAAGCTCAATTCACTAATCTCCTTCGGTCGCACTGCCGACAGCGCCACATCCAGGGGACTTCTTTCGTGAAAAGTCCTCTAGTCATAATATTTCGGGATGAGGCCCGTCTCTTCATTACGATAGTCACACACGCCTCTTGTCTCGGAGACTAGTCGCCACGGAGTATCTCACATACATTTAAATGGAGACTTGCACACTACCAATAACGGTGTTATCCTACGCGTTCGCTACTAGTCTCGCGATAGCCGACATTCTGGTCGCCCGCGCGGCGCGCCTCCTAATAGTTTTGAGTCAGCGGAGCTTGTTGTGAACATAGAATTTATGCAAGAAATTTAAAAAATATCGTTGACTGTGACTAAGTAAATGTAGTGGGTACCAGAATGCACCGAGGTGCATTTCTGAATATGATGAGGTTATTCTCGCCGAATTCGACCACGGTGGCCAGTCCGAATGGATGCTATATGCGCAGGCCATTAAAGTAGTGTACATACGCTTGTACACTACTTTAATGGCCTGCGCATAAGCAATAGAGTGTTCCGTGTTCGTACACACGAACACGGAACACTCTCTATTCCCTCACTTTCAGAGAGAGAGAGAGAGAGGTCAGGCGCAGGAGCAACGGATTAACGAGCTGCTGATAATGAAGCTCCCCTTAACAACACCACAAATAGCAATCCTGAGTCAGTTCAGTGTAATGTCCAAATAAATCTTTTGACAGAAGATAATTGTGACAGATCAAAGTGCAGAAAACTCCAGCCGATCCCAATCAGAGCCCTAATCTGACGCGCTACGATCCGCTGACAATCGCACCACACCTCCATTTATATTTTACGTCTATTTATACTCACGCCTGAGTCTGAGTACAGATGGGTTAAAGTTATGGCCGAAATTAACCCGTGACTTTACGGGGGTTATTTTAGATTTAGAAGATAATGTTTTATTGGTTCTGTTTGTTTTGTCTACGGTTCGTCCGAATGGAATGAGCTGGAACGGAATTCAGGTAATTTACGTATAAAATTCTGGTCCTTCACGTATAAGGTAATTTGCGTATCAGATATTTTGCGTAATTTTAGCATCCTGGCCATTTGCGTGATGGAATTCAGGTAATTTACGTAGAAGTAAATTACGTAAAAAAATCTAGTCCTGGTAATTTGCGTTTCTGGTACTATGCGTCTGAATGCCGATGCCGGCGAGTGCTCATGAAAATAGTCCAATGCTAAGTTACAACTTTAGGTACCTACCTACCTAGTGAGTATCTGGCACAGGCCAGCGCATCAGCATTGCCATACAGCGGGGCAATGCAGCCAGCGTCTTGGGCACGCGCGCGACTGGTATTGATATGGATCAGCTGAGCTACCTGTAGCACCTGCACCTGTACAGCTCAATTGTAATTACTAGTTTTAATTTAATTCTATTATTATACCCCTTGCTGGTACTGTGTCATCTTAAAAACATTACCCACCTCCGCAGTCGGGTACAAAGTGCAAAAATTACCTGTAACAGAAAAAACATTCAATTAAATACCGCCAGTGTTGCCACCTTTCACGTTTTAGCGTACAATTAGCATTTCTCGTGTGAACAATGAGTGTTGCTCGCTAATTATTCCGTTTGCTGAGTAAATACTGACCGTTATATTAATACAGGGTGTACTTACACGGTGGGTTAAGGTTGTGGTCATAGTGATAGCGGTGAGCGGAGCGGATTTTATTAAATTTTAATTTAGTCGAATTATTGCAAGTGAACTCAAGATCACAAAAAGCGGCTGTAACTATGACGAAAACTTAACTTAAGGTGTTAAAAACGAAAACTGCCCTCAATGCCTCCATAAAAATCGGGTCCAGTTTTCGTTTTTAACACCTTTACTGCGATGACCATGGGGTCATCGCATGGTGTTGACCCCATGGTGACAAGGTGTTACACAAAAGGAAGAGTGCTGCCCTTTGGTGGACTTAGTCGCCATCTAAGGGAACTGGAGGGGTCGATTCTTACGCCGCGACCGCCAAGCCACATGGCCGGAATCGAAACCGCATCCTCCTCCGCGCCACACAGGTCGTCAAATTATATTTTATGCGCACCTATCGATTATAACTTAGTTATTTTTAGTTTGCATCCCGCTCAAGCCAACCTAATTCAACCTTTATTTCAATAACATTACGTCTAAAATTACCTCCATGTCCTCATTCCCATAAGGTAAGATGAATGACACGAATTGAACCCACCAAACAAAAGTTTAACTTATTTCGGAACCAGATTCTTGTGAATAATGAACCTTATTACAAGGGAGTAGAGACGAGTATTGTAGTGTGATCTGACAAAAGATCCTATAGTCGGGATAAGTCACGACAACACATTTAGCTTCGGTATAAAGCGCTCTCATACTACCGCGCGGTACCGTAGGTGCGGTGCCGCAAGAGTTTCGCAATGACGTTGTCCGTTGTACGAGATGCGGAACAGATGCGAAACTGCGGACGCGCTGCGGACCTCGAGTCGCGGCTCCGTAAATTCGATTCCGCGCGGTAGTGTGAGACGGCCGTTACTAACAAAGGAAAATAAGTGTACCTATGCCTGTTCGTCACATGACCAGTTCCAGTTTAAGGGATGGTTGATATTTTAAGATTTTAAGTTGTATTTGAATTGACGTCAATTGGGTTACGTTAAAACCTTTTTCTCCGTAATCTTTTTACAAAAAGTTTTAAAAAAATCACATTACATAATCTCAGCGATACAAGGGAGGTCCCCTTCGTTTCAAAATTGAAATAAAATCTATTTTAAAATATAAGAATCATATTTTAAAGGTTCCGTACCCAAAGGGTAAAACGGGACCCTATTACTAAGACTCCGTTATCCGTCTGTCCGTCTGTCACCAGGCTGTATCTCATAAACCGTGATAGTTAGACAGTTGAAATTTTCACAGATGGTGTATTTCTGTTGCCGTTATAACAGTAAATACTAAAAAACAGAATAAAATTTATAATTAAGGGCACTATAGATACTCATACAGCAAACGTGATTTTTTTGCTGTTTTTGCAGATAATGATACGGAACCCTTCGTGCGCGAGTCCGATTCGCATTCATCCGATTTTATTTCTTTGTTACTACCGTTTTCTCCTAAACTAAATAACAATTCAGGCATAATAAATTTCAGGCATTTTGGGGCTTAAGGCATTTTGACTTTCAGATGATATGGTATGTTGCTATTTTAACATAAAGTCGTAAGTGCAGGTCGGTAATTTTACATAAAGACCTATGTCCCCGGACCGTATTTTTTATTGTCATCACCGTATTAAATAATAGAATACCAAGGGAAACTTCGGTTTATTTTTGCAAATAAATATCGCAATTACCAGATAATAAGCAAAAACTTGATTTTTGCGCGTACACCGCTCTGCTCTGTCCCACTTTTATATACCTACGCGAAATCATATGCTGAGGAGGCGATGACGCCATTTTGTGAAAAAGATAGTTTCACAAAATGTAATTCATCGCCCCCTTAACATTTAGTAAGACCCTACAAATGATTACTCTGAGGGATACCAACTTTAATCCAATCAGCTAAAGATAGGCATTCATTATATTTTTACGCTTGCGAAGTCCAGATTAAATTAATTAAGGATAAATTGAATGCTGAATTTTTAAGGATGATTAAATAAGTTTTTTAGGATTTATATTAAAAAAGTGCCTTGTTTTGAAGTTTAATTAAAATCTGTATAATTAATTAAGTTAATCAGTACAATAAGGTCAAGGTTTTAAAAATAATTTGATATTTTAACTAAAAGCAAAAAAACAAGAATTTCTTTATATTTATAGTATTTTTATTAAATACGGTAATGATAATAAAATAATCTTGGGTTTAATAGTTTAGGAGAAAAACGGTATTAACTTAGAAAACAGATGGTACTTTGCACAATTATTTCTGACATATAAAATAGTTTTTTTTTCATTTTTGAAACGAAGACGCGACCTGCCTTGTATCCCATAGATTGTTGTGTATTTTTCGAACCTTTTTCGAGAAAGATTATTAAGTATTTCTGACATCTAAAATAGTTTTTTTTTTCATTTTTGAAACGAAGGCGACCTGCCTTGTATCCCATAGATTGTTGTGTATTTTTCGAACCTTTTTCGAAAAAGATTACTCAGAAAAAAGGTTTTAACACAACCAAATTGAAGTCAATTCACAGCATCAACGCCTCATTATTGTCGATCGAACGAGAGCACGCGCTCACCAATACACACTCGTGCCCAGTCTGTCCCGTTGTTGCGAGACGGGAGTGTGATTCCGCCATTACTTTAGCACACATTATGCCCACTGTTGAACATGCCTCCCTTAAACATAAGGTATTACCACGCTTGGCAGGATAGGATCATGGAATCACAACGCCTGGCAAGCGGATTGATGATCACAGTGTGGGTTCAAAATACACAGAAGCTTCGAATTCAACTTATTTCTGAAGAATCCGGCGACAGCTGCTCGCAACTTCAATTCGTGAATTATGACGTTCCGTAATACCAAAAATGATGACTGAAAACTTTTAGTATTTTCGACATTCTGTTGTTATTCTGTAACTACACAATATAAGCTATATTCCTTAACAAACAAAACGTAAGATATTGTTGTTTTTAATACAAAACTAATAGGACGAAAACAGGTCATTTTCGACGTAAAAATATTCAAAATTCGATTTTGCATATTTTTGCTTACATTACATTATAGGTGTGTATTATTAAGAAAAAAACAACCAGGGACCTAGATATATACTATTCGAATGCAAAAAACAACATGATATATTGGAAATATGCTCGAATTACAAATCATTTTGGTAGTACGCTTGTATGGGCAAATCATCATCCGCAGGCCTCTTAATGGCGCCGCTTGCTTTTCGCTACGACTCTGTGTCATTAAAGTTGGACGCAGGTTGGCGCGAGATTCTTTTGTGGTTTTTTTTTCTGCGTTCCACAAGCAATATAGCTATGAAATGTATAAGAGATATTGTGTTAATACGTAACTGGTTCCGGTTCATCCATGCTTCTATATCCAAAAGTTGTACTTTTATCTATATCTATATATTTTATTTAAATCTCAGTTTTTAAATCTCGCGTCAAGGAGTTTTTCCTGTCAGAATAGTGAATTAGTACATAATATTTATTTATTTATATAGTATATTTTAGTATATTATAAATATTTTATATGTATATCTAGTTTATGTGTTTATTAGTTTAACTTTAGTACACCCCCTGCCTTTCTTAAATTCACACAATTCTTTCCATCCAAAGGTTGCCTGGAAGAGATCGCTTCTAAGCGATAAGGCCGTCCATTGTACTTGTCTCATGTAATGTCTTTTTGTAATGTTCTTTTTCTGGTGTACAATAAAGTGTTTTTGTATTGTATTCTATTGTAGTGTATATTTTATTTATTTATTTATTTCAGTATACGATGACCTATGGCGCAGCGGGTGATAGGCTTAGGCAATCTAAAACGCAGAAGGTTGTAGGTTTGCTTCCCACCAAGGGCCACCCATAGCAGTACCAGGCTGGGACAATCTTTGTCCTACCCACTTTTTTTCTGAGAAACCTTTCTCTTTTGCATGCGATGCGGCGACCAAAAATAAATACGAGTACCAAAAATCTTTCTAAGATTCAATGCCGACCATCAATACTCGTGGTTTTTCCTTATACCTCCAAAGCGAACCTTTTAAATAGGTTTCTTTACTACCAAACTTAGCTCGCATTTCTGATTAAATATTATACCTGAAGGTCCAAAGGTTCCTTTTAATAATTAAGTAGAATTACTTAAAAGGGTCGAGCCAGGGTTGAAATAAGGACCTAAATTCAAAAGTAAAGTTGACTTAGTTTCAACTTATAAGTAAGTAAATGTTAAGGCGTATATAAAGGCAAAAACACGAAAATTAGGTGTTTTTGAACCCGTTTTCTGACAAAAATATTGATTGTGGAGCTTTGAAATGTATATATCCTGTAACAAATATCTTGAAGGAGTTCTTGGCGGCCCAAATGTTTGCCGTTAATTATAGTTTAGTTGTTATAGTGTTAGTTATAGTGTGTTTAGTTGCTTCGAACCCACTTTTTATCGGTGTCTCAAATTCGATCAGTACCAAATTCAGTGTAGTAATTCACATCGTTCATACCTATTTCTTAGCGGTCCATTATCGTCGAAAAGCAGTCAAAATAACGATAATAAACGTAAAAACGTATTTTTGCCTACAAAATCTTTGATACAAACCTGACCAGTTACCTAACCGCAGAGGATCGTATTATTTGGTTGATTAGGGCACTACATGGTATGCTGAATCGTAAACAAGCACTCTTTGCTGCATATAGGCGCGCGGAAATGTCCAAGGTCATTTGCCTTACTATTCGCCTTAAGAAGACAGTGTTCATGAATATCTGTGATTGCATTCACTACCGAGCCACGGCGATGCGACACGCAGGGGCGGCGCGCCGCGCTGCCACACGGAGCTGGAGAACGACTTCTTCATCTTAGGCCGTGAAAGTGTTAACTAGTGTATTTAGGGTTCGACACGGGTGCGCGCGAGATTCAAATTGTTTTGTGGTTTTTGATTTTTTCTGCGTTTTACAAGCAATAAAACTAGCGGAAAAGTAATTTGCCGCAAATCGTTAACTATTTTCTATGAACTCATGATAAAACTAACATTGATTCATTTGTATTTCGAAAGCATTTAGGAAAATGTTGATTTTTAGCACAAAATCTCATATTTTTCCAAATGCCCCAAAATATCAGTGTATTTTTTAAATCATTTTATTTAAATCACTGATTTTAAATTGACTTTTTTAAATCATCTCAAACCTGCATTATTTATTTGAGTATTTTGTTGAGGTTTCCCAGTTCAATTCCTACCGAGTTCAACAACCTCACTTACATAATTCTGCTCGAAATATGCAAAGTACTATAATGTAACCATACTTTGACAGTTATGCAACTATACTGGGTTCTAAAATCAAAGATATTTTTTGTAAACAATGTGGTTACACTGGTTACAAAACCGAAGACATATTGGTTGATAGTATTTTAGGACACTTGAATGATCGCAACAAATCGCAGACGTCCCAAACGATTTTTCATACAAGCATTCATTCATCACTAGTTTCGACCGTCGGCTTCGCACGCGTTGTGTCTATGGAAACGCTTATAGGTTATTTCTATCCCATAGGAACTGTTTTAAAACTGCTGAACGAATCGGGCTGAAATTTTACATACAGGTATAGTGTATTTATTTATGCTATACATATTTATATATTTTTATTATTCTGTAAAATATGTAATGTAACACTACCTACCATAATTGTTGTCCACACTACTCTAAGGTTAGCAGGTAGAGAATGTTATCTAGCATTATGCTCGCCCATGTACAACTTTTGTGCCATAAAGAAAATTACAATCGAATAATAGAATTAAATTAAAACGAGTATTTACAATTGAAACAATTGAGCTAACTGCAGACTGTTGCAAACAATCTACAGGTAGCTCAACTACAATAAAATATATTTAATTATATTCTATTATAACGTTTCTCTAGCATTGATATTGTAACTGATCTGTGATTACAAAAAAACCTAAATCTTAATACATAATGTTTGTTTACAATAAATATCTTGAATTCTAGATCACAGCACGACTGCATTATATCTATATTATTTCACAAAGCTTATTGCAATTGGACGAGATAAGCTTTCTGAATAGATACTATTTTAGCAATATAACCGAGGAGATTGTTTCAACTGTCCCACGATCTTCATAGTATACTAACTCTTGTTCCTTGAGTTACTAGGAAATGCCTTGGACTAGGTTCGCGATATTTACTAGAAAATAAATAAAATAAAGGTGGTGTGTAGCGCCGCGACCGCGACCGGAGACCGAGACTAAATATAGAAACAGGAGACCGCGACTGGTAGTTGTCATTTAGCTTTGTGCGGGCGCCAGTTCGCGCAGTGGCAGAGACGCGAGACCGAAGACATAGAAAATTAGTTTTCCGCTAATTTTATTGCTTGTGGAACGCAGAAACAATGAAAAACCACAAAGAAATTAATCTCGCGATATAGATACATCAGGAAAATTAACAAATTAAACCGATAACTATCTCTCTCTTTCTTTCTAAATTAATAAATAAACTAATAATAAAGGACAGGAGACTCCCGCTCCGGGTCATTCTTGGTGCAAAGGATTGCCATCGCTATTCAGCGAGGCAATGCTGCAAGTGTTATGGGCACCTTTGCACCGGGAATGGTCAGGGGCGGGTTATTTAATGAATGACTAATTTTTATACTGCGTAGTTAATGTTAAGTGCAGTATTTGATGTTAAAATAAAGGTATTTCATTAAAATTCCACGCAAAATATGAGACAAGTCGAGCGTACCTACTACCTACGATTTCGTACAATGTCGATAACCATTGGCGACCCTAACGAGGACGCCCTTAGGGATAAAGCGGCAAGTGTGAGTGTGATACAATCTTTAGGGTTCCGGATAGGGAATTAGGGATAAGCTTGGGTCTTAACGATTTCGTTGTGGCTATGGTTCAAGGTTTAAACAATTATGATCTGTATTTTGTATGACTACGACGGTATTTTAAAATGATTTTTATTTTGACAAAAAAAAATTATTATCATCTGTTAAGTTTTAGCTATACTCAGTTATTATGGTATTTTTGGAGCGAAAAGAGAAAATACGAAATTTTGTGCTAAAAATCAACATTTTCCCAAAATAAATACAAATGAATCAAAGTTTATTTTTTCGTTACTTCATAGAAAATGGTTTGCGATTTGCGGCAAATTACATTCTTGCTAGTTTTATTACTTGTGGAACGCAGAACTACAAATAAAATTTAAATTCGCGCCAACCAGCGACGAACCACCTTACATCACATAACCCATCTGTATTGATACACCCCAAAAATATCACCCTACTGAGAAGTCACAAAACCTGTGTCTGATAATATTTACACACCAAAAACATTACCCTTCTACACAGTCTGGCGAAAAAACACAATCTCTTTGAAGCTTCCTTTAAACACACACGCGTATAACCCTAAACCAAAACCGAGCTGCAATTCGTATTAATTAGGAACTTCAAACGATTGCCCGCCGGCCAGAGGACCCCTAATATTTTGCAAATATGTACAGGCGGGTTGTAAAGTGATCCGGTTAGTAACACGGCTTATGTCCAGCAGTGGACTAACATAGGCTTATGATTAATGAATGATGATGAATACGAAAAAAACATGAAGGTCTTTATATCTGTACTATAAGATTCGGTCCGACAAAAATAATCCGACAAAAATAATAACGAGCCGTAAGATACGCTGGAAAATGGCGTCTCTCTCATTATCACGAAACCTCAATAACCTTATAAAATTCGAAAAAATAATAGAAGAAAATATGATTAAAATACTACCTACGCACTTTCGACCCCGACAGTACCCATACGGTACCCACACACACTCGTACCTTTGTACCTCCCGATTCAAGTTTTTAATTAGACGCGGTATCGATTCTGCTTACCGAATCGTATTGCAAATTTAATATTTGCTTGGTTGGTAATATTCCTTGTTATTTTAATGGTTGAATACTGTGAAACACGTAATTCCAATATTTGTTTGTGGGTAATTTTGTAAGATTATTGCTTTAGTGGGACCATGGCTAGGTAAATACTGTTTAAAAATATTTTGTTACTACCTAGTTTCTGCCCGTGGCTTCGCACGCTTTGTTTCTATGGAAATGTTTAAAGGTTATTTCTATCCCATGGGAACTTATCTATCTATGATAAAAAGCCTATGATTGATACAAAAACTTTTTTTTTAAAAAGTTGTTCAAAAAAGTAAAAAAGTTGTTTTTAGAAAAAAAAACAGTATGGTAACCCAATAATAATTCCAATAATTCAAAAACATCCGAATAATTTCAATAGAGAAGATGGTTGGAGAGTACCTGCTGCTTGGGATCCAGTCCTACATCGAGTCAGGTCCCACACCCAGCAATCCATAGCTACAACCCATCAAGACACTGTTAGTGATTACTGCGTACATACGGAACGTTATAATTAAAGTTGTATAATTGACGGTAGATATGCAAAATTCAAATTACTTGTAAAGACAAATGTCACCTCAGTCTGCCTGTGACCATGGAAGCTGAAAAGCCTCCGAAACGTCAGGTTATAAACAAAATATAAAATATACGCGATCAATCCGGTTAAAACAGTGTTTTATTAAGGTAACCCATGTTAGAGTCTCCCTCTATACAAAAATCTTCAAACCTCTTGGTTTAAGCATGAATTTATTTTTGGTTGATTGGCTTTGTTTTAATCACAGATTTAGGTACAAATTATGTAATTTATTTCTATATTATTCAAAATTATTTACTTAATCTGGGGTGTCATCTTCGCTGGAATGGCTCTATAGCCATTGGCTTACAATGAGCGCAAAATCTGCTAGCTAAATTACATGCAGAACCTAGAAAATATATAGACCTCGATTTATATTTCACGTCTAACGTGCCACCTTAAAAGCCACCTTCAAAGGATTAGCAAGCTGAAGTGGCAGTGGGCTGGCCATATCGCGAGAAGAACCGACAACCGCTGGGGTAAACGTGTTGTTGAGTGGAGACCGCGACTCGGCAAACGTAGTGTAGGACGCCCTCCGACCAGTTGGGATGACGATTTGCGAAAGTCTGCTGGCAGATGCTGGAGGCGGCAAGCTGAAGACAGGGCGCCATGGCGCTCATTAGGGGAGACCTATGTCCAGCAGTGGACGCTGATATAGGCTGATGATGATGATGATGATGTGCCACCTTATATAAGTTTTTTGTAAAATGAGTAACTTTTCGTTTCGGCCAAAATCTTCAAACAATCAATTGTCGTTTTTGGATGAATAGTAACCCAAAAAATTACATTTTGGGCCCGCGCGCCTATATGCAGCAACGAGTTGTTTGAGATTCAGCATACCATGTAGTGCCCTAATCAACCAAATAATACGATCCTCTGCGGTTAGATGACGTGTAACTGGTCAGGTTTGTATCACAGATTTTGTAAGCACAAATACGTTTTTACGTTTAATATCGTTATTTTGACTCCTTTTCGAAGCTAATGGACCTCCAAGAAATAGGTATGAACTATGAACTATGTGAATCACTACACTTAATTTGGTACTAATCGAATTTGAGACACCGATAAAAAGTGGGGTCGAAGCAACTACACACACTATAACTAACACTATAACAACTATACTATAATTAACGGCAAGCATTTAGGACTTCCAAGAAACTCTTCAAGATATACATTTCTGGATATACAAAGCTACGAAAGCAACAGTCAATATTTTCGTCAGAAAACGGGATCAAAAACACCTAATTTTCGTGTTTTTGCCTTACGAGTAACGTTTCGTTTCCTTGCCGTAAAATACTTGTCAACGTAATTTTGTCTTCCAAACCGAGGTTTTATACCTCGAGTTTGTACAAACTCTATCATAGTTTTGCTTTGAAATTGTAAACTTTATCCCGGTGGAATACGAACCATTCAAAATTCATGAGGAAATTAGCAATTCGTATAAGATAAGACGCTGCATCTAAACATATATGATAGAATTTGTAGGTTTGTAAGTTCGCAACGGATACATTCCGGAACTACTGTAGTATTTGACTGAAAACCAGCGCTCTAGTCCTGTCAGTTTGATTATTAAAAGATATTGGACCCGTATTTTTATTTTGTCAATCAAACAAAAAATGACATATGCAATAAATAATTTTAAACTTACGCGATCTGAACACATATTTGTGAATACTATTTAACGGGTGTTTATCGCATTTATTTACCTTATTTTCCCGACGTTTCGACAGG
The DNA here is from genome assembly GCA_947086465.1 of Eupithecia exiguata. Classification (NCBI taxonomy): domain Eukaryota; kingdom Metazoa; phylum Arthropoda; class Insecta; order Lepidoptera; family Geometridae; genus Eupithecia; species Eupithecia exiguata. The sequence continues at coordinate 6,187,608 of OX352253.1, forward strand.
TTTACACACTGTCGTGGTCACGGGATGACTGATATTTAAGGGCAAAAAAAAACACGTTTTTTGTATGGGACCCATACAAGAAACGTGATTTTTTGCCGTTTTTAGGGTTCCGTACCGAAAGGGTAAAAACGGGACCCTATTACTAAGACTTCGCTGTCCGTCTGTCCGTCTGTCCGTCTGTCACCAGGCTGTATCTCATGAACCGTGATAATTAGACAGTTGACATCTCGTAGAGTGAAATTAATTAGATTTTCCTAGAAAATCAGCATTCGTTTTGAAATCGACCAAGACATTTCACAAACAGGGCTGAAACGACGATCCGGCGGCGACATGTACCATGTGACCGAAGTCAGGACAAAAGCTAGTTACAAATATTACACTTTTAAATGATGAACAGAATATTTTCCTCTCGATCGTGTAAACAAATCAAATATTCAATTCGATCCTGAACCGTATTCAAAATCTGAATAACCTTTATTTCCATGACAAAAAAGGTTATACAATACAGAGTTGCTTTCACATTTCCAATATTAGTTACGTTTTCTATTCCCACTTCCCGATTGGACGATACGTGTCGAGACCACCAATGGCAGGAGACAGCTCCCCTATTGGACAATACGTGTCTAGACCACCAATAGGAAGTAGGTTGGAGACCGGAATTCCCCGATCGCCATCGTTAGAACGGTCCGTGCGGAAGGACAGTGTTATCGACTTATCTGTGGACGCGTTTTTTTATATTCGGAAAAAAATGAAGTTGAAATGATGATAGATGGTGAAAAAACCATGAATTTATCGATCAAAACCATGTTTCAATGAATAAATTACGATAATTCCACTCTAAATTATAATTTTCAAACCAAGAAACAAAACAGAGCCTCATGAAAAAATTAAAATGAGACTCATTTTCGAGAATTTACGATACTAGGCCTCTGGTCTTGGGCTCCAACGATGGCGTTTTGTGCTTCCGACGCAAATATTGAAGAGATAGTAGAACAATTAATAATGCTGGACAATTCACAAAGCATCTTATCACCCCAAACTGATCAGAGCTTGTGTTACTATAATATTTTTACAAACAGAAATCACCAAGAAATCCCAAATTATCTGAAATAAAAATAAACCATTTTAAACTTCAAAAATACAATAATAATGTAAGAGTAAACGTAAAACGACCACGTATATTAAGAAAAAGCCTAGAAACTTTTCAAGAAATTAAAAAATGATTGATTTTTATAAATCCGTAAAACAAGTTGATTCCCTTGTGAACTAAGCCAAGCATGTGTATGTTTCGTAGCATCCTGTATATTGCCACTGTGGCCTGTGCTTGGCTGCCTGTATCTTGTCAAATACAGCACAAAAAGCGACAAGAAATATCATTACTTCACCAACTGTACAAATTCTACAATAATTGAAAAGGGATAAATTGGCACTTAAAGACCTGACCACGTCCTTAGCGGTAGGGAGGGAGGTTATATTCTTGCCAAGAAACGTGGGTTTCGATAGGACTTAAATTAGGTTAAGTATCCTGCATTATCGATGGTAGGAACAACTTAATGTGGGCAATAAACGTTAAATATTGGAGGTGTAAGCAAAATACTTTTTAAAAAGTCAAAAAGTCAATAACTTTATTTCTTTAGGCTTACAAAAAAGCACTTAGACAAGTCAAATTTTTATAAATTCTAATTCATTTATTATTCTTATTCATTCATTTTATAAATTAGAATTTATAAAGCACTTAGACAAGTCAAATTTTTATAAATTCTAATTCAAAGCTTTATAAATAGTAGTATATATACTATATATACTACTATTTATAGTAGTATATATACTCTATAAAGCTTTGAATTAGAATTTATAAAAAAAAAAAAAAAAAATCTAATTCAAAGCTTTATAAATAGTAGTATATATACTATATATACTACTATTTATAGTAGTATATATACTCTATAAAGCTTTGAATTAGAATTTATAAAAATTTGACTTGTCTAAGTGCTTTTTTGTAAGCCTAAAGAAATAAAGTTATTGACTTTTTGACTTTTTAAAAAGTATTTTGCTTACACCTCCAATATTTAACGTTAATATATATATTAACAGCTAAACAGTCTGCAATTAAATTTCGGTTAGGAAGTAGATTGTGAAACCGAGGATGAATATTATACGAACAAAATGAATAACATTTTGCTTCTTATTTGATAATAATTACTATTTATAAAACTGTTTATGTATAAAATTTGACTTGTCTAAGTGCTTATTTTGTAAGCCTAAAGAAATAGAGTTATTGAATTTTGAATTTCTAGAAAAACAACGCGTGCAAAACCGTGGTCAGCAAAGCAGCGAGGCCACAGTATAAATTAAATAACGTAAGTAGTTTCAATTTGATTTTTGTAGCAACGTAAATGACAAAAAAATAAGGTTTTGGTTTACAAAAGCTGCAAACAATCTACAGGTAGCTCAACTGATCTATATCAATACCAGTCGGAAACCTTCCCAAGACGCTGGCTGCATTGCCCCGCTGTATGGCAATGCTGATTCACTGGGCCAGATACTCACCAGTCCATAGGTAACATTCTGTTTATCATTACAACTAAAGTATTCTCTTGAATGACCAGCAAAATCGCCTACAACTTTATCCCACTTTTGATTCAGAAAGATAACGTAATGATCGTCTAACTTAGAAGTCGGGTCTTGGCGGCGAGCCAAATCTATGGGGATGATGTTAGGGTATCATTCATTGCGATTTTGTTCTCAGAAAACGCCTATTCGTTTTGACGATCCGGCGTTATTCTTTGTTCGTGGTTTGAGGCTATTTGGTAGAAATTAGTTAGAAGCTTTTACGCCTTACTTGTTTTAATTCACGTATTCTGTTGTTTTTATTCACATTATTATAATATACTTAAAAATAAGAAAGCAGAACTGGATGCGGCGTTATTCTTTGTTGTTTGTAGCTATTTGGTAGGGCTTAGTAGACGCTTTTACACATTTAACTTGTTTTAATTTAACGTACTTTGTTTGAGAAATTAATAAATCCCAAAAATTTACGATCCCGACGGGATTCGAACCCGCACCTTCCCCTTCAGCGCAGGGGTGCTCTTTTTCCAACTAAGCTACGTGATCTTATCCAGTCGGCCCGAAAATCTTTGGGAGTTCTTTCGGCACTTACGCCGTCAGCGCCACCTACAGAGGAAACAATGAAGTTATCCAATTCTGCTCAAAGACCAAATTTACATTTAGTTCTTTGACGAGAGGTTTTGCCGTTGCTTGATTCTAAGGATTTTTGGGATTTATTAATTTCTTAGAAATTACCCAGAGTATAATAAATAAAAACCTTAGTACTTTGTTTGTTTTTTTTTTATGATCATTTGATAACATACTCAAAAATAAGAAATCAGAACTGGACTCTTATTCGAATTATTGGAATCTTTTTTTTTTTAAATAGAATCATTATGTTCGTAGCATTCATGCTGAGTCAGTTCCTAATTTGTAACTACAACCCACACACAAAATACCAACCTAATGTACTAGTTTTAAGATTTTGTTTAACTGTGTAATTGGTTGTAGTTAAAAATAAATGATTTTTTTATGTTTTTTTTTGTTTTCCATCATAAATGTCGTTACGTGTTTTTGAAATGTTGAGCGATATAAATAATGGTTTTTAAATAGGTAGTTATAGACGGACAGAATTAAAATAGTTGCGACACATTTTGACACTAACTAACTTTGAAAATATTGAATATCCGTTCTATGGACGTTTTCATCTACATACCAAAATTCAAAAAAAATTCAAAATTCAGAAAATTCAATAACTTTTTTTCTTTAGGCTTACAAAATAAGCACTTAGACAAGTCAAATTTTATAGATAAACAGCTTAATACTAGTAATTATTATCAAATAAGAAACAAAATGTTATTGATTTTGTTCGCTTCAATTTTTTGTCCACTAGTGGACCCAACCCTGATTAGTCATTAATTTCTTCTCAAAAATCCATATAATTATACGTTAAACAAGTAAGTTTCCTCACCAGCAATCAGGTGCGACAGTAAACGCCAAGACATCATGAATGTGAAAGCATGCTGGTTAGTCTAATGAAGTTGCGACGTACGACATACACGGTCATTGCGATCTGCGTCAGTCAACGTCATAGATCCAAAACGTAAAGACAAAGTACTAAGGAAATGACTTAGGCCACGTGGCGAACGACATAGTAGTGCAAGCTAGTCGTTTAAGAGGGCGCAATACGCGCCATTTTGTGAAAAAGATAGACATAGGATTTTACGTCCATAGGAGTGAGACAGAAAATACGTTTTTCGAACGGTGTTAGTGCTGACAGAGGGAGATCTCGACGAAATGATGTGCAACAACAGTACAATTTCTTGATATTCTTTCATCGTATTTTTTTCTCAATCGTGTTTTTGCGTTCATTGAACCAAATAACACAACATGTTGAATTTTATGTAATTCGAGCTTTTAACCACGGGGATCCCATGATCTCGATACTTCGAGATCTAGGCCTAGTTTGACAAGCAAATCCGTTAGGTTTGCCTCCTAATTTTCTCGCCAGTGGTTACTGGTTCACATGCATGTTGTCTTAGCATTTACTGTCGCACCTGATTGCATGCAAAGCATGCTGGTAAGGCTAATAAAGCGGTGACGTGCAACATACACGAACTGCGATCTGTGTCAGTCAACGGTATACCTAGATCAGCACTCGTAAGCTCTTGTGCACTTGTGTTATGAGTACTAGATAACTGATATACATAATTGCCCACCGCGCGACAGAGGTCGTCAGGTCGTTTAAAAGCCAAGCTATTGAAGATCTTTGTCATGAGGAATTTAACTCATAAAAAATCTAAGACGTCTCCGTTAATATTTTGTACGTCGTCGAAGGTGTTGACTGACGTGGACCGCCTCGACCGTGTATGTCACTTAATGAAGTGGTAACAGCTTGCCAATTAGCGCAACCGTTAGATTGCTTCCGTGATTAATGCCTTATTGTAGATAAGATGTGCTTTGAAGCTTAGGACTTTACCTTATAAGACTACTAGATTTCTTCTCGCGATTTCATTCGCGTGGACTTTACGGTAAAAAGACCTTCTCGAAATCCACTGAACCCGGTAAGGGTCGGAAATTCCTGAAACCTGATTTCAATAATTCAAGATATTTCAAAATAAAAAGTTATTTGAAAAATTCTGAAATCCGTTTTTTATTTATGTAGTTTGTGTTTTATGTTGTAGTTTTATTTGCTTTTTTTTCACATGAGTTTGAAATAAATCGTGTCATAAAAGCGCTAAACCAAGTTTGTCTTATATGTACTTATACGCATAGAACGCGTTCAATTGCAACATGAACGCGTTCAATTTCAACGGTGAAGTTTGACCTTAGAGAAACCACGTAAAACTGTAAGAAATCCGATTTCGCTCCTGTCGCCCACCATAGAGGAAATTTAGTTAGAAAGGTTGGTATAACGCATCACATAGATCAAAAAAACACTTTGCAATTGAACATATCCTCCGCACAATTCCAGCGGCAACCAGTTGTTATTGGAAATGCCGAGATACCGGACGTGAGCTGAAACTAAAGGACGGGACTGGGTCGAATTAGGAGCAGTGGGAATCTGAGGCCCGTATTATGAAAGCATGCTCAGTCATCGAGCTCTGCTTGAGTGATGCTTATGTCTAGTTTTGAGTGAATACTAATTTTCAAACAATGCTTGGGAGCTCATGTCAAAATCTACAGCCGTCAAGAGCGGATTTCCTCCGTCCACGCCTTCGAGTAACTGCTTAGACATATTATTGAACGGTTACCAAGCATTACTTGAGTAATTAACGCTTGAGTAGAGATCACGTAATGATTGCTTAAGTAATGCTTGGGGAAGCTTTCATAATACGGGCCTAAGTGTCTTGGGAGGAGATAGTGGATGCTTTGATAGGGTATTTGGACCAACAATAAGTATTTTGGATAACCTTGCTTAGTATTATTTACCCTATTCCACTCAGATTCACGATCCATTGATTGACAAAGTTGAGCCGAAATGCGCAATAGGGTATTTACTCTTTAAGAAAAAAATCTAACAAGATAGCTAAGGCAAAAAGCAGTCGGCAAATGTTAGTTTTATTGATAAAAAACAAACAAAATAAATTTTAAAATTCAATACCTATTCCAGTAATTAAAACTAAACTGTTTTAAAATAACATGACATAGTAGGCGCAACGTTATAATTTCATACGGCTTTATAGTAAAAAAAAAACAAAAAAGTATCAGCTGTCATCAGCAACGTCGGCGCATTTTGGTTAGGTACCACATAACCAACTGACGGAATCGTTGCGTCTAATGCGTCCAGCGTTTTCGACGTGCAACTTGAAAATGTAAATTTTAAATGCATTTTTATGGCACCTATCGAATTTTGAATTTTTTTTTAGTTGTTCATGAGCACTATAGAATTCAGATACCTAATAAGTAAAATCTAATTGAGACACATCAAAAATTGGTGTTTTCCTCCCCTTCCCCTTTTCATTACGGATGTAAGCGGGTTAACTACGAACCTTACTTGTGTTGGAAGAACACCAACGTTTCCCCTTTTCCGCCACTTTTTCAGTGGCGAAATAGGTAATTGCGCTCTCAGCATGTTTTTGATGCGTAAATTCAGAAAATTCAATTTATTCAGCAGCGTCTCGTGGTTTCACCCGCGTAGTTCTCGTTCCCGTGGGAATTCCGGGATAAAATATAGCCTATGTCACTCCCTGAAAAGTAAGCTTTCTAATGGTGAAAAAAAAATTAAACCAGTCCCATAGTATGTACCTTCTGCTACGTTTTATCTAAGTGAGCAAAACCGTGAGCAAAAGCTACTCAAAGAAATATAATTAACCTCTCAGCACTCAAGAACATCATCTGGTAGGCTCGTTTAATAGATGACTTTAACGTTAAGCCGTATAATAACAGTAACCGGTTAATGTAATTAACAGTTACATTAATGTTATTATTAACATTAATTTTATTAACTTGGTTCAACGTTCAACGAGATTACGAAGTGTTAGTAACTGTTTATAAGGTGATAATGTTCTAAATCTGATATAACTACTGAGGCCTCAGCCAAACGAGCGTAATTTTTTGAGTTGTGAGTCGCGTATTTTCGGTCTAATAAATTCAGCCCAGCAGGAAATCTGTTGGGCTGACAGACGGGCGCGTAATTAGCGAGCAAAAAACGTGTCGACGTATTCCTCGCTCCCCTCACCAACGCGAGCGAGGATTTTTCTATGAAAACCAATGAAGCAGAAATTACGCTACTGACAACTCAAAAATTTACGCTTGTTTGGCCTCACACTTAAGGTGGTTCGTTGCGGGTTATCGCCATATTCAATTTTTTATTGAGGTTTTTAATTTTTCCTGCGTTACGAGCAATAAAAATAATTGGCTGCAAATCGTAAACAATTTCCTATGAACTTAAGAAGAAAATGTAGACTTTTAGCACAAAATTTCTTATTTTTCCAAATGCTCTAAAAATACCAGTGAATCGAAGTTGTTTTTATCATGAGTTCATAAAGAATGGTTTACGATTTGCGGCCAATTACTTTTTCGCTAGTTTTATTGCTTGTGGAACGCAGAAAAAATTAGAAACAACAAAAAACTTGGAATCTCACGCCAACCCACGCCGAACAACCTTAAAATAATTTATCGCGTCAGCTTTTACTTATACGATTGATGCTGTTTAACCGACAAAAACAAGAGAAGGACGTTCTATGTTCAGCTGCCTGTATTTTTTTTGTATGTGGACCAATTTTGAAAATTCGCTATTGAACCTATGGAGAATTATCCCGAGATACTCCCACAAAAAATGTATTCCAGAGAAATAAGTAAGTCTCTGTTCCGAAAAACTTAAAAAACTGTGTAAATACTAACGAATTTGAAACAGGCTGTGTTTTATTGAAACAATTGGCTAAAAAATAATATTATTTATACTAATAGAGTCCACAGGTGATCGGAATGCTGGCTTTTATTTCGGTCAACAAATTAGCATTGCCATTCAACGTGGCAATGCTGCCAGCATTCTGGGCACTTTGCCTTCTGGTGACGGCTTAGATTTTTAGAAAATAGATTTAAGTGTTATTATTTGTTGTAATTACTATTGTATTCTGTTCTTATTACTTGCTGCAATAAATGTTCCATACTAATAAATTCGAAAGTATCCGTCTGTTACTTTTTTACGCTTAAACGGCTGAACCGATCTCAATGAAATTCAGCAGGGAGGTATATGATATCCCGGGGATGGACATAGGCAACTTGAAAAGCGCGTGCAAAGCCGCCGGCAGCAGCTAGTTCAGAATATAAAACAGTTCCCTCTGAACTAAAATCCTACCTGACCTCGTCGCATATCGATTCCGGAAAACCAGGCAACTCAAATAGAGTTTAACTAATAAAACTTTAAAGGTATTAAAAAGCTAAATAGGTCGTCCGAACGAAATAAAAACAGCACGAGAAAATACTGCAGCTTAAGGTTGGCGCTCACTCGTCCAAAATACATCGACATATTACGATAGGTATTTTTTCATTTTGTAGTTGTGTCGTATTCTACAACGCGAACTAAATTGTGTTAGAACTTATCGGAGAAGGTTTTGCGCGGAATAGGCTACTTGACTACTACTGGGAAATAATTCTAACGTATTGTCTGATAAAAATAATGCAAAGTGTAATTAATATTTCGGTCCGCGAGCTGCCTGTCATCTGAAGCCGTCAATCAATAAAAAAAAAATCAAAATCAAAAATTCTTTATTTCCATAAATACAAAAATGTACACTTAGAAAAGGTCAAATTCTTAAAATAAAACACTGACACGGAAATAAAGTGGTACTTTTGATTTTGATATAAAATGCATCTAAACATTACGAATTAAAACCCATATTTGGATGTACTTTTGAGTGCTATGAGGCAGCGCTGCGGTCAGATAAGCGACAACCTTTAGGGTATTGTAGTGAAAAGGAAAACGGAAAGCTGAACTAATGGATTCAGCACAGTCTGACAGTTCTTTGAGGTTATTGTTTCAGTTTGTCTGCCTGTCTGTCATAGGTCATTTATGTAGTGAATAGAAGTTAAAGAAGGTCTCAGTGTCGTGTCGCACCAAAAAATTCTGGTCTACATTGACAATAAGCACGGCCAAAGAGTGGAATGAGCGTCTAGCGTCTGTTTTCCCGCCTGAGTACAATCTTGGAGTCTTCAAATCCAGGGTGAAGAAGTTCCTTCTGGGAAAGCGTGCTCCATCTTAGACCACATCATCACTTATTCAAGCGAGATGGTGGCTAAACGCTTGACAATCTCACTAATCTCACTAATATTATAAACGTGAAAGTTTAGATGGATGGATGGATGTTTGTTCCTTTATCACGCCAGAACGGCTGAACGGATCTAAATGAAATTTGGCACAGAGATAGATTATAGTCTGGAATAGAACATAGGCTACTTTTTATCCCGGAATTCCACGGGAACGGGAACTACGCGGGTGAAACCGCGAGGCGCTGCTAGTCACCAATAAAAAAAAGTCTAATATGTAGTAATAAGAAGTGAAAAGTATCCTATTATGCATCCTATTTATATTTTAAAGCCGAAATTTTGTGTGATGAGAATTTTAAGAATAAGATTTTTTAAATTCAAAATTTACAAGATAACAACTGATCCATATCAATATAAGTCGCGCGCGTGCCCTCGACGCTGGCTGCATTGCCCCGCTGTATGGCAATGCTGATGCGCTGCGCCAGATACTCACCAGCTCTCGGGTCACGCGTCGCATAGACCAGACGCTCAGATAATTTTTTGAAAACCCGGAGACCATTTGATCAGTTGAGTTACCTGTAGATTGTTTGCACTTTGCCTTCTGGTGACGGCTTAGATTTTTAGAAAATAGATTTAAGTGTAAATATTAGTTGTAATTATTATTGTATTGTATATTGTAATTTTTAAATATAAACTATACAGTAGGAGTAACGTAATTGGACAAAGATATTTGACGAACGGAATACCACCCTTAGCTATAGATATCTACCATGAGAGACGCCACGCGCTAGAAGCCGGTTTCGAATAAAATATGAACGTGAGCGAACGCGGTACAGAAATAAAGTAAAAAACTCGACGACATCATTTTCCTTTTTGCATTTTTCCACCGCTTCTGCTCACGTATCTTGGAAATGGCATTTGTATGCGAAGCATGGATCTAACTTTTTTAACCTAGCGGCTAATTGACCCCTTAGTGACTAGGTGTTCGGCTCCCGCCGCGAGACAAACATTACCGCATAGTTAGAAGAACTGAAGGTATACGAATTTTAAGTTTTTTATAGGAGACGTGGCTTGTTCGGAAGTATAAATAATACTTCCGAACAAGTCACGTCTCCAATTTATATATATATGTATATTAGTTCAGGTTTCTACCTAGATTCTAGCTAAGCTGAAAACATAATAATAAAATAAATAAATAAAATAAAAATGTTTTATTTCAGACAACCATGGGTCCATATGTTTACGAGTGGTAGGTACACATTTACACATAAAAATACAATAAAATAATAGCAGAAACTTTTCGATAACAAATACTTAATTGTTAAAAACGATATTTTTTAGGGTTCCGTACCCAAAGGGTAAAAACGGGACCCTATTACTAAGACTTCGCTGTCCGTCTGTCCGTCTGTCACCAGGCTGTATCTCATGAACCGTGATAGTTAGACAGTTGAAATTTTTACAGATGATGTATTTCTGTTGCCGCTATAACAACAAATACTAAAAAATAGAATAAAAGAAATATTTAAGTAGGTATATATGATATGAATTTCAACTCGATACCTCCACGCGTTTCTGAGAAAAGAGGGTTAACAGACGGACAACAAAAAAACAATCACTTTGTCAAGGGTTCGTTTTTCCTTTTAAGGTACGGAACCCTAAAAATACCAAAGTTTTTGAATCGGAGGTTTCCATAGATACATGTGCAGGTACCTACCATTATTTATTGAATTGACTTTTAAATACAAATCAAATCAAATCAAAAATTATTTATTTCCATAAATACAAAAATGTACACTTAGAAAAGGTCAAATTCTTAAAATAAAACACTGACACGGAAATAAAGTGGTACTTTTGATTTCTGTCGCTTCGGTATGTAAACTAAAGTAAAGAAGCGACTAAGAAACCTTTAGCCTGTTAGTTGTTATTTTACAAACATATCATACCTACCAAATAAGGCCATGTTTACATTCCCACCACCCTATCAGTCCTAAGGCCAGGTCTACATTACACGCGATCTCATAAAGCTCCTTATCTTATCTGTTAAAGAATGTCATCGGAACATGATCCGATGGAGAGATAGGATACGACTCGATTCTATAAGCATTGCTGTCTATGTGGTTTCTGTCGCTTCGGTATGTAGACTAAAGTACAGAAGCGACTAAGAAACCTTTAGCCTGTTAGTTGTTACTTCTCGAGAAGGGGCAAAACCTGTCCCAAGCTATTTGATCTTCTAGATAATCTGATATTTTGTATTAAGCCTTTTTGTACAGAAAGGTTTTGACAATATACAAGTCAAGTCAAATTTTTTAAATAACGTATTATTTAATGTAATTTCTAAAGTATTTCTTTCAAGTTACAGCAATTTTCGCCTCTGACAGTACTTCAGTTGGTTCCTGTTAGGGTTCCTTACAATCAGCGAATTCATAGAACCGCACTGACAGAAATAGAAGTATCAAACGCTGCAAGAACAGGATCTTTCCATCATGAGATCCGTTTTTGTTCTAAAGTCGTCTTCACAAAAACTTATCGGGTGAAGAGAAAGAATATCAGATATTGTACTTAGTATGAACATTACTTACAAATAAGTGATGTTCATTTAAATATATCAATAGATAAAGGCACGGTGGGCGAACGTCCACCTGCGATACGGGAGGTTGCAAGTTCGATACCCTCCTCGGGACAAATGTGTGTACGATCTGCAGTTATTTGTTCCGGGTGTTCTGGCCGTTTTCTATGTAAGTATAATAAAAAATATGTAATGTATTGAATTATGTATATCAGTTATCTCTTATCTAGTACCCATAACACAAGCTCTGCTTAGTTTGGGGCTAGATAATCCTGTGTGAATTGTCCAAGCATTATTTCTTCGTTATTTAGTCTGGAATAGCACATAGGCTACATTTAGCCAGAAATTCTCACAGGAACGGGAACTACGCGGATGAAACCGCGAGGCACTGCTAGTTGATTGATAGTTACAACATTATGACTCTCATACCGTGCCTTAACTATTTTAATTAAAGCGAATCAACTACATTAATTATCACTGACCAGATCGTAGTTAGTGCATACTTGGAGCCGTTCCAGATTTGAACAAAAACGTCATGATTTTTCTTTTTTCTTTTAGTAATGGCTTAGTGTGAAAAAATATATCGGTAGTAGTTTATGACGTATTTCGACAGGTTTACGCCGGGTGTATCCCCGCTTTCCGAGATAAAAATGAGTCGCATATTTAATATATTTCCTCACACCAGTCGAAAACTACCTAAGTACTTGTAGTAAGTATTGCATTGATAAATTAAACGTCGCAGTAAAATAAAAAATAAAAAAACTTGGAAAATTTAAATAATAGAAAATGTTTTACGTGTTACGGGAAACTACTTTTCCGCTATTCATATTCCTTGTAGATAAAATGTCGAAAATATTAAAAAACTGCTAAAATATTTGAATTTCGCGCGAATTTGTGTCGGATTTCGTGTCGAAGACTCGGGAACGGAGTTTCAGTATAATAAATATCAGCAGTTCCTACAAACATTTGTCCCGCGGCGGAAGTCGAACATGTTGAGTCGCAGGCGGGCCTTCGCTCACAGCGTTAATGAGATCGTCAGCCAAGTGATATGAAAATTAATCTACAAGACGCAAATATCTGCAAATCGTACAAAGATTTGTCCCGAGGCGGGAATCGAACCCAGAACCTGCAGCGTCGCAGGCGGACCTTCGCCCACCACGCCACATAGATCGTTTAAAGTAGGAAGTTCCCCCTAAAAGATGGTCTCATTAGGAACATGTAAGTAAATCCACTTTTAAAGAGATTTTAAATTTAATGTTTAATAAACATCAGACACTTTTATTAAGGCTGGCGTTTTAAATGGTGCTATCTTAATCTCATTTACTTAATTAAAAACCTAATTTGTTATCTTAGGATCAGTGAAATGGTGAGAAACATTTGGTAGATTTGAGATAAGGCATACTTAAAGGTGGATTTAATTATTTTCTTGGAAAAAACTATAGTACATTGAAGATGACTGATGTGGTACAGCGGAAAATTTCTGAGCTAATCCACAGATGGACATGGTTCTTTGTCTACTATGGAACCTTAAAAACTTGATTACTATGTACTTGTACAGGGGAAAATAAATAGGAAGTTTTAAAAGTAGACCTATCTTACTTTATACTATATATAAAGTAGCGGTCCACCCTGGCTTCACAAGTGTACATTCAATAGCCTATGCTACTCAGTGATAATGTAGCTTTCGAATGGCAAAATAATTTTTGAAACTGGTCCAGTAATTTTTAAATTACATACAAAAATACAAATCTTTCCTCATTATAATATTAGTGTAGTTAGGATAGGTACCTATTAAATATTGTAAGTGTACCTGGCAAACTCATTTAGATTACGACAGGCAGTAATAAAGTAGTCAGGTACTCTCTCAACCTAAATGCCAATCAAATAAGTAAACTAATAAGAAAAACTTCCAACCAGCTCCGATCACTCGCAATTAAAACAATTAAAAGCAAAGTTGGACCGTTTGGCCTCAATAAACTCCGGACTTTACCGCCGATGCAGTAAATCGCAATAAATTAAACGATACCTACATTTCAAGGGACATTCACAACGGGACTTGAATAAGTTTCTAAAATCGTCCCACGCAATAAATAAACGAATAACGACCACACGACCCTACAGTTAAATTGCTCCACTACAATTTGCATCAAATTAAAAAAGCTACTCTCAGCTCTCACGATCGATATAAACAACCTTACGTTATTTACAAGATTACCTTCAGCGTATGTAAACAATTGCAGGGCCACCAACAAGAAAATCCAGTTTTTGATGCCGAAACGGCACAGCCCGGTCCGGCACATGGTGGAATGCACTGAAATAACACTGTAGGGTATTTTTTAATTCATCATATCACATTTTTCACTCAACAATACACAATTTTGCGCGAATTTTTCACCGAGCTTTTCATAGCAGTTTGGGACGATCCGCCATTTTCAAAGGCGAGCGAGAACCGGCGCAGCGCGCGCGTACAAAACACAACACCAGCACAACACTACCAAAAGGGCAATGCCCGGAGCGGATTGCTGGCTGAAGTGAGCTGCAAGCTGCGACCGACAATAAATGTCAAAAAACGGAAGTGTAGCCATCATTGAAAAATGTTACCAACTCGCCTAATATCCTTTTTTATAGTCTGTAGTGTGCTGTGAGCCTGTGGGCGGTGTAACCTTGGACCACTTTGGCATCCATGTGATCCAATAAAATTGAGCATGAAAGATAGCTTTTGTCTCTTTCAGACTTGTGAAATTCATGCTGCATACTTTCTTTGTTTACAGACTGCACCGGCACAACTTTAAGCCACAAAATATGAATCATCGCTTTCGAATTCGGAACAAAACAGAATCCAAGTTTTTGTTGATGTGTTGTTCTGTCGAAGTTCAGAAGGATAATAATTGCGGTTTTACGTGGTTTTCCGATTAGATTTCCCTTTCTTGTTCATAAATACAGTATAAAATTCACCAAACATTGATCAAAAATGGAGCTGGTCTACTCCATGAGGCGAAAGCCTTTAAAATGCGAGCCTCCCCGCTTCGACAGGTATGTTCATTTTCCACTCTATTTTCTTCAACAAATCCTTCTAAAACCCGTACCAAGGCAATACAAAATCAATAAAAAACATTCTAACTGTGTGATTTTACCGGCAATCGTTGAAAAAGAACTAGATTTCATCTTAAAAATTACATCTTCCAGTGCGTGTGATCCAGAAACCATTCGGCCGATTTGCACGATTTCCATCGCGAATATCATCGCTTTCTCATCACCAACGGAGTTGTCTGACGTCGACGGAGACACCTGGGGTGGGCACGTCTACGTGTGTGATTTGGACACTCCGTGGGACAGCCATAAAGTCACCAGTACCTCACATCCCGTAAGTTCCTATCCAAGTCAAGTCAACTCTGCAGCATCACTACTACCAAAGTAAGAGTACCAAGAAACCTAAATTTTCATTTTTTGCTGAAGAATTAGCCATTAGTTGATTGTTTATTATATTAATCTGTGTATAAGAAGGTGGTTCTTCCAGGTGTCAGCATTAGAATGGGACCTCGAAGGCAAGCAGCTGCTGATAGCCACCTCGGTGGGAGAGGTCTCAGTCCACGGACAGAAGGATTACTTGCTGAACGAGTGGCAATGCTTGTATACTGCGAGTTTTCCAGGTTTGTGGTTAATAAGCTACTTGTAAGATAATCATGTAACCATAGCTGTGTATTGTGCCAACGGTCTTGGCATAAGAATGAAACCCTCCAACTCAGTCTGTGGAAATACAGAAATACAATAATTGATAAAACCAATTTACAAGTTAAATTTTCGTAGAGAATATGAAATTATAATGAAATTACAAATAAAAAATTGCCTTCAAGCTGCGAAAAAACTATTTATAGTGTTCTTTATAACTGGCAGGCGACACCCACACCAATGTCCTATATGGCTAAAAATGGCCTTCGCACGAGTCAATGGTAGTTGTACTTAATTCAAATCATATATGGAAGTAAAGTATAGTTTATTGCATGAAATACATGTAGGTACAGGTGTTGTTATATATATGAGAGTCAATGTATTCCTACCTTTCGGTGTGCAATGTCTGTGTCTGTACACATTATGTATTATGTACACATCATCATCATCATCAGCCTATATCAGCCCACTGCTGGACATAGGCCTCCCCTAATGAGCGCCATTATGTTCGCATTATCTGTATAATAAAAACTAAATTAAATTGTACAATGAAGAAAATAAAACGGAAATTGATAGTAATGTTAAATGAAAGCAACTTAAAAATAACGAATGTCATGAAGCAGAAAAATCTTTGTCAGGTAAAATTCATTTATAGCTTAATAACATTTTCTCAAAAAAATTATTTTCAGCTTTCTCTGAAACTCACAGAGGTCGTCAATAAATACGACAATGATTGATATAATGCTGTGATTGCATTACAGGAGAACACATAATAAAATCAGCATTCTTCCACAATGGCTATCGCGTTGTGATGCTGGACAAGAAGACAGAAGCTCCCATCACCGACAGAATTCAGACGCTGCGCTGTGCTCCAACTATCAAAGGATTTGGGTTAGTCAAAAATTTATAACTTTACGGTAATTTCTTTTCATTAATTTTATTCCTTGTATAAGACAATTGATTTATGTACTCGATGTGATGATGTGAAATAAAAACGATATTGCGTTGCTCTGAAAACAAAGTTTTATTTTAGTTTAGAAGTAGGTAATTACATAGGTGTAGGTACAATTTGTTAGGTTGTTAATTTAAAAAAACACATTCCTCAAACACAGCTAAGATTTCACCAAACGCTTAAAAAAATCCTTTCCTTTCCAGCGGAGTACCAGTCGATGGAGCTTGTATAATAACAGCGACAGGTCTCCTCGGTGCCATCCTACCCTCAGACTCCACCGTGGCCGCTACAACAACGGACTGCTTGAGGCCTGCGAGGGACCATGTTACTGCAGCCAGTGTTGCTTATAAAAGTAAGTAGAGCTTTATCTCTTAAGGATCCGGCGACAGCTGCTCGCAACTTCAATTCGTAAATTATTATGTTCCGTAAAACCAAAAATGATGACTGAAAACTTTTTGTATTTTTGTTATTCTGTAACTACACAATATAAACTGTGTTCCTTATCAAACAATGCTTAAGTTATTGTTGTTTTAATACAAAACAAACAGCACGAAAACATGTCATTTTCGACGTAAAAATATGAAAAATCGCATTTTGCATGTTTTTGCTTACATCTCTTTAGGTGTGTATTATTAAGAAAAATAACAATCAGGGACCTAGATATTTACTATTCGAATACAAAAAACAACAATATGGTGGAAGTGAGCTCGAATTACAAATCATTTTGGTAGTACGTTTGTATGGGCAAATCATCATCCGCAGGTCTCTTAAAGGAAATCTTTAAATGGCTCTTGGCCACGTCAGAAATTCCATTAAATAATTAAATTGTTTTTAAAAAACTACGAACTGACTTCGAATCCCATAATTTAAATTTTACGGGATTTTGCTAATCCCGGGAGTCATATCAGTTTCAAAGATTTAAATTTTTGGTCGCAAAATTTTGTTCGCTCAAAATTTCCTTTACCTCCGGTTGACCGTCTAACGGTCTGTCTGTCTGTTACTTTTTTTTGTAAATGGTATCCTGGAGACGGACATAGGCTACTTGGAAACTGCGTGTGAAGCCGCGGGCATAAGCTAGTACTCTTTACAATAGTGTAAGAATTTTTAAAATCGGTCCATAACTAACGAATATATCAATAAGCATACATAGACCCCACCGAACATAGAGCTCCTCCTATATTCGAAGTCGGTTAAGAATGACATTATCAATCCCAATTTTTATCTGATGGACCTATATGCTTGTTTAATGTTATGGAATAGCGTTACCTCCCAATACAGGTATTTTTATACTTAAAAGGAGGTCTTAAACACTGACAATGTATAATGAACCATATGTGAATGATAATAAACATTTTTGTATTAGTATTTTTTTTAATGTATTTTCATAATTAACATACTTTCAGATGGAAACCTCCTAGTAGCGTGTGTTTGCGGCGGCGGGCGTGGCTGCGTGCGCGTGTATGTATGCACGGCGAGCAAGGCGCCCCCCGCACTGTCGGCGATGCCTCTACCCACTGTGTATTTGCTGGATAACGATGTACCGAGTATGTATTTTCAAGTATTTTTATTTTGCAAACCTTAAACAATGGTTTATTTTTTCATGGTTATTTATAAATCGTATAATTGTTACAGCGACCGTAAGTTGGTGCCAACGCGACGAGCCTGATTCTCTGCTTATAGGGGGTGCCACGCTCACTGTCTGGAAATGCACAGAGCGGGCGCACCCTGTACACAAACTATTGTCTAAAGGTAAGTTGTAGAATATATAATAAACTATCAAACCATATAACAAAACAATCAGAAAATAAATTCAATTTTTTTTTTAAATATACTCTAAAAAAGCTCTATAGTAAGCTTTTTTAGAGAGTATATTTTTTACTTGTTAGGGATTATCTGGATGACGAAAGAGCCTGGGAGCTCGGCACATGAAATGCAAAAAGGCGTATAAATTTATTTATTTTCAGCTGTAAAATTATAGGTACTGGTTACCTATATGATTCAAACGTAAAATTATTGTCTTTGTTATATCTATAAGTTCATAAAGATATCTCTTTGTTTCATAGCTTTAAGTACACCTGACATTGTAAAAATTTGTGTTTACTTGTGTACCTACAACTCTGTAACCTTACTTACAAATAAATAAATTGAATTGAATGTACTCTGAGAATAAGGACCCTGCAAAATCACTTCGTCACATCACACCGTGATTCGTACTGCTTAATATCCATACTAATATTATAAATTCTAAAGTAACTCTTGCTGTTACCTTTTCCTAAACGGCTGAATAGATTTCAATGAAATTTGGCAGGGAGTTATTATGGTATCCCGGAGAAGGAACAAAAAATTGAAACGAACAAAATCAATATCATTTTGTTTCTTATTTGATAATAATTACTATTTATAAAACTGTTTATGTATAGAATTTGACTTGTCTAAGTGCTTATTTTGTAAGCCTAAAGAAATAAAGTTGTTTAATTTTGAATTTTCGAATTTTGAAGGATATAGGCTACTCTTTGTCCCGGTTAAGTACGTGTGGAGCCGCGTGGAGGATCTAGTTTATTATAAAACTGTTCCTTCTTCTATTCACTCTTCTTTCTATATGATTATGCAAATTAAAGTTTATTTAATACATATGTCTTTTCGTTAAACCGTCTTTAATTTGAATAAATCTAATTTTAAATACTTTACAGGGCCGTTGCAAGGAAGCACTACTCCCGGGGGTGGGCAGAAACCCGGTTCGGATACATTCAATACTGTCGTAAGTATTGTAATGTTAGCCGTTATTTGTATTGTTTAAAAAAACAATACAATTTTTTTTTCACTTTATTTCAAAATGAGTTCGATTATTGAAGCGTTCTTACTGACTTTGTCTATGCTTTCGCTAGGCTAGATAGATGTCATCATTTGCCTCCAAGATTTGAAATTTAATATGATAACTGAACAGTAGTAATCGAGTAACATCGATTGCTTGAAGTGTTTAAGTGATTCAAATCGACCCTCCTGTAAACATGTAACACCCAACTCGTGTACAATGAATTTGACACTGAAAATAATAAAACTGAATAAATAGAAAATGAAGCAGTGTATTGTGGTCAAAATAATTTAAAGAAAAGCGGTTCCTCTCACTGTTACTCGCTTCTAAGCGATAAGGCCGCCCATTGTACTTGTCTCATGTAATGTCTTTTTGTAATGTTCTTTTTCTGGTGTACAATAAAGTGTTTTTGTATTGTATTGTATTGTATTGTATTGTTTCCGTGGGATGATCAAATAATTCCAATATGTTTTTCAACGCTGAGTGATAAATAAAAACAATTCATTATTTGCTTACGTGTATCTCTCCCAGGTTTGGCAAAAGCTCGGCACCCACGCCCTGCCCCGCGAGACCGTCTCTGCATCGGTAGCGTGCGCTCGCGGCTCGCCCGCCGCCTCCCTCGCTGCGCTCGCCACTCCTAACACACTGATTATATACAACACTGATTCTATGCAACTGGTAAATATTTTTTTCCTCATGAACGCAATCTCTACCGGAGGACATCAAATAATACTAACATAACGTATGTAATTGGCACTATTTTTCCCCAGTTGACGACGCTTAATCACCCCGCCGGTCCCTATTGACGACTAATTAATTACCAGCGTCCATACATTAAATGATAAATTTAATTCATTTATTTATACCTTAGGATCACACGGAACACTTGGTCAAATGATGCGACTGTCTCTACATCTTTTTTTTCTCGGTCTCTCTAAACTCGGTTTCGATTTGATTTTACTTACAGATCAGTACCCGTCCAATTTTAACAAGTGGGACTCCCGGTTTGACCCCTGAGAGGCCCCCTGCGTCGTCCGCTTCGCCCCCCAAGAAGCCTAAGTACGGCCCTGGTGTGTTACCGGTAATTATCTTTACTGTTGCTTACTGCCATTTTATTGGATTAATCAAAATAACGATTGAGTTAGAACTGAACGAAGAAAACCGTGATAACATTTGGACGTTTTTAGGGTTCCGTACCCAAAGGGTAAAACGGGACCCTATTACTAAGACTTCGCTGTCCGTCTGTCACCAGGCTGTATCTCATGAACCGTGATAGTTAGACAGTTGAAATTTTCACAGATGATGTATTTCTGTTGCCGCTATAACAACAAATACTAAAAAACAGAATAAAATAAACATTTAAGGGCGCAAACGTGATTTTTTTGGCGTTTTTATAGATAATGGTACGCGACCCTTCGTGCGCGAGTCTGACTCGCACTTAACCGGTTTTATTACATTTAGCGATAGACAAGCTGCTATTATAATCTCTGGATAGATTGTAGCTTCGAGCAATCGAGAATCAGACAGCTATTAGTGAAAAAGTTTCAGAATTACTAGTTGTGCAGAAAATCCATTAACAATTAAATAGCAGAATATAAGGATGAAAATATTTAGTAACAATTCCGCGAAAAAAACCTCCGATAAGTTCTAACAAAATGTAGTGCGCGTTGTAGAAGAAAAACGATGCCAACTACAAAATGAAAAAATACCTATCAAAGCAAGACGTAGAGATTATTATTAAATAGGAGTATAAAATATTAAATGCGTAGTATATTCTAAGGTTATTTTCGCGAGAACTCATAATAAAACACTGTTTTAACCGGATTGATCGCGTATATTTTGTATTTTGTTTATAACCTGACGTTTCGGAGGCTTTTCAGCTTCCATGGTCACAGGCAGACTGAGGTGACATTTGTCTTTACAAGTAATTTGAATTTTGCATATGACCATGTAACCATGGACCATGGAAGCTGAAAAGCCTCCGAAACGTCAGGTTATAAACAAAATATAAAATATACGCGATCAATCCGGTTAAAACAGTGTTTTATTAAATGCGTAAGTTTGAATGTTTGTTAGAATTGTTGCGGTCATTAAGTTTTACGCCTTTTATAAGTGTAATGTGATAAGTTGGACGAAGACAAACCTTTAAAAAGTGTTTCTTTGCAGAGCGGAGCTTCCGGAGCGACCGTGTGTCATGTAGAAGTGTCAGCTCTAGGCGGCGTGGCCGTGTGTATCGACACACACTCACAGCTGCATGTGCATAGGTTGTACAACGAATTGCGTAAGTACCTACCTATAGATAGATAGATAGATAGATAATTCTTTAATCACCTTAAATTATAAAGAAAAACAGATACAGTACCTATAGTACATTATAACTAAATATTTAGCCTGCCTTACCTTATAGAATTATTTGGGTAGGAACTTGGACAGAGCGAAATTATAAAGATTCCGTATTTCCCACGGTGGCACCATAAAATCTTAAAAACCGGCCAAGTGCGAGTCGGACTCGCGCACAAAGGGTTCCGTACCATTATCTATAAAAACGGCAACAAAAAAAAACACGTTTGTTGTATGGGAGCCCCCTTAAGTATTTGTTTTATTTTAATTTAATTATTTATTTTTAAGGTGAAATATAACTAATATTCTGTGAATATTTCAAGCGTCTACCTGTTGCTGTTTTGGCCAGCAAAAAAATCACGTTTGTTGTATAGGGTCCCCCTTAAATATTTATTTTATTCAATGTTTTAGTATTTGTTGTTATAGCGGCAACAGAAATACATCATCTGTGAAAATTTCAACTGTCTAACTATCACGGTTCATGAGATACAGCCTGGTGACAGACGGAGAGCGGAGTCTCAGTTATAGGGTCCCGATTTACCCTTTGGGTACGGAACCCTAAAAATTAACCTGAGTAAACTTAAGTTTTGTTTCCAGCTACAACAATGGCGGTTGGCACGGCACTCTCTCTGCTAGAATATGCCATGGTATCGGGCACTGACTGTCTCGATGTACTACTGTCTTTGAAGCCAGCGCTAGTGGAGCCCCTCTATGAAAGGTATGGCTTTATGGACGTATACATAATATATCGTGCTTCAAAAGGCTATTTGACTACATTAAAAATAAATTCCAAATTGTTTTCATCCTAGTCAGTGACAACGTAACAAAGCGTAATCAGGTGATATTTATTAAAAACATGCCTTTTTTATGTAAAAAAATGGGATTAAAATGACACTTTTAGATACACGATCACGTGACCGAAAACGCTATGTGTTTGGTTGGATCGCAAGTGACGTCACACATCCTCGGATTACAGTGTCAATGAGTTCTTCTTGTTAGGTGTGGTGTGGCGTAGTGACGTCATAGCTTGGAACACGGTAGCCATGACAGAGATTATCGTTTTGGCGCGGCATTATTATATTCAAACTTTAAAATTCGTTTTCATAACTAATACGACTGGCCTTGAAGAAATATTCAAAATTCAATAACTTTATTTCTTTAGGCTTACAAAATAAGCACTTAGACAAGTCAAATATAATAATATTAATTACATTTTGCATTATTTTTATCACACAATACGTTAGAATTATTTCCCAGTAGTAGTCAAGTAGCCTTTTGGGGTAGGTATACGAGAAAACACGACTTTTCAGTTGAAACTTTCAAAGTTTTTTTTCCCTATTAATTTGAACATAACTTAATTTGAATACTTAATTCGGGGAGCCCTATGTCGCGAGGGCGAGAGGTAAGAGAAGCGTATGTATTGAGTTAGAGGGGTCGATTCTTACGTGATGTTTTTGTTCCAGATTAACAGAGTCCTTTCAAAGACAACCAGCTCCTTTCCAGCAGTATTATTACCACAGCTGGCTGAAACTCAGAATAGCACTGTGCAGGTTTGTTGCGTTATTTATAAATAAATAAAAGAATAAAATAAATATTGCTGGACAATTCACACAGCATTATCTAGCCCCAAGCTAAGCAGAGCTTGTGTTATGGGTACTAGTATTACTAAAACTGATATACATAATACAATACAATTCTTTATTGTACAAATAAAAACAAAGTAAACCTTAAAACAAGAGAGGTATCGCAAAGGCGAGCTTTAAATTAAATTTAAATAAAAAATAAATAAAAAAAATGTTTATTAAAAAAATTAAATAGTAAATTAAAAAAAAAAATTTTTTTTTTTCATTTTCTGTAAAAAAAAATTGTACCCAAGAATTCTCTATAATACACAGATATTTTTTTTTATACTTAGAAAACGACCACTACACTCGGAACAAATACATATTTGCAGATCGTAGAAACATTTGTCCCGAGGCGGGAATCGAACCCGAAACCTTCTGCGTCGCAGGCGGACCTTCGCCTACCGCGCCACAGAGGTCGCCATTCTACGGGTTAAGACTATTAACTTATAATCGCACTGATATTAAAAGTGTGAATGTTCGGACGCAAGTTCCGATGTTGTTTGTGATAAAACAAACTTGTGTTTATGTTATGTCAAAATGGTTTTCTTCAAAAAGGAGATGTTGGCTGATGTTTCCTGAGCAACTGTACCTGTATCTCCTCTGGTTGCGGGTGCACCATACTGTTTAATAAAAAAAACACACTCTAAAGTCTCTAATAGTTTTTAGCAATAATAAAACCGGTCAAGTGCGAGTCGGACTCGCGCACGAAGGGTTCCGTACCATTATCTATAAAAACCTTCGATCAAAAATAAGGAGTTCGCGGCCTCCCCCGTAGATTCCTAGAGCCTTACAAAAATGTCAATCAAAATTGTCTACGTTTTGTTTTGACGCAGACAGTTTGCGCAGAGCCTGACAAGTTTTTTCCATACGGAACAAGAGATTGGTGGAGTCGAATTCATTTTATTTTATTTTGTAAGTAGGTAGGTACCTACCTGAGAATTATATACCTACCTACTCAGTTTATTTTCTATAAGGATTAATTGACAGAATTCAGGTAAAGATAACGAATCATTTATTGATGAAACTATAAATTGGTGTCTCAACAGTAGGTATTTATACAAAAGGGACATTTCAGACATACAATAATTTAAACTTACAATACAATTTCAGGCAGGCACTCTAGATTAAAAAGAACTGGTTCCTGTCTGCGGCTTTGCACGAGTTTTTTTTACGGGAAAAAAATAAACGTTTTATAAATTCATACTTCTGGTAGGTAGGTAAGAACCTAGTCTTTCTTTTATTAGAGAGTCTACGCAAATGAAATTTTAGGGCGGGCCAACTAGTTATTTTAAAAATCATCAACTAGTAATATTAAACCTATTTTTATGAAAAATATATTAATACATACTATAAATGAAAAAAAAAATTAGAAGAAATATGTTATTATATGCCTCTCCATTTATCAATTTAGAACAAAATTAATATTTTAACTTAGGCAAACCAAACAACAATATTTTATGCTGATTTCACAAGTATATGACTCACATCTCAATATACGGGTAAAAAATATATATAAACTTACTGAAAATAAGAAATTCCATCCTTTTTCAGCACTTTGGACGAGTGATTCTTGCATTTTTTGTACCCATGCTTTTTGTCTGAACGCTAAAATGACACTAGTTGAAAAGCTTTCCTAACATGTCAAAATGTCTCTCTTTTGCTACTGAAGGTTGTGGCGTGCGCATTGTGAATCTAAGGGGGGCCGGCAAAGCCGGACATTTTTGATCGATGATAAAAACGGAAAAATTACATAAGCTGTATAGGAGCCCCCTTAAATATTTATTTTATTATATTTTTTAGTATTTGTTGATATACAACAGAATGCAGCAACAGAAATACACCATCTGTGAGAATTTCAACTGTCTAGCGCTCTCGGTCTGTCTCTCGGTCGGAAGATCTCGGTTTATGGGAACAGCGAAGTCTTAGTAATAGGATCCCGTTTTACCCTTTGGGTACGGAACCCTAAAAATCGTTTTGCTCACTGAGGTGACTTGCTTCTGGACAAAAGGCACTGCTTTCAAGTGGGTGTTAAAAATAAATTCTATTCTCTCTCTCTCTTACAGAATCTGTCCTACGCTACAAGCCAGTGCGTCCGCATTAACATGCGTGCAAATGTGTAACGCAGTACTGGGGGCCTGCAGCGCAGCACTGCGCCCCGACGGACCTCTGCCCAGTTTGGACGATGATACTGACAAGGTATGTGTGTCTGTCTGTCTGTCTTTGTAAACACTAAAATCTATTCTAATCGGCCACTTCAACTTATGAAATAGAAACCCTGTTACGAATCTGGTCATGTTAAATCATTGTAATAATAATAATGCCACCCGCGTTATATCCGTGTTACCTGAATTAATAAATAAATCTAATTTAATTTTAATAGGTTCTGGATCTAGTGTGTATTCTAGTAGTACATTTTGTTTATTATTGTATTCATTGTAGGTAACATAAAGAATACGCATAATATTAATACAGAATACAATCTGTGTTTATTCTGTTTAGTAGGAACGTATATAATTTTATTTTATTCTGTTTTAGGTACCTAAAACTACACACACTACACACTAACACACTACACTACAACCTAAAACTAAAACAGAATAAAATAAAATTATTATGTTATATGAAATTTTTTGTGTATACTTTTATTTTGAAAAGTTCGCGTGTACATAAATATGAGAATTTGGGAGTGTATACATATCTGTGCAGCTGACTGTACTTGCCTATAATTTTTTGTTTGGTAGTTATATCTACGCTTTTTGTTCTTTCTTTTGCTATACCTTACGTACTAATTAACTTCTCCCTGACACATCTGTCATCTATCTGTGGTTCTGTTTTTGTTAAGTATGAAGTTTTGAATGTCTTTGTTGAAATAAAATATCTTGAATGCTAAATCGGAGTGCAAGTGCTTATTTTGTAAACCTAAAGTTATTGAAATCTGTTTCAAAATTGTTCCAGAGCGTAGCAACACTAGAAGCCAAGCCGGAACTAATCTCTGACCCCTCCCCCCTCTCCGCGTTACGTCTCGGCTTACAGCGGGCGTTGGACGTAGCCATCACCTGCGTGGCGCAACAACCAAGGAGTACGCAGCCTCACGGGTCAGTATAGTACTACTATAGGTAGCATCTTTAAGCTACAGGAGTCTCAATTGACACGAAGATAAGAGTTGTTATAGCATTCATATATCAATCTCATAGATGAAAATCATAAATAAAAAAGGGTCTTAAATCGAGCCTTGTGGTACCCCTGACGTAATTTGTCGACGAAGACGCAAATCCATTGACGATAGCAATCTGACACGTGTCTGTCTATGACTCAAGAAGGAAACCTTTGAAGATCCGCTCCTATCCCGCCTTGCTGCCAATAGCTTTCTAAGATAAAGATATATTTATTTGACTCAACAAAAACAGCACGGACAAACACAAACAAGGTAGGTAGGTAAAATACAAAATTGAGATGTTACGTTTACATAGATAGATGACAGATGTATCAGCGAGAAGTTAATTAGTATGTAGGTACAGCAAAGAAAGAAACAACAAAAAGCTTAAGTATACAGAACAAAAAATAATTATAGGCAAAAAAAGAATCCAAAACAGAAATAAAGCTACAGAAAAAAAATAATAATAATAAAGCTGGACAGTTCACACAAAAAAATTGGTATGGTCTTATCTCGTGTCTAAAGATTTTGGAGTAAACAACTAGATCACTCCCATCTCGTGTAGTATTTCAAATGATGAAAAAAATACCTACTCAAGCGGTTGCATTTCGTGCCCTTTTGAATAAATTTATGCGATGACTGTGTCATAGAGGTTAGAACGCTGATGAACTGGCAAAGATTTGATAATGAAAATTAGGTTTTACAAATAATCTCTAAAATTGAATCTACTTATTCAGGTACCTACCTTCCTATATAACCGTGAATGAAAGAAGAAATCGTTTAGTCCATTCTGTCGGAAGCCTTGCTGTAATCAGTGTAAAATGCGTTAACTAATTGATTCTATAGCGCATTAAAATGGTGATGTCACAAAATAACCGTGGACCTATTTCAGAAAGCCGGATTAGTTACCGCAGTGGAGGTAATTTCCCGGCCTCGAATTTGAATAAAAAGGTATATTTTTGTTTCCAGCTATGACATCTGGTCGGACGCTCCCGCTCTAAGCGTGCTGCGCCGCCTCGTGGTGGCGTGGCGCGCGTGCGGCCGCGGCGCGGATACCCTCTCGCGGGTACTCGCGCGGCTAGCTACTAATGTGCCGCAGCATTCGAAGCAGGAGCTTATAGGTGAGTGTAGGAATAAATCTATACAGGGCGTCCCACGGATATGCCACATGGAGGGAAAGTACCTTGAATATTGTAGATGGAACATTTTACTGAAAGAAGACATTATTTGAATTAAAAAAAAAATTAAAATGCATTCATAGATATTTAAATAATTACATGGTTGAACCGGGAATCGAACCCGTTACACGAGAAAAATAATCATCCTGTAGCTTTATCATACGATCGAAAGGCTTCATTATAAGGATTATTTTTTGCTAAATAACATAGCGTCAGAAATAAAACTACTAGGACTCTGCCGTTGTTGCTTGGCGCTCTCAGTGTTAAGGTGGAGTATTGTGGTGTCCTGATGATGTCTCGTGGAGAGACGAAACTAGTTGACGTCTTGCTTTCATAGGTATTTTTTCATTTTGTAGTTGGCGTCGTTTGTCTTCTATAACGCGGACTACATTTTGTTCGAACTTATCGAAGAAGGTTTTTCTTCGCAGAATTGTTACTAAATATTTTCGTCCTTATATTTTGCAAGGGAGATAGTGTTCAAACAAAGGTCTATTCGAAAAAACTCTTTGCCAAGCGCTCTTGGTTTGGTACACAAGCACCTCAATTTATGTCCATGGGATGATGGACGGAATGGTAAATAACCGGTCCCATGTTTATTTAATATTATTTATTTATTTCTTTGTTTTACAGATGAATGCACCACTCTAGCGGCTCAGTCTACTTCGCCTCGCGTGTGGGAATCTCTCCCTAGATGCTGTGTCTCGTCACCGCATGGGAAACCCGTTCCGTTATACGTATGTTTTTTTTATATAGACTAAGACCTTCCATAGTCTATAAAATGTCTACTAAGTTAGATAACAATGCACCCCCAGCATTATTAAAGGTCACCTCTTATTGCGCCATACTGTCCTTAACCACTGTCTAAAGAAAATAAATATTCTTGTGTAGCTCAAAAGAATGAACTCGAAGACGTTTCTGTGTTCTTTAAATTATATATTTATGTTTAACTCGCTTTACATTATGAACAAGATGTAACATTTTTCTTAAAAATCCCGCCATTGTGCCAAACTTTTTTCAAACCATGAATTTAAACAATTTTCCAATCCATTCTAACTTATAAACACGCTCGTCTTCTGTCTCAGTCTTTCGTGTTGTCATGCTTTAAATGTCGACATGGTTCTTGGGAACAAAGTATTGATTGAAGTTTCGTAAAAAAATTGGTTGTTAGTGATGGGACATGTCGAATATGTGTTCGATTATCATTCGGCAAGCAATCGAAATGTGTTCGATTATTTATGTTAAGAGCTACTGCGTAATTTATGCAACTCTTTCACATGATTGCGCTATTTAACCCACTTCAAAAAAGAAAAGGTCATGCTGTATTTATGTTTGTTTTTTCATGTATTGTCGTTGAATTCTCCGTCAGTTATGGACCGGTTTTAAAATTCTTCTCTTTCGTTGGAATGATTTCAAGGTGGTCCCATAAAAATTGTATCCCCAAGAGATTATTCATCCAAAGTATTTATCCCACAAAACTGAAATACAGAGTAAAATTAAAGGACCCGAAGTCGGGTTTAGTTGTTTTAAATTATTTTTTCTTTATTTATTGACAGTTCGAATATGGTGTGGAACCTGAAGCTCTGAGATACACGCCAGAAGCTCCCGCCTATGCGCAATGTGAAACTACGCCGTCTCTGGCGATGGATTCCATAAGGTTTGTATGTTACATGAAACACTCTCACTTTGCATTTTTTTAGGGTTCGTTTTCTCCTGTTTAACTTTTCCTTTGTTTCATGCTTTTGCATTTTTTGTTTCTTTTGTAGATACATGTACCTTGGCGGTGGCTGGCGGCCCGGCCGCTGGCGAGCTTGCGGCCGCTGCGGCTCTCGTGCGTTACCGGCCGCTGTAACTGCAAGACATCCGCTGCAGAAAGCCTACGATGCGAGGTTTCTGTCTAATTGCAGGTAGGTTTACACCAGTCGTCAGTGTTTACAACCAGGGCCTTCGTAATAGCTAATTCATACCAGAATTGCAGCGGCCGGCAGCGACGCGGCAATAATTTTCAGTGTCAAAGTGATGTCAAAAGAAGATATCAATTTTTCTATCTAGTATTATAACTTATGTAAGCCAACTATAGCTAGCGCCATTACTACAGCCGCTAACCAACCTATCCCTAACTGGGAAACTGTAGATGTATAAAATGCGGAAGATCCTGCCGCTTCTGAGTAGATATTTACAGTCAAAGTGCTCGGCTGATTCATATCTTCTGATGCCACCCTAGTCATGGGTTGTCAATTTGAAACAGGCCGTTGTGGCCTAAAGCCCTTATTATGAAAGCTTGCTCAGTCAATCGACGCTTAAGTAACGCTTTTTTATGGCATGAACGTCACTCAAGTATAGAACGATGTCTGAGCAAGCTTTTATGACATGGGCCTGTAAGTAATGGCTGAAATAATCCGGCTAGTAGGACATCATCATTATTTTCGCACATGTTATGGCAATGATAATAAGGCTGGCAAGCTAATAAGTTTACTTTCTTTGTTGTTTCTATGTTTGAGGCGATAAAAGAGAATAATCATTTAATTAAAATATTGTTCAATGAACAATTTTATAACCTTATTAATTACCATTCTTTTTGTTTTCAGGTGTGGAGGCAAGTGGACTTTGTGCTCGAATATTTAAAGAAATTTGTATAAATTCCCGGATTTGTATTTTATGTTTTTCAATTACAAATGATTTAATTAGATGTTGTGTGATATTAATAATCGTGTAAATAAATGACGAATTCATATTATTTTTGCGGATTATTCATAATTTCCCCCTCGGTAGGCTCTTGTACCATTTTGGTGTGTTTCCTTTGATAGCTAAACTTACCGAGTTCGTTTGGTAAATATCTATACTCACAGAATGACATGACACTACCAGATAATTCAAATATCGTAAAAACATCAAAAAAGTTATGTACTGGAGGGTTAAAAAAGGCACTTAACAAAAAATCTACGCGTTTAAATGACCACCATACACTAATTGCAATTGGTTTACTTCTGCTTACCTTATGGTATAAGTTCTACCGAAGTACCAAACATGCTTACATCACGTTAGAGAAACAGAAGTTAGTAATTTTCAGGGTATTGAAAAACTGGTAATCCTATAACTACCCAGGACGGGCATAGACTATAATATCGAGCGAAGCTGCGGGCTTTTTTTAAAAAAGGAAAAGGTGTTGACCCCGATTTTCTCATCTGACCGATTAATCGATTCCTTCACGACCCATTTGACATCTGTCAAACTTCATCCCAATTCCCATCACTTGCACTTGTCTTGTCTGCGCATCGAGCGAGAATTGTTTCGTGCGATTGCGTTGTTGAATTGATTGAATCTATTGTGAAAATTGTTCAAATCGCTTCTGAAAACGATAATTAATCGCGTTTTTGCTCTAAAAACATATTAGTTATCTAAATGGCAGACAAAAAAGGTATTTATGTAATTTATTCGCTAATTTCTTTGTTCCGTTTTCGTTCACAAAGTTGTCATGTGTAACGTCATGATTTGGGCTTGAAATTTGTGTTTTGTGCTGTAATCAAGAATTATCTACTGTCTATCAATGAAAATCAGGCAGAATTTGTTTAAAATCATATCTTATTCATTGAATTCTTTTGTAACAAAGATCGGTATCGATCGAGATATTCCAAGATGGCCCCGATTTGAGAATGATGAAGGCGGTACCGCTATCCTCCAAATATTTTGCTTCCATTCAATGATCTTAGCGATATTTAGACTCAATTCAAATAAAAATACTTCATATCAAAATCTACGAACCTTTCCCCAAGCTTTATTTTCTAAAATACGTACAAAAGATACTGTAGGTATTAATTAGGTAGCCATCTGTTTCTGTTTAGTGTTGATCATTCTTTGCAAGTTGATGATTCTGAAATTTTCATAAGTGGCAAGAGGTCAAACTATAAAGATAGGTATTTTGACTGCCATCTGTTTGTTGCCTTTTCATCTAAGTATTCTTAAAATACAAGATCCTCTCTATGTAGGTAGGAAAACAGTTTTTATGAGCATTTTTATTAGGTATATCATAACGTAAATTTTATTTGAGTAAAATAGTGTATTCCTGTCTTTATCATTGTCATAGGTTTTTTACCCTTTAGTTATATCCCAGGTCTAGAAATAAATCTATGCAAAACTTCAGTATAATCCCATTAGACTTTTTTAGTTTGACGAAGATCGTATTTTTTTTAACTTGCATTTAACAAATTACTTTATTTGTGCTATGCCTAAACATGTTTTTTGTTACATTGTTGTAACATAAAACCACCACAACAAAGTCCTACAAAAATTATAATATCACTTTAAATTCAGCCTTGGTGCACTACACATGACAACTTCTCGCTTATGATTTTTTGTAAGATCTATTTTAAAATCTAACTCAACTAGAAAATTACTATCTATACACAGCTTTCTTCTAACGCTGGACCAGGGAACCCTATTCAAAACAGAGACCTAGTAAATTTTCATACTTTTTAAAAAGGTTTTATTTACTTTTGTTTTTAAAATTTTGGAAATGGTGATATAATCTAACCAGAAATCAAATCTATTGGTAAGTATAAGTAATCAAGGTTTTACATCTAAAGTTGAGTCAGATATTATATTGATTATAGGTGATGTCAAAAGTGCATTTAAATTGACCCCACAGGTCACTTCTATGGGTCTATTATGACCCAAAAACTTTGACTGAAAAAAGGGTTCATTTCAGTCTACCAAACATAACAATTTTTTTCATAGATTTCCTCCCATATCGGGGAGATAATGCAGTGTTTGCTGTTGGCTCCAGACTTATAGTAATCTTTAAAACTACATAAAAGTAAATGCTATAAGTTAAGTTTTAACCAATATGGGTGAGGTTACAAAGATTATCTTCACCTATCTGTTCTTAATCTGAGCTATGTAAAACTGGCCGAAAGCCATGACACTGGGGGGCAGATAGAAGTTTTTTAATTAATAAGAGTTCTATCTGTCCCACCGTTGCATAGGGCTTAGAACTTTTTGTCCCCTCTAAGGGGACAAATGAGAATAAACCATTGGCAAAAGGCAGAGTAAGTCAACATTGCCTTGGCCAAAAACAGCCTTGAGCCTTGTGAAAGAATAACTTAATTAACACCACTTCCTAACCTTGAGAAGCAACTAAGGAATATAAGCAAAGGGGCGGCAGCAGCGCCCCACTACCGAACTGCGATTGCCAACCCGCCAGCCAAGCATGGCGATGCCAGAACAAAACATTAACCTTTGGGGGAGGCCTAGGTCCAGTAAGGGACATCTTTCAGCTGAGTAGTAGGTGTAGTGGAGCCAACGCAAATACCCCTTCAGACAAAATGTTAACATCCCCCTCCCACCTCCCAGATTCCCAACAGGAGTGCCCGGACAGCGCCTCAGCGGTCGACCTCATGTAATCACTAGCTTTATCTTTTTGGATAGAAAGACGTTGATATGTGCGTAACGGAGTGGACGTATGTTGGACGGTTGTAATGGACGATGGATTGATTGCTTTTGTGATCAGTTTTATTCGTAAATGATGGATTTTTAGAATTCTTTATTTCCATTTTCTTATGATTCCTTCTTTCTTATGAATTATCTAGTACCCATTACACAAATTCTGCTTGTTATGGGGCTAAATTATATGATGTTGTGTGAATTTTCCAGCATTATACAGTTTACCCTATTTGATATGTATTGTGACCATCATTTCTGAATACTGTGAGACATTTTTGCTGATACTGAAATGCTACTTAGAATCAAAATCTGGAATATTT
The DNA here is from genome assembly GCA_947086465.1 of Eupithecia exiguata. Lineage (NCBI taxonomy): Eukaryota > Metazoa > Arthropoda > Insecta > Lepidoptera > Geometridae > Eupithecia > Eupithecia exiguata. Next base: position 6,220,918 of record OX352253.1, read on the forward strand.
TTAATTATTTCATATTTAGCCCAACTTAAATATAAAAAGAGACTTAATTGAAAGAAATATTATTTTTAAGCAGATTTCAGTTGTAAGGTCAAGGAAAGCAATCAATTCATCATTAGTTTTTATTCCATGGAGTGTTTACGTTATATAAATAATTCATAAATGATTCAATATTTATTCAAAGGTTTTTATTTTCTGCAAGGACCTTTTGAAGAGGCTATATCGTTGGCTGTACAGTAGTTGTTTTTGGCTTGAAATTGTATAGTGTATAAAAACTTCTTGCAGATAATTAAAAAAACATAAACACTCTATAGACCTTTAGATAACCACTTAAAAAATAAGTTGTTCTAAGATTTCATTTACCCTCGTTTTAGAGGACATTTATTTACAAAATCAATGTTATTAAAAGCTGCAGATATTTTCATTACTTACTTTTTTATTTAGTTCACAGCTTATTTTTTTAATTATTTTTTCTTTTTAACACATTAGCATTAAGTTAAAAATAATCACTGATTAAAATTGTTAGTTTTATTTGTCAATAGAATAGTGTCATTCATGATAAAAATAATTGGTGATTATTTTTTAAACTAGAATTTACTGCACCTAAAGATTCAAGGAGACTGATAAAGTGGAAAAACATTTCACGTTTTTATGCTTCTATAAAAGGTTGACTTTGAATTAAAAACAAAATCTATTCTTTACGTCTCCTTGGACTTCAGTTACCCTGGTATTAGTTTTACTAATAACAGGATAATGGGGAGAATTTACGTTGTTTTGTTTTATTTATTAACACATTAGAATAATAGAAGATAAATGACATTGACTTTTTCAAAGTAGGTTCGTAAGTAAGAACAAATAAACTTGTGATAAAACTCTAATCTAAACTCTAGAGGAGTCAAAATGAGAGATACCAATAAATACTTGCTCCAAGTAAGTCGTGTGTCGGTTTTGTTCCCAATGTCATTTATTTCCAACCCATTACTAATCCAGTTTTTTAATATCGACACAAAATATTAAGGCATAGATATATTTTGTGTCTTCATACTACAAATTTTCAAAGATTATTCTTTGAGAGTTTGACCGTTTTTAAATGTGTGTATTGCTAACAGGTAAAACGAAACAGTGATCTCATTAAACCAGAAAATATATTAAAGTGTTTTGGCATAACAATGCTCTTCCTACCTTTTTTAATGACCTGTTTTGTTTTCTTCTAACATATCATTTTCATGGACATTAAAGTATAAGGTGAAGGTGAAATTGGCACTTTTGATTAATAAGTCAGATAATGTTTTATAGTCATTTTATATCAAGGCTTTGTCCTAACATATATTTTAACTGAATTATCATAAATGCCAATTGTGGAAGTGTATGTTGAAATTACTTATAAGTCTGTGTGAGATCGAACTTTTCTCAATTTCACACTTTCATGGCGCTTACTCTAGTACCAATTAAATAGAAAAGTAGCGAAGTTATTTATTTCAAAAACAAAAAAGTACATACCAGACATGAAATAAACTTTTGGAATAGGTTTTTGATTGAAAAGATGAGAAAAAAGTAATAGATTAAAGATTAAGTGCCATGACTGTATAGATTTTGAGAAATGACGATGTTAGAATGTGTGTGATTTATTACTCTTAAGAAACTTGAGCAAACGCAGACTCATTAAAGAAACAACATTTTTATCGTCAATTTAAGCTGTTCTAGCTATATCAGTCTGCATTTGTTTTGTACTGCAATGTCTATGGTTTCACACATCTGCCATAGACATTGTCGCATGCTATATAAGCTTTGAAGGACAGAGGAGTATGCTGGTTGTAAGGTTGGGTTTTAGGCCGTTTAACTCGCTCGTTTAAATTTTTCTAGGTCCCACATATCGTCTTAATATCTTACAGTGCCACGTCCGTCTCTTTCAGGGATCCAGCATTTTTATCGTATTTGTGAATTTGAATATTAACGTATATTATTGTAGTTATCATTTTACAATAGCATTAAACCAGGTTCATGTGAATCAAACTTTATGATAAAGGAATGTGTTGGTATTTGAACGTAATTTGAAAGTATTAACATTATTAAGACATTCACGACCTTATTAGTGTAGCTATAAAGTATGGATTTAATTGGAAACGGTTACTACCAGGATTTTTGTTAAGTTAACCTCGGGTTCATATCAAATTTTGCTGTTTTCTGCAGCGCGTTCTATTTTAGTTCTTAACTGGCATGAAAGTAGATAGATGTTACGTTGCTAGCGGTTCGCTTGTTTTGGTAGGGTACAATTGAGTTAGTTTTCGTGTGGGTTTATTAGATGCATGTGTGTTTATTTATAAATGTTTTTATTATTTGAATTCGCACCTGCATGTTTCTATGTCCTTCAAACTGCACTCATATCATAGTTTTTCTTTATTTCGCTTTTCCGCATACTGAACGCTTCTAGACTTGACCAGCAAAATATAATATGAAGGAAGAGAATTTTAGAACGATTACTTTTAAATCTTGGTACACGTGTTGTTAGATTTGGATAGATTACATTTTTTTTATTATTAAAGGAATGTTCACATGTATCACGTTGGTTCCGCCTTCAGGTGGTTGTCTTACTGGTTCTGAACTTAGGAAACATTAAATACATATAATTTTACCTTACTTTATGGGAAACAGTAAATAAACAAGTGAATTCCTAATTTCAATGCCGATTTATGATCAAAAATTAATAAATTAATGTTTTTTCAGGAGGTTATCGTGTGATGATTGTTATGTTAAAGACCTTTTCCGATTTGAAATAGCCACACCAATACCACTGCACAAAGCTTACTAAAACCTTGACTATATTCATGATAATCTCATTCACTATTCATGAATTCAGTCGCTGGTGTGGCTATTGAATGCCCTGTATATAATATATACGTTTGGTAGGACTCAACACTCTCACATCGTGTTGATTTTTAACTACCCAATCAATGTATTCCTTATCTTTGGACCTGAGAAAAGTTTGGCTAGAAAACTTTCTTCCGGTCCGAAGTGTTGCCATTTGAATGTTTCTGTTATTTGGATATTCAAAATGGCGACGCATTGTATGATTATGGCTTGTCGTTAACACTGACGCTTGTGTTAAATGTCGATGAAATATTTAAAAATTTTCTTTGCTTCTTATTGGTGTTTCGTATTTCATCGACATGGCTACTCTAAATAAATGCTAGATTTACAATAAAAAAAAAGATTACAAAATGTTTATTTTGCACTGGCAAAACATTAATATTATTTATAGTGGCAACACAGCGTCAAGCGTGAATGCTCGGGCTTGGGTTGCGGCGCGCACAGCGCTCTCTCGACTGGTTACGGCGATGTGATCTGCTATGTCTTGTGTGAAACAATACTAATAAATTCCGTTCAATTGGAACATGTAAATTCCTCATACACACATATTACGATAAAATATCAAAACTAAAGTACCTAGATGAAGAAAACTTGAATTCGTAAAAAGGACAACTAAAACATAAAAGCATTGTCACTCTACTGTAAAGCTGCCAATATGACTCAAAGCTTTACTTTTGGTTTTATAGGAAGTAATGCAATCCTTTTTATCTGTTTCCATTAAGGAGATAATATTTTCTATTACTTAATCCTCCGACCATTTGCGTTAAAGAAAACAATTTGAAAAATACATCGTTTTTAAACATTATGTAACAAAATTCTAATTTAGTTTTCTAAATAAGACGCTCAGGAAGATGTTCTTGATCCTCTTGTCACAAACATTTGGAAAATTCTTATTATTAAGATGTTCCTCTGCAACATCTCTTAGAAATGTCGCGAAACTTTCTTATCCCAAAAAAAAAACTTTAAATACAACCCCCCTTTAAACCAACCAAATCATTGACAAAACATAAGCCCCTTTTCACACAAACAAACCATTGACAAAACAAAACAAGCCCCTCTCAACCAATCTTAACTCTATAAAACACAAGCCACTGCATACCACACCGCCGGCCTCTCGAGCGTCCCGCACCACGGACACAATCAAGCCTCCAGTTGTTACAGTGACACCCCCACTCGGCGCCTACCCGCAGCCGCAGGCCCCCCAGGGGCCTTTCCTGCCCGCGCCGCCTCATCCTTCCCAGACGCAGTATGGAGGTACAGTAACCACAGTTACTAAATGATTCCGTCAACTTCGGCTGTTTTTCAAACGACTTTGTTTTATTATACATATAAGTACAGATAAATATTTTTTTTCTATTCTATTCATCCACCATTATCTTTAAAGAATTTTCGTTGTGAGGGTTCTCCCTTATGGAAGAGTATCGTCTCTTCCTTAAGGTAATCTCACACATTCATATTTTTTAATTCCAGTTTCCAGCCAGGCGTTACAGCTACAGAGATCCTTCTTACCATCACCTGAATATGGAGGTTAGTTCAAATTATATACCTAATAAGACCTAAAAGATTAGCCTCGAGCCGTCGACATGTAACGTGTTACACAGCTCACATTCGTGCAGTCAGAACGGGGAAAGAAGGACGAGTAATGAACAACGAGACGGATTTTTGACGTTAGGTAATGCTCGTTGAGAAGAACGAAGTGGAAAAACTTGGAGGGAGCTTTTACCGCCCTAGGCGGGTCCGCACACAGATAAAGATTAAAGAGCCTATACAGTACAGAACGACCACGAAAATATCTTACACCGATGTACCTGCGCAGCAGTCTTAATTTTGGTAGGCGCGAAAAAATCCTAGCCGATCGATAACGATCTGCCTACATGTGTGGTTGCTATTAGGTGATGGCTACGCGCAGGACGTCCGTGCGCTCTAGACATTCGCGAGTCGTATTTTGAGTGGGATACATATGAAAATACGTTGGTCCTTTTTTGTGTTCCCGTGTACATATCATATGAGCGAGATAGCCCTAGCTCTGTTTTTGTTCATTTGAAAGCTTAACGCATTCGTATACAAAGGGGTTGAAATTTACTCTTCTGTGCAGACGAATTTTGCCGATGCGACTTATTAAAATGGTCGAACTGTACCTAGCTTCTCCTTTCCGATGTAACTTCATTGAGCACCTCTGTTGACGTTTGCTTTGTAGTTCAACCAATATTTCTCTCGAGGTTGCTACATACTACACATTCTCACATGTCTTACAAAGTTGTAAGAAATCCATGCCTCAAATATGTTATCTTTCGTTTACAGTAGCCGGCGGTTCACCCTACGGCATGACTTTCGGCGGTGCCGGCGCTGGCGCTGGTGGAGTATACGCTCCGCCGCCGTATGAGCAGCTTCAACACCATCAGATCCCGGCGCTCAGCCAGCAGCTACCAGTAAGTATTACACATGAGAAGGGGCTCGAGTAGATCTATAAGGGGGCTTGTAACATTTACAGGGAGATTTTTTAGAAGGAAGGCGTTACAAAAATGAAAATATGAATAGATTTACACTATAACAAAAAAGAGATTATGAATTTATACATAACTAGCAGCGCCTCGCGGTTTCACCCGCGTAGTTCCCGTTCCCGTTGTAATTCCGGGATGAAAAGTATGCCTATGTTCTATTCCAGATTATAATCTATCTCTGTGCCAAATTTCATCCAGATCCGTTCAGCCGTTCTTGCGTGATTGAGTAACAAACATCCATCCATCTATCTATCCATCCATCCATCCAAACTTTGACATTTATAATATTAGTGAGATTTCCAACTTGAAAAGGAGTCAAAATTTATCATTTAGGAATTCGTCAATGGTATAATAATAAGCCTTTTCCTTTAGCAGTTTAGTATCTAAAGGCCCCCCTTTAGATACCCAGCCCCCCAATTCCTTCACAAGGTCTTTTGGCCTGTCCCTTCTCATGATGTATAGTTTTTAATAAATAATTTCTTAACACCATTGCTTTTATTTACAGCAAATGTACAGTCCAGCAGCGGCAATGTACGCGGCCGCAGCGGCCGGATATCCGGGCTACATCGGCTACCCGGTCCAGTACTACCCGTACTACCCCACAGCGGTGCAGCCTTCTATACAACCCCTGCGCCCTACAATCATGATCCCAGTGAGTAACCTTATACCACACAAAAGTAAAAAATATTCGATTTAGTATGTAGGTGTGATAATTAAAAATATTGAACAAGTATTTTTTCTTATGTCAATCAAAAAAAGTTACGTCAAAGTTTGGGAGTGGGGCTCGTGACGTCATCAACATCATCAAATAAATAATGCTGAATGATTAATACAGCATTATCTAGCCCCAAGCTAAGCAGAGCTTGTGTTATGGGTACTAGATTACTGATAGATATAATACAATACATTACATAGATAGATATTGTTTTATAAAACAAAACAATCAGAAGACCAGGAACATATACCTGGAGAACGTACAAATATTTGTCCCAAGGCGGGAATCTAACCCACTGCGTCGCAGTCAGACCTTCGCCCACCGCGCCACAGAGTTCGTGACGTTATCGTGATGATCGAGCCTAAAAAGTGTCGCACGGCGTGACGTCACGCGGAACATTAACTGGCTATTCTTCATTCATTTTTTTGTGAATTGTCAAAGAAAAATTACGTGTCCAATATCTTCTGATAATCTAACTGACGGACTAATTGGATTTATTTAAGGAAACGTATGGGAAACTGTTTTATTCCATTCTGCCCGCGGGCCTAAGCCCTTGTAACATTAGTATGGATTAGATCTGGCTCTAATTTGAACCCTATCTCCATTACAGCAAGGTGGTTTCGAAGCGGGCGGCCGTTTCGAAGGACTCGCGCAGACACTGCTCCCCCCCGCGCCACCCGGCGTGCCTCCCTCCCCCGCGCACCTCGCGGCGCTGCAGCCGCATCAAGTGCTGTGAGTAGATCCTGAACTAGGGGCGCCGGTATGGGTACTTCGCTCCGGTATACGCACAGTATACATTGCGCGTGTGTGTACCGGAGCCTAATTTGGGTACATGTATATTTTTGACTGCTTTCCTTTCTCATTCCTGTGAAAAAAAAATATTGATTTAAATTAGATTTAAGTCATCTTAACCCTGGCCGCCAACCAAATCACCTGCTGGTGGCACAACCAATAATATCTACAGAGCTATTTAAGTTTAATATTCGTTTGTTCTCAAAAAGACGAATTTTATAATAATTTTTAATTCATAACTAGGGGGTTAATACTTAATGCTAAACACGGGAATTTTTTTTCCCAACCGCCCCATTGATGGGTTAATGGGGTGGTTGGGAATATATCGGATTTTGTTCTCTGATGTAGGGTATACATCAGAGGACAATCAAATTTGTTGGATATAACATTTAGGATAATGTCATTTACACGAGAACAGGGTTCTTTGGTTAAGTATAGATAGAACATAGGTTGTTGTCGTTCATTAGCTGACTCATTTAATGTAAGAAATTAATAAATCCCAAAAATTTACGATCTCGACGGGATTCGAACCCGCACCTTCCCCTTCAGCGCAGGGTTGCTCTTTTTCCAACTAAGCTACGTGATCTTATCTCGCCGAGGTGTAAATCTTTGGGAGTTCTTTCGGCACTTACGCCGTCAGCGCCGCCTACAGAGGAAACAATGAAGTTATCCAATTCTGCTCAAAGATCAAATTTACATTTAGTTCGTTTGACGAGAGGTTTTGCCGTTGCTACAGAGTACTATAATAAATAAAAACCTTAGAATCATTTAATGTATTCACTTAATAAGAAGTATTTAGCCTCTCACTCACTCCACCACCAGCCCCCCACGGGGGGTTACAATGATGACATTTCATCGCCATTCATTGCGTACATTATTGAAATGCATTCCATTTCAAATAATTTACGCATTCGATGACAAAGTGACGTAATTTTTCTCTATTCTACCCTAGACAACAATCCCCGTGCTAGGGGGGCTGGTTGTGGTTGTTAGAGATACCCAAGGGTGGGAAATTCTCTAAAGCTGATTGTTCGCGACGGGTTTAATGTTAAAATTTAAGTTAACATGGTTTAATACGGAGCAACAAAGATCGCGTATTATTAGTAAGCATAAATATGCTATTATAATGCTCTGTTGCCCGGACTCATAAGAGACCGGTGTCCTCAGGAGCACCACACACATACTGTTTGTCTCTTGGTACCTCAAGACACCAAAGATGGCGCAACCGGTGGCGCCACCGTTATGTCCTAATGAAATAGGATAGATTAAGGAGAGCAAGCTTTAGTAATAGTGGAAAGTGTGAAAGTATACAAATCCATAACTTTTGGATTTGTATACTTTCACACTTCACTGAGATTTGGAACAAAAGTCTCCGCGCTCATGGACTTTCAACCATAAGAACCTAAGTTAGAATAAAATGTAGTTATGATTTTGACTAATATTTATGAATGAATGTAATCTGTCTTGCCTAGCAAAAAAAAAGAATAAGGATTCCAATTCGATAACTTAACTAAAATACTATTTTTATTCCACAGATGGCGTTAACATAGAGCGAATTGGCAGCAGACACCGACCACGACCCCTGCTATCCATCCCTGTTTGAGGCACCACCACTGCAGACGATATCTGTGAGTCATGCGAGTCATATGTGATACTTTTGACTCATACCTGATACATGTGACTCATATATAAGTCGTGTAAACGCGAATGAGGCCTAGTTCCCTTTGGAGGAACCATACACCTGGTCAATTCATATGCGTGAGTGTACTCATTCTAGTTTAGAGATACACGCACAGACTTGACCAGCAGGCCGTAGAATGGCATTACGGGTGGTTTATCTACGGCAGGAATTATTTTGTATTCTTTGGTTTCACTGTGAAGTATCAAGTATCACAGATGGTTTGATGATTTTGATGTGTCGTATGCCCTGCCAATTTGCTGAGCCGTTTATGTGATTCATAAACGGCTCAGATGCGCGCTGTGTATCTAATTCCGTCTCACTTTCTTTCGAGGTACTTATGAGAACATATCTAGTCGTAACGAAAAAAGATTTTAGACGGAAAAAGAACAAAAAATCTTAAATTAAATAGCATGGCGCGCATTTTAGCCCTATTAATGAAGGTCAAACAAACTTTTTATACTAATTATATATAAATAATTCCCAACTGTAACAGTAGATCTCTTCGAAAAATCGCGTCGCAAAATCAATTTTATATTATATTTTTTTCACTTTTGCCGCGATTTTTCTACTGCATTTTTTATAGTATGAAATAGATGTTAGTAGATGCAGTCCCTCGAATGATTTCATAAGGGATCGTCTCTATAGACGTAATTATCGATCCACTTTTGACCACACAGCGATAATTATCTTGCCGTGAAATTTGCCTGCTGAGGTGTATCCCTATGGTTACTTTACAAATGTGAACCGCTTTGTCACTATCTAGAAATTGGTAAGAAATTAAAAGACCGAATAAATTAATAAAAAACCAAAGAAATAGAGGCCAGAATCTCAAACGTAGAATGTCTATTGAAATAGTATGAATATATCATTTTTGGCAGGAGTAATCTATTTTTCATATGAAATAACTTGATACATAGATTGTATTCGATGTACATATGAAATTGCGGTCGTGTCGGTGCAAATCTTAGCCCTATTTTTGACTGTGATGCCTGATAACAATGTTCGATTCGTGTTTACATCAATAAATAACGTGGCAAATGCAAGTGGATTTGACCTCTACCAATATTTTGTAAAAAAAGAAATGATCAGAGTGATATATACAGAAAAGAAAATGAATTTAAGATGTGGTGTACCATAAAAAGTCTTGGGGTTCCTTTTAAGTATTATAAATAATATTTCTTACATAATATGAACAATAAAATAAATTTTAATTGTCGACTGATTATGTTTTTTCTTAAAAACATACATACAGCTCTCTATTCTCAGTAAATAAGCATAATTTATAATAACCTTCTAATAATAAGTGTAGTACTAGCTTAAATATCAAAAATAAAATTAAATCTAAATAAAGTAGACAAGGAATCCTAGACATATACAATCTTGATGGAAGAATTTAACAAAAATAAATAAATTATGTAGAAAATCGTCGAATCATTACACTAAATTTATTATTCATAGAATCCAGCCCCAAACATAGTAAAGTTGAGTATTTTGCGTTTCGTTATTTATCATTGTAAACACAAATCGAACTATCGGCCAATGGGCCATAGTATTATAGTCGAGGTCTTAAACCTACAACGTAAGACTAGTTTTACGCACGTAACGTTTTTACTGTCTGTTTGTCACGATTTTTCTATAAAAAAATATAAATCGACTTCTTAAAAAATCAAGAAGCCAAATCAGCAACCCAGTGTGTTTACGGTCCCCAAAAAAGTTGCCATTAGAAAAAAAATAAGAAAATGAAATAGTTCCGCCTTTTAGTCGTTCTTTGATTTGTATACTACTTATAATATATAAAAAAAGCATATAAAAATCCATTTAAATGAACTTGTCCTTTTAAAGTGACTATTCATAAAACAAGTAACTTATACAATCGCTTATTTATTTAATTAATACCAGACAGTAAAAACAAGCACGTACTAGGTATTATTATAAAATAAATATATTATTATTATTATTATAATAAAACATATAAACGGTTGCGCGTGACGTGTGGAGAGAAAGAGGCGTTTTTTTGTTATGAGACAACGTAAACAATTATTTCCCGCTTCGGGACAATTTTTTACGTTATATGAGTTATGTTCTGGAATTGTTTGTTGTAGTAATTTTTTTTAGTATTGCAACACTGATTCTGTCTTGCCAGTGATGTTTTTACAATGACATATACAACCTCAATAATCCATGACTCATTCGAACAACAGTTTTACTTTAGTTTTCTCGTATTTTCAATGATAATATCAGTTCAGTGTTGCTACATATTATGAATATAAATATTCCATAAGCAAAATAAAATGAATCTCATATAAAATCTCATAAAAGAATCTCTCCTTTACGATTATTTGTAACGTAAAGGATATCTGACTGTTTTATGTTAACCACATGAATTGTTTACGAAACGATGCTATCGCGTTGGAATTAACAAGCTTTGAGACACAGTGTATTTAAGATTTCAATTAAAAATTGTTGCCAACTTAAATAGTTTACTTAATCTTTAATACATTGTGTTTAAAGTTCTAATTAAAAATGACAGTTATGTCAAATTATTCGCATTTATTATAGTGATTAACTTTATTTTCCAGTGTGAATGTTTTTTATGTTTTCTTTTATGAAAATGTATTAATGTTTAGTAAAAAAAACTCGAAACTACATAAATCCCATATCATAGCCAGTATAAATTAGATTTGAAGGATTTGTGTATGAAAAAAATTTAACAAAAGAACTAGGCTTTTGAAAAGAGCTTGTACTTAGTTTGCCAATGTTAAAATGAGCCTAGAATTTATGTGTTTAAGGGCTCATTTGACCTTCTTTTGATGTTGATCGCTTACTCAAGATCTTAGACACTATAAATACTACTAATATTATATTTTAAACATGTCTCTTAGAGTATTTTTGAGTAGGGATCAACGTCTATGATGCAAATTTGTGGATTTTCTACTTATTGTGTTAGGTTTTTTGATTATATTGTATTTTGTTAATGAAATCATGTTGTTGAGAAGTTTTTTAGATTTGGTAGTTCAAGATTTAGTTAAATTTTTACCTGAACGGTGACTTTTTGTACTCTATTGCATCTGACACTGTAGATGTTTAAATTCAGAGATATATATTTATATTTTGGTTGGTGCAATACCTAATTTGTATATGATGGTAGAAAATTATCTTAGTGAGTGAATGAACTAATGTAAACTACGACGCCATCTTAACCGCCATTTTGAAAAGGTGTTGCCAGGACTTGCTATCATTTATGCAAATTAGTTGATGGCGAATTCAAATGTCAACAATTTTTCCCAAATGGTAAAGGGACCATTTAGTATTTTTTTGAAGTTGCTTGAAATTAAATAGTTATTTTTTAATGTCCTCTCCATATCTTTGTGAAACGAATTGAGTCAGACGATATTTTTGACTACGTTCCTCCTCATTCAAAAGTATCGAGTCATTCAATCCGTTATGTCTTCACTGTCTGTAATGGCATAGTTAAAGCTTGTACTAAGGGTAAAAATATTATTATATTTAGTCTGTCCGTTAAATTATTAACAAATATTGGACACGTATTTTATTCTTTTACTACTTCTTTTACTGAAACTACTAGTGACACATATGAAGCGCGTCAAAGTTGGGGGAGACGCCATACTAAAAAGTGTCGCTCGGTGTGACGTCACGCGGAAATTTAACTGGCTATATATTTTTATCTTTTTGTTGAATTGACAAAAGAAATACGTGTCCAATATCTTTTGATAACCTAACTAATAGACTTATTCGAATTTTTTAGGACACTAGCCTATTTAAGTTGAGCAAGCCAAATTAATTCTTGGTTATGGACACTGTTATGTAGGAATCGTAAAAAATTTAATACCTCAAAGATGTAACGCATCGTACGATACAAAAGCAGAAATCTGAATAGTTACATAAAACTCTTGGACACCGCCCAACGCAACGTGCGACGCCCCTCGTCTCCGTAAACGAGGTCTTAGTGCTCTTTACATACAAATAACAAGGTACTGCTTGTCCACTGTTGGACAAGCATAGGCTGTATATTAAAACACGTGCATTGGACTACTAGTAATCCGCTATTTCCTTTGCTTTTGTATTGTTACGATGCTTTTACTGGTTTAATTTGTTGTTCACTTTTGTTATTTTGTACTTCAAGAAAAGCGATGTACTGTGTTGTACATTATGTACTTGTATTCTAAGCGTAAGTGAGTTATGCTCAAGAGTGGATGAAGTCACGTGCAATACTATAGCATAATTATTATTTTGTTTCCAATAAAATATTGAAAATCGGAAATTTCGTTTAAGTAACTTAGTTTAGATGAATCCCACCCAACCCAACAACCCAAACAAACATTATTGGTAAATTAGTGACAATACGTGAGCTGCAGGTTCAGCCCATCATCACAAACACGTTTGTGAAGACGCCAGGTCTTAATTCTTAATTTTGGTATTGGTAATGGGTACCCCCCCGCAATTCAATAATCGTTCGTTACAGAGGTTTTATTTGAAACTCAACTTAAAAACAGCTCTGCCCTGAATTAACAGAAGATATGAGAGTGAAAGATTGGCTTCCAGGCAAAGATGTTTTTTCATTTAGTATCAGAGGTGACTTATATTTTTTTTTAGAATTTAGACTTGGCGCCTTCACGGTCGTGTTTGTGATGATGGGCTGAACCTGCAGTTCACGTATTGTCACTAATTTACCAATAACCCTGTATACACACAGGAAAATTACAATCAATTAAGAGAACTAAATTGAAACTAGTATTTACAATTGAAACAATTGAGCTAACTGCAGACTGTTTACCTACAATTACTAATTTTATTATACAAATACTTATATTACAAATTCGAAAGTACTCTGTCTGTTTACATTTTCACGACTGGACGACGGACCTTAATGAAATTTTGCATGGAGGTAAATGGAATCCCGGAGACAGACAGGCTTCTTCCAAAGTGCATGAGGAGCCACCGGCAGCAGCTAGTAATAATAAATAATGATGCTGAGCAGGACAATCCACACACCATATTATCAGACTATTTACTGGCCGTGGTTTCGCCCATTTTTTTCCTGCCTAGAAGGTCTATTGTAATGTTGTTCCTAAACGAAATACGGAGCTGCTGCAGCCACAGCAGCCTTGACCTTGGAGGCAGGAGGTTGAACGCTCACTCCACGGCCAGGCATCTATTCACAAACCTGTTAACGGCAAGCAGGTTTCCAACTCTCTATCACTAAGTGAATAAGTTAGTAGCATCCGTTGGTTGCCTGGTCCAATCGAGAAGTCCTACTGGTCCAACCAAGGGCATTTTTTTGTCTGTAGTTACTACCTGTAGAAATATCTAAAAAAAATATCAAATTGTAGGAATACTACTTATTGTAGTGAGGCACGGTCTAGAGCGCGCGAACGACTAGCCTCAACTGTCCGCACATTTTCGTTTAGGGAGCCATCTAGTTTACAAGATGCAGAACTAATTTAGGCCGCCTTTGTTTAAATGTTATATACATAGAGTTAATGTAGTACTAGCCAGTTTTATAGAACCACATAGAACTGAAGTAAGTAAACTGGCGACCGGCTGGTGATTGTTCTCCCCACGGACCGTTGAGGCTACTTTTTTTTTGTGAGTGTATTCACCATGGTTTGTCAAGTGGATACAATACAGGATTGTATTGGAATTCGTCCTCTGGTAGAGTAGAAGGACTAAGGGTTAGTTACAATTACAAGAAAACTACAAAGAACTAACAACAATACCATTTATTTGGCTATACATGTTTTTAAATATAGCAACAATATTTTGGCTATTCATTTATTCTCCACATAGATGACAGAACAATATCATTCACTTCTACTTGAAACATTAATCTAACAGGGAATAAACATTTCATGAAAATGAACACAACAATGATAATTTTGGAACCTTGGAATTTTTGAAGACACGATTTTCTTTAAGCTATTTGACATTGAAAATATATTTATACCTTATCCTACGTAATGGAAGACATTCAATTCTATTTGGAAGCGCTTATGGAAGACTCTTTTGACAAATTGAGTTTTTAATTTTAGCCTCTTAATTTATGAGCCAGATTTTTATACCAACTACATAACTAGGTATACACTTTAAACCTAAATAAATATAATCTTTATTTATTTTCTGCATTAAAAAATAGCTGCTTAGAGAAACAACATAAAGGTTTATATAGATGTTCTTTTAAAGTGAAGTACTTAAGAGCAACAAGGTTTATTTATAGATAATTTTTAAAATACTTCTTTATTTTCTTCCAACTACACCAACGACAATGAAGAACACTGAATCTTTTATTAAATCCTCTAAAAGCAAATTAAATTCAGTATCACACACACAACGCTTTTAAACATACCGACTAGACACCTACAAGAGAACACACAGCACAATAAGTTTGACTTGTCTGCTTTTTCTAACCGTAAAATTTTAGGCCATAAATTTTCTACTTTGGCTACTCAACAATAGATGGCGCTGCTTGGCAAGCGAATGAAAATAACGATACAATTTGCAAACAAAAACACATCACATCTAAACACATACTTACATAGATCTATTTTTAATATATCTACGTCTTTTATTGTCATTGTCACATCAGTTTATTATGTACAAGACCTTATTCTAAGTATTATTAAAGAAGATAAAATAAGATAAGTAAACAATAACACAAAATATAACATTTATTATTTTATCAAGAAATATAAATTTTTACAATAGATACATTATCCAGAATATTATTGTTATACAATTTTGACTAAAACAAGAACTGAAACGTTACCGCTCCGTTCTACTAGGTACTACCTATTTCTAGATTTTTTTTCTAAACAGTAACTATAATCTAGAAAACGATCTGCAGTGAAAAGCTTTTTAAATACCTACTTATTGCGACAGTACACGGCTTCTCTTGGTAGTTTTTTATTAATTTTTTTAATTCGAATTTCTGTTTTGATTCTTGCTTGCATGCCTTGCAAGATTTAATTTGCTAGAAAATATTATAATTTAAATCCAACTATTGGAAATAATCTCTGCTAAAGCTAAGCCCTGAATTTATCACAAAATCTACCAATAAAATAAATATTTTTACAAACAATTAATATAGTCTCAAAGACTAATTTGGTTTTTTTCTTTCTAAAAGCACCGCCTACTTTGCATTTACAACTTAACGAACAATTTTAAAATTTTAATTGGCAAAACGGGAGATATGTTTTAATTTAATATTTAATAATTGTGATCTTTTATTATTTTTAAGTACCTAATCTTAATTTTACTTATAGATTAATCCTATGATTTACTTTCTAGAACTGTTAAACTGACCAATTGAAAAAAAATAAGAGTTCTTACATAGAGAAGAAGTCTTACATAAATCAAACAATTAGTACATATCTATCTTGAATATAAAATCAAATATCAAATGGAGAATAAATAAAACAAAAAACTAATCTTGACGAAATGTAACAAATACCCACAGATTAAGTATCAAAAGAAAAAGATAATTATATCAAAATAAATAATTAAAAATTATGAACATTATTTTATAATTCTTAATCGATTTGCACATCAAGTTTACAACACCAAGAACATTCAATTTACTTTATTTAGGTTTAACTAATTTTCCTCATACAATCACTCACGCTTTCAAAATACTCACGCACGCATAAACATCACGCTCAAAATAATTTATCATTCATTATTTCAAATATATTTTCAGTGTCAAAATGCATACTTCATAGATATTTATAAACATTTAACAATATTTGTATGAAATTTAGATACCTAGAAGGTTATAATCTTGTTACATAAAATTTTTGTAATATTGGGAAGATTCGGAAAATACATTATTTATAAATATGAACATTACAATTTAAAATCAAATCAAATCGTTGTCCCAAATTATCATTAAATTAACCTAAAAATACATATTCGTTTGACACAATCGACTGTTAAGGATTAAGATTTTTAATAGTTACGCTACTCATCAATAGATGGCGTCGATTGAAACTTTTATCAAAAGTGGTATCAATAGATTTTGCTAGAGTAAGTATATCGTACCAAGAGGTCTAAAACGGAAACACTATGTCTAAGCTACAAATACACATAGGCAACATTTAGGTATATAGATAGCCACGACAGATATTTAAATATTTGACTCGTAGTGAGTCAAACTGACTCATCGACTAAGGTTGACTCATATCGTCATAGATTTATAGTCACAGAAGAATTCTTATCGGTAAGTATTGAGAATGCAAGTACAGTAGGTTATTTTGATGACGTTTAAATCAGGACGAAGTTATAGTAAAGATAATATAGAAAGTCGTTTAAATAATCCGTAGGTCGGTCAATCTGTTTAAAAGTATTCTTAACTTGTATAATGTTGATTACCAAAAATCGTAATTTCAAGCGGTCTTTTATATCTGAAGAATTCTTAAGTTGTGTAAATATGGCTCAGGAGTACCGAAAGCCGTCCACCCATTTGTGGAAATAGAAGGGTTTGATGAATATTACGTACCTACGTCTAACCAAACCTGACACTGATGGGTCATCGTCTAAGCAATCCGTGAGTTGACAAAAAAGGACAGTAGAAGTAATAGAAAGTGTTTAAAGAAAAGAAATCTTCGGTCGACTAGGTTATCTAAATTCGACTGATGAGTCATGTTTAGTCAACTACGATGTCGTGGCCGAGGCGGTCCATCTCGGACAGAAGGAAGTCTACGTCCTTCTCAGTTACAGCAGCTGAGGAAATGATGTTCCTGAAAAAAATATTGGTGATTGTCACTAAATAGTACGTAAAGGCATTAATATTGTAGGTAAAGAATGGGATTAAAAATGGAATGATGTTCCGCTAAAGGCGCTATCCCAACTCATACTAGCGCCACCAATTTTTTATTATTATTATTTAAGTAAAGGAATTTTCGAAAAACCATTGGGAAATTAGTTACCTATCAAAAGGGTGTTCCCAAAAGGAAGGTAATTATTTTAGTATTAGGGCTATCAAGCTAGCAAACGTGGCCGACTCTCCTTAACAGTCCAGCAGTGGCATAACTAAGCTCAATCTAGCAATCTCTTCTAAAGTACTAATCTGAGTATGGTTTATGCTAACTAGTAGTAACCTACGCTAGTTAAGATTTTTAGACGAGTTAGAGTTTTGCACACTTTTACACTTACTACAGTAACTAAAATAAATTATTATACTACATCGTTGGTTTAACCATAGTCACAGTTTTAATTCAAAGCAAAAACACGTCTCAAATTCTTACCTGAAGAAGTTAGGATGACGATCATCGGGCTGGTAGCCAACCATCAGGGTTCCAGATTGCATCATCTTGCCCTTCAGTTTGGCGCAAACCTAGAAAGAAAAGATAAACCCGTGTATAAAAATATAATATTATTTTGTTAGCAGTGCCACCTAGTTGCATACACATAAGGTGTCGTACAAAACCAGCGTACCTACTGAAGCGACATCATCGCTACGTAATGGGAGTTTGTTATGTTTTAGGGGAAAACCTCTTGTTGTCAGTGTATTATTTTTATTTAAAAAAATAAGAGTAAAATAACTTTATTTGTTCAATCAGACATTTTCTTAAGTTCAAAACAACATAAAAATAATTTTAACTATACCGTACCTGTGATTAAATTTAGTGATATTTTACTGTTATAAATGTTTGTTTTACTGTTATGTTTACAAATTTTAAATGTAGGTAGAGAGGTACTTATTTGTTTACTTTATTGTAATCATAAAAATTACTACCGCCATCTAGCGTCAAGTAGCAGTAGGTACCCTAGTTTATTAAGATGGCGTTACAACAGAGAAAATAACGTACCTTTCCAAGTTGAACCTCCTTGTTGCTGTCGTGAGGAATACCACGCAGCTGCTTCGGCAGGTACCTGCAGAATATCAGTATTTTAAAATAGATTCACAAAAATCATAAGTGCAAAATATGTGATTGCACGACTGTTTTGCATGATTGCGTTATTGGATGCCCAAATACACGTCGGCCGACAGTTTGTCGTCCGGTCGCGCATTAGTTTCATTAGCACAAAAATGAGCGCCACAAAACAGTCGACAAAACTTTGTCACGGGGGCGCTCATCTTGGTCAAAAACAATAGAGTCGTGGACCTTTGGGAATAAGCCATTGAACCATATTGAGGTAGATTTTTATGAAGATGGAACCTACCAGAAAGAGACGTTGACCATCTCCGGTTCCAGCACCAGACGGAATTTGTCTTGCTGTTCCTTGATGCGGCGCACCATGTATTCTGACAGCTCCATCAGACGATCCATCAGGCGCTCAAACCCGGAGGTACCCTAGGGGACAAAGGATATTTTAATATAAATGTAGTATATAATCGTAAGTATATGTATGGTAGTAGGACAGCCTGTGATATTGCACTGTTTCAACAATTCAACAATTCGTCTGACCCGTCGGTTGTCGCGATAGATTCCCGTGTGTTACGAGTAAACCGTGACTTTTTAAACTTGATTTCATTGGCTCCAATAAGTTAAACATCAATTAGGTTTTCACATTAAATATTTCGAGATCGTGATGTCTTTCACTATCTAACGTCACCAGTCTCCGTTGGTTTAAGGAGTTCTAGAATTTAAATGTTGATAACTTGTCGTCGGTGTCGAAGCGGTGGTCGTAGATGTTGTCGATTGGTGGGTCATGTGAATACGAAAGAGGGTCATATCTTCCGTCGCCACTGCAGCCACAGCTTGAAGATGTCGTTGTGGCGGCCGCACTGGATAACCTTGTCTCCGGTGTCGAAGCGGGGGTCGTAGATCTTGTCTATCGGTGGGTCAAGTGAATACAAAAGGGGGTCATACCTTGCCGCGCCACTGCAGCCACAGCTTGAAGATGTCGTTGTGGCGGCCGCACTGGATGACCTTGTCTCCGGTGTCGAAGCGGCGGTCGTAGATCTTGTCTATCGGTGGGTCAAGTGAATACAAAAGGGGGTCATACCTTGCCGCGCCACTGCAGCCACAGCTTGAAGATGTCGTTGTGGCGGCCGCACTGGATGACCTTGTCTCCGGTGTCGAAGCGGGGGTCGTAGATCTTGTCTGTCATGAAGAGGTACTCAGCTGACATGGCGTTGCAGCTCAGGAGGATACCCTGGTGAAAGAACAAAAAAAATTATAAAATTTTAATAAAAATTAATAAAAATAAAATATTTCTTAATACCCTTAACACAAGTTCTTCTTATTTGGGGCGATGTTTTGTTATTTGCCCAGCGTTATTTACTGCAAAAATCAATATAGGTAGTATTTACCTATAGTGTATTCAGCCGAGCAAAAGAAATAAAGTAAACAAACCACAGATAAGGTTCATTATAGAACAAACTTTCTAGTCCCGGACTACGAAATGGCAGCATGATGATTACACTACAAAGAACCTAAAAATACAAGGATAATCAAGCTTTCGTTGCCTTTATAACCTAGTAGTTCTACGAACAGTAGACCTCGCGAGCACTTAACTTTCTTCCAACAATTAATAGTTAGTAGTTTGATAAAATTATTTCCGAAATAAAATCTCATAAATCAGAGATGTTCAGTAGCATCAGCGCCATCTATAAAATTGATTTATTACATGCGCAAACTACAAGCATACGAAGACGAAACACGTGACCGGGCTATTACATAGTGCAGTAGCCCACCTTAAGCACAGAGTTTTACATCGGCTAAAAAATAACCCCAAAATTCCAACAAATTAACCCTACCCATTATCCTGTGCCAACAAAGATACTACACAACAAACAAAACACTATCAGAATGGTTCAGCTGTTTGTTTTAGTTTAAAATGCATGAATATCAAACACTTCTTGTGTGACTTGCCATAATGTGAAGGGTAGAAATTCAAAGCTTTTTGGGATAATTTAAATAAAAAACATGTTTTAGACTTAGTTCTGTTTTTTCGAAGCTCAAAGCGTAGCACTTTCGTAGCGGGTAGCGTAGGTACGTTTTTTGTAACTCGTAGGCTTTTTCGTAGGTCATTGAGATTTTATGTAGTCCACTAATAAGGCTTGCGTAGTGTTTTTCTAGCTCATACCTTAAGGCTGTGGTATTGCGTCAAACTAGCGCCGCCACCTATTGAATCTTATTATTTCGTTGAACAAAGAAAATTTCAAAAATCCATCGCACAGTTTGTGATACCTGTTATAAACTTTTTTAATGCCTCTGTAATAGTTTTGTTCTATTAGATTTAGGCAGAATATCTGTTGCAAATAAGTTGCCATTGGTGGCCACCAATACCTATTTTCGATTTTCTGGCTAAACTCAATAGAGTAAAACTATTACAGAGGCATTAAAAAAGGCAAAGAATAGGTACCACAAACAGTGCGATGGATTTTTGAAATTTCCTTTGTTCAACGTAATAATAAAAAAGGTGGCGGCGCTAGTGTGCTAAACTAAATATTTCCTACGCATTTTTGTATCGTAAACGCTTCATGAATGGCTATAATTCAAAAGCAAACAATTTAGGGTGATTTATATTAAACCGGGCCGTGTCCGGGCCGGGCCGAGGCCGGGCGGGCCGGAGCAGTTAGTTCGGAGAAGCTAGTAGATGGGCCCGGACGGGACACGGATCATGCTTCATACAAAATGTTCCATACGTTTCAAATCCGTGCCCTGTCTGGGCTACGTACACGGCCCGCCCCCGGGCACGAGTCGGTCTTATATAAATCATGTCTTACTTGAAATCAATTTTAAACAATTCAAATTCCGAACAAGCATCCACTCAATATAAGCATTCCGACTACCCGCATTCCTTCACATCAATTCCAATCTAAATTCAACCTTAAATTCAAAACACCAAAGCTAGAAGTTCTCTGTTCAATTTATAGTCCTTATTGTTATAATCCGAAGGTTGAAGATGCGAGAAATGTCATAGTCCTTATTACAATGAGATAAGGTCGAAGGATGAGGTTGTATAGATGTCAGAACAATATGGTTCATAATAAATTCCCGCGCTCCGCCCCTTTGGAAAGTTTTGTTTAAGGATGGTACAGTGAATTTAGTTTATCGATAAAATATTATTGTTATTCCAGTAGGTAAGTATTAAAAAAATTATATAATATCGCAAACCAATAAGTAAGTTAGCAGGATAGACAGTTTAGTAAAGGCTTTGGTCGCTTGAGCCTCTAAGTGATTATAATTTTAGGAAAATAAAGCCAAAATTAATGGAAGGGATATCTGGTCATCGGTAGGCTTTTAGATTAGATGGATAGATCTCGTTTACTGGTTAGATCACAGTATCTTTATGAGTTATTTTGACACTGTAAAAGCAATAACAATATATTGTTATTGTTTTTGCTTTTACAGTGTCAAAATAGTAATTAGTAGTAAATATTACTAACTAACTATGAACTAGTTAGTTCGTTTAGTACAGTTTTTAAAGAAACTGTACTTTTCTAAAGAAACTGTACTAGTTCAGTACAGAACTACCGTTTCCGTTTCACCAGTTCTACTGTATAAATTCTGCTGTAAAAATTCTGCTAGCAAAAATTTATAAGCCTATGATTCTGTTAACTTGACGATCAAAACTAATAATTAATTGAAAAGTTTATAAGTAACTGTCAAAATTTTTCGTTTGACAAGATGGTAGATTATGTTCCTAAGACATAGACAACCATTGTCAACTAAAAACTTATCAAAAAATACACATCTACATCCAGGTTTTTTTATTGTGAACCATAACCATGATAGCGACACCAAACATCGATGTCGATGTTATTTCGGTAACCCTCTCCCCTAGCCGCACGTGCTACATTTAATTAAATTCCTCTTCCCGACACTTCGAAACATATGTTGCCAATTTACCCTATTCATACCCCCGCTGGTGTAAAACTAAACATATTACAAGCGCAATAAGGACGAATATATAGTGGCATAAAATATTACAGTTTTTATAACAAAGTTAGAATGGACTCTTCTTACAATTGAGGACTTTTTTCACTACAAGACCATCTTGTGAACGGTAACATCTTGTGGCGGACGGACAATAGTAGTAGGTATAGTTTGGATGATAAAAACAACTCAATATGTTTAGACAACATGCTTTAAATATTGCTATCAGATTTTACCACACGTAGCCTAAACACTTAACGGGGCTCTGCGAAAAATTTCACAATACTGACAGCACCGTTTAAAATATTTCGCTTAAACGAATCTAATATAAGTAATTAAACACATCACAAAATATGACCAATAATCATATTTAATGACTTCATAGTCATGACCAATACATCCAAGGTCCACCATAAGGTGTAAATTTTATGTGATTGTTCCTGATTCTAATAATTTTCGTTTCCTAATTTATATTTTTTCTATTCCTATTATTAACAAATTAACCAATTAACACACAAATAATAACCATTAGATGAACCAACCTACATATACCGCTTCCAAGCTTTGTACCTAGCTAAAAAGGCAAATGAATCATCATCATCATCAGCCTATGTTAGTCCACTGCTAGACCTTTCCCTTCGACCAGGTGGAATGATGATTTGCGAAAGACTGCTGGCAGATGCTGGATGCGTCAAGCTGAAGACAGGGCGCTATGGCGCTCATTAGGGGAGGCCTATGTCCAACAGTGGACTACTATAGGCTAATGATGATGATGATGCGACCTTGCCCAGCTTCTTCAGCTTGACAAAATGTTGTACACAAGTGTCCTTTCTGTACACAGTCAAATCTTTGTCTTCTCTAGCAGAATAATGCTGAAGGATATTATCTTTTACGACAATGAGTTAAGGTTTATATTACAAGGTACATGAAGCCATTATTTGCAGAAGGCTGCAGTTGATCGCCATTTTATGGTGAATTTACAAAGCTAATTGTATTTGGAGTGTGAATTCGAAGTTTAAATACGGTGTTCATTTTGTGTTTTTTTATCGCAGACTTTGTTTTTAATTGTCAAAAACAACACATATCAAGTGTGAGTTAAAGCTTATGCATGCATAGGTAAGCGGTATTTGCTACCCAGAGCGTTATCAGTTAGGTAAAAACAATGGGGAAGTTTCGTGGGTAAAAAAAATATATTCTATTAGTCCGTCTGTTAGATTATTTATCATAAGATATTGAACCCTTTTTTTGTAAATCAAACAAAAATGATTAACATAAAAGCTTCCAAGGTTGGGAGTTGGGGCTTGTGACGTCACGCCGTGCTAAAAAGTGTCGCACGGCGTGACGTCACGCGGAACTTCAACTGGCTATATCTTCACCATTTTCTGTTTAATTGATAAAATATAAAATACGTGTTCAATATCTTCTGAGAAAAAAAAACTTATAAGTCCGTAAGTTAGATTACTTACGGACTTATTAGTTTTTTTTAAACTAGCCTATTGTGAGAAGAAGGTCAAGAAGAAGATCCAGCTTAGCTGGGCAGCTTTTCGGAAACTGCGTCGAGTCTTCTCGAGTTTTCAATCAGTGCGTCCTACCCGTCGTGACCTACGGAGCTGGGACGTGGACTCTCACAGTGGGGCTGATCCACCAGTTTAAACTCGCCCAGCGAGCTACGGAAAGAGTTTTGTGTTCGGAGTTTCTCTCCCTCCATCGTCCGCTGAGTCGCAGTCTCCACTCAAGAACACATTTACCCCAGCAGTTGTCAATTCTTCCCGAGATACGACCGACCCACTGCCACTAAGCCGGTTAATTCTATGTTGTGTGGAACTTCATAGAAATTAACCTAGGAATACATCATGAGACACTCACCTCGACCTTGAAGTGTACGGTGGAGCACTGCAGGAGTGTTCCCATCAGCTTGTGGGGGTTCCACGTCACGGAGTTAGCCCTGCAACAAGCCACGTAGTTAGATTCGTGTGTTTATTTTTAATTTTAGTTATATAAGATCATATAGGGAAGGTCTACCATCAGCAGTGAACATTTGCGGGCCTCTGGTTGATTCAGCTACAAAATAAAAAATTGGATGTGCGATATAGGTACTAACAAATACCTACATCTGGAACTACCAGCTGGTTCAGTAGATTCATCATCATCAGCCTATTTTAGACCTCTGTTGGACATAGGCCTCCCCTAATCCACCCCATTAGAGCCCTGTCTTCAGCTTGCCGAATCGGGTATCTGCCTGCAGACTTTCGCAGATCGTCATACCACCTGGCCGGAGGGCGTCCTACTCTACGTTTACCGACTCGTGGTCTCCGCTTAAGAACAGGTTTACCCCAGTTGTTGTCCGTTCTTCGCGAGATATGACCGACTCACTGCTAGTTCAGTTTGCAAATTCTTTGTAGAGAGCGAAAACAGTACAAAACTCTCCCTCGCAGTCGAAAAGAGAGAAGAGATTCAAATGCGAGTCAAACGTGCGAGTTATCTGCTATTGACTCAGTTGGTACGTTTTACGTAATCCCGGATTGTGAGGGGCGGACAGACGCATTCACACTGTGTTGAACCCAGAAAGGAATTAATTCGTCAAATTCGTCAGGAAGTAATTCAGGGTTCGAGTCCCGCCGAAAACGAACATTTTTGGGAACTTATTTCATTTCTTAGAGACCCAAAGTGTGGGTAAGCACTATAACAAAAAAAAACCTTAGAATTAAGCAAAGGCAAATCGAACTAAATGTAACTTTAGTCTTTGAGCAGGTTTGGTGAAACTGTAATGTTACCCCTGTAGGTGGAGCCACCGGCGCTATAGTCCGTAAGAGGTCCCAAAGATTTTCGGTTGAACCGACTAGGGTTTCGTTGCTTAGTTGGTTAGAACACACCCGTACTGGGCGCGGATTCGAGTCCCGCCGAAATCGAAAATTTTTGGGAACTAATTTTATTCCATAAGGAATTAATTGATTGTTTAAAAAATTAAACTTCAGACTTCAGATTCCTTACTATAAGTGGCATTCCTTTTAATATAAATGACATTTGTAAAACAGATTTTGCACACCGCACCGCGCCGCGCTAGTAGAATTGCATTTATAACAACTGTGTACCTACTATATTTACATGTATTTCAAGCAATCAATGTTTTACCTTCTTGAAAATATTCTGCCAACGTATTCAGCGAGCTATGGAGAGAGCTATGCTCGGGGTTTCACTAAGGATAGAATTCCTAACGAATACTTCCGACAGAGAACCAAGGTTATCGACATAGCTCAGAGGATTAGCAAGCTGGAGTAGCAGTGGGCTGGCCATATCTCGAGAAGAACAGACAACCGCTGGGGTAAACGTATTCTTGAATGGAGACCACGACTCGGCAAACGTAGTGTAGGACGCCCTCCGACCAGGTGGGATGATGATTTGCGAAAGACTGCTGGCAGATGCTGGATGCGTCAAGCTGAAGACAGGGCGCTATGGCGGTCATTAGGAGAGGCCTATGTCCAACAGTGGACTACTATATGCTGATGTAAAAAAAAATCATCTAAGAGTAAGATATCGGTCACGACTGCTCGTTTCGGTGTAAAATCGCCTGAGTTTAAACACTCCGGAATGATAAATGAACAGTTTGACAGAGTGAGTTTGAATAATGTCACAGTTTAAAATGAACCGTATACAAAATGATCTTTATTAACAACAAAGAAAATAACAATCAAATAATAGAATATTCTAAGGTTATTTTCGAGAGAACTCATAATAAAACACTGTTTTAACCGGACTGATTGCGTATGTTTTATATTTTGTTTATAACCTGACGTTTCGGATTGACGGTAATTGACGGTAGATATGCAAAATTCAAATTACTTGTAAAGACAAATGTCACCTCAGTCTGCCTGTGACCATGGAAGCTGAAAAGCCTCCGAAACGTCAGGTTATAAACAAAATATAAAATATACGCGATCAATCCGGTTAAAACAGTGTTTTATTACAAATAATAGAATTAAATTAAAACTAGTATTTACAATTGAAACAATTGAGCTAACTGCAGACTGTTGTTAAAACCCAGAACACCCAGTATATTGATGAAAAAACCTGTTGCGGGCGGAAATTAGTCACAAGCTATACACGAATTGTAGCGACCTCTAGAGAGATATTGGGTGAACTACAAAGCTAACGTCAACCGAATACCGATTGAAAGATTAAGTCGATTTTCGAGACCTCGATTGCATACCACACTAATATTATAAATGAAATAATTTCGTATTAATTTTAATTTTTGTATTGTAGTAGTTTTATTGTGACATTTTCTATTTTTATTTAATTCTTGTTATTGTGTGATGTATAGTTTTAATTTTTGTGTATCTAATAATAATATTGTAGGGATTTTGTTTTTGTGTATAATAATATTGTATGGATTTTTATAATCTGAAATAAATGAATAATAATAAATGCGAAAGTTTGGTTGTTTAGATGGATGTTTGTTAACTCTTTACGCCAAAACTCCTGAATGGATCATTTTTTTACACAGGTAGTTCTAAGTCTGAAATAAAACATAGACTACTATTTATTTCATTAATCAATGTGCGAAGCCGCGGGCTGTAGCTAGTAATAAATAAAAAAATATTGCTGGACAATTCACACAGCATTATCTAGCCCCAAGCTAAGCAGAGCTTGTGTTATGGGTACTAGATAACTGATGTACATAATATAATACATAACATTTATATATGTATTTTTTAGTATGCATAGAAAAACCCAGAACATCCAGCATATTTAACGGGGTCCTCTCATACAACAGACATGATTTTTTTGCGGTTTTTATAGATAATGGTACGGAACCGTTCGTGCGCGAGTCCGACTCGCACTTGGCCGGTTTTATTTTGGAAACTTGTCACAAGCTATACACTAATAAAAAGAAGCTTGTTGTTTTCCAGGTCTAGAACAATATTTAAGCAATACTTCAGCTTCATCTGTTCTATAGTTTTTTTCCTATGCCCTTAAAGATCCTCGCTTGCTCCACTAACAGTGTAAAGCCACTTTGAAGCTAAAACAAACTTGTTCTACCACATTTCGTCCACTGTGTCCTAAGTGCATTGGAATGTTCGTTTTTTGCGAGTTTTGTTTGGTCTAATTAATCCTGCGCCCTCTTAACATCCCTAGCCCTTATAGCCCTCATAGCCCTTAGCCCTGAGAGCCCTTAGTTTAACTCGGCTTAAGGCGGGATTAGTTGCGGGCCGATTGTTTTATACTTTGTAATTAATTTGAGTTGGGTTTTTGTTGGAAGTTTTTTGGGCTTGATTTTAAGGTTAATGGAACCTTTTTTTATATTTTTTGTCACATGTTATACTTTGACCTAATAAAATAAAAAAGGAAGTGCCATAACGAAATTTGTATTCGTAGAAACTGGAATGAAAAGGTAAGTTTCAATATTTAAAACATAAAAACTATCGTAGTTTGACGAATTCATTACGGATGTAAGCGGGTTAACTACGAACCTTATTTGTGTTGGAAGAACACCAACGTTTCATCAGTGCTCGGAGGGACGCGGAAAGCGCGCGCCTAGAACCGCACACACCCTGAAGAAGTCCCTCGTTAAGGGATGAAACGTTGGTGTTCTTCCAACACAAATAAGGTTCGTAGTTAACCCGTTTACATCCGTAATGAATTTAAAACATATTTTTTCTCGAATCCCATGAAAAAATATCATTAATTTTCTACTAATACAGCACTCTTCAGCCTCAGAATCGGGGCCCTCTGTTCATAACATTAATCCGTCATTAGCCCCCATCCATCAACTGCTAAACACACGAGAGAAGCCGCGCGCAAATCTAAGTGTGCGCTGGACCGTGTGACAAGGGCGTAGGGTTGGCACGCCTGCTGAATGTTGCATAATAAAAGCGACTTCAACTGCTGGTTTCCATTTTATATCATTTAAGTAAGCAAAAAAGCTCAAAAACTTTCTATGAAAAAAGTCTTACTACAAAATCTCTGACTCTCTGGAGGATTAAAAAAGCTTGGGACGGGTTTTGCTCCAACTCAAAGTAACAACTTACAGGCTAAAGGTTTCTTCGTCGCTTTTTTACTTTAGTCTCCATACCTATACCGCCAAAATCAAAAATATCACTTTACTTCCGTGTCAGTGTTTAATTTTAAGAATTTGACCTTTTCTTAGTTTAAATTTACTGTCATAATGGAAAAAAGTAAAGAGTTTTTGATTTTTTCATTTTGATCTTGTAGACTATGGATACTATGGATACAGCCTTTACAATAAAATTTGCGGTTATACCGTAAACAGGTTGGATACACAACATGGCGGTGTTCCTAGAACAAAAAGCCATAGAGCATTTACCACAAAACATCGTCAGACTGACCTCGCAATGGATAAGAAGTTATCATACAAACTCAGCGATAGGGCTCTTCTGTGTACCAAAGTGGTTTTCTTTTTCATGGGATTATTGGTATCAAGCTAGTCAAACTCGATGAAGCATGTTTGCAAACTAACAGCCAGTACTTATCCTAAAATTCAATTTGTTGAAGATACATTTTCAATAAATATTGTCTACAAATTATAAGTGAGACTGACTTTAAGCACGTGAGTTTCAGTTATTTATGTCGTAGTCTGTCACAAACATTCTTCACAGAGTTTGGCTTGTGTCACTTTTTACGACACAACCTGCATACAACAGAAGATGACTAACGCTGGTGCGAGGATTATTACAATTTATACAAAACCTTTTCATCACGGGTTAGGGTACAACTCATCCGAGAAAAAATTCATCCGCGGATGAGTTGTCCACTTCCCTTTTTGTTATGGGTACAACTCATCCGAATCAAAATTCGATTGGTTTTTCATTCGGATGAATTGTACCCAAATCCAAAAGTGAAGTGACTAATTCACTCATCCGCCACATACTTTTCAAGGGTTCCGCATCACGCACGTAATAAAAAAACTCATAATAAAAATCTAATGAAACATTTTAAGCGACAACCCTCACTAGCATACGTCAAGGATTACTCGTAGTAGCAAAGTGCTACACGCAGTGCTACGACGTAGCAATGTGCTACGGCGTAGCAACTTACTACGCCGTAGCAAAGTGCTACGCTCACACGTCAATCCTGTGTTTGGGGAAAACGGATTATGTTTACTTACAAATGTGGGGAAGTTTGTAAGAAATATGTGTTTTTGATGGATTTTGATGACGGTCTATTCAATGTTTGTATTTGTTTCTTGTATTTACACCAAAATAATAAAGATTTTGCCTTTATATAGTCGACCTCTAGACGATGCCTATAGG
Source organism: Eupithecia exiguata (assembly GCA_947086465.1). Lineage (NCBI taxonomy): Eukaryota > Metazoa > Arthropoda > Insecta > Lepidoptera > Geometridae > Eupithecia > Eupithecia exiguata. The sequence continues at coordinate 6,250,587 of OX352253.1, forward strand.
CAACCTCTGTGGCGCGGTGGGCGATGTACCGCCTGTGACGCAGGAGATGTGGATTCAATTCCCGTCTCGGAACAAATATTTTTACGATCTACAGATATTTTTTCCGGGTGGTCTGGTCGTTTTCTATAATAAAAAATATCTGTCTGTGTATTGTATTGTGTTATGTATATCAGTTATCTAGTACCCATAACACAAGCTCTGCTTAGCTTGGGGGCTAGATAATGCTGTGTGAGTTGTCCAGCATTATTTATTTATATTTTTTTTTATTTTGTTTTGATGTATGCTAGCCATGTTTCAGGTCAAAAATATGAAATTTTCGAGCTGAATTTCGCATAGATGAATCTGTAGATTTTCATAATTAAACAGGTAAGTATTTACGACATTGAGAACTTTTTGGGAGAAAATGCTGCGAGGCCTTGAATTGAACTGTAAGCTATCTCGATGTTCTCCAAATTCCAAACTTTTTTTATGAATCTAAGAGGACTCACCTCTCGATTCCCGTGAGACGAGGATGGCGATACTTCTTGGAGAAAAGCAGACCACCGCCCCAAGCAGCCTGTGAAACAAAATATTTAAATATCGAAATAGTTAAAATCATTTCAAATGTTCAGGAATCCGCCAATACGTAATATTATTGATGACCCAGATGGGGCTGGCAATACTGAATTGGTAAGCATATAATGATAAGCATTATTAATTCATTAAAACCTTTTTTCACCGTTACCTTTATCGTATAAGCTTCGAAAAAAATACATCATAATCTATTACATATAGGGATACAAGGCAGATACCCTTCGTTTCAAAAATGACAAAAAAAACGAATTGAGGAAAGTACCATCTGTTTTCTTAGTAAACACCGTTTTTTTTCCTTAACTATCATATGTTAAAAGCCAATGAGGTGCTTGTCAAGGTGAGCTCTGCGTTCAGTTGCGGACGTGGATCAGTACAGACTACAGATGTATAGAATATCCCCCTCGAAGGATAACGTAGCTAGAATAGAAACGCGTAGGATATTTCTATACTACTAATCCATGGATCATGCCAGGTACTACCCCCTGGTAGTATCTTGAAATAGCGGCAAATATCTTGAACGATGTACAATTGTACAAATGAATTTTGTATCTCAACCAAGTCGAAGGGTTTAATTAAATTAAAATGTTGTATTATCAAAATGCTTTACAAATGTAAGTAATCTAATAAGTAAATCTTAAATTAAATACGTACTTACCACCTAGGAAGTAAAGTGCCTACTCTCTTCACTATGCCCAGCTTTGCACATTGTTATATCTAACTACATAAGTACCAATTTGGTTACACTTTTAAATTGTAAACTTATTACTATAATTTTGAGTCTCCTTTGAGTTTATTCCTATACTTATATAAAAAAGGCAAGTGGACCACGTAAAATATTTTTCTTAGTGTGCAACACTGGTTTTGTGCTGTGGATAATATTAATTTTTCGCAGTCCGGTTGACCCATAGGCTTAGGATGTACAAGACCAACAATGTCAGATTAGCGGTGTGACAAAAAATGAAATGTAAATGTGTGCGTGAAATAGTGTTGTCTTGACTCTAGCATAATATTATTATCGATAGTCTTACTGGCAAAATTGTAAGACACTAATGAGTTTGTTATCGAAGTTGTTTAAAACGTATCTTATAATTAAAAAAAAAAACAAATACATTTCAAATAGGTAAACAAATAGCAACAAAGCTAAAGCTAGGTAAAAAATAATTTATTAATGAAATGAATTGGTGCAGCTAGTATGAAATAAGCGACTGATAACCTATTATGTTAGTGTATCACGTTGTCAAGAATATCTCACTAATATTATAAATGCGTAAGTATGGATGTTTCTGGGTATGTGTTTATTACCATGTACCTATGTAAAATAAAACGAATCCACAGTTAAAGTCCAATGCATTTATTGTAAGTAGGCAATGTATTATGTATATTATATTATATTATATATATTCTTATGCTATTGACGACCATTTCCGCAGTATTATACTTACAGGTACAGATAAGGTTGGTATTGAGTCTTTCATTAGGACACGTTGATGTTTCCTTTGTACTAAGCATTTGGATTCAAAATGTTGACTACAAACAGTAGAGTTCTTATTTTGAGTCCAGGAGCCCCTATTTATAATCCGTAACCATTTATCACGTAACAAAGAATTGGTTGGAAACCTGTAAGAACATAACATTATAGATATTATTATATTAAATCTAATTTTATAAACCAGTTGCCAATCATCAGCGTTGAAGTATCATTCCCAGTCCTCTGGGTTACCTCTAACAGTATTAAACTGAATTACCAGTAACCCTGTATTATTATATTATATTTAGTTTTTTCTTTTACTGGAAAGTAGTGTTTTATTGTACTTTGCATAATTACCTAACACTATGTGCATTCACGTCGAACCTACCGGCAGACTCGAATTATCGATTATCGATACTTATGACGTCATCACTTTGTCAATCCCTATCGTAACCAAACAATTTTAAGTTTTACACCAAATATCCTAAAATTCTTCATTTAGCATTGTAATTTGATGATAAGTCTAAAGAGAAACCAATTATCTAAGCTTTCAATAGCTCTTTTGCCTCTTTTCAAACAACAAAAGGCGAAATAAGGGTTATGAAGAGTTCAGTAAAAATAGTCATAAATTACCTGTGAAACGTGTATTTATGTGGATTATTGCCTCTTGTAACGTCACATTCACTCACTGAACACGACACCATGGTGGCCGAATAAAGAACTTCTGATTAAGACGAATAGTAAGGCAAATGACCTTGCGCATTTGGCAGCCGAGCGGGACACTCCCGCGCCATCTATGAAGCAAGGAGTGCATGTTTTCGATTCAAAAAACCGAGCGCGCGCGGTCCTGGAACCTTAGTCGATATACCCTATCCAAATAATACGCTCCACTGCCGTTAGATGGCGCGCACAAGTGTAGTACGTATCATAGAGTAATGGCGAACAGAGAGATCCTTGAGAGAAACAGTTCAAAGGAGTAATTGTATCAAAATATTATATGTGTAGAGAATGGTTAGGCTTAGGATTAAAACATTACTAAACAAAATATCTACGTTTTTATCTGTAAACTGCATAGGTGTAACAGTATTTTAGTAAAACGAATTTTATGAAACAATTTTTTTTTAAGTTTTTATTTATCATCATCATCATCATCAGCCTATACTAGTTAAGTTTTTATTAATATTGATGAATACACTCTGCATGAAAATATAAAATCACTATCTTGTCATTTTTAGGGCTCCGTAACTCAAAAGAAAAAAAGGAACCCGTATAGAATCACTTAGTTGTCCGTCTGTCAACCCTCTTTTCTCAGAAACGTGTTAAAATTCACATCATTTATTTATTTATCATAATTATAACCACCAACAAATGAATCAAAATCAAAAATTCTTTATTTCCATTAATACAAAAATGTACACCAAGAAAAGGTAAAATTCTTAAAATAAAAAAAGTACCACTTTATTATACCAGATTTAATTGAGACCGTTCCATACGTTTGGGAGCTACAATACCACAGAAATTCAAAATCAAAAATTCTTTATTTCCATAAATACAAAAATGTACACTTAGAAAAGGTCAACTTCTTAAATTAAAACGCTGACACGGAAATAAAGTGGTACTTTTGATTTCTGTCGCTTCGGTATGAAGACTAAAGTAAAGAAGCGACTAAGAAACCTTTAGCCAGTTAGTTGTTATTTTTCGAGTTGGAGCAAAACCCGTCCCAAGCTTTTTTATCTTCTAAATTATCTGATATTTTGTAGTAAGCCTTGGTAAGCCTCGCCATGGACCAAAACCTATAGGGCTAGAATCATGATATTGGGCAAGAATCAAGTTCTTTTATTTATATAATTAATATGATGTTTAGTTACGGAACCCTCGTTGCGCGAGTCCGAGTCGCACTTGGCGTTTTTATTTTTATTCATCTTTGTTTTCAGCGCTAGGTAAGAGGTTGGTACTTATGACGTGGTAAGTTGATCTGGAAAGAAGTAATTTACCGGAACCCTTTATCTTCTTTTACTGAAAAATAAAGAAATAAATATATTTATTGGCCTGCAAGAAAAAACATTCTCTAAGGGACATAGTAGTGCTTTGCGCGAAAAAAACAGTAAGTAGAAGTAGGCGAAACCCTTCGTGCGCGAGTCTGACTCGCACTTGGTTACTGTTATCTATAACAACGAGCAAAAAAATTACGATTTTTGTATGGGAGCCCCCTTAAATATATATTTTATTCTGTTTTTTAGTATTTGTTTTTATAGCGGCAACAGAAATACTGAAAGACAGAGTCTGTGAAAATTTCAATTGTCTAACTATCACGGTTCATGAGATACAGCCTGGTGACAGACGGACAGCGGAGTCTTAGTAATAGGGTCACGTTTTACCCTTTGTGTGCGGACCCCTAAAAATGAGGGTTAATTGGGATGCGAAAATCGTTATTTGAATGAGTAAAAATCAAGAGTTAGGTACTACACAGTATTGGCTAGGTACCAACCTACCTAAGTAGTAAAGGAATAAAAGGAATTTACAAAAGCCTCTGTAACGGCACTACTCTACGCCATGCATCGATGCATCGATATTAGATTATGCCTGACAACTTGATTATGAAGACTAAACAATTAGGTATTTATTACAGGTATAGCATAGTACAAGATAGGTTACTTACTCAACAGCATCACCCATTTGCCGAACTTGTGCTTTTAAAGCATTTGCATGCCGTGATCTACATTTTCGCAACCACTTCGATGGAACTCGACGTTTCTGTCCAGGTTTATTTCCCATAATATACTTATAGACTAAAACACAACTCCAGAATAAATACTCGATACAAACAACAACACAGAATTTTGGAAAATGAAATGTACTTTTAGAAACTGCTTGAGTGAGACTCACGCGCGCGATCATACAATACACATACTGGTACTAAAGCAAGATCTGGCAACGTCGCTCATAGTGCGAGCCGGCGGTATGTACGGCCGCCGCGGCCACCGCACCGGTAGGTAGAGAGCTTGCAACGTCGCGTTTTCTCATAGCGCGCGCCGCGCGCCCCGTGTCGCCCGCGAGCCCGCGCCCTCCCTCGTCAATTGTTGGTACTACAACATTGCCTGATCATATTTTGCGAGCAAACGTTTGTGGGAGAGTGATGTTTTAATAGGCGCAAATAGTTTTTACGTTAAAACTCCTTATTTTGACTTCATTTGAAAACAAATGGACCGGCAATAGAAGCGTACGAGCTGTAGAAATAACTATACTTAGTTTGGTAGTAAACGAATAAGACACACCGTCAAAAAGTGTGCTCATTAATCTGAAGATATTGTTACTTCAACCTTGTTCTGAGTGCTAACTATAACTACCGGCAAGCATTTGGAACCGGCACTAGATACTTTAAGATATGTGTTATCGGATATATAAATTTCAAACGTTCACGATCTATATTTTCGTCAGAAACATTGCCCAAAAAGACGTCGTTTTCGTCTTTTACCCCTACAATTCGCCTTAAGTCGTAAGATTATTAATTATTTGTACATATTCACTTCAACTTTGAACAGGCAGGGACGCTATCGCCTCTTAATCGCGTAAATAGTGTCCTAAAGACATCTTGTTTCGCTATCTCTTTTTCTCTCGCGGCAGTGTGTATCAACTAAATACCTCTCGCTCCCACGCTTTGTTGGTCTATTGAGCGTAGTGAAAAATTCTATGTCTATGGGTTGACCGGACAACTGAACTGTGCCACGGGCAATGAGTGAAAAATATCTAACAAGTTACTGTATACTATCATACCGGCCCCGGAGGCCTAACATAATAATGATAAGCATTATTTTGTAAGTATTGTCTGTCTCATTTTAAAAGAACTTTTTTGTTTTTAATAAACATCTTTACACCGAAATTACTTACATCGACGTGCATCCACATGTCGTACTTCTCGCAGATATCAGCGATTTCCATGAGAGGGTCGAATGCACCTAGCACTGTGGTGCCTGATGTCGCGTTCACGAAGAATGGAACCTGGATAAAGCATTGTTTTAGGAGATATTCTATAGGTATAGGTCCTTTAAGTATGTCTCTCCCCAATAACATTACACTCATTATGTACACTTTCCCATTTGTTTTTTGTACAATTTGTTGTTTACTTAAACTTTAATTTACTGTCATTGTGCGCTACCTGCTTCTGTTTGTAGGAACCGGCGGAAGATCAGCGTTACATGTTACGTTACGTATTTACACGTAACGCCTAATAGACCGGTAGACCAAATGGTCTACCAGTACCAGGGCTTGATACCGGTTCCAATAATACCGGTACTTTTACTTTTTACTGGTCCAGTACACGTAGCATTCATGCTGAGTCAGTTCCTAATTTGTAACTACAACCCACACACAAAATACCAACCTAATGTACTAGTTTTAAGATTTTGTTTAACTGTGTAATTGGTTTTAGTTACAAGATAAAGTTAAAAACTACAACCCGACTACGTGAAAGTTATAAAAGTTTGAAACATTTACATTGACAAAATAGAATGACGTATCGGCATCGATCAAAAATGTCCGGCTTTGCCGGCCCCCCTTAGATTCACAATGCGCACGCCACAACCTTCAGTAGCAAAAGACAGACATTTTGACATGTTAGGGAAGCTTTTCAACTAGTGTCATTTTAACGTTCAGACAAAAAGCATGGGTACAAAAAATGCAAGAATCACTCGTCCAAAGTGCTGAAAAAGGATGGAATTTCTTATTTTCAGTAAGTTTATATATATTTTTTACCCGTATATTGAGATGTGAGTCATATACTTGTGAAATCAGCATAAAATATTGTTGTTTGGTTTGCCTATGTTAAAATATTAATTTTGTTCTAAATTGATAAATGGAGAGGCTATTTCTTCTAAATTTTTTTTTCATTTATAGTATGTATTAATATATTTTTCATAAAAATAAGTTTAATATTACTAGTTGATGATTTTTAAAATAATTAGTTGGCCCGCCCTAAAATTTCATTTGCGTAGACTCTCTAATAAAAGAAAGACTAGGTTCTTACCTACCTACCAGAAGTATGAATTTATAAAACGTTTATTTTTTTCCCGTAAAAAAAACTCGTGCAAAGCCGCAGACAGGAACCAGTTCTTTTTAATCTAGAGTGCCTGCCTGAAATTGTATTGTAAGTTTAAATTATTGTATGTCTGAAATGACCCTTTTGTATAAATACCTACTGTTGAGACACCAATTTATAGTTTCATCAATAAATGATTCGTTATCTTTACCTGAATTCTGTTAATTAATCCTTATAGAAAATAAACTGAGTAGGTAGGTATATAATTCTCAGGTAGGTACCTACCTACTTACAAAATAAAATAAAATGAATTCGACTCCACCAATCTCTTGTTCCGTATGGAAAAAACTTGTCAGGCTCTGCGCAAACTGTCTGCGTCAAAACAAAACGAACCCAATTTTGAGTGACATTTTTGTAAGGCTCTAGGTATCTACGGGGGAGGCCGCGAACTCCTTATTTTTGATCGAAGCGTATCGGTCATATTTAGAGTTGAAAATGAAAATAGGTCGTAGGTATTGTAATTTTTCTCTATGGGGCCTGCAGCCTGCGGCTACCTAAACTTTAATACGCGTTTTGAAGGCTTATTCGAGGTCGGAGCCCTAAATCCTATAGCCTATAACCATCGGGGTATTGAGACGAATCAATCGATACATAATTTGTTGAAATCGAACCAGTAGTTTCAGCGCTACGTGGGAACAAAGAAATCGGCCACATACATACAAACATACAAATATACAAACATACAAACATACAAACATACAAACATAGGGTGCTAACCTCATAACCCTCCCCTGTTGGTAGTCGGGTAAAAAATAAATGTATTTTCTTCTTCTTCTTCTTCTTTATATTAAAAGCCAAGTTTTCTAAAATTGTCAAACATGGGCTTTGTAAAAAGGCTTACTATAAAATATCAGATTATCTAGAGGAGAAAAAGCTTGGGACGAGTTTTGCTCCAACTCGAAAACTAACATTCTAACAAGAGAAAGGTTTTTTGTTCGCTTCTTTATTTTACCTAAAAAATATTGAAGTGAACAAAAAAGTGATCACTTTATTTCCTGGTTTCACTTATGTAATTTTAATTTTTGTGACGTGTCCAAGAGATCACTATAGAGGGGTTTGCACATCATGCAAACCAGGGTCATACAAAGGCCCCGACAGCATTGAGGCCTGAGCATCGAGAATATCGACGAGAGAAAGACACTAGATATTGTAATTATCACTTACGTTGCCCCTATCCTTATGGTACTTCACAAGCCGCTCCAGCTCCTGAGGGATCATTTTTCCGTACTCGTCGGAAGGCACGGACACGCAGTAGTCGGTGCCGAGGCCGCAGACTGATGCGCAGGATTTTACGCTGTAGTGACACTGCGGGGAAATTATTACTATTGAATTACTTTATAGGGAGAGTGATCATTTAAAGAAACGGAGGTACGTCTTTGTTTTACTAGGCATTAAAATTCAGTTTTGTATGTGTACAAAAGCTGTGTGATGTTCAAGAGTCCCCCTTTTCCTTCTGCGATGAAAAAATCTATGAGAACGACATAAGGCTCCCCCAGCTTACGCTACTGTCCAAAGAACGGTATAGTACTAGAGAAAATTACAATCAAATAAAAGAATTAAATTAAAACAAGTTACAATTAAAACAATTGAGCGAACTGCAGACTGTTGCAAATATTACCTACTATATAGGTAGCTCAACTGATCCATATCAATACTAGTCGTAAGCGTTGTTTTACTTAAATAATAATATTCATGTGTAATATATTCAACTCCTGCAGTACATATATGAGTCACCATCTGCGAGTTACACTGTTTCAACTTAGGTAACACCGAAAAACATAATTAAAAATTATGTAACTCAATGTTTAGTAGGTATTTACAAACTTGACTTGGCTATTTTTTACAAGTTTTGTTTTTGATGGTAGGTATAAATATATCTTATACCTTCTCTCTCTCTTCTCTAACTTTTAAGTCGTTCACACGGTTTTAAGATTGCTCAATAAATTCTTGGATTGGTATGCTAATTTACCTGATCAGAAGTGAACATGACCAGATGACCCCTGATGCTGGAGAGCCCCTTTTCCTTGTACTCCGGGAACTTGTGGTGGCGAGCAGCCAGGAATGCGTAGAGGTTGGAGACGGAACCACCTGGTGGAAAGATACAAAAACGATTTACAATCAAACATGAATAACTTTTAAATACTAGTTCGAGTTTGTTTGTATTCTTTGTTGTTCTTTTTTTTATTAAATATTGATAAATTTAGAGAAAAGTAACAGATTTCAGATTTTGATTTCAAAAACTTTATTGCTAGGTGGAAACGCACTACGCGACAACGAAACTGCGCGGCCGCGTCAAATTAGAACAAAATCACAAAATAAGCTGCGCGGCCTCGTATTCGTAATCTATCAGCTATAATTTGAACCAAGTTGTACCTGTAGGAATGGAAAATTTAACGCATTCACTGCCCAGCTTTGGCGGTGCGACCAGAAGGAGCGCACCGGTGGTACACGGAGCCGTTGATGGGCAAACACACAAGGTAAATTACAAACCTGGTGCCAAGATGCTGTCTCCCGAGCTCCACCCGATCATCCTCCTCATCTTGTCCAGCACCACGTTCTCCATGAGGATGAAGACCGGTGCGATCTCGTACGTGAACATGTTGGTGTTGGCAGCTGCTGTCAGCCACTCCCCGGCCAGAGAGATGATGTCCAGCCCGGTGGATAGTTGGTTGAAGAAGTGAGGGTGACCTGGGGGAAAGAATATAATATATTAAATTCATTTATTTTGCTGAGACCCTGTGTCCGCAGGTACCAAGTTCTCCGGGTTTCAAAAATTTCATCAGAGTCTGAGAAGCGACGTGTGATCCGAGAGCTGGTGAGGATCTGGTGCAACGCATCAGCATTAATACCATACAGCGGGGCAATGCGGCCAGCGTCTTGGAGACGGTTTCTGTTGGTATTGATATGGACCACTTGAGCTACCTCTACACCGTTTGCAACAGTCTGCAGTTAGCTAATCTGAACCAATTGAAAATACTAGTTCTATTTTGTTTTAACACTTTAATCGTAATTTTCTTTGTTTATAAAATCTATCAATAGCACATATCATATCACTGATGTGTTTGAACCTTCATCTTACCTTATCTTTTTTATTACCTTCTCGAACTTTTGTGTTTATGATAGTAATATCCCAGACGGAAGTAACGACATTTTCTCAAAAAACCGTTATCGAACCGGATGTTAATAGCATGCGCCATCGCACCCCACTATTTCCGGTCTGGACCGCGGCGGAAATGCGCTTCTTGTAATATGATATTTCTTATCTGTATCGGTTTATTGAATAGAATGTCATCAAAGCTTTTCTTTATTAAATTTTTATGTAGTTTCTCTTATTTGGTTTGATGGCGTGTATCTACAGGGTCGTGGTGGATGGCACAAACTTCGGGAGGCCCTTAATGTTCTGTAAGTCTGTATGGGTGTTTTAAAATTGCAGAAATCAGCACCATTTTCAAAGTCTTTCTTTTTCTGCTGTGACTTCGGTAAATAAATGAAAAAATAATGCTGGACAGTTCACACAGCATTATCTAGCCCCAAGCTAAGCAGAGCTTGTGTTATGGGTACTAGATAACTGATATACATAATACAATACAATACATAGATACATATTTAATTATAAGTCTATTACTTTTTTGAGGCGGGAATCGAACCCGCAACCTACTGCACAGGTACACCTACGCCCACCGCGCCACATCGGTCGTCGTAAAGTCCACTTCTGGGAAAATATCCCAACCGTTAATTTATGTCATATCTCTTGACTCTATTTGGTGTATCTATTTGGTACGACGAAATTATTGCCATAATTAATTCTATTGACTTGCTATGCCCCCAAGCTTCTTTTTGAAATATAATGCAGTGAGATACTTAGGAACAAGAAAAAATAATAATCATAAATAATCTTATTTATTTATTACCCATATCCTTTCCCTTTCTCTAAATTATTCTCTGATCACATGTCCCTACAAAGCATCTCTAAACCCCTATTTATTGAGCCATTTCGCAATAAATCCGCCATCTTGCTCTTTTTCGCGGGAATCGCCATTTTGAAGTCGTTACGTTGAAGTATCTACGCTGCTATCTTTGGAAAGTGATGTGGTCGTAAATATTGACCTTTTTAGACCGCTTAAAAAGGACTATCTGTGTATTGGAAACAAAGGAAAAATTAGATACCTACTTGATCAAATCGTTTTAAACGAAAAACGGTTGCTTAAAAGAACTTCGTTGTTCTTCCTTTCAAACAGATCTATGTGTACCTACTTTCGCGTGAAATCTGTGACTTTCGCTAAGTTAATATTACACGCATGATCGACTCCGTGGCTTTCGGTTTACTCTCATGTCCACGCGCTGCAAGATAAAGAGTTATTTTACCCATCAGCTTCAGTATTCACATAGAATTGTTCTTCCCTATTACTGTCACTTGTCCGTCCCCGGGATATCATTAACCTCCCTGTCAAATTTTATTGAAATGCGCTCAGTCGTTTAGGCGCAAAAAGGTAACAAACAGACAGGCAGACAGAAATAGTTTGAATTTATAATATTAATATGGATATGGAATTCAACCCTTTCAAGGGGTTATCTTTTTTCATTGATAATTTCTTTCCTGTTATAAGCAAGTACCTACGGTATAACGGCTAATTTTGCATAGTTACATAATTTAATTAAGAGACAGCCATAGAGTTTATTTAGTACTAGCTATACAGGGTGTGTCAAGACCACTACCGAAAACAAAGGGGGGTGGTGCAGCACCCCAAAACAAAACGAATAAAAAAAACCGTTGTCCGAAAAAAAAATTCTAGCGGAAGATATGAATTTTTAAAGATTTTTATTTGTTTTGCTAGCCAGCAATGTACACGTAAGTTTACAAGTGCCGTAAGTTAGTACCTAATAGGTACCTATACAATGTATGTTCTTAGTCTTACCTAATTCCGGTGCAGTCTCGGTCGAATCAGAAATGGCACGAACTGCGCTCCTCCTCGTTCATGGCACAGCTGAGCACGTCTGATTGTGGACCGATGAACACGATCCAGGAATGTAGGATCCTCGGCGCTTCTCGCATTTACCCCAGCATTTACGCTGCAGTCCGCGTACCTACTCGAAGGTTTCTCCTAGCAAAGTCCAAGACCTGTTCTTGCACCTGAACACCTACCCCTCTGCCACCCCCGTGCCTTTGGGGCGTAATACGTTCATTATTCAGGACCCTTTGATATGCAGCCGTGAAGACTTTAGCATCAGACGGATGTGTCTGATTGGGGGACCTATCCCGGTAAATGCGCAAGGCTCGTGACGCATTTCCTCTCGCTTCACCATAACACATTAGCAACTGTCCATACTCCCTCGCACTAAACATAATAAACTCGTAAACAAAACACTAACATAATTAAAGACCTAGTACTCTAAGACTAACGATTAATGAAATAAAAACACACCAAAACTAACTGAAAACTAAACTAAACTGCCTAATACCTAATTAGAAAAACTCATAAAACAGAAGAAAAACACGAACGTATTGCAATTTTTATGCACCGCGCAAGTGTTCACTGCGAATAATGAACACGTACTAAAAACAAAATGAATCAAAAGATTAGTGAAATTAGGTAAATAATGTCCTTTTAAAAAAGCCGAAAAACGCCGAACGACATTGCTCTGTCATAATCTCTTATGATTATGTGTCTTATTGATACAGTCATATGATTCAGTTTCCTTTTACACTACATTTTTCTTTGACAAAATGTAGGCCGACACGGTTGATGCCTATTACCTATTTGTAATTAGGGTTCAGTACTTAAAGGGTGCTAACGGGACCCTATTATAAAACCTCGGCTGTCTGTCGTCTGTTCGTGGTTTTAAATTTTTTCAGCGAATTACAAAGAATAGAACTACGGACAAGTGCGGTATTTTTCCGTAACTTTTATGTTTTGTAAAAAGCAGGTAAAAATACCATAAAATAATTTGAATTTCGCGTCAACCGGCGACGATCACCCTTATTCCGCAGAAGCTCAAGTTTGTGATCAAGTGATCGATCACCCATCGATCTAAATAAAATTCAGGAGATAACTAACTACTAGCCTATAAGTAGGTACCTATCTTATTTCTTACGAGATAGATAAAATAGGTACCACTCATGATGGTTGGTATGTTTAGAATTACCTTGCAGTAACATCGTTTAAAATAAAGCTACGGAACCAATTTGTTAAAGTAAATAAAATTTGCGCAAATTGTCGGTAAAAGTCAAAGGCGTTACACGTGCGTCCGCGGCCTTTGTCGGAAAGTTTGGAGAGGTGCCGCCGCGCCGCGCGCGTGTCAAAGGAAAGCCGAACTAGGTATCTATTCTCTAGGCAGGACGATGACCTCTAAAAATAAACGCGGGTCTGTCAGCTGTTCTTAACAAAAGTAGGCACTTATTTTAGACAGATTAAAAAATTAAAATGTACAGATTAAAATGTATTTTAAATTTTGATGTTTCTAATCAATTCTTGGCATGCTTTCAAGGTCATGGCCGCGAATTATATCGTAGCCGCGCGCGTGTCAAAGGAAAGCCGAACTACCTATTCTCTAGGCAGGACGATGACCTCTAAAAATAAACGCGGGTCTGTCAGCTGTTCTTAACAAAAGTAGGCACTTATTTTAGACAGATTAAAAAATTAAAATGTACAGATTAAAATGTATTTTAAATTTTGATGTTTCTAATCAATTCTTGGCATGCTTTCAAGGTCATGGCCGCGAATTATATCGTAGCCGCGCGCGTGTCAAAGGAAAGCCGAACTACCTATTCTCTAGGCAGGACGATGACCTCTAAAAATAAACGCGGGTCTGTCAGCTGTTTTTAACAAATGTAGGTACCTATTTATTTTAGACAGATTAAAATGTATTTAAATTTGTATGTTTCTAATGAATTCTAGGTATGCTTTCAAGGTCATGGCCGAGAATTAAATCGTAGGTAGTATGTACCTACCTACTAACTATTTATTGAAAAGATAAGTTCGTAGGCGCGGAACTTTCACATGTCGGTAGGGTAATAACCGCGCCCGCGCGGATAGGGACCTATTTGGCTGTGCGGGGCGGTTGGTGTTTTGCAATACATTGCTGCTTTTTTTATTTTATTAATTTTTTGCTTATTTAAATTACTTATTTAGGTAGATATGTTCTTATAGTGTTGTGCTATGGGTATGTACCTAGAAAAAAAAATAAAAAAAATTGATGGGTCGACATATTTTTCGCGTTTTTTTTTCGCTAAATATTTTCAAAATCATGGTCTGATTGCACCCCCCCAGTTTTCGGTAGTAGTCTTGACACACCCTGTATAAACTCTATGGAGACAGCTGTCGGTTTTTGAAGTAGGTATTGTTTGACCCACATTTTCATCTTAAATGGCATCGCATTTTGTATCCTTTCCATAGACATTAGGTTTTTCTTTGATGTTTATTTCCGAAAACATTTATTGACAGCATCCGAGCGAAGACACCTCTGAAGAAGGAAAACATCTCACCCTCTGATCGAAGATAGACACCTTAGAGTAAGCATTGCTGTACCAGGCTTGTACTATAATAACTCTATGATAGACACAGTATCAAATAGAGCGACGCTCTACAATGTATAGCTATCTTTGTAGAACTATACGTCCATCGACCCTACAGATTGTAGAAGCATTACGCACCTGACTTCACCCGCGCCCCAGCTGCGAGGATTATATCAAATACCTTTTGACGTATTGATATTAGGGTGGGTGTTATGGACTTGTTTGTTTATGGTTATACTATACTCGTCCAGAGTTGAGCTCAGTAATATAAATATAAATACATTATATTTTGGAACTAAGATTATCACATTTGGTGCAAATAAAACTAAACATTTGCATAAATTTTGAGAATATCGACAGCAAACATGTTATGTTTTAAGCAAACAGCTGAAAAGATATAATAATGATGAGGCTAGGCTAAAATAACCCAGAAAAAATAAACATAATTATAGAGTTTATGACAGTTTTTGCGTCAACCGGACTTAGAACTCATTCAATTGAACCTATTTAATGTTTGTTTAAATCGACCCCAAATCGTTTTGATGTTGTGGAACATTTATTCCATAACATATTCATTAGATATGAAATAAGTTCCCAAAAATTTTCGATTTCGGCGGGACTCGAACCCGCGCCCCACCCTAATTATCATTTTATAATTATTATTCATTATATAATTTGGAAAAAAATAGAAATAAATTATTTTATGTAATTCTCAAACTCCGCCATATTTTTCATATTTTTTTTAAAATATATTTATTTCCAAAACACCACTTAAACTTATAAATTTCTAGGTAAGTGTGTCATCGCTAGATAACGGAAGCTAAACTAAAATGCAGAATTAAAATTGCAAATTGAATAAATTTTCACTCCAGAATTAATTCAAAATCACGCAACACAAACACTTCCCACATTACAATGACAAAGAACTAATTTAAACTCGCACAATATTGGTTTTGATTTAATTCTGTCTACCCCAAACCTACCCCTAAATGGTGAATAACATCTGTGGACCGAGATAAACCCACCCTGGGGACTGGGGGACTGCGTACCCCTGAGGTACCCCTGTCTGAGTATATCAATTGACACTTTTTTATTTGCAGATATTTTGCGTTGAGATTTCTATGCAGAACTCCTTTGGGAGTGGCGGAAATGACATTTTTTATCTGTGGTGTAGTAAAATGTTTCTTTTTCTTTCATTTACCCAGCATAATAGGGAAAGGTGTCTTTTAAAGGCATTCGATTCGAGAATGCACGTAAAAGCAAGATTTTTTTAAACCAGTCATTTATGACAGACTACTTCCTAAAAATGAATACTAGAAAACAGCAAATTAAAAAAATTATAACAACGTAGGAAAGACGAATTAAAAAGATGCTGTCAAAACCAAAGTGTGAGCGGAGCGGGAGATAGTCCAAGAGAACTAAGCCTATTGATTTGTACAATGTTACACCTACAAACCTAATGAATACTGGTCCAAATTATTTTAACAGCACCACTGAGTAATGTGACATAAAAAAATATTTAGTATGTCATTTAGGTATAAGTAAGTGCATAGTATGTTAGTTTGTTTCTCAAAATACGGGACTGACGCAAAATCAAAATCAAAAATTCAATATTTCCAAAAATGTTATATGTGTCTGTCCCATAAATAATGAAAAAAAGCGGGTGTTTCGCGAGTAAAGTTATGATTTCACGTCAAAAGCTTTAAATACGACCAAGAATTAAAAAAAATGCTTCAGTTTTGCTGTCTTTTGTTGTTTTGTCTGCTTGTCAGTTCTAAACGTATACCTACCACAGTTTCTACAATACAATATTTGCCGACACTCATCACAAGCGCTATCTCCACCGAAATGGTCAAACAATATTAAAAAGTTTATCTGCCCGTCAGTGGCAGGCCACTTATCACCCTTATCCAGGGGGATTCCGCCCTTAATGTCAAAAATAGAAAATATTGAAAACGCCCTTTGTTAGTGATAGCTTTGTAGGAAATGTTGTTATCAGGAATATTGTGTGGGATAAAATTTACTTTCGAGCTATGTAGTTACTTTTTTTCCCGACGGCATGACTCTAGTCCCATGGGAGTTGGGGAGGCCTATTTGTGTGTAACGCTACATGCGTTGACACACTCGCGCCTTCTTATTTTCCTAGGACTTCCGTGAGGGCTGGTGCGGCGGCAGATTTAGCCGAAGATCACAAGAGGCGCAAATATGCAGGTCTCGATAGAGCATACCTACGCATTGTTGGAGTTGTCCGTATACCGACATTTTCATATTGACCAGCTGGGTAAACTGCTTTATTTTATTAAATATAATTACAATCAAATAATAGAATAAAATTAAAACTAGTAGTATTTACAATTGAGCTAACTGCGGACTGTTCTACTGATCCATATCGATACCAGACGGAAGCGTGCCTAAGACGCTGGCTACGTTACCCGCTGTAGGGCAACGCTGATGCGCTGTGCCCTTTATTTTATGTTTAGATTGATAGATAAAAAAAAATATAGATATATAATATATATATATTTTCGATAGAGCATACGCATTTGCTCCCCTTGGGAGTCGAAACCCTAGGTCCGTGGGGTACCGTGGCTCTCCGGGTTTTCAGAAAATTATCTGAGCGTCATGGTCTATGCGACGCGTGACCCGAGAGCTGGTGAGTATCTGGCGCAGCGCATCAGTATTGCTATACAGCGGGGCAATGCAGCTAGCGTCTTGGGCACGCGCGCGACTGGTATTGATATGGATCAGTTGAGCTACTTGTAGATTGTTTGCAACAGTCTGCAGTTAGCTCAATTGTTTCAATTGTAAATACCAGTTTTAATTTAATTCTATTATCGATAGATAATACTTTAGTTCAAGACCCAAAACATTACATTATTAAACTTATGCTATAGAAAGGCAATGGAATTGGCGGCCTTATCGCTTAAAGCGATTTTTTTCCAGGCAATCAAGGTGTACGGAAAAATCATAGGATGGCGGTGCTTATGCTAAGCTAATACAAATCAATTGCCTATACCTACTAATACACAAATACAAATAGATTAATTTAGTGTTAATTTACTTCCCAATTAAAAACTATATTTTTTTCAAGTAGGTAAAGTACTAACAAGCGACGTCAGTGACGCGGTGTGCTATGATCCGCTTGCGACACAGGAAGTTGCGGGTTCAATTCGAACACATATCTGGGGAAAAACAATTGATAATTCTTTCACTATTGTAAAGAGAATGATCCCGAGGTGGTCCCATCAAAAATTTATCCCCGAGGGATTAGTATTTATCCCGTAAATCTCAAAAAACCACCCTAGCAACCACCTAATGTGACAGTTCGAGACATAGATGAATACTATTTACCGAAATTTGAAGTCGGTTTATACTTTTTTAAAACAGGCCAAATTACGTTTTTCGTATACTGGCTTGGATTTATGAAGTCAGCGTGGTTAATTGTGTGATACGCAATACAGTCACGTACCGAGGTCTACTCCGACTGATCCGCTATTCAGTTGATAAGCTATTGTGGGTGATTGGTTATTCAGACAGCTTTAACTCAGTTTGTGGCGAGCGCGGTCGTGTAGTTTGTGTAGTTTATTGGGTTATGGGTAAAGAAGGCGGCAAATTTCTATTGAGATATTCACAAAAAATATGTTATCGCTATGGACCAAAAACCTATAGGTTACTTCCCGTTGACCTAGAATGATAAATTTCGCAACCGTAAATTTCTAGTTTAACCACAACAAATTTTTTGATTAGGTATCACGATGGACTAAAAACCGATAGTTTATTCCCCGTTGAATGGTTCCCTTTATGTCGAGTCCGTTTATGTCGAGCCAAAAACCATGTCTCGCATCTATTACGTTAACCTAGAATGATAAAAGCAAAGATTTATATATTATAACACAAGGAAAAATCAGAAAACCGTAAATTTCTAGTTAATTCATAAAAAAATATGATTCTCACCCTGGACCGAAACCTACAGCGTACTTCCCGTTGATCTCGAATCAATTTGGCAAGAAACAAGGTCTAAAAATATACGGAATCCACGGTGCTCGAGTCCGACTCGTATTTGACGTTTTTAATTTTGTATCTTCGTCGATTTTTTTTCATGGACCGATTTGGAAAATTCGTTCGTTATTGTATGTAGAATGATCCCTAGGTGGTCCATAACATTTTATCCCCGAGGGATAGGTAGTAGTTGCGTAAAACTTGAAAAACAGTGTAGATACTAAGGAATTTGAAGTCGGTTTTTAGTTTTTTCAAAACAATCTTTACCAAAGTAAATTATAATGCCAGTGCTAAATCGTTGACCGAAATAATAGCCAGCATTCCGATCACCTGTGGACTCTATTAGCAGTTTTGTAAGATCTTTGTATATTGCGTGTGGAAGGACCTAGGGTTTCCACCCCAAACGGCTCGAATAGGTAACCTCAATAAAGATTAGCGTATTTCCGCCGTTTGAGGGACTCCGCTGATGTTGCTGCGGAGCCGGCCCTTACTGATGTCCCTGCAAGATGAGAAGGTGCTAGGGTATCTACACAAGTGGCATCCCAAACTAAAGGCCGACAAAATATACTTTTTCGTAAAACAAGATGCAGTATCTAATTTATACTTTGCGAGCTCCGCGCTCGCAAAGAATCTATTTCGTTGAAAGAATTTTAATAAATTTATTTTAATCTACGCTCGTATTATTGTGCCCCCTCGTTAAAAAAACAATAAATAAAATTGTAAAGTCGCGTTATAAAGCCGACGTGAATTACAAGCGCCGTGGAATGGCCCTAATAACACGCAAATCATGGGATTACGACACCACAATGGGTAGGGTGACCACGGTGCACGAATCACTAACAAAAAATCATAAAATCTATTTAGCCATGTTTTTTTTGTGAAATTTAATAATTGAAAGGAAGATATTTTTAGACTCAATCCCAACATTTCGAAACTTGCGAACCACCGTTCACTGTACACACTGTCATTTAACTTTTGCGGGATATCATTTTGGAAAGTAAGAAAAAAGGAATATTATTTACACACAAAGAACAAACATGATGGTTTTTATCATTTTAGAAACAATTTATGTATTTGTTTCTAATTTTATTTTGATTGAAGGAACAGAAGGACTTTGAATTAACAAACTGAACGGTGGAGTCCGAAAAAGGACAGTGTTTTTATCACCCGAAAGTGCAGTTTTTTTTGTTTTTTTTTTCTCCTTGATTTATTGTCACTATTATTGATTGATCGTCTTTATATCGTCTTAACTATTTGTAGGATTTTTTTGGTTAAAATGGATTTAAAAATTAAAAAATTCTTTGCGTTTACCTTACCAGCAACGCCTCGCGGTGTCACCCGCGTAGTTCCAGTTCCCGTGGGAATCCAGGGATAAATAGTAGCTTATGTGCTATTCCAGATCATAGTCTATCTCTTCCCCAAATTTCATCCAGATCCGTTCAACCGTTCTGGCTTGATTGAGTAACAAACATCCATCCATCTATCCAAACTTTCACATTTTCAATATTAGCATTATTATTATTGATTAGCAAGCTGAAGGGCACTATGGCACAGGGCGCTATGGCGCTCATTAGGGGAGGCCTATGTCTAGCAGTGGACTGATATAGGCTGATGATGATGATTATTATTAAACACGTGCAAAACGGGCCAAAACTAGTTATATACTTAGACATTTTTTTTGTATCATTTAGATACAAACTCACAGCCACCCTACCCAATCCCCCGTCCCATTCAAACCCCGTATTATCATAGTTTGATGGATCATCCCGCCTGTCCGTTGCATTTTGATTACCCACTGTTATGGATTGATTTTATGGAGTGCGGGATTACAGGGGGTTCGATGCTTCTGCACTTTATCTGTTTGGGTGAACAGCTGAGCTTTTGAGAGGTTTTGGATGTTGTAAAATAGAAGGATGTTTTGAGGAGAGCATTGTGTTTTTCCAACACAAATAAGGTTCGTAGTTAACCCGCTTACATCCGTAGTGTTTTAAGGATATTGGAAAAGTATGTTTTTTTTAATAGGACACAACGCAAAGAGCATTAAAAATTGTTTCAGTCATACAAAATTTAAGTTTAATATAACTAAGTTTTGTCGCGTGTTAAATAGCACACTAGCAGCCGCCAGCGCCGTAGCCCACGGTTTACATTTACCTCTGCCACTTTTCAGGCTGATATTAATATAGCATAATGACACTCGCTAATAACTTGGCTCTCATAGATAAAAGAATTTTCAAAATCGGTTCAGTAGATCCAAAGATTACCCGCTACAACCTCGCAAACATTATTATTAGTATAAAAAAAATATCTGAGCGTCTGGTCGAAGCGAAGCGTGACCCGAGAGCTGGTGAGTATCTGACGCAGCGCATCAGCATTGCCATACAGCGGGGCAATGCAGCTAGCGTCGCGGGCACGCGCGCGACTGGTATTGGATATGGATCAGTTGAGCTACAAGTAGATTGTTCGCAACAGTCTGCAGTTAGCTCAATTGTAAATACTAGTTTTAATTTTATTTGATTAGTATTAGTATAGAAATAGAGAGTTACGCAGACAGATAGTTTTCCATCAGTATGTGTGATGAAATCCTTTGCCTTCAAACAAAAACTTTAAGTAAAAGGTAGTGGTTTTATTCTCTTAGAGTAAAAGTTCTTTCCCGCCCTACACTTCAATCAGACCCCTGTGAGGGTAGTCAAACAATTTTCCTTCACATTTGGCGGATGTTGCGCAGCGTGCCGTGATAATCGCTTGTTCGCGTCCGGTCGGGGAGGATCCTTCTCTATATGCTGACTAGTTTCTGGCCGTGGCTTTGCTCGCGTTTTTCCAGACTATCCCTTGAAAAACAATCTTGCTAATTTTGAGATCCGATTAGCTCTCTTAGATAGAAATCCCTTTCAAATTGTAACCAATAGCTAATATCGCCGTTTCTTTTCTTTAACGTAGCTTACGTTCTCTTGTCTACGCTTGATTTTAGCTTTTCTTTCGTTGATGGTTTACGTCATAATTTACTTCAAATTCCTTTGTATATAGTACTGTTATTTAAGTTTTTCGGGACAAATACCAATTCCCTGGAAATACAATTTTTATGCCAGAGGGAAAAAGGATAACCTAGTAGTACCGTTCTATTTTTTCAAAATTCAATTCAAAAATTCAATCGTTAAGCTTAAGATTATGTAGGTACTTAGTGTATACTTGTGAATAGGCCCGTAATTATTGTAAATCGGAAATCGAACCCGTCACCTCGCCTCCACTACTACGCCACTGTAGCCCCCTTACAAAGTATCAAACCCGCATCAAACAATTCAATTACGTCCCGCAATGGCTCGGAATGATGGCTATACTCGCGCTTGGCCGACTGGAAGGAGTGCCTATTGTGTCGAGACAGGAGACTGTTTTATTTTGTGGGGTTTTCTCTGGTAGAATAATTATTGCTGTACTATCCGTGAGGGCTGGTTCGGCGGCAGATGGCTGAGGATCTCAAGAAGCTCAAAAATGTAGTTATCAACTCCTTTTTTTTCGCATCGACTAATATGTTGTTGACCGCAGATAGCCACGACAGCGTTACCGGACTTTTGGCGGGCGTAGAAACGGCTAGCCGGTAAAGTTAGGTTGGGGCAACACGCACAAGGGCCACCACTTAGGTGCGAGCCTCGGCTTGGGCTGTTGCCAGATGCCACAAGAGGGAAATGGAGGTTTCGCCTAGGTGCACGAATGCCTATGGCCAGAAACGGGGAATTCTTCGACCCCGCATCCGGCGGAGTCGGTTTTTGGTCGGCTGTGTAGCGTGCGAAAGCGAATCTGTACTTGTTGCCGTCACCTCCGGGTGCGTCGGTTGGGTCAACCGGGTCATCGAGAACGGTCGGTCTACGGAGGAGAGTACGCATTTGTTCCCCTTGGAGTAGAGGCTCTAGGTCCGTGGAGTAACGAGGCTCCCCTGGTTTTAAAAAGAAATATCTGTGTGTCTAGTCGAGAGCTGGTGAGTATCTGGCGCAGCGCATCAGCATTGCCATACAGCGGGGCAATGCAGCCAGCGTCTTGGGGACGCTTGCTTCCGACTGGTACTGATATGGATCAGTTAAGTTACCTATAGATTGTTTGCAGTTAGCGCAATTGTTTTAATTATAAAAGCTAGTCCAGAAGATAAAATTTGTTTCTATCCTTTGATTGTAATAATCTTTGTTAATAAATTCCATTACTGCTATAGATTCAAATGAAAATAGTATTGAATGTGCGGAATAGGAATTCTAAATATTTTTAGTCGTGTTGCATGTTCACGCCAAGTGATGTGAGCTATGTAGGTACCCGCTCACAAATCATGGTGTTACACTGGTCTTCCGTTTAAGAGGCCTTGCACACTGAAACTCAACCCTATCTCTTCAGATCTAACGTCTTTGTTAGCACTCACCAACATGACAGTCACGGCGTTATAATCGACCCCTCCAACTCAGCTCATGAACTCTAATTCTACAGCTGTATGATTTAAATTAGTACTCACCAGTCTTGACCTGGTACTTGAGCGTGATCTTGCAGTCTTCCAGCAGCTGTTTCAGAGGGAGAGGCTCGTCGCGTAGCTCCAGGTCTAGAAGCTTCTGCATCTCGTCCGGCATCTTGAAGTCTAGGATCTGCGGGAGAATGAGGAGTTATTTTTGCTTTTTCGATGGGCATCGGGTGTAGCAGCTAATAGAGGTATCTTTGGATCTGGTCCTGCATTTTCTTAAATGTAACACTTTCGAGATATTTAAAGTGAGAAACCTGTTCCAGTCTATATGCGAATAGAGAGACCGAAGCCCTCCTACACGTACAGCTCCACGAACAAACTATACTACCATACGTGCCGTAGGGTATTCAAGACCAAGTTCGATCTAGCGAGCCAAATTAGGGCGCATGATAGACTATGCTTGGAGTTTCTCTATGTGATAGAATCTGGATTACGGAAATCCGTTGAAGAACCAAAGTCATCAACATACTCATACGTAGCTCTCAGAATTAGTAAGCTGAAGTGGCAGTGGGCAGGTCATGTAGTTCGCAGAACTGATAACCGCTGGGGAGTATAGGTTCTCGAGTGGCGACCGCGAAGCAGTGTGAAATGGAGTGTTGGGAGAGAGACCCAGCTCAGACCGCTTATTTGTGATGTCGTATGGGGGAGGCCTGATATCTGACAAAGTAAAACAGCTCAAATGGAGTTAGGCAGGCCACATAATGAGAGGACCAGATAAATGGAGCAAAGAACTAACAACATGGCTTCCCCGAGAAGGGAAAAGGAATCAGGGCAGATCTTACACTCGATGGGCAGATGAGCTTGTCAAAGGAGCAGGCAGGACGTGGACAAGGAAAACTCAGGACAGGGAGGAATGGAGGAGGCTGGGGGAGGCCTGTGCCAAGCGGCAAACAAACTAGGAGTGCAAATTTGTAAATAATATAAAATGTATGTAATAGTTTGAATAAAGGCTATATTATTATTATTATTATTATGGGGGAGGCCTACATCCAGCTGTGGACTTGTATCGGATAATATGATGATAGAAGAAGGTTACAAGCTGTTGCTGATGTCTTGTTCCTGGACTCAACTAACATGGCAACAGTGGAGAAGACTCACAGATCTAGTTCCTTAGCTTTTGATGGGAAACAACACGCAGAGGGATGATAATGATGACAAGGTATGACGAGGTCTATTATACTGACATTATTGAATTGACTTATCTATAAAAAATTTCATAAAATTTTTTGACATTGACTATTTATTGTTATCTAGTAATTCATGAGTTATTCCATTTCTTATAAGTGAAGTCATTGTTACATTGTGCACGGTAGAATAGCCCTGTAAAATTTCGAATTAAATTTTCTGTTTTGCTAATGTTTGTAAACTCGGTGTTTGTTTGGTTGGTTTATGTTAATGCTCTGTTTCTTTTTAAAATTTTATAAGTCTGTGTCATAGGTAATTTACTACTTAATCATTTTATTATTGTATGCATGTACTATGTTAGATTTGCACGCACTTTGAGGCAGGATGTAGTGAGACTATATAATGTAAGACCTACTGTACCTACATTTCAGCAAATAAGGAATATGAATATGAGGTTGTAGGCATAGGTACCTTCTCGTTCCGGTCGTTGACCTGCTGGATAAAGTCCAGGAGTACATCCACGACGCGGGAGAGGAACTCGCGGGTTTGAGGTCCCGAATCCTCACGGTAGGGCAGGATCGCTGCAACAAATGAAATATTTCAATAGATGTTTCAAAAAACAAACTTATTTACTTTATTTATTGGTAACTCTGAGAGCTTTGATTCAAAATACAATACAAATAACTAAATAACCTAATTCTGAGACCCCTAGGTCCTTGGGGTCCTGGGGCACTCGCAATTAGCAAAGATCTTACAAAACTCCTAATAGAGTCCACAGGTGATCGGAATGCTGGCTTTTATTTTGGTCAACGAATTAGCAATGTCATTCAACGTGGCAATGCTGCCAGCATTCTGGGCACACTGCCTTCTAGTGACGGCTTAGATTTTTAGGAAATAGATTTAGGTGTAAATATTCGTTGTAATTAATTATTATATTCTATTGTTATAATTTTCTTAATAAACTCTGGAACTTTTATATCCAAAATTGGACTAATATAATATAACTAAAATCATAAAACTAAGCAAACCTAAATAAAACCGGCCAAGTGCGAGTCGGACTTGCGCACGAAGGGTTCCGTACCATTATCTACAAAAAGGCAAAAAAACCTTTGTTGTTTGGAAGCCCCCTTAAATATTTATTTTGTTCTGTTTTTTAGTGTTTGTTGGTATTTGTAATTGTTGGCAGCAACAGAAATACATCATCTGAGAAAATTTCAACTGTCTAACTATCACGGTTCATGAGATACAGCCTAGTGACAGACGGACAGCGAAGTCTTAGTAATAGGGTCCCGTTTTTACCCTTTGGGTACGGAACCCTAAAAAGTACAAAGCTAATTACAAGTAGAGGCTTCTGACTTTTTGCGAAATATTAAAATACCAAAACTATCTCCAAACTTCCCCAACATAACTTTATCCCTCCTGTCGAGAAAATATTCGCCTATTAATAACACGTGCAGTGCCGGCATGGTCTAAATGGCCACTGATTAAAGTTACCCTCGCCTGTGTATTGGAATGTAGGGTAGCAAGATTGAGGGGAAAACCGAGGTATTTTTTAGAAACAAAAAATTACATTCGTAGAAAATATTTTGCAATTGTTTTTCGATTAGAACGTACCTACGTATTTAACCGTATTTTCTTTAGTAAAATATTCAGATTTTTGTTTTAATGCAAGTAAACATAGATAATAGATTTAAGTGTAATTATTCGTTGTAGAGTAAATTATTTTATTGTGTTATGTAAGTAAATAAGTTTTTCATAGTTTTCAGATTGTTTTTGCATCATCTAAGCTAGAAGGATTATACAGCAAACAGCTAAGATCACTAATTTTTGCAAAAACATCCAGACCTTCAAATAACACTCCACATTTTTATCAAAAGAGTTTTGATTGCAAAGCTTCATTTTCTTTTATTTTCCAAGTCAGAGATCATTTTGAAAAGGCATTGTGCTTCATGCCCTCCATAGGGCAAGCAATCCTTCACATAAACAAAAACTGACTTATCAATGCACAATAGGAATTACAACAATACAACATACGTGAATCCGCCATCTTGTCTTACGGATTTTAAAATGGAGGACGCTCTTATTGCGTCGGATAATAAGGTCGTAATTTGAAGGGAAGGAGGAAAAGCGGGTGAAAAGAATATTATTTCGTGTTTTTCTTTTTACTGTTTTGAAAATATGTTAGGTTTCTTAAGGTTAAAGAAATAAAGTCGAAAATCAAGTTGAAAAAGGAAAAATGGCTTATATTGTTTTTCGTGCAGTTCTAATACTAAACATCAAGCATTGTTATGAACAGACGGTACGATATTAGTTTCTTAAGGTCACAGTTCGTTCTGTGATTTATTTCGAAAGGAATAGGGTCGGATTTTGC
The DNA here is from genome assembly GCA_947086465.1 of Eupithecia exiguata. Taxonomy (NCBI): domain Eukaryota; kingdom Metazoa; phylum Arthropoda; class Insecta; order Lepidoptera; family Geometridae; genus Eupithecia; species Eupithecia exiguata. The sequence continues at coordinate 6,277,223 of OX352253.1, forward strand.
TTAGAAAGAATAACTTATAGGTAGGTTATGTTTGCAATTATGGAGGGAAAACAGGAACAGCTGTGCACAGAAGTTATATTTCAATATGAGGCCCGTTTCACGCGAATATTATTTTTTAAGTACTAAATTAAAGCATCATTTACCACAAGTACCTATTTTAATATAAAGCACCTGTAATTAGTAGGTTCGATCCATCCTTACTTAAACCATTTTAATCACCTATCTAAATGTAGAAAAAAATATTAGGTAAATTATATTGAAAACCTTCGATAAAAGTAAAAAAGGAAGATACGGTACGTTCTACCAGCGCTCACTCAAAAACTGTACCTTTTCACAGATGAAATAATGATAAGGTATCGGATTAACAGAAAATTTAAGGTTTGGTGTATCTACTTACGCGGGAAAATATGTGATGCCCTGGGCTTTGTTTCTTGTTTAGGAGCTATTTGTACACCTGGTGAACGAACACGAGAGCATTGTCTTGGTAATTCAGTCAAAATCACACAAAATTATACGTCGTAGCAAGCACGCGCAACACACGCAACGCCATCGCCCGCGCCGCCGCCGGTCCGACTATGACTGAGGTAAGCGAACATAGTTGAACCTAACTTGAGCCATACACTTTCGAGATGGTAATGCCTCATCCCCCATTTTTACTTTTATCGAAGTTGAAAACTAATAAAGAGGTCTAAACTATTCCCCGAAAATCGTCGATTTCCCGAGAAAAGCGTGGGAAACACCATGCCTAACATCGGAATTCACTTAACCCCCTCGCAGCCCGCTGGGTCGAAGCGGCCGGGCGGCTTAATCCGATGACAGCTGTCAAACGCATCCGATGTGATATTTAGCAGCCGTGCTAGTTTTATCGTGAGAGGAAGACGGAATTTTTATGGAAAAAGCATGAGCAGTTTTTTAAGTGTCATTTAGAAAATAATTTACATAAAAACTTAATATAAATGTTTTACTTTTTTTTGTGATAAAAATTTAATTTGTGTTTAATGAAAGCTCATAGTTGGTACCTACTATTATCTAGCTCCTTAAAATAAATATTTTTATTTAAAAAAACAATCTTAACTATCCGTCAAAAACCCTCCTCGCATTTCTCAACAAAAGATAAAACAAGTGGTATCACCCAATGGTGATATCAAATTTGGGGCCTTTTTTACAGTGTTTTTTAATTTTACGTTTTTTACAGTGGCTTTAAATTTTCAGAAAATATCCCTTTACTAAAAGTATTTTAATCCTTTATAAACAAAGAAACACACAATTTCAACTTTATTTCAAGTAGTTAACGTACATATTCCTTAATCACTCCTCGCAAATGCAGAAGCATTTATTTGTCAATCATATTTCGTTTTTCGTTTATTTCGAGCTGTGACGTCATCAAACATAACACGAACCTTTTGAAGATTTTCAACCTTAAATCAATGTAGTACTAGAATCTTGGTTGGCGCAGAGAAATGGTAGATATAAAACTAAGGTCAAGTGTGAGTCAGACTCGCACACGAAGGGTTCCAAGAAAATAACTCTTCTTTTATGGTAATTTAAAAACTTCAAAAGCATACGTGGCCCGCGGTGCTTTTATTGTATAGGTCCTAGGTACAATTACCGAGTCACCGCGGCGCGGCGGGGGTAAGAAATTAAAGCCAACAAATTAAGTTTTAGTTTAATTTGTATAATATGTTTAAGACTTTATATATTATAGGAGCATCAACAGTATACATTATTATGTAGTTTTAATGGCATTAGAAATAGGTACACATTCTGTCAAAATGACAACTGTCTAGCTATGTAGACAGTAATAGGTATTACAGTTCATGAGATGTGCAGCCCGCTGACAGGCGAACAAACAGTGGACGGTAAGTAACAGGGTCTTTTAGCACACTTTGGGTAAGGAACCCTAATAAGTTGAGCTGTATTTTGAACTTTAACGCCTTGCGATAGGAGTGAAGAAAAGTTTGTTAGTTAGTTGGGGTAAAAGAGATTTGTGGGAACTTATGTTTTGGATGTTATAAGCCGCTTGTCAGTGAATTGTGCATTTGTGGGAGTTTTCTGTTTGCTTGGGGATTACTTAGTGTCGGGATATTTTGAGATCTTTCGGAAAGTACATCAAAAATATCACTTTATTTCCGTGTCAGTGTTTTATTTTAAGAATTAACCTTTTCTAAGTTTACCTTTTTTTGTATTTATGAAATTTTTTAAATTTATAGTTTGAATATTTTTTTTTCAGGTTTGATTCTCTATCAACTGCGTATTATTTTTAATAAAGCGTATTAGTTCGCGTTAATTTCCATTGATATAAAGACTTAGCTCCACCAAATGTTTTCTTAAATAGTTTTACATAACATAGCGTTCCGTTCCAAACAATAATCTCGATCACTTGATTGTTACTTTTTTCACTTCTTTGTATTAAAATCCTCATTTTATTCCTCATTTTAGAGTTTTATTTAATAATGTGTTTTTTTAATTGAAATATATATTCTTCCTCAAAAAAACTATAAGCATCAACATCATTCCTCACAGATCAGCTTTTCATTTAACCCTGCTCGCCCCTCGCTCGGAATTTCACTTAGAGCCACCCCCGGCCGATTTGTTACACTTCACCGCGCGCGTGTTTAATACAGGGCTGTCACTCTCATACGAGCTACGAGAGTTGATAAATATTGTGTATGTACAATATTTATCACGTGATGTTGATATTTTGTTTTGTATTTTTGGCTACTAGTATCTACAGTACCTTCCATTAATATTGTATTGGTTTTAGTTGACCGTAAAAAAATGTGTGGGTTTTTGATTTGAATACACAATGTAAAACACCTGAAATAGCTACTTACTACAAAAGGTATTTTAAATTTACTTTGTTTTTCTCTTAATACTATGAAGTTTTTAAAATCTTCGGTAATTTTTAGATTGAAGTCAACTACCAAGTATTTTCTTTACATTTTTGGCATGGGAATAATTTCCTTCCTGGACCGTGGTACGACTAGAAGAAAAGAATTCATTTACCTATTGTTTTTGTTAAAGTTAGTTGTTGCATGATTGAAACCAAACTGAGAGGCAAAAGAGACAACCCTAGCCGACGGCATCCTTGGCACAATAAACAAACAACGCACATCCCATCGCAGCTGCATTTTAGGGTTGGCGCGTGGCGGGATTTAAATTAAAAATTCTTCTAGCGTTGCTGATGTGGCGTCGGAAATAAGTGACCTCGTGGTTGACGCGCAAAAATATTGAAAAGTGATTTATGTTTTTTAAAGGAATATTATTAGACAAATTCTTCTTCCGTATTGTGACGTCATTGGAAATTTTATGTAGTAATCTGGCTGGTAGTCGACGAGGGCTTAAGCTGACGGTGCAATGTTCTTTCACCTTCGGTTAAACCTTCACAAGTTTTAGTATATATTTAAGTATCTTCATTTTGAAAGGTTGTTTAAAAAAAATTGACTGAGAAACCCAGTAGGTTAGTTACCTACCTAGTTTTTCGGCCTGAAAAACCTTATATCTACCAAAATAAGTATCGGAATCATTTTTTAATAGTAGGTAGATAGTAAGCTTCGTAATGGGTAATAAAAAGGGACAGGCCTATCAAACAGAGGGCTGTTTAAGGCCCATCTCGACTAAACCACCAAATCCCAGGCGAGCTGTCTCATCCCATCCTTTTCCATTCCCATCTGCATCCATATTTCACGTTTCATCCAGTCAGCAACATTCAGTGTTGCCAACTTGGTAGAGCACACTGCCACTTTAAATTGAAAAATTATTACAAAAAAATGCGACAGAAATGTTTTAATTCATTTTACGAAGATGTTGATCATACCTAGCCACTTTTGCGTATGAAAGGATTTTCTATCAAATCGGTTTTTTTATTTGGCATTTAGTGAAGAGCGCGCTTAATGCAAAAAAGTGTGAAATGGGTAGGCATAGGATTTCAGCTAAGCTTAAAGCTATGGCTATAGCCTTTGTCCAGCTGGACAAGTAAAGACTGATAATGTAAAGTTATAAATTGGCATTCCAAATAAGTTTAAATAAAAATCTGTTCATTCATGTTTTTAATGGCCCTTCTCTTTGTATTCCCTGAATTACTGCAAACAGAAGACAGTTGGCAACACCGCTCGCTATATCTCCATTTTTCCGAGCATTAACTACAATTGATAGAGTGTAGGATTAAGGGGATTTGGTCTGGAATTGAATGTTTTTTATCTGTTTGGGGAGGGAGATGAATTGTTTGGCTTTGTGGACTCCGGATGTGTGGATGAATTTTGAAATAAAACCGGCCAAGTGCAAGTCGGACTCGCGCACGAAGGATTCCGTACCATTATCTATAAAAACGGCAAAAAAACACGTTTGTTGTATGGGAGCCCCCTTAAATATTTATTTTATTCTGTTTTTTAATATTTTTTGTTATAGCGGCAACAGAAATACATCATCTGTGAAAATTTCAACTGTCTATCACGGTTCATGAGATACAGCCTGGTCACAGACGGACAGACGGACAGCGAAGTCTTAGTAATAGGGTCCCGTTTTTACCCTTTGGGTACGGAACCTTAAAAATGAAACATACATTTTTGATACAAAAGGTAATGTTTTGTAACTGCCTAAAGTAATTATTATTACAAGAATTTAAAAAAAATAAGCTTTGCTTTCGCAGGTATTTGTTCTGGGTGTTCTGGTCTTTTTCTATGTATGATAAAAAATATCTATGTATTGTATTGTATTATGTATATCAGTTATCTAGTACCCATAACACAAGCTCTGCTTAGCTTGGGGCTAGATAATGCTGTGTGAATTGTCCAGCATTATTTATTTATTTATTTACATAGTACGTACAAACAAAACAGAAAGTGCTTTGCTTTTGAAGCACAGTTTAAAGTAAAACGTTAGTTTAAATTTAAAGTGATTTTCATACACGTAAATATTTTTTAGTGCCTTTTGTTATTAGTAACTCCCTTATTGACCCATCAAAATCACAAGACTGATCCTCACAAATAAGGGATCTATTTAAATCCCGCTCATTACCGCGAATGGCCTCCCTCAGTTCTGACGGGGATCAACTTGTCCCGGGTATGGGTATTTATGACCGCCGCCGCCAGTGCAGGGTTAACCACTCTTACGAAGAAAATTTTCAATTACGTCTTTTATTTCTTTATAAGGATTTTTTTTTAATTTATTTATTTGTAATATAAAATAAAACATAATCAAAATAAAATTCAGTCCAATGATGGTGGTTCTCTGTTAGGTTGTATGTACTTTTGCACATTTTATGTGTATGTTTTCACTTTTTGTGTGCACAGAGAAATTAGTGAAATCAAAAAAACATCAATATCTACTTGTGGGTAGATTTTGATAATTCTACCGTAGATGAAACAAACTACAGATGGCAGGAAGTACTTCAAAACTGTCAAGGTTGAAACCATTCTATCTCTCCTTACAAATAGCACCGCACGCACTAAGTATTTCAATAAAATAAATAATGCTAGACCATCCACTCAGCATTATCTAGCCCCAAGCTAAGCAGAGCTTGTGTTATGGGTACTATATAACTGATATAGGTACGTACAATACATAACATAGACAAATGATTTTATTATACATTCTAAAATACCTAGAACACCCGGAACAAATATTTGCAGACCATAGAAACATTTGTCCTTAGGCAGGAAGCGAACCCACAAACATCTGCGTCGCAGGCGGACCTTCGTCCACCTCGCCACGTCGGTCATCAAAATCGATGTAAAGTATCTTTGATCTGAGAACTCACCATTTAAGTGGCGATTTCACCACGATACCATTGTAAAAACGATATGGTTAGCAGAATTGGGCCCCAGCTTACTGCTGGAAAGCGAACCCGCGTGCACACACTAGTGTTGCCCTTAAACATAAGCCGATCGAAGTGGGATGTTTAATCCCGTAGTAAAAAGCGATCAATTAGACGAAACACGGAACTCCACTCGTGGGCGTGGGGTGGCGGTAATGCTCGAGGCCCTAATTGCTTCTAAAGTGAAAGAAGTTTAAATTGAGTTTATAAGGGAGATGTACCTGTAATATTCAAATAAAAGATGTTTCATGGTTTTTGCTAGTTTCAGTTTTATTGCGTAAATTAAAAATTACTAATTATCCACAGATAAAACTAGTCAGAGAGTATTATCCTCGTATTATCTAGCTTCGGACATTTTTCTCAATAAAACGTCCACCAGCCATAGACAATATGTTCTATCGTTTTATCCATAGAGTAATAATGGTACACCAGCCATAGACAATATGTTCTAAGGTTTTATCCATCAGTACCTACCTACTTAGACTGTTTCTTGAGAACGTTTTGGGAAAGGATAGGATACTGTACTCTGCATGAGAAAAAATATAAAAATAAATTACTGGTGTAGTTTACAACAACAAAACTCCTAGTGAGTTGCAAAATCTATCAATAAATAAATTCAAACAAATTGTCAAAACCTTTCTGTGCAAAAAAAGCTTACTACAAAATAACAGATTATTTAGAAGATAAATAAAACCGGCCAAGTGCGAGTCGAGCTCGCGCACAAAGGGTTCCGTACCATTATCTATGAAAACGGCAAAAAAACACGTTTGTTGTATGGGAGCCCCCTCATATATTTATTTTATTCTGTTTTTTAGTATTTGTTGTTATAACAACGAATGATGATGATGATGTAATTCTAAAATGATGTAATGATGTAATTTTTAAATGACAGATGATGTATTCTGAATATTTCAACTATCTAACTATCACGGTTCATGAGATACAGCCTGGTGACAGACGGACAGGGTCCCGTTTTACCCTTTGGGTGCGGAACCCTAAAAAGCTTAGGACGGGTTTTACTCCAACTCGAAAAATAACAACTAACAGGCAGGTTTCTTAGTCGCTTCTTTACTTTAGTACACACCGAAGCGACAGAAATCAAAAATACCACTTTATTTCTGTGTCAGTGTTTTATTTTAAGAATTTCACCTTTTCTAAGTGTACATTTTTGTATTTATGGTTTGGATTTGACCCATTGTATGTTACATCCATGGTTTCTCATCTTCAAACAATTTTCCTCTCCCTTATGTACTGTCATTACTCGGTCAGATGCGCACGCGCCTGTTATCAACATCCGGTGCCGGCCGGAAGTTCCGATGAGGGTAGATTAGCGTATTGAGAGAGAATTTAAAACTTTACTAGATTTTGCCCGCGGCTTTGCGTGCGTTGTTTCGATAGAAACGTAAAATAAATAGTATATTTTTTTAATGTTACCATCTTATGGTTGTAAAAATTTGAAAACCACAAATTTTTCTATTCGATTCTCTTCCCAGTCTTTTTAACTAAATCTAAATTCACCCTGACTTCAATTGGCAAGTCAACATAATTAATTAATCTCTTGCCTTTGTATTGTTGGAGTGATTAATTGATTTATTAAGTAGGTACGGTCTGAATTTTAAGTCGTGTGAGAATTCAATTAGCAGTGTTTCTATTCACAGGGTTTAAAGTAAAAGAGAAAATCGGAGTTTTAAGGAAACATGTGATATAATTGTGTAGGCGTATCGAGAAATTGGTAAAATAGATAATAGACACACAAAATAGATAATAGACACACAAAATAGATAATAGACACACAAAATAGATAATAGACACACAAAATAGATAATCGAACGAGAGATCGAGAAGACGATCCGAGCCCACCTTTCTGGATACAAGCGGCTCACGTGCCCCGCCTGGGTACAAGACTGCCAGGGTCAAATGCGACTGCTTTGACCCTGGCAGTCTTGTACCCAGTGTTGGTACTCATTCTAGATCAGGAAACAAGAAACATAATACTTGTCGTCTTCCCGCTAAAGTACTATGATGCAGTCTTCACCTCCAGGGTGAATATGTTCCTTCTGGGAAACCCTGATCCATCTTAAGCCACATCTTTGGTCAAATCTTTAACAACACGAATAAAAAAACCTTAAAATGAAATCTATGAAATTATGTACTCACAGTCATAGTAGAGGTTGCCAACGCCCGATGTCAGCTTAGGGGTGCTTTGGCCTGAGAGGGACGCCATCCTTTCACCCTAGGACAGACAGACAGACAATATTTAATACAATTCACAACTAGCCCAGAGCGTTGCGTTCCACTGCTGGGACAAGACGATGAGTTAATCAATACAATTTATAAAATATAGATAAGTAATATTAGATATTATTATTTGATCTTACACAACTCCTAATACAGTCCACAGGTGATCGGAATGCTGGTTTTTATTTCGGAAACGAATTAGCATTACCATTCAACGTGGCAGTGCTGCCAGCATTCTGGGCACTCTGCCTTCTGGTGACCGCTTAGATTTTTAGAAAATAGATTTAAGTGTAAATATTATAATGTAATTATTTTATTCTGTTATCGTAATTTTCTGAAAAAATGTTTTTCCCCTGAATAAAAAAATACAATACAATACAAAATAATAATCTGATTGTTTTGAAAAACTAAGAACCGATTTTGAATTCATTAGTTTTAAACTGTTTTTTTCAATTAATTTTTGCGGAGTAAATCCTAATCCTTCAAGAATAAAATGCTTATGAGACGACCTCGGGATTATGCCCTATAAAACTGCAAAAGAATCATCCAAATCGGTCCATAAATAACGGAGAAATCGACGAAAATACACAAAAAAGTACATACCCAAAGCCGAACATAGAAACTTATCCTTTTTTCGAGGTTCATAAAAAGAGAGGAGAGAAGGAAAAGATGGGACCATTTGGTCTAACTATTCAGCAGCGGCACACAACTGATTGACTATAATTTTAGCTTTCACTATGTTTTATTAATCCCATTATGTGCCAGTGTTATAATAATAATAAATAATGCTGGACAATTCACACAGCATTATCTAGCCCCAAGCTAAGCAGAGCTTGTGTTATGGGTACTAGATAACTGCTAAACATAATACAATACTATACATAGATAGATATTATTTTTACTATACTTAGAAAACGACCAGAATACCTGTAGTTGATAAAAATAACTTCTAAAAATAAAATAAAAATTTAATGCAAGCGTGTGTTACATACCTGCTCAAACTCGAATAAAATAGTACAAAATTGATTAGAACAAATTAATACGTAAATTAAATATATGTACCTAATACATCTAACTCCTAGATAAGTATAGCTTGTGATCAGTCAACCTGACTGAGTCGTACAATATACTAGACCTACTGATACCTGCAAAATTATTGAAAGCTAAAGATGCGCGACTCTGAATGATTTCATTCGAATTATTCGACTTCAGAAATCATTCGAACCATTCGAATGACAAGAGCAAATTAGTAACTAATTTGGTTAGTAATCCCGAGTCGTTCGACCGACCGACTCAGTCGGCAGTCGCCAGTCGGTCTCAATTCGTTATTCGACGACTGCCGAGTCGGTCCGACGACTGCCGAGTCCCCGTCTATCCGACTCGGAGTCTGAGTCTGAGTCGGTTACCTATTCGACTTGGATAGTCGAGTATCATACCTACATTTCATTCGACTCCGAGAGGCATTAGTAATTACTAATTAGTAGTTGTCTTTCGACTTTGAAGATTAGTATAATACTAATATTCAAGTCGAATGAGTAAATTATTAGTTGTAGATCATTCGACTCGTCAAATCATTCGCAGTCGCGCATCTTTTATTGAAACACTAGCTGACCCGCCCGCAATTTAATTGTGTCTACGTCCTAAAAGGAAACTCTATGCAAAATTTCAGCTTCGTAGGTCTTGTAGTTTCAGAGTTCTCTTGATGTGTCACTCAGTTTTCTCTTCTCTTTTATAAATATAGATTGGAAACACTACCTTCGGCCTGCGGCTTCGTATGCACTTTACCGGGATAAAAAGTAGCCTATAACCATCAGTGGTACACCATATACCTCCCTCCGAAATTTCATTGAGATCCGTTCAGCCGTTTAGGCATGAAAATGTAACAAACAGACAGACCAACAGAGTTACTTTCGATTTTATGATATTAGCATGTATAAAAATATGGATTTCCTAACATATTGAAAGTCAATAGCCTAGAAACCGAAACAAAAAATGAAAAAAGTGCATTTTGATAATCTTCACTCAGGGCTGCGGGTTCTATTCCCGCCGCGAGACATTGTTTTTACTATTTTCAGATATTTGTTCGTGTGGGTGTTTTATAAGTAATTCAAAATTTCCCTCAACCAATACACACACCAGCTCTGCTTACTCTGAGGCTTAGTGATACTAAGTATCTATACCTACATATATTTAGATTGTTTAACATATGTATTTATTAATTTTCTAATATTACTTTTGATATCGCTCAACGTGATAAACCTGTTAAACCGGTAGGTAACTACTTCGATATGCGCTTATCTAGAACTATTTTAGACTAGTAGCGAACTAGATTTTATCCGTGACTTTACTTGCTGTCGTAGTATGTATTTGAAAAAACCTATAGGTTATGCAAGAGAAAATTGAAAGTTTTTTCTCGGTTCTTTTCTTCCGTAGACTAGATTCCTACCCTTGCCTAGGGAGGGGATCCCTAACTAACTACAGTAAAACACTATAAAATATAAGGATTAACAGATGCTCGTTATATTAAATAAACAATGCTGGACAATTCACACAGCATCATCTAGCCCCAAGCTAAGCAGAACTTGTGTTATAGGTACTAGATGACTGATATACCTACATAATAATAATAGGTTAACTAATTAGATACTTTTTATTATATATAGAATCCACCCAGACATATCGATCAAATATCTGCAAATCGAACAAACATTTGTCCTTTCGGGAATAGAATCCGCAACCTAGAGCGACGCCACTAGCGGCGTAAGGGGGGGGCGGAGGGGCGGTCCGCCCCGGGTACCGAACTCCAAGGGGTGCCATCTCGGCACCCCTCGGGGCGCGCAGATGGCACTTCAAATCTGAATCCGAAGGGGTGACACCGAAAACTCACACGCAGACATATAAAAAAATTGCGGCTCGCTTCGCTCGCCGTTGTTTTTTATTATGATTGCAATATAAAAACTTGACTACTTTAAAATCGGGTGTAGAAAGGTTGCCTAGTAGAGATCGCTCAAACCGATAAGGCCTTGTACATACAACTTTATCTGTATTAGTCTTTCCCTGCCCTGTGTAACTATTTTATTTGATGTGCAATAGTAAGTAATTGTTTTGTACTGTGCTTTATTTTGTTGTAAATCGTAAAAAAAATCTTTTCTCATTCATTGTCATAGCTTACTTTTTTGCTAAGTGTGCCTCACCAATTTCAAAACATGTTTTGTATTTGTTTCATAACAATCTTCACAGCCGCCGCAATTTCTCCAAACGTTTCAGGGCTCGCTGTTATAAATTTTTTCATACTCTCCTTAACTTGTTTGTGATCACCCGAAAAAGTAACAAAAATTTCGGCGGCTCGCTACGCTCGCCGGTTCGTTTTTAGCTTTGTTGTAGATCGCCAAAAAAAAGATTTCGTCGTGGTCTTAGAATACTTGTATTTTTGCTAACCTCACCGAACTCCGAAATTACCTATTGGGGCTCGCTCCGCCAGCCGTAGTTATTGATAAATTAATTTTTAATAGGTCACCTTTAAATTCACATATTTAATATTAATAAAGTCACAATTAAGTCAATCATTAAGGTCACCTATGACAAACTTAGTTACTTTTCACCTAACATCCGAAAATCCAAAAAATATCGCGGCACGCTTCGCGGATAGTCAACCGAGGGGGGGGGGTGCTTGGTAGACGCCCCGGGTGCCAGCCCACGCTACGCCGCCACTGAGCGACGCAGGTGGACGTAACACCGCCCCGCCACATCGGTCGTAGAATGTACTTTTTTGTTCGTCGTCGAGTTGTCATCGAATGTACATCGTTATATGTACTTCTTTGGAAGGTTAGGTAACGTAAGATATTAAGATCCAACACATGGTTATATTTAAAACAGTTGTTGTGACGTTTTTGACACAATTTCATATAGGTATTAAACGTTAAAGTTAACCGATAAAGATGCCTAATTGTTCGATTATCTATTGGTGAAAGGTCTGTGTCCTTATAATATTTACCGAGCTTATTTGCATAGGTGTTTGTTATGTGTTTATTTAACCTATCATTTGAAAAACTATGTATTATACAAAAAATAGCCTATGTCGTATATGTCACGACAGCTGGTGGAGAGTGGAAGGTTGCGGGTTCAGATCCCGCCAGAGTTCTTCTGAAATCTGTACCAAAGTCACCTTCAACGATATTGAGGTCACCTAGAGCGCATGCGCGAGATAATCGATTAGTGCTTGAACGAGCGTTTAAACTGAATTTAAGACTAAGTTATTAACAACTAGAAATTTAAGAAGATTTTTTGAAGGTTTTATAAGTTTTATGTTTGTTGGTAGGTATTGTAAGATCCGACATTTCAGTTTTCCCGTGTGTTTTTTTTAATGTGTGTAAAGGATAAATTATTTTATTGAAGCAGACAGTAACGATTTAATATTTTTTGAAAAAATAGCCACTGATTATATTCAAAGTACCTACCTAGGTCATTTAGAATCATTTATTCAGTTTTTACAAGAATCTTATGTAAATTTAAAGTACCAAACGTACCCCGTTGGAACGCTACCAAATAACTTAAAAATAGATAAATCTAATTAAATTAGGTAGGTACCTAACTACTTAGCCTACCGATACCCATAGTATCAATTTATTGAGTCGTTTTAAATAAACTAAAGTAGGTTATCACTTTTTCAACGTATGTAATTTAAATTTAAATAAAACAACTTTGGAAAATGCCTGCGTTTTACAAATTACCTACTTATGTACAGTCAGCTGCGAAAATATGTATACACGCCCATGTTTTGAAATTTGACTGATTAGTAAGTGTATGGTCTACACTCTAGTATTAAGTAGCCTCAACATAAGCGTTACTAATATTAATGAAATTCTAATCTAAAATGAAGAAAAAACTATCATAACGAGGAAGGTATAAATGAATAATAAGATGGATATGCAGTTTAAATGATTTTTAATGATAGAATGATAAAATCGATTTAAATGAATCTACTTTTGTATGATCGATATAGTTTCTAGAGATTGATAATAGATTACTATAAAAATACATGCAGAAAGCTATCAAAATGTCAAAAGAGAACAAAGGTGACGTTATGACGTAATCAGAATGGCGGCACAGATCCATACAAAATGGCGGATTAAATTACAAGATGGCGTCTAAATGAACTAACCAATTGTATGTGTTCAGCAATTTGCTTGCAGTACGAGTAAAAGCCGTCCAATGTTAGTTTAGACATCTGCTAAACTAAATTTCTGTGAACAGAGAAATAAATTAAGTTAATGACACTGACATTATCTGTCAGTTGAATTTGATATCGATTGAAATCAGAACGGAAAATAACTAGTGATTTTTATCAGAAATGGTAGAGTTTTAGTGACAAGAGATTGAAATTCTAAAATGGAAATGAATGACACATTCTAATTAAATTTAAGTATAATACTGACCTTATAAATTATGCAGCTACGACGAAACAAAAAGATATATAGACTTCACTATTTATATGATATATTTTTGGTTGAGAAACAAATTAGGATGTGCCTCAAAGGGTCAGATATACAGTTATAAATGAAAAGGGTGTGGCTGCGTTGTTTCGAGATTTTATATATGTTTTTCATATATGAAGGTTTGGGACTTTTTCAGAATTTAATGCTGGCGACTTCCAGCAGGGTTGAGAAGATACTGAAGGCTTCAGGTCTGGGTTTCAGGGGGTGAAATTCGCGGCTGCGCGATGGAAAGGTTACAGGGGTGGGTCAATGTGGAACCAGGTCATCCCCCCTCTCCTCTACTGTGATTGATTTTATGATGGGCGGTGGTCGCTTTGGGAAGTAGTTGAGTAATTAAAAATTAATCTAGGTCATTTGTTTCAATTGTAAATACTAGTTTTAATTTAATTCTATTATTTGATTGTCATTTTCTTTGTTAATAAAGACCTGTATCTAGGTTACATCTGTGAATTGGACTAGAATCTTCGTGATTTTCCAAAATCCTACTAACTGTCTTTGTTCAGTTTTAATATTATTTAATTTAATACCCTCAAACTCAGATTTGAAATCATAGGATTATGTTGGCACAATATATTTCTTTCACTTAAGGTGCAAGCGCACTGCGCGTCAGCGGAACTGCGCGGCCGCAGCACTGCCCGTCAAATAAGAGCAAATGACGAAAAAGGCCGCGCGGCTTATTTGATGATTTTGTTCTAATTTGACATAAAGTGCCGCGGCCGCACAGTTCCGTTGTAGCGTAGTGCGTTTCCACCTTTACACGAAAAAGAAAAGTGCATTGCCCCGCTGTATGACAATGCCGATGTACTGTGCCAGATACTCACCAGCTCTCGGGTCACTCGTCGCTTCTACTTGCAATTCACAGCAGCATCCTTAGAAGACAACAAATTAATACCTTTCACTGCGTTCTCTAACCCGCCTGTGAAGGAAATGTTATAACCCAAAATATACAGTCACTTTTGAAGTTTAGCGCATATACAAAGGACCCTACTTTTAGCATTTCGCCTACACAACCGCAGGCGTAGGCGGCGTGTAGGTGGCAGCTGACCTTTAGGCTCTTACGTAGATATAACCTCTTACCTTTACATAAAGGGAGTTGGAAAGGTCATAGGCGACACACTATGTAGCTAGGTACAGTGTCTGTCGCCCACAGTACTCTCTTTTCTGAAAAGAATAGGCTATTTGACTACATAAAAAATAAGTTCAGAGATTAGCGTTTTGTAGGAATCTTAGGAATTATTAAGAGATTGTCAGAATCGGTCAAGTGAGAGTTTGGTTCGGGTCGTTGATTTCTTTGGTGATTGCTTTTAAAAAGTATTAAAAAACGTAGACACTCATTGCTGCCGACACGGCACACCATCACAGGGAGCCTTAGAGAGAGAGATTGTCAGAATCGGTCAAGTGAGAGTTTGGTTCGGGTCGTTGATTTCTTTGGTGATTGCTTTTAAAAAGTATTAAAAAACGTAGACACTCATTGCTGCCGACACGGCACACCATCACAGGGAGCCTTAGTTGCTGTGTCCTGAAGCGGTGATCGGACACAGTCGCCCGTTGCTGCTACTGGTCACTGGTAACCGTAGTTGCTGTGTCCGGCTCAGTACAATAGGCTATTTGACTACATAAAAAATAAGTTCCAAATTGTTTTCATCCTAGTCAGTGACAACGTAACAAAGCGTAATCAGGTGATTTTTAATAAAAATATGCCTTTTTAGGTAAAAAACCGGGATTAAAATTACACATTTTGTGATATATGATCACGTGACCGAAAACGCTATGTGTTTGGTTGGATCGCAAGTGACGTCACCCATCCTCAGATTACAGTGTCAATGAGTTCTTCTTGTTAGGTGTGGTGTGGCGGGATGCACACCTTACAAGAAGAACTCATTGACACTGTAATCTGAGGATGGGTGACGTCACTTGCGATCCAACCAAACACATAGCGTTTTCGGTCACGTGATCATATATCACAAAATGTGTAATTTTAATCCCGGTTTTTTACCTAAAAAAGGCATATTTTTATTAAAAATCACCTGATTACGCTTTGTTACGTTGTCACTGACTAGGATGAAAACAATTTGGAACTTATTTTTTATGTAGTCAAATAGCCTATTGTACTGAGCCGGACACAGCAACTACGGTTACCAGTGACCAGTAGCAGCAACGGGCGACTGTGTCCGATCACCGCTTCAGGACACAGCAACTAAGGCTCCCTGTGATGGTGTGCCGTGTCGGCAGCAATGAGTGTCTACGTTTTTTAATACTTTTTAAAAGCAATCACCAAAGAAATCAACGACCCGAACCAAACTCTCACTTGACCGATTCTGACAATCTCTTAATAATTCCTAAGATTCCTACAAAACGCTAATCTCTGCGTTCAACAGAGCAGACAAATCTTAATCCAAAGCCTTCGCAAACAGACTCCCCCTCCACCCTGTGGGGGGTAATGGGTGGGTTCAAGGGGTGGGGTAAAGAGGTAAGGGTGGGGCGATTGACGTCATGCCACGCCCTGTGGAGGGGGTATGGCAGTTTGAAGGTATTCTGGGGCTGAAGTGCTTGGAGTGTTCAGCATTATTGCGAGACTAGGGCGAGCTTGTGACTTCGTTTCTGAATTTTCAAGAAGGTTTTTATAATTAAATTAGCTGTGTGTCCGCGGTTTCACCCGCGTTAAATTCGAATTTCACATTTCTAGGATCATAATACGACGACGACCTCTGTGGTGCGGTGGTCGAAGGTCCACCTGCGACGTAGGAGGTTGCGGGTTCGATTCCCGCTTTGGGACAAATGTTTGTACGATCTGCAGACATTTGTTCCGGGTGTTCTGGTCGTTTTGTATGTATAATCAAAGATACCTATCTATGTAATGTATTATATTCTGTATATCAGTTATCTAGTACCCATAACACAAGCTCTGCTTAGCTTGGGGCTAGATAATGCGGTGTGAATTGTCCAGTATGCATTATTTATTTGAGTTTTCAGAAATTGGAAAGCTCAAAGCTCAAATATTGGTAAATAGCCGGTTTTAAATGACTTTAATCCAATAAGTACCTTGAAAACGTCTCCAAAATTGAAAATGTTTTAATACATCATTTACTAAAATAGCTTTATATCCGTTTTGATGTTTCGAGGTAGGTAAAAAAGTATGGCCGCCAATCACATTATACAGGGTTATTGGTAAATTAGTGACAATACGTGAACTTCAGGTCCTGCCCATCATCACAAACACGTTCGTGAAGGCGCCAAGTCTAAATTCTAAACAAAGATATAAGTCACCTCTGATACTAAATGAAAAAACATCTTTGTCTGGAACCCAACGAGTTACTTAAGACCGATCTTTCACTCTCATCTTCTGTTAATTCAGGGCAAAGCTGTTTTAAGTTGAGTTTCAAATAAAACCTCTCCTACGAACAATTATTGAATTGCGGGGGGTACCCATTACCAATACCAAAATTAAGAATTAAGAACTGGCGTCTTCACAAACGTGTTTATGATGATGGGTTGAACCTGCAGTACCTGCACGTATTGTCACTAATTTACCAATAACCCTGTATAGAAACACTCGAAAAACATAACCCTAAGTGACCAAGTCAACCCAAGCCTAAAGGATATAATTTTTTTCAGGCAAACCACTGAGCTTGTAAACATATGAATAGCTTATCAATCAGTGGAAATCCTGAAAGCTGATAAAGTTTGTTTACATACACGTACTTATCTGATACAGAGCTAAAGCTCATACAGAGCTTTCACGGGCAGGTTCATGATAAGAAGCATTGAGTGAAAAACCATAGAGTAGGCTAAAGTCAGAAAAAGTCACGACTCAAAAATCCGCCACCTATTTTAGCTTATTTTTACGTCGAACAAAGGAAATTTCGAAATTTTCATCGCATGGTTTGTGATACCTATTATAAGCTTTATTAATGCCTCTGTAATAGATTTTCTTCTTTAGACTTCAATAATGCTGGTTAATTCGTTAAGAGCTAAATTTCAATCTATTACTGACAATATTTATAATTTTGTTGCTTGTTTGATAATTACTATTTATAAACTTGTTATTTATGTATAAAATTTGACTTGTCTAAGTGCTTTTTTGTAAGCCTAAAGAAATAAAGTTATTGACTTTTGAATGGATTGTAATTTAGCTCCTCGCGGAGTCAATTAATTGATGAAACATTTGTAATAATTATAGTCTGAACTGTTAGTCATTACAGACGTCAACTTCATTGTTTGTTATTTTCAAATTTGATACTCTAACAGCCGGCAAATTTTTTTTTCTTCTTCAATGTCATCTAATGACATTGAAGAAGAAAAAAAGCTTGCTTGTTGTTCCTAGACGCCATTTTGTTTTCCGTCTCGTATACGAGCTAGCTCGGAAAAGAAGAACGCAGTCCGAGTCTACTTAGATCGGAGGCCGGTTTCCGAGTGCGCTCAGATTAGAGGCTGCCACAATACAAGTTGCGACTGAGTTGGTATCAGAGTCCACTCGGTCCGAGCAGACGCTTGTCCGAGCAGATTCTGATTTATTTATTTATTTATTTAAAATTGCACCAACACAGTGTACACTAAAACATTGATTGTGGGCTGTTCCTTAAAAATTATACATCTAAGTGCCACTACAATTAAAGGTACAAATTGAAATCTATTTACAACATTTCGTCCTTAAATCCTGATCGTGCCAATGCGGCGTTAATTTCGAGTCAAATAGGCATTTTGTTTCTTTTTTCGAAAACATTAAAAATCTCTGTAAGTAGTCTACTCTATCATCACTAAAATAATGAACACGCTACAGAGATATCACTAAACGATGTGTCACTCTCATGTATCACTGTTACTGAAACACGGCAGATATCCACCATAGCGTATTAACATGTCGTCGACCACGGACTTGACCATGGTGAGTCTTCTTTATTCTATCATTAAATCCATACTAACATTATAAATTCGAAAGTAAGGCTGTCTGTCTATCTGTTACTTTTTTACACCTGAACGTTTGAACGGACTCCAAAGAAAGGCAGGGAGGTAAATAGTCCCGGGGATGGTCATAGGCTACTTGAAAACCGCGTCCAAAGCCGCAAGCAGCTGCTAGTGTGCTATAGACGAAAATTCCATATAAAATATAGACCTAAAAATTTCCGCAATAAATCTATTTGATTTCTTAAAGGCGATTTTCATGTTTTCTTCGGTATTTTTTTTTATATTGGTAAATTAAAATGTATAAAATAACTGTCGGAAAGTGGAGAACAATTTAGTAAGAAGTAGTTCTTATGCTAAAATAATTCCAAATAAGTACTTACCTTGGAGGACATTGTTGTACGTAAACACGCTACGTCGTAGCTGGGTCTACATTGCATCTGGCTCTACGTCGTAGCTTGTTCTACATCGTAGCTTGTCCTACGCCGTAGCTGGGTCTACGTTGCATCAGGCTCTACGTCGTAGCTTGTTCTACATCGTAGCTTGTCCTACGCCGTAGCTGGGTCTACGTTGCATCAGGCTCTACGTCGTAGCTTGTTCTACATCGTAGCTTGTCCTACGCCGTAGCTGGGTCTACGTTGCATCTGGCTCTACGTCGTAGCTTGTTCTACATCGTAGCTTGTCCTACGCCGTAGCTGGGTCTACGTTGCATCTGGCTCTACGTCGTAGCTTGTTCTACATCGTAGCTTGTCCTACGCCGTAGCTTGGCTTACTTCTGTTAAAATAGGCTAACTACAAAATATCAGATTATTTAGAAGATAAAAAAGCTTGGGACGGGTTTTGCTCCAACTCGAAAAATATAAATTAACAGGTAAGTATAATTAACAGTAAAGAAGCGACTAAGAAACCTTTAGTTCTTAGTCGCTTCTTTACTTTAGTCTACATACCGAAGCGACAGAAATCAAAAATACCACTTTATTTCCGTGTCAGTGTTTTATTTTAAGAATTTGACCTTTTCTGAGTGTACATACATTTTTTGTGTATGAAAATAAAGAATTTTCGATTTAATTTGATTTGAATGAATGAATTAACACTTTGTTGTACAAAAAAATAAACATGAATAAAAAATTTTATATCTAAATAATACAGTACAAAAGGCGGCCTTATCGCTGAGAGCGATTTCTCCCAGGCAACTTTGGGATGGAAAAAAATAGATGATGAAAAGTTGGTTCACTACCAACCAACTTTTCATCATACAACATCACAAATAACGGAACTAACACAATTGATTGATTTGATTAGTACCCATTTGACCAACATTTTTCATCGATATCGATGTCATTTTGAAAGCGTGACATCACTAACAAATTTACGTCAACTAATGGATAAGCCTAGAGACTGTCAATCACAATTAATCACATTTAGTATGGTATCACGTCTCCAAGATACGTTTTTTTTCTCGAAGTCCATAGATGAAAAAAATTCTGGAAGTCTAGATAGAGCTTGCTGTGCTATTTGCACCATAAAGGGATATCTTTTTTCATTGATTTGCACAGATACATAATATGATGATAGATGTGTTATATCCACCATGAAACCTTCACATCTATGCACTTATGTAGACTACATCTGCCAAAGTAGGTACCTTCAAACACTACATTTCCGATTACATAAGTCTGACGATCAATACCGTATTCTGTCTCTACATCTGTCTCTGTCCTTCTATGACCTCCTATGGGGGTAAAATGGAAGGGAGACGGGGTAAAAGAGGGGTGGGAGACCTCCTTTAGGTTCTGACGTACTTAATGCTAGGGGGGTGAAATGGGAGGAAGTGGGAGCATTTTGCTGACGTACTTGGCTAGTAGCTAGGTAGAAACCTGTAGGTAGTGTCGTAATGGTCATGCTAAGGGTGCATTTCCGGTGGAAAACGGAAGCGAGTGAGCGAGCGGATTGTTAAACAGGTTTGGTTTCCGGTTTAAATATATTTCCAGTTTCTTCAACACCCATTAAACACTAAAATTTACCTATCATGATTTTCTATTCTGTGAACGAACTACTAGGACCGTGAATTATTAATAATTGTCTAGTTGCTACCCGCGGATTCGCACGCGCTTTTTAAGTCGCCTATGTCCGTCTATGGGATACAATTTATCTCTATGTCAAATTTCATTGAGATCCGTGTATTCGTTAAAAGGTCCCAGACAGACAGACAATAGACAGACAGACAAAGGACTTTCGAATTTATTATAATGGATTGTATTTCCATTTTATGATTATAATTTTTTTTCAATAAATGTAACTAAGACCTTAGAATGAATTTTAATTTGTTTTTAATTTATGTTACTAATTTAATTTGTTTATCATATTGAACAGTACAATTTGTATTGTAACCATTTTATTAAAATCGGACATGTAATTTGATTTTACCAATTAATTATATGTAATTATTTCGATTCCCATTTGTTCCCATCCCATCCTACCTAAATTACAGCCTTCTCTGACTAACTATTATATTACGTATTACTTCAATTTCCAGGCCTTTGTTTCAATTTCCAGCCCATGGAATTTCTTTGCTTCCATCATGACTAGTTTGGGCCAAAGTCAAAACCGGAATAACACAAATAATATACCTATTTGTCATTTTATTACAAGCTTTCATGTAGGTATTTTCACCTGTCCGTTGTCTGTTTTTAATACTAATTTTTGACTTCATTATCAGCTCCCGGATATCATCTAG
This sequence comes from Eupithecia exiguata, assembly GCA_947086465.1. Taxonomy (NCBI): domain Eukaryota; kingdom Metazoa; phylum Arthropoda; class Insecta; order Lepidoptera; family Geometridae; genus Eupithecia; species Eupithecia exiguata. The sequence continues at coordinate 6,298,410 of OX352253.1, forward strand.
AGTGCTTGTCATGAAAGAAGTCCCCTGGCCGCGGCGCTGTCGGCATTGCGACCGAAGGAGTTCGTAGAATTTTGCTTTGAAAAAAATTAGTTCCACTTATTTCCGCGGGACCTCTTTCGTGAAAAGCACTCTAAGGCCCGTATTATGAAAGCTTGCTCAGTCATAGATCTATGCTTGACTGACGTTTATGCCATACAAAATCGTTACTCAAGCAGCGGTCCATGACTGAGCATAATACATAATACGGGCCTAAGACGTAAGTATTTGTCAAGATGAATCAAATGAATCCAAACTCGATAGGATTACGTGGTTTTATTAAAGAGTTCGCATAGCCAACTTCCATCATAGATAAACTCCAGTCATTACCCTCTAGCACAGGTATTATATTACTTAAAAGAGGGTCCCATACCACGGAAATGTATTAGAGTAAGTAAAAGAAATAAACTTGATTATTATTATTATTATCATATTACAATGTCATTCGATAATATAATGCATGTCTAAATTCATAATGGCGTTTGAATAAAATAAATTTTTAAATTACAAATATTTTATTTCGTTAACAAAGTACATGTTTATCTTACATAATATTTTGAAGCCTCCTTTTAATAATAATTTATTTCAGGCAACACATGAGTACTTACAAAGTAACTTAACTACATAGGGCCCATATGATAAATCTCGTCATCTTCTTTATAGGCATTAGTGACTATTTCCTATGAGTGGTGTAGTGTAGAGTAGGTATGTAGCTACCGTATTTGATGGTGTTTTTTTTAATTAGTTTATTTTTGTTAGAATATTTTATTGTATTAGTTACTTTTTGTGTGTTTTAGCTTCATTATATGTGTTATTGTGAGTAATTTATCCGTAACTCCATGGCTCCGGCGGAAGATCAGCGTTGGATGCTAGCTTGCTAGTCATCCAACTCATGCTGAGTTGGAGCCAATTTTGTAAACGGTGCTAAGTATAAGGCGCTTTTTCTTTGTTTTCTAAATTAAGTTTTGTTATATTGCGTACCTAGTCCTGTTTAGAAAATAAATATAATTTCATTTCAAAAATACCTTAGAGACTAACATACATAATTACCTAGTTGTAATGTCCAAGTGCTCGACGTTGTATGGTCTAAATTCAAATATGCTATATTTCATAATTTTAACTTATTATTTTTAACAAAAAGCTTATAAATACTGCTTGCATAACAATAAATTTCGAAATTTGAACAAATGGCGCTAAAACAGTTTCATATATTAATGCAATGTCAATTGATTCTTTGCTTACATAATGAATGCCAAATTTCATCATATTGCAATGTCATTTGATTAAAATAATGCATGCCAACTTGCAGCTCAGTGAAGAAAAGTAGGTCTTTAACTGGCAAGATTTAATTACTAGGGACAGTTTAGGGCTGAATGTCGTCACTATGGAATTGCATTGCAAAAATGCAGTTCAACTCGTTCAAGTTCTAGATATTTGCACTACACTGTCAGAAAATAAATCGCAACTCATTGTAAAAACCTGATCCCACAAGGAAATGGTAAAAATTATTTTGAGGACGCACTCCCGTAGGTACCTACTCTACTATGGAATTGCAAAAATAGAGTTAAATTCGTTTAAGTTCTAGATATCTTCAGCACACAATCAGAAAATAAAGCGCAACCAATATTAAAAACCTGATCCCGCAAGAAAATTTGGAAACTGAGTAACAAACAATGAACTATTTCTAATATAGCTTTGTATAAAGTTAATTTGCCTTGGTATTTTTTGTGCTACTCTAAATTTTATCATCATCTCCCTATTTTGCCCAAAAACGTCAACTGTTTGAACACAATAAGTAAAGTACTTGTATATCGTGTTTTTACTATAATTTTACATCCGCGAGTTCGCTCATAAATTTACAAAAACCTGTATAAAACTCAAAGCTAGCAATATAGCATCTCATCGCGGTCCAAAAAACATTAATCTGTTGTTTTATTAAGAGCGATTGTTTTGTTTCAGCAGTAAAAGCCTTTTAAAAGCACTCTGAACAAAAGGTTCAAACTTTTTTTATTTCAGAAAATGAAAATTCTTACCCTCGTGGGCGTGGCTTTGCTAGGGGTTGCGAGCGCCAACCAATCAGAAGCCACCATCCCTGAAGCACAGCCAATCAGCGATCCGGAAAATGAGGGAACGAGACAGGTGGAAACTCCCGAGGTCGTGTTGCAGTTGAAGTATGATGAAGGGGAACTGAAACGGATATATTTGGCGCAGTTCCGAAAGCCGGGGAAGAGCTGGAGTCCTTCAGTGTCGGATCGGTCGAACTTATGCGCTGACCTCTGCCACGCAGGTTGGCAGAATAAATTTCTGTCCGTAGCTTTTGTTTTGAACTGTCAAAATGTAGAGCGAACTTTTTTAATTTGATCTGTTTTTGTTTTTACGTTTATATTTTTTGTGCGTTGAATTGTGATTGTGTTGTGACGTTGTGTTTTGTTTTCGTACGGTGTTTTTAGCGGTTACGGTGGTGTTCAAGCTCAAAACATGTAAGTCATAATAAAATTATTATGTCTAATTACCGGCAAAGGGAAAAAAGATTTTGAATCTTTAAATGAGAAGCACAGTGTACAATAGTTTATCAACTATTGTACAATGCTTGGCAGCAGTAAGTACCCAAATAAGTACCTTAATAAAATTAAAATAAAAATACATTTATTTTAATTCATTCTTGAATAGAATGAATTATTAATTCATTCTATTGCAAAGATTTATCGTTATCAGCAACAGAAACCATTAGTGCGAATAATACATATAGGTTGTCATAGTTTTGATTAAAAAAAACGTAATAATATGCAGTAGGTATTCATTTTCTCTTAAATCGAGGTCATGATTCCTTAGACGTCTTTTATCTATGTATTTCTTATACTTAGTTTCGGTTCTCGCCTTAAGGTGATACATTTCTTCCATTTTAAAAAGCCACTTTGCTAGATCCTTTGTTCAAAATTAAAATGGGTACCTACAAGAAAATAAATTGGAAAATAAAATAAAAAAATGTGATCTGTTCGTTTTTCGCATTGTAATTTTTTTTTGCCTAAACAAAACAAAAAGATTTTGCATTCTTAACAGTGAAGTGCGTAATTCTTCCTAATTGTTTTTTGTTCATGAACTCTACGAAAAATCCACTTTTATTATATTTTTTTAGATTAAAGCCAGTCATTGAAACGAAAACGAATAATTTTCAATGGTTCTTTCCATAAATCCTAGCCAAATATATGCTTTATTTGGCCTTGGCAATACAACCAAAGTATGAAAAAAAAAATACTTTTTCAAAAGTACCTAATTCACCCCTATCTCCCCTATGGCGGACAGATTCAGGCCTCTATTCGGAGCTGGAATTATAGATGTTGCTTCTACGGGACTAATATTTGAGCTGATTAAAACCAAATTTGATTCATTGAATTTCACCGTTTGTAAGATAGATAAAGACTTTATTTGCAAATTAAGACACACACATACAAAATACAACAATTATACAGTACACTAGTAAAAACACGCAATAATAAAATATAGTTGACATAAAAAAACAAACAATAATTAAATCTAGGTAAGGTGTCTATGTGTGCTGCAGTATGTCAAAACGACCTTGGCTCAGTGTAATATTTTACTAAAGAAGCAGAAGCACTGATTTTCAGCCATGACCTATTGAAATTGCATAAAATATTTCCGTTTCCCTCCAGTGGACAAGGATTTACGAACTCTATAGTTTAAAAATTCATACAAAAGCCAGGAGCTCCGCATGAATAAATAGAAACAGTCCGCAACTCCGCTACGCATTACATCTCTCCGGTCCGCTGCCTCGCTAGCGTCAATTAACAGACAGCCGAACTTACCTCATGCAGAAAATAATGTGCCATAGATTCGATCCATCAACCACCTGCATGCCAGGCAGACCTTCGCCTGCCACGCCACGGGTCGACTTCTCTAACCACGCGAATATTCCCAGGTCTAGGAGGCAGTGTCTGCGGCTCCTCATGCTCCCAGCTGATTCCTCTCGGACTCCACTCAGCCCTGGTCGACAACTCCACTGAAGGTGACGTCGCGTATGGACAGCCTAGGGTCGGGGTTTGTCCGGTGCTTTGTGATAACTTTATAGGTAAGACTTTTTGTTATTCCAAAGTACATTATACGCCATCTCCATAATGACAGGACAATTTAATTTTGCACCTTCCAGCTTGATCGTACAAACATTCGTTCCAAGGCGGGAATCGAATCCGCAACCTCCTGCGTTGCAGGTGGACCTTCGGCAGCGCCACATCGGTCGTACTGTTGGTAAACAGATCAAAAGATACGACGCTTAAGTCGCAAGAAGTCCCAGATATTTTCGACCAGGCACGCGTCGATCTCGTTGCTTAGTTGGTTAGAGCGCACCTGTACTGAAGGTGAGGCGCGGGTTCGAATCCTGCCGAAATCGAAATTTTTTGGGATATTATTAAAAAGTTTTCGTAGAAGATTTACCCAGTGCGAGTAACGCACCATAAAGCAAAAGGCTAAGATCAAAAGATGGTCCCATAAATATTTTATTTCAGTGTTCAGTTTTATCGAAACAATTAAATTATTTATGTTGTGTCCAGGTAAACCTCTCTGCCAGTGTCCTCTACCTGCTTCCACGGACAGCAAGACCCGGCGCGTCGACTGGACGGCGGTCTGCGACGCGTTCTGTGCTGACGGGTACTCCTTATCAGGTGAGGTCTAGGAGACCGAACGGCATGTGTAATGTTTGAATGTGATATTCCCAGGTCTAGGAGGCAGTGTCTGCGATACGAGTAGCACACAAAACACATACGTTAACGAAAGCTGGTAGGAACCAGCTTTAGTTAACGCAGCGTCATTGAAACCGATAGTAAGAAGGCTAGCTGCCAAGCCAAAGTGTGAATGCGCTTTTTACCAATTGTGCAATTAATAATAATAATAATCATTTATTTCAGACTATAGAACAGTTAGGTACAGATCTTATTTTAACTTATTCTACGATCCATAGTAATATATACCTTAAAATTAACATACATACAATTTTAAAAACTAAATTAAAGACGTTATTTAAAATAAATAATAGATTCAGGCGTTACTTTGCGGAAATCCATTGCAAAATATAAGGATGAAAATATTTAGTAACAATTCCGCGAAAAAACCTTCTCCGATAAGTTCTAACAAAATGTAGTCCGCGTTGTAGAAGAAAACTTATCTTACTATATGTTATTCTTACTTTAGAACTTATCGGAGAAGGTTTTTTCGCGGAATTGTTACTAAATATTTTCATCCTTATATTTTGACACGTGGTTTTACGGCGAGACGTGACGCAATTATACTTTCTTACTAAAACTGAAATATGCAATCAAAGGAACGATTTTTCAAACACAAATCTGATTTATTTCTACAAAGGTACTTAGGTTGGTATAGGTAAATTAGATAGAATACTCTGTTTCTATAAATATTCATTATTTTACCATACAATTTCAGGAAAACAAACAGGTAGGGAATTTGTAAAACAAATGTGGCTAACTACCGAGTTAACAGTACTTTCAAGAAACTTCCTCAGTCGCTTCCTTAGTCTACCGCGATTTACCACCTCGTTACCTCCACAGGCTGCCCACCGTGCGAAGCCACCACCAGTACCACCTCTCCAGACTTGATGCTGTACAGCGGCCGAGCTCTCTCCACCACCGCCGGCTGGTCAGCCTGGTGCGACGTACAGTGCCGCCAGGGACATGGCGGTGCAGCTTGCAACTGCGATCGGACCCCCTTTCAATAAACCCTAGAAAAATATCAAACAAAATATCTCTTCATCCATAGTGACATATGTCTCTCCAACCATAGTTACAAGTCTCTTCAGCCATAGTAACATGGTAACATGTACCTATCTCCCACCACCACCTCCCCAGACCTGATGATGTATAGCGGCCGCGGGCTACTACTGCTGGCTGATCGGCCTGGAGCGACCAGCAATGCCATTTGTTCTATGGTTCCAATAAACCATAGAAAAAAGTCTCGGTAACTGTTTCAAACATAGGAACACGCCCCTTCAACCATCGTTATATATCTCTTCAACCATAGTTTCATGTGGTTATATATCTCTTTAAACATAGTACATGGCGAGACACGGTGCGACATGCAATTTCGCCAGGAGCAGTCTGCTTGTAACTGTGTTCGGACGCCCTTCGAACATGTCTCTTCAACTATAGCCACTGTCTCTTCATTCATAGTAACATCTCTCTTCAACCATGGTGATCTGCAATGTAACTACGTTAAGTTTGATACCTTACGTTTTATAAATTTTGTGTTATTTTTTATAATTTTTTAATGTTTTACTGCATTTTAAAAAGTGCTAAAATTTATATAATAATATGTTTATTAAATGTTTATAATTGTTTTTGTTGGGTGTTGGTAATTTAGTTATTTGCTTGATAATCCGCTTTCAATGTGATGTTGGTAGGTAATCCTTAGGATTTATTTTTTTGTAGGTAAGTACATGGCTCTAGGTTAAAATAATATATTATTAAGTACACTATTAAACATAGATTAAGTTATTAACCAAAATAATATTAAGTTATATTAAAATTGTATCTATGGTTAAAATATTTATATTCCTTAGGATTTATGGTAAAAGCATTATTAACCCGTTTACTTCGTTTTCAATTTCCTTATTAAATTTTAGTATTCTTTCGTTTTGTTTTTTGTTTTATTTTACTTTGACCCATTTTAAAACCTACCAGTCAATTAGGAATTGATTTGACTCCCTAAATTTTTCAATTTTAGTGCACAAAATTGGTGTTTTGTATGATAGAAATAGAGATAGATATAAGAGAAGAATGATAAGTAAATAAAATTAAGTCGTTAAATAACTTAGGCTTCACCTCCACGGATGTAATGGCTGGCTTCCACATTAATTATTATTCGAGGTGCTTAGGTAGCTCTCGATGTACAACTCGCAGAGACACTTGTGCACCAGAGAAGGTGAATTCTTGCAATGGTAAAACATTTGAAACTATCATGGTAATTCATAAAAGTCATAACGGGATATTTACAATGATTAGATTTTTGAGTTTTCCAATATTTCGGTACAGTTTTTTGCGCGGTTTAAGTTGATTGCGGTTGAAGTCACTGTGAGTTAGTTTTATTGGCAGACATACCGATCTGATCATTCTTTATCTTTTACTACCAACCACTACCACCGGTTTCATTTTCGAACGCAACTCGATCACTAAACACAACACACTAATCATGGTAAATATCCCGCTATAAATGACTTGTATCTTGAAATTATAGTAAAGAATAATCGTATTTGATGTGAGTGAATGTGTTATACAATGTTTTGGCGTATGTGTGTGTGTGTGCGATTGTGAACTATTTCATTACATTTCTTATTCACAATGAATTTGTTAAAATTGTGTGTGTACATAAACACTCACGTACACACGTGTGATGCTATACTTGAGCGTATGTTGAGCGTGATTGTGAACTAGGTACTTCTTTACATTTCTTATTCACAATGAATTTGTTAAAATTGTGTGTGTACGTAAACACTCACGTACAAACGTGTGATACTATACTTGAGCGTATGTTGAGTGTGATTGTGAACTACTTCTTTACATTTCTTATTCACAATGAATTTGTTAAAATTGTGTGTGTACGTGAACACTCACGTACACACGTGTGATACTATACTTGAGCGTATGTTGAGTGTGATTGTGAACTACTTCTTTACATTTCTTATTCACAATGAATTTGTTAAAATTGTGTGTGTACGTGAACACTCACGTACACACGTGTGATGCTGTACTTGAGCGTATGTTGAGTGTGATTGTGACTTATTTCATTACATTTCTTATTCACAATTAATTTGTTAAAATTGTACGTAAACACTCACGTACACACGTGTGATACTGTACCTACTTGAGCGTATGTTGAGTGTGATTGTGAATTATTTCATTTCATTTCTTATTCACAATGAATTTCTTAAAATCTTTTGTGTACCTGAGAGTACGTGTGATACTGTTTTGAGCGTATGTTGAGTGTGATTATGAATTATTTCATTACATTTCTTATTCACAATGAATTTGTTAAAATTGTGTACGTGAGTGTACGTGTGATCTATTTTTGAGCGTATGTAGAGTGTGATTGTGAATTATTTATGACATAACATTTCATTGTTCACAATGAATTTGTTTGAAAATTTGTTGAAAGGACCGTTTAGAAAAACAATTAAAATAATTCATTTTTGAATTAGCTGTTTAGAATAATAATAAAAAAAATGATTCTACGTTACCTACTTACTACACGCCTTAATGAAGATTTTTGTTGTTAATAAACTAATTTGAATTTAGTCAATGGATAAATGAATCGTCTGATCAAAAACATAAGGCTCCTTCTGAGGTAGTCGTATAAGATCCAACTTTTGTACACTATTTAGAAACATCCCAGGCCAGTTGACTGTAGGAAAGAAGATAAGTACCTAGTACCGTACCTTCTGGGCATTTTTTTCGTACGTATTAGAAGTCATTAGATGTGTTTAAAAAGATTTCATTTAAAATGTTAAAATTCATTGTGAATAATGAATAATTTAGATTTAATACTAATTATAGGACAACCAAGAATTATCACAACAAATAATATCACGAAGGTCTTCCATTAGCTAAGTGATTTTAGTGTAAATATTAAGTTTAAAGTCAAGAAATATCATTAATTAAGTAAATTTAATGTGTATAAGATATCGTTTTAGTATGTAATTCATATCTGCCTAGTACCTAGCTAAATATAAATTAAAGTAGTTACTATATTCTTACTTGTGCAATATACAATGAAACATTTAAAAAAATATTATTGTTAAGTATATGAGCTAAGTTGGACATAGCTTAAAGTTATATTTGATTATTCATCATAGTTTTTTTATACTAATAAAGTAGTCTACTACTTTATTAGTTAAAATTATTTACTTATACATACACCTACTTGCTAAACTTCGGTGTACTTACCTACTTAATTTAAATGTAAGTATTTCAAACATGGTTATGTTAAAAATACTTAAGTACATACCACAATCATTGTTATTTTAATGATTAACTTTAATAATATTCTCAGACTTTTCGTACTTTTAGAAAATGTTACGCACAACATAGGCACTTTAATTTACCTTACGTAAGTAAAGTACTTTATAATACTTACCTGAGTGTGTTTGCGAGTATACTTAGTAGATAGATGTTAATAAAAATGGTAGAGTAGTGTTTTGTTAAAATGTTATGTACTTTTGTTAATGTTACTATTTTTTAATTATTGAAGTATTTAAAACCGGGTACTGACGGGTCTTACAGTGCGTAATGAAACGTGTTACACAGCTCACGTTCGTGCAGTCAGTACGGGGAATCAGGACGAGCGAGGAGCTACATACAAGACGGATTGTAGCACACGGCGTAACGTAACATGCTCGCTACGAATGATGCATTACAACCTGTAACACCGATCAGTACACGGTTTATACTAATTGATACTAAGTCTCTAATTGTAAATTATGTACATGTAACTATCGACGACCTCTGTGGAGCAGCGGGCGAAAGTCAGCCTGCGACGCAGGTTGCGGGTTCAATTTCCGCCTCGAGACCAATGTTTGTACGATCTGCAGATATTTGTTCCGGGTGCTCTGGGTGTTTTCTATATAGTAGGTATAATTAAATAATATATATATATCAATGTATTAAACGTATTTATTGTATTGAGTACGTTTATCAGTTATCTAGTACTCATCAACGCAAGCTCAGAGCTCTGAGTCTGGTTATCATGATAGTAGGTCATGAGACACGATCACGAGACGTGATCGTGACGTCTTGTTTTGGTATGAGATTTGCGTCCCATGGAAAAAGAAGACGTCACAATCACGTGTCGATATTGATGTCAACGGTACTCACCCCTCTGCTTAGTTTGGGGCTAGATGATATTGTATGAATGTTGAATTTTGAGTAGTACTTTGTTAAATTATAAATACATTATATTATATAATCATAAGTTTTTAGTTATAAGTAAGTACTTCATAAATTTAAAGTAAGAAACAATCACGTAGAATTGCGTTTATCGTTACCATATCAAACCCTATTTTCTATGAAATAAGGTTTTAATTTAAGTAAGTGTTTAATGAGTAAGTAAGGAAAGAAACTGTTGTTGAGACAATAATATCTTTAAATTATAGTTCTAGGATCATTATGTTAAATAAAATTTAGGATAATTATTATTTCTACTTATTATCTCACTAATATTATAAACGTGAAAGTTTAGATGGATGGATAGATGGATGGATGTTTGTTCCTTTATCACGCCAGAACGGCTGAACGGATCTGGATGAAATTTGGCACAGAGATAAATTATTGTCTGGAATAGAACATAGGCTATTCCAGATAATACGTTAGACAATAGACATAGGCATATACTTTTTATCCCGGAATTCCCACGGGAACGGGAACTACGCGGGTGAAACCGCAAGGCGCTGCTAGTACATAATAAAATTGAAATATCTGTTCGTTATGTCATAGCAGCTTTTCATCACATTTTTGATGCTTACCTATTACATTACCTTGCTTACCTTTTGCCTATTACAAAAGTCTAAAAAAAAGTAAAGATTATAAAAAGATGCTCATGAATTCACAATCACCAATTCATGAGCATCCTTTTAAAATCGGACACTATTAAAGATGATTAATGCATAAGAGTTACCTACTATTATGCAATAAAAAATTATTAATACAAGTAGTTTAATTATATTATTAACATAATAATACAAGGAATGGAAAACGCAAAATAAAACGTAAGTATTAAGTAGTATAGTCGTACTGCACCTAGCCAGCACGTGCCGTTCTGTATAAAAATTACGAGAACCTACGAAAAAATATATATGTATAAAACAAAATATCCATGAAAATACGAATTCGACGCGGGTGAACATGCGGGCACAGCTAAATTAAATTATATGTCTATGAAAGTACCTAAGGTTGAATTCGTACCAACAGTGGACTAGGTTTTTTTAAAAATATATGAACTCAAACAGTTCCACTCAAGAACACGTTTACCCCAGCGGTTGTCGGTTGTTCTCGAAATATGGCCAGCCCACTGCCACTTCAGCTTGCTAATCCTCTGAGCTATATCGACAACCTTGGTTCTCTGTCGGATGTATTCGTTGCGAGTCCTATCTTTTAGAGAAACTCCGAGCATAGCTCTCTCCATAGCTCGCTGGGCGACTTTAAACTGGTGGACAAGCCCTACCGTGAGTGTCCACGTCTCAGCTCCGTAGGCCATGATGGGTAAGACGCACTGATTGAAAACTTTCGTTTTCAAGCATTGCGGTATGGATGACGAGAAGCCTCGACGTAGGTAGTTTCCCAAACGCTGCCGCTGCTTTTGACACGCGTTACTCCATTTGTATGTGTTTCTCTCGTCAAAGAAAAAATTACAAAATGTGTAATTTTGAGACACATTTTAGGTACCTAATACTATTGCTATCGTAAAGCGGATAATTTAGTAGAACTCGGCCCCAGTGCACCTGCGCCGTTGGCATGGAAAGTGTTCACGCAAAGATTTTAGTAGCTTACCTACATAGGTCTAACATTGTTTCGTGTAGGTAGGCTAAATAGTTCTACTTGTTCGGCATTGTATTGTCTAAGTAGGTACCTATCACTATCGTTTATCTATTTATGTAACTTTGTCGATTATCAGTGTTTTTATTAGGAAATAAACATATTTTTGTTTGACTGGCGTTTTATTTACCTAATATCCCCTAGGTACATATTTACAAAATTGGAAGGCACGGTCAGCGATGCCGATCTACTGATTTAGCAGTAGATCTACCTGCTTTTTGAACCGGTCTACTGATCTACTGATTTTTTGCTCAAATTTTGTGTAATCTACCTACCTACTTTTTCCGAGCATCAATAGCAAAGTGACTCCACGTCTTGATGCATGCTCTCAGTGTCACGTGACAAGTTGCCAATGAAATTTTCACAAACTTCACAAAACTGAAACCGATGAATATAAATAAATAATGCTGGACAATTCACACAGCATTGTCTAGCCCCAAGCTAAGCAGAGCTTGTGTTATGGGCACTAGATAACTGTTGTACATAATATAATACAATACATAGATAGATATTTTTTATTATACATAGAAAAACGACCAGAACACCCTGAACAAATGTCTGCAGATCGTACAAACATTTGTCCCGAGGCGGGAATCGAACCCGCAACCTCCTGCGTCGCAGGCACACCTTCGCCCACCGCGCCACAGAGGTCGTAGAATGAAACTAAAGAGTTTGTTTTGTTCGTTACTTCGTTTCTTCCTTCTGGCTTCCACTTTCTTTCTGTCTGTCTTGGTCTGTCTGTTCATCGTTTTCGATTGATTAGTCGGTCAGCTCGTTCATTCGATGAACTTTTGCAAAACGCAAACTGAATGAGACAGTTCATCCAGTTATTACTCTAAACACACTAAATAATATATGTCCAAAACCACAAAATATAAAGTTCAATCAGACTGAAAAGAACTGAGCAAAGCACAGCCGACAGGCTTTCCACAAGGCCGGCATCCACAGTTGTAGGCAAAGAAAACCCTTCCTAAATTTCAAAAAAACGGGTTAGTAGCTTTGTTGTATGTTTTTTTTGCATGAAAATACTCGCAAAACACAATACATGGGTACTAATTTATAACGTATTAAAATCTACCTGCTTTTTTCCCCAACCTACTGCTTTTTTACCAAAATTTCTACTGCATTTTTCAGATTCCATCTGGCAACACTGCTGTCATTGTTGTTTTCTTGTAAAAATGTAAACATTGAAATGAAAAGAAAGAAAGATGTCTACGAGGTGTGTTCTGTGTTCGTAACTTTGTATTTTCTCTCTACGAGATGTCTTCTTCAAGTTTATACTGCCGCTTTTGTGCCGAAGAAAAGTTCATCTCTGAATTTACAGACAATACCAACCAAAATACTATAAACGAGAACCTATCAATTTTTAAAAACGATCTCGTCGATTTTTCAATTAAAAATCTGCCGAAGACAGTTTGTAGCGCTTGCTACGAGATAGTAAATGTTTGTGTTACGTTTTTCTTGCGAGTTCAGAAAGCACAAGTAGTTTTGAAAAGAAAATTTGAGGTGAAAGATGAAAAAGGCTTGCTGGGCTGTTTAAACGATACGAAGGTGAAAGAAGAATATAATGATGATAGCAGGGATTCACAAGGTCAGTATTTAAAATTGTATTCTAATTTAAGTATAATTTCTGACTTATTTGAGAAAACCATTATTAAAAACATCACCTACGCAGGTTATATTTTCCTATTTCTGAGCTTCTCATTATAAGCTTTCTATTGCTTTCAGATGGTGACCTATGTTGCAAGGCTAATGATCTGGCTTGTGAAGCATATTCTCACACTGAAACAAACAAGGCAGTTTTTGAAGACCTGGAGGGTGAACTTAAAACAGAATGTGATAATATTAATGAAGGTAAGAATCAATTTATAGTAACACACACTAGTGTGTGAATTAGTTCAGATAATCGATGCTCTATACTAATAGTAGAGCATTGATTATCTGAACTAATTGGGTGACATGGGTTTTCGGATTACCGATTTATTTTGATATTATATCTGAAGTCCCAAGGAGCCCTAGATCTATTACACTATGTAATAATGTTCAAAGAAGTCCTTAATTTTGTTCTGCCGAAGAAAGCCTACCCGCTTAGTAGTTAGAGATACCCAAAATACCTATTTAGTGCATTTGCCCATTTTGTGCGTATTGACAGGGGACTGCCATTTTGTCACTGTAAAGATAATTTAAAGCCTATATTTGAATGCACATTCTTGTGCTGAGTGGTGTTGTTTAAAGAAAGAAAGAAAATACATTTATTTTTACCAATTACACAGTTAAACAAAATCTTAAAACTAGTACATTAGGTTGGTATTTTGTGTGTGGGTTGTAATTACAAATTAGGAACTGACTCAGCATGAATGCTACGTGTACTGGTAGACCAAATACATGTAACGCTGATCTTCCGCCGGTTCCTACAAACAGTAGCAGGTAGCGCACAATGTTTCAGGTCCAGATCTGAAAAATGTTAGACTTTTGATGTTATCTTGAGCCAAACATCTTCACAATTGCACAAACACCTATTATTAAGAGTAGTATAGGATAAAAAGTAGGTATGTTGCAATGCTGTCTTCATGTTTTACTTATGTAACATCTCCCCAATTTTGTATTTTACCTACCTACCTTGTTTGTGTTTCTCTGTTCTGTTCTTGTTCAGTCAAATAAATATATCTTTATCTTAAAGGGCAAGTTTCCAACTGAGTTGTGAAAAGTAATAAAGAAACAAACAAAAGCTTTGTCAAAAAAATTATTGTTATTTTCACGGAATGCTATTGGTTGATACTGGATTGAAAATGTGACCAATGAAATCTCAAGTCACTATATTATGGTATCCTTCTTTTGTGTCCTATAACACAAGCTCTGCTTAGTTTGGGGCTCGATGATGCTGTGTGAATTATTATTTATTTGCAATAATAATAAATAAATAAAATTTGTGTGAATTATGGTCCAGCATTATTTATTTATTCAATTCAATTCACACTATAGGATACCAGGAAGGATATTTTTACTTGATTTATTATTAAAATAGATATATTACAAGAAATAGTAACACACAACATTATTTATTTATTTTCTTACAATTCACACTTATGATACAAGAATATTTGTACTTGATTTATTATTAAAATAATAAATAAATAATGCTAGCCCCAATTTAAGCAGAGCTTGTGTTATGGGTACTAGATAACTGATATACATAATATAATAGAATACATAGATAGATATTTTTTATTATACATAGAAAACGACCAGAACACACTGAACAAATGTCTGCAGATCGTACACACAACAGTTTCGAGGCGGGTCGATTCCCGCCTCGAAACAAATGTGTGTACCCGCAACCTCCTGCGTCGCAGGCAGACCTTCGCCCACTGCGCCACAGAGGTCGTCCTAGTAATAGAATAAATTTCTTTCTTTTTCAGGATCTACCAACACACACCATGTTCTATCATTCAACTTAGAACTGCCACAACAGGAAGGCACCATAAACACATGGGCAGACTACCCAATGATATGTAAATATTGCAAGGTGAAAGTGAGTGATAAGGACGTATTGGGCAGCCATTGCGTGGAGGTGCACAGGAAGTGTTTTGGAATGAGCTGTATAGATTGTGATGACAAGGTAGAATGCTTTGAAGAATTTTTGAAGCATGTCGGCGGACACCGGCCTGATTTAAGGTATGCTTCATTATTTTTGTACTAGGTAGCTAGAGCCTGCGATTTATTTATTTAATTAAAACGGTAGATGTATTACCAATTACATAAATTAAAATAAAGAAAGCTACACATAAGCCACCTTGAAAGATGTCAGTAAAAATAATAAAAAGAAAATATTAGGAATTAAATTAATTATGACGTTCACAAAACAAAAAAACACTCAATAATTTAGTTCACCTGTCGGCGAACAAGTCAAAATCGGGGTTGTCGTCTAGGAGAGCGTTGAGTGCGTTGAGTACTCGAGGGATGGGTGACATGGACCAATGATGCAGGAGGTTGCAGGGAAAATATTTGTTCTATGTACTAACAATGAAAATTACTATCAGAACTAGTATTTACATTTGAAACAATCGATCTTGCTGCAAACTGTTGCAAACAATCTACAAGTAGCTCAACTGATCCATATCAATACCAGTCGGAAGCGTGCCCAAGACGCTAGCTGCATTGCCCCGCGCTGTATAGCAATGCGCCAGATATTCACCAGCTCTCGGGTCACGCGTCGCTTCGACCAGATACTCAGATAATTTTTTTAAAACCCGAAGAGCCTCGGTACCTACCCCACGGACCTAAGGTCTCAACTCCAACGGGAGCAAATGCGTATGCTCTATAGAGACCTGCAATTGCTCAATTGCAGATACTAGTTTTAGTTTAATTCTATTATTTGATTGTAATTTTCTTTGTTAATAAAGAATGTTAAAAAATTCACCTCAAGATGTTGATTGCCAGTAGGTACCTAACAAGTATTTTTTATGGCCGCCCATATAATATACCGCCCGGTAAGTTCTAAATGAAACACACACACTTTCAGCTAAGTTTAA
Source organism: Eupithecia exiguata (assembly GCA_947086465.1). Taxonomy (NCBI): domain Eukaryota; kingdom Metazoa; phylum Arthropoda; class Insecta; order Lepidoptera; family Geometridae; genus Eupithecia; species Eupithecia exiguata. Next base: position 6,314,584 of record OX352253.1, read on the forward strand.
GTTTGAACAAATACCTACTTACCCGGGAGTAGGTTAGGCTTAGGTATACTTAGAAAGAACATACCTACATAAGGTATGTATGTTCTTTCTAAGTACCTAAGCATTACCTACTACTTCATAAGCATACAGCTTCATCTTTCTTCCACGAATTTCGGCAGCCGTAAAATCCTGATTCTTAATAAAATATTGTGCCACCATCCGCGTTCCTTTCAGAAATCCTTCCATTCTACACACTACAGTTCCACTTTAATAAAATAATAATTGATGTTTTAAATACAAGCACACTCAAAACAAAACGAAAACGATCGAAACAAAATGAAACAGACGCGCGTAATCACCGGACCGAGCGCCGCGCGCCGCGTCGCGGTAGTTGGCTGATCGGGCCGATCGATTTATTATTAATTATTTTTCTTTTCCTTTATTTTCAGGAAGATCTGCCCCTACTGTAACAAAATCATCGACCTAGACTCCGACCACATAAAACTCGAACACATCGCGAACAAGCATCCTTGCATCCTATGCGGTAATATTTACCACTACAAGCGAAATCTCAGAGCTCATGAAGCCATATTACACCGCTCACCGTTAATAACCCCTTTAAAAAAACGTAGAAGGAACCCGTTACCACCCACACTTGAAGATCTGACGTGTCACATCTGTGGTGCGGTTATGAAGACCACAGCATCATTGAAGTGTCATTTATCACAACACGGTGAGAAGAAAAAGAACTACACGTGTGACCGTTGTGGTAAAATGTACTACAAGAAAGGAAACTTAGTCGCACACCGATTGATCCATGAGAACGTTGATCGATCTGTTTGTAGGATATGTAGCAAGAGCTTTTTGACGTTAGGAAGGTTAAGGAGACATATAAAGACGCATAACTTCGAGATGCCTTTTCAATGTGATGTGTGCAAACGATGCTTCAGCTCGAAGGATAGAATAAGAGAGCATGTTAAAGTTCATATGAATATTATGCCATTTAAATGTAAATTTTGTCCGAAGAAGTTTAAATTTAGCAGTATATTAAGGTCACATGAGAACCAACATACAGGTGCCAGGCCGTATAAATGTGAATTTTGTTTAATGGACTTTGCAAATTGGTCTAATTGCAATAAACATATGAAACGAAAACATAATATGACTCTAGCTAAACATGTGATGACACGGTACGGTAAATTGGCTGTTGACCCTGAGACGGGAAAGCCAAATGAGTTGTACATGGATCATGATGGCATCAAGGAGTGGACAGAAAATGTATTGATGAAGAAACAACCAAAGAGTGCAAGGAGTAAGAAGAAGTTAATCATTGGCGGTGGCTAAGAAGAAAGAAGTACGACAATTTTAATAAGTCGCATTGTCAAAATTCGTCTGCACAGAAGATTACATTTCAACCCGATTGAATACGAATGCCTAAGCCTTTGAAATAAAAGACTTTATTGCGTTGCGTTAAGCTTTAAAGTCAACAAAAACACGAGGCTCATGCTTTCTCGCTCACAAAAACAGAGCTCAAGCTACCTCTCCTATTATATGTACACGGGAAGACAAAAAAGGAGCAACTTATTTTCATACGTATCGCACTCAAAATACGACTCGCTAGTAATGTCGAGATCGCGCGGACGTCATGCGCGTAGCCATCACCCAATGGCAACCACACATGTTTCCCGCGCATAGGCAGATCGTTATTGATTGGCTAGGATTTTTTCACGCCTACCAAAATTAAGACTTCTGCGCGGTACATCGGTGTAACTTATTTTCGTGGTCGACCGGTACATTTCGCATGGGTTATAATAATATTATAGGTACCTAGGTACCTTTTACTTATTTATAATAAAGCCACCACCGAAGAGCAATGAAACTTGATCACAGAATGTAGGTATACCATAATAGAAGAAAATAACAACACAGGTATCTACTAGAAAACTAAACTTTTGTCTTCCACTAGGAGTCTTAACCGATCAATCGACTTAGCTATTAAGTCACATTAATTTATTTATTGTTACATTTATTATTTATTTTATATTGTAACTAACCAAAATTCCTTAAAATCGAATGCTTTTTATGCAATATTTTATATAAAAGAGGTTTAATTAAATGACTATATGTTTTTATTTTACACGCATAATACGCATGGATACCTCTGTAACAGGCATAACACACTGGAGATTAGCTAGCGATTTAAAATGATTGCAATCGGCAATACTTCGGCATCGCTGTAAAAATCGCTGGCAAATTGCCAAAGTGAACTAGGTCACCGAGAGATGCATTTCGAGACGCAGCGCGGGCGGCGACGGCAGCGACGACGTAGCTCGGTGCCGCGATTTTCTAAGTTGATAAAATTCGTATGTTTTTGTGTAGTAAGTAGGTAAAGTTACATTTTGATCTCCAAACCCCTTTTACATGACTGTAGACACTGCGTTTTAATGGTAGGTTACTGACATCGAGGTCGTCTATCGAAAAAAGAGCTGAAATCATTTAAACCTATCGAAGGAGGCTTCTTGTACTTAAGACGTTCAACCATGGCATGAAAGAGGTTTTATACCTCAATCAAACTCAGGTTCGTTAATGATAATGATGTACAAGACAGGAATAAAATAGTTGGCCACTATATTGCAGTTGCATTGCAGGTAAGCGAACACTCGGATGTTCCCATATCATGTGTATAGTTTGTTTGGTAGGTACATGGCATGGGCACGGCATCAAGAACACCCTTTTCAGCCTCCTGCTGATTTCTTAGATAGAAAATAAGCAATAAATAAATAATATGAATGCTGAACCACTCGCACATCATCATCTAGCCCCAAGCTAAGCAGAGCTTGTGTTATGGGTACTAGATATGCTTATCCAGATATTGATACCAGATTACTTAGATATACTTATTACTATACATTACATAGATAGATATTATATTTATTATAAATAGAAATAGCCAGAATACCCGGAAAAATATTTGGAGATCGTAGGTACAAACATTTGATTGGCCTGATGTAATTTCCCTAGTAATTAATTGTAGTAGTAGTACCTACCTGTGATATTTTAATAAACACTTTCTGAATCAGTCACATTTGTTTTTTCTTTTCTTGTCGGCATATGCGGGACTCGAACCCGCGCCCCACCTTTAGCACGGGTGTGCTCATACAAGTGAAAATCGTCACCTAGCAGCAAATTTCAAAATCTTGCTTTGCTTCGCGGAGGCTTATGTATGACATATTGATCATTTATCGCGTAGGGTACCTTTTGTCCCCTTAGTTAGATGATAATATTTTGGTGCCAACATCGATCAAAAATGTCCGGCTTTGCCGGCCCCCCTGGGGAGGCCGCGAACTACTTATTTTTGATCGAAGGGTGCCAAGAATAAAGTTTGTCCTTGCCAAATTTATTTTACGAAAACCGTCAAGGAGGGATAAACCCAATGAAAAAAAAGATCCCCTTCAGTATAGACCTTAGATCAATGGATAAACCCAAACCGGTTGATAGTATAGTACATCACTAGTAGTAATTCAAACCTGTCATTCGATTAGAATTTCGAACAATTTTCTTATCTATGGTTCGTTCGTTGTTACAACTTTTGTGGTTTTATTTATATTTCTTGAAACTTGTGAAACAATGGCTAAATTGCTATGACTTCCGCTGAAAACCTATACTGCCGCTTTTGCGCGGAGCCCAGGAGTACCGAGAAATTGCTAAACTTGCAAACAGATGCGAAAAAACAAGATGAAATCGTTTCAAAGTTGACTCTACTCAACGCGATATTCGTAGACATAACAAACCGTGATTCTCTACCGAAAACAATTTGTTTCGTGTGCTACGACTCTCTTAACAATGCTTACGAGTTCTTCGAAGGCGTGAAACGTGCCCAACATGTCCTATCCACGCTATTTACCACAGAAAACAACAAATACCTATCGGATGACGATGCTTACGACGATTTCCTATCACCCGAAGTTGTTGAGGACATCACGGTCAAAGTTGAGCTGGAAAAGAACACAGAGCCTTCTAATTTACAGGTTAAACAAGAGCCGAAAGAAGAGAAAGAGTCCGAAGAGATTACGAACTCCTTGAATGTGGATGACCTGATCGGTGCGGCACTCCTAAACGCTTTCCCGTCGAATCTGACTATCTATGCGAAGGAAGTGAGTGATGTTGAGAAGAGAGATGTGGTATCTTGGGCGGACTATCCCTGGGTATGTGCGCTGTGCAGTATGGAGTTTATGGGGTTGGATATGCTGAGGTAAGCTCTAAATTCTGATGTAAATTTCATTGAATATCCCGTAACTCTTACAAGCCTAGAAACTACTAAGATGTGGAAACTAGAGGCCTAGTCCATATTCACCCAGTTTAAGCCACATCTTACTAACGGTAATGCCTCCATTTATATACAGCTAGCTGCTGCCTACGGCTCGCACACACTTTTCAAGTAGCCTATGTCTATCCCCGGAATATCGCTATTTCTTTACGCAGATGACACAAACTCTGTATTTGAACTTGAGACTAAGATCCACAATGCACCTAAGACACATGATAAATACTATAGTATAACTTATTTAAGTTAACTCTTTAAATTAGATATATCTAGTTTTAAGTTATTTTGTAGCGCCCCAACGGGGCACATGTTTGATACTAGAAATTGTCATAAGATCCTTGCACACAACAACATGTAACAAGTGAATAAATGATTCTAAATGATTCTAAATGCACTGGTAGCTTTTGACTATTGGTTTGTAGCTAATAGACTAAAATTGTATAAATTGAATGTAAAAAAGACAAATTGTGTTCACAACTGCTCTTAAGAATGAATCAGTAGATATTACTAGTAATGGAGATATCTTAAGAGTTGACAAACAGTGTAAAATTCCTTGGCATACTTCTTAAGTTAGTACCTACTTAAGTCTTAGCCTGTACACTGAAATTTTGTTAACCATGATTTTTCACGTGTTTCACCTTTGATAATAAAGATTATTCTATTCTATTCTATTCTATATACACATTGATCAGCTTCTGAATTGGAAGGTTGAATTAGAAGCTCTTGAAAAATCAATAAGTTTTGCTTGTTACGCCCTTAGAAGTCTAACTAAGTATTATACAGCTAAAAGTTATTTACTATGCTCTTGTTGAATCTAAGCTGAGATATAGCATAAAGTTTTGGGGAACAGTTATGACTATAACTTAAAGAGGGCTTTTGTTCTGCAGAAAAGGGCTATTAGGACTATAGCACGGATTCCTCCGTGGGAGTCTTGTAGAGATAATTTTAAGACTCTTAACATTTTGACAATCCCAAGCCTTTATATATTAGTAGTTGTTATGGATGTTGTTAGGCATCCTTATAAATATGAATCAATTGAACAAAAAGCAATACGGATAAGTACAAGAAGGAAGAAACTCGAAACATCTTTTCAGCCTAGGTTAAATGTTGTGAAGTATGGCTCTAGGTACCAAGCTGTTAAATTATTTAATTCCCTATTGACTTAAAAAGCATTGATAGTCCTGATATTTTTAAATGCAAATAGAAAAAGCGCTTGTACTCATTAGATGTCTTAAAATTTTGACTATGTAAGCAATATAATATAATTTTGACTATTCAAGCAACCTCTAATTTTGATAGTATTCTTTAGATTTTATGAGAGAAGTAACTAAAACTATGTAACTATACCTACCTACGGCAGACCGACTTAGTGTACTTTAATTAGTAGTAATGTGAACCTACCTACTCTATCCTTTTATGTAAATACGTATGTCTAAGCTGTCTGTGACTTAAATAAATGAATTATTACTTAAGAATTATTATTATTAAAATACAATTGTAAACATTGTTCATGGATAAATTATCTGTCTATCTATCTACCATTTACCTCTATGCAAAATTTCATTAAAATCCATTCAGCTGTTTAGGCATGGAAAGGTAACAGACAGACAAAAGTCACTTTTGAATTAATAATATTAATATGGATTTATATTCACTATGTGATCAACACTCTGAGGTCATTATGAGAGGTTTGGAAGGCCTGTGTGTTGGGTAGCCAAAGCCACACAGTACAGAGGTACAACATTACAGGTAACAGAAATGGTTACAATGTCAAATAGATAATAATAATAAATCAATGTTTTACAATGAAGTTCAATTTAAGACTATATGTATATCGTATGTACAATTTAAGAATTATTTTTAAAAATAATTAGCATTCTAAGGTTTTTATTTATTATACTCTGGGTAATTTCTAAGAAATTAATAAATCCCAAAAATTTACGATCCCGACGGGATTCGAACCCGCACCTTCCCCTTCAGCGCAGGGGTGCTCTTTTTCCAACTAAGCTACGTGATCTTATCTAGTCGGCCCGAAAATCTTTGGGAGTTCTTTCGGCACTTACGCCGTCAGCGCCACCTACAGAGGAAACAATGAAGTTATCCAATTCTGCTCAAAGATTAATTTCTTAGAAATTACCCAGAGTATAATAAATAAAAACCTTAGAATCAAGCAACGGCAAAACCTCTCGTCAAAGAACTAAATGTAAATTTGGTCTTTGAGCAGAATTGGATAACTTCATTGTTTCCTCTGTAGGTGGCGCTGACGGCGTAAGTGCCGAAAGAACTCCCAAAGATTTTCGGGCCGACTAGATAAGATCACGTAGCTTAGTTGGAAAAAGAGCACCCCTGCGCTGAAGGGGAAGGTGCGGGTTCGAATCCCGTCGGGATCGTAAATTTTTGGGATTTATTGATTTTCTTAAATAATTAGCATTTATAGTTTGAAATAAAATAAGATTGAAATTGTATAGGTGCCTACATAAATTCAAAATTAAAATGTCAGAAATAAAAATAATTGTAAATAAATAATATAACATAATAATTACAAATGAAGTCACATACTATAAAAACTATCGTAGTTTGACAAATTCATTACGGATGTAAGCGGGTTAACTACGAACCTTATTTGTGTTGGAAGAACACCAACGTTTCGACCAACCAACGAAACGTTGGTGTTCTTCCAACACAAATAAGGTTCGTAGTTAACCCGCTTACATCCGTAATGAAGAAGTCACATACATTTACGTGCGAGGAATTCGTCCAATGTACGTCGTTTCGATCGTTTGTTCCGCCAGCACACACTGAAATAAGCCCACATCGAAGACATTAATATTACATTCTTTACTTTAAACATCAACTTTTCTCTCGTTTAAAGTTACCTAATTTGATGTTTCGTGAAAGCAGGCCTAACAATTCGGCCAGTACGCAAGCACAGTAAATAAATAAATAAATAAATAATGCTGGACAATTCACACAGCATTATCTAGCCCCAAGCTAAGCAGAGCTTGTGTTATGGGTTCTAGATAACTGATATACATAATACAATACATAGATAGATATATTTTTATTATACATAGAAAACGACCAGAACACCCTGAAAAAATGTCTGCAGATCGTACAGACATTTGTCCCGAGGCGGGAATCGAACCCGCAACCTCCTGCGTCGCAGGCAGACCTTCGCCAACCGCACCACAGAGGTGGTCCCACAGTGAAGTGCTATCAGACAAATCAAGCCAATTATTACAACTTAAACCCTCCTTTCCCATTTCAGATCACACACTGAGATGGTTCACGGCAAGTGCGCAGCGTTCTACTGCATGGACTGCAAACAAGCAAGGAAAGAAGAGTTCAGCGTGTTTATCAAGCATGTCAGGAAGCATCGCAAGTGTTTGAGGTGGGTTTGAGTCTCATAAGGAGGCTCCGCAGTGGATGTACGTCATACATCTACTGTGGAGCCTCCCCTAAACGGGGGGTGTGCCAGAATCACAATGCTTTGCAGGCTGGTTAGTGACCACATTAGAGGCTATAAACATATCATATACTACAATCAGCAGTCGAGTGGTTCTCAATTGCAACCTATTTTACCAAAAGCCACATCAATAAACTCCTTCAAGAATAAACTCGACAACTTACTGGTTAAGATAAAAAAATAACTGGGTAACTAAAAAAGTGACGCAATGGCTAAGTTTTAACACTGTGTGTTAAAGAAACATCAGCCACGGACTGCTCATCATCATCAGCCTATGTCAGATGTTAGTCCACTGCTGGACATATGCCTATCTACTGAGCGCCATAGCGCTCAGTAGGACGAGTTATCGACATAGCTCTATAGAATTAGCAAGCTGAACTGGCAGTGGGCCGGTCTTATCTCGCGCTGGGGTAAACGTGTTCGTGAGTGGCGACCACGACTCGGTAAACGTAGTGTAGGATGCCCTCCGGCCAGGTGGCCTTGGAATTGCGAAAGACTGCAGGCACCTAGATGCGTGAAGCTGAAGACATTTGCCTCTCCTACTGAGCGCTATGGCGCTCATTAAGGGAGGCTTATGTCCAGCTGTGGGCTAATATAGGCTGATGATGATGTTGACAGTTAGAAACTCCTGACCTTCTGGCTCCTTTAGTCAATTCTTACGGCATCCACGGGCTGAGTTGCGAGGGGTTTAGAGTCTTCTTGATTCGTACCGCTGGGGTTTGGAACACGCTTCCTGCTGCTGTTATTCTGGTTAATTAAAACCTGGGTCTCTGCAAGACTAGGTATCTTCTAGAGTGAATAGGTATCTTCTAGAATTCTCCATGCTGACAGCAAGAAGAATAATATGAGAAAAAACAAGCAAACCCAATATTATTATCTAAATTACCCATGGGAAGCCGCGGGAAGTAGGGTAGCTAGTATTTATAGAGAAAGGCACGTGTTTTGTGGACTTATTCCAACCACGTCGTTCCTCACGCGCCTCCACTCCAGCTGTCTGTCCGTCTGCGAGCTGTATCTGACTCGTAAAAGGTAGACAGTTGAATTTTTGACAGAATATGAATATCACGTTCCGTTTTAAAAAAAAAAAATAATATTAAAATTAAAGGCGCTCTCATACAAAAAACTTTTTTTTTGTCATTTTTTGCTCTACTATTGTCGAGTCTGTATCTTTTGAACCGTAACAAGTAGACAGTTGAAATTTTGACAGGGTGTAGATCAGTATTGCCAAAAACAAATAATAAATCTTAAATAAATATAATAATTATGGGGTCCATACCAAGTTGAGTATCGATCACTGAAGTTAAGCAACGTCGGCGCGTCCAGTACTTGGATGGGTGACCTGACCGCGTCATGACGGCTTTTTGCTTTTACTTTTCCTTTCGTGAAATAAGTATATACGTTGGTACGGAACCCTCTGCGTGCGAGTCGAGTAGACTTGGTCGGTTTTATTTATACATATAGTCAGGTTTGACCACAATCTCACCTGATGGTGACGATGTAATTCGGCTAGAAACACATCGTCACTTCTTGTTTGTTGTACTCGTCTTATTTCCCATTTCTCTTTGGGTCAACCTATACTTAATATCTTCACGCAAATCCAGTCTAAAATCCCATCTTCTATAACCGTTTAACACTGTCTTTTCCATTCCAGAAACTACTGCCACTACTGCAATATCCACATGGAAAGCACCTCCGAACTGAAAGCCCACATCAAGCAACACTCCATCAAGCCGTCAGTCCCCTGCCATCTCTGCGGAGCCATACAAACTGACCCAGAACAACTCCAAATGCACCTGCTACAATTCAGCACGACCAAGGCTAAAAGACGACCAAGAAGAAAACCTGGGACACCTATTACTGTTGAAGAATTGACATGTGGTCTTTGCAAGAAGGTGTATAAAAACCCTAACAGCTTAAGAGACCATATGAAACTACACCTCATAGATAGAAAAAGAGACTACACATGTGAACGGTGTGGCAAAATGTTTTACAACAAAGGAACGTTAACATCCCACATCATGTCACATGATAAAGTTCGGCCCCATGTCTGTAGGATTTGCAACAAGTCGTTTCTGTTCCCAAATATGTTACGAAGGCATGTTGAAATGCATTCTGGTGTTAAACCGTTCTCTTGTGAGACTTGTGGACGTTGTTTTAGACTTCAATATCAACTGAACGCGCATAAAATCGTTCACACAGATTCCATGCCTTACACCTGCCAATACTGCAACAAAGCTTTCCGCTTCAAGCAGATTTTGAAGAATCATGAACGACAACATACAGGCGCAAAACCGTATTGCTGCCAACATTGCGGTATGGAGTTCACGAACTGGTCTAATTATAATAAACATATGAAGAGACGGCACGGCACTGATACTTCGAAGAAAAAGATAACTCCACAAGGTGTTTTCCCCATCAATCCTGAGACGGGACAGATTATTGAGTTAGTTGATCCAGTGGGAACGGCTGAGTGGAAGAGTAGGATTATGGTTCCAGGGAAGAGAGGAAAAAAGAAGGTTATTAAACAGGAGAGTTTAGTTTAAAGTTAATATATGACCACGATGCAACGCGAAACGGGGTGTTGGGAGACCATCCACTCGATGGCCCGACGATATATACGGGAGTCATATGTCCAGCAGTGGACGTGTATGAGCCGATATGATAGTGATAGGCACTTAATATATTCGTCCTTACACAAAAAAGTATTTCGTCGAAAGGTTGGTATCACTTTTTTCAACAAGAGCGTCTCCACACTGGATTATTTTGTATTGTTTTGCTGCTGAACAAGGCAGTGAGGTTCTTCCGTTATATCTAACAGTGCCATTTTTCCAATCGACTACGTTTTACCCGGTTAGTCCATCAAAGTATTTTTCCCAGGAATACCTGGGAGATTACGAGTGATAATACATGTCCATGTATTACTAATGGTTATGTATAAACCTGTCATAAGTATTCGTATTTCATCTCTTTGGTATAGGCTTGGCATTGTCGACCAAACTGACGTACTAATAGGAGAAATATTTTAGGACATACATATACATGGATGAACACATTGTATCCTTTTAATTATATAATTTAGAATATGATTTTATTTAATTTTCAACTCATAATACAAATTTGACTTCCATGGCCACAATGATCTTATATAAATCTTGTAAAATATAGCATGTGCCTTGTAAAAGTACTCTATACCGACTAATTATTGCTTTGAGGTATGCATTTGTTGGTACCTAAAATTTTGCAATGGGATTACCCATAGTGTAGTTTGACCTAAGGCAAAATGTATTATTTTTTAGTACAGAAGTATCAAGCAATAATTTTAAGTACTTGGTAAATAATTAAAGCAAGAAACGGTCACAAATTTTAGTAATCTAATTTATAAGCAATTAGACTCATATCTATAACTTCCGCAATATTATGATTTACGAATATATATACCGCAATATTATGGATTTATAGAATGTACATACTTGATAAATTTATAAGTTAAACTTAAATAAATATCTAACTATAAATTTGTTTTATCATGCTTTATTAGTTTAGTACCAGGAAAATCTTGATCTGCATTGTATATACCTGTTCCTGGACTGGTTTCCGTAACTAGGCCACAGATGGGCCCTTTTTGCGTGAGGCATTTTATTTAATAATAGATAATAGAAACATTTTATTTCGTCAACAATCTGGAATATACCTAATATTATTTCTAGCACTAGGGATTGTTGTCTAGGGTAGAATAGACAATAATGACATTGCATCGCCATACATTGCGTACATTATTGAAGTTGATGGAATGCATTTCAAATAATTTACGCATTGGTTGACGAAGTGACGTAATTTTTCTCTATTCTACCCTAGACAATAATCCCCGTGCTAGGGGGTCATTGATTGCATTTTCACAATTGGTTATATGTATGTATTGTGTTACCTATGCTACTTATTGCTGGATTGTTTATGTCACACTGTGGTGTCTCGCAAATGACTCTGGGTGCAATCTATATAATATATAATAAGCAATTGCTGTTCGTTTGTCGCCGATTTAAAAACACGTGTGTACCCCTTTCAGTCACGGATTTGCAATTTGATTGGGCCACAGATGAAATAATGTTGCTTCGGTTTGGCGGGCTTCGTTAGGAGTACACATTAATGTTGGGGGGGGGGTTTAACTGATGTAGGAACGCAAAACCAGCAATGTATTGTATAGGGCTAGTTGTATTGAACGGCTAATTACGACAGGTACACTAAAAAATTCATAAAATGAATGAGCGTTAGAAGTTAAATATAGGCTAATTATAATGCTGGAAAATTCAGACAGCATCATCTAGCCCAAGGTAACATTATTTTCATCTGTGCCCAAGTTATAAACTCGCGTATGCTATGGGTATTGGATAACTGATATACAATACAAAACACTAGTGTATTCAGCCGAGAAAAAGAAATAACGTAGGTAAACAAACCATAGAAATGGTTCTTCGAAAAAAACATTCAAGTCGCTGACTAAATAATTACAGCATGATGATAACAGAATTCAAGGATAATCAAACTTTCGTTGCCTTAACTGTATTAATAACCCTAGTAAATTATAATGAACAACGATTTCAAATTGAACTGGGTGAAAGTTCCTCGTCATCAAATACCAATTTTAGTCAGTGGCGGATCATCCCCAAGGCAAAGTAGGCATGTGCCTAGGGGCGCGAGGTTACAAGGGGCGCGAGCGCGGAAAATTTTACACTACTAAATAATTAATATGTAAGGTAATACCTAAGTGTAAAATTAATTATATGAGTAAGCAGGCCTACTTACAAAATATAAATGATTATTTAATTCTGTCGAAACTTTTTATTTTAGTTCTATGTGTAGAACAAAAAATTTAAAAAGAAGGAACTTAGCAAAAATCAGATGATTAGTATGATGATATTGGTTGACGAGCGTCAGAGGCGGCTTTAGCGGCGCACACGGGCGCAGGACCATAGGGGGCGCCATGCAATGCACCCCGGTGGCAGCCGTAGGACTCTTAACCCAGACCATGCGCCCTTGTCATGCCCGACGCCACCGCCGCCGGCATGGCGATAGTGAGGTATCTGTTTTAATATGTTTTAAAAGACACCAACAATCGTGGGCATTTGGCTGTATTAGGATTAAGGGAAGCTTTTGCGGGTGCGTGGCGCACATCCGCTATGAGGATCCAGCGCTCGGTTTTTGTTGAAAATATTGGTTTGAAATGACGCTTTAATCGTTATGCATTAGGCTGGCTGTAAGTTTTAAAATCACATTGCCATAGATTCGCGAGATTTTGAAAGGCACGTGTTTTAATGCCGCATCTTTATCTTTTACTGTTTATCAGCGCCGATCCTAGGGTAAAGCGAGCGGTGCCCAAGTATCCATAACGCGAATTCCTTATTAAAGCAATCTATTTAGAGCGAAAAGTAATAATTTTATCATTTTTTTTAAATAATTTTACTACCGATAGTCACAAAAGTTTTACGTTTCACCATTTAGGTACAACCTATCTTATTTAATCTTGAAAAATCACAAAAAATTCGCGGCTCGCTCCGCTCGCCGTTATCTTTCTTTCCCTGCCTTTCTAGCTAACCCCGCCAAACCCATATGGTCCTGGCTAGAGATTGCAATCTGGATTATCCAAAATCCGTTTTATCCGAATTATCCGGATAATTTCTCAATTTTCTTTATCCGGATTTAGGCGTTTCAAATCCGGATAATTCGGATAATTTGGATAATGTTCAAAATCTTTTTTTGAAGGAAGAAATAATTAAATCGCGATTTTATTTAATCGTAAATAAGTTTCAATTTGAATTATAATATTATTTGGTATAACCTTCGGCTTTTTTCGTCGTCACACCACACGCCGCGCCTCCCACGGTTACCTGTTCAGGTCGTTCTATGCGTTTTCGTAGTGTTTATGCTCCCAAGGCGTTTGGAACTTTGTGGAGCTGCCTTCTTCCACTTTCCAGAGAAGATTGGTTGAACAGCCACTCTGAACTGGTACACACAAAAGCGCTACACCAACAAATGACATCAAGTCTGACAGCCAGGCTAGCACTTGCACTTGATGCGAGCGAAGGTAAGCTAGCGCATAGCAGAAATCTCCGAATGAATGCAACAAAGTAGCATTCACCTGGGCAAAGACTTGCATAGCCAGATACATCACCCCGGAGAAAATTCTACAGCAGTTCCTAGCAGCTGCAAGAGTAAGTGAAACTATGAGGGCTTGTCAGCGTTTGAGTTAGAAGTCTTAACTCTTTGGCTCACACAAGTCTTCTTGTTATCCATTCCTAAAGTTATGGACTAGTGCTTCTACCCGTTACAACTGACGGATATGAGTTAGGTTCTCAGGGTACAACTGGTGCAGTAGTTCAAAGTCGTTTAGCAAGCTATGGAAAGTGCCAGTTATGTTCGGAGTTTTTCTGATGGTTAGGATTCGTATGCGTATTCGAAACAAAACTACCCAATCACACCAAAGCCGAACCAAGGCTGGTGACATAACTCAGAGAATTAGTAAGCTGAGTGGCAGTGGGCCATCTCTGCCAAAGAAAAACCGACAACAGTTGGTCTTAAACTTGTATAAGGGGAGTGGAGACCAACGCTGTTTTAAACTCGTAAAGACCGTCCTGTTGCCAGGTGGGCTGACGATGTGTTAAAGACTATTAGCAGATGGCTGGAGGATGTCAGTTGAAGACCTTAGCTGATAAAGGGCGGCATAATGTCTAGTTGGAGAGCTACATCTACTCATATGCCGCCCCTATACTAGTCTACACTAGCACATGTTGATGAAAGGGTTACCTTTCAATAGCTAAATATGCACTATTATAGACTTTTATGACCAATAAAGTTCAGATAATTAATCATGACATAATTTTTCGGACCAGCGTCAATGTGGTAGCTACCTTTGAACCACGTAGCCTATGCGAGATGATAGTAAAAGACCTGACGGTATCTCTGATTCCCTGAAAGATAGGTCGGCCTTTAGTTTGGGATGCCACGTATGTAGATACCCTTGCTAGTGCCTTCACATCTTGCACAGCAATCAGTAAGTGCCCGCTCCGCAGCTACATCAGCGGCGTTTGGCCTTGGGCCCATGGTCTGGGAAAGACCGCAAATCAATCGTTAGAATGATGAGTATAAGTACAAGATAAAAAAAAAAATTCGCGATTCATAAGGTGCCAAAATCGATAACGCTTTAATATAATAATATGACGAGTTCACGGTTGCCCTTGTAGCGACATATTGACCCGCCTAAAAGTCGCTAGAAGTCACTATAACTTTTTTTCTCGCTAAATGTGGAATTTTGTCCGCTAAACATTGATAAAACCCTCTAGTTCTAGCGACAAAGTCGCTAGAACGGCCACACTGGACGAGTTTGCGGTCACGGGACCTTTGCTGATTAGATTTTTATGAAATTGATGTACATACGTGTAAATACTTAGTTGTAATTTGTCATTTTTGAGTTTTCGTTGAAATAAAGTTGAACTTTATTCAAATTATCCAAATTATCCGAATTATCCGGATTATCCGGATTTGTGAATGATGTAATCCATATTATCCGGATAAGAAAATTGTCCAGATAATGCAATCCCTAGTCCTGGCTCTAACTTTGACAATTGACAACCTCCTCTATCATGCTAACCAAAAGCATGAAAATGATTGGGCTCGCTTCGCTCGCCATTACTTCTAGTTTTTAACCACTGTTGAGGCAGTTTGCCCAACAGTAAGTTAAGTTAGCTAGAGTGAGCTGAGTAGAAGCTAAGGGTTGCTCCCCTAAAGCTTCGAGCTGATGAGAGGTTGATCTCCGTATAGGAGAATAATACAACCAAGCTTGTTGACTGACTGTAAGTAAGAAAGTGTTTATTGAAGCGTGATTTAGAACTAAGTAAATTACAAGATCACGTAGAAACGTGCTATTAATATATTCCGCATTCCTCTAGCTAGCCAAATCTGTACGGCTCGTACATCTAAGTAACTTACAAGATCACGTAGAAGTCTAGCTAGCTAAATCTGTACGGCTCGTACATCTTGCCAACCAAAGAAAGAAAGGAAAGCGGCTAAGTTAAACCTAGTTCAAGAAGCTAAACGTGGTTATGACAAGTTAAAGCTATGATGTGTATACTCGTATAAGTTAAACAAGTAAAGCTATAACACAATTTAAACACAGAAGTGAGTTAAAGGTTCTTAAATTATACAATCTTAAAGTGACTACCTAAATAATACAACATTTCTCAAATCTGTACGGCTCGTACATCTAAGTAACTTACAAGATCACGTAGAAGTCTAGCTAGCTAAATCTGTACGGCTCGTACAACCACTGAGAAACTTTGTCGTTGTTATGTAACTAACACCACCCCCAAAACTGAGCTTTGAGGAACTTTGTGGTTGTTATGTAACTAACACCACCCCCAATAATTTTATTACCGATAGCCACAAATATTTACGTTTCACCATTTACATACCTATCGTAATTAATCGTGAAAAAAATCACAAAAAAATTCGCGGCTCGCTCCGCTCGCCGTTATCTTTCTTTCCCAACCTTTCTAGCTAACCCCGCCAAACCCATATGGTCCTGGCTCTAACTTTGACAATTGACAACCTCCTCTATCATGCTAACCAAAACCATGAAAATAATTGCGGCTCGCTTCGCTCGCCATTACTTCTAGTTTCTTACATGCCTTAAATACTTTTTTGTCAATCACTGAGGTACTTTGTCGTTGTTATGTAACTAACACCACCCACCCCCAATACTGAGCTTTGCCGTGGCTCGTTCACAGAGGGGCGCCAATGAGATGTTTGCCTAGGGCGCTGCCGACAGCTAATCCGCCTCTGATTTTAGTGATTAAATAAACAATATTATCTGTAGTTTAAGTTTAATAAATTCATTGTTACGTTTCTTTATGTACCTAGTACAAATTCCTAATATTTTAATTATAGTAGGTAAAGATTTTAATGCATACGTGCTATTAAAAAGATATAGGCAAGTCCAAAAATGTATACCTACCTACTATATTGCGAAAAAAAGTTTGAGAACCATTATTCTTTGTCAATGTTAATTCTTTTGCTGGGATGAATGAGGTATAGTTAATATTAGGTACCTATATAGAAAATATTCCGAACAAATATCTGCAGATCGTACAAGAATATGTATGTCCCTACGCGGGTATCGAACCCGCAACACTGACCTTTGCCCGCTGTGCCACCGAGATGATGCGACCAAGAGAGTGGCAAACGTCGCGTCGTCGTCGGTAGGAATAGGAACCTGTACCTACCTAGGGACCTAGTATTGAGCACACAATTTCACTGGTAAATAACTACCTTCATACGAACTCTAAAGGTGTAAGCGCACTGCGCGTCAACGGAACTGCGCGGCCGCGGCACTGCCCGTCAAATTAGAACAAATGACGAAAAAGGCCGCGCGGCTTATTTGGTGATTTTGTACTAATTTGACTTAAAATGCCGCGGCCGGCCGCGCAGTTCCGTTGTAGCGTAGTGCGTTTCCACCTTAACCCGGCTAGCATATTGTGGTCAAAAAAGTTACATTAGGTATGTGGCAGGGTATGCCCTACCCAGACTATAATGCAATTTTTTATAGTATTTTGTTTAGATATATTTATTCTCAACTAATGTTTGTTGAAACAAACCAATTTTAATGACGTTAAGAAACAAGTCAATTTTAATTAGACAATCTAAGTTTTTATTTTATGCAAAGAAAAAATCAACGAAATTACAAGAAAAATAAATGAACTTTTGAAAAGTTGACTAAACAAACAAAATGACGTAATAGTTAATTAAAATTTATAAAACAATGTAATCTTTGTTTAAAAAAAAACTAAAATTAACAATTCTATGGCTTTAAATAAAATCAGTAACTTATTGGAGATCATTAAAATTTTGTAATGATCTCCTCGTGTAGCGCCTCGTACTGCACTAAGATCACGGCACCATCCCCTCTCGCACTTCACTTACTCCAGCTACTCAGCGCGCCAGTGTTGCAACTTTGATATTTCAAGAAAAATCGATAGGTTTGTAACACCTTGGGTATGACATACCCTGCCACATGCTTGCCGGGTTAAAGGTGGAAGCGCACTACGCGTCAGCGGTACTGTGCGACCGCGGCACTGCCCGTCAAATTGGAACCAATGGCGAAATAACACGCGCGGCTTATAATTGGTGATTTTGTTCTAATTTGACATAATGCCGGGTACAGACCAAGCGAACAAAAGCGAGCGAAGGCTAACGAGTGGGATTCGACGATCAGTGACGAACGTTCATTCGCTTTCGTCGTGTATCCACACCACACGAACACATGTGAAACAGTCGGCGGAGCACAGCCGAAGGCGAACGAAGGCCCTCATTTGGGCTCGCTTGCTTTTGCCATGACGTCCACACTGGTTCAATCGCGTTCAGTGGTTAGCCTTCGCTCGCTTGGTCTGTACCCGGCATAAAGTGCCGCGGCCGCGCAGTTCCGTTATCGCGTAGTGCGTTTGCACTCTTAGGCCTCGTTTACGGAGACGCGGGACGTCACGCGTCGCGTTTGGCGGCGGCGCGGCGCGCCGCGGCCCACACCTAATTCAAACATATTGGCATTTGTAGTGTGCGAGAGAGAGCAGACGCTACGCCACGCCACACACGAATCTGAGAATATTAAGTGTGGGTAATACGGAAAGTAGTTTATTTATTAATTTACCTACTAGACTTGTAGGTAAATAAACTACGTTGTGTACCTACATAATATTATTGTGCTTATTATATTAAATGTTGGCATGACAGGTTCTAATATTTATACATTATGTATAAAAAAAAACATTAGTGTCGTGGTTCGTTTCCAAACATTGTACCTACCCACCTACATTGGTTTTCGGCTAGTGTTAGGAAGAAAATCTAACCTACCTACCTAATATTTTGGTTGACTACAGGTAGGTACTTAGTAGTAAGTAGTTCATAAATATATCATAAACACAGATTCATAAAACATTATGTATTTTATTCACCATATATAGAACCATAATAGGTACCTATTAAATTATTCTACAATCACACTCGAAAGGAAGATACATAAAGATTTCTTTTAATTATCCATTTAGGTAATTATTCTAAGAAGCATAAAATTATTCTACAGTCACACTAGTTAGAAAGAAACATAAATATGTCTTTTAACTATCCATTTAGGTAATTATTCTTATAAACTTAAAATTATTCTACAATCACACTCGAAAGGAAGATACTTACATAAAGATTTCTTTTAATTACCTATCCATTTAGGTAATTAATCTAAGAAGCATAAAAAATTTCTACAGTCACACTAGTTAGAAAGAAACATAAATATGTCTTTTAACTGACTCACTATCCATTTAGGTAATTATTCTAAGAAACTTAAAATTATTCTAGGTACAGTCTCACTCGAAAGGAAGATGTATCAAGATGTCTTAATTATCTATTTAGATAGTTAATTATTCTTGGAAACTTAAAATTATTCTACAATCACACTCGAAAGGAAGAAACAAAGATGTTAATAAATAAGTAGGTACCTAATCAATATCAAACTCGGGGTTAAATTCAAAGCATGTATTATATATATATATATTGTTATAGGTAAAAGTACATATTATCCCTCTCCAGTTAAATATTATATATAGGTAGATAGGTACTAGACGCGCGATCAAATGGAAACGCCCTCAAACACATCGGACGCCAGGGTGCAAAAAAGTTCAAAATAATTGAAGCAAAATGCAAAAAATCGACAATGAAAATAAACGGGGTTAGCAAGGAAGGAAAAATCACGGCGAGCGGAGCAAACTACGATTTTTTTAATTTTCCGGCAGTGGGCAACAAAAGCGCTGCTTGATAATGATGCCGAGGATGAGAAACATCTTCTCGCGGAGATATCAGTGTGTCGGGACTCCCGACACACTGATCCCGACTCGGGAGTTTGTATCATCTGGATAGATACGGAACTAACGCTCGGCTCTATGCTGCTATGAGACTTCAAATAAGGTTCGTAGTTAACCCACTTAAATCCATAATGAATAACAGCGAATCCTGAAACTTAAAAGGTAAAAGTTGACCTTTTTTTTTAATTATGGATGATTATGTTGATAAATTGAGACAACAGCAACGCAGCGAGCGAGCGAGCGAAGACTGAGATTTTTCAGTGGTTCGTCAGAAAAGTTTACGGAGCCAAAAACAAACAAACAAGCGGCGAGCAGAGCAAGCCACAATTTTTTTTGAGACGGAGGCAATGTTTGCTTTCTGAATGTGTGTAGTCTCTTTCAGGCGTCGTCACCACAGCCCACCAAACTATTAACTTTTTGCTTGCTGCTGACTCCAACGCTAAATTCATTTATGAAGTCTTCTTAGTAAAAATTTTACTACCCCCTGAGAGCACGGCTTTGGCGCGGAAAACAAAGAAAAACACGACGGCACGACTTGCGAAGCGAGCCGCGAAAATTTTCTTTTCTGTCTGTCTATATGCATCAAAAATATTGTTGATCGGTAGAGTATGCTAGGGCCCGTAATCTGTAGGTACCTACACCAAAATACTTGCTTATAATTTATATTTTTTTTACAAGTTTCTGTAAGTTATAGATTTATGATATCAACTTTAAAAAAAAAATATATTTTTTATGTGAATATAATATGAGTGTACACACATTAATATCAACATTTCAAATGCCTGTCATTCAGCGAGGAAGTTGTGTTGGGCATTTTTCAAAGATTATTTCATAGACTTATTTTAGTATAGGTACTGCATTATTTGTCGATCATTTCAATTAGTTTCATTTGCTTTGAAGATTGCCGGTATTCCTGGGCACGTTGTTTAAGTAGGTAAATAACTAAGTAATAAGTAGAGTACTTGCACATACATAGTAAATAGAGATTTATGATAATTTTGTGTAGGTAAATAAGGTTATTATTTTATTATAGGTACCTACATAGCTTACTAAATAATAATACTCTGGTAATTAAACTCACAAAATAATCCATAGAAGCCAGGCTCGGTTCGGTATCGGCTGTGTATATAATATTGAGCATTTGCAACAGGACTTGTTTCGTCATCATTTAATACAATATAGCTATAATCACCGGGTGCAGAATTACAAGTAGTATTATCGTCAAAACGAAAGTACTCATAGTATTTGTCCTTATTTATCAAGCTCCCATTCATGAACTGTATAGTGATTATACGCTCATCAGTTGAACAGTAAGCAATGGCTGCAACCACATAATAAACTATATGAGAGAAATCTACACCAATTTCATAGTTCGCATTTCGTATTAAAGTTCGCATAGAATCAAGGGCATCCCTGTCCCTGTCGCGACTAAAAAGTGTGCTTAGAACAAAGGGATTCAGGCACTTATCCCCTTACCGCATACAAAGCCATCTGTGGCTTTCAAAGTTTCTTATTTTTTTACAGTTTATGTAAAGATCACATACAAAAAAACTCACTTGAATCATAACAAGCAATTCTTCGTAAAGCGGAACGTAGTTTTTTGTATCTGTAGTGTGTCACAGCTGGCGATATTTTTGAAGTTATGTGCAAGGCGTCCGACTGATCAATTGAACATAAAATAGTAAAACTTTCATCAGTACAAAACAAATGTAAAACGGTAAGTAAGAACTTCTAATAAAATAATTTCACAGTCTTTGATTCATCCAACACTTGGGTTGCAACTTGGTTTTGCTTTTACTTTTATTTTTGTTTGGTTTTTGACCATTTTCTTGCAAACTCCATTTATGGCTTCGTATGCGTTTGCGTTCAATACACGGTCATCCATGTATGGCTTCGTATGCAATAAGACTTCTTTCTGCTTCTTTCAGAGATGAACCCATCACGCTTTTATGGGTCTTTCAGGCATGTAAATGTAATACCTGGTGAAGTTTTCTTGAGCGATGATGGTGGTACTTTCGATTCTGACCCTGAGTATGAACCATATTTATCACGTGCACCTAAAAAACAGCATGCTATCATACCTGAGTCTGATTGCGATAGCTCCGATGATTACATCCCTTTGCAGGATTTTTTGACATCAAAGGCAAAGGGTAAAAAGGTCAAGCATTCTCGGAACACCGACGTCAAGCAGAGCTGGTACCCTATCAAGCCGAGTCGGCACTCCATCCAGCTTTCCGAATTCACCAATGTCCTCGAAAAAACCCCCAAAAGCTCTAGCCAGGTATCAAGATCTGCCACTCAATCCAGTACGATCTGACAATACTGATCATTTTCCCACTTGGAAGAAACATAATCGACAGCTATGTCAAAACTGCTCAAGTTCCGTTCTTTCACAAAATGTGTAAAATGCCAGGTATATCTGTGCAATGAGAAACGAAACTGCTTTACAGATTTTCATAATAAAGTGTAACTGCCTTTTCACCTGATCACATACGAAGCCATTTATGCTAACACATATTTTTTCGAGACTGCATACGAAGCCATACATGGCTTCGTGTAATAACTTCTTATTTAATAATTGTAATTTTTTTTTTTCGTTTTGTTATGATTCATAAGAAGTAAATAAACACATTTTTGCATAATACAATTTTTTATTGAACCTCCTTCATAATTCATGCAGTAAGGGGTTATAGGACGAGACCTTCGAAATATCCCAGATTTCGACTTCGAGATTGTAGCACCACCCTTTATAGTAATGTTGTCCTCCTTTCAATTTACATTCCTTTGGATCTGTGGATGTGGTCGATTTGCTTGTGGATGTGGTTGATTTGCTTGTGGATGTGGTTGATTTGCTTGTGTAAGTGGTCGATTTGCTTGAGGATGTGGTCAGTTTTCTTGTAGTTTTGGTAGTTAGCGGCAGCGGGAGCAGTATACCACTTGTAGTAGTATTTTCCATGTTGGCTTGAATATAAATGTATTTGAAAAGCCAATATACGAATAAAACGCTTACAATAGCTAATAAGCAGATAGCCATCGTGTAGCTTGGAGATCTAACGCTGTTCCTCACAACATGTCGCCGACGACGGCGTCTGCGTTGTCGCTGTGGTGCACTTGCAAATTCCGGTTCTCCGAGCTCAGCCCCTTCTATCAAAGCAACTTCTTCGCGAGCGCGAAATCGAACTGCTCTCTCTGAGGGAGTCTCCAAGTTCATTCTTACAGTAGGTACCTCCAGGAAAGTTTATTCACAAATAATTTATTAGGGTTCGTCGACCCAACCAAACTCGAGCACACACAGAACAAAATTTCGTTCCCGCCAAGCAATAGGTAGGGTTTAACTTCAACTTCTTGGTAAATGGCATTAGCAGGGCAGTGCTGCCAACTGGGTACTCGTAAAAAGTGCTAAGTTGGTGTAAAAAATATGCTAATCGGCCATCCCCCACATGGGGGATTACCGGTTTTTTTTCCTGATATCCCCCAAATCAAATTGATCAGTCTCGTGGGGGGTTTCAGGAAAAAACCAGTGGATTGAATTGAAACTTTTGTTCGAAGTTGCCATGCCAGACGAGAAGAAAACTGCTCTAAGGCAGAGACTATTATAATACCTACAGGTATTATATACCTATAGGTATTATATAGGCCGTGGGGGATTTCCGGAATAAATCGTTTAGAATCGTTTAGAAAAAAAAAAAAATACCAAAACCTTAGAGTATACCTAGAGACGGCATACCTACGAAAAAAACGTGTATACCTAAACTTACCTAGAAACTAAAATGGCTCCTTTCCGTAGTGCTGCCCTTTTGTACCTCGATATTTTTATCGAAACAAGTATTTTTGTGACGATATTTTAGCAGTTTCGTAGTGATTTTATTGTTTTCACCACGATTATGAAACAGAATTCTATAATCATATAGTCATAGAATGCTTTAATTAGAGATACAAAGTATGTGAATGCACGTACCCAACTATGGCTCGACCGCGCTCATGAGACGCAACCACTGAGAAGTTAAGAAAATGAGCTATTATAACAATGGTAATTTTTTCATGTATTTTCCGAGTCAAGACTCTTGCGTTTAGACACGTGCCAGACCTCCTTAGAATTAAAGATCAAAGTTCACCAAACCAGTTTATTGAACAGTCTGCAGTTAGCTCATTTGTTTCAATTGTAGGTAAATACTAGTTCTAATTTGTTTATACTATTTGATTCAAATTTTCTTTGTTAATAAACGTTGTGTTCATTTAAGAAAAAAAGGTACCTACTGAAATGAAACAACAAGCTACTTAATTGCAAAATATATTGTTTGTATGCAACAGTGATTTGTGAGATAGTATATTTATATTTGTATAACAATATGGGTATAATGGTGTAATCTGTATCTTTAGCGTAGACGCTATCTATGCTTATATTATAAATGCGAAAGTGTATTTGTTTGTCATTCAGTCACGGCTTAACTAAGAAACCGGAACCTAACTAAGAAAGGATGGAGAGTAACATAGGCTACTTTTTGTCTTAGTAAAATAACAAACTCCCATGGTAGAGTTACAGGAATATCCCCCTAGATATTATATGAAATTCGAATTTAACGAGGATGAAACCGCGGGGAACAGCTAGTATTATTTATTATTATAATATAAATCACAAAAAGATAGACACCACATTTTATAAGCAATTCAACAAGTCTCATTCATTTATTATATTATATCACAAATTTAACACAGACTCCTACATTTTTAATTAAACAAGCAATGTAATCCGTCTTATTCATTTACAGTATAAATCAAAAATTTAACATAGACGCCACCTGTATTTTCGATTGTAGAAGCAATGCAACAGTCTCATTCATTTACACATTTGCAATATACCTACCTAATTCAAAAATTCAACTAATACTACACCTAAATTTTCAATTTTACAAGTACCTAATGTAATCAGTCTCATTCATTTACAGTATAAATCTCAAATTTACATTATTTCTATTAAAGTACTGGATCGCGCTGGCACTAGTGGCTGAAACAAACATGAAGAATAAATTTATAATGCAACATTATTTGTCATCCTACAATTATAGACTCTAGAAAGGTACTGAGTAGTTCAACTTTGAAAAAAAATCTAAAATCTTAAAGAAATTCTAAAAAAAAAGGTGGGCGAAGGTCTGCCTGCGTTGCAGGCAGACCTTCGCCCACCTTTTTTTTTGCCGTGCCACATCGTTTGCGAAATAACTTTATTTTGCATGGAAATAATTTGCTAAGGGAGGATTTATGGAAATGTACATTTTAGAGGGGATTTGAAGTATGGTAGGCTTTAATATTACTTTGGGTCAGATTTATTTACTTAAAACTTAATATTCATTAATATCAAAATTTAAGCCCTTTGGAAAAATAAAGGTAGTCAAGTTTGTTACTTTGCAATAGAAGTTTGTGGGAGTAAGGTCAAGTAAAATACTTACTAAAAAGATTCGTGACGGTACGGCATCCTCTCGCAGTCTTGTTATTTAAAGTTCGATTGAAGCAAGTTTCTTCAAAATGAAGAGAACGAACGAAAATATATTTCGTACCAAACTTCAAATTTTCTACTCCAATTGAGTCCAGCCACTTTTTCTTTTACCGTAATTTTCGGGTAACCTAGAACGTAAAAAACCAGTTGAAAATTAATACACTACAATTTACACTTGAAAACATCGATACCTATGAAAAATGCCTTGAAGTACAACACTATCGCCAAACAAACAGTTTCATGTTTTCTTTAATTACACTTAAAACTTACAAAAATAAGCTACATTCGGTATGAATTTTATGTAAACTATTCCTATGAAAGCCAACACATATGGTATTTATTGTATTATTTGGTAATTTAGCAAAATAAGAATACGTACCGGTGTAATGTTATGTTTGGACGATTTTCACTTGTTTTTAAGCCGCAACCTACCAAACTGCTGTTTGGCATCTTCCTATTAGCTTTCTTTCGCTTACTATATAAGTATTCACATGAAAAAGTCCCGAACTCAAATAATTTTAGCATTTTTACGGTAAATGCAACTCTCGTTGACAGTTTACATACCTGAAAGTAAAATGGCGAACCGGCCTCAATCATGCTTTGCTATGACGTCACGTTTCAATGTTGCCAAAAATAGGTCTCGCACATTATATTGATGTCTCTTTTTACATTGGTTATTGTAGGTAAGATAAAACGAGATAGCTATAAGTTTATGAGTACAATATCGATTTAGATCATATTTGTATAACCGAAAGTTCCTATAGAACAATACGCCGTCTCTATATACCTATACTCTAAGACCAAAACACATGCAGCCTCAAAAAAAAAAAAAAAAAGAAAGAGACAAAAGAGTCAACCGTCTCAACCCAAGGACCGAGGGGTCGTCACCCCTCGAGTTGCAGCCGGGGTAAAGAGGCCAAGCCTCGAGGCCTCCTTCCGTGCCCCCAACAAGGGCCGGAACGAAACTTTGGTTTAGAATACGACTTACTGCTGGTTCGATGTATATCCATCGGGTATTGCATTGTCGCGGGATATTTATAGGTTCTGAGCAACAATTGATAGTTTGATGCATGTTTTTGTAAAATACAAGACGGTTTGAAGCATGACTAAACCAGCAACCTTAGCACGTAAGGCTAATCGCAACTAAGCAGGGGTTAATTACCACGTTACACTAATTATTAGCACCTTTACGTTGTTATTTCGGTTCGATATCAACATCAACTTCTTTTTTTGGCGTTTATTTCATTGGAAATGCAGCGAATTATCTGAATGAACCCCCAATATAACACTGTTTATGTTAGATTACTGTCAAAAAGGTGCTAATATGCTGATAATAAAGAAAGAAAGAAAAGAAAGAAATTTATTTATTGGCACACAAAGGCAAATACTTTATACACGTATTTATGAATTATCCTTAAATCTATAAACAAGCCCAGTGAACCAATAGGCCCTACCTCAGCTTAATGTTGCTCTACCAAAGGTTGAGCAACGCTGGTTTTCTGGCAGGACCTTTCAGTGCGTGTGGACACGGACAACAGACGAAAAAGATTCTAAAACTATAATTAAATTAAAACTATAGGTACAGTAAAAATTATACCTATATAGCTGTTCAATACGGGATCAATTCAGGCACAAAGTAGGTAGGTACCCTACAAGGGAACTCTTTTTTCACTTCATTAAAAAAAAAAAAATCTTTGTACTGAACTGACATAATGATATGTGTGTAATGATAATGTGTTTAGTTAACGCTGTACCGCGTGTAGTTACCGTGAAACGCGTTAGGGCGCTTAAATTCTTGGAAAATAAACTCTGGCAGTGGAAATTGGTACAAAAATTTATCCGGGTCGACGTGGAGGCAGATAAAATTAACGCACATACAAATATGGCTGCATGTAGATAAACACGTGATTACTTGTGTTTCAAAATTATCATTTTGCTTTTGCATAGAATTGCATGCACAGTGCGTTAGTACCTAAAGCATTGTCTTCGTTATATTGTTTTTTGCTTCTTCACCGAATGGATATCGCAAAGAAAATACAATAAGGGATATTGTTGTTTTGTTTACGATTACGAATGATGATTTTTAGGTTATGCTGAAAACTATTCGTTCCGAAACTAGTCATGCATGCGTGACTTGAATGATAAAACAAATCATTATTTTAGGGGCTCTAAATTTTCGAATCACACTAAAATAACGTAAATTATGGCTAGGCAAGCTTAAAACTCAAGATATTTATTAATTCAGTTGAAATGGAAACAAAAAATATTATCTAATAAAATCGATAATATCTGAAAAGATTGGATGTAAGATTTTGAACGGAACTTGTGAAATAAGTGAGTCAAAGTTTCGTTCCGGCCCTTGTTGGGGGCACGGAGGGAGGCCTCGAGGCTTGGCCTCTTTACCCCGGCTGCAACTCGAGGGGTGACGACCCCTCGGTCCTTGGGTTGAGACGTAATGCTCTTTTGTCTCTTTTTTTTTTTTTTTGAGGCTGCATGTGTGTTGGTTTTTTTTTTTTTACTTTGTGAAATAAGTGAGTACACCTTAGATATTCCTCTAAGAAACTACCTATTTAATTGAAGTTGACAATTCATGCTACTTGTACTTTGCCAGTATAGTAATTTGGCAATTGACACTTTGATCGTTCATTCATTCATGCATGACACCGAAAGTATGAGTGAAATGAATATTCTAAAGAAAGAAATTGAATTTGAAAAAATAACGCGTTAAGGCTAATAATTAACGTTAACGTGGTAATTAACCACTGCTTAGTTGCGATTAGCCTTACGTGCTAAGCTGCAGTTGTTTCACATATTATGAAATCAAATTACGTGGTAGGTGTAGGTAGTGTTTCTTCCGATGCCTTGGATAGAGCCAGTTTGAGTAGGTAGCAAACGCAGCGAACTAAAATCAAATTATTATTACCTGTTTCATTTTTTAATTAGTATTATGTACTCCGTTGTTTGTTCCCGTCGTTACAGTGGCATTGTCAGTTCCAATTCCTATCAATTTCTTTGAATGTGGAAATTAATCCTTTGATTTGATCCCGGTTACTAATAATTGCAGTGCCATCTTCTATTTCAATAAGTCCCAAAAAGGTGGAAATTACTTTCTTATGAGATCGACTAAAATATCTTATTGAGATTCCGAATAACTTGGTTACAGGAAATATCTGTTGATTCATCAAGTAACAAACTGTATTCTTGATACCCTAAGTCAGTGATAATTTTGTTGATAAAATGCGGCGCCAAGACATTTTTTATTGTACATTTTGTGCAATGAATTTTTATGTCACCACTTTTGCTGTCGCCAAATCTGTTTTTGCCACAGTAAATATTATAAGTCTGTGGTTTTTGCGTAACTGTGACAAATGATCAACTGCGCTCGCAGATGAACATAGCTAGAGAACATTCGACCTCTGTGAAGTTGGCCGTCAGACTTCGTCTTTTTGAAACTTCGATATTGCTAATCGTTTGAGAGAGATTGAGAGTTCATCAACATCGTTTGAGAGTTATTAATTTTTATGTAAAAACCATTTAAAATTTTTGTGTGAACTTGGCCGTCATTCCGGCAAAAATGTACTTGGACGTTTAATTTTTGTTTCATTTGTTTGAGAATCGTTTGAGAGAGATTGAGAGTTCATCAACATCGTTTGAGTGTTATTAATTTAATAATTACAATAAATAATCATTTCTGAAACAGCATTTTTGATGTTCCCCGCCAATTAGTGCACTTCCGGTCTGCGGCGCAGGCGCAGTGAAGAAGAGTGAGTAAAAGTGTGAATGAAACTTAGAGTATATATCGTCGTATCCTACGAATAAGGTTACTATTGCAAAACACCAACTTTACAGGAGACGGTTTTTTCTAATTATTTCGAAAAGTTTCTATTAAGCGAGTATGTTTTTTTTTAATAAAACGTCTTATTATATTTTTCGCTAAATTATCATGTAAGTTTCATGAATAAAAAAAACCGTTTTCCCTAGTTTTTGTCGCTTAACACCTTGTTCCGCGCGCAAGTTTCAAATCGATGCTATTCTAAACGCCTTTGTGACCCTTTTCCACGAAGATTCGCTACACGACGCCAAACTAAGAAGGTAACAATCGTCTTTATAACCTTATTCGACGAAATAATAAGGACAATTACAAACTTAAGAGGGTTACATTTTACTTTCCTTCCAGAATTTCGTTTGGTATTTTGATAATTTTCGGGTTCGATTCCCAATTCGGGACAAATCAAAACTACTACAGCTGACTTATCAAAGTTCTTTAACTAAATGGCTCAAAATCATTCGAAAGCTTAAATCGAGTTTTTATGAAACTGTAGGATGGCTGACATACCTACTACGAAAAATAGTACTTTCGTAAGCTAGGCAAAACTCTGATTGTTTTTTTTTTAAATAAATTAATGAGACTTATACGTTATAATTCCTTTCATATGAAAAAGTTAATTCAGCATAAAACTTTTAAATCGCTTTTGAACCGCTGTTCCGTGATCATGCGCATAAAATGTCTCGAAATATTGGAAAACTCATAGATTAAATCATGGTAAATAACCCGTTTTAAATGACTAATTCAGTGCAGTGCAAATAAATGTAATGTTTTATTTGCCCTTTTAAAATTCGCATTACATTCGCGTACTTTGTTGCGAATGCGAATGCGAGTATTTATTTTCCACACTGGCATTTAGCTGTGAAGGCCATTTATTATATTATTTTGTATTTATATAAAATGTAGGCCTTCCTTAAAAATATTTATTTAAATATTTATTTTGGTTTTCTATGTTTAATAAAAAAGATATGTTCATATTGTCCTATTGTATTAAGTATATAATTCATCTAGTACCCATAACACAAGCTCTGCTTAGCTTGGGGCTAGATGATGCTGTGTGGATTATTATTATTAATCCATCCTCTCTCGGCCGTAACCCGATGAAAGAACACGTCAATGAGCCTGGAGCCTATTATAGATTAGAGAATACATATATTTTGGTGTTTTGTAGTGTATTTCATAATGGTAAATTCTCTACATAATTGACCGAGCGAGCGAAGTGAGCGAAGCGTCTCTGCATCAACTACTAGCATAAGTATGGGTGCTGTCAGAATGTACGTAATCTTTGACAGGTCGTATTTTACGACCGATCTGGACGAAACTATTACTAACTACTAAACTTGGTGTACAGATTTTACAATTTTATAGATTTTTTTAGTCGTCGGGGTTTTTTGATGAAAGGCTTGTGTCCTCCAAAAAGGGCAAAAAGGGGGCTACCGAACATCTCCGCTTTAAGACATCTGATTTCGATGATTATTTTTTTAATTGAAAGGTTTTTTTTTAACTTTTATTTGTTCTCGTATAAAATGGTAAAGATCTACTGATGATTTATAATAATAATAATAATAATAATTTATTTCAGACTATAGAACAGTTACAGATCTTATTTTAACTTATTCTACGGTCCATAGTAATATATACCTTAAAACTAACATACATACAATATTAAAAACTAAAATTAAAGACGCGTTATTTGACGGCGAGACGTGACGCAATCAGGGTGTCAGCTGACGACGGTGCACGGCGTGCGGTGTCTCCTTGCAGGCGGCCAGTGAACCGTCGGAACTTAACACCTTTCGGCCAAAACTCTGCGCTTAAGTAGGTCGACAGATGCTCAGTTGGAACTCTGACCATAAATGAATTAAAGCTCACATTATGGCGATTTATGCCATGACGAGAAAAATAGCTCTGCAAAATGCAACTTATTGCATGCCCAAGAGCATTTACCGTACAGCGCCACCTATCACATCTTTGTAACACTTCGAGAGTAGGACGTAGGAACTAAGTAATAGCCCGGCCCGGCCAAATGTTTCGTCTTCGTATGTTTGCAGATTTATGCAGTTTTATTTCAAAGATTAAATTTTTTTTAGTAGACCACAAACTATTTTATTTCAGAATTCTTAATTTTACTATGGACTAGCCTTTTTATTTACTTATGCCGTAGTTCGATTTTTTGTCATAATTGGTTTTGTTTAGGAAGAAGCTTTAGCTATAGATTTTGTTATTGTTGCTCAACATTTTGTATTATTTTACAGACTACTCAGGCGTTTAAATGATATAATTTTTGGAATTAGACAAAAATAAAAAATAAAAATACATTAAAGAAATAAATTCAGTTAAATATTAATGAAGTATAATGGTATCTTTTCATATTATGTATAAATAAAGTAAATTAATGCATATAAATAAATTATATAATCAGATATAAATAAATATTGCTGGACAACTCACACAGCATTATGTAGCCCCAAGATAAGCAGGGCTTGTATTTTGGGTATAAGATAACTGATAAAAATTCAAAATTCAATAACTTTATTTCTATAGGCTTACAAAATAAGCACTTAGACAAGTCAAATTTTATACATAAACAGCTTAATAATAGTAAGTAGATATACGTAGGTATAAAAAAAACATCTATCTTTGTAATGTATTGTGTTATGTAGATAACACAATACATTACAAAGATAGATGTTTTTTGTTATATAGAAAACGACCAGAACACCCGGAACCATACCTGCAGATGTACGATCTGCAGGTATGGTGTAATGTTGCTGCGTCGCAGGCAGACCTTCGCCCGCCACGGCACAGAGGTCGTCTAAGTGCTCGCGAGGTTTACTGTTTATAGAATTCCTAGTATAGGTAGGGGACTAGCAAATATTTTTTTTTATTAAAATAATCAGATTTATTTAGTAGGTATTAAAACAGCCTTCTATTCATTCAACACTTTTTATAATTATAAACAAAATACCTAATTTAAAGTAGGTAAGGCACATTTAATGTGTGTTTAATTTTATACCACTAGTTTTCAAAACATATAACCATACCTATTTTAAATCATGGTTGTATGAGAAAAAGATTTGAAAAATAGTTGATAATTTTTCTGCAAGTAAAAATAACAAAAAAAATGTATTGGTAAAAGCAGAAACTAAAAAATCCATAAAAATTACATAAAACTGACTCATTTGGTAATTTCTTGACGTGCAGTTTACATACATACCTATCTATGTATATAATTAGAGATTGTTACATTTATTATTACAAGTTGATCAGGCTGCAAGATCAGTTCCTCTTGTGAAGCTGGACGTGTGTAGCCCATGTCAATTGAAGGCCCAGGGCAAAAGTTTTCTTCATTGCTCTGAAAATAAGTATGTAATTAATAAAATCAGGTTTTAAACAGAGGCTCTTATATCAATCTAAAAACTAGGTATTCTATTATCTATTCTAATAATCTAATAGATAGATCCATTCATCTATAATAGAGATGTAACGAATACTTGCATTCGCATTGGCGAACATTTGCAAGATTTTCAATACTCGCATTCGTATTCGCAAGAATGCACGCGAATGTATGAGACCAAATAGAACATTATATTTTTTAGAAACTGCACTGAATTATCTTTGTCATTTAAAACGGGATGTTTACTACGAATAAATAATAATAATTTATTCCTAAGTTTTCCAATATTTTGACACAGTTTCACGGATCAACCACTTTTGATGTCCTGTATTAACACAACCATATTTCAACTTTAAATAGGTAAGTACTTACATTTTACTTTTCTTTCCGTGCAGGGGCATCTTTCGTAGACACTAATTTATATACCTTAGTACTTGCCTCGTTTTAGTTTCCCAGTTTACAACGCAAAACGACTCGCTGCGCGCCGCACGCGCCCCTTTTCGCCCGCGGTAAACGAGTACTGTGGAGCATGTAACCATATTCGGCGGAAAATATCCATGTCGGTTGCGATTCGCTCATGAAAAAAAGTTCCAAAGCGTTTTATTACCTTTTTCGTCGGGCTAAATGCATCAGTGCAATTGTAACCAAATTTTAAAACCCTAATAACTTTTTTATATTCATTATTTATTTAGTTTTTTCGAAATGATATGATGTAAATGATAATGGAGATTCCAAAAATGCAATAAAAATAAAAAGTCACAGTGGCGACTGTAACCTTATTCGTAGGATACGACGATATATACCACTAGAGGTGTTGCATATACCCATTTCATTCACACAAGAGAGAGATAAAAATATGCTTGTAGCCTGAGAAGAAATGCGATAGAATGAAAGTTTCTCTGTCTCATCCAGTGTGCCAGTTTTTTCATTGTTTAGCTCTTATAAGAGCTAAACAAACATGCCGGGCACATCACATAGTATTTGTTTTTTTCGACCTAATGATACTTTCTGCTAATTAAATGTGTGAAAGTGACTCTGCGGGCATTCCTGCGTCTCTCAACGATATAAATCTGAAGCAACGATGGTGCGGTGCAGTGTTTTTGGATGTAAAAGTGACGGTGAACGAAAAGTGCCGAGTTTGTCATTCCAATCGTAAGTACAAGCTCGTTTGACTTCAAAAAAGGTTCAAAATTTATAGTTTCATAGATTTCCGTACAGACAAGACTCAAAAACTATGTTTTAAAATAATTCTAATAAATATAACCTAAAATTACGAAAATTTAGGGTTGCCTGCACTCGAAAATAAAATTCCCCAAATGTCGTGGCGCATTGAGACATGAATACCTACATCTACATACATTCTTAAAATATGTTTTTGTTTGTTACAGATTTCCCGAAAACAATGATTTACGTTTGCTTTGGATAGAAGCCACGGGTCGCAAAAACTGGGAACCCAAAAATATTTAGTAATTTGTTCAAACATTTACATGAAAATCGTGAACAAAAAAGAAACGCGAACGTATCTGTTCTCTTATGCTGTTCCAAGACTGGTAAGTAAAATAAATAAATACATAAAAAGAATCAGTGCTACGATGATGGGTGAAGGACTGTTTGAGATTTGGATAGAAAAAGTATACCTACTTTGTGTTTTAGTCTAACTAATCAAAATACTAAATCGAAAATATTTAAATGGTATTGGGATTTGGTGTTACTAATATGACTTACTATTACTATAGTACTATTTATAATTTTCATATTAATGCTTCAATATTTTATTTCAGGCATGCAAGATATATACTACGGAAAAGGTACGTGAGGAAAATCATGAAAACTTTGAGTTTGTAAGAGAAATACAACGCAGTATAAATAAAACCACCAGTGTAAATTAGTCAGTAGTTATGTACCGTTTAATTAGTGTATGTACAATTTTATTTATTTAGTGTATGGGTATTGATTAAGGCTCTTTGATAGAAATAAAGACTGATTGATTTGTGATCCTATGATTTGTGGAGAGTAATCATAATCATCACACACAATGGCCATTATTACATAATAAATAAAACAGAATATAAAATATTTGGATACATAGGCTAGGACGTAGGTAGGTAATATTGTGTTTAAGGTGTAAAAAATTTAATTTGGTTTTCTCTGCACATTTTATCTGAAGTATAATTTAAAAGTGCTTTTGAATTTCGTATAATGGTTGTCTTATCTTAGCAATACCTTATGTGTAAGATTTAATTACTTAAAAGAAATGTGATTTCCAAAGTGCAATTTTTATTGTAAGTCTGTGCTTGGTAAGTGTTTGAATTGATTATCTAGCAATAATATTATTTTCAAAATGACATTATTTTAGTATTTGAAATGATGTCTACTTACACGTTAGCTCGTATTATGTGGGGGGTGGTAATAAATTTAAACGAAACCTTACATTGATACCTGAACGTTGTTTTATTTCTATGCTCATTAAATTAAAAGTTTACCTACTCCCGCATACGTAGGTACCTAATTTAATGAATGATGTATGATAGTAAAATACCACCTACCAGACATGAAATTACGAACCTAAAGTCAGGGTAACAAAATTGTATGGCAACACCACTTCGTATTACTCTGTCCCTTTTTGCGGCCACGCATGCCACTCATCTAGGTAAATTCTCCATCTACGTTTTGTCCGATACATTTCTGAAAATAAAAGGTGGAAAAAGCGCAGGTGACATACGTATTTGTCAACGTCAACTGTCATTTTGACATTAGTTAATGAACCGTTCGTAACCATAGGATGAGAGCGACACAACTTACGGTTGTCTTACCCAAAAGCCTCGAACTTACCCAAGCGAAACAAACCCACAAACTATATAGGGATACTACGTATAACAAACCTATTCACGATCACTATAGGTCGGATATGTCTGGCCGAGGCTCGAAATCGAAATCAGATACGCACGAAATTCTAATATTTTCTGCGTTCTGGGAATTAAACTACCAGAAAAGAAGTTTTTTACAAATTTTAGATATATTTATGAACTCATGTTACAATAAAGTTTGAAACAATGGAGAAATAGTTAAATTATGTAGATTTTTAGTAAAAAATATTTACGAAAATTATATGTTTATAGTAATAGTTTTATAAATAATTGAATTAATTGCTCTAAAAGTACCTCTAACCCTTGAAATGTTTACTGCACACACGGGTGTTCACTAAGTTTGAAAGCCCCGCGTGCATAATGAACACACGGGTGTACACAAGACTTCGGTCTCATTCGTTGCTTCTATCCTTCAAAGCCGAATTATCTTAACGCCCATTGGCTGCATCAATGTCAAGCTTCATACATACGGAACGAAATACAGCCCAAAGAGAATCATTGAGACCGGAAATTCATACTGGCCGAGTGAAATTACCAAACATTATCACACGGCTCGGCAATACTACGCGCCGCCGCCGCCGCGCCGCACCGTGTCGCCTCACGATGTAGCCGACTCGTCGTGTCGCTACGCCATAATAATATGATAATAAGTATAGGAACATGTAGTTGTATGTATGTAGTACGAAATATCTAATAAGGCGTGGCGTATCTCTCACAAAAGATTGCCTCCATGTGGGCTAAATTAGCAGAAATTCACTAATCATTCTACCTTGATTTATTTAGGTAGAATGATTAGTGAATTTCTCGCACGTGAGGTACCTCGGCATTGAGATTGACAGGTCGTTGAGGATGCAGCCACAGGTTGACCGCGCGCTACAACAAGCGCGCGTCGCCCGAGCGCTCCTCCGACCTGTCCTGGGATCTCACCTGCCTCTGAGGACCAAAGTGCGGGTCTACAAGGCCTACGTACGGTCCCGTCTCACATACGCGGCGCCGGCCTGGTACGCTCTCACCTCCAAGACCAACAAAGACCGGGTCCAGGCGCTGCAGAACGTTTCGTTGGGGATCTGCACGGGTGCGGGCCGCTACGTCAGGAACGACGTTATCGCCCGCGACCTGCAGATCCCCACTATCGAAGATTTCATCGTGCAGTCGGCGCGGAGGATGTACGACCGCGCCGACAACGGCCACCACGACCACCTGCACCACATCGCGCCTCACCAGCCCCGGCCCACAGACGACGATCGCCCGTGGCGACCCCTCCCGCGGGACCTCTGTGAAGTTGGCTGCCAGACTTTGTCTTTTTGAAACTTCGATATTGCTAATCGTTTGAGAATCGTTTGAGAGAGATTGAGAGTTCATCAACATCGTTTGAGAGTTATTAATTTTTATGTTAAAACCATTTTAAATTTTTGTGAGAACTTGGCCGTCATTCCGGCAAAAATGTACTTGGACGTTTAATTTTTGTTTCATTTGTTTGAGAATCGTTTGAGAGAGATTGAGAGTTCATCAACATCGTTTGAGAGTTATTAATTTAATTATTACAATAAATAATCATTTCTGAAACAGAAATTTTGATTTTCCCCGCCAATTAATGCACTTCCGGTCTGCGGCGCAGGCGCAGTGGATGAAGGCAGTGCTGCCAGATCAAAAAACCTATAAGACAGTTTACACTTGCAGTGTATGGCACTGCTTTCGAAATCAGGCTTTTTGACTTTTAAATAAATCAAGGTAGAAGGATTAGTGTATTTCCGCTAAGTTAGCCCACATGGAGGCAATCTTTTGTGAGAGATACGCCACGCCATATTAGATATTTCGTACTACGTACATACAACTACATGTTCCTTTACTTATTATCATATTATTATGGCGTAGCGACACGACGAGTCGGCTACATCGTGAGGCGACACGGCGCGGCGCGGCGGTGGCGGCGGCGCGTAGTATTGCCGAGCCTTGTGATAATGTTTGGTCACAGATTACCCCCCATTTATTGGGGGATTGGGGGTAATCTGTGTGTTCGGTAATTTCACTCGGCCAGTATGAATTTCCGGTCTCAATGATTCTCTTTGGGCTGTATTGAATGAAGCTTGACATTGGTGCAACCAATGGACGTTAAGATAATTCGGCTTTGAAGGATAGAAGCAACGAATGAGACCGATGTCTTGTGTACACCCGTGTGTTCACTAAGTACGCGGGGCTTTCAAACTTAGTGAACACCCGTGTGTGCAGTAAACATTTCAAGGGTTAGAGGTACTTTTGGAGCAATTAATTCTAAAAATTAAAATAAATTAATTAATAAAACTATTATGTACTATAAACATATAATTTTTTTACTAAAAATCAACATAATTTAACTATTTCTCCATTGTTTCAAACTTTATTGTAACATGAGTTCATAGAAATATATCTAAAATTTGTGGGAAACTGCTTTTCTGGTAGTTTAATTCCCAGAACGCAGAAAATATTAGAATTTCGTGCGTACGTATCTGATTTCGATTTCGAGCCTCGGCCAGACATATCCAACCTATCGTGATCGTGAATAGGTTTGTTTGGTATATACTCTAAGTTTGTTTCGCTTGTGTCTTCTTAACTTCCTGGAGGTAACTTCCTAAGTTAGATTTTTTCGAAAGGGCAAGAGCGTGTAAGGGATTGGAAATTTGTTTAGTAATAACTATCATAAATTTTAAGTGTAGATAATTTTGTGGTAAACTATAAAGTATTCAAATAATATATTCATTAACTACTAAAAAGTAAAAAACTTGATTTCCTACTTGTTCGCTACTCAAATTCAAATAATAAGACAAATAAGTTTTAATAATGAATATGCAAAAGTTTATTAATAATATTCGGTGTAGTAAGTATTTAGATTGATATTTTTATATTTTACAATATTTGTCATGGATATTATATGATTATTTAAACATATTTCAAAGTATTAACTTGTGAAATGGTATTATGACTAGACTAGCTGGCGTAGATGGTGGTATATACTCTAAGCTAGCTGGACTATCATTTTTCTTCTTTTTTCTAACTATCTCGCTTTACGATGTTTGGCGAACTTTAACGACGGCTGACACGATTGGTTTCAATGAATGTCAATGTCTTTCTATGACGTCTTTTCCCACTCATTCTTTCATTCACACTTTTACTCACTCTTCTTCACTGCGCCTGCGCCGCAGACCGGAAGTGCACTAATTGGCGGGGAAAATCAAAAATGCTGTTTCAGAAATGATTATTTATTGTAATAATTAAATTAATAACTCTCAAACGATGTTGATGAACTCTCAATCTCTCTCAAACGATTCTCAAACAAATGAAACAAAAATTAAACGTCCAAGTACATTTTTGCCGGAATGACGGCCAAGTTCACACAAAAATTTTAAATGGTTTTTACATAAAAATTAATAACTCTCAAACGATGTTGATGAACTCTCAATCTCTCTCAAACGATTCTCAAACGATTAGCAATATCGAAGTTTCAAAAAGACAAAGTTTGGCTTTCAGAAATGATTATTTATTGTAAAACTTAAATTAATAACTCTCAAACGATGTTGATGAACTCTCAAACGATTCTCAAACAAATGAAACAAAATTAAACGTCCAAGTACATTTTTGCCGGAATGACGGCCAAGTTCACACAAAAATTTAAAATGGTTTTAACATAAAAATTAATAACTCTCAAACGATGTTGATGAACTCGCAATCTCTCTCAAACAATTCTCAAACGATTAGCAATATCGAAGTTTCAAA
Organism: Eupithecia exiguata; assembly: GCA_947086465.1. NCBI lineage: Eukaryota > Metazoa > Arthropoda > Insecta > Lepidoptera > Geometridae > Eupithecia > Eupithecia exiguata. The sequence goes on from OX352253.1 coordinate 6,353,578, forward strand.
AAGACAAAGTCTGGCGGCCAACTTCACAGAGGTGAACATTCGGCCTTCTGGACATTCAAATCTAGTTTGGCTGTAGGAAACATAATTTTTCTCTGGCTTTAGGCTCAATAGCTAAATGTGCTTGTTCGATTCAATATGTTTCCTCAGACAGTAATACACGATCATATCGCACTTATATGCACATGTAGGTACATGACATGTACCTACCTACTTAATAAAATTAACTATATAATCTAATATTCTCTCTGTATCTGTTCAAAGCATATATTCGGTATATTTTTTATAACTAGGACAGATCTACTCTAACTACAATGTAGTTAAATTATACTATAAATTACATTTGCACGTCTAACAAGTCAAATATAGTGATACTCTATTTTAAAACCACCATTGTTAACCTATATTTAAGCAAATAAATACTATCAATCATTCATTCATACAATATTTGCAGTAGGCTCTTGTCGTATCATGTTTCACGGGCAACAACCACTCCTTATTTTTATGAATGACAGCTGTCAGTTCTTATTATAGTGTTTGACCCACATTTTCATCGATGTCGATGAAAATTCGTGAGTCAAAAATTAAAGGGGTTTGAAGACTGACCCTAACATCAGTTAACCAGTTTATTTTTTTTAAATCGCGGTGCTCAATGATCTTTCTTGTTTCGTTCTTTTTAATCCTAACTAGAAACGATCTTCACCCAGTACCTAGATGAAAAGAATTTTACAGAGAAGGTTAGCGATACATTAGTTAATACCATGGAGTACAAGAAGTAGAGGGAAGTGCTATGCACTTTGTGCTAGTTCAGAAACACTGTCGCCAAACCCACACATACAATACTTACGTAGTATTTTCACTACAAAGAAATCTTTGTTGTCATTAGGTATTAATCTCCCCTAAAACTCCCATAAAGGGCGGTATCCTGAATGAATGAAAAACATTCATTCATTCATTCAGGATCATCCCTTGGATCAAGATCGTCACAATGTGTTAATTTAAATAAAAACCAAATTACAAAATAGGTAAGTATTTATATATTGTGAAATTCATTTATTATTTTACTAGCTGTTCTCCGCGGTTTCACCCGTGTTAAATTCGAATTACACATTTCTAGGGGGTTCCGTAAATCTCCCATGGGAATTAGATACCAGAACAGAAAGTAGTCTATGTTACTCTCCATCCTTTCAACTAACTCTATGCCAAAAATCAAGTCTATTGGTTGCTTATTTAAATAAATAAAAATAAAAAATGCTGAACAATTCACACAGCACTATCTAGCCCCAAGCTAAGCAGAGCTTGTGTTATGGGTACTGGATAACTGTTATACATAGTATATATACACAATACATGGTTTTTTTAACTATAGGTACATAGAAAACGACCAGAACACCCTGAACAAATGTCTGCAGATCGTACACACATTTCTCTCGAGGCGGGAATCGAAACTGTAACCTCCTGCGTCGCAGGCAGACCTTCGCCCACCGCGCCACAGAGGTCGTCTACTATACTACTATTATGTTCTGTCGCCTCTCCGTTACGTTAGAACGGCTGAACGGATCTGGATGAAATTTGGCACAGAGATAGATCTGTGCCAAATTTCTGTGTCTGGAATAGAACATAGGCTACTTTTTATCCCGGAATTCCCACGGGAACGGGAACTTCGCGGGTGAAACCGCAAGGCGCTGCTAGTAAACAATACTTTGCTCTTCACTGTTCAGTTCAAAATATCGCTCATTTGTGAGCAGTGCTGCTCTCTAACGTGGAGTAGCACCACTGCATAGCATGAATCACTCACTAACTAGATGCTTGGTTGCAAAGTACTGCTACACAACGCTAGATGTCACTAGCAGATTTAATAAGGATTGACAATAGATGGCGTGCCATGCCACGAGCACACTTCCCTTAGAAACAGACGGCTAATTACCACTTCACTTTTATTGACCACTATTAATTTTATTATAGCTCCGATACTAAAAACGTGATGAGTCATATTTTATAGTGATTGCCATAAGATGAGCTTCGGCGAGCTAAGTATATTGCACACGCACAGATTTGCTCCGAGATGTCATTTTATATGGCAATATTATGAAAACACGAAAAATCTATGGTCAGAAATGGGTCATATGAATAAGAATCATTTATTTGCCTAAAACATGGGTATTATCATGGTATGAGCAAGCAAAACACGAAAGTCTAGCTAAATGAGGTATTGTATTGTATACTAGGTAGGTACCTACTAGGTACACTATGTTTATCATATCAAATGTTAACACTGAGTGGATTGCTAATAAGGTACATACCTACTTATGTATTGAGGTTGAAACGTCATTATGTGCAACTTGTTTCAGATTACTTTCGGCGTTTATTTTAGTTAATGGGGTTACGTTAAAACCTTTTTTCTCCGTTACCTTTATCGAAAAAGCTTCGAAAAAAATACATAATAATCTATGGGATACACGGCAATCTCAGAGCAATAACTAAATTATTGCTCTGAGACGGCAATCCCCTTTGTTTCATAAATGGAAAAAACTATTTTTAATTATCTAAGTACTTACACTAATATTCTAAAGAGATTAGCATTTTTGTATTTTACCTAACGTAACGAATAAACTTAAAAACTACTGGGGGGATTTCAAAAATTCTTTCACCATTAGAAAGCTAAGGTACTTTTCCGGGAGTGACATAGGCTATGTTTCATCCCGGAATTCCCACGGGAACGGGAACTACGCGAGTGAAACCGCGAGGCGCAGCTAGTCAGAAATGTTTTTGCAAAGTACCATCTGTTTTCTTAGCAAATAACGTTTTTCTCTTAAACTATCAACTGAACATAGTACAATTACGTTTGTTTTCGCAAAATTAAAACAATTTACCAAACTACTACTCCGCTAAGTGATGTGATTTGCTCCGTAACAAATAGTCATAAGTTATTGCTAAGTAAGGTCTAATCTGGCTAAAAGCTTGAGAGGGTAGCCGTTACGGAGAATGGCTTGGCTAGTGAAGGGACGTGGGAAAGTGCCGGAAAGAGTTTGGCCGGAAAACCACTAGCGGCGTAAGAGGGGGGGTGGCACCCCTCAGGGCGCGCAGATGGCACTTCAACTCCGAATTCGAAGGGGTGATACCGAAAACGCACTCGCTTCGCTCGCCGTTGTTTTTATCATGATTGTAGAATAAATACTTGAATACTTTAAAGTCTGGTGAAGAAAGGTGGCCTGGCAGAGATCACTCAAAGCGATAAGGCATTGTACGTACATACAACTTAATCTGTATTAGTCTGTCTCTGCCCTGTGTAACTATTTTATTTGGTGTGCAATAATGAGTAATTGTATTGTATTGTACCCTAGTTTGCTGTAATTTATTTTATTTCAAATCGCCAAAAAAAATATTTAACTCATAAATTTTCATAGCTTACTTGTCTTGCTAAGCATGCAATCTTCGCAGCCGCCGCAATTTCTCCAAACGTTTCAGGACTTGCTGTTATTTATTTTTTCATACTATTCTTAATTTGATTATGACCGCCCGGAAAAGTGAAAAAAATCGGTGGCTTGCTCCGCTCGCCGTTACGTATTTTGGTTTTCCGAACTTTTTAGCTGATCGCCGGTTTTACTCTAGCTTTGTTATAGATCGCAAGTTCTTTCGCACAATACTTGTATTTTTGTTAACCTCTCCAAAATAACCTACTGTGGCTCGCTCCGCTACCCGATATTGATATTCATATCTGGTTATTTATTAGGTGACCTATGTATGACAAACTTAGTTACTTTTCACCGAACATCCGAAAATCCAAAAAATATCAAAAAATGTCGCGGCTCGCTCCGCTAGCTGTTACATATAATTCCTATTGTAAGAAGTTGAGGGTTCGGATAGTCAAACAATACCCAAGGTGGTTCAGTATTTTTGTTTCCCGTTTTTTTAGGGTGGGGGTGCATGGTACAAAATCGCCCCGGGTGCCAACCCACGCTACGCCGCCACTGCGAAAAACATATCATTATTTATTTCATTTCTTTCTTCATAGAACATTATTTGTAAGAACGGTGCTACCCCAACTCACTTGCGCCGCCGCCACATGTTTTAACTTTAAATTAAAAGATTATTATTTAACTGACTCAACTACCTATTCCAAAATTGAGTAGTTTCGGCAGAGATGCGAATTTGCGCTGCCTTAAATAATACTTATGATTTAGATGAAAATAAATGATTATTGAGAAGATTGTCTCCAAGACAGACAATCTTATTTGTGAATAAAGAGACATTTCTGTTATATCAGAATCAGAATCAGAAATATGTTTATTATTAACTGTTGTACTAAAAATATATATAGGTATCTATAATTTTGTACTAAACCAACTTAGGACGAATCCTTTAAAAAAACCGGCTGGTAGATAGATAGTGGCGGCAGGTAGGCTGTGTAATAAATGTTGTAATAATTCAAATTTTTCTAAGAGTTTTCGTTATGATCATTGGATGCAAGTACTGTCAAAAAATCTGTGATATTTCTACCTAGCTTATGAAAAATCACGAAATTTGAGTCATATTTTACCGGACATTTAAATTGAAATACGTTGATTGTTGCAAGCCCTAGAAATGGCTGTAAATCTAAAGCGCCATCTATAAGTCGCACCGGCATGTTGTATTCATGAGTTCCTAGATGGCGTTAGTGGTGATTTAATTCGATGATTCCTTATTTACGGCGAAATTCCTTTCTTTTGCATTAATGCATTCCCTATCCGTTGTCTGTTGTTTTTTATGTTCGTAATTCAGCAAATTGGCTTCAGTTGGAAAATGTTTTAGAATAGAGAATACTCTACCAACAAGGCAGGTTACTCTAGACTTTTCTTGTTATCATTATCTCGTCAAATCGAAAGATCGACTTAAAGTTCCCTTCAAAATGTAATTTATGATTACATTTTTTTTTCGATAGATGGTGAAAATGCTTAATGTATGACCCTGGATGATATGATAACACATTCGTTTCCTAGCTTCAGAAGTGCAACCCGCAAAAGGACGCTCATCTGCGGTGATGCTACTTACGTGGTGCTAAGCACGGCGGTGTGCCCCTTGGGCACTGATAGTGTTAAGCCGTTGCTGAGCCCTACAATTGCATTTAAAATTTAATTTTTCTAGTTGCGCGCGTATTTTGACGAAAACGCTGGACGCAGTAGACGCCATATTGCTCCGTGGGTCATGACGTCAGTTGGTTGTGTGGTCTGAACAAATACGTTGATGTTGCTGATGTCAGTTGATACTTTTTAGTTTGCCTGCACAGCGATATGAGATAACAACATTGCGCCAACTATGATGTTTAAAAACAGATTAAATAAACTTTGAATTTAATTTTAAAAATTATTTTGTTACTATACGAACTAAAACTAACATTTTCCGACAGCATTTTACCTAAGCTATCACAATAATATATTTTTAGATATTTTTCTCATAAAGAGTAAAATACCGAATTATCTTCTTACTTTTCTATCAATTCATTACAATTACAAGCCGATGTCATTTCCAACAAAGGCTTGGATCGGGTGCCCATTGTACAATTTACACAGCAGCGCGAGTCAGTGGCGCGAGTAAATTGTTGGTAGAGTGGCACAATGCGGTGTCCGCCCTCACGCCGCGCCGTGACATCGACGGGGGCGCGCGAGACTAGTGTGGATAAGACAGATGGAGTACAAGGAAAATTATCTTTAGGAAATGCCTATGTTTATATTGATTTCGTCGTGGGCGAAATCCATATATTCATACTATTATTATAAATAACCCTGTCAGAAAGTAACCCTGTCTGTCTATCTGTCTGTCTGTTACCTTTTCAATGGATGTCAATGAAATTAGGCAGTAAACGATATCCCGGGAAGGACATGGCTACTTGATAAGCGCTTGCAAAGCAGCCCCGCGGGCAGCAGTCTGAGAAATTTGAAAGTAGCCCTGTCTTTGTGTCACGCCTAAACGGCTGAATGAATCTCTATGAAATTCGGCAGGAAGGTAGATGGTATCTCGGGGACATAGGCTTCTTTTTTTCCGGAAAAGAGTGTGCAATCCGCGGGCAGAATGCGGAAGATAAAGAGATACCTTACGTCGATGGAGATAGAATAACTACTGAGACGCACCTGAATGAAAGACTGAACTAGACGGAAATAAGGGGAGGAAAACCGAGTTGTACCTAGTAAGAACTCAGTAGGTTTGAGAGAGAGAGAGTCCCTGCTATACAAAAAACTCCTCTACCTTCTTTCACATCGTGTGAGACTCACAATTATAATGACAATTATATTTAACTGCCGTATACTCTTGACATATTACCTAAGCCATCTCTTGACCAGTGATCGCGCTTTAACGCGGTCGAATTGTCAGAAAAAAAAACTTAGGTGCCTGCCGTCTACGCGATAAATGCTCTACGGATTTCGAGCTTATAAAAACTTTTTCGATACAATAGTCATATCCACATTACACCAGACGCACCGCAAACTGGCAATCAGCGAGCGATCGCGACACCCCCCCGCCCCGCGTTCTTGATTCCAAACTCAATTTGCACCAATCAACGGCGCCGTCTTCCCGCCTTCCTACTCGGACGTGACTACAAAGGAATTTAAAAATGGAACTGTTTTGTTTTTTTCTGAATTTCGTATGGTAGACTTTGGTTTAACGGAATGTTTGAATTTGAAAATGGACTGAGTTCGGAAATGGCGATTTTGTTTACGTTTATACGTTTTTTCATTTGATTCTTTCTTTCTATTTATTTTGATTGAGATCTTTTGATTTATCAGGATTTCACATTTTTTAACCTTGTTTTTGTAAGGTCGACGACAGTAAGTATCGTGTCAATCTTCGAAAAGCGTTCTAGTAGTACGTAATTAACGAATTGTTAGGAATATAGACAGGGCGCTATGGCGCTCATTAGGGGAGGCCTATGTCCAGCAGTGGACTGATATAGGCTGATGATGATGATGATAAGGTATGTAGAGAGTACGCATGTATAAACATTAATATTAAAGATAAGTTGCGGGACCTAACGGGTATTTTTGGTTCAAGATTTTGCATTAATAGACTCAGATTATGTTCTTCTACGGAAAATGCCTTCTACTCTCCTATAGCACCTAGTACCATGGACCAACTGTTTAATTTATCTATCTTGTACCTACCTATGTGTATAGAGCAACTCAACTCTGAATTGTTACTTTTTTTTGCTATCCAAGGAAAAATCAATAAGCAACAAACTCTTTACTTCAAAACTTAATGGTAGAATGCATTAACTTCCTTAGCAAAAAAGAAGTAAAACGTCAGCGAATGACAACGAAAAGCGCGGCAACATGGCCGCAGGGTTTCGTTACAAAACCAAATATCAAATATTGATATTCCCTCGATCTGTATTCTGTTTGAGGCGGAGATACTATTTGCAGAGTTTCCAACTGTTTGTAGGAAATTGTCGATTCACTCAATTCCTAGAAATGTATCTATTTGATTTTTATTTTTTGCGATTGGCTGTTTTTTCCGGCGGGTGCATAGCATTCGTATCTACTCTTCAAAATTAGCCACGAAACTACGTAAATTAAAAAACATATTTTCTGTCCTTTTGACGTTGGGAAAAATACATTAAAATAAATAAACAATGACAATAAAATTATAATGACTGAATATATGTACCTATAGTGTAACTAACATAACAAATCGTCATTGATTTTATTAAAATTAAAACCCCAATAAATTCCAGAAAAAATAACATTTTTATTCGCTTCCATTGAATACACAAAAGAATCGATAGCTTCATAACAGCACAACACTAGCATCGACAACATCAATATAATGTTATCGACAGTCCTACCACGATTTCAAAGGTATCGGTCTGTCATTCTGTCTGTCTGTCTGTTACCTATTTAGGTCTCATAGGCTGACAGGATCTAAATATTTTTAAACTTACGCGATCTGAACACATATTTGTAAATACTATTTAACGGGTATTTATCGTGTTTATCTACCTTATTTTCCCGACGTTTCGACAGGTTTACATACTGTCGTGGTCACGGGATCTAATTGATACTTAGCAAGGAGGTCATTTGCCAGGTGACCGTGTGAAATTGAACAAAACTTACAATTTTGAAATAAGGACATTCGCTTTTTAGTAGCGAAGCAGACTCTGATCAGAGTCTGCCCGGACTCGGACCAAGTAGACTCGGTTATAGATATCCGAGTCAGACACAGTTCGCATTGTGGCAAACTAATCCGAGCGCACTCGGAAGACGGCATCCGATAAAAGTTGACTCTACGTACCTACTTTCTTGTACTTACTTGTCTAAGTGCTTATTTTGAAATGCCATTACCATCTACAATAAGTTGCCCAATAGTTTTAAAGATTTGCCTTTTAACCTGTTTAAAGGTAAATTAAGAGACTGGCTATTGGAAAATTGTTTCTATAGTGTAAAAGATTTTTGGATTTCCTGTAAGAGAAGCATTAGCCTCTAATATGATAGCCCTGCTATCTCCCACTGTATCTCTATTTGAGACAAAAGAATCGATACGCCCACATTCATTTCAGTACAACACTAGCATCGACAATATCGATATAATGCCTCGTTACCGACAAGTCTCGCTCCGCTAAAGTTGTTTAAACAAAAGATATCAATCACTAGAGGTCCCGCCCATGCTGGTATTTATAGTCGAACCTTGCGCACCACAAAAGTTTTTAAACTTACACTACCTACCTACTTAACTTAAGACGTGGAAGAGCGAATCACAATACTTCACATCACAATATATCTCAAGTAGGTATCTAAACTAATATCAGAAACTCGAAAGTAATTCTATCTGTCTGTCTGTTACCTTTTCACGTCTAAACGGCTGAACGGATCTTAATGCAATTTGGCAGGAAGGTAAATGGTACCCCGGGGACAGACATAGGCTACTTGAAAAACACGTGCGAAGCCGCGGGCAGAAGCTAGTTTCCTATAAAACTGAAATCCTATCATATTTCCTAATCATATATGAATAACATAACTATGTTTTAGTAGGTATTATATAAAACATTTAATTTATTTTATTATTACCCATAAAAGTCTAGTTGATTTTACTCGTAAGTCAAGGTACTATTTTTAGCCTAACAGAGATGAAGAGAGAGCACTAAACCCACAACAGACGGAGCTATAATATATAATATAGTAAGCTATATATTGCGGTATAGCAAGCTGCCACAGACAGGTGGCTATGCAATGCACTCATTAGCTCTGCGGCCGTCATGTCTAACTATACCAAAATATATCGTGCTATATCTGTCGATACATTTTGGTGACGTAATAAAAATATACGTTATAGCTGCTTTTGTGGTCACTCGCTGATTACTTTAGATAGTATACCGTAATATACCTTGCTATGATTTACATTAATATACATATATTATAGCTCCGTCTGTTGGGCCTAATAATACTAATTGAGACACTTTTAAAAAATGGCCGTAATACCCTATTGTATAGATATGTCGAGCTCAGAGGGACCTTTGTCATCGTTTACAATAGTTAGCATCAAATACATAAATTTCACGTCACAATAACGTAACATTTGTACTTACCTAAATAAAGAATAGGCTAGTTTTCTAAAAAAAATCTAAATGACGGACTAATTCGATTTTTTTTAGGAAAATTGGCCTATTGTTAATTCTTTGGGACAACCTTTCTTCCAATGATGTTGCCCAAAAGTCTACACTTAGGTATTTACTTTTGCTTGTGTCCTACCTTTTGTTGTCTTTCTCTATAGAAAGAACACGCTGTAAAAGTTTTAAAAAAATAGCACTAGCTTTATATCAATGAGTTTTTTTGGCAAATACCCATGTCTCATCAAAAACACAGTGCGCTCAAATCCTGTAAACATATTTTCAAACTCCGTCCTATAAATACCACAGCATCAGAAGTCGCAACGAAAGAGATGCCCTACCGCCGTCTCGCTCTAGCAGACGGGCGCGGAATATGGAATGAGTATTTTCCACAACAATCTATGACTTGAGAAGTAGGGTCGCCATGGAGGCGGGAAATGTCGGATAAAATTTTAATAAACTAATTTGACTGCAATAAAAATAATGCATTTTATTTCGACCGTTAACTACGCTGGCCGTAGCACCATTCCACTGCTACGTCGTTGAATAGGGATAGCTACGTCGTAGCACAGTGCTACGTCGTAGCACAGTGCTACGTCGTAGCACAGTGCTACGTCGTAGCAAATAGTTACATTCTGCTACGCAGTGTATGGCACAATAATTTCTAAGAAACTGAGTTTACTTTTATCTAAGAATTCACTTCTAAAGGTTACTTCCAATAGGATTCTAGAGTACTACTGGCTACTGCTCTACTGGCTTCAGCCCGTGGCTTCTCACGCGTATTTTGGTGGAATAATATTAATTTACTTTGTATAAATAAATATTATTCCTTCTTGAGCGACATAAAAGCACAATTTGAGCTTAATCCATCCAGTGATTTGCAGAGGTGAAACTTCTTCATGTTAGAACTAAATTAGTGCAAATTTTGAGCCTTAACCCTTCAGCAGTTTTGGCGTGAACAAACATCCATGCATACATTCGCACCATAAAGTGTGATTATTACTTGCATACTACAATATACTATGTATAAGTACATGTTATACACGTATACTTATTACAACTACAGTAGAAGCTCCTTATTCGCGTTTTCACTACCTATTCGTTGGTCAAAAAATTGCGGCAAAATATTTATTCCAGTCCAGTCGGTAAAGAAGATAGATAATGGTGTCCTTTATTAACGCGTGGGTATCCTTTAAAGCCTCCACACACAGAAGCCGTGGCCGGGCAAGAGGCGAAGGTGTGCCGAACCAGGCGTGGCGTTCGCGATGCGGATATCTTCACATTGCAGGCGTGCGAGAGCGGTTGCGTTGCGGAGGCGTTTTGGAGCCAACAACTTGTAACTCCGCTAGTAGCACGCCTCCGCACCGCGACACGCCGCGTGCGCTCTGTGTGAAGTACCATAGACTAGCTGAAATACAACGCCTCCGCGACACCACAGCTCCGCGCCGCCGACTGTTTGTGTCGCCGAGCCGGCCCGCCACGGCCGTGCACCGCTTAGCCACCGCACCGCCTTCGGTGTATGTGTGATCTTTCATATAAATTCGTAGGATACAACTCACACGCCTTCGTCTCCGGCCCCGGCTTGTGTGTGTGGCGGTTTTGAAGTATGTACTACTGGCACGTGCCTGCGTGTGGTTACATTATTCGCGGCATATTTACGTCCCATATACATGTACCCCGCGAATAAGGAGCTTTTACTGTATTATAAGTGCGATAGTTTGGATGTTAGTTACCTTTAAGCCTAAACCGCTGAGCGGATCGGACAAAATTTTTATATACACGTAGTTCTAGACTGAATTTAAATATAGGCTTTTTATCCTGGAAAAAGGTGTGCAAAACGCGGCGAGAGCTTGTGCGGTATAAAGTATTTTAGTAGGTATTGTCCCAGATTTTCCTCCAGCACGGCTACCCTACCCGCTCCCTAATTTACTGCCATTCCGATACGTTACCAACGTGTTTAGGGAAACGAGAGGTCCGCAGTAATGTTTTACCCGATTGCGTAATGCAAGGAGGTTTATGTTGTGTATTCTGTAACTTTTGGCTTTATTTAAGTAACGAAATATAGCTATGATGAAGCTATGATAAATTAGAGACCATTGTACGAAGGACGCGGTTTTAATGCCTAAAAAAAACTCACGTGAGTTTTTAGTTAGTTTTTAGCCTAAACTAAATAGAATAAAACTATTACCGAGGCATTAAAAAAAGCTTATAATAGGTATCACAAACTGTGCAATGGATTTTTAAAATTTCGTTTGTTAAACGGAGTAATAGGAGAGTAAAGTAGGTGGCATGGCGGCGGCTCTAGTTTGGGTCGGGTATGCGCCTTAAGTGGCGGATGACGGAATGACGTCACGCGGAACTTTAACTGGCTATATCTTCATAATTTTTTATTTAATTGACAAAAGAAAAAATATGTGCCCAATATCTTTTGACATTCTATTCGATGGAATAATTCGATTTTTAAGGAAACTTGTTTATATAGGTGCTTATGTAAAAAAACAATGAGTTTTCTTGCCCTCTTAATATTTATAAAAGGTTTTGTAAATAAAAAACATTTTTAACTTTATCCATCTATGTTTTATTTACTAAGTTTTACATTAAACAATTATTTTTACATTTATATCAATATAAACTTACGTAGGTACTTAATTATTAACCAAATAGCCTAGATTTTAAATGCCTATTAGTATACGATACGATAATAATCCAAAGTATGTAAAATAATAAAGAAAAGATAAACTTTATTCGTTTGAAAATTCATTAATTCAAAAAAAATACTGTTTCCATCTAAAATTTGCAAAAAAAAACAGCTTTTAATAAAAAAAAGGTTGGTAGGTTATTTTACCTTTTGACACAATAACACAGTAAGTAAATATTAAATAAATTATTAAACATTATTAACAAAGAAAATTACAATCAAATAATAGGATTAAATTAAAACTAGTATTAACAATTGAAACAATTGAGCTAACTGCAGACTGTTGCAAACAATCTACAAGTAGCTCAACTGATCCATATCAATACCAGTCGGGAGCGTGCCCAAGACGCTAGCTGCACTGCCCCGCTGTATAGCAATACTGATGCGCTGCGCCAGATTAAACATAGGTATATAACAGAAATGCAAATAATACTGATAGGAAAGATGTTTCTGATGTCATAAAATAGTTTACCTAATTATGGCCTACAAATACTTAATATTACATACACTAATTATTATTTTTTATTCTTACAGATATATTATTTAATTATACAGGGTATGTATAACAGGAACATTTTATAATATTAATTTATTAATTTTATTTACAAAATAATAAAACTGTTGGAAAGAGGTTTAATCAATTTACAGTAAGTACAGTCAGCGAAAAATTCATCACAAAAATAGGGTTCTACTGGGTTCTGGATATTTTTAAACTAACGCGATCTGCACACATAATTATTTTTAATTATTAGTACTATTTAACGGGATGACTGAGTCTTCCCGTGATCACGATTGTGGGTAAACCTGTTGAAACGTCGGGAAAATAGGTATATACATTACATGAACATAAAACATTAAAATTATTTATTGAACACAATAGGCTATTTGACTACATTAAAAATAAGTTCCAAATTGTTTTCATCCTAGTCAGTGACAACGTAACAAAGCGTAATCAGGTGATTTTTATTAGAAAGATGCCTATTTTAGACAAAAAAACGAGATTAAAATTACACATTTTTTGATATATGATCACGTGACCGAAAACGCTCTGCGTTTGGTTGGTTCGCTGGTGACGTCACACTTTTACAGATTACAGTGTCAATGAGTTCTTCTTGTTAGGTGTGTTGTGGCGTGTGACGTCATTCCTTCGAGCACGGGAGCCATGACAGAGATTATCGTTTTGACGCGCCATTTTTTTTATTCAAACTTTAAAATTAGTTTTTTTTATCTATTACGACTGCCCTTGAAGAAATATTAATTACATGTTGCATTATTTTTATCAGACAATACGTTAGAATTATTTCCCAGTAGTAGTCAAGTAGCCTATTACAGAGTTTCAGTCAAAATAAACGCGATAAATACTCATGAAACTATATTTATAACAGGATGTTTACCATGATTAGATTTTTGAGTTTTCCAATGTTTCGGCACAGCTTCATGCACCATGATCACGGAAGAACTGAACGGTAAATATCCCGTTATAAATTATTTCTACGATAAATGTTCGTTAGATAGTACGTATAATTAATAATGTTACGAGAAATAACAAAGGTCACCTTTGCGGGTACATAAGTACCTTTAAGTATCTACTTAAAAAACACAAGTAGATGCTGTATAATAAAACACTGTTTTTACCGGATTGATCGCGTATATTTTATATTTGTTTATAACCTGACGTTTCGGAGGCTTTTCAGCTTCCATGGTCACAGGCAGACTGAGGTAACATTTGTCTCTACAAGTAATTTGAATTTTACATATCTACCGTCAATTATACAAATTTAATTATAACGTTCCGTATGTACGCAGTAATCACTAACAGTGTCTTGATGGGTTGTAGCTATGGATTGCTGGGTGTGGGACCTGACTCGATGTAGGACTGGATCCCAAGCGGCAGGTACTAGGTTATGAGTTCTCGCGAAAATAACCTTAGAATATACTAGATGCTGTATTTTCTAACTAGGCACTTAGTATATTTATTTAGTTAACTAAATAAAATTAGATACAACTAAAAACCAGTGGAATTTTACTACATTTTATACAGTTTTACTAAAGAAAAATTAAGAATGACAACATTTTAAAAACACTAACTTAAGTTTTTTTTTATATTAGTTAATATAATTTGGTCTTAAATTATTTGGCATTTTTATTGTTAATAAGTGACCGTGACTAGAGTCGATCTAAAAGTAATGACGTAGAAAAACATTTAGTTACTATTTACATTATGTACTAACGAAAAAACTAATCATAAATTGTTTAGTTAAACAAAATATAACTCATTTTGTTATATAACATAATAAACAGGTTATTTCAATAATTGATCAAAAAAGCTCTAACTACTAAACCGAACAAAAATGCAATCAATTCGATGCAAATTGAACAAACCGCGTTATTTAACAATAATCTTATTCATAACTTTTATTAATACGTACTAACTTCTAATCATTCACATTTAAGAGGTTAAAATCTGACTGCATTCCATATTTTACAACAAACTCCATTCTTAAACAAAAAAACAAAAAAAAACGTAGTTATAAAAAACAAAAAGCAATTCACTCTCATACGACATAAGGCCTAAACATATCCATAGACCGTCCGCCATTTTCCAACATCCTTCTATTTTCCAAATTTGAATTAAAATTCGCCGCCGCAACCGCCCTCTCCCTTTCTAACGCGATGATTCTCTCTCTGTCTAACAATGGCGGTTTGACAGCTGTCACTTCCGGTAACGCTGGTTTGTCCTCGACAGTTTCTTTCTTCTTTTCCTCGAGCGGTTCTTTTTTTGAATCGTGTTGGGCTTTTTTCGAACGTTTCCATTTCATTCTTCTGTTTTGGAACCATATTTTTACCTGTGGACAAAGGAAGGAAACATTTAGATTTTTTATTAAATATCTTCCTTTCATTCTTCGGGCACCCTGGAATGCTAAGCTAACGCACAGATTGGGATCAGATACGGGTGGATTTTATAAACCAAATTAACTCTACATTTTAATATACAGATTTTGCTAAAATTTGGGAAAATCAAACATCATTTCGTTAATCATTACACACAATCTAAACAACTTAGGCCCGTATTATACCTTGCTTAGAAATGAAATAAGTTCCCGAAAATTTCCGGTTTCGGCGGGACTCGAACCCGCGCCCCATCCTCCCGAGTCCCGCCGAAACCGGAAATTTTTGGGAACTTATTTCATTTCTTACCTGTTTAGATACCCAAAGTGCGGGTAAGCACTATAACAAAAAACCTCATACCTTGCTTAGTCATAGATCTATGCTTGAGTGACGTTTATGCCATAGAAAAGCGTTACTCAAGCATCGATTGATGACTGTTTGTGCTGTGAGTTGTTTACAAACTTTGTACCTTGAGAATGGCTTGAATTAGTTCAAAGTTAGTACTACCTAAGCCGTAAGTATTATAAGCCAGTTTAAAATTGGTGCAAGCGAGGCCTAGTGTTTTCGAAACGTAGTAGGTACTCATCTGGGCAAGCACCTGCTCGTCCCAGACGAGCTACGAGACATCCCCCCGAAGAAAATCCTTCAGTTCCTAGCAGCTGTAAGGGTAAGTGGCGAACTCTGAACGCCGCGGTCCTAGGGGTGAACACATTAAAGTGGCGATCACAATAGGCCTATCATGGCCGTAGTGATAAGAAAGCCACCAAAAGCAAATAAAAAAAAAAATAGTGTTTTCGAAATTTGCGTTCTATGGACCAGATTTATTATTATTTTTTACTCTATAATTCAGATATATAATTTAGATCGATATGGTGGATATAGTTTTATTTAGCCAACAATTTATGTCTACGCTAAAACTTGTTCAACCTCTTTCATTACTCTAATTCTCACGAAAAATTCCGACTTTCCCATTCCAAAAGGTACCTACTCCTAAAAACCAACAATAATAAAACACGTTGTAAAATCACTGAAAATCCCTCACTCACTCGCAACCCCAAAGATTATCCCAGCAATAACATTTATGGCACTTCCGCCCCTCATAACCTCTTCACACACCCGCCATTTTACCTATTCCCGTGGCAGAAATCAGAACTAACATCCTTACTTGAAAATCACTCGCTATTTCTATAAAATAAGCGATACTAGCGCCATTTTCAACGGAACGGATAACCTGGTAAGTTTAAATCCCGTATCACTCAAGTTGACAGGTTTTCCCGCCGTTTCGGAGCTGTCAAATAGCATGTTTTCAGGGGACGGTGATTTATTGGGTTGAGAGTACTTTGGCTGTTACGCTGTGGGTGTTAGGCCCGACCTTTTTAGGTACCAGTAGTAAGATTTAGCTGCCCATTGGCTCATAATCCGTTACGCCCGGCCCTGATGTCATGAGACTAGTTGTGTCTTTATATCTCCTATCTACTTCTAGGCACCTGGTAGTTTTGCCACTGTAAAATTGAACAAGACGATATTTTAATGTGGTCCTTGGTATTTTTGGGTTTTCAATGATATTTTCTGTCACTTACTACGACGCATCTCATACGATGTTTTTATCCCAACCTACGTGCCTGGTACTTTTTGATATTTTAAGAGTTTTGTCCCGCAACGCGGGAAGTTGCATTTGTGCATCTCCTACTTACTTCGGGGTGCCTGGTACTTTCGTCAGTAAAGTTCAGGTATGACCAGATGTCACAGTTTTTGCAACGTTTTTATGTGATGGTGTAATTCTTGGAGGATCCTAGCACTACCAGGTACTGGACTGTCCTAACCTTCATAGTGTAGATTTTGACTGGAAACTTTACACAGAGAGACACATAGAACAGAACTATTTTACCTGAGTCTCTGTAAGCATGAGGCTGGTAGCGACCTCGAACCTCTTCGGTCTGGAGAGGTACTTGTTCATGCGGAACTGCTTCTCCAGCTCCAGAAGCTGCTGGGAGGTGAAGGCGGTGCGGGGGCGACGGGTCTTGCCGAGAAGAGCGTGGGGTGCACCTGTGAAAGGAACAAGAACCATAAATAAATATCTAAAGTTTTACTTATGACATTTCCAATACTGGACATTTTATATCGGTCTTAGGTGGAGTGCTTCCAGATCTTCATCAGCAGCTTATGTCTACTGCTGGACATAGGCCTCCCCTTACGAGCGCCATAGCGCCCTGTCTCTAGCTTGTCGCATCCAGCATCTACCTGCAGTTTTTCGCAGGTCGTCATTTCACCTGGTCTGAGGGCGCGTCCTACTCTACGTTTGCCGATTCGTGGTCTCCACTCAAGAACGTTGTCGATTCTTCGTGAGATATGGTCCTATCTTCAGAAACTATCGACTCTACCAATTAAAAGGTAATGAGTGCAGCAGTGTAACCAAGGGATTAGAAGTCGGTTCTTAGTTTTTAGGGTTCCGTACCCAAAGGGTAAAACGGGTCCCTATTACTCAGACTCCGCTGTCCGCCTGTCACCAGGCTGTATCTCATGAACCGTGATAGTTAGACAGTTGAAATTTTCACAGATGATGTATTTCTGTTGCCGCTATAACAACAAATACTAAAAAACAGAATATAATAAATATTTAAGGGGGCTCCAATACAACAAACGTGATTTTTTTTGCTTGTTTTTGTCGACTTTAACGGCAACAGGCAGAAGCTTGAAATATTCACAGAATATTTAGTTATGTATTCACTTTAAAAATAAATAACAAATAAATAACTACAATAAAACAAATATTTAAGGGGGGCTCTCATACATACAACAGACATGATTTTTTGCCGATTTTATAGATAATGGTATGGAACCCTTCGTGCTTGAGTCCCACTCGCAATGGGCCGGTTTTATTTCAACAAAATCAAATTATATACTTTTTAATGGTAACACAACGATAGTATCGATATTTTTGTCAATATTTTTTTGGGGAACGATTCTGTTTAATTTTACGATTAAACAAAAACTTGAACTCTACTTTTTATATTTATATTTTTGTAGTTGAATTGAAATCTGTGTAAGGTATTCGTATACTTCAGTAGCTCGTGTCCTCGATTCGTTGATCAATGAGATATTCCCTAATCTGCGAAGTTGCCAGGCACTAAACGTCACGGTTATTTATACCGGGGCCTGGTATTGGTACTAATGTTGCTCTACTTAACCGCGGTGGATAGAGGCGGGCGGCGGCGGCGCGCCGGGCTTCAGCTCAGGACCGCTGTTGGTGACGTCGTATGGGAGAAAAGAGACAAAATAACTCGGGGCCCTTACTCGTAAAAACGAAAATCGAAGTTTCGGATTCGTTTCCGTGCAAACGCTATCTTATTCAAGTGACATAAGAATTGGTTTTGTACGAAAACGAATTAGAAACTTCGGTTTTTGTGTTGCCAGTAGCCTATCAGGACCGCTATTAGTGGCGTCGTATGGAACATACCTATGTCCAGCTGTGGAAGTGGGCTGATATGATGGTAATAAATAAATAAAAAGAAATACTCAAATAACTCGACCAAGGTTAACAAATCAAAATGGCTGACTTAAACTACTAACTAATAATCACTCTATGGCTAGTCCAATACGGTATTAGATAGATAGATAATGCTTTATTTCATTATAAAGCATTATACAGGGTGGGGCAAATTTTTGACCCCATAAGGGTAGCTACCGTTCCTTTTGTAGTTAGAAGGTTTTGTTCTTGGGAACCTTCTATTTTATTTTGAAGAAAAAAATATTGTCATTTTGAGTTTTTTGAAAATAAGTACGGTTTGCCCATGAAATGACATAAGTCAAAAAAAATAAGTTGGTCTTAATCGACTCTATTTCCAACCAGGAACACTTTTCCTATAGTAACTTAACAAATCAAATCGTAAGTTTTGGCAATAATTAAAAAAACAACAAAAAGCGCAAAAAGCAGTCGGAAAGTGTTCGTTTCAGTTAATAAAATAACTAATTATATTTTAAAGTACAATTCAATGTTCTCAATTTTCTTTATCTGTTTTTAAACGCCATGAAATAGTAGGCGCAATATTGTTATGTTATTCGGCTGTGTAGGGAAAGTATCAACTGTCATCGGCAACATCAGCGCATTTGTTCAAATCCCACATCCAACTGACGTCATGACCACAGAGCAATATGGCGTCCAGCGTTTACAAGTTACTCGCGCAACTGGAAAATGTAAATTTTAAATGCATTTTTAGGGCACTTAATATATCGATTGAATAAAAAAATTGTTTTTTTAGTGGTTTCATTAGCACTGTAGAAGCTAATTAATACACTTTAAAAAAATTGTGTATATATATACCTTGTACTAAGCCATTCACCGGAATAAATTGCTACTAAACAGAATCCAATCCGTAAAGTAGAGCACCGCTTCGTCCGTAACCCCGGGCGTAGATTTACGGCCCGCGGGGGGCGAACAAGCATAGAATTACCATTCTTTAATCTTTCCCGGGATTTGTGGGGTTCAAGACAATTGTGTGTTGTCTACTGGAAAATATTGGCAAAATACCCTACTTCGATCTTTTATAGTATACATTTCGGAGAACGCTCACAGGAACTACATGACCTGATTCAACCATCCCCCTTCCACTCCAGGACAAGCAGACGTACAGCGCATTACCACCCCTACTTGGTGGATATACCGTCCACTCGCACTAAGCGGTTTCCCTCCACCTTCATCATTCGTATCGCTGAGGTTTGGAACACGCTCAAATCGATTATGGTCTCAGAAAAACTTAGCTTTAGTGAGTGGGCAACAGTGGGTATACATAAGAGTAGACAAAAATTGTATGAACTGTATAGTGAAAAACAATATAATTTTAGCCAAGAATTCAAAGAAAAAGTTAAAACCTACTCAAAAATGTTTAGAAAAGTGTGTCAAATAGCTAAATCAAATTATATTAGCTCTAAAATTAGAAATAGTGAAAATGTAATAAAATCAACTTGGAAAATAATAAATAGTGAGACTGGGAAGGCCAGTACCTATGTTAATGATTATAATTTAAAGGTTAATGATTGCGCAATCAAAAATGATGTCGAAGTAGCCCAAACATTTGAAAACTTTTTTACTGACATTCCAATCTCTACTACAAAGTGTCTAAACTCTTCTCAAGTAATCGCTGAGTCATTACTCATAGAAAATGTACAAAAATGCAAAAGTAAATTTAATTTCAACCATGTTGATGAAAAAGATGTTAAAAAAGCCTTTAATCTTTTAAATATGAAGAAAACTGCAGATCTCTGGGGCATTTCCGTTAGAATTATTAAACCATTGATTGATACCATTGCACCAGATCTAGCTTTAATATTTAATCAATCTATCGATTGTGGCGTATTTCCTGATCTCATGAAATGTAGTAAAATAATCCCACTGTTTAAATCGGGTAGTAGATCTGACCCCACTAATTTTAGACCAATATCAGTACTGCCTACATTCAGCAAAGTTTTTGAAAAACTTATTTTACATCAATTGCTCAGGCACTTCAATGGCAATGACCTGCTACATTGTAAGCAATTCGGGTTTACTCGCGGCAGGTCAACTACTGATGCTGGTGTAGAGTTAGTATCGCATATTTTTGATGCTTGGGAGAAGTCGCAAGATGCTATAGGCGTTTTTTGCGACTTGTCAAAAGCATTCGATTGCGTACACCATGAAACATTAATCAGGAAACTACATCACTATGGATTAATGGACTCCTCTTTGGATCTTCTTACATCTTACTTGAGTGATAGGATACAGAGAGTTGACATTAATGGGAAACGGTCTTCGGGGTCTGTAGTTAAAATGGGTGTACCGCAGGGTTCTATCCTCGGTCCTTTCCTATTTTTAGTTTATATTAACGACCTGCCTCATCTGGTAAAGAATAATCACGAGATTGTACTGTTTGCTGATGACACTTCATTAATTTTTAAAATGAAACGACAAAACACAAATTTTGACGATGTGAATAATGCAATCTCAAAAGTAGTCCATTGGTTTAGTGTTAATAATCTGTTGCTTAACGAAACCAAAACAAAATGTATTAGATTTATTCTACCTAATGTTAAACAAGTTAAGGCTGATGTAAACGTAAAAGGAGAAACGTTAGAAATTGTAGAAAGTACCGTTTTCTTAGGAATCACCTTAGATAATAAACTTCAATGGGGCCCACACATAGATAAGCTATCGAAAAGACTTAGTTCTGCAGCGTATGCAGTCAAAAAAATCCGTCATCTCACAGACGTGGATACATCTAGACTTGTTTATTTCAGCTACTTTCACAGTATTATGTCTTATGGTATACTGCTGTGGGGGAACGCTGCAGATATTAACACCGTATTTGTGCTGCAGAAGAGGGCTGTTCGTGCAATCTATAATATGGGTCCCAGAGAATCCCTGCGTGATAAATTCAAAGAAATAAACATAATGACAGTCCCCTGTCAATATATTTATGAAAACTTATTGTACACTCATAAAAATATCAAAAGCTTCCCTAAAAATAGCGATATACATAATATAAATACTAGAAATAAACATAAACTCGCTGTGCCCACAACCAGGCTTCACAAGATTAATGTATCTTTTAAAGGGCAATGTATACGCTTCTACAACAAAACTCCTAGTGAGTTGCAAAATCTATCAATAAATAAATTCAAACAAATTGTCAAAACCTTTCTGTGCAAAAAGGCTTACTACAAAATATCAGATTATTTAGAAGATAAAAAAGCTTGGGACGGGTTTTGCTCCAACTCGAAAAATAACAACTAACAGGCTAAAGGTTTCTTAGTCGCTTCTTTACTTTAGTCTACATACCGAAGCGACAGAAATCAAAAGTACCACTTTATTTCCGTGTCAGTGCTTTATTTTAAGAATTTGACCTTTTCTAAGTGTACAATTTTGTATTTATGGAAATAAAGAATTTTTGATTTTGATTTTGATTTTTGATTTTGCTCCCCGCTGCTATTTTTCCGGTGTAGCTTCATTGACCACCTCTATTGACGTTGTACATTACTATTTATGTAAACTTACGATGTATAGTAACGTCAATCATCATCATCATCATGATGATTGACGTTACTATATGCGAGGATATATTGATAGCTATTAGTTTAGTCGTAAGTTTACATAAATAGTAATGTACAACTGTTTATTCTCCGAATAAAATAAAATTAGCTTTGTAGTTCGGCCAATATCTCTCTAGTCGCTACACCGACATTCGGCTAGGAGACTGACGCTCTCCTAGCCGAATATCGGCCTTCAGCATCATCATCATTGCATTAAGCCCTGCAAGAGCAACCGTCGAAATTCGAATCAATTTTGAATTCAGTCATCATCATCATCCGCAGCCGGTTTACCCACTGCTGGGTATACTTCTCCCTCAGTTTGTGCCATCCACCACGGTCCTGTGCTAACCACCTCCACTGAAGTCCTAAGACATAGAATCTCATCTCACTAATCTCACTAATATCTCACTAATACTCACTAATATTATAAACGTGAAAGTTTAGATGGATGGATGTTTGTTCCTTTATCACGCCAGAACGGCTGAACGGATCTGGATGAAATTTGGCACAGAGATAGATTATAGTCTGGAATAGAACATAGGTTACATTTATCCCGGAATTCCCACGGGAACGGGAACTACGCGGGTGAAACCGCAAGGCGCTGCTCGTTCAGTCATATTTAGTTTTATTCATAAGTAGCTTTCGCCCGCGACTTTGCGTGAATTTTTCCGGGAAAAAAGTAGCGTATGTATTTCATCGGGATATCATCTATTTCCATGCTAAATTGTACTAACATCCGTTTAGCCGTTTGGACGTAAAAAGGTACCAGAAAGAGGGAAACAATCACTTGCAGATTTATAAAATTAGTATGGAAGTTTAATAATACGACTATTTTTTTTACTCCTATTAATAATAGGATAACAGGATTTATCGCTTTCTTCCTTAAATTAATTGTTGGTATTTTTTTTCCCTAGCGAAATAACATAAATAATCGACAAAAAAACTGTTCATACACCCTATTGTCAAAACTGTAAGTTTTCTTCGCTGTCGCATCGTGGGTCACACAAATCAACTGCATCGAAGATGTCTTAGTCGGTGGTATCCAGAAGAACTTAATATCGAAACAACTCAAAATGAATGGACCATTCAGTCTCCGATTCCCAGAATAAAACTTCAATTTCATCCGAAGCCAATTTCAAACCACAGTGCCACCACGTCATCTGTGTCAAACCGAACAGTAGGCTCTGTAAATCGACATTATTGGTTTAAACGGTCTATGGACCAATGAGATAAATATGTACTATCGCAGAAACTTAATATTAATAGGACTTGAACCCGCGATTCTCCCTCAGTACGGAATGCGCTAACCAATTGCGGCACAAGGTCAAGTGACACCTACAGGGGAAACATTGAAGTTTATTCAAACCTGCTCGAGGACTCAAGTTACTTATGCCTCATCATCATCAGCCTATGTTAGTCCACTAGTGGACGTAGGCCTCCCATAATGAGGGCCATAGCGCCCTGTCTTCAGCTTGACGCATGCACTTATGCTTACACACTATAGTAACAAAACTTATGTAATATCGCTGTATTTATTCAACAAGAAAGCAAATAGATTTTTTTTATCGAACGTGCCGATATACATTCTGAGCTAGCGAAGTAGTCTAGAATGCAGTCACGAGCGGAGCGAGTAGCTTCCGCGTAGTCTCAAACTTAAACTCAATAGGTATATTTATTTTGTAGGCTTTTAAAATAAGCACACTAAGATAAGTCAAATTTTATACTATATATTGCTTTTTAAATAGTAATATATATTAATTATATTATATTATATTAATATTATCAAGTAAAAAAGGTGTTATTGATTTTATCCTTCTAATTTTTTGGTCCACTAGTGGAAGAAGTATAAAATAAACCACTAGTGAGTTTATATATCACTTAAACATGTCATGTTCTTGTACACTAATATATGTTTCACACATTATATTTAGATTTAGATAGGCGAATAACATTGTATTAAATTTTAAGCATTATACACTTACTAGTGGTTTATTTTTCGCTTCTTCCACTAGTGGACAAAAAATTGAAGCGAACAAAATCAATAACATTTTGTTTCTTATTTGATAATAATTACTATTATTAAGCTGTTTATCTATAAAATTTGACTTGTCTAAGTGCTTATTTTGTAAGCCTAAAGAAATAAAGTTATTGAATTTTGAATTTTTTTGAAGTGTAAATTGCGTCAAATTAAAATTTCATATGGAACAAAGATCCGTGATATAAAAATGTGTAAATTAGTAACTTAAGCTCCTTATTATCCAATTAAGACCACCGACACAGACAACAGAAAAGCTGTGAGCACTGCACCAAAGCTCCCAAAGAAAAGTCACGTACTGTCAACATTTAAAAGTTTAATGACATTGACGTTTGTTCATTTGTTTTTATTGATTTTTGAGCTGGATCGGCCCTTGAGCACGTTGTATTTGCTTTAAAAGGTTGGTAATGTATTTTTAAATATTTTAGAACGATGGTTGCGGTAGGTTGGTAATGTTGGTATGAATGGGGATTTGTTTGAGTAGAGAAGTAGTTATAACCTTTTTGTTATGAATGAGGTTGGTATTTTGTAAAAAAAAAACAAGTAAACGGATAAAAAAATCGATGTACAACAATAACTAACTAGCCAACTAATTTTAAATCGTTTTGGAAGAATAAACATGTACCTTTAGGTACATACAAGCTATTTTTAACTGAAAATAAGGCGCAAATTAATTACCAAATTAATCATTATTTTCATAAAATAACCAATATTATGTAATTGCCAAACGAATACAATTAAATATAAAACATTGACTGTTCCCGTGTTTAATTCGAATTTCACGAAGATTTACGGGAATTTTCGTATGAAAATACGAATATTCCCGTAAATCTCCCACGGGAATTTGATGTTTTACCATGACAAAAAGTAGTCTATGTTACTCTCCATCCTTTCAACTAAGTCTATGCCAAAAATCAAGTCGATTGGTTGCTTAGTTAGGGCGTGAAGGAAGGACAAACAAACAAACACACTTTCGCATTTGTAACATTAGTTAGGATTATTGATTTTTAACCAACACTAAAATAATCGAATCAGAATCGCAAAGCAAATTCTCCGATAAAACATTAATCAAATAAAAACCTTAATAAAATAAAAACATGGCGTCACTTAGCGAAATTACCACAACATTTATCAAAGTGCCGCTGAGCCAATAAAAATGATAATTATCAATTAGGATAAGCGCAGCGACATTTGGTCGTGTTTGGTTTAGCGATAAGCGAGGCGTCGCATCTGTCAGTTTTTGGCGGGAGGGACCTGTCAAACCTGTCACCTATTCGCGGGTTTTTTGGGGTTTTCAACAGACTGTCATACATAAACCATGGAGAAAATATTCCCTGATTGGTCATAAACAAAATATCAATGATTTCGTCTGTGAATGTATTTTTCATACGGGGTTGCATCTCTTAGATATTTTATGAATAGATATTTTTTTATTATACAAAGAAATACCCAGAACACTCGGAACAAATATTTGTAGATCGTAAAATAATTTGTCTCAAGGCGGGAATCGAACCCGCAACCTCCTGCGTCGCAGGCGGACCTTCACCCGCCACGCCACATCCATCGTCATGTTTTAAAAAAAAACTATTTTGCAAAGAAATACGATTGTTGACTTTAAAGGCGTTCGATTGACATCGTGCAGGCGATTAATTTTTTGCTGCAAATTGTATACCATGTTCTTACAAACGATTCATAGGAACGGTGGTAGCTATTAGTTGTTATATTTAAAAAAAATACACCAATAAATGGAATAAAAGTACGTCAATTATAATTATCGTAAGTACAATATTTATATTACATATTATTAATCATCCCAAGAATCGCATAAAAAGCTCAACACTTTAACAGGAGGGTGAGCCATTAACTACCCGTGTGGGCCAAATTAGGGTAACATGCATTACAAATGGTATGGCCCAAATGGGACCACTTTAGACCATTATAGAGATATGAGACATACGATTTACTCGTCATTTGGTGCATATAAGCACCAGTAATAAAGTAGGGGAGAACTAATTTTATTAAATTACTTGATACCAATTTTATGCTAAAATTTCAATAGGGTATTTTACTCTATATAAAAAAAACTTAAAATACTTAATGACTATAATATACAATACAATAATAATTACAACTAATATTTACACTTAAATCAATTTATAAAAACCTAAGCCGTCATCAGAAGACTACTTTAAAAAAAACACTATTTTGCAAAGAAATACGATTGTTGACTGAAGGGCGTTCGATTGACATCGTGCAGGTGATTAATTTAGTTTGCGTTTTTTGCTGCACAAAAAAAAACTTAAAATACTTATATTATTGAGGCGAAAAGCAGTCAGAAAAATGATAGTTTTCGTTCATAAAATAAAGAAAAAGTTTACAGTTTTTTAATCAGTTTTTAAACTCCATGAAATAGTAGGCGCCATGTTTTAATGTCAAACGACAACAAGGCAAACTGTAAAGTAAAAACTGGAATCTGCAACATCACCGCATTTGTTCTGGTTTCGACATTCTTAGTTTTCAGTTTGCATTTTTCTAAGTTTCCGCTAGCCCAAACGTAGGTACTTTGTCTTCCTAGTCGAGATTGCTCAAAAATCAATAAAAAAACGACGCAGTACCAATCATAGAAATTACAAATAACGCTACATATTTATTCTATTAGATATATGTACCTACCTCATAATTCTATATGACAAATCCTCCAAGATAATATCCCGTCGTACCTACAGGCGTGCCCTCTAAGGGGAGAGAATTGAATTACATTGATTGCGAGCTGTGCTAAGCGGAGCGACTAATTTTATTGTCTACGAACGTGGACGGTAGCAATGTTTTGAGACAGCGGCCATTTTGGAAAGGAAACTGCTACAAATGGCGGCGGAATTATAATAATAATAATGCTGGACAATTCACACAGCATTATCTAGCCCCAAAGTAAGCAGAGCTTGTGTTATGGGTACTAGATAACTGATATACATAATACAATACAATACATAGATAGATATTTTTTATTATACATAGAAAACGACCAGAACACCCTGAACAAATATCTGCAGATCGTACACACATTTGTCCCGAGGCGGGAATCGAACCCGCAACCTCCTGCATCGCAGGCAGACCTTCGCCCACCGCGCCACAGAGGTCGTCAATTCGTCAATTCTAAATTTGAAGACGTTTTCTCAGAAGGGCGTTCGATTCTCGTTAACTGCGATAGTGGGTAATTTAGGAAAAGTAATTTGCGGGTAATTAAATTGCCGCAAATTGTAAATCTGTGATAAAACTAACTTCGATTCAATAGCTTTTGGAGCGCTTTGGTAAATGTTGATTTTAGGCCCAAAATCTCTTACTGAATGCTGTAACTCATGAACCATTATCAAATCGAGCCATCCTAGGTAACAAAGAGGTTTCCTCTACAATGCCTTAATGGGATATTCGATTTTATTTTGCACGAAAGTTTCAAAAATAGACGTTTTTTTTCCTTTAAACTTGACAGTATTATAGTGTTAATTTTAATTTTAAATCATGAAAGCATTGGTTATAGAATATTAAGTACTCACAATGATTGAAAATATATGTATAGGTACCTAGTTCAAACTTTAAACTCACAATGTAAGAAAAGATTCTATTTAGTTTTAAATATACTCTTAGGCCCGTATTATGAAAGCTTACTTAGTCATAGATCTATGCTTGAGTAACGCTTTTCTATGGCATAGACATTACTCAAGTATAGATCTATGACTGATCAAGCTTTCATAATACGGGCCTAAAACTGTATATAATCGAATGTTTTCATGATTATAAATTAATATTAAAACTATAATCAAGGGTCAAAACTCAAAAGTACTCCATTTTATTTATGGCCATCATTTAACAGGCGTTTCTAATACGGCCCGCACTAAAATCAACCATACGTAATTTAACGCGCTTATAAACAAACAAATTAACAATAAATATATCGCCACCCCAGTTTTATAGCTCTAATCATCCTTATAAATATTAAACTGCCCTTAAGTTTGTCAGTTAAGGGCAAGCGATGCGAGCGACGAATGTATATGCAGAGGGGTGTATGCATAGAAGAAGTAGGCTTAGAATGATAGACGACGCAACTAGGGCCCGTATTATAAAAGCTTCCTCAGTTATCAATCGATGCTTGAGTAACGCTTTTCTATGGCATAAACGTCACTCAAGCATAGATCGGTGACTGAACGAGCTTTCGTAATACGGGCCTTAGTAAAAAAAAAAAAATTGTGACAAATTTGTCTTAATTTCCTATTCGTATACGTGCGCTTGTGTGTTAGCACTGAAGTTATATGCTTGTCAACTCACACATAGATTCGTTTTTGGCAACGAAATCAAGAAAATAGTTGAACGACACTATCTCTCTGCTGTACAGAAGCGTGTTTAACCTCTATGTTTTTTTTTCTATGGTTTCAATTGTGACTGAAGTTGTTTTTAGGGATTCCGTACCCAAAGGGTAAAACGGGACCCTATTACTAAGGCTCCGCTGTCCGTCTGTCCGTCTGCCCGTCTGTCCGTCTGTCCATCTGTCACCAGGCTGTATCTCATGAACCGTGATAGTTAGACAGTTGAAATTTTCACAGATGATGTATTTCTGTTGCCGCTATAACAACAAATACTAAAAACCAGAATTAAATAAATATTTAAGGGGGCTCCCATACAACAAACGTGATTTTTTTACCGTTTTTATAGATAATGGTACGGAACCCTTCGAACGAGAGTTCGACTCTGGCCGGTTTTTATACGAGTAAAACGGTCATGTTAATTCAAGTTTAATTATTGTAAAACTCGTTTTGAAATGAAATAAAATGAAAAACTATTTCGAAATATCACAAAAGCCACCCCTTAACAAGGGTGCAAGTAAGTGGTGACATATGATTCCCCTGTCGCAATTTAACTGAAGCGAGGGGGTGGTTTTATCGCGTAAGTGATTTGGTTACGGTGATTATAACGACAATAAGGCGCTACGTTGCTTTTTTGTGCTAAAATAAAAAAGGTTAGAGACGCCATAGCGCCCTGTCTTCAGCTTGTCGCATCCAGCATCTGCAAGCAGTCTTTCGCAAATAGTCATCCCACCTGGTTGGAGGGCGTCCTACACTACGTTTGCCGAGTCGCGGTCTCCACTTAAGAACACTTTTAACCCAGCGGTGGTTGGTTCTAGAGATATGGCCAGCGCACTGCCATTTCAGCTTGCTAATCCTTTGAGTTAGGTACGTCGATAACTTTGTTATCTTCTAAGGGTTAAATTAAAACTAGTATTTACAATTGAAACAATTGAGCTAAATGCTGACTGTTGCAAACAATCTACAGGTAGGTCAACTGATCTATATCAATACCAGTAGCGGGTCACGCGTCGCATAGACCAGACGCTCAGATAATTTTTTGAAAACCCGGAGAGCCTCGGTACCTTACGGACCTAGGGTTTCGACTCCAAAGGGAGCAAATGCGTATGCTCTATCGAGACCTGCATATTTGCGCCTCTTGAGATCTTCGGCCAAATCTGCCGCCGCACCAGCCCTCACGGAAGACCTAGGAAGATGGGAAGGCGCGAGTGTGTCGACGCATGTCGCATCCCACACAATCGGCTTCCCCATCTCCCATGGGACTAGAGTCATACCGTGGGGCCTCCATTGTCTAAATTCTAAATTAATTTAATTCTATTATTTGATTGTAATTTAGTTTAAGGCACTTCTCCTGTAATAAATAAATATAGTAGTAATAAATGCATGGTTTATCAGTTTTGCGGGAGATATGACACTGAATTTATGTACGGTTATCATCGATCAAAAATGTCCGGCTTTGCCGGCCCCCCTTAGATTCACAATGCGCACGCCACAACCTTCAGTAGCAAAAGAGAAACATTTTGACATGTTAGGAAAGCTTTTCAACTAGTGTCATTTTAGCGTTCAGACAAAAAGCATGGGTACAAAAAATGCAAGAATCACTCGTCCAAAGTGCTGAAAAAGGATGGAATTTCTTATTTTCAGTAAGTTTATATATATTTTTTACCCGTATATTGAGATGTGAGTCATATACTTGTGAAATCAGCATAAAATATTGTTGTTTGGTTTGCCTATGTTAAAATATTAATTTTGTTCTAAATTGATAAATGGAGAGGCTATTTCTTCTAATTTTTTTTTTCATTTATAGTATGTATTAATATATTTTTAATAAAAATAAGTTTAATATTACTAGTTGATGATTTTTAAAATAATTAGTTGGCCCGCCCTAAAATTTCATTTGCGTAGACTCTCTAATAAAAGAAAGACTAGGTTCTTACCTACCTACCAGAAGTATGAATTTATAAAACGTTTATTTTTTTCCCGTAAAAAAAACTCGTGCAAAGCCGCAGACAGGAACCAGTTCTTTTTAATCTAGAGTGCCTGCCTGAAATTGTATTGTAAGTTTAAATTATTGTATGTCTGAAATGACCCTTTTGTATAAATACCTACTGTTGAGACACCAATTTATAGTTTCATCAATAAATGATTCGTTATCTTTACCTGAATTCTGTTAATTAATCCTTATAGAAAATAAACTGAGTAGGTAGGTATATAATTCTCAGGTAGGTACCTACCTACTTACAAAATAAAATAAAATTAATTCGACTCCACCAATCTCTTGTTCAAACATGTCAGGCTCTGCGCAAACTGTCTGCGTCAAAACAAAACGAACCCAATTTTGAGTGACATTTTTGTAAGGCTCTAGGTATCTACGGGGGAGGCCGCGAACTCCTTATTTTTGATCGAAGACGGTTACTCAAAGGTCAACTAATTTAAACCAGACCTGTTTTGAAATCAGTTAAAAAGTAATTCAGTTGACTACTCAACTTCAGCAAATGTATATAAAATGCTAAATACATTGATGTGGCCATAACGTCCGGATAAATTAGTATACCTTTTTCCGAAACCCTGAAACCTGTCCCTTTTGGCCACTGGTTTTTACGTTCTAGTGACGGGGTGGATTGTTGGGCAATGTTGTTATCGATAAAATCCAATGGTGTGGAAAGCTAAGGTTGGCGACGCGTGAAAAAACGCGGTTTATACAATTTTCTAGGTTACGTAAGGTTTCTAGGTAAGTAATTTAGATAGCAGGAAATAAGTTAAGCGCATATTGTAAGCCAGTACCACCTTACGGTGTGATTTTTTGTCTCATTCCCAGGCAGAAGAAAATTATATACTAGATACTAGTAAAAGAAAAATTCAGTAGTGTTAATGGAGGACCTCTGTGGCTTTTTATCCTATAAATTTTCTATGAGATAAAAAGGATTATAGGTTTAAAAAATGTATAATTCTCAAAAGAAAATACATTTCATTTATCTGTGACATTATTATTTATCTGGAGGCCTATAACCAGCAGTGGGTGGTAAAGTCGGGTAATGATAATTATAATGATACAAAGAAAACATCGTATACTTAAGTAGGTATGTCAAATAAAACTTCGAGCAAACAAACAATTCTTGGTACCTACCTACTTAAGTATACATTAAAGTTTATCATGAAAAGTAATACAAACGTTTTACAATTTCAAACTACAATTATTGCGTAATAAGACAAATAGGTAACAGAATGGAATATAGATTTAGTAAAAAATCAAAAAAAATATTTAACACTACTTGCCAAATCCTGCACATTTATTAACTTCCATTGAAATGGTTATGTTTTCCTTCCATAGAACAATTATTACATTTTTGCAGTCTTGGAATAATCTCACTAATATTATAAACGTGAAAGTTTAGATGGATGGATGGATAGATAGATGGATGGATGGATATTTGTTCCTTTATCACGCCAGAACGGCAAAACGGATCTGGATGAAATTTGGCACAGAGATAGATTATAGTCTGGAATAGGACATAGGCTACTTTTTATCCCGAAATTCCTACGGGAACGAGAACTACGCGGGTGAAACCGCGAGGCGCTGCTAGTGTATCTATAATAGGCTACAGTCACAACGCGTGCGAAGCCACAGGCAGAAACTACATATTTTCGAATATATTTCAATTCATCCGATGTTACAAAAGTGAACGCATCGACACCACCCCCTCCCTAGCACGTGGATCTAATTTGTTAAGGCCGGTCCCTTTGTTTGTGCGTACAAATTGCTCACAGATAATTGGCTTAAAAGTCCCGTGGGATTAGCGCATGGCCAGACTGCCAGCGAGGAGCGGGGAGGAAACAGAATATGGACTCGAAGTAGGAGAAAGAATGAATGAATGAATGAACACTTCATTGTACAATAAAAATAAACATGAATAAATATCTCTAATCTTATATCTAAACTAAACATAATACAGTACAAAAGGCGGCCTTATCGCTGAGAGCGATTTCTCCCAGGCAACCTTGAAAGAAGTAGAGAGAGTACTTTTATCTTATAACTATAGTTTTAAGCCTTGGTTTTGTTGACTACAATGTGTGTTAATAAAGTAAACAGAGAAAAAATCGTACTCGGGGGAGTACGATTTTTTATTTATTATTTAATTTTCCTTGTTTAAAAAGTTTATCTTATTTATAGTGAAACAATAAGATAGTAAGAAATTCTTAAATTTTCAAATTTCTTTCCATCCAAAGGTTGCCTGGAAGAAATCGTTGCTAAGCGATAAGGCCGCCCATTGTACGTTACGTATTTTTAATGTTTATATCTGTTTCTTTTAGTTTTATTTTGTGGTGTACAATAAAGAATTTTGTATTGTATTGTAATAAGATAGTAAGTGATACTGTTAAGAGGTTTGGATGTTATGAAATGTTGTAGAGTAAAACTTAGATATAGTAACATAATATAATAGGCTACCTACTCTATCACGGGAAACGGCACACCCACGTTAGTAAAACTGGCGGAAGATGAGATATACCTTATTTGTAAGTGAAAACTATAACATTAATATTTAATAGAATTAACATAAATTACCAACATCATACATTATAAACTATATATAATAAAACCTAATTATAAAATACCTTAATGCTAAAAAATAAAGTCGACTCAGACTATCACAATAATTGTGATAGCTTCTAATGTAGATGGTTCTGTAGTCCGTAAGAGGTTATACCTACGGACTACAGAAACAGTTGGCAATGAAAGTGTTAATAGACAAATAGAAAACACGCTGACAAAAACACCACGCCCTTATCTAGTACAAATGTGGCCCGAGCAGTTGATTTTTAAATCAAGTTAAAAGTGAAAACGTTAGATTTCTCTACCAATTAAATAAATAGAGCGTTGCTTAAAGCTCTGAGTACAGTATTCCAGCACCGCTACCGCACAGCACAGAAACTATGCAGTAACCTTCGTTATCTTTAGTTAAATTTTACAGTGACAAAATAGCTTCCCGCAAGCTTCAAACGAGTGGTCCACGAGCTGTCTGTCATCTGATGACGTCAATATGAAATACACCTAAATGTTACGAGTTAAAGCCTATTTTTGAATGTACATTTTTGTGCTGTGCGGTAGCGGTGCGGTACAATTATTGTAGGTTTCATACTTTTTGAAATATTTTGAAAAAAGTCGAAAAATTGTCCGTCCATATCTCGGAAGTTCGAGGAGCGATCCATCTGAAATGTGGCGTTTGTAGATATAAATCTATATATTACAGACAAAAAATCTGTAAAAGAAACGCTTTTTGAAAAATTGACAATTCTCAAATAAAAATAAGTTTGTACATCGCAAAATCATTCTTGAAATTTCTGTAAGTCTCTAAGCTTATAAAAAAGTAACAATTATAAATTGTACTTTCAATAACCGACTTAATTATTCTGTTTAGTGTCAATAAAACGGATGATTGCCCCCCCCCCCTAACTGGCACCCCATCGATACTGGCAATAAAAATCTGCACGCAATAAGATAATTATGGCAACATATGGGTTAAGTGCCGATAAAATTAAATAACACTTAAGGAGAAAACGCTTTATAACGACTGTTATATCGGAATTTCTCGTAATTTTCCCATAAATTAAATTAACTGAAATTATAATAGGTACTCAATTATTTTGACTATAAAGTTAAAAAAAAGAGAAAAAAATCTTTCGTTAAAAAAATTGTGGGTGTTATTTTTTTTGGTAATGAAGTAACATAAACGTTTAATAAAAAAAAACTATTACATGCACAGATTTTTATATATTTTAGTCAATTGTTCTCATAAAATGGAGCGAGACCAAACAGTCGACAAATGTCACGGCACGCATCTTGAACTATCATTTGACAAACCACGATTTAGAATCGCATTTGGTGTCGAAACTAATCTATATTGATTCCCAATGATGGAAAACACCGACATATGGGTCAAACATGATTATACCACCCTTGTAAATAAAATAATTTATTAGGGTCGCAATGAAGGGCAAACAAAATTAGTCAAACTGCTAGTGTTAAGTAGGGTTGCTTTTTTAATTTGTGGGGTGGATTTGCGAAACTTGTGCATGTTAACTGTTCTACTTATAATGAATAGCCAAGCAGAGCGCTCAGTCCATTTGACAAAAGTATCGAAATAAAATCAAATCAAAAATTATTTATTTCTTTTGAAATAGGTGATATTTTTGATTACTGATGTAGACTAAAGTAAAGAAACGACAAAAAAACCTTTAGCCTGTTAGTTGTTATTTTTCGAGTTGGAGCAACACCCATCCCAAGCTTTTTTATCTTGTAGCTAGATAATATTTTGTAGTAAACCTTTTTGCATAGAAAGTTTTTGACAATTTGTTAGAATTTATTTACTGGTAGATTTTGCAACTTACTATGAGATTTGTTGTAGAACGTATACATTACCCCTTAAAAGATACATTAATCTTGTGAAGCCTGGTTGTGGGCACAGTATCGAGACGTGATTGTGACGTCTCCTTTTTCATATGTTTTGGTACAACGCCTCTATCGTGCGGACAGGGAACTACGGAAATCACGATCACGAGACGACACGATCATCTCTCGTCCCGTCAAATGGACTCGAGGTTCAGGTCAATTCGGTATTCTTGAGTGTGTCATAGCTTTATCGCGACTCGCTAATTCATTATCTTGTGGTTTTTTAACCGTCGAAAACGAAAAGCAAAAGAGTAAGAGGTTCTATGTTCACCAGTATGTATTTTTTTGTATGTTCGTCGATTTTTCCGTCAATTAAAAATCGATTTAGAAAATTATTTCGCTGTTATATGGAAAATAATATCAAACTGGTACAATAAAAAAAATCGAGGCATAAGTATTTGTCCCTAAGAACTTTAAAAACAGTGTAAATACAAAGGAATTTGTCGTTAAGTAATCGACATTTTTATCGTCTCGCATTTGCCAATCGAAGAAAACCAACGTGTCTCAGCTTTTGCTTAAACTCAGAGAGGTTTATAAATAAGTCGGATTGACTACACTTTTATTTTCTTTTTCAAAATGAAAAGTATTTTGAAATGATTGAACGTAATCGTAAAATGATTGATTGCTTTTATCGCTGACAGATTAAAAGTGTTTTTTGTCGTAAATGTTAGCATAAACAGTACTTATCTTACGAAAAGATAAGTTAAATGAGATGAATCACGATGCTGTCGCACATTGATGTCACCTCTGATACCTGCTGATCATCACCGGAACAAGTCGAGCCGTTCCATCATATAGGAGGGTAGAGCCCCGGTATCAGTGCCTTCTTTGTTAAGGGAAGGTACTTTCTAGAGTTTTTATGTTTACTAGACTAAGCATCAGCTGATTATTCCGACAACCTTCTTTGAGTTTCAAAGTCGGGCCTACCCGAACAGGCGGACAGTAATATAATACTGTACGCTATACGGTCCGTAATGTATTTCGAATTTCGATACTATTTTGTTTTCATAATAGTTAGGCGCATAAAGGTTTCAGTATTTCAGTATTTTATTTATTGCATTCATACAGTCAGGTCTTAGTAGTTAGGTGAGTGTTCATAAAATGTTCACAGTATGTACCCATTTAGGGTGTTGCAATGGAAGACAGGCCAGGTTTCATGCCTTTCTACTTATGATGTATTTACTTATTATTAATGCATTCAATACCTATTACAAAAATTACGAGTCGCTTTTATCATTGAAGAAATCGTCAAGTTCGTAAAAACATGCATACTGAAGTTTTATGAGGTTTTATGCATACTGAGCAGTAAAAGCTTCACTGGCTGGCTAGAATAAAAAAAAACGCGGGATACTGACAAAAGGGCTCCGCAATGTTTTTTTTTGCATGATACATTCTAATCAATTATCGTGAATAAATTTTAAAATGAACTCCTCAAGCGATGAATCCTCCAATTCAATTTAAATTACTTGCATTGTTTGAGTAAAGCACTATACAAGCCTCTGTCGGCAATGACTGCTCTGCTGGTCACGATAAGCTGGCCTCAAGCTAAGGTTGCTATGGTCTCAGCCTTCATGCTTGGTCATCATAGCAGCCCTTGCTGTCCGTGCTATAAAAGCCTCGACCTTCGGTCTCAGCCTTCATTCCAGCTTAGCCATCAAGGGTTTCAATTGTGACCGCGCTGTGATGGCCTGGACCTGCGCTACGCTTCGCTTTCAGCCGTCTTCAACCGTGGCCAGCATCCTACCCGTTACAGACCTCGGACGTAATGTACTATGAGGTATACATCTGAGTCATCTGTCACAAATAACTTGAGAGATGAAGAGGACATGGAAAGAGAGCGGAGAGCGTTGACGGTGAGTAATATGCTGGTCCGCAGGTTTTGCTCGTTGTGTCACAGAAGTAAAAATAAAGCTTTTCGGCAGCTGTAAAATTCTAAACACTAGATTCCTAGCTTAGGTATCCTGTGATAAAACATGACTGGCTAACCATTCCAACTGCATGTGATGCAGCATCCTTGTCTCCGGGGTGGTGGAAAGCGGATGGGTAGTTGCATCTGAGGGTAGTTGAAGATGAACTTCAACTATCCTAAGCTTACGTCTAGAATCTTGGATACGGTAACGTTTTAGGTCCGTAGATTTGGCAGTCGCTGGAGGTCAAACGGTTGGATGGATTTTATTAAATGAGCCGTCGTTGGTTTTTTTAAATTTGGAGAGTGTCACGGGCTAGATAAAATGTCAAAAAATCCAATATGGCGGATGTATAAACTAACCTCCAAGCTCCGGTATCCTGTGATAGAACATGCCGGTCCTGGCTAACCACTCCAACTGCATGTGATGCAGGACTCTGTCTCCGGGGTGGTGGAAGGCGGAGGGGAGGGGCGGCTGCATCTGAGGGTAGTTGAAGATGGCTGACTGCGCCGCGACCAGGGCTGGGTTTTGCGGGAGGAGGCCTGGCTTAGGGATTATTCCTGGGAACGAAAATGGTTTGGTGAGATCCTGATGTAGAAGTCTTAAATTGGTAGGTATACTTACAGGAAATATAACATTTTTTTTACACTTAAATCTGATTCTAAAAATCTAAGCCGTCACCAGAAGGTGACGGCTTAGATTTTTAGAAAACAGATTTAAGTGTAAATATTAGTTGTAATTATTATTGTATTTTCTTTACATTTTTTTTTATCATGTTTTAGAAATATAAAATGCGTAGTTTGTGGATAACGTGAACTTGCAAATAACGGCTGACATTAACTAAACTTATCTGTTGATAAGTAACAAACAAGTAAAAAAACAAAATAATTGTGTCATCACGGTGAGCCCAGAATAATTCTAGGTATGCCGCATTCGTCCCACTTGCTTCGGCCCGAACTGTTCCGAATCAGTAACATTAAATTCAATGCTGAATTTATTCCCCATTCGTTCCATATGTAAAGCCTTTAGTACTGTAAACCACGCACTTCATGCAAAGTAGTTTAATTGAATTCAATAACAATCAATGATGACACCTACACGTGGTATAAAATATAAAGTAAGCAATTTAACACTTTCACTGCCAAGGAAGTTTCTCTCAAGGAAGTTTCCCACGACATTAAATGCCGCGACAACCCGCGTACTATTTGCTTTGTTTTTGATGTGTAAAGCTTTTTTTGCTTTGGTGTGTAAAGCTAATAAATTTGTAAAACCCAATGACTAAATGAACCAGTATGAAATCATCCACTATACTCACACTATACGAATCATCGCGCATACGTGTGTCCAGTTGCTCTCAACTTAACACAGACTCATTGACGATCAAAAAGTTTTCGTTGTCGGTAACTGGAAACTAAACGTCGTCATTTAAAGACACAAGCAACATTAACAAATTTCCTTACAATTGTACTGAGCTACTCAAACGGACGAGTTGCATTCAGTGTCCGTATCCTGTGTGCGACACAAGCCACGCGCACTGAGCGGGTGGCACGGGCTGGGTATTTCTACATCGACGTCCATAGTGAGACTGACAGAAAACAAAGAATTGTACCAGTGGCCAGAAGTAGCGACCGGTAACCGTGTCCGATCGCTGCCACCGGACACAGCAACTACGGTTACCAGTGACCAGTAGTTGCAACGGGCAACTGTGTCCGATCGCCGCTACAGGACACAGCAACTACGGTTCCCTGTGATGGTTTACCATGTCGGTAATACGTTTGCGCAGCGCCTAAGACTCCATAAAATTTGCAAGCGCGCGTTCCACTTTCGAGTAGTCGTGATTCCTTACCTGGTCTGTAACTATCGTATTCTTCACTTCCACCTTCAACTCCAGGCGAGATCGGTGGACTGTACCCATCATCAGACCCTGGACTCCCACTCCTAGGCGTACTATTCTCCGACCTCTGACTCCCATCCTGATTCTCTTCTCTCCCTTCTTCTGCGAAACTCTGTTCTTCTCTAAACCTGTCTTCACCGAATCTCTCTTCTCTTATCCGTTGACCTTCTTGTCTGAACCGTTCCTCTTCTACTTGTCCTTCTGTGAATCTATCTTCTCTTCGCTGTCCTTCTTCTCTGAGTTTGCTTATTGTATTCTGTTCAATATTCGCCTCGAAGTTTTCCTGATACCTCGGTATATAGTTTTTGTTGACTAAATTTAGATATTTATGCTGATTTATCCTTTCTTCAGGTTCTAACTGTTTTGAAAGTAAGGCGTCGATGCAAAAGGATTTCTTAGATTGGTTTAGGCAGGTTTTTTCGTAGTATTTTGGGCTGCTAGAGCGGTCGGGGTTCGAATCCTG
The DNA here is from genome assembly GCA_947086465.1 of Eupithecia exiguata. Classification (NCBI taxonomy): domain Eukaryota; kingdom Metazoa; phylum Arthropoda; class Insecta; order Lepidoptera; family Geometridae; genus Eupithecia; species Eupithecia exiguata. Next base: position 6,392,900 of record OX352253.1, read on the forward strand.
GTCAATTTCCAGGGTCTTTTCGGAGTACATTGTCTGGATTTGCGACGACATCTTTACATTATCTGAGGAAAGAAAAAAATTATGAAACTGCGAAGTCAATGCATGTAAATACTTTTACTACGTTATTATTTTTTATTCTTAATTTTTATGGGACTTTGAGTCTCTGACTACAGCCAGTTTTTCATCCGCTTGTTACATCGTGTTGTCTACGATTTGTCATTTGCTAACAAATTGTCTACCCGGCTCTAACAAGCGGATTGAAAACTTACTAACCTACTAACTTTAAAAAAAAACTATTTAATAAATGTATTGTATAATAACTGTAGGTATTTACTATCTAGCAGTGCAGTTCTTCCTATTTACAAAACTATTTTCGTACCTAATTACACTAACACTTAGAAACTAAGCTATTATGTCAAACCTAAGGGATAGTTGCTCGGCTGACTTGCAGCAGTGGCCAGAAGTAGCGACCGGGAACCGTGTCCGATCGCTGCCACCGGACACAGCACCTACGGTTACCAGTGACCAGTAGTTGCAACGGGCAACTGTGTCCGATTATGCTTAGCTAGCTGACTTGCTAATCTTATAACATTGATTTATAAATCTCTGTGGCTTACTAACAGGCGGTTTTTAATCCGCTTGTTATTTTTGACAATAGCTTAAACACGTGGTTGAGTTTCAAGTAGCCTATGTCCGTCCCCGGGATATGGTATCGACTCCCTGCCGTTCATAACGATCCGTACAGCCGTTTAGGCGTGAAAAAGTAACAGACAGACAGACAGACAGTTCTTTCCAATTTATAACATACGTTTATAATATTAGTGAGATTAACATAGATTATAAGTTCTTTGTAATATTATTTAAAGTTGGTAAATGAATTGGGGGTTTGGCAGCAGCGCCTCTTGCAGAATAGATCTACAACAGAACTGTGATCCCTAACCCGCGTGCCCAACGTGGGGATTGTGGGCATCAGTCCAGCAGTGGACCATTCTAGGCTGTTGAGCTTGAGATAATGATGAAGCCTACAAAAACAGCCAGTATTTTGTTTCATTTCCGCAATTGTTTGCGTAATTTAAAATGTATTGGTTGCTATTTACCGAACAAAGCCGACGGCAAAACCAACCTAATTTAATTTCGCGATAACCGCACCATATTAAAAGCTAAATAACATTTAATAAAACCATTATCTCTTTATTAAAAGCGCGTTATCGACAGATAATGGTGGCGTGTGATTGGCAGGACACTTTATTAAATAAATTACGTTATTATCAGAAATATTCCATGGTTGTTGTAGCTAATGTTTTCGTTTTTGACTAGCTACTGTAGGTAACTTTGCTCGTTCCTTATTTTACTAATCTATCTATACGTACAGGGTTATTGGTAATAGGGGTTAAGCATAGTTTTTTTTTCGATTTACTTACTTTGTAAATTTTTCAGTACCGAAAAATTAACCCATTTTTTTTTCGATTATATAGGGAAAAGTGAAGATTGAATATCAATAAAATTGCACTCAGTTGCGGGTGATTGAAATGCCTTTCGTAATGTATATGATGGAATGTGTAGTTTGTTCTTCTTTTAGGGTTCCGTACCCAAAGGGTAAAAACGGGACCCTATTACTAAGACTTCGCTGTCCGTCTGTCCGTCTGTCACCAGGCTGTAGATATCTCATGAAGCGTGATAGTTAGACAGTTGAAATTTTCACAGATGATGTATTTCTGTTGCCGCTATAACAACAAATACTAAAAAACAGAATAAAATAAATATTTAAGGGGGCTCCCATACAACAAACGTGATGTTTTTTTGCCGTTGTTATAGATAATGGTACGAAACCCTTCGTGCGCGAGTCCGACTTGCACTCGGCCGGTTTTATCTTTTATTTCTGTTGTGAACATCACTGTTTTTCAAAAAGCTATCTCTATTTTTGTGCGTATATATTAGATTTTCATAGATTTATTACGATGCACTAACCACTACGCTAACATAGATCAGTCTATAAGTAAACACTGTGTTAACTACCAGTGAAAGTTAACCGCCATGTTAGTTTTGTGGTCTTGATAGTTTGCCTTTAGTTTCAGCTGGTAAACAAGTTTCTGCCCGTGGCTTTGTTAGCGCTGTACCTTGATAAAAAGTTGCCTATGCTCGTCGCTCGGATACCGTCTAGGTACCTCCTTGTCAAATTTCATTAAGATCTGTGCAGCCGTTTTGTCGTGAAAATGTAACAGACTGAATTACGTTCTCTTTTATAATACAAAAAGGTGAGTTTTGGTTTTCCTTTAATAGAAAACCGCTTTCTTTGTGACACATTTGAACTATTTCGAACCCCCTTTCAATTTCGACGACCTTTGTGGCGCGGCAGGTTCGATTCCTGCCTCGGGACCATTTTTTGTATGATCTGCAGATATTTGTTCCGGGTGTTCTGGGTGTTTTTATGTACAATATACAAAATATCTATGTAATGTATTGTATCAGTTATCTAGTACCCATAACACAAGCTCTGCTTAGCTTGGGGCTAGATAGTGCTGTGTGAATTGTCCAGCATTATTTATTTATAACATTTGAAACCACTCAGTTCGGTTATTTTCTTAGCTTATAAATCGACTAATTATTACTTAAGATGAGTAAGCTTAGAAATTTTCATTTTGTGCAGGACTCGTGGACATTATTATTTTTAATTTTTGTAACTCATCTGACGACTCCATTGTATTGTGCCGCTCACTAGGTTTTAAGACATTGGACATTCAATAATTCTATTCTAATCTATTCGACCACATATTAGCTGACTATACTAAGGCCTGTATTATGAAATCCTGCTCGACCATCAATCTTTGCTTGAGTAACGATTATCCATACATGATCGTTACTTAAGCACAGATTGAAGACGCAAGCTTTCATAATACGAGCCTAAGACTTATAAAAATAGGTACGTCTCGCAACCCATACGTCGCAAATGAAGAAAAATATTTAATTTACAAATACTCGGGGATGTTTTAAACGCAAGGAGCGCGTTTATGTCTTTTGTATGGAGGTGGAGCATAATTACGCACCACAGAATTCAAAAAATGTATTGAATTAAAAATAAGTAAGTTTTCTATGTACTAGCTTTTTCTTACAAAATAAAATTGCAAGGTTACGGTGTTATTCATCTTATGTTAGGTTGTCTTCAGCAACAAATTTTTCGTTTTTTATTCACTGGTTAAAAATGAACAAGAATGCGCAATGTTGTTTATAATATTTTAGATGGCTGCAAATCAATTAGTTTTAATTTTTCTTACCTAATAATAACGACTAAATTAAAAGCCACTGTTCAAAACACTTCACAATAAAATTATTTACACTTCACAAATTATCAAAATTCATTCAGATCACACCATTACCGCGATAATTCGAAATTAGAACGCGATTTCGTTCGGAAACCGACTGCGCACCGATCCCACATACAACTGACTTATTTTATTATTACGAGTTCTATTATCAACCCATATGTCAACGTCAGAATGGGCGGTGCCAAAACCATTCTACCAAGACCTACTATAGCTTGAATCTTGGTTCGAAGTATAGTTATAAGAGAAGTGGTTGGTAGTTTGTCCCTCCCATTAGTTGTCCCGCTCGCACGCTTTGTTTCTCGCTCTTGGGTAATTATACAGTTAGTGTAAGGCAGTTTTGACCACCGCACTAGATTTTCGTGTTTGTTCCTTTTATATTTGTTTGACAAGGCACTTTCAGCGAGTAGCATAATTGTTTCATTTATGGTTATAAGTTTTTTTACAGACATATTCTTAAGATGATAATTATTGTTAACAGTTTTTAAAAATAAGGAAGCCACTGGAATAAAGCATTTGTTCGCCTATGGCCAACTTAGCAAACCGTCCACTAAAATTTTCTGTAGGAGATGAGCAATCGGTCTATTTAGTAGATATTATTTTTGTTGGGTAGGTACAGAAAAGGAATGCATTAAGTTCTCGATAAGTAAGAAATTAATAAATCCCAAAAATTTACGATCCCGACGGGATTCGAACCCGCACCTTCCCCTTCAGCGCAGGGGTGCTCTTTTTCCAACTAAGCTACGTGATCTTATCTAGTCGGCCCGAAAATCTTTGGGAGTTCTTTCGGCACTTACGCCGTCAGCGCCACCTACAGAGGAAACAATGAAGTTATCCAATTCAATATTGGGATTTATTAATTTCTTAGAAATTACCCAGAGTATAATAAATAAAAACCTTAGATTCTCGATAAGTAGTTTTTCTAAACCAATAGTATCTAGGTAACAGCTAAAAGCTTTTAAGTTTCTGAGCTAAAACGGAAATGACTTCTTTGGGATATATTTTGTTTCACAATGTTTACAAATCTATAAAATCCTCTTCATTTTCTTTCTATCTAAGAAAACTGCTCTGAAATAAAACTAAAAATATAAAATAAACGGACAGTAAATATTCAAATCCTGAATCAAATAATTAACACGAGAAATTCCTACTTAAACACATTTGCTCGCCATTTCTGTTCGAAGGAGACGCAGACAACCTTTTTCTTTTTCCATTGTCTATGGAAGAAAGGGCGGTAATTTTTCGGCCAATAGTATTTTAGTGTGACAAAGACGCGTGGTAAAACAAGCGGGAGCGAGAGAGAGGGTGGTATCCTTATGAAAGATTAGATTGTGGTTTTTATGTTCCCAAATTGAGGCACTTAGGACTTTCAGAGGATTAATTCGCAAATTGTAGGATTTGGAACAAAGAGCATGATACTTTTGTAAGTAGCTGGTAATGTTTTGATTTGGGAGTGAACTTCGACTTATTACACTGAGTCTGGTTTTCGTTTGGATACTTCATTTCGGTTCTCGAAATAGTGATCGAACAATGATCGTAAAGTAAGTCGGTTGCGAGTTCGATTCTTGCTGGATAATACATTTATTGAAAGATCTGTAAATACATGCTCAGGATCTTATTGTCTACTAGACACCCAACAATCGACCAACAAATATCTGATCTGGTTATGAATTTTGTAATAAAGAGAAATAGGTAAATAAGTATCGAAATCGGTGCCTGAAATTTAGTCCCATAAAATGTAGGAAAGGTAAAAGAAAAAGTGAAAATAATTAATGTGAGTAATAAAATAACCTAAAATAAAATTGCACAAGACGTAGGTAGTATAAGAAATCGTTCTTTTTTTTCTAAATTTACCTTAATACTTATTTTTATATGATTTATCCTACATTGATGTGTAGTTTAAGGTTTAAGCGAGCTATGGAGAGAGCTATGCTCGGAGTTTCTATGAAGGATAGGATTCGCAACGAATACATCCGACAGAGAACCAAGGTTGCCGACATAGCTCAGATAATTAGCAAGCTGAAGTGGCAGTGGGCTGGCCATATCGCGAGAAGAACCAACAACCGCTGGGTTAAACGTGTTTTTGAGTGGAGACCGCGACTCGGCAAACGTAGTGTAGAACGCCCTCCGACCAGGTGGGATGACGATTTGCGAAAGGCTGCTGGCAGATGCTGAATGCGGCGAGCTGAAGACAGGGCGCTATAGCGCTCATTAGGGGAGGCCTATGTCCAGCAGTGGACTAGTACAGGCTGATGATGATGATGATGTGTAGTCAACGATTTTAAAGTCAGTTTCGTACAAGTAACTGGCTTCTAACATAACTGACTTGCAACGATTCAAAAATTCAAAATTCAAAATTCAAAATTCAAAGTGCTTTATTTCCTTTAGACCTTACAGGACTCTTGGACACGTCACAAAACTTAGATTACATAAGTAAAACTAGGAAATAAAGTGATCACTTTGATTTTTTGTCCACTTCAATCTTTTTAAGGTAAAGTAAAGAAGCGAACAAGAAACCTTTACCTTGTTAGAACGTTAGTTTTCGAGTTGGAGCAAAAGTCGTCCCAAGCTTTTTTATCTTCTAGATAATCTGATATTTTATAGTAGGCCTTTTTACAAAGGATGTGTTTAACAGTTTGTTTGAATTTATTTATTGACAATTTTTGCAACTCACTTGGAGTTTTGTTGTAGAAGCGTATACATTGCCCTTTAAAAGATACGTTAATCTTGTGTAACCTAGTTGTGGGCACAGCGAGTTTATTCTTATTTCTAGTATTAAATTTATGTATATCGCTATTTTTAGGGAACCGATTGAAATTTTTATGAGTATACAATAAGTTTTCATAAATATATTGACATGGTACTGTCATTATGTTTATTTCTTTGAATTTATCACGCAGGGATTCTCTGGGACCCATATTATAGATTGCACGAACAGCCCTCTTCTGCAGCACAAATACGGTGTTAATATCTGCAGCGTTCCCCCACAGCAGTATACCATAAGACATAATACTGTGGAAGTAGCTGAAGTAAACAAGTCTAGATGTATCCACGTCTGTAAGATGACGGATTTTTTTGACTGCATACGCTGCAGAACTAAGTCTCCTCGATAGCTTATCTATGTGCGGGCCCCATTGAAGTTTATTATCTAAGGTGATTCCTAAGAATACGGTACTTTCTACAATTTCTAACGTTTCTCCTTTTACGTTTACATCAGCCTTAACTTGTTTTACATTAGGTAAAATAAATCTAATACATTTTGTTTTGGTTTCGTTAAGTAACAGATTATTGACACTAAACCAATGAACTACTTTTGAGATTGCATTATTCACATCGTCGAAGTTTGTGCTTTGTCGTTTCATTTTAAATATTAATGAAGTATCATCAGCAAACAGTACAATCTCGTGATTATTCTTTACAAGATGAGGCAGGTCGTTAATATAAACTAAAAATAGGAAAGGACCGAGGATAGAACCCTGCGGTACACCCATTGTGACTACAGACCCTGAAGACCGTTTTCCATTGATGTCAACTCTTTGTATCCTATCACTCAAGTAAGATGTAAGAAGATCCAAAGAGGAGTCCACTATTCCATAGTGATGTAGTTTCCTGATTAATGTTTCATGGTGTACGCAATCGAATGCTTTTGACAAGTCGCAAAAAACACCTAAGGCATCTTGCGACTTCTCCCAAGCATCAAAAATATGCGATACTAACTCTACACCGGCATCAGTAGTTGACCTGCCGCGAGTAAACCCGAATTGCTTACAATGTAGCAGGTCATTGCCATTGAAGTGCCTGAGCAATTGATGTAAAATAAGTTTTTCAAAAACTTTGCTGAATGTAGGCAGTACTGATATTGGTCTAAAGTTAGTGGGGTCAGATCTACTACCCGATTTAAACAGTGGGATTATTTTACTACATTTCATTAGATCAGGAAACACGCCACAATCTATAGACTGATTGAATATAAAAGCTAGATCTGGTGCAATGGTATCAATTATAGGTTTAATAATTCTAACGGAGATGCCCCAGAGATCTGCAGTTTTCTTTACATTTAAAAGGTTAAAGGCTTTTTTAATATCTTTTTCATTGACATGGGTGAAATTGAATTTACTTTTGCATTTATGTACATTTTCTATGAGTAATGACTCAGCGATTACATGAGAAGAGTTTAGACAATTTGTAGTAGAGATTGGAATGTCAGATTTCCCTAATCGTTCTTTCACCTTTTAAATATGAAATTACCTGTTTACATTTTTTTCCCATAACCCCACAATTACGCTTCCCACGGCTTATCACTAATGTGTTTTTTGTTTGTTTGTTTGTGGTGATAACGCGGTCGTGTGGCCTGGGTGTGCTAAATAAACATAAATAAACTGTACTTACCTTTATATTGTAGACTTTTTTCCCAAGTTTTTTTAAGTTTTTTTTTGAGGCAAGCTATCTTTTTCTGGTTTTTCTATGCGGTCCAACTCAAAATCACTTACACAAATCAAATTTTATACTATAGACAGCTTAATTTATTTATTTATTTATTTACAAAAGGGCATCCTACGTGAAAATCACATGAAGGCTAAATATTACACTTACAAAATCTTATAATCTATGTGTTTTCACACTTATGGGACGCCGCAGCGTGCACAAAAATTTTACTCAACTTAACAACTTATCTATCATATAAAACACAAACAGTAAACGTACCTAATGTTAATAAATAGTGATTATTATCAAATAAGAAATATGTCCATGTCTATGTCCACAGAGCAATATGACGTCTACAGCGTCCAGCGCTTTCGTCAAGTTTACGCGCAAAACTTGACAAGGGCACTTATATTATTAACGTTGTATTTTTAGTAGTTTACTACCACTAAATAATTGAGAGTTTTTCTAAAATGGGTGCTTTAACCTTTTCAACATCAAAGCCGTCTTCCTAACCACTAAACCTCAAAAGCCGTCTGAGTCAACAACAACCAAAATTACCTAAATTCCAAGTTGATCGATTTATCTAATCGCTCGATAACCTCATCTCGTGTCAGAATCACTCCCTAATCTCGGAGATTTTAACGCAGCAATTTTCAATATAATTTTCTTGCTATTTGGCACTTGATATGGGGTGACCATGATTTTATTTTTATTTTATATATATTTAAAGACTAACAGTTATAATACTAAAGGTTTACAAGTCTTTCAAGATATAAGGTTTTTTGCTATAGTGCTTTATAGTGCTTTGCTTGCACTTTGGGTATCTCTAAGAAATGAAATAAGTTCCCAAAAATTTTCGACATAGTCCGTAAGAGAATTATTTCTTAAAAGACATGGTAGTTACAAAATTATGTTCCTAACAAAACCGAACCCCTTCGTTCAAAAATAATGGCTCATACTAAAGAAAAAAATAGCGGGAAAGCGGCAATTCAATCTTCATTTGTTTTCTCGTGTTGTAAAGTTTTGTTTTTATTTAGAGATTTGTATTTCTTTTGCTAATTTGCGTTTTTATTTTTACTTTCATGTATTCGTAATAAATAACCTTTATACGTTTCCAAACACAACGCGTGCAAAGCCCCGGGCATAGAAAAAGTACTCATAAAATGTACTCATAGAAAAAGGTTATTATAGCGTTAATGATTTTCTGCTTGACAAATTTTGATTTTATATACCTACCAATTAGAATGTATAATTAATTTTAAGTTTATCTGATAATTTTTAATATGATTGATTATACACCTACCTGGTTATGAAAAGACATATCGCATTAGTGACAAATCTGCAGTGTGCCCTCTCCTATTTGCACGCCAGTAGTGGCAAAACATGTAGGTCATAAGGTCATAATTAATTTATATTTTAACATAATTTCATGCTCATACCATGTCCCATGTAAAACTCATGTTTTAAGCAAGTAAATGATTCTTATTCTTAATTTTCAGTGATGTCATTTTGCCATCGCATTGTTCTGTCCAATAAAACCATAAATCATGGGCACCGCAACGTGTCGACATGACACCTGTCAACGATAACGTCACATTAAATGAATTATTTGGTTTTTAGTGAATCTTATCGCATTGCTGTGTCAACACTGACATATTTTCTTAAAGAGGATGTTTATTTTTTCTTGTAGGTACCTAAGGTACCGTATAGGTTGTGCCATTCTATTAAGTTTTTTTATTAAGGCGTGCATATAATGTGAATTGGGTTAGGTCAAAACCTATTATTCTCCGTTATTTTATGAAAAAGCTTCGAAAATAATACAAAATAATCCATGAGAAACAAGGCAGAACCCCTTCGTTCAAAAACGCCAAAAATATATTTTAAATATCAGAGTATATTCTAAGGTTATTTTCGCGAGAACTCATAATAAAACACTGTTTTAACCGCTTTGCTTTGTTTGTTTTTTTTGCTTGGGATCCAGTCCTACATCGAGTCAGGTCCCACACCCGGCAATCCATAGCTACAACCCATCAAGACACTGTTAGTGATTACTGCGTACATACGGAACGTTATAATTAAAGTTGTATAATTGACGGTAGATAAGCAAAATTCAAATTACTTGTAAAGACAAATGTCACCTCAGTCTGCCTGTGACCATGGAAGCTGAAAAGCCTCCGAAACGTCAGGTTATAAACAAAATATAAAATATACGCGATTCATCCGGTTAAAACAGTGTTTTATTAAATTTCAGAAATAATTAAGTAACATACCATCTGTTTTCTTAGTTAATACCGTTTTTCTCCTAAACTATGAATCACAAGATTACATCACCATGTTAAATAATAAAGTACCTGGGAACCTTCACCTTACTTTGCAAATAAAATTAAATGACCTAATTAAAAGATAATCAGCAAAAACTTGATTTTTACGCTTACGCCGCTGTGCTCTGTCCCACTCTTATAAACGCGAATTCCTGTGCCTATGCTTTTCACAAAATGGCGTCATATATACCCCCTTAACTCAGATGCTGGCTTTTATTTCACTCAACGAATTAGCATTGCCATTCAACGTGGCAATGCTGCATTCTGGGCACTCTACCTTCTGGTGACGGCTTAGATTTTTAGGAAATAGATTTAAGTGTATATAATACTAATTTTAATTATTTTATTTTGTTATTATAATGTTGATAAATAAATATTATGATAATAAGTAGCTGCTACGAGTCCATAAAACTACTTAAACAGTAGGTACAGCTAAAAGGTAAATTATCAATGTTTTAACGTTATCTGTTGTAAGTCCACTAATTGACAGTAAGTGACGCGAAGTGTTGGCAAACAGGGAAGTGGCGAATTGCCTAATATCGTAATGTGTTGTAGAGAGAGCTGGAGTATCAGGTTTTTGGGGACATGGCTAGTTTTATGGAAATTTTATGGAAATGGCTCAACAGAGAGAGAGCAGTACCTTGCAGAGACTAAGGTCCAGAGTCTCAAACCCCGCCACATGGTCGCTATATGATACATTTCGAAGAATGCTTACAGGAGCTGCATGACCTGATTCCACCATCTTCCACTCCAGGACTAGCAGACGTTCGGATATACCGTCCACTTGCACGAAGCGGTTTTCCTCCACCTTCATCATTCGTACCGCTGGGGTTTAGAACACGCTCCCTGTTGCTTTTTTTTAGGTTTTTATTGACCGGAAAAATTTCCTGTCTTGAAGACAAGACAGGAAAGAAGAAAGAAGTGATCAGGTATTTTCTAAGGTTTTTTTTTAATATAGTGCTTACCCCGCACTTTGGGTATCACTAAGAAATGAAATAAGTTCCCAAAACGAACATTTTTGGGTAGTTTAGTGTGATAATCGCTTATGGCCGCTGTTTCACATATGTTGCATAACTTTGGATTAAAAAAAGACTTCACTATTTTTTCTATTTAATCCAGGCCTCGAACACAAAATATGTAATAAATATAAATTTTCCATCCACAACGACCCTAATGACACAAGACTGAACGTCCGGCTGCGGGTTCGTTTCCGACCGCAGCACAAAGCGACACTTAATAAAGTGTCTGCATTCCCACTTTCACCGTAACATTTGTATAGGATTATTGTATAACGTTATCGAAATGGACATAAAGTGCTTCTGTATGGACAGATGCATTGTTGGTTTAAGATACCGGGCGCAGGGGAAGCTACCCTTTTTGGAACTTTATCAGTGTAAGGATTATTATTATTTGTAGAAGGTAGGTATTCCGATTTCGAATCCAAGATATTTTATGTCAACAAAGATATTTATGAATGAGAACTTAACAAAAACTGGACACTCTACCTTCTGGTGACGGCTTAGATTTTTAGAAAATAGATTTATTTAAGTGTAAATATTAGTTATTATTATTTTTATTAAATGATGAATGAAAACTTTCAAAACCAGAAACTATCGAGCTTCTGTGCTTTGCTTCGATGAAACCAATATCGTTAAATATTTACCACCAATATTTCTTGGGTATTATAACCCCTTTGTATACAAAGAATATCCAGGTTCTTTAATCAAAGTATAGATACCTATATAATCTGGACGTCTGTCGAGTCTTTAATAGTTTAAATAACAAATACTCAGCAGAGCTACCTGTAGATTGTTTGCAACAGTCTGTAACTCAATTGTTTGAATTGTAAATACGAGTGTTAATTTATTTTTAAGATTATTTGACGACCACTGTGGCGCGGTGGGCGAAGGCGTGCCTGCGATGCAGGAGGTTGCGGGTTCGATTCCCGCCTCGCGACAAAAGTGTGTACGATCTGCAGGCATTTGTTCAGGGTGTTCTGGTCGTTTTCTATGTATAATAAAAAATATCTATCCATGTATTGTATTGTTTTATGTATATCAGTTATCTAGTACCCATAACACAAGCTCTGCTTAGCTTGGGGCTAGATAATGCCGTGTGAATGGTCCAGCATTATTTTTTGTTTATATTATTAAATTGTAATTTTATTTGTTAATGAAACAGTCTTACAAGTACTCAGACCAATTATTTATTGTTTATTTTATTTAAATGATTATTGCCTTGTTCGACCGAGTCCGTCCCTGTGCCACCATTGGAACAACAGGCAAGTTGATTAACGCGGCCACTGCTTTCGTCCCTCTCGCACGCAGGCTGTCTCACTCACACATAGAGTAGCTTCACTCTTCAAACTGAGAAACCTTAGGCATTTTTTGTCAGAAAGGGATATATTTTTATGAAAATTACAAATAAGAATAAAAAAATAAAAGTAGTATTTAGAATTGAAATAGTAGAGCTAACTGTTGCAAACAATCTAACAACAATCTAGCTCAACTGATCAATACAAGTCGCGCGCGTGCCCGCGACGCTAGCTGCATTGCCCCGCTGTATGGCAATGCTGATGCGCTGCGCCAGATACTCACCAGCTCTCGGGTCACGCGTCGCATAAATTCAAAATTCAAAGTGCTTTACTTCCTTAAGACCTTACTGACTATCTAATTTTTATATACAAATATCAAATGTGGTGCTGGTTTTCCTCGTAATAAATAAACACTCTCCGTTTTTCAAATGTGAATCGAACCACCGCTGCCGGGTCCTTCCCACCGCTACGCCACGTCCGAAATGATCAGTGTAAGCGTTTCGTTCTCTCCGTCTTTAATTTGTTCATTTCTGAGCCCGCGGCGGCTAGTCTAGGAGCCAGAGGGCAAATTATATCTCATCCCTATAACAAAACAGCTATAAGTCAAAATAACACTTTTTTCATTTTCGACGAATAACCGTTTTCTAACCGATTCTGTGTTCGTCGTATAAACTTGCATTTATCACATGACACTAATATTGTAACTACGATAGCTTGAATGTATGGGTGGATGTTTTTAACTCTTCACGCAAAAATACTGAACGGAAAATTAAGTAAGAAAGAAAGAAAGAAAATACATTTATTGGCACACACACTATTAAAAATATATATATAACATAAAAAAAACATAATTACCTCTAATTTTACTTACCTCTTTTTTTAATTACCTTTAGTACTATAATATCTATGTAAATATATTGTATTATGTATAACAGTCATTTAATTACCCATAACACAAGCTCTGCTTAGTTTGGGGCTAGATGATTCTGTGTGAATTATCCAGCATTATTTATATTTTATACACATAACCGCTCGAGCAATAATTCTCTGTACCAGATACTCACTCTACCTATCTGACATTATTTTGAAATTTTGGAGAGTCACGTTACCCCACGGATCTAGGGTCTCGACTCCAATGAGAGGAAATGCAAAAGTTGTACTGATGTCCTCCTAACCGGCATCCTGTCTCAACGGGAACCAGCCAGGTGCGCAGAACATATTATAGTGCTAATGCACAAGTGTGCGCGCAAACACAGGGGCACTCTCTATTCCCAAATGTTATATACTTAACTGATTTTGATCCGATAGTATAAGTATATTAGTATTATTATTAGGATATTTTTGCTATTTTACTATAAAAATCGTAGTTTGCTGAATTCATTGGATGTAAGCAGTGCGTTTGGTATTCTTCCAACACAAATAAAGTTCGTATTTAACCCGCTTACATCCGTAATGGATACTTTTGCTGCTTATTTTTTAACTTAATTTAGTAACCAAGTGTTTGGATTGACTGACGCCGATGTGGCACGGTGTGCGAAAGTCTGCCTGCGACGGAGGAGGTTGCGGGTTCGATTCCCGCCTCGGGACAAATGTGTGTACGATCTGCAGACATTTGTTCAGGGTGTTCTGGTCGTTTTCTATGTATAATAAAAAATATCTATCTATGTATTGTATTATATTATCTTTATCAGTTATCTAGTACCCATAACACAAGCTCTGCTTAGCTTGGGGCTAGATAATGCTGTGTGAATTCTCCGGCATTATTTATTATTATTATAAATTCTTCAAGAGTTTTTCCATTCCGACATACAATAATTAGTAATAGAATTCAAGAAATTTCACTCTAGTAAATAATAATTTTGATTTTTGTGATATCCCGTAACATTTCTCCCACCATCTCTCTCTCCACAAACCTCACAACTCTGAGTGCGCATCTCGACTCTTAATTGCAATAATTAGAGAAAATGGCTCTCATTGCGATATTTAACGAAAACTGGGGAGATACAGGGTGATTCATCAGCCCTGTCTGTAACTATAGGGTGGTTGAGCTTAGAAAGTTTCGAAGCGATTGTAGTTTATTTGTTATATTTCTTAGAACGTATGTACCTAGGTACCTAATAATGAGCGTCTGGTCGAACCAACGCGTGACCTGCGAGCTGGTGAGTATCTGGCGCAGCACATCAGCATTGCTATACAGCGCAGCGGGGCAATGCAGCTAGCGTCGCGGGCAGCGGTCAGTTATCTAGTACCCATAACACAAGCTCTGCTTAGCTTGGGGCTAGATAATGCTGTGTGGATTGTCCAGCGTTATTTATTTATTTATCAATATTTATTCAGAAATCAGAACTGGAATTTGAATAACACTAAAATTCCAGTATCTATAGGTACTAATCTAGCGTCATAAACACAAAAAAAATTGGTAGGTCTGTACCTACGTAAATTCTAAAAAGTAAAACCACCCTGGGTTCCCGAGTCCGTCCCTGGCCGCCATCCAATTAGCGATCAGATTAAAGATATGCCGGGGAGCTATTACCCGGCAAATTACTCGCCACCCCCATCCCGGGCCAAGGGAGAGCCGGGAGCGGCAGCTTGTTCAACAATATTGTTGTATGTAAAATACATGATAATGTCTTCCCAGACAAATAAGGTTCAAGCATAGAATTTTTTTTTTTTTTCATCCCCCATCTCGGAGAGTATTTTGCTCTTCGATATCTGAAAGTAAAAACCGTTTTTATCCCCTAGAGGATAAAGTAAATTGAATTTGGATGGTCTTATAAATATAAGATAAAAACGGCTTTTACACTCGGATATCGAAGAGCAAAATTACTCTTTCCTCGTGGAACATGGTAGGTATTAAAAGTTACGTGTTGCACTCGAGTGCAAAGAGTTTTTACCTCGTGCTCTTTTGATTCCCTCGCTGACGCTCAAGATTCTAATTTTAGTATCCCTCGCTTGCTCGGTCATCAAAATTGAGCACGCAGTTAAAAAGCAACTTTGCACTCTTGTATAATACATAACTATTAATCGAACTATTAATATTATTACATTACTACATGGATTCAATATTGTAAATAAATGGCTTCAGCACAACTTACTAACTCTCAATGCTGATAAGACAAAGTATATAAGATTTTCGATGCGCAAACGGCAGTCAAATGAAGTTATCCCAAAATTATATGCGCATTATTGTGCAGGTGCTGATAATCTACCTATGTATTTGCCCTACCATAAATAATACAAATAGAATTAAATACCTTGGCATAATACTGGATGAATCACTCTCATTCAAACCCCATTTAGAAGCTTTAGTAAGTAGAGTCCGCAAGCTGATTTTTGTGTTCAAAAATCTACGCCATATTGCGGATCGAAAACTTATTATACAAGTCTACCGGGCCCTTTGCGAATCCATATTGACCTACATCATGGGGTGGAGTAGGTAAAACATTATTACTAACTGTCGAGAGAGCCCAAAGAGCGATACTTAAAGTATCAACTTTCCGTCCTTATACTTTTCCTACAAATCTTCTCTTTGAATCATGTGGAGTATTATCAGTTCGACAGTTATTCATAATGAACATAGTACTAAAACAACACGCAGCCCTTCCATATGTCATTGAAAGTACTAACAATAGAAGGAAAAATAATGTTTGCCCTAAAGAACGACGAAGACATGCTTTTTCAAATAAATTTTACAGTTTCCTTGGTCCATTTTTATACAATAGATTAAATGTGTTAGCCAATATTTATTCCCTAAATTATAATAGTTGTAAGAAAAAACTTAGAGATACCCTACAAGGTTGGTCATACGATGACACAGAAAATTTACTGACTGTTCTAAAGTAGGCCACTAATTGCAAGCATTTTTATTATTAAAACTAGTTTAGCGTCGTAAGCATAAGTAATTATAAAGTAAACATTGTTTTTATAATAAATATGTCCAATGAATTTTATCATTTTGTTAATTGTCAGCACTTTCTTTGCCTGAAAAACAGGTATTTATTTACCTAGTTCAGGCACATGCATTAACTTATCCTTTATATAAATAATATTATGTACACTCTGTTATCTCTCTAGTCCTAAGTTATTTATGAATAAATTATTTTATTTTTATTTTATTTTATTACCGAATAAAAAGATAACACCCAGATTTTTTAATTATTAAGGAAATATGTGGTACAATTCTAGGCCGACACCACATAGCCAACAGTTTTTTGCCTAAGCTATCTAAATTAATATGTCCAGCAGTGGACTGATATAGGCTGATGATGATGATCTAAATTATATATTTTTAGTATATTCTAAGGTTATTTTCGTGAGAACTCATAATAAAACACTGTTTTTACCGGATTGATCGCGTATATTTTATATTTTGTTTATAACCTGACGTTTCGGTTATAAAATATACGCGATCAATCCGATAAAAACAGTGTTCCATTATATATTTTTAGTTTTTTTTTATCATAAAGAGTAAAATACCCTACAGCGAAAGCCATTATTGTAGTCACAAAAGGAGATGCAGAAAAGTTATTCGCGCAAACGCGATCTCCTACAACTTGCGCCGCATCAAAACGCTCTTCCTACCATTCCCTGCTAATTGTTTTAATCGCACCTACCACTGTTATGTGCCTGTTTATGTGTTTCAGTACGTCTGTCTGTCTGAAACAATGGCTGCTTTTGGTGAACATATAGATTTTAACGAATTTAGTGCACTATTCGTTATTTATTATGTGTTAAGATCGCGTAAATTAAAAAAATATTTAGTGCGTTTAGTTAAGTCGTCGGTTCCTATCGGTTCATGTATTTCTAAGGTCGAGCTTTGTGGGGGATTTCCGGAATATTTTTTCCTAATATCCCCCACGAAACTGTTTAATTATGAGCGGAATAGGTATCTTAAAAAACACAAGAGATTTTTATCTCGAATATATTACATAAATAACATACTAATACTTATAAAAAAGAAAATAAGACAAGTAAATAACTAAGATTTTTTGTTATAGTGCTTACCCGCATTATTGGTATCTCTAAGAAAAGAAATAAGTTCCCAAAAAGGGTGGGGCGCGGGTTCGAGTCCCGTCGAAACCGAAATTTTTTGGGAACTTATTTCTTTTTTTAAGTAAATAACTAACAAAAAAATAAGGTTTTTTTCTTTATTCTACGTGTCTTTTGATATGATCAAGTTTAGGTGATAAGAAATTCTACAATCTTCTAGTAAGTTACTTATTAAATCATAACCCTCCCCCGTCGGTAGTCGGGTAAAAATACGTCAGTGGACAGTATAGGTTCTGTCCACCGATGGACTTCTTCAGCCTGAAGACTTCGGGGTGGTTTTTCGGTTACATTGTTATTCTTCCAATCAAACACAAATAAGATTCTTAGTTAACCCGAAGATTTCATTATCTATTTAGATTTTGGAATACTGGTCGCGCCATCATGTAAATATTTATTAAACGACTTACCTCATGCTACTCAACGCTAGATGGCACTTGGTAAGGCGACATCTATGACGTACATTTAGAAACTATACATGAATTTAACACATCCCCTGCCACTGACACTCATACATTATCTTAAAATGTATGGGCGTCGCTTATATACGCGTCAGTGTGCGTTTAGAGGATGTATGCACAGAAAAAACGATTATTAATAAAGTTCTAGTATTACTTCAAAAAAACAACTGTGCCAGCGGTTTCTAGCGTCGAGTAGCAATACTTTTACAATGAAGACTGTCAAAAGTTATACTGCTGTCAAACATAGATGATGTTAGTAAAGCACAATATAACCCTTCTAAATTTGAATGCGCCCGAGTTTCAAAGAAATCCGTGTAAAAATCAAGGCTGTCATTGGTTTTCGAATTGGTTGCATAAACTCAGTAACGTCTGATTGTGTAGGGGAGCTGCACGTCGTTTTAGGTTTTTGTTTATTTAATTTAAAAATAAGTTAATTACAATAGAAAACCATGTGAGAAAGTTTCATAACTATTGTGTTGTGTTTTCTTGATATAATGAAGGTGATCGAGGCTAAAATAGTAGTATTAGGTTCGCAAGGTAAGGAAAAACTTTTGATGTATAACTTTTTACAAAAACTTGTTTTGGAGTATTACTTAAAGGCACCCAATAAGGAAACTGGTTCTATTACTTCATCAGTTACAGAATAACCAGTAGGTAAATTACAATAACCATTGTTTTAGGTAATACATCTTCAGTCATTTGGTTATTTGACTGAGAAACAATCGGCTGATTCAATCACGATAAAGGCTATCTTTACAATCAAAACATACATTATTCGATGTCAACATAGCAAATGAACTCAAGTTTTTTGCAATATAGCTTGCTAGGTACTGTAAAAAATCTATTCTTATCTTATCAGAGGTGCCTACTAAAGAAAACTTGAGGGGTGTATGAACTGAAGTACCTAATAAATTTAAAGTTGGTAGTTGATGTAACTAGTACAATAACATTAGGAGACTTATCTCTTCATTAATTTCTAATAAAATTAATTATTCCCTGATCTGAAACAAATCTTTGTACAATCTGCAAATATTTGGTACGGGTGTTCTGGGTATTTCCTATGTACCAAGGTATAAAAAAAATGAATGAATGAATATTATATTTATTTTATAAATATCTAGGTATCTACCAGAACTAATATTTATTTAAATAAATTACTTACAATAACAGAATACAATTTCAACTAATATTTACACTTAAATCTATTTTCTAAAATCTAAGCCGTCACCAGAAGGAAAAGTGCCCAGAATGCTGGCAGCATTGCACGTTGAATGGTAATGTTAATTCATTGACTGAAATAAAAGCCAGCATTCCAATCACCTGTGGACTCTCTATTAGGAGTTGTTAAGTCTTTGTATATTGCATGTGCCCCAGGACCCCAAAGACCTAAGGTTTCCACCCCAAATGGCTCGAGTAGGTAACCTCGATCAAGATTAGCGTATTTCCGCCGTTTGAGGGACTCCGCTGATGTTGCTGCAGAGGCAACCCTGTATTGTATTATTGTAATTTTCTTTATTATATTAATACAATATTATAGACAATTTCCGGTTTATTGCTGAGAGGATGTGAGTTAGGAAATCACTTCCTTCCCTTATGCTTGAAGTTATCTGCAGTCTGACTACAATTACATACTTCTAGATACCTATAGGCCGGTATTATGAAAGCTTGCCCAGTCATAGATCTATGCTTGAGTAACGTTTGTGCCAAACAAAAGCGTTACTTGAGCGTAGATCAGTAGTTGAGTAAGTTTTTATAATACGGGCCGATAGGTATCTAGAACCTGTATTCTTAACCTGTTAGGTTTATATGAAAAAAAGTCGTGTTATTACACCGTATATAACTCAAGAACGGCTTGACCATTTTAATGATCTTTGTTATGTTGGATTTGTCTCCGTCCCGAATAGTAGCTGTAAAAATTTAAAATGTGATGGAGGGAAAAGTATTACACAAGCATTCATCTAAGTTGGTTTTATCATGAGTGCATAAAAAATGGTTTAAGATTTGTGACACATTACTTTTTCGCTAGTTTAATTACCTACTTGTAGAACGCAGAAAAAAATTATGACCACAAAAAAACTCGCGCCAACCCGCATCGAACCACCTTAACACGGTAATGTTATGTATACAGTATTCTGTCTTCATACAAACGGCCGGAACACGAGTCATAACTGTCACCTCATGTGAGGGCGGGATCGTGGTAGGTACAACCAGTCGGGGATGCGCCGCGCGCCGCAGCGCAGTGACCAACGAACTTTTTGCTATGAAACTATTTTTTTACTAATTTGAATGTTTTTTTTTGTTTGACAGAATTGTCATTACGACTGATAAGTTATTGATTTTTCTTTTCAATAGGTAAAAAATGTTGTAAGCAGTAAGCGTGCAATTTGACAATTTTTTATTTAAATAAGGTACTTTAGTTTTATATTCAGCTTAGAAATAAATAATAAAATTAAAATAAAACAAATATTAAAAGTGGGCTTCGATACAACAAACGTGTTTTTTTTGCTGATTTTATAGATAATGGTACGAAACCCTTCGTGCGCGAGTCGGACTCGCACTTGGCCGGTTTTATTATCATTTATTTTATATTTATTAAAATATATAATCACAAAACTAGAAAGAAATTCAAGTTGGTAGGTACCTAGATGAAATTAAAATACTGCAGGCGGGCAGCCCTATCGCGTGCTTTTGTTTTGTTTTGTTTTGGTAGGTAGTTATTTCAAGGACAGGGCCTAGTTACAATACTGTATAGATAACATTACCGTGACCTTAACATGCCAGTTGCATAGGTACAATACATGAATGAAGTGAAAACATAAAACAAAGAGTGTAGTTAAGTTCGGTACATTATGAGCTAGATATCTAGATTACTCATTGCTCAGTGTACTGTTACAGCCCTTGACATGGTTTAACATTCTAACTATACTCCGATTTAAAATCCAAGCTATTTTATGTCAACAAAGACGTTTCTGAATGAAAACTTAACACTGATAAGAAAAAGAAAACAACAAGCTATCAGGAAGGATAATATAGGAAATGCTTACAGGGGAAACATAGGTTTGGATAAACTTCTATGTTTTCCCTGTAGGTGGAGCTATAGTCCGTAAGAATTCCCAGAAATTTTCGAGTCAGCGGGATGTGATTTCGTGGCTAGTTGGTTTAATTAGAACACACCCGTACTGAGGGTGGGGCGCGGGTTCAAGTCCTATTTTATTTATGTCCACTTGTGGACGTATTGAGGTAATGCCAGTTGGAAATAGAGCTCTGAAACACAGACCCAGCGAGCACACACAGACCCAAGGCTAGGGCTTCTACACGAATCGCCAGACACGAGACCGATTCTACATGGTTTCTGCTGACTTACTAGAGTTCCACTTAGTTGATAGGCGCATTGCAAGATCCTAAGGAGTATCTACGTACAGGACTGCTTAGCACATTCACTGCGAGAGGCAATAATAGTGTTAAACTATCAAGTTAACTCCGAAATATCTATTTAATGTATGATCATAAAGTATCTACGTACAGGACTGCTTAGCACATTCACTGCGAGAGGCAATAATAGTGTTAAACTATCAATTTAACTCCGAAATATCTATCTATGATCATAAAGTATAAATCTAAAAACTATTATATGTATAAAAACCCATTACACAATCTCTGCTTAGGTTGTGGTTAGATGACGTTGTGTGAATTGTCGAACATTATTTATTTACTTATTTGATCTTAATTCGTTCCAGGAGTTGGCAAGACCAGCCTGGTGGTGCGGTACATCGGCAAAATGTTCTCGAAGCACATCTCCCCGACCATCGGCGCTTCTTTTTTCACTTGCAACATTAATGTGGACAATTCTAGAGTTAAATTACAGGTAATTAAAAAGCTGTTTAAAAATAAATGCACAGCCAAGTGCAAGTCGACATTAGTTTTCTTTTTTTTGTTTCTGTTGATGGTTCAGCGTTTAGCCACCATCTCGCTTGAATAAGTGATAATGTGGCATAAGATGGAGCACGCTTTCCCAGAAGGAACTTATTCACCCTGGATTTGAAGACTCTTGAAGACAAAGGTGGCAGCAGTACTCCATGCAAAATCGGACTTGTGCTTTATAAAGACTGAGAAGCTGTTACCCGTTATGAACATTGGATTATTAATTTGTTATCAGCGATAAGCTAAAAATAAGTGTATTCCCCAGGTATGGGACACAGCAGGCCAGGAGCGCTTCCGTTCCATGGCCCCCATGTACTACAGGAACGCGAACGCTGCGCTGTTAGTCTTCGATATCACCAGCAGGTCTAGCTTTCAGGCCATCATGAGCTGGATCAAGGAACTGCAGAGGTAAGGCCATGAGAGCGCATTGCGCGCCATTTTATGAAAGGATAGGCATAGGATTTCGCGTTTATAGGAGCGGGACAGAGCATGCGTATTTGGAACGGAGCAAGTGAAAAAATTGAATTTTGCTTATTTACAAGAAAACTACACAACTTATAAATAAAACCGGCCAAATGCGAGTCGGACTCGCGCACGAAGGTTTCCGTACCATTATCTATAAAAACAGCAAAAAAAACACGTTTGTTGTATGGAAGCCCCCTTATATATTTATTTTATTCTGTTTTTTAGTATCTGTTGTTATAGCGGCAACAGAAATACATCATCTGTGAAAATTTCAACTGTCTAACTATCACGGTTCATGAGATACAGCCTGGTGACAGACGGACAGCGAAGTCTTAGTAATGGGGTCCCGTTTTTACCCTTTGGGTACGGAACCCTAAAACATGCGACGCAGGAGGTTGTGGGTTCGATTCCTGCCTTGGAACAAATATTTGTACGATCTGCAGGTATTTGTTCCGGGTATTCTAGTCGTGTTCTATGGACAATAAAAAATATCTATCTATGTAATGTATTGTATTGTGTATATCAGTTATCTAGTACCCATAACACAAACTCTGCTTAGCTTGGGGCTAGATAATGCTGTGTGAATTGTCCAGCACTATTTATTTATTTATAAATGACTTAGATGTTTATCAGTCCTTCGCTAGTGGTTAGCGTCAGACTAATTGTAATGTATTTATTTGTAGCAACGTTCCCGAAGCAATGATTCTATCTGTAGTGGGCAACAAGTGTGATCTATCCGACTCACGCGCAGTCTCCGAGCACGAAGCGGCGCAGTACGCGCGCACGATCGGAGCCACCTACACCGAGACTAGTGCACTGCACGACCAGGTACCTGCATTACCAACATAAACGTATATATTTAGACTTAAAACACAGAAAAGGGAGCTGGTGTACAAAATTGCCCCGAACACCTTCGATTTTCTTACGTGAGAAAAACACGTAGGTGTATGCGCACAGAGGTATATACAACGGCGAGATTACGCTCACACGTTTAACACACGGAGGGGAAATTGAGCTCATATTCGCAAAAAAAATGCCTGCAATTAAAACTGTTTATAAATAACACTGTTCAGAATGAGCCTGTGAAGACCCCAGGAAGATTCTGCGCTTCTGGACGGAGTTAGGCTGGCTGCGCTAGTAGAAACCACGCACAATGGACCAACTTGAGTCTCAGTGCGGACACAAGAGTACACTTACATACATACATACATACACTGTTCAGAACATTTTTGTGTATTTTGCAATTTTGAAATTATTAATCAAGGAACTAAAATCACACTTAGTTTGGATGGATGGTTGTTTGTAACTTCTTCACGCGAAAACTACTGAACGGATTAGGCTAAAATTTTGCATAGATGCATAGCTCTAAGCCTGGAATCCAATCCAACATAGTCTTTATACTATAAATCAGTCCCAAAACCTAAAACACCGCGTGCGAAGCCGCGAGCAGAAACTAGTAATAAATTCTTTAGGAAAACTAGTTTACTGAACCACTTAGACAATATTAAAATAATTTAAATTGGCTTTAAAAAAAACAAACATGTTTTCTGATGCACACAAACTTAAATGGTCGTCGTTCTTGTAAAGTAATGGTTTTCCTTCTCTGTTTCCGCTGGCATTTTGAATATGTTCTTGTTATATTGTCTACCGTACCTTCATCTTCTATTCCTGGTACATAGCGGATGCACTTACATAAAAACAACTTAAACATAAAGTAGCCAATTTACGTGTAAGTAGCCATAAAGGGGCGCCGCAGACTACTTACACGTAAATTCCCTAAATTTAGCGAAAAGATCGTTATGTTGGCACACTAGAATGGAACGCAGTGTTCAAATCGGAGTACTGCACTGCATGCATTTAAGTTTACCGGGAATCCCCGACCATCGAGAAAAACATTATCTATCTCTTTTTTACGTTTAAATTAGTGTTGATGTTATTTTTGAAAAAGTGCTTCACTTTCTTGGAAGAATATATACAGGCTTCAAAAGCGCCATTTTAACGGCGAAGGAATTGGCTGAAGAACTGGAAATTGAACCTGTGTTTAGAGCCACGACAAGAATTCGATATGTTAAACGACAAGCTGGTGAAACTGCCCGCGACGAACCTATAGCTTCTCTGGAAAAAAAATTGAGATTGAATTTTTCAACTGTTGGACACTACATTAATTTCAGTCAATGAAAGATTTGAACAGTGATTTTTTTTTTATATATATTCTTTTCTATTTTATTGTATTTTTATGTGTAAATATGTACCTACTCGTAAACATATGGACCCATCATCATCATCAGCCTATATTAGTCCACTGCTGGACATAGGCCTCCCCTAATGAGCGCCATAGCGCCCTGTCTTCAGCTTGCCGCATTTATTTATTTATAAATGAGTACCTTCTCGGAATATTGGTCTTTTTTTTTTGTACAATATAAAACAGATCCCGGAAAAACCTGACCTTGTCAAACTCTGTGGTGATCTCCAATTGTAATTAACTGTAGACTCTAAATCAGACATAGATGGGTGTATGTTGTGTGATGAACTCATAAGTCTGAAATCTTTTTTGCCTGATCAGAATGTGGCTACTCCTGTTTTTGTTTTAAATTTTATCAAAGATCGCAACTTACAAGAACTGTATCCAAATGTATGCGCATATTATTACCTATACATGTAACGGTTGATAGTGGGGAGAGGAGTTTTTCTAATCGACCATTTATCGAAATTACAGAAAGCCTCGATTTTGATAAAATAATAAAAGATTTCGCCGACAGACAGGCTAGAAAAGTCTTTCTTTTTTAAATAAATAATTATTTTTTAAATACCTAAATGGTAATTTCATTACAGTATCTTTTTCCTTTTTTCATATGGGTTTGAATTGCAGTTAGGGGGCGCCGTATAAATCTCGCCCAGGGCGCTGGTAGTGCTAAAACCGGCACTGGTCGTAGAGAGTAGGCACAAGAGTTTTAAGGCTATCAGAGGGCAAAATCTGACGTAAATGATGATTTAGTTTTAGTATCAAAATATGGAAGTGTACACTTTTAGCTCTACAAACGGAAATGAACTTTAAAAATACCATGAACGCAATTGGCAAAAAACAACGTAAATCTTACCCAGTCAATCAAATACACAGGTTTAATTAATCATTCAAAGACAGACAAGGCAGTTTTATTTTTATAAAGATCGTTGACTCGTGCATTTACAAGTAATCTCTATCCAGTATCTCGTAATCATGGGGTTCTGTGAAAATCTTTTGAAACATCGGGCCATAGTTTTCCCACTTGAAATTCATCTAATCAACGCAAGAATACTTTATCAACCACTTGTCTTGCACTATTGCGATTGGGTTTATCTACGCACATCGGATAACAATCATCACATTAGAACAGTTATTTTAATGCAAATTTCGTGGAGGTACCCAATGTTTAGTATTTAAGGAAAATAATGTTAAATCACATTATATTTAGTCTGCCTGTGACCATAGAAGCTGAAAAGCCTCCGAAACGTCAGGTTATAAACAAAATATAAAATATACGTGATCAATCCGGTTAAAACAGTGTTTCATTAATATATTTAGACTTAGATAGGCAAATAATTATGTATTACTATTTATGTGATATACAGCTTATGTGGTTTATTTTTCAAGTCTTCCACTATTGGACAAAAAATTAAAGTGAATAAAATTAATAACACCTTATTTCTTATTTAATAATAACTATTTATAAATATGTTTATAGTATTAAATTTGACTTGTCTAAGTGCTTATTTTGTAAGCTTATAGCATAGTACATTGTACACCTCGGCGAGAGCGTGCCTGATTCCTATCGAGTGTGTCATTTGGCCCCGAGGCAAAGCCGAGGATCTTAGAACACACGAGATAGGAATCACTCTTTCTCCCAAGTGATACTGTGCTTTGTTCTACACCTGAAAAAATGCTGTAGTATAAAAGTAAAGAAGACAGGGCGTTATGGCGCTCATTAGGGGAGGCCTATGTCCAGCAGTGGACTGAAACAGGCTGATGATGATGATGATAAAAGTAATTGACTTTGACTTTACGCGACGCGTGTCAGCAAAGCTGCCAGTCGGGGCAGTCAGCATAATTTTGTCGACTTATGTTTCGGCTCAATCCGTACCGTAGTTTTAAAATCTATACAATCCAATTTTTCGCATTTATAATTGGTGAATAAAGACGCTAGACTTCTTAATTCAATGCGGTTGCTTAGGCCAATTAAAGTTGGTAACATCTAAGATTAAAATACTGATTTAAAGCCTAAAATTAGGTCCCGCGGGACGCGAAGATGAATCACCTAAATATCGTATGGTACGCTGTTTTCAGGAAGGCAAGTCACATATATAAAAGTCTTATAATAAACACCCACCTCAAATCACAATTTGTCTCGGTCGGGCGACACGGGGCGGCGCGGGCGCGACGGAACCCTAGGACGTCACAGGAAGGTTTTCAGGGGTCCACAGGAAATCACAAACGGCATAAACAGTTCTAGAAGTAACGGGAGCAATCGCGAACTTCGCGGTTTTGGAAGATTCACAGATTAATTTTTAGCGGAGGCGTCACGCGTGTTAACTTGATTAACGTACATCGTAGACTGAAGAAGCACAAGATGGCGCTTCTTTTCGACCCCAAGCATATGGGGTATGCGGACCTTTGCGGACTCGTTGATCATTTACATAGGTAGATACCATAAGACATTCTTGGATATGGCAAATACCAACCAAAAAAAACAGCGTATTCTACAATATTTATACTATTTAAAAAACGAGCCTAACCATTTCCCCCGGCTTGAAAGTTCCTACTTTCGAAACACAGACGAAAGAGAATAAAAATATGAAATAAAAACTGAGGATAACAATAATCCTTTGCGGAAATAGGCAAACTTAACCTAGTTGCATATCGTCACAAACTCTATTTTCTACAGTCATGAACGTGCTCTTGCTCTACTAATAGAGGCAATAATTTATATAGCTAATTAACCCTATAGTCCATACAGCGATGCGATGCAAGACCTTAATCTTAAACTAAGTACATAACAAACACAACTACTAGAAACTTACTGAGTTGGCAGAGGGCACAACTTCACAACCGGTCGACTTTGTAAAATCCCGCCTTTGGTTTTTACAGAAGCGACTCGAACTACGCCGGTTTTGTCCGGAAAGATTTCAGTAATGAGACCTAACGGCCAATGCAACGGCATAACATTGTCTTGCATGGAGACAACTACCATTCCTAATTTTATAGGATTATCTGGAGTGTTCCATTTCTGTCTGGATTGCAAGGTGTGCAAATATTCTTTACGCCACCGATTCCAAAAAGAATGGACTAGTTTGTCGGTCAGTTCATATCGCGAAATAAGATGCAACCGAGTTTCATTAACTTCGCGAGTGGGAAGAAATACAAGCGGTTTCGAATGCAAGAAGTGCGCCGGTGTCAGTGCAGACGGTTCCGAAGGGTCGGAGCTTAGCGAATAGAGGGGCCTTGAATTTAACAAGGCCTCCACTTGAGCCAACACAGTGTTAAGCTCGTCCAAGGTGAGAATTTGTTGACCAATCACCTTGAAAAGATGTGTTTTGACGCTCTTGACTTCACTCTCCCAACATCCACCGAAGTGAGGAGCTCGGCAAGGTATATTTTTGAGCGTTATGCGATGATCTGCCAGTTCCTTTTCCCATAAAGGCTGATACTCCTTTGCCAAGAACTGATAGAGTTCGCGGAGGTATGACCTAGCACCAATAAAGTTGGTGCCGTTATCAGTGTATAAACACTCCACCGGGCCTCTACGCGATATAAACCGCTTGAATGCCAACAAGAAACTCGCCGTACTGAGATCAGAGGCGACCTCAAGATGTAGCGCTCTTGTAGTCATACAAGTAAAAAGGCAAATGTATGCTTTTCGAGATCTTTGGCCTCTACCACGAACTGACGTGATTTGTAGAGGCCCCGCATAGTCGCACCCAGTGTGAGAGAAAGCTTTGGGGGCAGTCTCTACACGAGAGCGTGGAAGATCAGCCATAACCGGGAAAACGGGACGCGGTTTTGCTCTAAAGCAAACGTTACAATTAAAAGTAATGTGACGTGCGATTCGTCGAGCGGACAGGATCCAATATCGCTGTCGCAACAAAGACACGAGCAAGTTGGGACCAGTATGAAAGTTGGTGGTATGGTAATGCGAGACCAACAGCTCTACAGTACGATCTTGACGAGGAAGAAGAATTTGATGCCGAGAATCAAAATCTAATTCCGAGTTTGCTAAGCGGCCTCCGACATGAATAAGTCCATTATGAAGAAATGGGCTCAGTTTTTGAATTGGCTTAGAACACAATTGCTTGCGGGATAATCGATCCAGGTCGAGTTCAAAATGAATTTTCTGAACGGTAAGCCAAACCCTACTTTCTGCGAAAGCTAGATCCGAAGCGGTAATAGGTCCCTTGGGGAGCCGTTTCATAAATTTATATATGAAGCATATTGTTTTCAAATATTTCAACCAATTAGAAATTCTAGAGGCCAGCTCATGTAAGATATTACACGGAAGAGAAGCGTTTAAAATATTCTGTGTGATCACTGGGAGAGCTATTGGCTTCATTTCCGGAAGTTCTTGAGACTCACCGGAACGAAAGGGCTTAACTGGCCACTCGGCTCGCGGCAACATAAGCCATGGCGGCCCTGTTAGCCACAACGGATGATCCCGTAGTTGGGCAGGCGTCAAGCCACGGGAGAGACAGTCACTTGGGTTTTCCAACCCCTTGACATGGAAAAACGATTCAGCCGAAAGGTTTTCGTGAATCTTGGCGATGCGGTTGGCCACAAAGGTGTGCCAGCGGTGCGGTTCAGAATGTATCCAACTCAACGTTACCGTTGAGTCAGAAAAAGCTACGACAGCCTCAATGGCATGTCGAGCTGCGTATAATGAATAAACTCGCCTTATCAGAGTCGATAAGAGGAGTGCGGCGCATAACTCAAGACGAGCTAGAGAAATAACCTTTAGGGGTGCGACCTTGGATTTCGCACACACCAGCGAAACGACGATATCCCCGTGGGGTTTAACAACGTGGGCGTAGACTGCTCCACCGTAGGCCTTCTCACTAGCGTCGGCGAAGCCCACTAGGGTGATCTTACAGCGATCTACGACACCGACGTGTCGTGCGAATTTCATTTCTGAAATTAGAGGTAGTTCGACCTGAAATTGTTCCCAGGCGCGAACGATGCGGATTGGCGGCACATCATCCCAGCCAAGTTTTACTAGCCAAAGCTCCTTTATGAGCAGCTTGGCGTAGAGAATCATAGGGGCAACAAGACCTAAAACGTCAAAAAGACGTGCGATGGACGATAAAATATTTCGCTTCGTACACGGGCGGTTATCCGGATTTACCTGGAATCCGAAATAATCATCATCTGGATACCAACGAAGGCCTAGTATTTTAGGTGTCAGATCATTGCTAAAATCTAAACTGTGCGAGAGTCGCAATGACTCCGGGATCGACTGAAGCACCTGAGAGCTATTGCTCAGCCATTTAGTTAGCTGGAAATTGCCACGCGAAAATATTTTTATCAGCTGATGAGCGGATTCTATGGCTAGCTCGATACTAGGGATTGAGCTGACTATGTCGTCCATATAGATATCCCGCTGTAATATTTCCCCAGCCAGAGGAAATGCCTGACCCTCGTCTAGACACAGCTGTTGAACTGTGCGAATAGCGATGAAAGGGGAGCACTTCAATCCAAATGGAACTACTGAGAACTCATAGGTTTGGAGCTCTTCGTCCTCGTGGAAGCGATATAAAATGCGTTGAAGCGAGCGATCGTTTTCTCGTATGCCTATGCGAAGGTACATAGCCTTTACATCAGCTGACACAGCGACACCGAAAAGTCTAAAATTCAACAAAATGTTGAAAAGGTCAGCTTGAAGCACTGGACCTGCGTATAGAATATCGTTGAGCGAAACCCCATTGTCGGTACTCGCGCTGGCATCTAGTACTACGCGTAATTTAGTAGTCGTTTTATCCTCGCGAATGACGGCGTGATGTGGGATATAATATGCGACCTGTCGCTCATGAGCCTCCGGTGTATGCGAAATATTCGGAAGATTATCGTTCTTCAGAAGCGAAATATAATTGTTGTCTAAATACTCCTTGATGACGTCATCGTACAGAAGCTTAACGTTAGGTAGCTTCTTAAGTCTACGCTCTAGGCTATAAAACCTCCGACGAGCGATGTCTACAGAGCTTCCCAATGCTGACGCATCCGTTTTGAGCGGTAAGGCAGCTACATACTTGCCATCCGGAGTGCGAGTGATGGTGGATCGGTAGAACTCCTCACACTGTTTATCGTTTATGTCTACGACCGTAGTGGCCGAGACATCCTCAATCTCCCAAAATTTGCGCAGGTCATAAGCCTCAAAACCTGAAGTTGAGAAGAACGATAACGTGTCTGTAGGGGGGTCCAATATCGGTGCATCTCCCATAAAGATGTAGCCTAACACAGTCTCTAAAGCATCCGGGCACCCGGGTGTACTAGTGACACAACCTGGTCGCAACAATTTAGCGAACAGTTTTACGCCGAGTAAAACGTCAATATTACCAGGCACTCCCCAAGTATCGTCAGCTGTTAATTTTGGATCAATGTGATTCAATTCAGCTACATTTATACCGCACAGCGGAAGCTCGCCGGTGATTTGATCCAGTACTAACGCGTCGATATGGTACTTGGGTAATGAGCGAAGCCGCGAACTAAACGTAAGGTCGACTGAACCTCGAACAGGTTGCGATGTACCACCGATACCTCTAACTGTGCTAATAGACTCCGCGCGAATAGGTAAACCTAACATGCGACAACAACGCGTAGTGATATAATTTTTTTGCGAACCGGGATCTAGCAAACATCGGATCACTACATCCCTACCCTTTTTATTTACTGCTACTACCTTAGCGGTAGCCAAAACCTCGGTAGTCCGTTTGATACCTTGTACCGCTGAATGTGTACATAAAGCGACCCGTTCTGGAGCAACTGAAGAAACTTCTACAGGGCCCTCGGAAGGATTAGAAGGGGGCGTACCATCAGGGGATACAGGGGCAGAAACCATAGCAGTGGTTTCCAAGCGCGGCGATTGTTCAAAATGAAGCAAGGTATGATGCTTGCCGTTGCATTTTTTACAACCGGTTTTCGATTGGCATTTCAGGGTGGTGTGCTGCTGACTTAAACAATTGACACACATTTTGTGGTCTTTAATAAATTTAAATCGTTCAGATGCCTGCAGCTTTTGAAACCCAGAGCATTTGAATAGATGGTCATGGGTATTGCTACACAGAGAGCATTTATTAGCGACGCCTACGTAGACCTGCGACACCTTTGCAGAAGGGGAAGAGGAACTACCGGCTGCGGGAGCGCGCACGGGCGCTGATGTGCGGTGTATAATTTTAATTTGTTCGCGTACAAATTTTACGAAATAGTCGTAGTCAACGACTTCTGGATCCTTTTGATTCCGCAAGGACATTTCGTAATGTTTTGCTACATCCGAGTCAATTAATTTAAGGCCCAGATGGGTGAATATAAAATCATCGAGATTTTCTATTTTTAATTGCTTGATTCCCGCGATAGTTGCCGTAAATTTATCAAACACCTTTTCCAAGTTAGCGGGTGAAGATGTACCGGCTGACTTTAAGGCAAACAGCTGATTTAAGTAATTAACTGCGAGCGCGCGAGTATCTAAATATTTTGCGATAAGCGCATCCCACACGACACGGTAATTTTCCGCGGAGGGGCACAAACCGGCCGACACATTCCTTGCCTTGCCCTTGAGGCAGTTTAACAAATAATGTATACGATCCGAATCCGAGAGGTCGGAGTTTGTGTGGATTACCCTTTTAAAAGTTTCATAAAAGAATGGAAAACTTTGTATGTCACCGTCAAACGTGGGAAGTTCGATTTTCGGTACCTTAATATGGTACGCACTCTTACCACCCGAGTTCGTGGTTGCAGAGGGCGCTGACACCGACGGCGGTTCTAATAATGCGCTTAATGCGTCCTTTATTTCGCAAGCCAAGTCATCAAATGAGTTTAAGCTATTGTAGCTGACTTCGTATTTGTCGTCCAGTTTAATAGATAAAACATTAACACTATCTAGGATTTCGTTGAACTCGCCGCGCAACGCATCTATTTGCTTAGCCTGCGCAATAAATGTTTTACGAGCGCGCTCAGTCGTCAACACCTTCGATGACTCATAAATGGCCTGGACGCGTGCGAAACATGCGTCGCGTTTTCCGAGATAAAGTTTTAATTGAATTTGATCTCCCATATTTTACAGAATTACCTAACAAAAATAACAAAAAAAAAAACAAAACCTAAGATTCAAGCGGAACCCTAATTTTACGGGTAAAGACAGGCGCGTTATTTATTATTTTATTTTTACGTAAAAACTTAGTAGTGATGAAGATCTTCAATAAATTAACCTTCCTTGTTACACGATAAATTAACAACAAAGCAAATTAAAAGTCTTAAAAAAGTAGCGAACAAATATAAAAGACACTTAAATAACTTTTTGTAAACAGGTCGGACAGGTACTTTCACCGAGCGAGGTACCTACCTACTTTGTTACCAACCTATTTATTACAATAATATGAGCGATGCGAGAACAAAAAATAACTAAGTGTATGCGTAGGTATTACGTATGCAATAGAAAGTTTATGCGATTAACAAGCGAGTAAATACCTACCTATACCATAAGGCAGTTAGGTACCTACTTATAAAATGCGGATAAATAATGATGAGCGATAGCAGAACCTTTCGTTCACAACAACTTAAAACTGTAGGCAGTGGGTCTCTTAGAAACAACTTAACATCTAAGCGGCATAAAGGCGGTAAGTATTTATTTTATACTTGGTTATATTACGGTTTGTTCACTTATTAAGATTAAGTGAACAACACGTAAACAAAAGTTTATATTGTTAAGTTTCTAATCATGAAATACCTTTCAAAAAATCATGGTCATTTCAAAGCACTAGAAAGTAACATAAACTAATGTGCGGCGTAAGATGAATGAATTATGATATAAATTCACTCAAATGCGAGTTATGTAAACAATGCGATGCGAACGCACCTGCCTATTATCGTACCGAGTTATAGATTCCCGTCAAACAATCGAGGACTTCTGTAACTAGTAGGCAGGTAACGAAGTAAACAACAAGATGAATGGATTGCAGGTTCTTATCTACCTACTAACTCATTCAAATACAATGCGATGCGGATGCGAACGTATTAATCAATACGTTAAATGATTAAATTTCATTAATTTAATCAAATGCGGTTGAGTCTACGATTAAATGCCTAGGTACTCGTATAACAATAGAATATATTATGACGAGACGAAGAAATATAGAATAAGCCTAAGTACCTACCTATTGAAGACGAACTCAGTTACAATAAGTTCCTAAGTAGTAGTTAACTTATTCAAATAACCTTTCAAGGTTAACGTTAGGAATGTGGACTTCCGACACTTCGTTCTACCCCCCGTTCTGCACTTTCAGAAGAAAGATATTCAATTTAGCGAAATACAAATGATTTTAGAACAAAAACTTATTTTGCGATATAAATTAACTATTCTTTCGTTAGAATTAACCAATTTATTACCAAAAAATGCGAAATGACGATTATAAAAATTTATTTTTTCTGCCGGTAGGTACGGATGGTTATACAAGAATATAGACCTTAACGTGTATGCAATAGAGGTGAGAATTGCGTGACGATATGCAACCAAGTAATAAATTACCAGTTAAAATTCGTAACTTTTTAACTAGAATTTAGGCTTTTAGGACTCAAATTCAGACTTATATCCAGGCTCGAAGGACCAAAATGGTGAATAAAGACGCTAGACTTCTTAATTCAATGCGGTTGCTTAGGCCAATTAAAGTTGGTAACATCTAAGATTAAAATACTGATTTAAAGCCTAAAATTAGGTCCCGCGGGACGCGAAGATGAATCACCTAAATATCGTATGGTACGCTGTTTTCAGGAAGGCAAGTCACATATATAAAAGTCTTATAATAAACACCCACCTCAAATCACAATTTGTCTCGGTCGGGCGACACGGGGCGGCGCGGGCGCGACGGAACCCTAGGACGTCACAGGAAGGTTTTCAGGGGTCCACAGGAAATCACAAACGGCATAAACAGTTCTAGAAGTAACGGGAGCAATCGCGAACTTCGCGGTTTTGGAAGATTCACAGATTAATTTTTAGCGGAGGCGTCACGCGTGTTAACTTGATTAACGTACATCGTAGACTGAAGAAGCACAAGATGGCGCTTCTTTTCGACCCCAAGCATATGGGGTATGCGGACCTTTGCGGACTCGTTGATCATTTACATAGGTAGATACCATAAGACATTCTTGGATATGGCAAATACCAACCAAAAAAAACAGCGTATTCTACAATATTTATACTATTTAAAAAACGAGCCTAACCAATAATAGTGTGACTAACATTTTCTTTCCTGTTATACAATTGTCGACCTTATATTCCAGGGCATAGATCAAGTATTCCTGAGCACAGCATCAGCACTGCTCAGCCTGTCGAGTTCCAACCTCGTCTCCTCTCTGCGGTCCTACGACTCAAGCGACGACTCCGATAAACTACCCACAGGTAATATAACTCACTTAATTGCGTACAGAGTCTAAAACCTTAGAGAAATTGTTTGTGGTTTTTTTAGTACTAGTTTCAGCCCGTGGCTTCGCACGCTTTGTTTCTATGGTACCTGAATGAGTAGATATAATTTTATTTTATTTCTGTGTTAGGTACCTACCTATAATTTTTGTTCATACCTGCCTACATACTAATCGAATTCTTTTTTATATTTTTTACACTTGAAACAATTGATTGTAATTTAAATTCAATTTTTTTTTTCTAATTAGAATTCTGTTCCTATTTGTTTTTATTATTATTTGATTGTAATTATGTTTGATAATAAAGAATCAATTGTTTTTATATCAATAAGGAATTACCTTCGATCAAAAATAAGTAGTTCGCGGCCTCCCCCGTAGATACCTAGAGCCTTACAAAAATGTCACTCAAAATTGGGTTCGTTTTGTTTTGACGCAGACAGTTTGCGCAGAGCCTGACAAGTTTTTTCCATACGGAACAAGAGATTGGTGGAGTCGAATTCATTTTATTTTATTTTGTAAGTAGGTAGGTACCTACCTGAGAATTATATACCTACCTACTCAGTTTATTTTCTATAAGGATTAATTAGCAGAATTCAGGTAAAGATAACGAATCATTTATTGATGAAACTAGAAATTGGTGTCTCAACAGTAGGTATTTATACAAAAGGGTCATTTCAGACATACAATAATTTAAACTTACATTACAATTTCAGGCAGGCACTCTAGATTAAAAAGAACTGGTTCCTGTCTGCGGCTTTGCACGAGTTTTTTTTACGGGAAAAAAATAAACGTTTTATAAATTCATACTTCTGGTAGGTAGGTAAGAACCTAGTCTTTCTTTTATTAGAGAGTCTACGCAAATGAAATTTTAGGGCGGGCCAACTAATTATTTTAAAAATCATCAACTAGTAATATTAAACTTATTTTTATGAAAAATATATTAATACATACTATAAATGAAAAAAAAAATTTAGAAGAAATAGCCTCTCCATTTATCAATTTAGAACAAAATTAATATTTTAACATAGGCAAACCAAACAACAATATTTTATGCTGATTTCACAAGTATATGACTCACATCTCAATATACGGGTAAAAAATATATATAAACTTACTGAAAATAAGAAATTCCATCCTTTTTCAGCACTTTGGACGAGTGATTCTTGCATTTTTTGTACGAGCACTTACCCATGCTTTTTGTCTGAACGCTAAAATGACACTAGTTGAAAAGCTTTCCTAACATGTCAAAATGTTTCTCTTTTGCTACTGAAGGTTGTGGCGTGCGCATTGTGAATCTAAGGGGGGCCGGCAAAGCCGGACATTTTTGATCGATGGGAATTACTAATAAAAATAGAACCTCCTCTCCTTTTTTTGCTTTTCGTAGGTTAAAACCCATACACACAGCTGAACATAGATACCTACTCTCCCTGTTTTTTCGAAGTCGGTTAAAATACACTTACATATGTATATACTAACAATGAGGCGTTATCCAAATTTTAGTTATAACTGTGTTACTACCCAATAAACTTCTAAGAAAAACTGCTTTAAGAAATGTGTATTATAAATAATTACAGTGTTTACAGGTATATCGACCGATGAAGACGCAACTCACACGGGCAAGATCGAACTACCCGCGTGGAGCAGGGACAGCATAGCGCACGGGGACACCAAGAACATGTGCTGCTAGCCCGAGCTAAGCATCTCTGCGGCTACCTCTACCTGTGACTAGGTACTGCTGCATTCTGTAGCATAGGGAAACCAGGAATATGTAGCCTGTGCCAGACTTCTCTGCACCTCACCTAGGTACTTAGTATCTAGGTTGAACTACTCGCGTCCGGACACATCATCTTTGCGCATACTTACTACCTAAGTGACTAGGTACTTGCTGCGTACACAGTAGCAGGAATGGAAACCAAGAATTTGTAGCCTGCGCCAGACTTCTCTGCGCCTCACCTAGAAGACAATTACTATTGGCTGGAGCCAAGCTTGCTCTAATGATATTTTTTTCGTAAATATCTCAGAAAGCTGATGCTTTAGGAAATTATGTTAAAGGACATTTTTTATTTGTATAAGTGTCTTCTATTAATATGTATAACGTTCAAACCTAGAGTTTAGTTTGAACGACATGACAGCCAAATAGACGCCAATAAATAGATATGCGAAAATAATTTTTATTATGTAATTTCATGAGTTGGACAGAAATTTGCCAGAACTGACACTATAGCAGGTTTTTGCCAGTACCGACACTATAGCAGGTTTTTGCCAGTACCGACACTATAGCAGGTTTTTGCCAGTACCGACACTATAGCAGGTTTTTGCCAGTACCGACACTATAGCAGGTTTTTGCTGGTATTCAAAAAAGATGTCAAGATCGCATCGTTGGCTTTTTATCATAATTAAATAGCTGACAATGCAGTCTAGAAATCTACTTCACAGTTTTTACACAAAAGTGTATATCGTGTTGTCTATATTGTTACTTGCTTTCCGCAACTAGGCCACAGGTGGGCCCTGTGTGCGTGACGTTGTCTATATTTACAAACAACTAATTATCTGTACTGGTTTCTAGAATCCTAGATGTTCTTTGTAAACAAAGGGGTTACGAAACCAAAGAAATATTGGTGGACAGTGGAAATGGAGGCTGCGCGTGCGCAATTATGCCTTGTTAGTTTTTGTTCGTGTTTAGCTTGCATAATTTTATTTTTGTTCGTATCTGTAATTGTTACCAGTTTTTGTTTAGTTTTCATTCATAAATGTGTTTGTTGACATAAAATTAATTGGATTCTAGAATCGAGTAGGTATAGCTTATACTTTACATAGGTACATGTCGACCATAAAAATAACTTACACCGATGTACCTGCGCAGAAGGCTTAATTTTGGTAGGCGCGAAAAAATCCTAGCCAATCAATAACGATCTTTCTGCCTATGACCGCTAAACATGTGTGGTTGCTATTGGGTGATGGCTACGCGCATGACGTCTGCGCTATCTCAACATTCGCGAGTCGTATTTTGAGTAGGATACACAAGAAAATACGTTGGTCCTTTTTTGTCATATCATATGAGCGAGATAGCATGAGCCTCGAGTTTTTGTTAACTTTAAAGCTTAACGCAACGCAATAAAGTTTATTATTTCAAAGGCGTTGGCATTCGTATTCAATCGGGTTGTAATGTACTCTTCTGTGCAGACGAATTTTGCCGATGCGACTTATTTTTGTGGTCGTACTGTACTGGTTTCCATAACTCAAGCTCTACTTACTTCGGGGCCAGATGACGTTTTAAAATGTCTATCATTGTAGTTGATTTCATAGTTTTGACGAAGTTATTATCCTATCCTATTATCAATTTACTTTGACATTCCAATATAATATTATTAATTAATGATGCTCAAGATTAACATAGTTAAATGTAATTAAATTAGATTTATAACATAATTAATATATTTACCTGTAAACAAAATTCATCAGGCCTTGTTTTCTCAGTGTTATGTTACGTTTGTATAGTACATTATTGTACATCTATTTACACTAATGTTATATTCTATCATCACCAGACTATAGTAGTCCACTGTTGGACATAGGTCGGCCTCATAGTCTATACCTTAACCAAACTCCGTGTAGAATTTTTGTAAACAAACCGTGAACTAAAACTTGGCGGCAATACTATTATTGAAGGAAGGATCTTAAATCGACAAGTAATGTAAAAAGCGTATAAAGGACGCAACAGCAGAGTGAATTTTAGCTTAAGTATGGACGGTTTGTTTACAAACATTCTACAAAGAATTTGTCTAAGGGTAACATTCCTAACTGGTAGGTGTGCTAAGCCGAGCGTGGTGGTTATGGACACCCCAGCCCTCCTCGTTTGGGGAGGCATTTTCAGCAGTGAACGAATAATCTAGAGTCGGGGTAATATCTGGAACTACTTGTCCGATTTTGATAATTCTTTCATTGATAGAAAGCTACATAATCCCTGAGTTACATAGATTTTGTTTTATCTACGGCCAGAAGCGTACCTTATGATAGTTAAGTGCCTTATAAAATTGTTTAGTTAAGTTAATGTATAATTGTTTAGTGATGCCGTCTTGCTTCAACAATGTGATAATTTTTGACTCTTTAAATGTTTAAATATTAAACGAATATTTTACAATACTGTGTTTGATATTCTTAAAAATGTTATTAATTAAAATGTAACTCTGTCTGTTAGCTTTTCACGCCTTAACGGCTGAACTGATCTGAATGAAATTTGGCAGGAAGGTAAATGGTATCTCGGGGACGGACATAGGATACTTGGATAGCGCGTGCGAATCCGCGGGCAGCAACTAGTATTACTATAAAAACTATCGTAGTTAGTCGAATATGTTATATGTAGTTTATTCGTATAGTATAACAGACAGTATCAAGTAGAAACAAAGTCCTACAATATGAATAATTAACATAATATACATAATACCAGAAATACGGAAGAACACAAAAAACAAAATTAGAAAAACATGCGTAACAAAAATAACAGAAAGTTAGACAGCAAAAAGTTAGACACCAGTATATGAAATAATGACTTTCGTTCATACTGAAAGTATACAGGGTTATTGGTAAATTAGTAACACTACGTGAACTGCAGGTTCTGCACATGATCACAAACACGTTCGTGAAGACGCCAGGTCTTAATTGTTATTGATAATGTCACCCCTCGCAATTAAATAATCGTGTGCGTTACTGGGGCGACATGTGGACTCAGATCAAGATGATTATATATAGAAAATTCAGAGCCCTATGCCCTGTAAATGAGCCCGAAAAATTAACTTTGTGCGCCTTAAGGTTTCAGAGTAATTCGAGAAAATAACATTTCGCTGCAGTAACGTCTGAAAACGTTACCCCAGCGACATGGTTTTTACCTATTAGCCCTAGCCAAATTTTAAGTAGCTTAAAAGGTAGGTTTATTTGAAACTCAACTTAAAAACAATTCTGCCCTGAATTAACAGAAGGTATGAGAGGGAAGATCGGTCTTAAGTAACTCGTTGGGTTCCAGACCAAGATGTTTTTTCATTTAGTATCAGAGGTGATTTATATTTTTTTAGGAATTTAGACCTGTTTGTGATGATAGGCAGGACCTGCAGTTCACGTAGTCTTACTAATTTACCAATAACCCTGTATATAAAAATCTCTAGAATGTTGGGAATATAAAAAGACAATATTTGATATAATTTTTATTAACAAAAACACACAATTTCATAAATATCTCAATTTAATTGTCTTGGGACGGATATAAAATACCTAAAGATAAAAACCATTACATGGATAAAGGTTAACTTCGTAACGATTTTCCCTTCCCTGTTATGACCTTTCACAACTTTGGGCATACTTGGCACCATAGAATTACAGTACATAATTAATTTAACACACAACTTACAAGTTAAATGGGTAAATAAATCCTCTGTAGGTACATAAAATTTACCAAAGGAATGTAGAATCTATCACACTTAATTTTTTTTTAATCTGGCCTTTTTCACAATTAATTAATTTAAGTAAGTACTTCTATACTGGGCTTAAGAAACGCCGGAGGCCCAGTTGTAAGGTGGGTCGACGACATAGTACGCGTCGGGGGACGTCAATGGAGGCGGTGAGCACAGGACCGTGGAGGATGGCACTAACTGAGGGAGACATATACCCAGCAGTAGGTAAAATCTGACTGCGGATGATGAAGTACTTCTACCATAGCCATTCTTAAGAAATAATGTTGTAAATGCTTACTAGAATCAGTTCAAATCGACAAGTTGCTAATTATGTCAAAAAACCCACAAGAAATTGATAGTGAAGGTCATGTTTACAAACATTGCATCTTCAGTTTCGCCAGAGTAGACATGCCTATTTTTAATATTCATATGATATGGGTAAGATATTTCATTATATGTAAATTCTGTCTTTTTTATATTACCTAAATGCAGTTTAGTACACTAAACCCTGTCTTATTAGGACACCATGGCGGCGCTGCCGTAGTGTCTTGAGCTACCAAACACAAACTAAACACCAACATCAACTGGTGGTGGAATAAGTGAGACGCCAAATAGCTCTATACATGTCAATGGTTGCGCCGCCAGCGGGTGCTTCGGTTGCCGGCAACAAATTTGGTTGCGCCACCTGATACCAGGTGAGGTACACTCCATACAACTGTTCACATTTTGTTGGTGGGTTTAATGATAGTTGCGGCAACTTTTGTTTTATAGGTACCTATGTTGGTAAACGAAAAATATATAGGTACACATAATAGGATATTGAACGTGATTACTCGAGTTTTGACTTTTCCTATATCATCCCCTCTTCCGTTTTCTTCCAATCACCAGTTTTGAATGGATTTAAGAGTCCTCTGGTTCCTGGCTCCATTTACCCCCTACAATTCATCCTTAATATCCTCATCAGCGTTGCCAGCGTCCTCCTCATCAGGGTAGTCTTCCGACAAGTCATCAGGCATGGACGGCATACCGCCCATGCCGCCCATGCCACCCATGCCGCCCATGCCGCCAAAACCGTACGGGTCCGGACCATGCACCTGAAATTAATACATTTATATAAACTTTTATATTATAAAGAGGAAAGATTTGTTTGAATTGAATAGGCTCCGAAACTACTGGACCTATTTTGATAATTCTTTCACCATTAGAATCCTACATTATCCCTGATGAACATAGGCGATACAATATACCCGCGCGAAATTTTAATAATAATTTTGGTAATAATTTTTTTCATACGTCTAACCGATTTTGAGATAAAAAAACCAAATTTGGAACCCCTACTAAGACTGCACTCTTGACTTTGCTCCCCTTGGAGTCGAGACCCTAGGTCCGTGGGGTACCGAGGCTCTCCGGGTTTTCAAAAAATTATCTGAGCGTCTGGTCTATGCGACGCGTGACCCGAGAGCTGGTGAGTATCTGGTGCAGCGCATCAGTATTGCCATACAGCGGGGCAATGCAGCCAGCGTCGCGGGCACGCGCGCGACTGGTATTGATATGGATCAGTTGAGCTACTTGTAGATTGTTTGCAACAGTCTGCAGTTAGCTCAATTGTGAATTCTAGTGTTAATTCTGCACTATTAGTTTTTACAGTTTTTTTAAATTTTGCGGGATATTATATAATATAGATAAATACTTATCCTTCGAGAATAACATTGTTAAGGGACCTCGGGATCCTTCTCTATACAACTGCAAAAGCATCATCCAAATCGGACATACATTAAAACACATACAGCCGAACATAAGACCTCCTTTTTTCTAAGTCGGTTAAAATACTTCAAATGTCCTATGTCCATTTTCCAGTTAAATATTTTTAAGCTTACGCGATCTGAACACATAATTATTAATACTATTTAACGGGTATTTATCGCGTTTATTTACCTATTTTTCCCAACGTTTCGACAGGTTTACACACTGCCGTGGTCACGGGATGAGTATTAATAATTACATTTTCCAGTTGGTTTGAATATATTGTAATTATTTACCTTTGCATACTCCGCCTCCATTGCTGGAGTCCAGGTTGTGTCCTCTTCATTTGGCAACATCCATTCTTCGCAGTATTTAGTGTGCTTGAAGCAAATCTGAAAATATTAATAATAAATAAATAATGGTGGACAATTCACACAGCATTATCTAGCCCCAAGCAAAGCAGAGCTTGTGTATGTGTACTAGATAAACTGACATTAAAATAATACACTAGCAGCGCCTTGCGGTTTCACCCGCGTAGTTTCCGTGCCCGTGGGAATTCCGGGTAAAAAGTATGTTCTATTCCAGACTATAATCTATCTCTGTGCCAAATTTCATCCAGATCCGTTTTGCCGTTCTGGCGTGATAAAGGAACAAACATCCATCCATCTATCTATCCATCCATCCATCTAAACTTTCACGTTTATAATATTAGTGAGATTACATAGATAGATATTTTTC
This sequence comes from Eupithecia exiguata, assembly GCA_947086465.1. Classification (NCBI taxonomy): domain Eukaryota; kingdom Metazoa; phylum Arthropoda; class Insecta; order Lepidoptera; family Geometridae; genus Eupithecia; species Eupithecia exiguata. The sequence goes on from OX352253.1 coordinate 6,435,747, forward strand.
ACTTCTCTTGCTCAAACAGTATGTCATTATAGCGTGGCTTAGCGGACGTAAAACTTGAGTATACGCCCTTGGTATTAAAAGTATGACATTGATATTTTTTTTCTATAATAATGAAGTATCCAAGTAAAATTAATTAATAAGCTAACAAAAGCGAACCCAAACTTTGTGACTGTTGCGCCCTGACAGGATTTTTATACATGGTGTACCCACTAACACTACCTACACCTAAGAACAATATGTATGCATAAAATCACAATAAATTAATATTAATATAGTATTTTTTCTTTATCGAGCGTCATCTAGTACCTACTATTTATTTATCAACATTACAATAACAAAATAAAACCATTACAACTAGTACATAAATACACTTTGGTATATCTATTTCTTATAAATTTAAGCCGTAACCAGAAGGCAGTGTCGAGAATGCTGGCAGCATTACCACGTTGAATGGCAATGCTAATTCAATGACCGAAATAAAAGCCAGCATTCCAAACACCTGTGGACTCTATGAGAAGTTTTGTAATGTCTTTTATATATTTGTATAACAACCTCGTAAATAAAAGGGTGGTTTAGTCCCTATATTTGATATAATTTTTATTAGTTTTTATTAGTTAAAAATACATTATTTTTATTAGGTATACTTATAAATACCCAGAGGACACCCAGAACAAGTATTTGCTGATCGTAGTAAAATGGGTACCGAGGTGGGAATAAATCGAAACAACGTAAATTCCTGGAACTGTATTTGTATGCGATGAAACAAAGAAAGTTCGAAGCGGATATTTGCGCTGTGCATTCATCTCAACAAACACTCGACGCTCGCCGCACGCAGCTCAGTTCCGCTCCAACCAGCACACATCTCCGTTCTAACCAGCACACGTTTCCGCTCCAGTCTAGCCAATACGCATCTCCGCACAGCTTCGGTGGAGACACCCTAGCTGAAAACGTCTCTTCTCGTCTCCACTACGGACATCTCCGCACATCTCCGCTTTAGAGTGTGGGCTTTAGGCCCAGCAGTGAATGCATTAACTCACCTCTCTCTCTGCGTCCGGCATGACGTCATCCTCCGGCCTGTTCTTGTACAAGGCTGTTATCTCGTCTTCGTTCTCTTCAAACATGCGTTCACACTGGAATCATATATAAAGTGTTGATTAATTTGAAGGTTTATTTTAAAGTGATTACTTGGGTGTTGGCCTATAAAATATTGATGGGCTGATATGAAACACCGGTTACTATTTACACCGGTGTGTACTATTTTTATCTTAACTTGCAAAGTATTCATAATGAGGACTAAATGTTTAAAGTTAACACCTAATTTTTTTTTATAAGAACTCAGAATTTCGCAACGCCCTTTACAGGGTCCATGTACATTCTACCTCTAAATTGAAACACCTTTGTAATAGACATGAATGCAATAAATCAACAATAGCTCTTTCAATAGCTCGCGGCTCTTACTTATTGTTTACTTGAGTGACAGGATACAAAGTGTTGTAATTTATGAGAAACTATCTTTGGAGTACAGTACAGACAGACCCCGGAGACCGTATCTCATTAAAACCAACAGTACAATATAATATAGTTACGATGGGTGTACCGCAGGGATCTACACTTGTTCCTTTCCTATTTTTAGTTTATTTTATTGACCTAGTCCATCTTCTTACAAAAATTCTTCAAGATGTACGACTTCTTGATGACCACAGGGCATTTGCCGTCTGTCGTCCAGCAGTGGACAAGCATTAGTGTACTTACATAGTACTCCAAGCTCTTGTTGAGATCATCATCGGTGACGAACTTGGTCTTGGAGAACTCTGCATTCATGTTCCCGTCCTTCGTGATGAGCTGCATGATGGCGAGCTTGCCGGTAGACTTGTAGTATACTCTGACGTAGTCGTCCATTTTCTTACCTGGAATGTTTTTTTTTTTGCTGGAATTTCACACCACATCTAGCCCCAAGCTAAGCAGAGCTTGTGTTATGGGTACTAGATAACTGATATAGATAATATAATACAATACATAGATAGATATTTTTTATTATACATAGAAATCGACCAGAACACCCAGGAACAAGTACCTGCAGATCGTACAAGCATTTGTCCCGAGGCGGGAATTGAACCCGCAACCTCCAGCGTCGCAGGTGGACCCTCGCCCACCGCGCCACAGAGGTCGTCAAAGTACTTTGTGAGCAATCATAAAGTCCTCGTACGTAAACTAGTGATACAATGATATGCCTGCATCAAAAAGTCAAGAGTCTTGCGTCGCCTTGCCCTGGGAATGCTGGTATGAAATGGGTCAATGGTTGTGCTCATTTTATCGAAAATAAAAAAAAAACAATAATATTATAAAAGCGAAATTAACTGTCTGTTATAATTTCACTCCAAAACGGCTGAACGGATCCTATTTAAATTTAGCAGGGAATAAATATAATATATCTACAATACTCACAAATCTCGTCAATCATCTCTGAAATGTGGACCGCGGAGCGATGCGCCGGGATCTTCTGCTGCATTGTGTTTCCGCTAGGATCCATCCTGAAGTTGCCCACCTGAAAGAAATAATAAACATTGACTAAATAAACAAGCAATATCAATATCTACGTGAAGGACCGTGGTTTTCGTCGTAGGAATCAATCCATGGATATTGCAACAGCTGGCTAAGGGAACCTTCCCTTAGCCGGCTGCATGTGTCAGTGACGGGTCGACCAAACTTACCTACATTTTTTAAGTTTGTAGTTTTATTTTTATTTAGAAAATATTAAATGATTTATTGCATACAAATAATGATTGCAATAGTTTGGGGCTAGAAGATGTGTGTATTGTCAAGCATTATTCATATTTATTTATTTAATATTAATATATTATTATAATGAGCTAAATACTGAGAATTTAAATCAATCATCACCACAAATTGAGATTGAAATTAATTGACAATTGACAAGCGGCCAGCTGTTTTTTGATCCAACTTCTCTTAAATGAATAATGCCCAATGATAAAACTAAAAAAAAATTACCTTAATCCTTGGTGGAGGTGGAATCAAATAGAGGATTATCCAAGGAGTATTTTTTATCATAAAGCCTTCTTAATCAGCTAGTCGACACAAGTGAATTAGTCAACAACAACAGTATTAATGTGGTAATATCTTTAATCATGAGTTAATAATTATCAGTAGGAAAACTTCATTAACTCTTTATCACTGGTAAAACCAAAATACTTACTATTATAATCTGATTACTTTTAAGTGTGTAATATTTTCTAAAAAAGTTTTTAGGAAGGTATTATTTGTTAGGATATATTATTCTGTGGGTATTATAAAGTAGGTAAGTGTAAGAAAAATATTTACTCTAGGGGAGGGAAAGTTTTAACTTTTCTGAAAGATGGCTTACCATCAATTTTTACTGACTTGAGGCAATTTTTACGAGGGTTTTATTACTTACAGTAGTTAGGTACAGAATTATTTCATGAACTGGGACTTTTTTGATGTTTTTTCTAGGTTCTACAGGTTTAAGTTTGTTTTGATAGGCATACTTACATCAACTTTTTTCCATTTATCAATCTTCTTTATCGCAAAGTCAAGCTCATCGAAGGTCTGGCGGCATACTGGAAGTGTATTTCGTTAAATTATAAGTTACACAGTAACACGTTTAAAATAGCATAAAAGATTTTTAAAACTTACCGAGACATCTCAAGTTTTTGGGGTCAATTAACGCTGTTACTACGGAAATTATAATTGAAAAGAGTACAAGGACTAATTCCACCCGCATGGTTTATCCTAAACGTTAAATCTGATAGGAAAATAGGTGCTAAATACAGCACTAAAATAATGAAACTGCTGAAAAATCTGAGAAATCGCCTTGTCTTTACTGTTTATCTTTTTGACAGATTGACAATAACACGAACTATCATTCGATTGGCTGACGATACATGGACACTATTGGTTGGTAAAATGACAAAAGCTAAAACCCGTCTATTTAACAGAGCCACTAATGCCTCTACAAACCCAACAAAATATTCTAGATCAAAAGTACATTTTCATTTAGGAGCGTAATACCTTTCTTGTTACAGAAGCAAAATTGCAATAAAATCAAATTATAACTCTTATTTCACATAGTTTTAGGATTACAATTCATCTACTATTTTTACAGTAACAAATAATAACAAGCGCTCTGCAAATAGTTTTCATAATAATCATATAAAAACATATGGATAGATGGCGCTTTTACGAATCGGAACGGATTATTTTTGCTTCGACAAGTGGTATAATGGGTCTATGGTGTGTGCGTGTGTGTGTACGTGTAAAGACTACATCAACAAAAGGCCTTTTTGATGAAAAAAACATTTTTTTTCCTCATAGTAATTTTATACACGATTAAAATAATAAAATGCTTTTTATTCACTGTAAAAGTAATAATTTTTCATAGCTTTAGTTTAAATAGACAAAATTCATTACGGCGGCTGTCGAGTTTCCCTCGATTCTCTCGGTCAGCCCCGCTCTCCGGCGTCCGCCCGCCCCTTCCCCGTCTCCCTCCAATCAACGACCCATCCAAACCAAACCAAAACCAACAGTTCAGTTCGCGTTTAGTCATTATCCGCGCTAGACGTATGTCCAACGGAATGTTTAATTATTCTATGCAATTAAAATTGTTCAGAAATCTTAAAATACCTTAGAAAACATCGTTATTTCGTCGACAAGTGACGTTCCAGTGAGTTTTGTGAAGAAAAGACCGAATTTCTTCGAAAAATACAGGTGAGTGACTCGTTTGTCAGATTGCGTCTTTTCCTTTTCTGAGCTTATTACCATCACACTTTGTGATAAAGTATTGGTTTGCAATATAAAATCAATATTGAAAGTAATTAAAAGTAGTATAGTACCTGTGTAGTGCCATATTTTATGTAGATTTAACCGTACCGTCCACCATTGCCCTATTTTCATCCGTTAAATCTTAATTTAGCCATGAAACACTTAGAAATATGTAACGTTACAAGAAATCTCTTATCAATTCAACGCGTCATGTGCATTTGAAAAATCTCGGTTTCCTATTGACACCGCGCGCTCTCTCGACTAGGCGATTTGGCAACGCTGTCCATTTTTACTTGCTAAAAAGTTCGTTCTCAAATTGGTCATGTTATTGCCCTTATATCCCTTATACCGGCATTTTCCTTTGTTTTCCATCTAAAATAAAATCTCCCCTTTGTCCTTCGGTAGGGAGCGCTGGGTGCGCCGGGTACAGGAATCTCGACTCTAGAAAAGTGGCCTAATACAAAGTGATAGGTATACATAGCTAGATCGGAGCGCTTCAACGCCCGCTCGCGTCGTTTTCACAACGTCTGTGTTCGTGCGTATCTACGTGGAGGACGTCAGTGTGGTCGTGAGGTAGTTTGTTTATCGTAGATGCCTTTGGAAAAGGATTTCTATTTATAGTGTCCTAAGGCTCATATTCGCATAAAACTCGTCCGTCCTCGTCGCTGTTTGTCTATCGATCTCTGCAGTGGCCAATGGCACATGTCGGTGTGGACCTGCGCGGCCGCGCCTCGCTCCGCTCTTTGGTGAAAGCCGGGCGCTCGCCTGACGTTACAATTCATTACACTTCAATATGCTATGCTCTATATTATCTTGTTGTTTCAAATGAAGCATCCCACTTCTTCACCCGTCCATTCTGAAAGACTACCAACTAGATCACATTCAAGTCAAGTTTTCAAATAAGAACCCGAGATATGGCAGATAAAAGTTGTTGAATTGAATGTTTTGTCGAGTTCTGTTTGCCGACCTCCGGCGTCACATCGCAGCGGGTGCGAGGCGCGGGGAGGGAGCCAGAAATAGCAGCGCAGATTGTGGACGTGCGACGTGGCAACGTCGCGCGCTCGTTTTGCTCAGTGTCGGTTCAAAATGGCGTATGTGCGTGATCGATACCGTGATATTTGCGTTAAAAATGTCCGAATTTGTGATGTATTCGGTTGTGGGTGGGTTCGAGAGTTACCCTGGAACTACGGGGGTTGAACTCCGCACCCGGCATCAGCTCACAGACCGCCAATGGATGTATGTATCTCGACCATATTGCGCCGACACTCTGCCCTCACATAAGTACCTAGGTATATCGATAGGGCGGTCGCAGTGATCTAGACATATCTACAGCCATAATCTGCATCTACTGATATTCCCTCAGCACTGCGCCTGTTCTGTATAACATGTGCATTCAATTCTAGCATGCTATCATCAAACCACGTTTTCCTTTCAGATGTTACATAACCAAAATTTCTTCATAGTAAATCATTTACAAGTCAATGATTTGATTAGTGATAATAACCTACATAATATCTACTTTAATATGTTTAAAAATTATTAATTCGTAAGTATTTTAAAGAGGAAAATGTGCAAATAGGGTTACTTAGTTATTACCACGCGAAAAGTTGCATTCTTCATTTCAATAATGAATGATAAAATGAAACAAAATGGCGGCAGCAGTTGGTAAAATTAAGACGCAGTAGCGTGCGCTGAATGTTGGCAACGTCGCACCTTGATGTTGGTAATTGTGAGCTGAGCAGTCAAGTCACTTGTTCGATAAGAGGTTTCAAGGCTATACGTTTGGTATCCTCCGGTTATAACAATGGATATTAATATGCGTGATAAACTTGTTTTGCGCCGTATTAAGATCAAGTAATAAATAAGTAGTTGTTTTTGTGTATTTTATGGTTCAAAATTGTTTACAAAAGTTTTGTTTGTAGCGTTTACATATTATGCACTAAATAATATTGAGGTTACAAACTAACTCCTATCATCTTATTTTTCATAGTTAAATTGCTTAAATTAAATAAAACAAACATGTTTATAAAGTTACATGAACACTTAAAAGTAATATTTATTAAACAAAATGTACGTTAGACTTTAATGCTTACGGTGTCAAGGATAATGTTTTATTTATCGTTGCGATCTGTTTATTAGTACCTGCCAGGAAAGCATTGCCATGCGGTGCTGCTGTTAAGCCGGTAGCCATTAAACCACAATCAACTCTATAGCTACTCATTCAAAAACATGCTGGGTCAGTTACCTACTTGGTAGATTATCACAATGATGCACCCCGTCAAGCTGAATAAATCATCGATGGTAACCTAAATAATTTCAACCTAGTTAAAACAAGTGAATAAGTATTTTAGTTTACCTGACTTCAGTCACTACTTTTATTTCCTTAAAATTACATTACGGAATTCGTTCATTAAAAACAAGTTTAGGTACTACTTGGTTAAGCAAAAAAAACTATTTGTTTTATTTTATTTAAGAACGGTAACACAGTACCTGGCTAAAGTTTTGCCTTTAGCACTCTGAGATAATAAAACCAATTATTTATTATAGTGAAAAAACTTTAAAATTGGGTCAATAAGATGGTTTAGGCATCAGAAACAGGTAGGTACTTAAATGAGTATACATAATATTTACATAATATTTATTCATTTACATTATTTGATTAATGTAGAATTGTAGGTAGATAGTTTGAAGTAGACTGGCTTTTTGTTAATTCCTTGACGATCATATTAACTAAATACTTGAATTTTGTTGAATAGATTGTGAGAAGTAAATGAGAATATTGAGGAAGAAAACACATAATTAAACTCACAATTATGTAGAAGAGAGAGCTCACATGCAGAGGAAGAACATAAATGATGACGACACTTGGTGATGGTGGTTTAAAAGCAGAAAAAATATTGTATGATTGCATAATAAATAATGACCATAATAATGTATGACAATTCTCTCGCCCAACATTGTGTAGCCCAAAACCAAGCAGAACTTGTGTTATTAACACAGTGTTATGGGCACTAGATAAGAACTGATAATAGGTACCTGTTCTGTATACAAATACATAAAAACATATATATTTTTCGTTGAACATGTAATGTAACGTGTTTTTTATTTTGTACAATCTGTCTTTAATGTTGTTCCCACTAATTTAAACAAAACTATAAATTGATAGTATAAATAAATCTGCCTTTTTTCATGAATGCAGTGCTTATGAGAGTTGTATGAAATGTAAATTAGTTGTATTTTCGTAGTCAATATGAAAATGTAATATAATAATAATTAATAACTTTTTACCACTTAAATCATTTAGTGTTCGAGTGTGATTTTTTTTATTTGGATGAGAACCTATGAAGTGGTATAACCATTGTGTTTTATGTTTGTACTTTTTTACTGTATGTATCTGACCTGTAAGTTATATTGATTTGTTATGAATAAAAAGTTAGAACTCTTCAAATTGAATGTGGTTTTTATACCTTACTTTGGCTGATAGTCATAGTAACAGTATCTTTATCTACTAAATAACACTCTTTTAAGTAAGATCGACTAAGGTATAACATTTTTCTTAAATTTATTCTTCATAGTCTAACATACAGCAGCTGGTCGATTCAGATGTATTCATGAGTGCATCACTCATTCTATTTTTGTTGCTCATTGACTGCATTTTGATTTCGTACCTATACCATTCTTATTTATTACCTATGTTTAAAAACAAAAGAAGGTAAAAAAGCAGCGAAACATCATGGTGGGTGATACACTCACGAATACATCAATCGACCAGCTGGCTAATAAATAAGTTAATCTTTTTAATTTTTTGAGAATTGAACTTTTGTATTAACATTCATTCTTTGATTGCATAAATAGTACGAGAAATATTGACACTAGGCCGGCAGGCAGTCCCGATTGCAACTGTTGTATAATTTTAGAGAAAGGAGATTTGTTTTGGTCCACCACCTCCGCTCCGATGCGAAGGTTCGTGGCATTTCGTATAGAGGCACGTCCGTTTCACTCGCAATTATTCGATGGCGACGTTGCCGCTCTGCTACAGGGTTTGGGCTCGATTACGCGATGCTCATAGCCTGCTGTGGACGGATGGAGGCGCTGCGAGCAGTCAGTCAGCCGCGCAGCTCGGTACGCGACGTTTGTCTGCGGAGGGCTCCGCACGCCTCCTTCTTGCCCCAGCTCGGTGTCACGGCGAGTGCGATAGAGATGGTAAATTTTGAGCAAGAGCGAGAAAGGACTATAGCGATGTCGCAACCTCGCCCACCTGACCGTGTTGACGCCGCGCTCGAAAAAGTTGCGCCGTTGCGCTATTTGGAGGCGCACGAATGTGGTGGCACGGAGCATGCCGTGACGCGTTATTATCTCAATTTCTTAAACAACAGTAACCGAGTTTACCGAGTTTTCATCGACCTTTCTTACGTGTTTTTCAAGCAAATATAGTGTTACAGGAAAAAAGTCAACGGTATGTATTTATTTTTGTCTTGGTTGAATACCGCTATCTGAGGGCAAGTGCTATCTTCGTTGCACAGATAATAGTGTTAGGTACCTTATTAGGTATTCTGCTTAGGATTATGTAGGCCAACATCAATTCCCCTTCGGTTAACATTGATTAGCACTGACGATCAGTCAGTCGCGCTTTGTAATTGTTGGTATTTAGTCGCCATTTTCTACGTCGGTGACGAATACTGCCGCGCGCCGCGCCGTCCTCGTTTCTTCAGTTCACAGCAAACCGGACTTTATCGCTCTATTCCCAAAGATGAATATCCGGGTTTATTATTAAAACTTTTTCTTCAAACGAGAACAGCTCGCTATGAATCATTGTGGAAATAATAATAACACCTTTGTAAGTGACTGTACCGTGAAAACCCAACCCGATGGTGATAGATAATTTCATGTCATGACATGACGCGAGTGTAAAATGGAGGGAACTGGACATTTTAAGGTTTATGGTACCTTTTTCACTGAAGATCGACAAAGTACCTATCCACTTCCTTATTGACATATAGGTACATAAATAAAAGAAAATTTGTGCTCGTGTATCAAGCATGCCAAGCTGTTATCGGTTTGTATATCTACCTTATTTTTCCGCTTTTTTAAATAAAGTACCTACGGGGCTACGGGTTTGTGTCATCCATCGCAGTAGCCTCCTACCGGACCGGTTTATATGAACGAAACCTGTGTGGGTGCCGTGACCGGAGAATCGAAATTCCTATTTGAAATCTGTTTTACCTCGAGGCACGACACGAATTACCTTTGTCGGTGGGTACCTATACTTGCCTACTTATGACTGCCTAGCTTACCTGCCTCCATTTTATTGATTGCGTAACTAAAAGAGACTGTTACCATGGATCATTACTCGGTAGATGACGTTGGTCTAAAGAAAATAATTTGTTTTCACCAACTTTAAATATTTAAATTAAATAGGTAGGTACATTTTCTAACGCGTGGAAATGTCATCAATCACTAGTACCTATACCTACCTACCGTACCTAGAATAATCATTATTCAACCTATCCCGAAAACCAGCTGTGCCATCATATACGTACGTATCGTACGCCCCGCCCAAGTTGCGCAAGAGTTGATTTTTGACGTTTTTACTGGGTCATGAACTTAACTTGTCAGTTGGTTATTTGTATTGAATGAACTTCTAAATTTTGTGCATGTGTGCATATTTGTTACAACAACGATGACTTCCGCTTATCTCTGTGTCCGGTTCCGGTAATTTTTGTTTTCCTTTCCCGCGAAAAGAGAAGAGAACTGTCAAACCGCCATTCAATCAAAGAGTAAAGCCGCCATTGTTCAACATTTTGGACTGAAATCTATGTTTCGTTCGTGTTCTGTGTAAAATTATTTTTTTCAAACACAAATTTGTATTCTCCGTGTGATCTTCAGTCTCTAGTACTGGTAGGTAAATACTGTTGATTACCCGTTGCCGAAATAACTTGAGAATCTGCTAACGTAACCCAGACCAATCAGCTGTTTTCTGCGTAAGTTCGTTGATTTCTCGTATCCGCCGTTTCATATTGGTAAATTAAAACCATACAGATCACTATATTTTTATGTTTAGCGTGCATCCAGGATCAATTTCATTTATCCTAACCTCACGACCTCATCCTAGTCATCAAAATTCTAGAGGGCCTTGCCAGGATTCTCGCTTGGTTTTTCAATCTCTTCAAAAATATAAACTAAATTCTATTATTTCTACACAAATACACGTGGCTTCTTAGTAAATTATGTCCGTGTGCCCATCCTCTGTAACATAGTCAAGCACAGCAAGAGCGTGACATGGCGACAGAACTTGGTTCGTACCTACCTCTTTTTCTTTCTTGTTTTCTAAGCAATTCTACATGATAATATCCAAATTACTCCGCACGAGAATTCTGCAATTATTAGGTAGGTATACTTTTCATACATACTTCATATGTATGTATGTTTCATACATATGAAATATGTATGATAAGTATACCTAATACATAACAGTATCATTATCTTTACAATGTTCCATTCCAAGACATGTGCATGTGTTCATTTTTAAAATCTAACCTCAATCAATCAAAAGGTTCTTCCTGTTTTGCTGATAAAGAATTACAGCCACTGGCACTTGGTCTGCAAAGCACAATATATAGGTAACAAAACTAATTGTAATGTAATAAAATTGCTTGTATAAATATCTGTTCTGATGATATAGTAAGAATACCGATTCATTTCCTTCATAAAAACATACAGGGGAAATCTGAACTTCAGTTTTTCATTGGTTTAAATTTAAATCCTCTAAATTCTGGTGCGGTATTAATAAAAGATAATTGTACTAGGTATCAAAAGAACCATGTTACTTTAAATGTTTAAATTGACTTGACAATCATGTTCAATCTGCCATTAAGCACTCTTTTAATCTTGAGCATTGAATAATGATGATGATGATTTGATGATACTTAATAAAAACATATATCACCTACAAAAATAAAAACAATCTTAAAATGAATTTCCTTGCTGTTGATTTAATAGCATTTGCACTCACATCAAGGTGTTTCTGGTTATAGACCTCGTCAATCCTTATATTTATGTATGCAGAATATCCTGTGTACAGAAAATGATCACACTAATGTTATGAATGCAATGTTTGTTACTTCTTCACCTGAAAACAACTCAACACATCCAGTAACTAGTAGCAGACTCTCTAGTCTATCTATAGTAGTAACGTTGGAATATCAACGCTGCGTGTGTTCGGCTTACCAGCACATGCAGCATTCATGCTGAGCTGTTTCCTAATTCACAATTACTATGTTCATACCTAGTTTTAAGCACTACTTGTTATCCATATTAGTTTATGATTGTAGTTGTAAATTAATATATTTTCTATCTTTCTACATAGAATCATCCACTTTCTAATTGTAAGTGGGGAAACTGTGATCTCCGTTGACCCCTCTCTCATGGGACTGTATTGTGCATTGTCCTGCCTAACCAGGCTCTCCCAGTACCACAACATGTTCCAAAATCTCTTCATCCTGGAAGCGGCCATAGCATAGGCATCATCCATCTTCATACAGCACTTATAATGTAACAGTGCCTCCCCCAAATAAGGAAGGTGCCATAATCAGCTTGCTTGGCTGGCAGATTGATAGCAGTGCCGTTAAATAACACACAGAATGAAGCTACTTACCACCGGCGCTATAGTCCGTAAGAGTTCCCAAAGATTTTCGGTTGAACCGACTAAGGGTTTCGTGGCTTAGTTGGTTAGAGCACACCGGAACTGAGGATGGGTCGCGGGTTCGAGTCCCACCGAAACTGAAAATTTTTGGGAACTTATTTCATTTCTTATGAAGCTACTTCCTTTCCTCTAGCTAGCTGCTAGAGTCTAGCAGCTTCCCTTAGCTGGCTCCTACAACATCCATGGGATGAGTTGGGTCCAATTCTAAGTGTGGGACAGTGATCTGCACTGATATCTTGCCTGGGAGTGTAATGTGAATTGTTCCCCTGCCTAAGCAGCCCAGCCAACTGCTTGAAGTACAGGAGTAGGACTTGATAGGCAGCTATGTTTCAGTTTTTCTGTAGACGTTATCGCCAAGGCTCAGGAGAAACATCCAATTAAATGGCATTTGCTTAAGATAAGTATGTATTGTTTCAGGTGGTAGTGTGATGGGCTCTGCCTGACCTCAGCAATGATGAAACGCACGGGCGTCCCGCGCCTCGGTCCAGACGAGCCACCAATGCAGCAGCAGAACCCCAATCAGGTGCATATCACATTAATACTTTCAGCAGTCAGGTCTTAACACTTTCATTGCCAATGAGTCACAGCTCGCCGACCGATGTGGCGCGGCGGGGGAAGGTCCGTCGCAGGAGGTTGCGGGTTCGATTCCCGCCTTGGGACAAATGTTTGTATGATCTGCAAATGTTCCGAGTGTTCGGGCTATTTCTTTGTATAATAAAAAAAATGCTATCTATGTATAACATATTGTATTATGTATAAAAGTCCTCTACCATAACACAAGCTCTGCTTAGCTTGGGGCTAGATGATGCTGTGTGGATTGTCCAGCATTATTTTATTTTCAGCTGCGGTCTGCTCTGTTTGAGTAATGTTTTTCTATGACAAAAGCTTTACTCAATGACCGAGCAAGCTCTCATAATACAGGCTTCAGTCCCCCTTGCATTAACACCATAGACAAGATTTTAAGGCACATTGCCTTGACTGGAGAAATTCTTGTGAAAATCTTGCTGAAGTCAAATTAGTGTTAAAAAAGTATTGCAGATCTGATATCTTGTGGTTCTCTGGGTTACTGGGTTTTCCTGAAGTCAAATAAAAGTATGGCATATCTGATGTCTTATGTTTCTCTGAATAACTGGGTTTTCCTCCTAGCTTAAAGATCATAGAATATAGAAAGGATTGAGTTGTATGTGATGCAATTATATTTTTTTTATAAAAAGTAATTCATTGTTTATTTTATGATGTGTGAACTGGATTCTCCTCTATTGACACTCAAAAACCTGGACATATTTTGTATACATGAGTTGTATTATGGGTTACATGTAACCCAACGAATATTGGTTTACAATATTTAACGAAATTTGGTATCATCGAAGCCAAAGCACAAAAGCTGGAAACAATTTTTTTTTAAAGCTGTCGTATATTTTTTGATTGATCTCGCTGGTGTTCGAATTACCTAAAGTTTTTTTCGATCTACATGTTAGATAATGCTTTGATGAAGTTTGTGTTTTAGTGATAACCTTGCTGTTACCATGTCGTTTTATGTAATTTTTATCTGTTTTTGTTAAGTTTTCATTAAGAAATGTCTATGTTGGGATAAAATATCTTGTATTCCAAATTGGAGTGTACACCCTTATGATAGAGCCATAAAGGCGCTTCAGGGAAGGTCTATGTCCAGCCGTGAACAAGCAAAGGCTGATAATAGATTATATACACACAATAAGTAAATATTAGCTTTATTTTTATTTGCTATTATAATTTTGAGCCTGTTGTAATGTGATCTTTGTTATTTGTTACAGTACCAGCATGCAAAGTCAAATGAGCAGGTGCTCCAAGGATTCTCCCTGTTCGACAGTTTGGGCTCCAACTTATCCAATGAGGTAAGTCATATTATTATCTGGCTGGTATTAGGCTGAAGTCTAGTAGATTACTAGACTTCAGCCTGTATCTTCTCGCATCTATACTACAGCTATATTCTATGTGGAATATTTGTAAACAAACCGCCCTTATTTAACCTAAAAACGATTTTGTTACGTGTATTTTTAAACGCAATTGATCAATTGTCGATATGTGTAAGGTGTAAAAATTGAATGGAATTGGATCTATCTATTTATTGTATTTGATTATGTATATCAGTTGTCTAGTACCTATAACACAAGCTCTGCTTAGCTTGGGACTAGATAATGCTGTGTGAATTGTTCAACATATTATTATTATAATTCTCGAAATCGACAAACATACATAAATTAATACATACAGCCGAACATAGCACCTCCTCTTTTGTTTTATGTCTGTTAATAAAATATTATCCACATAATAAATAATGATAGGGTATTACGCTTATTTTTGAAAAGTGTCTCAATTAGATTCTACAATGCAAAAGAAACACTAAAGTAGGACAACGTTTCATTAACAGACGAAAAACAAAGATAATTGTTGTCCTACTTAGATAATAATTGATCTCCATCATACCAAACACAACACCCACGCGCCAATAAAAGCACCTTCTATAGAAATGATTACACAATCTTTGGTTACAAATCTGACAGTGTACCTCCGAAATTGGCTCACAGCCAGTGTCTAAATAACTACCATGTGGTCGTCCATGACCGATACATGCGTTTATTGGGGCTAACCTTGGCAACACTGCACTTTGAAGATCTTGGGTTATTGATGTGGATTAATTATCGCGACATTATCGCACATGATAAGAGCTCTTTAAATAGAAAAAAAAGAAAAACTTAATAATAATAATAATTTATTTCGTAAATTTCATGAATACCGCACACGCTGCTCAGTTCCGCTCTAGCTTGCACACATCTCTGCCCAGCCTAGCCAGTACGTGTCTGCACAGATTCGATAGACACACACTAGCTGAAAAACATCACGTCTCCTCTTTTGCCACTTCCGCTCCGCTTCGGTGGAGTCCGAGCCTTCGACATTAGAGAGGTTGTCGTAGGTCGTCACGGGTTGGCGAGAGTCAATACGAAAAATTGAAATAATATATTTAATTAATTTCCTTTTATAAGCTACCTGTGCATATACTTAAATATATTTTTAAGGTTTACTGTGTTCCTACCACTATTTGACGTGTAGCTTTTACCAATAAATGAACCATTGAAATTTTGTGCTAATAATGTACATTTTCCCCAAATGTTCCATAATACAAATGAATCAAAGTTTATTTTATCACGAGTTCATAGAAAATGGTTTACGATTTGCGGCAAATTAATATTTAGCTATTTTTATTGCTTGTGGAACGCAGAAAAAATTAAAAACGACAAATAAAATTGAGTCTGGCGCCAGCCCGCGACGGGCCATAATAAACATAATAATAATAAACCCACGACGGACCATCTTAAACATAATATAAATATAACTATTTTTTTACCTTAAATTCTATAAGACAGGCCGGCGACAGTAATGTTACTTCGGTACAACCTAGCAATAGATATTTCGTGTTTCCAAAAATAAACACTTAGATAATGTAAAGTAAATAAATAAACGTAAGAGTACAGTCAGCTGCGAAAATATGTATACACTCCCATATTTTGAAATTTAACTGAATAGTAAGTGTTAGTCATTGTGATAATTTATATATCGTATTCTGACAAGAACGATGACTATTAAGTATGAAAAATGTGTGTGATAGACCTTTATATAAAAGCGTTTATTCATCTCTCACAGGTATTTAGTATTATACTATTTACTACTAATTAGAACACGTAAGTATGCTAACCTAGGTAAGTCCATCGACTACTAAAACCTGTTTTGTGAGAGAACTCATATATGATAAGTTCCGAGTAAAATAAAAGTGTAAACTTGAATGTGTAGTGTATGTCTGAGCAGCTGACTATACATATATCTACCTTTCTCTTTTACACCATCTCATCATCTGTATAATTTCACAATCATAAATCATTCTTAAAAAAAATCCGAAACACACTTTAAAACCATAAATTTAGAGCGAGTATCGACAAGCGACCGGCTCCTCGCCTCACCCCTGTGGGGGTAAGGGTTAGGGGTGACTCCTCCCCGCTGTATCTACCCCCTGAGCGACCTACCCCAACCTACCGCTCTGAATGTTTGATGCATTTGCAGAACCGAAATCAATAACTTGCTGACGACCGGCTGTGTAAATCACAGGCTTCCGTGTGGATATGGGCAGCCGACATCCAGACTATCTTTGTTCTCCAAAATAGGGCTGTACGCGCAATTTATCAATTAAAGCCACGCGATTCTTTGATGGATCTATTTAAAGTCATAAATATTTTGACAGTAATATCGCTATACATCTATGAAAATCTAATGTATACCAACAAAAATAGAGATAGCTTTTGAAAAAATGTGATGTTCACAAGAAGACTACAAGAAGAAGAATACAAGAAACAAGAACAAACTACACATTCCATCATATAGATTACGAAAGGTAGGCAAATCATTTATTGGAAATTGCGTACGCTCCTATAATAAGCTTCCATCTGAAGCAACTGAATAGTAAGTGCCTATTCGTAAATTTAAACAGTACATAAAACGAAATCTTATCAAGAAAGGCGGCGGGTGCTTAATTTATGGTATATTGGAAATAAATACAAATTTATAGTAAAGTGTATAGAACCTATCTACATTAATATTGTAAAGAGGAAAGATTTATATGTAATGAATAAACTGGACCGATTTCAAAAATTCTTTCACCATTAGAAAGCTTACTTTTCAGGGAGTGACATAGGCTATACTTTATCCCGGAATTACAACGGGAACGAGAACTACGCGGGTGAAACCGCAAGGCGTTGCTAGTAGTAACTAAAGTAAACATAAACTTTTACAATGTCATTCTTTACAAAAATGTTACATACAGCTTTTTAGGATAACTTTAAAGACCGCCTGCGATGTTAACGCAGGAGGGTTGCGGGCTCGATTCCCACCTCGGGACAAATGTTTGTACGATCTACAGATATTTGAGTCTATCTGGGTGTTTGCTACGTTTTTAAACAAGAATCATTCAATGTGGTTAACCATGGTTTATTCCTGTGCAGAATTTTATTGAAATATAACTAACTTTTTGTGCAAAAGAACTAAGAAACAACTTTCATGTTTAAAAATAGTACAGAAGGCCGTAAACAATTCGTTGGGTTGTTTTGGCCTTCATATAGTTTTATCTGCTTATTTATCGAAAGCTTTATATGGTAAACTCTTTTTACGGTAGACCCAAATCCATGCTCATTGATAAATGCGAAAGATCCTCTCGAAAGGTCTCTGTCTGTCTTAACTTTTCAAGGCGAGGTGTCGTCCCAAAGAAAGGCGTAGAATAGATGCTTTAAACGCGTGCATTAACGCTGCCGGCTGAAGCAACTACCCTCCTACCCTCTTCCAACCCTCTCTTCGCAATAGTTACCTCAATATTTGTAGATAAGTAATATTTTCAAAGAAAAAGAAACTTCGGGAAAAATAGGCTAAGTCGAAAGATACCCGTTAAATAGTACTGATCAAATCATTATTCCGGGAAAACGACGAGCGGTAGCTAATTATCAAAATAATTTCAAAAAACTATAGCGAGATTCAAAAGTGGTTTCATAACAAAAAGCCTTCGCTCGAACCCAATTATCTCCCGGCGGCAGCTCTAAAGGGCGGGGGTCACAGATTGAGTATCAGTATCAGGCGCGCGCACCCCCCTGCACCGGCCCCCGCACCCCCTTGCCTCACCACCGCTGGCGTCCGAACGTTACTTTGTTTTGCTTCCACGTTGTTGCCATTTCGTAATAAGACCGGCGTGTTATTTACTAGTTTGTGTCTGCGGCTTTGCACGCGATGTGTTTATGGAAACGCTCAAAGGTTAGGTTTACATAGAATTCAACATTTTTCTTTGGATCCTTGAACGTGAAAAAACGTTATAGAAAAAAAAATACGATTAAAAAATCAAGAAAGTTCACTGTTTTACACATAATGTGGTCGGGATCTCAGGAGTCCTGCGGTCTATTGAAATGACTTACGTTTTGATACGTAGGTTATTACCAATTATTTGGTTCCTTCAATCAGTTTCTTCATAAGTTGTGTAGTTTTCTTGTAAATAAGCAAAAACTTAATTTTTGCGCTGACGACGTTCCAAAAACGTATGCTCTGTCCCGCTCATGTGAACACGAAATCCTATGCCTTTCCTATTCACAAAATAGCGCGCATTGCGCCCTCTTAAGTACACGGTTATAAAAACAAGTTAGTTAGACAAAGGTCATTAGTAAAGGTACGAATCTAGGTTAAGTAACGGGTAATTTAATGGGCTAGAAGTGCAAAACCAATAGAATACTCGCGTGTAACCTACATTATGCGTAATTTTTGTAGCCGGGTTTGTAGACGCGCTTTAGAAGTGTTTGTTGAGTAAATTTGCAATTTTCCTTAAAATATTGTTTATTAATTAGTCAGGAGAACTATATTAACAAAGAGAACTACAATCAAATAATAGAAACAAATTAGAACTAGTATTTATAATTGAAACAATTGACCTAACTGCAGACTGTTGCAAATAATCGGCAGCTAGCTCGCGACGCTGTCTGCATTGCGCTGTATGGCAATGCTGATGCGCCGCGCCAGATACTCACCAGCTCTCGAGTCACGCGTCGACCAGACTCAGATCCGGAGAGCCTCTGTAGTTCGGTACTCCACGGATCTAAGGTCTTGACTCCAAGGGTAGCAAGAACGAACTACATATGGCGGAAGATCAGCGCTGCGTGTGTTCGGCTTACCAGCACATGCAGCATTCATGCTGAGCCGTTTCCTAATTCATAATTACAATCAGTGATACCTAGTTTTAAGCACTACTTGTTACCCGTATTGGTTTATGATTGTAGTTGTAAATAAATATATTTTCTTTCTTTTCTTTCTTTCTTTACATATATTTATTCAAAGTATTAGTCTTTTTATTATGATAAAAGTTCAAGAACTTCGTGGCTTTCTATTGGTCAAGTGGCATTAGTAGTACACCATATCTACTCGGAACCGGATTTTAATTGTGCAATAAACAAGAACTTTCCCTGCACAGTGAAGCATCGTAAAATTTTACTAGATATCATAATTATTCAAGGGATCGCCCGCTGCTTGATGTAGGCCTTTCGCTTTTTCCGGGCTTCTTTGTCTTCTGCCAAGGAACGATACTACATTCTACCATGACCACAGATACAAAAGTAAAAAGCTCTAAACAAGTCGTTGCGATTTCGATACTTAAGGGATAGAGAACGCGCTGGCTTTGATTAAAAACCTGAGGCCACTTACGAGTAATTTATTTATTATAATTTTGTTCACTTCATGTATTTAATATTTAGTTAAAAAATATTTATTACGATAGAAAACACATTAAAATATTATAAAACTATTCTACAAAACGATAGATCACCGGCCGCGAAGTCTAGCGGTCTGCCCCGGCTTCGCACGGGTATATTCTATCGCCTATGTTCATCAGGGATAATGTAGGATTCTAATGGTAAAAGAACTTTCCAAATCGGTCCAGTAGTTTCGGAGCCTATTCAATTCAAACAAACAAACAAATCATTCTTCTTTATAAATTAGTATAGACACAAATTTGATAATACTATACACTAGTATAGTATTCTCTATATCTATACTACTAAGTATAGATTAGTATAGATAAGATGGGTGTATAATGTTTCATAGCCTGCATACATGTTTAGTTATTGGTGTAAACAACGCTGTCCTCGGAGATAAGTGTCGATGCCCTCGCGCTGTGTTTACGATTCGCCTCGCTGTTGTTATGTGTGTGCCAGTATGCACTTGCGAATCTATTCTACTGGTCGGAAAAATAGACGCAGATCTCTAAAAAATTCAATAAATTCCCAAAAAATTTCGATGTAAATAGAACTAAATGTAACTTTAGTCGTTGAACAGGTTTGGATAACTGTAATTGTTTCCCGTGTAGGTGGCGCTAAACGACGCTTGAGCCGTAAGAGGTCCCAAAGATTTTCGACGAAACCGACTAGGATTTCGTGAATTAGTTGTTTAGAGCACTCCCGTACCTGAGGGTGGGGCGCGGGTTCGAATCCTCCCGAAATCGTTTTTTTTTATGTGATTCCTTTGAAAATTAAAAAAAATATTCGGACATAACATACGAATAAGGACTCCTTTTCCCCTTCTAAGGTACGGAACCCTAAAAACACAATTTAAATCGATATATCCATTTGGTAGCTGCGATGCCACAGACCTTCACAGACAGACACAAATCCACACGTCCAACTTAAAAACACTCCATGCTCTCGATCATCAATACTCTTATTCGAAACTAGTTTCTGCCCGCGGCTTCGTACGCGTTGTTTCTATGGACACGTTTAAATGCTATTTCTAAATTCAAAATTTCCTTTAGACCTTACAGGACTCTTGGACTCTTCTATCCCATAGGATCTGTTCTATGGGATAAAAAGTCTGTTTGATTCCAAGCTTAGGGCTTATAATAATAAAAAAAGCCTTTTATTTTTTGAAATTTAAATAAGGTACAAAAAACTTGAAAAATCTAGCCTACTTATTTTAAGGTTTCCTTAAAATATAATCTTTATGAGAATTTATCGCTAGGTAGGTATAAGTCCTTTTCTCAAGAACCCCTTTGGTCGAAGGTGAAGGCCTCCCCAAGAGATTTCCACGTGTCTCTATTTTTAGCTTAGGGCTTAATCTATGCAAAATGTCAGCCCGAACCAATCAGTTGTTTTGGCGTGAAAAAGTAACAAGCATGCATTCAACTTTCAAAAAAAAATTAAAACTTAAATCTCAAAGGATTATATTTCTTTTTAACAAGTATGTTTTTATGTTTCCCTTTTTTGTAAAATATGTGTGTGGCTAGGAATAAATTCTTTATTCTACTCTTTCGTATTTTATATTAGTGTGATTCTAGTATAGTCTAGATAAGTTGTTTTTACACAATATCCCCTCCACAGTAGAAAAATGGTCTAATTCTGAGCCAGCAACCAACCAGTGTATGAATGTGACACAAATGTCAGAAGCAAGCAGCTGACGTAAGGAGTAACGAACTCGCAATATCTGTAGGCCATGTCTTTGTATTGCAGTATCTACATAAGATGACGTACAATACAAAGTAACTTTGCGAGGACGTCGCCCTTTCATCGGGGGCAGAAACTTGTCTATAATTTTTTTTTTTATATTATAAAGGCGAAATGCTAATATAGCTACAAATAGAATGAAATATAAGATTTTTAATCAACTTCGAAAAAAGGAGGAGATTTATGTTCGACTGTATGTGTTTTTTTATGTTCGCTCATTTCTTCATCGTTTATGTTTATGGACCGATTTGGATGATTCTTTTTGCAGTTGAATAGAAAATGATCCCGAGGTGGTCACATAAAAACTCTTTGTTCTCAAGGAATTTGTATTTATCCCGAAAAAAAAACAAGTTTTATCAAAAAAATGCGCCAGCGTCGTTATTTATTTATTGTACACTAGATAAAACATACTAATTCAACAATTTTCATTGTATTATCTGGTTCCCACAACACTGATTACTTCGGGGCTGATAATAATGTATGTGAAATATTCATGGAATTCATGCATACCTACATACATAGTACACATGGCACACGCTCTGCTTAGCTTGGGGCTAGATAATGTTTTGTGAATTGTTCAGCATTATTTATTTATCTTTTATTGAAAGGTAGATAGGTATGTTATCTTTGAGTATTTTCTTTTGCTACGGTTTATTCAGTTTCAACGTAAACAGTAGGCCTTGAAAACAAATCTGACACGTTTTTCGCATAATTTCTAGTACACAACTGGTTTTTCTGTAGGTCAACTAGGACATTTCTATGAATCTATCTAGGTAAATACAGATATAGAGGGATTTTCCTCATGTATTTTACAATTCAAAACTGCGTAGGCTCAGTTGAATTTCTCTCTGAATTTCAATCCAAAAATCGTAAACTCTGCACGTAACAGAGTAAGTAAGTAATTAGAAGAATCCTATTATTTTATTTTAATGTATATATTTGGACAAATTATGAGAATATATTTTGTTAAATTCTATTCACTTCAAGACTGAGATATTATGAGTACGTCAAGCTCGTCACTCCATCTGTAATACTATTTTATCTTAAAATACTTCGGGATTTCTCGTGCATTTAACACAGTATACAGAAGTGTGTGTGTGACTCAGTTGAAAGTATTTTTAGGCGACGACACGACACCTATGTAGTATACTAAACTGGCCACGCGGCGCGAGCAAACAAACGACTGTGTCCTTGGTTCTTATTTGTTATCGTAAGGCTTATTAAATGAGTTAGTAGCGTGACTCGAGTTCATTTGAAGGTCTTTGATATTTTGTTCAGAATTTGCATGTTGTAAATTCTGAGGTATACACTAGCCAAACTCGATGTGTAATGTTTGTAAACCAACCGCGACACAAATAAAAATTAGCTTGGCGTTGATAAGTTAAGGATAAGTGCTATATAATAATAATAATAAAATAATTTATTTCAGGTTATTAGAGGAACCCATAGGTTATTTATAAATAAATTAAAATGCGTACCTACCTACCTACTTACGGTTCCCACTCTGGTGCACAGAGAGCCAGAACCTGTACATAGGGCTGCAGATGTTGTTAGCCTATAGTTGTTATATGCTATATTATTGCTTTGTATTGGAGTGTAGTCCTCTGCGTAATTTTTTTTTATTCTAATTTTATTAGGGACCGAGTCTAACAGTGTCTAAGTCAGTCCCATAGGATAACACAGTAACTTAAACTTATCAATATTTACAAGTATTAGTAAAGTAAATTACAAAATTGAGCTTTATGCAGAGGCACTACACTCGTACACAAAGCACTAACATATCATACTAGCTGCTGCCCGCGGTTTCGTCCGCGTAGTTCCCGTTCCCGTGGGAATTCCGGGATAAAACATAGCCTATGTTACTCCCTAAAAAGTAAGCTCTCTAATGGTGAAAGAATTTTTGAAATCGGTTCTGTAGATCCAGAGATTACAACTTCACAAACTGTACCTATTTATAATGTTAGTATACATATAGCACTTATATTAATTCAGTTTTGTTTATTCGTTTGACGAACCAAGTCTTGGTTTCTCCACACACAAGTAAACACACTAGAGGTTAACAAAAAGTTTAAACTACTGTCAAATTATAACAAGCGGATGGAAAACCGGCTGTAAGCACAACATTGATTTTCTTACATACTATTGTCGGTGTGGAACTGGGCGACATCTGGTCAAGCATTAACATCATTGATGAGTTATTTTATCATCTGCATATTTTGAGTTTTAATTGTGAAATGACTTTAAAGACTCAGTGTTCCCTGTGAATCTATAGTATGAATACATGAATTGAATTGAATGTAATCTATGGAGTGAAAGGCTTTCTTGATAAGTATCGTTTTAATGCTGTAATTTATAATGTTATTTCGTTTGTTGCAGATACAGCAGCCGGGTGCTAGCAACATGCACACCCTGGCACAGTCGGCGCAGCCGCAGATTATTGGTAACTTATTTATTTATATATTTAGTTAGCGCTTCACCAAAACGCAGTCTGTTGACTGGCTGCAGCATCCTCGTTGACCGAAATAAAAGTTAACATTCCGAACATCAGAGCACTCAAAACTCAGATATGTTTAGTTGGTTACACGACCTTTGTGTCCCAAGGCGGGAATCGAACCCGCAACCTCCTGCGTCGCAGGCGGACCTTCGCCCACCGCGCCACAAAGGTCGTCGAATAAATTTTCCATGATGATACTAATTACCGTTTGACAACCTGATATGACTATCGGCTGCATTTTTTGCATCTGACTCCTTCCCCCAAGCCCTTATTAGTTCTAAGTACAGTTTCCCCCCATCTAAATCCACTCATGTGTCCAGGATCCTCCGGCATGTTATCAGTGGGAGGGTCCGGCTTCGGGCGCTCCGCCCCGCGTGCTTCGACGCCTGCGGTCATCAATTATCTGAAGCCCCCCGGGGCTGTGCAGTACGCGCCTACTAAACCGCAGCAGCCGCCGCCTAGGATTAAGGTAAGTTTTCTTATTTATATATAAACATAAACTTTAGTAGAGAGGAAACATACAATTAAATTTTAATATAGGATTCATCATCATCATCAGCCTGTTGACACCCACTGCTGGGTATAGACCTCCTCTTTTCTTATAGGATTATTCAACTTAAATTATTGGCGGATGTGACAGTGACAGAAGGTCGTATGTTATGTACCAACATAACATACGACCTTCTGTCACTGTACGTGGGGATGATGATGATGATAAAACCGTTAACCCCTTATTTAATCACTTTAAAGATTATTTTTTGAGACAAAGCGTAGCCTATGTCCGTCTCCGGGTTAACATTTATATCGACGCTAAATTTCATTAAGATCGGTTCAGCCGTTTAGGCGTAAAAGCGTAACAGACAGCCAGTTAATTTCAGATTTATAAAATTAGTATGGATTTATAGATCTTGGGGAGTGAAAGAAACGGAGAATTATTGAAAGTTTCGTTTGTTAGTGTTCATGTAACTAGTTATTAGTGAGCTGATGTTGGTGTACAAGAGAACGGACGGCAGGACACCTGTTGGTCAACACCTTGACCGAGTGGTGATCAAAACATTGGTTTTGGAAACAGACACCTGTGTACTCCCGGTGTACCTTGTTATGGGTCGATCACATTTGTAGAACAGGCCTCCTTGTACACAAAACATGTACATACGGGGGAATAAATAAAAATAAATAAAAAATACAGCCATTTTGTACCCAGTTCTGGGTAAAAATCTCTCCATATTTGTCGTCCATCTCGTTTTGGTTGTACCAGTCACATAGGGTCTGTTTAGATGTTTTGTGTACAGGGGGAGGCCTGTACACATAACATGGCCTTTAATGGTCTACTGCCAGACATCAAGTGTATCAACATGTACATGTTGATACTCTTCCTCACCTCACTTGATATCGTTATAATCTAGTTTGTATAATTTAACACAGTTATAACTTAATTATAATTAGTTATACAACACAAGTTTTGTATGAAGGAAGGTAAGACCATAAGGGATTTATGCAGAAGAAGGAGAAAAGAGAAACAGACAGGCAGTGATTCCTATATCAACAAAATTTAGTTAGAACACAGGACAAATACCATTCTTTACACACAAAAATTATTATATGAAATTTTATTCCTGTTATTGGCAGTGTGTGATATTTTTCTGTTACCTAACAAGGTATTTTTATTTAGGGAAGGTATTGTGTAATCAATAAAATAACTTCAAAATGATGATACTAATTACCGTTTGACAACCTGATATAACTATCGGCTGCATTTTTTTGCATCTGACTTTCCCCCAGAACCAACCATTAACAGAAAACCATATCATCCAAGATTGTAACACTATCTGTTCTCCACAGCCGACGTTAGCGCCCCTACCCGCACTGGAGCGGCAATCCCCTGCGCCGGCACCAGCGCCCACCATACCCTGTGCGCCGCCACAACAACAGTTCCAGCGGTTGAAAGTCGAAGATGCCCTGTCATACCTCGACCAAGTCAAGTACAAGTTCAACACGCAGCCGCAAGTTTATAACGACTTCTTGGATATCATGAAGGAGTTTAAGAGTCAGACGTGAGTTGTTTTTTGTTTATTTGTTGTTGTTGTTTGTGTGTTCTTGTCAGTGGAAACCGCGACTCGGCAAACATAGTGTAGGACGGCATTCGGCCTGGTGGGATGATGACCTGTAAATTACTGCATGCAGATGCTGGATGCGGCAAGCTGAAGATTAAGCGCTATAGCGCGAGTTATGGGCGGCCTATGTCCAGCTGTGGACTAACATTAGGCTGATGGTAATAGTCTATTTGCTAAGTTTGAGGTGTAAGCTTAAATGAAGCTGTGGATATGTACAAATAAATAAAATCAAATAAAAATAAAACGTCAAGTGCGATTCTAACTCCGAGGGTTCCGTAAGATTAAGTGCTTTTTGTGTGTGTTCTTGTTTATTGTCAAATAGCATGATTCTATTCAACGGAAAGTAGTGCCTTATAGATTATGATTTAAAAAAAAGTTTGATTTATATCACGGCTCCAAAAAGTTACGGACGGTGAGTATTTGTTATTTTTTTCATTTCAACTCTATGCTTCGACGCGTTCCTTAGAAAAAAGGGTTTACAGACGGACGACAGAGTGATCCTATAAAGTTTCCTTTTGCGGTAAGGAACCCTAAAAAGAATGGAATACCTACATAATTTTCTTTATTCAATTCGGGAATGATAAAAATACCTTATATTGTTAAAATATTTGCACGCACCATTTCATTCGACGTGAAACAACAACAAATAACTGTGGGCCGGCCGTTGAGACATAGGGGAGGTTCATAGCCTTCTTAAAGATTAAGCTTTGATTTAATTTTGTTAAAAGATTTACAACTACACTCCTTTCGACATTTCGATTCGACCTCTTACGCCTCACCTTTTTATAATAGTTGAATAAATAAATAATGCTGGACGATCCGCATAGCATCATCTAGCCCCAAGCTAAGCAGAGCTTGTGTTAATCGTACTAGATGACTGTTATACATAATAAAATAAACTACATAGTACACCACATAGTACAAATATTTGTCCTAAGGCGGGAATCCAACCAGCAACCTTGCGTCGCAGGCGGACGTTCGCCCGTCATGCCATAGAGGTCATCAAATTATATTGTTGTACGCTTATTTAAATTAATAAAATGATGAAAAATCCTTCTTGACCAACCATGATACCCAAAATAATGCTTTGTTTTAATTTCTGATCGTCTCCCCCCCCCACTCTACCCACTACGTATCTAACCTACCCCCACTATATCAGTTCCTCTTTCAGGATCGACACGCCCGGTGTCATCACGCGGGTATCGAACCTGTTTAAAGGGCATCCGGAGCTGATTGTCGGCTTCAACACGTTCCTGCCGCCCGGATATAAGATTGAAGTTCAGAGTAATGGGCAGGTGAGTTGTTAATATACTAAATCATTTATATTTTCATCTCTGTTACAATGGTATAGGTCTTAGAATTAAGGAGTTTTAATCTATAGCTTTCTGTCTATTGAATTAAAAAAAGAAAGAGTTAAATAAGTCTATTAGCTCACTAGAGGCCTGTATTATCGCTAGACATACCATTAGGTATACAGGTTTATTGGTAAATTAGTGACAATACGTGAACTGCAGATCCTGCCCATCGTCATAAACACATTCGTGAAGACGCCAGGTCTAAATTCTTAAAGAAAATTATAAATCACCTCTGCTACTTAATGAAAAAACATCTTGGTCTGGAACCCGACGAGTTACCTAAGACCGATCTTCCACTCTCATACCTTCTGTTAATTCAGGGCAGAGCTGTTTTAAGGTGAGTTTCAAATAAAACCTCTAACGAACGATTATTGAATTGCGGGGGGTAGCCATTACCAATACCAAAATTAAGAATTAAGACCTGGCGTCTTCACAAACGTGTTTGTGATGATGGGCTGAACCTGCAGCTCACGTATTTATAGACGTATATTATAGATAGCTGGACATACTAGCAGTGGAATAAGATTGAAATGTATGAAGAATGATGATTGCTTTTGGCACACAGAACTCTCAGTGACAATGCCGGAACAAACCATCAAACATTACATTTATGAAAAGAAAATGATGAAAAACCAATAATTGAACAACCATGATTTCTAAATATGCTTTGTTTTAATTTCTGACCATTCCCTGCACTACAAACTTCAGCTCTATCCATCCAGCAATATTAAATCATCTGTGTTAACTCCTCAGGTGTCGGTATCCATGCCGTCTCCAACAGGCATGGGTGGGACGAGCGGGGTGCTCCTGCCCAATATACACCACAATCAGAGTCAGCAGCAGTTGGTGCATCTGCAGCTGCCGGCGCCGCCGTGAGTATACCTTGTAGTCTTATTGTAGTTTTATGTGGGTTTCTGGCGTGGTTTTGTAACATAGGACATGATTTAAAAATTATTTTATCAGATACTAGCTGAAAACTACAATTACCACCTCACTAACATGATGAAAAAACTATAGTTGATCAACCATGATTTCTAAAATATGCTTTGTTTTAATTTCTGAAAACACCCTATCCCTATCTTCTACACTTCAATCCAAACGCAACTACAACGGCTAAAGTTACAGGTCCACTGGTACGATCGTGCACAACCTGTCGGTGAACACGGCGCCCACTAACACGCTACATCAGATCTCGCAAGCACATCAGCAGATCGAAGCCGCTATACATCATACGCCAGGTTTGTTATATTTTACGTTATTTTATGGTTTTAGAATGTAGCTAGAGTTTTATAGGAGACAAAATAAGTTCCGCCTGCCACGTAGACGGTTGCGGGTTCGATTTCCGCCTTAGGACAAAATGTTTATATGATCTTCAAATATTTGTTCTAGGTGTTCTGGGTATTTTCTATGTTTTATCAAAAATATCTATCTAAGTAATGTATTGCATTATGTATATCGGTCATCCAGTACCCATAACACAAGCTCTGCTTAGCTTGGGACTACATAATGCTGTGTGAATTGTCTAGCATTGTTTATGTATGTATAAATTAAATTGTAGTCATTTATCCTACCGTATGGTGTTGTATGGCGCTCATTAGGGGAGGCATATGTCCAGCAGTGGACTAACATAGGCTGATGATGATGATATATATATAGATATTCACCATTGCAATTGAACGCGTTCAATATAAGATAAACTCAGTTTAGAGCTTTAAACGTATTCCGCGTATATTAACTGTCAAGCTGTCAAGTCACAATAGGTATTACGAAATTGAACTTGATCAAGCGGAACTTAGTTTTTTTATCTTAGTTTGGGCAGCAAATGGTGAAATTGGATCTTAAAAGATTACACAGTATTGAAAAAATACTGAGCCCTTGTCTAACTGATCGGTATAGACAAAATAATTTACAAAGACTTCTGATGTTAATGAAATCCAACAACAACAGGGTATTTTACTCATATGAGAAAAAATCTAAATAAACATATATTATTGAGATAGCTTTGGTAAAAAGCCGTTGTAATAGTTCATACATTTTTAAGAAACTATTCAAAGTTTTCAGCTTTATTAATCTGTTTTAAACACCATGAAATAGTTGGCGCAATGTTGGTACGTCATACGGCTGTGTAGGCAAACTAGAAAGTATCAATTTGTCATCAGCGCATTTGTTCAGGTTTCACATCCAACTGACGTCATGACCACAGAGCAATATGGCGTCCATTGCGTCCAGCGAACCTAATTGAAACACTTCAAAAATGGCTGTAATACCCTTAAAACTGAAACTTTCGTGTCTACTATATGATGAAACAAATTACCGTTTGACCACCATGATATTACCATCGGCTGCTTTTCTAAAGTTCTGACTTAACCCTCAACAGCCACATTCCTCCACCCTCCACACTCCACATATATGTTTAACCCTGTATGTGTTACAGGGTCTGGCGCGCCGACCGGGCACCCTCAACCGAACCAGCAGCCGGTCGAGTTTAACCATGCTATTGAATACGTTAATAAGATTAAGGTGAGTGTTAATATTAATGATAACCACCGATGCGACTGGAGTGAACCCGAAGAAACTTGGAAAACAACAGGCTAAAGGTTTCTTTGTCGCTTCTTTAGTTTAGTTACATATCAAAGCGATTGAAATCAAAAATATCACTGTAACCGTTTTAAAGATTTTATATTAGTGTATGTTCTATTGTATTTACGGAAATAAAATAATATTTGACTTTGACTAAATTAGCTAGTGCTTAATAGTCCCCGGGATACCATCTACCTCTGCAAAATGTTATTGAGACCCGTTCTGCCGTTAAGGCGTGAAAAGATACGGAGTTACTTTTGAATTTATAATATTAGTAGGTATATCAGTATCCATAGCACAAGCAGCCACTTAGCTGCTCAATTTGGGGCTAGATGATGCTGTGTGAATTGTCCAGCATTACCATTTGCTAATTATTTTTACGTGAACATTTAATCTACCAAATGATGAAGCAAATTACCGTTTGACAACCATGATAATACTATCGGCTGCTTTTCTAAAGTTCTGACTGGCCTTAGCCTAAAGCTATCACCACACTTTACAGCACCATCTAACTTATCCTCTCTCCACAGTCCCGTTTCTCCCGCCAACCGGACAAGTACAAACGTTTCCTGGAGATACTGCACGCCTACCAGCGCGGGCACAGAGAAGTCACTGTGAAGGAACCGCCGGTCAAACAACAGACTGAGCAAGAGGTCTACTCACAGGTAAAGATAAAGATACATTTATTTGACTCGAAGAACAGCACAGACATAGAGGTATATAGTAGGTAAAATACAAAATTAAGAAGTTGGTATTTTAGTAGATAGATGACAGTTGTATCAGGGAGAAGTTAATTAGTATGTAGGTATAGCAAAAGAAAGAGCATTATGGACCACCAACTGTAGGAACGAGGTTTTGGTGCCAGGTTAGCATCACCCCAACGCGACTAAGCAACCACCGGGGCTCGGGCAGCGCCCCCTCTTGAACAGATCCACCACCAAACTGCGATCTCCAATCCGGTTGCCCACCGTGGGGATTATGGCAAAGGACTATCAAAGGAAGGAAAAGTGTTTCCTGCAGATACTGCAGGCCTACCAACGCGAGCACGGTTACGTGTAATCCCACGGGAATATTTTTTTATGGGACCACGTTGGGATTATTCTCTATAAAACATAGCGAAAGAGTTTTCAAAATGGTCTTTATTGGACGGAGAAATCTACGAACATACATACTTACATCCGAACATAGAACCTCCTATTTTCGAAGTCTGTTAAAAATGATGAAACAAATTACCGTTTGACTATCATGATATTATCATAGGCTGCTTTTATAAAGTTCTGACCTTAAAATTCCATCCGTAACTTCAAAATCTTTTCAATACTAAACTCAACTTGTTCCCCCCAGGTCGCGAAACTGTTTGAGAACCAAGAGGACCTCCTGACAGAGTTTGGTCAGTTCTTGCCGGATGCTAAGGCGATGACGAAGCCGCCTGAAGAGCATTATGCATTGCCGGCGCCTCAGGTAAGACTATACTCCGAAACCCTCATCTCATTCTCATCTCGTACCTGGCTCTCGGGAGTATGTTCGATACACGATCACGTAGGTATATAAGCATCATCAGCAGTTTGACCTTGGTAGGTTCCTCGTGCCGCGAGCGCGGACCGAGCGCCTGCGGAGTGCAGAGGTCAGTGCATCAGCAGCAACCATTCAAACGGCACTCATAAATAGCATAAATTGTCTTAGTTTTATACATACTACTACATTAAATAGCTATTGTTCCTATGATCGACTTTTATATCAGCATCCCGCGAAGAGCTGTTAGTCACGATTCCTATAGATACTTTTTGTATACCAAGAAGTTACAATACCCAAGGAATATTGGTGGAATATATTTGACGACATCATCATCGAAGCAAAGCACAGAAGCTCGAAAAAATTTTTTGGTTTTGAAAGCTTTTATTCATCATTTAACTGATCTCATTTGTTTTGAATTAAAAAAAATCATTTTTCACTGCACATGTGAGATTATGCTTTGTTGAAGTTTGTGTTTTAGTTTTTAGTGATTACTTTTTATCCCATGGGATATAAATAACCTTGAAAAACGCGTGTGAATCCGCAAGCAGAAACTAGTTTTATAATAGAAGTATTGTAGTCCTCAGCGAGCCCTCCAATGCAGTGCACGACGGAACGCGGAGCGCGCAAGTCTAGAACCGCACTAGGCCTGATGATGTTTGATCCCTCGTTACTTACATTCTTATTCAACGTGTATATTTATAGGTGGATAGCGGGTTGGTGGAACGTCACCGCTCAGTTTCTCCGGAGCCGGAGCGGTTCTTGCAGCATGCAGCTCCGCAGCACCACGCGCTGCCGCAGCATCATGCACCGGTATGTATCTCATTATCTTGCTGTGACCCAAGATAATAAACAACACTACTTTAGAAAATAAATGTGATAACTGTAAATAAAAATAATAGTTTTCATGTGTATTGGTACTAAAATTAATGATTTCGAAGTATATACCTATAATCTCTCGCTATTAAAACATACTTTATTAAGAAAGAAAATTACAATCGATCAATAGAAACAAATTGGAACAAAGGAACTAGTATTTACAATTGAAACAATTGAGCTAACTGCAGACTGTTGCAAACAATCTGCTCAATTGATCCATATCAATACAAGTCGCGCGCATGCCCGCGACGCTGGCTGCATTGCCCCGCTGTATGGCAATGCTGATGCGATACGCCAGATACTCACCAGCTCTCGGATCACGCGTCGCATAGACCAGACGTTCAGATAATTTTTTAAAAGCCCGGAGGTTCTATTTACCTCACGGTAATGACTCGCTAATAGTTTTCTTTAAACTTTTTGGACTCGAGGTATTTGCTGTGATAGTGCCTTTTCACAGCTTTTATAGAGCTACATTCAGAAGAAGCACGTAATTTTCTAGGTGTGGATGAGTCTGAAAGCCATAATAACGATTTTTCTAATGCACGAGGTTAAATTAATTTCCGCTTTATTTCTTTGGTGGCACTCCTCAGCTTTCCTAAAAAACTACATATAGTGGCAGTTCCTATAAACGCGTTAAGATTGCGAGCAAAGAAATGACACCAAAGCTGATTCAAACACGACTAATCTGTCCGCTGTCCACAGATCCCGAAGCACTCTAACGTGGCCCCCAGCATCCTACCGCCGGCCGCGCCGCATCACCATCTCAAGAGATCTCCCAGCTTCTCTGCCAATAACCAACTCAGTAAGTACTTTATATACATCGGATTCTGCCGTTTTTTAGAAGCTTTGTTGATACCTCCAACTTTAAGGGACCAGTGTCAGATGAATTGCCCATACAAACTTAATACCTTTTTTTTGTTTTAAAATACTCGCCTATAAAGAAATGTAGGCACATCGTATTTTGCATATTTTTACGTCGTAAATGACATGTTTTCGTCCCTTTCTATTTTGTATTAAAAACAACAGTATTTAACGTTTTGTTTGATAAGGAACATAGCTTTTATTGTCTAGTTACAAAATAACAACACAATGTCTAAAATACATAATGTTTTCAGTCATCATTTTTGGTATTACGGAACATAATGTTACGAATTGAAGTTGCGAGCAGCTGTCGCCGAATCCCTAACTAGGTTAGGTCCTTAACGAGGCAAAAGACATGAATAACAAGAAAGATTAAGGGCATCAACCCAATGGGATAAATAAAAAATATAAATTGTACCCCCTAATTAAATATTGTGTCCAACATTAGATATTATGTGAACACAGCAGCATTAGGGTATAGCATATCGGCGACGAGCAGAAGATTCAGATACCATTGTCTGTCTACTTTTACAAGGCGCTGGACATTTATCACAACTGAGGATTATTTTTGTTGTTATTTTTAGAGAACCTTAGCGTTTAATCTAATTTAGGATTTCAAACACTAATGACGATCACACCCGCCTCGGGACAAATGTTTGTACGATCCGCAGATGTTTGTTCGGGGTGTTCCGGTCGTTTTCTAAGTATAATAAAAAAATTATGTTTTGTATTGTATTATACATATCAGTTATCTAGTACCCATAACACAAGCTCTGCTTAGCTTGGGGCTAGATAATGCTGTGTGAATTGTCCAGCATTTATTATTATTATTAAATGATAAAAAAACATCTGTCAATAAATTTTATTTATCAGACTGCCTAGGAACTAGGACTATGCCAGAGGGGAGTTCACAAATAATGACTTAGAATCAGAAAGTTGCACACATCTCCAAGTCTTTTTCACATTTCTGTCTTCAGTTAATACTATCTTGTCAGACTAATTTATAGTACTGACAAGCGGCGTTAAGAGTTTATGTATAAGTTTTTATCCACTATGTAAATTCTACTTTTTACAGTACAATAAAGTGTGTTTAGTACAATAAAGTGCTACGGATCTTCTTTGTTATAAGACGCGGAAGTTATCCGACGCTTGTCGTTTCTCTCCACTCGTATAGACATTAATTGCAAAATTACCAAACCATATCTCACTCAAGCTTAGAAAAAACTAACCACTGTTTACTTTATCTGTTTAGATGCAGGCGCGCCGCCCGCCAAGAAACCCCGCGGTAACTCATCGTGGTGCGGACGTGACGTCTCCTACGCAGAGGCAGCCAAGCTCGCCACCGTACACGATCTCAACTTCTTCGAGCGGGCGAGGCGCGCGCTCAGACATCACCATGTCTATGATAACTTCCTCAGGTAATATTATCTAAGGATATCCTTAGCATAATGTGGCTATTTCCGGCGATTACTCGGGAGTCTTTCTTTTTATTTCCTTTTAGCTCGTAAATAGCTCGTTTGTTATAAAATTGTGTTTAACCCTTCATGGCCCACGACGCAATCTCCAACTGCGTCCCCTACGACTTGCACAGCCGAGGGCAGTTAATGCGTTAATAGATATTAGCCTCGTGGCTGGGACCAAAAGTAGTTTCGAATAAATTGTTATGAAGTGGATCTTGTATCCGAGACTTCTCTAGGTATCAGGATATAGTTTCCTCATTCCATTTTCGAGAAACTACCGTTCGTAGTGTAGAAGGACCTACTCGTACCTAATTAAATATCGTGTACAGCACTTAAAAATAAAGGAGTTTGTTTTAATCATAAATAATTCTTGATTGGTTATACTTGTTGTACTAATAACTGTTTGCACCTCCTCAGATGCCTCCTCCTGTTCACAAACGAGATAATCTCTTCCTCGGAGCTGGTGTCAGTGACAGCTCCGTTCCTCTGCCGCCACCCGGAGCTACACAAGTGGCTGCAGGACTTCGTGGGCCCGCCGTCTCCGCCCCACACGCCCACCGCGACCATACACACAGGTCAGTACATCGGATCATTCACCACATCCACATTGGTATAGGGAGCCTATTTTGATTCTTGATTAACTCGCACAAGCATCGTCTATCTTGGCCAGTCAGCTGCTAGACAGGGGTTTATGGCTATCGAGTTCCGATTTTCTTCGCTCGCCCTGCTAAGTCAACCAATTGTTTCTATATTATAGTCTCTTCAAGACGAGAGTTAATAGGTGTCTTCTACAGTAGAGCTCTGTGATATACCGTCAACCAGACTGAAAAGTGTGGTCAAAGGTCTATGGAAGATAAAAGTTGCAGTATTCGTAAAAACTTACACGCTCGTATCTTGTAATTACCTAAGGCTTTAATCGTCTGTAGTTTCTTTGATCATTTAATCAGCAAAAAACTATTAC
The DNA here is from genome assembly GCA_947086465.1 of Eupithecia exiguata. Classification (NCBI taxonomy): domain Eukaryota; kingdom Metazoa; phylum Arthropoda; class Insecta; order Lepidoptera; family Geometridae; genus Eupithecia; species Eupithecia exiguata. The sequence goes on from OX352253.1 coordinate 6,471,509, forward strand.
TTGGGTAAATTTTAATACGATGGTTCTCTTTGTAAATGCAATTGATTAATCCATTAATTCAAACACCAACTGTCATTCAACTCACAAACGAAACCACCTCTCGCAGGCTACACCTCTCAATACACAAGCAGCGAGCAGCTCTTCGAGCGAGCTCGGTCCCGCGAACGAGAGCGAGAGAGAGAGCGCGAGAGAGAACGAGAGCGTCTCACCACTGCGCCCACGACGCGCCTCGAGCCTATCGGAGTGCCGAGGCTGGAGCGAGGGACCGATGGACCGCCCTCTATGGATGTTGGTAAGTAAGACTGTCTGATTCTTCCCCACGAGGAAATATAGCGGACAAAAATACATGGGGGTGGAACAAACTTTGCGAGATGAAGAAAGGAAGACTACTCCCAGCTATGGTTGCTTACGAGCTAAATCAAATAAAACGAAGATCCTCCGACCCAAACTCGTTCAACAATGGAATCGTATGGAATCTATTGTTCCTGTTCCAGCTGAAACTTCTAATAATGAAGAAGAATTCAGCCTAATTATCTGTGTATTTTTGTGTAGATCTGACAACGTGCAAGAGACTGGATAGGTCTTATTGTCCCCTATCGTGCAAGACTTAATGCCCGTTTATTGAAAGGTCGATCGGTCCTCGATCTATGCTTGAGTAACGCTTTTCTATGACGTAAATGTCACTCAAACAGATCTATAGCAAGCTATACGGGCTTAAGGTCTAATAAATTGAAAATATATTTCAATCATTCCTTTTAACAGACTTCTTCGCTAATTTATGCTTCAATTGTGAACCGATTTTTACCCGACTACCAACATATGAGATTTCTGAGGTTAGCACTCAATGTCTATGTTTGGACATTATATCTAAGCCAGTTTTTGATCTGCTATTGAAACTTTAATAGGCTCAAATGTTTGCGTGTGCCTCGCTGTACCATAACTAACCTGTATATCCTGTTGTGTAGATCTGACGACGTGCAAGCGTCTCGGCACGTCGTACTGCGCGTTGCCGCGCGAGGCTGCCGCACGGCGCTGCTCCGGACGCACCGCGTTGTGCAAAGAGGTAATATATTATTTTGTGCGTTAAAATACCGATATAGCTCTCGGAATTAGCAGCTGGAGTGGCGATGGGCAGGCCGTATAGCTCTCAAAACCGATGACCTTTGGAAAGTACAGGATCTCAAATGGCGACCACGCTGTAAAGCGAAACGGAGTGTGAGAAGACCTCCAGTTAGTTTGAAGAAGGTTGAAACCGTTATATGTTTATCTCCGTTAAAATAGCACCACATGCACTATGTAGAGTTTTTTGCATCTACGGATTCTTCGTGAAAATTCTGCGACTGTGTTATTGGTATAGTAAAACGATTGGTTAGCATAATTGGGCCCCAGGTTATCGCGACGACGACGAGGAAGCAAAATACTGCTAATCTTCAATATTTGTTTACACAAAAGTGCTCTTCATAAGTCGAGCTGTGTACACAATACATAGAGATTACAATATATAATTTTAAAAGATTAATATTGTATCCTTTTCTTTGTTACTATTTGATTGGGTTCCGTTTTGTTTGCCAAATAAATAAATAATATTAGCGAAAAACTAAAATTTTATATGATTTCCCAGGTGCTGAACGACACGTGGGTGTCGTTCCCGACGTGGAGCGAAGACTCCACGTTCGTGACGTCACGCAAGACGCAGTACGAAGAGTACATCTACAGGTGTGAGGATGAGAGATTTGAGGTGAGTTGATAAACTAACGTGGCATATTATGTAGCTACTCCACTAAGGTAGCAGGGAAGGAAGGTCGTCGCCCAACAGTGGAAGCCAGCGAGTCGATGAAATAACACACTGCACTAGGTAGGGGCCCTTCTGACGACCTAAGTAGCGTAGGTCTGTCAGCGACGCAGAAGAATTCGATCCCCGTGGCGGTATAAACGTTTGGGCGAAATACAGATATTTCTGAGTGTTTATAATATCAGTTATCTAATGCCAATAACACAAGCTCTGCTTACTTTGGAGCTAGTTGTAGGAAATATCTAGTAATTTATTAACTAATGTTTCCCGCACAGCTGGACGTGGTAATCGAAACCAACGCGTCAACCATCCGCGTCCTCGAGGGCGTCCAGAAGAAGATATCTCGCATGTCTTCAGACGAGGCAGCCAAGTTTCGCCTCGACGACGCTCTGGGTGGCGCCTCGCCCACCATTCACCAGCGCGCACTGCGCCGCATCTATGGAGACAAGGTGGTACGCACATAACACATCATTCATTATCTAACCTAGATACATTAACTTAGAACTTCATCATCATGCATTCATGATAACAACATGATACTGTTCCTGAGCCCTCTCCATTATGAGGGCTCAGGAACGCTATGTGTGGCACATAGCGTTCCTTAGCCGGCTCCATCAACTCGACTCTCTGAGAACGCTCCAATGATATAATTAGCACTTCTAATGGGATATTTATCATGAATACGTCATATCGCCATATCTATGCGCATCATTAATTATCTAACCTAGCTACATTAATAAACTAACTAGTACTTCATCATCTGGTTCCACTAGTAGGTTACGATCAACAAGCTGACTTGGATCACCCCACGACCGCTGCAGTTATATTCACGTAGGATGATAATTGTAATTGCAAGAAGACTTAAATATATTAATTATTGGTTACTACAAGCTATTTTCGGGGGGTTAATTTAATTTCTTCACTCTACTCATGTTTTTTTTTCTACACTAATTAATTTCCATCAACTTCCTGTTGTTTTCATTTTCATCATCATCATCTGTTTCATATCTATTTTTCACCATCATCTTGGTTTATTTATTCACTAACTTTTATTTGTTTGTTATACTGATTTAACATTAATTTTGATTATTATTTTACGCTGCACAGTTAATAAATTGCGGTAGTCAGCCCACATTTGTACCCTATCTATACAATACATACAATGTCCTATTCATAATAAAGATTTTGTATTTGTATATTTTCTTCTCAATTTTATGCTGATGTTTTGCAATAAGTTAAAACAGCTTTTCGGCCATTCAATTTTTGTCTGTCGCCGCCTTCAACCATTATAGACGCCGCCCACTATTGCAAAATCGTCCGAGTAGTATCCACTACAACTTTTGTAAAGTAAATAAGTCCATAACTAACTAGTCCACATTGTCCTCAGGCGGTGGACATAATCGCAGGCCTCAAGAAGAATCCCGTAGTGGCCGTGCCCGTCGTACTGCGGCGGCTGAAAGCCAAGGAGGAGGAATGGAGAGAGGCTCAGAAGGTAAACATATAACGCTACCATCTCTTAATGCCCACTCTATCCCAAGGTTGCCTGGAAGAGATCGCTCAAAGCGATGTGGCTGCTCTTTGTACTACCTTGATATGTACTATGTGTTTGAGTGGTACAGCAAAGGGTTATTTATCTATAGCTTATACAGTACACATAAGGTCCACGACTCCAACTCGAAAAATCGCTTCTTTGTTTCTTTTGAGGCCTTACAGGGCTCTTGGACACTTCAGAAATTTTCAATCGCATAATTAAAAAAGCTGTAGGTACTTTTGGAACCAATCTTTAAAAGCTATTACATAAATTGGTAAAGTAAAGAAAAAAGTGAACAAGAAACTTTGGAGGTTTGGAGTTTGGAAAATGTACACTTATTGTTTAACAAAAATACTCAAACTTTCCGTCCACAGGGGTTCAACAAACAATGGCGCGAGCAGAACGAAAAGTACTACTTAAAGTCCCTCGACCACCAAGGCATCAACTTCAAGCAGAACGACCTGAAAGCGATGCGCTCCAAGGCGCTCTACAACGAACTGGAGAGCGCCTACCTCGCGAGACGAGATCCGCCGCATCTCACTCTTGATTATAACATGCAAGGGAGGCAGGAAGGTAAGGGGTTAACAAATATCGTCTAAATTCACACCCGCTGCTGACATAGGTCTACGAAACGACACCAAAATATAGCTGTCCTGAGTTACCTCCATCCATCGACTCCGCGCGACCGCTATGTGCTTAGTTACTATAAAAAATCGAAATCAAACCTCCTTTTTTTTGTTCTACAAGTAGGTTTTACTGTAATGACCACGCTTAGCAAGCGGATTGATAATCGCAGTTATTAGTTGCCTTTCCTCTGGTAGTCTCTTATGTAGCCTTTCACGAAATCGAGTGGCTGCGATAGAAGGTCGATTCTTACGACCGCCGAGGCATCTGAAACACTTCAAACAGGCACTCAAGCTTGATTATAACGTGCAGGGGAGGCATGAAAGCAAGGAATCCATTGATTGCCACCAGAGCATCATCATATCCACCTATACGTCCACAGCTTAACATGGGTCATCCCCAGGCGACGCCAGAAATAGCATACAGTATAGAGAGACAATGATGTGAACACATGCGATGTGCAATCGACAGAATATTAGTGTTGATACCAGCATGCTGCCTTCCTACTGATGTCTCTAAAACTTAACTTGCATGTGTGCAAGGTCTCTTAAATGTCTGTTACTTAATTAGCTGGTTAAAATAGTATAAGATTTAAAAACTTACTAATAAAATCCACCACCAAAGCATCTCCTACGCATTTGCTTCACTTTGCATCATCAACTATGGAAAATCAGAGGTTGATTCCACTTTGCAAAATCAAGCATAGTTAAAATGTGTTTTCTTTGTCCACAGCGATAAAAATAGTCCGAGACACAGCAGAACTACTGATCCACCACGCGCGCCGACAGACCGGCATTCAGAAGGCGGAGAAGCGCCGCATCAAGCAACTCCTGAGGCATTTCCTGCCAGATCTCTTCAACCATCCGCGGCAGCCGCTGTCTGATGACGAGAGAGACGAAGGTTATTATTACCACTTTAGAATAACACTAGCTGTAGAAAAATTCTGTCATAGTTCCAAGAGATTTCTCAACTGTTGGTAAACGTGTTCTTGTGTGAAGACAGCTACTCAGCAAACGTAGTGTGGCCAGGTGGAATGAAGATCTCTAGACTGTTAGCTATAGCATATGTTAACAGTCTAGAGAGCCAAGGTTCAGACAAGCTTGTCTTGTCTCTAAAAATTATGTCATCGTACATCGTCATCGAACGCGTAAAATATTTGAAATTCATTCCTTCAGTTGCAGTAATTTACGCAATGTATGATGACGAAAATCCCTGTACTTGAAATACAGATTGTATAAAAGACAATGATGTTAACACATGCGATGTGCAATCGACAGAACATCAATGTTGATACCAGCATGCTGCCTTCCTACTGATGTCTAAAAACTAAATCTAACTCTCATACAAAAGGCCTTACAAAACGTTACTAAACATTATTATATTTATTTCAGAAGAGAAAGAAGAGCCTACAAGCCCGAGCAGTCCCGCAGAGGAACAAACTGACGCGGAGAAGCCAAACAATTCTGTGGATAAGGAGGAGATTAAGGAGGTAGGGATATTACTTTAGTCTAGTTTATTTCAGTGACTTACCCCAGTGTAGATCAAAGACGTGATAATTTACAAAAAATAAACTCTGGTGGCGGTTCGCGCCGCGACCGAGACCAAAGACGGACAGGAGACCGCGACTGGAGTTGTCATTTACATAGCTTTGTGCGGGCGCCTGTTCGCGCAGCGACAGAGACGCGAGACCGAAGATAACGAGGCAGTCGCCTCCCGTACAAAGCTAAATGACAACTACCGGTCGCGGTCTCCTATCTCTGACTTCTGTCTCTGTCTCCGGTCGCGGCGCGAACCGCCTTATTAAGAGTTATTGAGAGAGAGTTATTAAGAGTAATAAAAAGAATGTGTGAAGTAAGACAATGATGATAACACATGCGATGTGCAATCGACAGAATGTTAGTGTTGATACCAGCATGCTGCCTTCCTACTGATGTCCTTATAATTATACCAATTACTTCCCAAAAATAACAACTAACAAACTCCAACTCATTCCAATTTCAACCATAATTGTTACAACTTATGCATTAAAATTGCTTTTTTGTTCCCAGTCGTCGGAATCGGATAACGCATCTGACAAGAGTGGAAAAACAAGCAAAAACAATAAGGAGAATAAACCTAAGAATAATAATACGGACAGCAAGGGTATGTAAATATAATTACACTAGTATTATGTTTAGCTTATGCCCGCGGCTTTTTACGCCTATTTCCTGTATAAAAACAACATACATACAAACTTTTAGATTCATAAATTAGGATGCTTAAGTTAAAATGGATGTTATAGTTAGCTATCCATGTAGTATTATAAATTCGAAAGTAACTCCGTCAGTCTGTCTGTCCGTTACTTTTTCACGCCTAAACGGCTGAACGGATCTCGATCAAAGTGCGGGATACCATCTAGTATCCCGGGGATGGACACAGGCTACGTTTTATCCCGGAAAAACGCAAGCGACGCTGCGGGCAGAAGCTAGTAGGTTATAAAATATTTTTGTTTTTTATATGTTCATGCAATTTCTAATTTTAAGGTTCACTAGTATTTATCAATTTTAATTTACTTTTCACCTCGCAACCTCGAAAAGATTCTGTTTGTCATTAGAAATAAGTGCAAAAGTGCATTTTGTCCGCTAGCGTGGAAAGAGTTTTTAAAATTCGAACCTTTCTATTCCATACTTTTCTATACCGCAAGTCCACTGAAATTGCATTAAATATTTAATTTGTACAATGAATAAACACTCATTTTTATTAAATGAGCAGTTTGTTTGCACCTAGCGTTTTCCTCGCTGTAGTCAGGTGTAAAATTGTGTGTTTCACTCGGGAACGAAGTTATTTTGCATCTCGTACCTTTGAAACCCTCGCTACGCTCAGAATTCTATATTTGTCCTAGGATCCTTCGCTTGCTCAAGTTTCAATACAAGTACTCGCACCAAAAACTAATGCAGCCTTGCATAACAAATAACTATTCCACTGACTCGACTGCTTTTTTTGACATTGTACAAAACTATTACGCGCGGTAACGCTAGAAATGCATTGTTTGTAATGACACTGATAATATAAATGAGAAAATTTGGATATTTGCTTTGCTTCACGCCAAAACTAGAACCGAGCAAGGTCAATACAGGTAGTTTCTGCTCGCGGCTTCGCACGCGTTGCTTAAGAGGCCTGCGGATGACGATTTGCCCATACAAACGTACTACCAAAATAATTCGTAATTCGAACATATTTCCACCATATCATGTTGTTTTTTGTATTCGAATAGAGTTTATCTAGGTCCCTGGTTGGTTTTCTTAATAATTCACACCTATAATGAAATGTAAGCAAAAATATGCAAAATCGAATTTAACATATTTTTACGTCAAATATGACATGTTTTCGTCCTATTTGTTTTGTAATAAAAAGAACAATATTGTAAGTTTTGTTTGTTAAGGAACATAGCTTATATTGTCTAGTTACAGAATAACAACACAATGTCGAAGATTCAACAACTTTTCAGTCATCATTTTTGGTATAACGGAACATAATAATTATTTAATAATTCACGAATTGAAGTTGCGAGCTGTTGTCGTCGGATTCTTAAGGTTATTTATATCCCAAGGGAACTGTTATATGGGATAAAAGTAGCCTATGTCTGATTCCAGGCTTAGCGCTATAGCTCTGCTAAATTTCAGCCCGATCCGTTCAGTAGTTTGCGTGAAGAACTAACATACAACTATCCATCCCAACTTTCGCATTTAGAATATTAGTGTGATGTGATTACTTGATTAGTAACCCTTTTAACCATCATAATGGTGTCGATTGTTAATTGAATTCAACCTTTTTTTGGAGACTATGATGAAAGAACATGCGATGTGCAATCGACAGAATGTCTTTGTTGATACCAGCATGCTGCCTTCCTACTGACGTCTCTAAAATAAACAAAAGAATGTTACAGTTAGGTATTAACAAAACAATTGAAAGAATTAGCTCAAATTTGCAATTAACGTTAGTTTCTAGACATTGAATAAATCAATAAAAAATTCTTTATTTCCATAAATACAAAAATGTTCACTCAGAAAAGTGTACATTTTTTTATTAAAATACACTGACACGGAAATCAAGTGATATTTTTGATTTCTGTCGCTTCGTTATGCAGACTAAAGTGAAGAACATAGATCGATTGAGTAAGCTTTCATAGCATAGCTTGAAAGTTATTTCACCAGATAGTAGCCAGCTAACGTAAAAACATTTCACAATTTTAACTATAGGTTTATATAATTTTAATTAAGATCGACATGCATGATTTTGAAATAAACTATCTATTAATATACTCAATCTTTGCCATTGAGAAAGAAGATCATACATGCACCGTGCGGATGCATGTATGACCTAAGCTTACATTAATATTTAAGCTGTATACATGTACATGTGAGAAAATAAATAAATAAAATTACTTGTACGTAAACTAACTTGATTTAACTAGGTAAACTATAAACAACCTTTCAGGTATCACGCGAACGAAGGCGCAGACGGAAGTTAATAAAGAAGTAATTGTGTTGTTCTAGACGCGTCCAACGCTCCAGCCAACACAGTCAAGCGAAGCAGCAGCAACGAAGAGCAGAGTTCCGTGAAATCTGATGTCAAGTCGGAAACCGCGGACCCAGAGGACGATTTGAGAGATTACCCACCTAATGTGAGTCTTACTTGTTACATGTTTATTTGGAAGTAAATGTGTTTAATTCGTAGCTATAAACGAGTATTCAAAATAACGACGCTACAGTCCGTAAGAAGTTCCAGAGATTTTCGAGTCTGCGAGTGTTGATTTCGTGGCTTAGAACACACGGTACTGCGAGTAGGGCGCGGGTTCGAAATATAATTTTTTTGGAACTTATTTCATTTCTTTGTATACATTTTTTTTGTGAAATAAGGCGTAGTGTCCTCCGACCAGGTGGGATAACAGATCAAATGGTGGATGCGGTAAGCCTGTGGCGCTCATTAGGGGAGGCCTGTGTCCAGTTATGGACCAATATAGGCTGATGATGATAATGTGAAGGCGTAGTGGGGCACAGGCGATCTCATCGGCTAGCGCCCACTGGTATCAGGAACATGACACGTTTATTTAGGTTTACAAACAAGCGTATATAAGTATGATGGGAGATTTATGCATTGAAATGGAAATATCAATCCTTTTGAAGAATCAGGGGCAGTTCATTTGTCAGCAGTTATACGTAAAAACATATTATGGGTAGGAAACTCTTTGCACTAATGTTGTGTCAATAAAGACATTTATGAATGAAAACTTAGCAAAAACTGATAACAGTTACAGAAAACAACAAGGTTATCATCACTAAAAACTAAAATTACATTAAATGATGAACGAAAGCTTTCAAAACCAAAAATAGATTCTATGCTGTGCTTCGATGATACTAATGTCGTTAGTAATATCCTTCAATATTCCTTGGGTTTTGTAACCTATTTGTATACATAAAATACGTAGAAATTGAATTGCAGTAGCTATAGGTAGGTTGTTCAAGTATTTGTATCATATTACCTAATGCAAAAATCGAGACAATGATGTTAACACATGCGATGTGCAATCGACAGAATGTTAGTGTTGATACCAGCATGCTGCCTTCCTACTGACGTCTCTAGCTTTTCAACCCCGATGCAAACATAGGGGGCTTACTTTACCATAGTTTCAAATTTGAAAAGTCTGTAATTTAAACATTTTTAAAAGCTCTTGTTTTTTAATTGTTTGTTGTCTTGATCATAGATAAATAATGAGCTGAGTTATGAGCGGGATTGCATTATTTGGAGTTACTAAAGATTTAGTTACTTATTATAGTTAACCGTTATTGCACTTACCTGTCACTCGTTCTAGTTTAGTTTCTTCCTCGGATGTATGGTAGTTCTAATGTGTCGTATCAAATAAATCATTTCATTTTCATTATTTTCATTTATCTGTTTTTATTGGCTTGTGCCCACGGCTCGCACGCGTATTTTCGGTATAATAAATCATCGGTTTAACGCATGCACTGCCCAGTCCTTTCGCTACTCAGGGGCCCGGATGACTGTGTGCGTCAAGGGACATGAAAGTGTTAAATAAATCATCTTGATTTGTTCAGTAGTTTCGGAGGTCGTATGTAACAAAATAAAAGTAATATATCACAAACTTTCGGCTTTATATTATTAGTAGCATAACCAGTTGAGTTAAGACATCAGCGAAAGTACTCCCCACAATTGAACTAGCTTACATCCTAAACCCTTCTCCCCTTCTCCCCTACTCCAGGAGGCTCGCTTCGTCTGCAGCATGTCGTGGTACCTGTTCCTCCGAGTGCACGGCACGCTGTGCGCGCGCCTCGCCGCCGCGCGCCGCCACGCCGCTCTGCAAGCGCAGGAGGCCTCGTGTACACCGGCAGCGGCGCTGAGACTCAAACCTAACAGTGAGTAATTATACCCTCGGTAGGTCGGTCTCTTTCTCCCCTCGATGTACAATACAGTGTGTTCAATCAACTATTGTTATTTTGACCTACCAATGTTATGGGTAATGAAACGAAATGGTTAAATAAATTAACCTGAATCTGTGCAATGTTTAGTATATTGTACACCGAGGGGAAAAGTGATTGTAAAACAGGAACAGCGCAGTGGGTAGAATAAGCCCGCCCACACTGCAAAGGGATATTTTTTTTGACCAGCCAACCCCATACTCTGGTAGGTTCCCTTAATCGGCACGTACGACACCTACGGGCTGAGTTAGGGTCTATGATAACGCCGTGACCGCCACCGTCGACTACTTATATGAAATAAATGTTGTAAACTCTTTCTAACGAATATTTTCCTCCACAGATCTCCCCGCCGCAGCCTCATCCCCCTCCCAGTACTACACAGCATTACTGGAACTAGTCCGCGGAGTGTTAGACGGCAACGTGGAGGCCTCGGCTTACGAGGACGCGGCGCGAGAGATGCTGGGCATCAAGGCGTATCCTGCCTACACGCTGGACAAGCTGGTGTCTATAGCTGTCAGACAGGTCAGTTATATTATAACATGGAAACTGTCATATATAGCCTTCTTTTTGTTAAAAAACGCGTGTGAAGCAGTTGACAGACTTTAGTTATGTATTAGACAGGCATTAATTTTCATAGCTAGCAAACGACTCATTTCACCGGTTGGCTGCGCAGTAAAGCTCTGGTGGAAAACAAAATCAATCAAAATCGAAATTTCTACACTTAGAAAAGGCCAAATTCTTAAAATAAAACACTGACATGGAAATAAAGTGGTATTTTTGATTTCTGTCGCTTCAGTATGTAGACCAAAGTAAAGAAGCGACTAAGAAACCTTTAGCATGTTAGTTGTTATTTTTCGAGTTGGAGCAAAACCCGCCCCAAGCTTTTTTATCTTCTAAATAATCTGATATTTTGTGCACAGCCTAAAGCAAGGAGCAATAGACGGACAATGATGTTAACACATGCGATGCACAATCGACAGAATGTCAGTGTTGATACCAGCATGCTGCCTTCCTACTGATAAACAGATATAACAAGTATATCTCTGCTTCCAGCTACAACACTGCGTATCAGAGCCGTGGTCGGTGCGAGCCGCAGAGCTGGCGGCGCGCGGAGGTATGCGTGGCCCTTCGGCTTACGTGCGACGCGCGCATCGGTATCTGAGGCACCATCATGCAGCATTCCTTGTTAGAGTGGTAAGTGTACTCCAAGGCTTATGTATAAAAATAAATAAGTAATGCTGGACAACCCACACAGCATCCCTAGTCGCAAAACTACTTGTTTATTAGATAAATAATTTGTCATTTGTCAAATCAAAAATCACAAAAATTTCAAAATGAAATATAAAAAAAATACCGTCACGTTCCACCTTAACTAAGAACATTGTTTCAGTTTTTAAAGTAAAGATTAGAAATTACTATCATTAAACGTATGTTTTCTTTCCAGTACGGTGGCGATGAATGCAAAGTGACGTTTGAGCTACTAGAAGGCACGGGCAGCGAGGGACGGACCTCGCCTACCAACAACAACGACAACTCAAGGCTATCGCCCACCAACCAGGTACATACATTCAAAACATAAATATACTCAAAACTCGTACTCAAAACATAAAGATCATCCATCTATCAGCCGCAAAACTCCAGTGTTTCGATGATAGAATAAAATAAATTTTAACATGAGGCTTGACACGACTCGATACATGAATACTTAAAATACAATTTTAAAAGGAGTCCTAATATTTTCCCTGGATTAAGGGAGACATCAGGACTGAAAAATCCTGATGTCTCCCCGAGGGGGGCAATCAGGGGAGACACAAGTCTGTCACCAGATTGGTGAACACAGTGGAGGTTTAACACCTCCACACAGAAGCTGTTGCCCTTCTCCTGGTAGGTTCCCTTACTCAACTTCATCATTTGGCCCGTTCGAAGCTGAGCAAGATTCACATTGTCGTGTCCAGTCAAAACGAAGGCCCACAGCAACGTTGGCATATGGTCGTACACGCGGGACAATATACGCGGAGTGCATTACCCACGTCAACTACAAAATTAACCTGAATATATTATATGCATTGGTATTTGCAAGAAAAACATGTAAGGAAGACAAAGCAAAGCAAACTTGACTGGTATCTGTAAATAATAATGGAAAAAATGAAAGAGGCTAGCAAAATTAAAACGTTTGAAAAATTATACGCAAATAAGCAATGCGTTAGGTTCGAAAATCTTCGTTATGGTTTTTGGTTCAGTTTTATAAACATTTACCACATATTGGAACACTAATTGTTCACCATCAAATGCTAGCTTATTATAAAACATCTCAACCGGACCAAAATGCTTGCGTAGCGTTAATTGCTCATTTATTTAATGTTTGGTCCGATTGGAGCCTCCTTTTTTCTAGCTAACAACGTATCATTATCAAATGAGTCCATCGAATCTCAGAAGGTTTTCAGCTCTGAATAGGCTTATTTCACCAGTATAAGCTAACATGCAGATCGAAAATGTCAACATGACCGTTAATTCCAGTCAGTAACCCCCACCAACGGGTCAGCAGTCTCTCGCCTCGCCGCCTGGTCTCTGTACACAGAACGCTACACGCGACCCAACAACAACGAGGGCTCGCGCTGCAAGCCTGTGTTCTTAGTGCGGAATGCAAGGGCGCGGTGCGGCGGGTACACGCATAATGCACACAGGTATGTAACTACTAAGAACAACTGGACCGTCGCTACAGACGGTCGTGATAGTGGGAGGAAAGCTTCGGAAGGAGTTGTCGTACATGATAACGACTGGTTCGACCTTTCTGTCCCAATACGTGACCTGCGCCATCAACGAGCCGCCCTTCCTCCAACGTCCCCTGGCACTTATTTCGTATGTCAACTGTGCATAACCATTAGAAGTTTGCTTACATTATCTTCTACAGGTGGATGTATTTGACAGGACACCCTTCAGGAAGATAAGATGATAGGTAGACATAAGCGCGAACTTATTGGCGTCTAAGGACAAAGTACAGGGGACGAATCTAAGTAAATTAATTGCTTTACCATAATGGAATTGTCTCACAATAACACGACTCGTGTCAAAAGTGTCAAGGTTGAAACCAATCTATCAATATCTCAAACACCGCACGAACTATCTTTAAATGCTAGTCAATTCACAGCTTTATCTAGCCCCAAGCTAAGCAGAGCTGGTGTTATGGGTACTAGATAACTGATAAACATAATATGATATGGATATGGACTATTCTGTGATATATATACCGATACCATTGTCATAGTAAAGCAATAGATTAACAGAATTCGGCCCCAGAAGTGTCGAAGAAACGTGGGAGGGTGAAGTGTGCTGTAGCGGTGTGGCCCTGATCTGAGACAACCTATAAGTCTCGCCCCGTTACAATAAACTGAGAATCGGAACATCTATGTCAACCTCGTGTCTAATAACCGTCATTCTCGTTGTCCTCTGGCGAACCACGTAACAAAGTTGCACAGAACGCAATTGTAAGAACAAATTGACTATCTTCTAGCCAGTCGAGTTGAAAGTTTTTGTTTCAACCAATGAAAGAGCGAAACAGAGGTGTACGAAGCTCTCGCCTGCTGCGTTGTCGGCGGCATATGAAAACTTCCCAAAGTCACAGGACAAGATACTTGCCATAACCAGCCATAGCCAGTAACTATACCATATAACTAACAGTGTTTGTATATTGTTCCAGCCTCCCCGCGGGCACGGCGGGCAGCGGCGGTGCGAGCGGCGCGGCGCGCGCCCGGCGGCGCAAGCCCATGCTGCGGTTACACGACAATGAAGAGGCTTGCATTACGCACCATTACAGGTTATTATTTCACAAATACAATACACTCTGTCCAAATTATATCTATAGTGTCGTAATCACGGAATTGTGGAGATTCATTGGTTTCTATAAAGTGTGGTCAATTTAACAACTGGCTAGTGAAGTATTGTATACTCCGATTTTGAATCCAAGATATTTTGTCGACAAAGATCTTTATGAATAAAAACTTAACAAATACTGATAAAATTAACAGAAAATACAAGGTTACCATTAAATGTAATACATAAACTTCTGTCATGTTTATGTTGTTGTTCCACCATGTAATATGCGAATATAGCTGACCAGTTGAAGAATATCAAACACATCCATATAATTCTGCTTAGCTATTTAAATCAAGCAAACTGGTGGGTTGGACACCTTTCATCGCCGTACTGTGGGATAACCTCTATATCCATTTTCTCTTCTTCTTAAATGGGAAATATTCCAGCATTATAACATTATTATTAATTCGGCAGGTCGCGACCCGTAGCATTCCGGGAACTATCCCTCTACCAGCCCGGAGCGATCGCCTCTGCGAAGGCGACGCACGCGCGACTGCACGCCGCGCGCAGGGACAAGTTCCGTACGTGGCTCAACAACAAGTACCAGCACAGGACGTAGGCATCTGGGTACAACCTACAATCCAGGGTATATCGTACTCCCCAGGGAATATCGTACAGTACACGCCAGGAAATATTCTACAAGCCAGGGAATATCACACTCCAGGAGATATTGTACACACCAGCAAATAAACCTACTGGCCAGAAAATATCCTACATTATAGTATTCAAACCGACTGAGGAAAACCGCGTCTCTGCTACGGAATAGGATTCAATCCAGTACTTTACAACCAGACATTAAAATGATCACTAATTTTATTAACTTCACACTACAAACGTCATTTATGCGGTTACCGTTCGGTTAGTTAAAATACTAAATTACTAACTTCAGGAATTTTAGCTTACTTTGTTGCACCTCAATAATGTCAAATGTGACAATTACATCTATTTTTGTGAGTTTGTCTCGCCGGCGATATGATACTGAATTTCTTATACAACTCCTATATGTTTATGAAAAAGTGTGTAATATTCATTCCGGGAGATGTAAACCAAACACTGTTGAAATTTAATAATATCCAAAAAATCGACTGACGGGACTTAAACTCGCCGCCTTCAACAAAAGATTCGCTATCTATTGTGTCACGAGGTCAAGTGACGTAAGAGTCCAATCGACTCCTACGTCAGGGTATATCTCTGTGCACTTAACAAGGTGTAAACCAGACTTTACGCACTAATAGCAAAAACTAGTGAATTGTGGATAGCTCCCAGAAGAAACTTGTACTCATAGATGTTTACAAAAGACTGTCTTATATATTCATTTATGGAAGGACAATAAACTCCTGGTGATTTTATAGGAAACTCAAAGGAAACTTACTCGGATTAAAGTTAAAGAAAAAAAAACAATAATTTTGACCCATTTGAAGCATCATTACATTACGATTCCATTGGCTATCAGTCCAGACTACCAGTCGCGGAATACACAAGACACATTTTGACCAACCATTTATATTATAACCATACACAATCGTTTCAAAACTCAAATATCCTATTCCTACCTCAGAGCGGCGCAGGCGCAACAAAATAACAAAACTGACGAATACCGACATACTAAATATCACTTAGTACTATCATGATACTTAAAATCACATTTCAAGATAAATAACATGTAATTTTTTGGGGTTGATTGGATGTTAATAGAATTTCCTATACATTGCTAGTATTAAATGAATTGAAGCAGCTCAATTTTGACATGGATGTTGTACGTTTTGACACGCCTTCAAACTTGCACAAAAGGAATAATTTGATGGCAAAGACTTGCATTTCAATCGTTCAAAGTAGAGCTTACATTTCTCGTAATCAATGTTGATCAATTTACAATAGATTAAGGTTTTATGTAGCATCAAAAAACTCGAATATAAATGTATAATAATAGCATATTAGCAATAGATTTAAAAACTGCAATAGTTTATCTAGGAAGCCTACAACTTTATTCCTTGTATATCTTACTATGACATTTTAAGAGATTTTTTACTTAAAATACCGTTTCTTTGTCTTTTGTTCGCTGGTTATAACATCTTATAGCTATGAATAAACTATGAAATCAGATGATGCATAATACATTAGATACTGTTTTATGGCTTCCTAGATTACCATCAAATAAGTTTCATTCAACTGGTTAATTTAGTGTGATTTAGTTGAGTGTTTCACTCATTATCTCCGCTCATTGGCTGCATTTTGATTATGAATAATAACAAAGCTGCAAGAGCGCGCTATGGCCTACGAGGCCTTGTGTCCAGCTGTGGACTAATGTAGACTGATAATGATGAAAAACATAAGAAAATGAACCACTGAGCGCCGAAATAGTTTGATATACTAACAAATTCATCTGAATTGGCCAGCTGATGTCCGTAATTTTACAATTGACTTTCCTCGTTGGATTTTAATACAAGAATATTGTTGTATTTTGTAAGGTTTATTGTCTAAATTGGATTTGGAACCGTCTACCTAAAGTTCGAGCATTACCGACTCATTTTGTAAAGAGAATTCTGTATTTGAGAAGGGAAGCTTTAACTTATTCCAACCAAATTCGATGTGTTATGTTTGTAAACAACACTATGGTTATGGTTTTAACCATCTATATTATAAAGAGGTAAAGTTTGTGAGGTTGTACTTGTAGGGGGTAATCTCTGGATCTATTGAACCGATTTTGTAAATTCTTATACCAATAGAAACTCACGTTATCTGTGAGTGTCATAGTCATAGGCTATATATTAACCCGAAAAATGGGAAACATGCAAAGCGAGTGCGAATTCGCTGGCAGCAGTTGTTAAAAACTAAGAAATGATAAAGATCTCAAATCGACAATGATTGTAAATTACATTAAAAATAAACAGCAACAAGAGAATTCTAGGTATAACATGGACTTTTTGTTTAAAAACATTTCACATCGAATTTTGCTTGAGTATAGATAGTAAACTAAGGGATGTCCTATTAGTTACATTTTAAGATGTTTCCGTCTATGCCTAAAGGAGACTGGTTATACGATTTGAAATAGGGGTGATTTTGGCTTGCACTGTGATTTTTCGTATTATTCGTGTAACATTTTTGGCCTGATTGATTCGTGAATATTTGTTTGAAGTTTGAGATGAATTGCTGATAATAATTTAAAGTAATTTAACCTCTCGGAGGATTCAAGTATTATTGTGCTGGCCTAACCATTGTACAGACAACTACCTAAGCTTGTGTAAGCATTATTTTGCTGATAATCTTTAATTTTGTAAAAAAAGTCACAACCCTAATTTGGTAATCATTTATAATAATAAATAGTCATAACTCCACTTTTCAATTTATAAATGCCCAAATGAGAAAATGGCTGAGCTGTTTATGGTGATTCTGTAGCGATATTCTCATTCCGAGCGCGTATTGTTAAGATGAAATCTTAATTCAAGTACAGGCGATTTTTTGAATGTTCATTCGCCACATTGCTTTTAAATGAATGTATGATTGACCCATAAGGGACGCAATAAAGTGGTGGATGGATATGTCTTGAATATAGGTTTAAATACGTTGATGTCATTTTGTTTGTTGCTAGACGGATTTGTATGATTCTTTACTGTTTTGTAACTAAATACAGGGAGATTGAAGATTTTTGGGCTTGTTATTTATCGTGGTTTTCACGGGGAAGACCTATAGGTATTGCCCTGAAAATAAATGAAGCATCGAGAGTTGAGAAAATGACATCATCGTTTTGCATTTCTAAGTAAGAAATCTCAATTATTTGGAAATCTAGAGGCACGTTTTAGTTGTCCTGCGAATTCCGATGTAATATAAAAATAACCGATGATTATTCGGCCAAACCGATTTTGATAGCAAAGTGTAGTGATAGAATCCATCAGTAATTTATTAATTCTATCAAAATCGGGCCAGCCGAGGAATAGATCTCTTGGTTCAAGTACAGTTGTAAATATAAATGCTAGTTGAGGGTGTCAAGTGATTTTAGATTAGTCGTTGAGGAACCAATCTTGTTAATTTGTAAATTTCTTGTCAACGGAATAAATATTATTATATTTATAATAGTTTGGTGTTTTTATTTGAACCCTAGACCTTAGATTTAGCTGCATCTAGACTGGATATTAGGCAGGGAAGAGTCGTGTATGGATCTACACCTTAGAGGAATAACGCACTCCATCTACGATCTACACATAATTCCTATTGACGTTTGACGGTACCCCGACCGACTCACAGTAGCGCCGCCGCCACAAATTTTATTTGTAGAAACATTCGCCTTTATAATATTAGTAGGATTACGTTAGACAAAGGAATTTTCAAAAAAACTTGGGCAGTATGGTATTAATGTACACTTTATTGCACTTGAAACAACAAAAATATAACTATCTGAATTTAAAACATGAACAGTACAATAGGCGGCCTTATCGCTGAGAGCGATTCCTCCTAGGCATGAAGAAAAACAATTTTAGTAGCGGTCGGCAGAAAGTACCGCAATTTCCTATGAGAACCTGAAATATAAAGCTGAGGACACCATGAAAGTTTGCGGTCGTACGTAACCCCTAGATTTCTAACGGTCACACTGTAAGGCATGGGTATTCCGCATAGACTAAAACCTAAGGTAGGTACAGTTTTCCAGTCCAATCTATATGTAGGTATATTAGTCTCGAGCTACCAATGATTACAGTTTGTGATTTGGTTGGGTCGATTTTTAAACCATGAGACTCCACCGGGAGATGCGGTGCGGGCGTAAATCAGAGTTCGTGTTATGAAAATACATTTATTTGAAACCAAACATAATACCTACGACACATAACAGTAACTAAGTCCCTACCTACAAGAAACAGGCGTCCCACAGCCATGCCACATGGAGGAAAGGAATATTGTAGATACCTAGATAATTTTACTGAAAGAAGACTTTATTTTGATTTTAAAAACAATTTAAGCAAGGCGATTATATAAAAATCTTTGAATGCAGTTAGAATTGTTTTTATGACTTTAAAAACAATTTTAACTGCATTCAAAGATTTTTGAATAATCGCCTTGTTTAAATTGTTTTTAAAATCAAAATTAAGTCTTCTTTCAGTAAAATTTCCTTTTTATTGCCTCTAAAACAGTTTACACAGTTAAAACAGTCTAGTTTAAGCATCGATGCGAAGTTGCTCTTGTGCTCTGGTCACCAATTTCTGTTTTTGCATCTCTGCAAACATTCTTTAGTTTGCTCCAAAAGTAAGGTTGAGCAGGTGCATTGCTCCCGTGCGAAAGCTATTTATAACTAGCGAAGGGTCGCTAGTTATAAATAAAACCAATTTGTTCAGAAATTAGATATATTTTATATTCTTTGAAAGAAAGATGGGAAAGAAGTGACTAGACAGAAAAAAAATAACATGAAAATAGAAATACGAACACCACAATTACATTACCACGCCCATTTCAAGTAATACAACATAATTGTGTAAAAACATAATTATACGGAATAACAAAAACAAGAAATAAATTAAATACTAAAGCGACTAACAAATTATTCGATTCGTTTATCTGTCGCCGCTGAATCGTAGAATGGCCAGGCCGTTTGTAAAATATACGCTGATTTGTTGGACATAATTTGTTTCATTTTAATTAATTTCATTCGACGAGATATCTCAATGATATGCCAGTTAGTCATATTGTTGAACTTTGATCGTGGAATAATCGGCAAAGGCAATTAAAAAAATAGCACCGTTTTGTAAGAAACGGGCTGATTCTACGATCCCGCGGCGACATAACCAGCTACAAACTAAAGACGAAAAGAAATAAGAATTCGACGTAATTATTTTGTTAACTAGGTAAATTAAGTACATAGCCTACATAGATACTGGTTGGAATAAATCTACTTTCACAGACATTATGTAGCAAATACTCGAGTTATCAAAGCACTAGAGCTTTCTTCTTCCGTGACTTTGCTCACTTAGCACCAAAATCGGAGCAGCAAACAAGAATAATGTTGGTAAGTACATAGATTTTTGTAAATCGGACCAGTATTTCCAAAGATAAACAAACTTGCTACAAATTAACATTTCACAAAAGTAATAGAAAACCTAATTTTTTTAAACTGCTAAAATTAAGGTCAATATGATAAACTTAACATTAACATGCATACTGTTTCCCGTCAATAACAATGATATATTCATAAAAGAAATAACATTTTGTTTGGTTGATAATTTCATAGCTGCTAGAATATCTATTTTTGGATTTTTAAATCGCTCACACAATATTCGATACAAGTAGGACAAAAGATAACCACAAACTGAACTTCAAGAATTTTCTGATTAAACATATAATTTCTTCTATAAGTAGACTATGGCAGACATGGAACAAATGTGTATTTAGATTTGATGGCATTGTAATACGATTTGTTATTGTTATATGAAGGATGGAGTGCAGTGAGTGCCTCTTAGGTGTCATTTAGACTTGAGACTCAATAGAAAAATTCAGCTTGATCTAGCCTATTCATAAACAGTATAAAAAGCCTCTTTTATTTCTCCTCTTATTCATAATCATAAGAAACGCCATGATACATACATATCAAACTATGTTGACGTTTGTTAACTTTCATAACATTAATAATTTCACTAATAACTATTTCTCGTGTATACCTTTGATTTTCTCGGCGTTTTTCTTTGCCAGTAAGAGTTGAATATCTAGCTTTCAAATGCTTTCAAATGATCAGGAATACCTTCAACAGCTATTATTATAACGTAGGCACATTCAATCCATTCGTTTTAACATCCACAGTCAAGGCTGAAGCCTGGACGTTGATGGTCGATCTGTTATGCCTCATATGAGATTTAACCAGCTCCGAGTTAACCAGTGCAGCCATAAGACTCAACTCTCCGGCCAATACTGTGGCACAAATAAGAGAGGCTAGTCTTGCAGAATTCTCGGCAGGTCTTTCACCGGCCCCTTTGACCCCTAAGATCTCCAAACAAGCGCCTTGTGCTGTCAAAACGGTACCACCGCCGACAGTCCCCACTTCTAGGCAAGGCATCGTACAAGTGACGTAGAGATCATCGTAGTTATCGCCAGAAACTTCCATGCTTGTCATGCAATTGCTGCTGGTGACGTTCTGAGCTGGATCTTGTCCTGTGGCTATGAAGATAGCTGTTACCATATTGGCCGCATGCGCGTTATTCCCACCTATAGTTCCTGCCATTGCAGATCCTGAGAGATTCTTAATTTTGTTACATCTGGCTAGCGTTTTCGCGTCAGTTTTAAAGATGTTTCGCAAACTATCACAGCTTATCGTTGTTTCGCACACAACGCGCTTCCCTCTGCCTTTAATCCAGTTGATCGCGGCGGCTTTTTTGTCCGAACAGTAGTTTCCGGAAAGACCGATGACTTCCATATCTGGGAAGTAATTTTTCAGTAACTTCAACGCGTTTTCCGCACCTTTTGAGACCATGTTCATACCCATAGCGTCACCAGTAGTTGCTCTGAATCTAAGATACAGCGTTGCCCCGTCAACACCGATGTGGATCTCTTGAAGTTTCGCGAAGCGAGATGTGGAATCAAATGCTTCTTTGACAACTGCGTAGTTGACTTTGTTTTCTATCCATTGTCGGCAATCATGCGCTCGGACTACGCTGGTGAACTTGACAGCGGGAGCTCGCGTCATCCCTACATCTTCAACGACACTGGTCACTCCTCTCATACCGATGGCTTTCGCTCCCCTGTTCGTAGAAGCGACTAAAGCGCCTTCCGTAGTCGCCATCGGCACCATATAAGCCTTTCCATCAACATACAAAGGCCCCGCGTAGCCCACAGGAATACCAACGAATCCTATGACGTTCTCGCAACAAGCGTTCATGACTTTACTGTAATCATAATTCAGATACGGTAGTTTTTTCAACGCAGCATCCATGTTGAATCTTGCAGCGATGACTCGACGACGCAGTCTTACGCCTCTCAAAGGATCTCCTAACAAGCTTTCTAGACTATGTAAAGGTATGTGAGATTGTTCGACTAGCATAGTCACTTCTTCATCGCTTAGTGACAAGCAATCTCCTGATCTGTAGATCTCGAGACACTCTGCCATGGGACGTTTCTTCGCGTTGAGTTTAGCTGCCGAAGAACTAGGAGACAGGACCGGCCATTCTAAGTCCTCGTTACCAGCGTCATCGGTTTGCGTTGAAACCTCAGAGATGGAATCGTCTCCAACGCTGAACTTTGGCTTCCTCACATCTAGATCGTTTTTAATCACTTCCTTAACTCTCATGTCGTTCATATCAATGACCCAATTTCTTTGTTCTTCAAAGAACACAAACTTGATTATCAAAGCGCATAGTAGTGTTGCTATGACGATGTAATCAGCGCTAACTGAAAACCACTTCACGTAGGAATGGAGAAGCACATTTTCGTTTTCTTGGTTCGACAGATGGTCGGATGGTCCTTCGATAATTCGTCCGTTCTTATTGAAGGACCACCTGCTAGTAAGATGGACGCACAGTAGTCCTACTGCCATGATCATCTTCACTCTATGCACAACTGGATTTGGCTTCAGATCTTCTTCCGAAAACGGGCTGTCAGGTGACAAATCTTTTCTTGCCGATGCGAAATCCGCGACCAGGGACAAACAGGCTGGGTAAAAAGTCACGAATACCAAATAATCAACCAGTAAAGCTAGACACGCAAAGGTACACATGTGCTCCAATCTAGGCACGCCAGTCAGAGCTCCAACTCCAACCAGTAGTATCGCTAGCAACGTATCCAAAGTCGCTGTGGGACCCAGCAATGCCAGCGCTCTACCAACTCTCTTCTCCTGGTCCTCACCGGCCGACCAGCCAGCTTTAGCCATCCTCGCACCTCTAGCCACGTCAGCCACGAGCAGAAACAAGAACGGAGCATCCTTTATACTAGCCAGCTCGCTCCAGAACAAGCTGGCCACCGCTGACGTGAAGATAAAACTCGCGAACGTGGAGAAAACTCCCGCAACTATCAAGAGATACTTCGAAGCTATTTTGTGGAGGTTCGAGATTTGGTAATACGCGTAGAGAAGCGCCGCGCATCGGACGAAAGTCATGATAACGGCATCAGCCGCTTGGTACTCTGCTTCAAGTCCTGGGCAGGCGGTGGCCCAGCCGGCACAGCTTTCTGATTTATTCCCAACTTGCCGCTCCACACTGGAGGCGCAAGCTAACAGGGCGAGTGTTGCGACTATCACCTCCCATTGATGGCGAGCGCAGAATTCGCCGTGAGCACCCCAGGCCCTCATTGTAACTGGAACGTAGAAACAATAGGTTAGTATTGTTGAAACTTGATCTGCAAACGCATACGAGCGCGTTGTACAAAGGTCCAGGAGGTTCAAATTCAATTTCCTGTAGCAGAATAGTATGACTTCAGATAGACAAAACACTGCCATAGGTATGGAGTTCCGGGTCATAGTATCGAAGCCAACTATAACCTGTTTTCATCAAAACGGAGTAAATTAATAACTTAAGCATGGTATCAAATAAAAGCCTCATCACAGTCATCACTATCAATGTATTAAAGATTCTTTTAATTATTTTTACACACCACTTTGGTTGAAAACTAGACAAAATTCTAGAAAATGCTCAAAATTCTCAGGAGACTTCGCCGGAGAAATATCATAAGGTAAGACGGGATTATGAAGTGCAAGTTTTCAGTAGGAAATCGGTCATAAACCAATAACTCAATGGGTCAGGGCAAAAGTCAAATGTCCACGCGCGAAATTATAAGTTTACCGGTAATGTGATAAAGAAAACTACAAAGTTCATACATTATATACTTTTTACGACACGATTCAATTTACTAAGCATTGTTCAAATCATAAACTTGGCAATTCGATTTTGAATGGATAAAAATGATAATTTAAAATACAAGCTGTTAGATCTGTGTAGGTACATATGTGTTAACTAGCTTCTGGCCGGGGCTTCGATCATGTGGTAGGTACCTGGATAAACCGTAACTATAACTACTCAACCCATAGACATATCTGTTGTACCCGGACATGCCTTCTTCCTATGTTAATGTCAATGCTAAGCAAACAGGAATGTAATAACCCATTTCTTTTAAAATTTCAGCCGTACTTGTGTCAATGATTTCCCTGTAAGTATAGCAAACGGCGTGAGAGTCCGTAGGAAGTCCCAAAGATTTTCGACTCGGCGGCTACTTGATTTCGTAGCTTAGTAGGTTAGGGCATTCCCGTATTAAGGGAAGGTCGCGGGTTCAAATCCCGCCGATGCAGATTTTTTTGTATTATTATTCAACTTCTTGGATATTACCCCGAGTGCGAGGGCATGCACTATTATAACAAAAACCTTAGGAATAACGTAGCTTTCTATCAACCAGTGCAGGTTTTTTTTGGGATTACACAGACGTGGATACATCTAGACTTGTTTATTTCAGTTACTTTCACACTATTATGTCTTATGGTATACTGCTGTGGAGGAACGCTGCAGATATTAACATCGTATTTGTGCTGCAGAAGCGGGCTGTTCGTGCAATCTATAATATGGGTCCCAGAGAATCCCGCGTCATAAATTCAAAGAAATAAACATAATTACATAATGACAGTCCCCTGTCAATATAATATTTATGAAAACTTGTTGTACACTCATACAAATATCAAAAGCTTCCCTAAAAATAGCGATATCCATAATATAAACACTAGAAATAAACATAAACTCGCTGTGCCCACAACCAGGCTTCACAAAATTTATGTATCTTTTAAAGGGCAATGTATACGCTTCTACAACAAAACTACTGGTGAGTTGCAATATCTATCAATAAATAAAGTCAAACAAATTGTCAAAACATTTCTGTGGAAAAGGCTTAGGTACTACCAAATATCAGATTATTTAGAAGATAAAAACGCTTGGGACTAGTGTTGCTCCAACTCGAAAAATAACAACTAACAAGCTAAAGGTTTCTTAGTCGCTTCTTTACTTAGTCTACATACCGAAGCGGCAGAAATCAACAACACCACTTTATTTCCGTGTCACTGTTTTATTTAAAGAATGACTTTTTCTGTACATTTTGTATACATAAAAATTTTGATTAGTCTTTCAGTAGATGAACTGTAAGTACTTAAATCACCAACTTAAACTTTACCTACCTCTTTAAAATACAAGTTAGTCCTTTGTTGAATATAAGAGACGCTATTTGAATTCTAGACGCGTGTGACGTTATGTCGATGACGTAGGTTGGTTTGTTTGGTCGGTTGCATGTATTGTAACCTGTATAAATAGTGGCTTTGCTACCAGGAAGATATTACCTTGCTTACGTAGGTTTGTGGTGAATAAGATTAGAGTATAAGGTTCGCTGAAAGATAACTATTTGTATCTAACAATTCCATGCCGCCGGACGCACGTGTCCGCCGGCAACTGCGCCCAGGCTGTTTCGCAGATTTATTAGCCGGACGAAAAAAACAGACAAGACAAGCATAGCATAGTAAAATGTTCTTTTGCTTTGCGTATCGTTTATCCTTTCACGAGCGTTTCGTAAAAACCTATAATTTTAAACATTTCAAACAGATATTTCAATTTTATTTATTTGCATAACGTTTTTGTACGCTGTAGTCACGGTTCACCGTATTGTCATGCATGAAGCTTTAGCGGAATATAATTTTTGCAAGTAAGTAAATTTAATTGCAGAAACTTTAATTAAAATTTTTAAATTGAATTAACATGAATACGATGTATGTCATTTTTCTTTAATGTAACCCAAACAACCATCCCCGTACTAGGCGCCCAGGAGCAGGACCCATCTGCCAAGCGATCATGGGCGGCAAATCACCCCATTGCACTCTTTGGGGGTAATCCACGTCTCGCAAAAGCCTGCAGTAGACTGCTTGGGGCCGATTTACTATAAAAGGTGCATTGACCATCACTTTTCCTCCTTTGTTTTGCAAAGGCCAAAATCCAAGGTCGTGTGAAAGCGGAAATTCTGCAAAACCAGTTAACCTTCTGGTCAAACTGGATAATTTCAAGCGCGTATTAAATTTTAAGCGAAAGTTAAATTTATCACACATTTTCAGCTGTCGACGTATAAATGTGCATAAGGAAATATATAATGCTGGACAACTCAAAAAGCTAAATACTGAAAAAAAGTTAAATACTGGAAAATACACACATGAATCAAAGTTTTTTTTAGGCTTCCGTACCAAAGGATAACAGTTTTATCCTAGTAGTCTTAGTAATACGGTTCCGTTTTATCATAAAACGGAACCCTATTACCTAAGACTCCGCTGTCCGTCTGTCACTAGGCTGTCTCATGAACCGTGATAGTTAGACAGTTGAAATTTTCACAGATGATGTATTTCTGTTGCCGCTATTACAAAAAATACTAAAAAACAGAATAAAATAAATATTTAAGGGGGCTCCAATACAACAAACGTGATTTTTTTGCCGTTTTTATCGATAATGGTAAGGAACCCTTAGTGCGCGAGTTCGACTCGCACTTGGCCGGTTTTATTTGTAATTATTGTATGTAATTATTAATTTCGCTATAGTACCTAGTATGTTAGTCTGTATGTATAACTAGCAACGCCTTGCGGTTTCACCCGCGTAGTTCCCGTTCCCGTGGGAATTCCGGGATTAAAAGTAGCCTATGTTCTATTCCAGACTATAATCTATCTCTGTGCCAAATTTCATCCAGATCCGTTCAGCCGTTCTGGCGTGATAAAGGAACAAACATCCATCCATCTATCCATCCATCTAAACTTTCACGTTTATAATATTAGTGAGATAGTGAGATTATGGATAAAAATAAATATTTTTCTTCTTTCTTCTTCTTCAAGATGGTCACATAAAAATTGTATTCCCGAGAGATTAGGTCTCTCTCCCGCAAAACAGTGTGATATAGAAATTAAAAGTCGGTTTTCACTTTTATCAAAACAACCAAATTAATAAACATCTTAATGACTGTTTTCGCCTC
Source organism: Eupithecia exiguata (assembly GCA_947086465.1). Classification (NCBI taxonomy): domain Eukaryota; kingdom Metazoa; phylum Arthropoda; class Insecta; order Lepidoptera; family Geometridae; genus Eupithecia; species Eupithecia exiguata. The sequence continues at coordinate 6,498,741 of OX352253.1, forward strand.
GCGGTGGTGAAATTTACGAGTCAGTCTTAAATGGAGATGGTTCCATCAAATATCACACAGTGACTTCAAGGTCGACTGGTAATCAAGACGTTAGGCAACATACCTGTAGCTTCATTTTAACTCTTGTTTCCATAATGATAAAGTACGATATTGCTAAGCATATTGGCAAAGAAGTATGTACCTACCTTAACACGCTAAAAATGTTGGTCAATGTATGAATAAATATTGACCTTTTTAACATTGATCTACTAAACTAGAGAAATCTGAGGTTTTTTGTTATAGTGCTTACTCGCACTTGAGGTATCTCTAAGAAATGAAATAAGTTCCCAAAAATTTTCGATTTCGGCGGGACTCGAACCCGCGCCCCACTACAAATAAAGCAACTTAGCGACATAAAAATACAGAATAGTAGGTATTATGATTTCTTAGGTTTTTTGTTTTGTATCGAGAACCCTTATGGCTATAAAAATTTAAATACCTTACTATATTAATTATTATGGCGCATAAATTGAAATTAACAATACAATTAGTAAATCAATTATGGTTAACACAATCAGCGCTAAGACTGACACGTGTGGTGTAAGCCTAGTGGTTAAGCGGCCCGAATTCAATCTGAGGTCGTACTTCGAGTCCTGAACTGAGATTTTTCCTTCGTTCTTTCATATGAAGTTAAAGATACAAATTGAACATAATCTCACTAATATTATAAACGTGTTAGATGGATGGATGGATAGATAGATGGATGGATGTTTGTTCCTTTATCACGCCAGAACGGCAAAACGGATCTGGATGAAATCTGGCACAGAGATAGGTTATAGTCTGGAATAGGACATAGGCTACTTTTTATCCCGAAATTCCTACGGGAACGGGAACTGCGCGGGTGAAACCGCGAGGCGTTGCTAGTATAGAATAAACAAATAACTAATTGCGTGGATTTTTTTACCTCCAAAACATATTTGACTATAAGGCAACTTCCCAGAAGGCAGCTTCCGTCTGTGTATTTTTACTACCTCCACTGCGTTCCCTCCCTAATCTGTCCGCCCCCGTGGTAGTTTTGACAAAAACCCCTAGTTTAGGGGAGGCATGATCAGCAGGATTAAAGCTCAAGTTACCCCCGTCATAAAAGGTACCTCAACCGTAACAGCTTATAATGATCCACAGCTGGACGCAGGCCTCCCCTGATAATCGCGTTATTAGCTTTTATCTCACGGGGGTAATGCACATAATCCCCACGTTAGGCTTGCGGGTTGGGGATAGCAGTTCGGTGGTAGATCTATTCTGCAAGAGGCGCTGCTGCCTGCCCGGTGTATGTCCCTTAGTCGCCTCTTGCGACACCCACGGGAAGAGTTGGGGTGGTGCACATTCTAAGCCGGCACAACACGGCATATAAGTTAAAAACCATAATATTAGCATTGCATCAAATCAAACAATAGATTCTTGGTTTCTTGTAGATGACGTAGATTCTTGCTGAATAATATTCTGCAAGGGTCTGATTTAATCTTATTGTTATAGATAAGTTTGAATACAATACAATTATTTATTAATAACGCCAAGTTACACGTAGGTTGATTGTTATTCACTTTATGACGTTCTTATACGGTTACTTTCAACTTTAGACGACCTCGGTGGTCCAGCGGCTGAAGGTCTGCCTGCGACGCAGGAAGTTGCGGGTTCGACTTGCCGATTGCAGGCCTCGGGACAAATGTTTGTTACGATTTGCAGATATTTGTTTAGGGGGTTCTGTATGTTTTTATATATATTACTATAATTTGGCCTGTTTTAAACCGTATTGAAATTTTCGAATAGTGAAAATGTGTTTGGAAGTAGTTTTACGCGGAACTTCGATAGTGCGATCTAATTTTTCAAGCGGCGACATCTAGTTAAAATTCTTCTAGAGTTTAATGTTTGTTTACACCGGTTACCATGAAAAGCATTTGTTCCCAGTGATTGATAAAATTATGTTACGATGATGTATTAAATAGATTTACGACGCACTTGTAAATTTCTCCAGGATCAAACTTTTATGGAACCACCTAAAAACAAACCTATATACATTCAAATAATTATTATTATAATCTATTAAAAGTTGGCAAAGGTATCACCAAAACTGTTGTAGGTAGTCATGATTTTTCTAAAGTATTGTTGTATTTTAAGCTGGAAGGGATAAATGGTGAATATATTTTTATGGGAACATTTGGGGATTATTCTCTATAGTAAAAAAAGATTTCGCTATTGTATAGTCTATACAACAGCGAAATATTTTTGTAAATCAGATTTAAATCAATAGGGCCGGTTTATAAATTACATAGATCCTACCTGATCTAACCTCCTCCTGAAGTCGGTTAATAAAAATATATATATTTAGGTTGCAATGTATCAAGTATATTTATCTTCATAGCTTTTTGCTTTATAGTATGTTGCTCGCACTGGGGTAATTTTCTACGAAAATTTAACTGTCCCAAAATTTTTCGATTTCAGCAGGATTCGAACCCGCTCCTCACCTTCTTCAAAATATCTGGGACCTCTTACGACTTAAGCGTTGTTAGCTCCACCTACAGGGGAAACCTTGAAAGATTAACACACCTTACTTTTGTTTGAATGAAAAAAGAAAATATATGTGTCCAATATGTTCTGATAATAAATAAATAACTAATAATAATAAAACTGATGGACTAAATGGAATAATATATTTTTACCCAGGACACTACCTTATTATGAGAAAAGAGAGACCTTTGTATAGCAGTGGGATAATAATAGCTCAATGAATTATAACAAACAATATTAAATAGATACTGATACTGTATTTCAGTAGGTATGTACCTAATATTTTCCTTAACAGTTTGCATAACTATTTGCTTAGAAAATCACCAGTAATTTAGTGACTAGTTTTCTACTCGGAGGAATGTAAATATATGGAAGGCTAATACCAGTACTATACCATAAATAAACATAGAATTAGAAAGTGGCCTGTGGGCTACCAAAGGAGGTCAACCTCGGCACATTTCTCTAAGCAAGAGCATTTTCTTTCAACTCAGCACTACAGTTATCAGTAACAAAGTAATACCTTATGCAGACAATTGAATTTTACGTGCGGTTACGCGAACTGTAGCATTTTTTACGAATAATTTGGTGGTCTTACCGGACGTTCACGCAACATTGATTGGTTTACTTTGCCTACTACTACCGATTGCCCTGACCCGTTGATCGACTTCGCGAAACAATAGCTGAACAAAACTATAATTAGACTTCTAAGAAACGCACGGAAATAACCACAATAATCGGAATACAGATCTCTCTTTAGAAATTCAAATTGTGGTATTCAACTTTTTATGTACTGCTGAGATTTTAATCGTCTTTATATTTATTGTTAGTAATATTATGACTCACCTGTATTTTTTGGGGTAAGTAAATTTCGAGGACCCTGTTTCTGTGTAGAAGTATTGGTTTGTTTTGATGTCGGAAAACTTACAAAAATTAAATATCAGAGCTGCTCCGCTCACAGCACACTCCTCGCCATTTTAGGAGTCTAACTGCGACTGACTGACTTGACATTGACATACATGATATGTCAATTGCAAATTGGCTTTGACAGTAACAGACAGATAAGGTCCTGTGACATTTTCCACGGACGAGCGAAATTATTCCCCTTCGATTTACTAACTCCCAAAGAATAAAATTTTCATTGGGCTTTCAAATGAGACTACTTTGAATAAAATAGTAGTGGTCCAAGTATAGAACCTTGATGTACCCCTGAGCGCGTATGATAGAGCCGAGACTCGTATAGGTCTAGATACAAATCTCACTAATATTATAAACGTGAAAGTTTAGATGGATGGATGGATGGATAGATAGATGGATGGATGTTTGTTCCTTTATCACGCGAGAACGGCTGAACGGATCTGAATGAAATTTGGCACAGAGATAGATTATAGTCTGGAAACTAATATTATAAACGTGAAAGTTTAGATGGATGGATGGATGGATAGATAGATGGATGGATGTTTGTTCCTTTATCACGCGAGAACGGCTGAACGGATCTGAATGAAATTTGGCACAGAGATAGATTATAGTCTGGAATAGGACATAGGCTACTTTTGGCTACTACTTAATAAGAATGCGGTAATGCTACTTTTGTTTTAAACGTCTACCGTGCCATATTTTTTATAAAAATATATCTCATTGAAAGATAAAGATATATTTATTTGACATAACAAGAACAGCACAGACACACATAAAATAAAAATACAAAATTGAAGATAATTGATTCTAATAGACTAATAGTTAAAGTTACGTTTCCTAAATATTTTTTCAATAAAAAGTTGATATTTTTAATTTTGATTTTTAGTTTTTTAATTTTGACTAGGGGACCGGTAATACCTGACATTACCCTACTTACCTATAATAAAAGACTATTGCCGATCAAACCGTTTATTGATGGATCCAATCATACACAACGCCACTAAGGATAGACAATATAATATTTGATACCACAGAACTCTGGTGGGAAGACGCATCATTCTTCGCAGCAGTGTCTATTATTTCACCTTTTCTAAAACAATATCTTCTGAACGCTAGTCGTAACAATGATACATTTGAAGAAGTAGGCTTAATGTTACTATCGTCGTCAATTAGCCCTTCCCAGGCTGCTATAAAGAAAGGAATCACAACTGTCTTCCCAAACCAGACCCATACCAATGTGAAGAACAGCGTCAGTACTATTACTTGGCAGAACATGTAAAAATAGTACGGAAATATGATTGGATCGGGAGTGGTAAACTGGGTGATCTTGCAGATGCACCACTGTATCATCATCCAGTAAACGAGACACTGGTTGGTGCCGGAGCACATGGAAACGAAGCAGTCCCATACTCGGGAGCAAAGGATGTAGGGGAAGCAAAATACTTCCCACCAGTTAAACCTGAATACATCTTCTGTAGGCGCGTGAAACCGCTCGCCTTCTACTTGGTCGCATTGCACTTTCGGAGGCGGTTTTTTCTTGAATGTCCGCGGCGGCATAGCTTAATTTGTTCAAATATTATTATAAAATAAAATAAACTAACTAACTAGGTAAGTACCTACTAAAAGCTAAATCTAAAACCTTTTATTCTAGGTTTCAATATAAACAAATCAAAACACAGCTGGATCATCCACAGGACGTTTTTTGTCTAGATTTGACAAAAAGTTTTTACAACTTGTCGTTCGTTTATGACCAAAATCCGGCCAAGTGCAAGTCGAACTCTTCAGCGAGTTCCGTACTAAAAATTATCACGACGACGACGACATGCGTGTTACGAATACAACAAAAACCTATCTAGTCAAGTCTTTAGTATACCTAGATCAGTGATCCGGTTTCAAGATTTTAAGAACATTCAGTCATCGCTAAATGTTTTCTCGATGCCGGTTAATGTAGGTAGATCCGAAAAATGTCTCTGCAGAATTACAGTTGGAAATTACAAAATTCAAAATTCCATAACTTTATTTCTTTAGGCTTACAAAATAAGCACTTAGACAAGTCAAATTTTATACATAAACAGCTTAATAAATAGTAAATTATTATCAAATAAGAAACAAAATGTTATTGATTTTGTTCGCTTCAATTTTTTGTCCACTTGTGGAAGAAGCGAAAAATAAACCACTAGTAAGTGTATAATGCTTAAAATTTAATACAATGTTATTCGCCTATCTACAGTTGGAAACAACTGTTGTGTTTTGATAGAGCACTGCCGAAAGCTGCATTCCTAAAGATGATTGCTCACGCCCAGAAAATTATGGCGATGTTTGCGTCGTCGTATGTGTGCGAACACTCGATGGGCAGACGAGCTTGTCAAAGGAGCAGGCAGGACGTGGACAAGGAAAACTCAGGACAGGGAGGAATGGAGGAGGCTGGGGGAGGCCAAGCGGCAAATAAACTAAGAGTGCAAAATTGTAAATAATATAAAAGTTATGTAATAGTTTCAATAAAGGCTATATTATTATTATATATTATTAATGTGTGCGAACAGACTTTTTTGACCGTGAAGTTGCGGAAAAACTTCTGATGATTCTTCCTTTTCGCGCTGCTAAAAGTTACTTCGTCACAGCTCGAACCTGCATTCGAAAATATTATGGTAAATCTATTTATTTATTTATTTATTAAATAGGACATCCAACATGAGATCACTTATGGCTAGTTAGTAACAAGTAACAGTTCTTAAATCGATGTGTCTCTATAATATAGGACGTCTCAGCGTGCACAGAATTATTTATCAACATATAACATTTTCTTAAGGATTTTCTTTCAAAAGCAAGTTCATATGTCTCAAACGCCTACCATGGCAGAGCCTTCGAATAAAAGATAAATTGTAATTTTTAACATTTGTGCATGTGTGTAATGCTGTAATGTTTTTATATGATTAAAAGTTTCAACACAAAATGAATTTTTCCTATAATTCTGGCCCTACTCTGAAATTTCAAAATTTTTCTGGCCCCCCATTAAGAACTTTTGCCCACTACTGGTATAGATGGACACATGAAGCTCTATAATAGCTCGGTATGTCTGAAAAAGCAAACCTACACCTGATTTGTTTTTTTTTTAATCATTTGTTGTAATAAAAGATCTATAAAAGTACCTAAGTAACACACTTTTATATAATTTTAATGTTCACCTGTTTCTTGTTTTATGAGATACTAAGATAACCTACGAAGAGCATTATGTAAGAAAAGTCGTCCAAAATATTATACTTTTTTGTATGAGGATGAGTACATTCCATAAGTATTATATATTCTGCCCCATACATATTCTAATTTTTCGACTGGCACCTTTTAGATACGAAATGTGAAATCCTAAAAACGCAAAAAGCAACCCAACACCTAAGAACTGACAGCACCTGTCGTTGCTTAGTTCAAATATTTGGTTGTCTCCATAGAAATTTGACCAGATTGTTAAGCTAAACAGGAAAGAGTAATTAATTCAATTCATAATGTGTACCTATTTTTATTTTGTAAATTAATATTTTGGGGGCGTTCTTGACCCCCGTATTCCAACCTCCTCCCCCTGGGCTCCTCCTCCCTCGGGACCGCACCTGTTTGCACCCTTTCCTTGTGCATGGAACCCTAAAAGAAACAGGGAACATTGGTCCCACTCATAGAGTTATTATAGGACCCACTGTTCGAGACGGGACGGCTAGGTAATTTTTTTCGTCCAAGGCGGACACTATGACGTCCTTGCATCAAGATTTTTGAAGCTGGCAACTTAACCATGAGTTCCCGGTAATATTGAGTGTTGCCGTTTTAGCGCATTTGGCGCTAGTTCTAGTGCAATGAGGGGTTTTCGTTTCGTATTAAAAAAAAAAAAGTTAGTTCTAAATATCTCGATAGATGGCAGTGTGTCAACTGGCGATTAGGGTATGTCTATGTCAAATGAAGGGGAAAACAAACTTTTTCTGAGTGTTGCCATTTACGCATTTTTTTAATGCTAAAACTGGCAGATTTTGTGATCGGTTCACCTTCTAACATCAAACCGATGACGGGGACATAATTAAGTCCCGTCCCCGTCGGTTATAGTACGTAAAAATCGTAAAAAACGGGGACATAAGTCCCAATTAAAAATATTTTGGTTTTGAGCTTTATTTTGTTCAAATGAAGAACTCTTTTAATCAGATGTATTTTTGAATGACGATGACGAGAATGAGATGAGATGAGATGTATTATTACTGAATAACGAGTCACACAATCACAAAAAATCTCCGCCATCTTAGTACAACATGTCGTCCCAAACAGCTGCGCAAGGTCAGTAACCCGAGCCGGCGCGGCGGCACTCGAGTTTCGTCTCAAGTCGTGAATGATTTGTTGTTTTTATAAAGTTTTGAAAAAAGAATCGAATAGATCTGTGAAGGTTATACCTAAAAATGTCGGGTTTACCTGTAAGTAGGTAAGTAACTTGCATATCAGAAAAGGACCTATTTCAGTTTTTAATACCTAAGTGAATGAAAAAATATGTAGGTAGGTATGTTGTTGGTAAACCTTTATTATATAAATAAATGAAGGCGTCACAAACACACTATACATTTTATACGTTATTTATGCCTAGTGATATTAGTTTTAAAGGTGATTACTGTTCCTATTTTCAGCTTGCAATATATCATTTTGCAGTTTTCCGGATATTTTACGAAACATCTTTTAATCATATATTTCGGACAAAATTTAAGTTCGGTTTGGAGTTTTTTAATTTTGACTGTGGCAACACTACATTCGTTTCCTATCTTTGAGAAACCAAAATAATTTCAAGATTTTCTTCAAGTTTTTAGTGGTTTCCCGTCCTTCGTCAGTTCTGGAATCGAATGTTCTTTCTCTGGCTGCGCCGCCGCCGCGCCGCCGGTTTTTGCTGTTGGTGAAGTTATATTCTACCCGATAAAGTTATCTTGCTGTGTTCGAGTTATTGTTAATAACTGGTTGTGTTTGTGCTGATATGATAAAGAGCCTGACTCTGAGCCTATGAAAAACTGATGGTAATGAATGTGTACAAGCAGACGTACAAGAATTGGCTTAAAGGTGAATATTGGTAGCGTGTGTCAACAAAACAGCCGAGCTCTTGGGAATATCGCAAAGAAGTGGTTATAAAAGAACACAAATCTACAGGAAGAATTTCTTCGCCCAAAAAAAGGTCGCAAAACCAATTTTAACAAAGAATTGACAATTTCACGTATTCTGCTATATGAAGAATCGTCCATTCGTTTTTTCGCTGAAATGAATTATCTGCTCTAACAAAGGTACGAATTGAGTTAAGTATCTACCTCATTTCAAAGAGAAGTCTATTTAGTTATTAGTGTCTTTATTTAAAAAAAAGTAAAAGGATAAAAAGCAGCCTATGTGTTATTCCGGGCTATAATCTATCGCTATGCCAAATTTCATACAGATCTATTCATATGAGTAGAGAGTAACGTACATCCATCCATCAATCCAAACCTTCACCATTATAATATTAGTGGGATAAAAAGTACTTTGTGTTTGCGCTGCTGTAAGCCACTGCACATTAACATAATGTCAGGATTTGATTTAATGTTTTAGAGCTTCTCAAATTAGTGGTTAACCAAGCACACCTACTGCATCTGAAAAATGACTTGTATCACTCAGGCATTATAGCTTCCTATGATCTGCATGTAAAATATTTGCTATTTTGTTGCAGGACATACAGTAATAAAAACAAGGGTGGATACCGAGGTCAAGTCATCGAAATAAGCTTTCTTGGAACGTTTAACAACAGGCTTGAATACTCCAACGGGAAAAGGACAATAATTGATATTCAGCTGTAATTATAGGCAACGAAGAAATAAAAAACAAGAAATGTATTTGTTTATATTTATTTCTGATGTCAAATAAATAATGCCTTTGTAGGACTAAGGTATTAGTAATTTAGGCAGTGAAAACTAATACCTATAATGTACCTATGAATAAACCTTCTATTAAAAGTACTTCTCTATTAAAAAAAATGCACTTATTTGTTTGTTTTATTTACTCTCCGAAAGGCACAACCAAATGTTGCTTTGCTTTGTTGTTAGGTACAAGCATAGTGAAGGGTGGTGCGTGAGCCTAGTATTATTATGACTCGCAGAAAAGACCACCAGCAGCGCAGCGTGTCAAGCTCTGGACGCTTAACTAGCGTGTGAGATTGAGCCTTGTGAGATGAATGGATTTAGTAAAATAAATACCTATAGTTTTCTTCAAGAAAATTTCCTGCTCAAGCAAAGCCGAGGGCAAGAACTAATGATCCATAAAAATTCAAGGGTTTGCTTCACTGTCTTGTCACTTTCATAGTGACATTTCTTTGTTTATTTGCAGCATTTGAAAAATCAAGTTTGTTTGCCAGTTTTTTCATTGTTCAGACATAAACAATGAAAAAACTGGCACGATGGTTGTGACTAGAGATTGCAATCTGGATTATCCAAAATCCGTTTTATCCGAATTATCCGGATAATTTCTCAATTTTCTTTATCCGGATTTAGGCGTTTCCAATCCGGACAATTCGGATAATTTGGATAATGTTCAAAATCTTTTTTTGAAGGAAGAAATAATTAAATCGCGATTTTATTTAATCGTAAATAAGTTTCAATTTGAATTATAATATTATTTGGTATAACCTTCGGCTTTTTTCGTCGTCACACCACACGCCGCGCCTCCCACGGTTACTTGTTCAGGTCGTTCTATGCGTTTTCGTAGTGTTTATGCTCCCAAGGCGTTTGGAACTTTGTGGAGCTGCCTTCTTCCACTTTCCAGAGAAGATTGGTTGAACAGCCACTCTGAACTGGTACACACAAAAGCGCTACACCAACAAATGACATCAAGTCTGACAGCTAGGCTAGCACTTGCACTTGATGCAAGCGAAGGTAAGCTAGCGCATAGCAGAAATCTCCGAATGAATGCAACAAAGTAGCATTCACCTGGACAAAGACTTGCATAGCCAGATACATCACCCCGGAGAAAATTCTACAGCAGTTCCTAGCAGCTGCAAGAGTAAGTGAAACTATGAGGGCTTGTCAGCGTTTGAGTTAGAAGGCTTAACTCTTTGGCTCACACAAGTCTTCTTGTTATCCATTCCTAAAGTTATGGACTAGTGCTTCTACCCGTTACAACTGACGGATATGAGTTAGGTTCTCAGGGTACAACTGGTGCAGTAGTTCAAAGTCGTTTAGCAAGCTATGGAAAGCGCCAGTTATGTTCGGAGTTTTTCTGATGGTTAGGATTCGTATGCGTATTCGAAACAAAACTACCCAATCACACCAAAGCCGAACCAAGGCTGGTGACATAACTCAGAGAATTAGTAAGCTGAGTGGCAGTGGGCCATCTCTGCCAAAGAAAAGCCGACAACAGTTGGTCTTAAACTTGTATAAGGGGAGTGGAGACCAACGCTGTTTTAAACTCGTAAAGACCGTCCTGTTGCCAGGTGGGCTGACGATGTGTTAAAGACTATTAGCAGATGGCTGGAGGATGTCAGTTGAAGACCTTAGCTGATAAAGGGCGGCATAATGTCTAGTTGGAGAGCTACATCTACTCATATGCCGCCCCTATACTAGTCTACACTAGCACATGTTGATGAAAGGGTTACCTTTCAATAGCTAAATATGCACTATTATAGACTTTTATGACCAATAAAGTTCAGATAATTAATCATGACATAATTTTTCGGACCAGCGTCAATGTGGTAGCTACCTTTGAACCACGTAGCCTATGCGAGATGATAGTAAAAGACCTGACGGTATCTCTGATTCCCTGAAAGATAGGTCGGCCTTTAGTTTGGGATGCCACGTATGTAGATACCCTTGCTAGTGCCTTCACATCTTGCACAGCAATCAGTAAGTGCCCGCTCCGCAGCTACATCAGTGGCGTTTAGCCTTGGGCCCATGGTCTGGGAAAGACCGCAAATCAATCGTTAGAATGATGAGTAGGTATAAGTACAAGGTAAAAGATAAAATTCGCGATTTATAAGGTGCCAAAATCGATCACGCTTTAATATATGACGAGTTCACGGTTGCCCTTGTAGCGACATATTGACCCGCCTAAAAGTCGCTAGAAGTCACTATAACTTTTTTTCTCGCTAAATGTGGAATTTTGTCCGCTAAACATTGATAAAATCCTCTAGTTCTAGCGACAAAGTCGCTAGAACGGCCACACTGGACGAGTTTGCGGTCACGGGACCTTTGCTGATTAGATTTTTATGAAATTGATGTACGTACGTGTAAATACTTAGTTGTAATTTGTCATTTTTGAGTTTTCGTTGAAATAAAGTTGAACTTTATTCAAATTATCCAAATTATCCGAATTATCCAGATTATCCGGATTTGTGAATGATGTAATCCATATTATCCGGATAAGAAAATTGTCCAGATAATGCAATCCCTAGTTGTGACAGAGAAACATTCATTCTATCTGATTTCTTCTCATGCTACAAGCATATTTTTATCTCTCTCTGGTGTGAATGAGATGGGTATATGCACTACCTCTAGTACCTTGTTCTTTTATGCGATCGACCGATTATCATTTTGACGTTTTCTTTCATGTGACATTAACATACCATAGTGCCTTGTTGAAGCCAGTTGAAGCCCTGCCATCTATCGAGATACATGGAACTAATTTTTTTCTTTTTAAAAATGTAAAACGAAAACCTCTCATTTTAGAATCTTTAGCGGTTTTTTTATCTTAACTACGCGCTAAAAAATATCTATCTGGCGCAAAATTCCACATCTGACCTACCTGAAAATGTCCTCGACAAAATTACCAGAACTATAAAAAAGGTACAGTAGTTTAGCAGGCTCATCATTCGCTTCTGAGGGTGGTGATGACAGTGAAAATGTCGTGGAATTGTTTAGTTTAGTTGATTTTAGTACCTAATAGAGGTATAGTAGGTACCAACTTAAATGAAAATATCTTTGTTTTATAGATTATTTTTATATTCACAACATCGTTTATCGGAATCTAGTGCATTTTTGAAGCTGAATTTTCACAAGAGCATTTTTATTAAGTATAGTGTAGAGTATAGTGCATTTTATTTTCGTCGAACGACAACACTACGGGCTACTGTTTGTTTTGTTCGTAGCTTAGAGTAATAAGGCACTGGAGGTGTTGTATATACCCATTTCAGTCACTCAAGAGAGAGATAAAAATATGCTTGTAGCCTGAGAAGAAATGAGTTAGAATGAAAGTTTCTCTGTCTCTACCAGTGTGCCAGTTTTTTCATTGTTTAGCTCTTATAAGAGCTAAACAAACATGCCGGGCACATCACATAGTATTTGTTTTTTTCGACCTAATGATACTTTCTGCTAATTAAATGTGTGAAAGTGACTCTACGGGCGTTCCTGCGTCTCTCAACGATATAAATCTGAAGCAACGATGGTGCGGTGCAGTGTTTTTGGATGTAAAAGTGACGGTGAACGAAAAGTACCGAGTTTGTCATTCCAATCGTAAGTACAAGCTCGTTTGACTTCAAAAAAGGTTTAAAATTTATAGTTTCATAGATTTCTGTACAGACAAGACTCAAAAACTATGTTTTAAAATAATTCTAATAAATATAACCTAAAATTACGAAAATTTAGGGTTGCCTGCACTCGAAAATAAAATTCCCCAAATGTCGTGGCGCATTGAGACATGAATACCTACATCTACATACATTCTTAAAATATGTTTTTGTTTGTTACAGATTTCCCGAAAACAATGATTTACGTTTGCTTTGGATAGAAGCCACGGGTCGAAAAAACTGGGAACCCAAAAATATTTAGTAATTTGTTCAACATTTTCATAAAAATCGTGAACAAAAAAGAAACGCGAACGCATCTGTTCTCTTATGCTGTTCCAAGACTGGTAAGTAAAATAAATAAATACATAAAAAGAATCAGTGCTACGATGATGGGTGAAGAACTGTTTGAGATTTGTATAGAAAAATTATACCTACTTTGTGTTTTAGTCTACCTACTTATCAAAATACTAAATCGAAAATATTTAAATGGTATTGGGATTTGGTGTTACTAATATAACTTACTATTACTATAGTACTATTTATAATTTTCATATTAATGCTTCAATATTTTATTTTAGGCATGCAAGATATATACTACGGAAAAGGTACGTGAGGAAAATCATGAAAACTTTGAGTTTGTAAGAGAAATACAACGCAGTATAAATAAAACCACCAGTGTAAATTAGTAAGTAGGTATGTACCGTTTAATTAGTGTATGTACAATTTTATTTATTAAGTGTATGGGTATTGATTAAGGCTCTTTGATAGAAATAAAGACTGATTGATTTGTGATCCTATGATTTGTGGAGAGTAATCATAATCATCACACACAATGGTCATTATTACATACCTAATAAATAAAACAGAATATAAAATATTTGGATACGTAGGTAATATTGTGTTTAAGGTGTAAAAAATTTAATTTGGTTTTCTCTGCACATTTTACCTGAAGTATAATTTAAAAGTGCTTTTGAATTTCGTATAATGGTTGTCTTATCTTAGCAATACCGTATGTGTAAGATTTAATTACTTAAAAGAAATGTGATTTCCAAAGTGCAATAATAATTTTTATTGTAAGTCTGTGCTTGGTAAGTGTTTGAATTGATTATCTAGCAATAATATTATTTTCAAAATTACATTATTTTAGTATTTGAAATGATGTCTACTTACACGTTAGCTCGTATTATGTGGCGGTGGTAATAAATTTAAACGAAACCTAACATTGATACCTGTACGTTGTTTTATTTCTATGCTCATTAAATTAAAAGTTTACCTACTCCCGCATACGTAGGTACCTAATTTAATGAATGATGTATGATACTAAAATACCACCTACCAGACATGAAATTACGAACCTAAAGTCAGGGTAACAAAATTGTATGGCAACACCACTTCGTATTACTCTGTCCCTTTTTGCGGCCACGCATGCCACTCTTAGAGTATACCTAGAGACGGCATACCTACGAAAAAAACGTGTATACCTAAACTTACCTAGAAACTAAAATGGCTCCTTTCCGTAGTGCTGCCCTTTTGTACCTCGATATTTTTATCGAAACAAGTATTTTTGTGACGATATTTTAGCAGTTTCGTAGTGATTTTATTGTTTTCACCACGATTATGAAACAGAATTCTGTAATCATATAGTCATAGAATGCTTTAATTAGAGATACAAAGTATGTGAATGCACGTACCCAACTATGGCTCGACCGCGCTCATGAGACGCAACCACTGAGAAGTTAAGAAAATGAGCTATTATAACAATGGTAATTTTTTCATGTATTTTCCGAGTCAAGACTCTTGCGTTTAGACACGTGCCAGACCTCCTTAGAATTAAAGATCAAAGTTCACCAAACCAGTTTATTGAACAGTCTGCAGTTAGCTCATTTGTTTCAATTGTAGGTAAATACTAGTTCTAATTTGTTTATACTATTTGATTCAAATTTTCTTTGTTAATAAACGTTGTGTTCATTTAAGAAAAAAAGGTACCTACTGAAATGAAACAACAAGCTACTTAATTGCAAAATATATTGTTTGTATGCAACAGTGATTTGTGAGATAGTATATTTATATTTGTATAACAATATGGGTATAACAATGTGTAATCTGTATCTAAAGATACAGACGCGCTCTACAACACACATACATACACATACACAGATACATAGATACACATACACACACATAGATACACATACATAGATAGCGTCTACGCTAAAGCGTAGACGCTATCTATGCTTATATTATAAATGCGAAAGTGTATTTGTTTGTCATTCAGTCACGGCTTAACTAAGAAACCGGAACCTAACTAAGAAAGGATGGAGAGTAACATAGGCTACTTTTTGTCTTAGTAAAATATCAAACTCCCGTGGTAGAGTTACAGGAATATCCTCCTAGATATTATATGAAATTCGAATTTAACGGGGATGAAACCGCGGGGAACAGCTAGTATTATTTATTATTATAATATAAATCATAAAAAGATAGACACCACATTTTATAAGCAATTCAACAAGTCTCATTCATTTATTATATTATATCACAAATTTAACACAGACTCCTACATTTTTAATTAAACAAGCAATGTAATCCGTCTTATTCATTTACAGTATAAATCAAAAATTTAACAGAGACGCCACCTGTATTTTCGATTGTAGAAGCAATGCAACAGTCTCATTCATTTACACATTTGCAATATACCTACCTAATTCAAAAATTCAACTAATACTACACCTAAATTTTCAATTTTACAAGTACCTAATGTAATCAGTCTCATTCATTTACAGTATAAATCTCAAATTTACATTATTTCTATTAAAGTACTGGATCGCGCTGGCACTAGTGGCTGAAACAAACATGAAGAATAAATTTATAATGCAACATTATTTCAGTCAGCCTACAATTATAGACTCTAGAAAGGTACTGAGTAGTTCAACTTTGAAAAAAAATCTAAAATCTTAAAGAAATTCTAAAAAAAAACACACCACATCGTGCCACATCGTTTGCGAAATAGCTTTATTTTGCATGGAAATAATTTGCTAAGGGAGGATTTATGGAAATGTAGGTACATTTTAGAGGGGATTTGAAGTATGGTAGGCTTTAATATTACTTTGGGTCAGATTTATTTACTTAAAACTTAATATTCATTAATATCAAAATTTAAGCCCTTTGGAAAAATAAAGGTAGTCAAGTTTGTTAATGCATACATGCATTACTTTGCAATAGAAGTTTGTGGGAGTAAGGTCAAGTAAAATACTTACTAAAAAGATTCGTGACGGTACGGCATCCTCTCGCAGTCTTGTTATTTAAAGTTCGATTGAAGCAAGTTTCTTCAAAATGAAGAGAACGAACGAAAATATCTTTCGTACCAAACTTCAAATTTTCTACTCCAATTGAGTCCAGCCACTTTTTCTTTTACCGTAATTTTCGGGTAACCTAGAACGTAAAAAACCAGTTGAAAATTAATACACTACAATTTACACTTGAAAACATCGATACCTATGAAAAATGCCTTGAAGGACAACACTATCGCCAAACAAACAGTTTCATGTTTTCTTTAATTACACTTAAAACTTACAAAAATAAGCTACATTCGGTATGAATTTTATGTAAACTATTCCTATGAAAGCCAACACATAAGGTATTTATTGTATTATTTGGTAATTTAGCAAAATAAGAATACGTACCGGTGTAATGTTATGTTTGGACGATTTTCACTTGTTTTTAAGCCGCAACCTACCAAACTGCTGTTTGGCATCTTCCTATTAGCTTTCTTTCGCTTACTATATAAGTATTCACATGAAAAAGTCCCGAACTCAAATAATTTTAGCATTTTTACTGTAAATGCAACTCTCGTTGACAGTTTACATACCTGAAAGTTAAATGGCGAACCGGCCTCAATCATGCTTTGCTATGACGTCACGTTTCAATGTTGCCAAAAATAGGTTTCGCACATTATATTGATGTCTCTTTTTACATTGGTTATTGTAGGTAAGATAAAACGAGATAGCTATAGGTTTATGAGTACAATATCGATTTAGATCATATTTGTATAACCGAAAGTTCCTATAGAACAATACGCCGTCTCTATATACCTATACTCTAAGATGCCACTCATCTAGTTAAATTCTCAATCTACGGTTCGTAGTGGTTTTTGTATTCTCTTTGGTTAGTTTGGTTAGTTCTATTCTCTCTGGTTAGTTCCGTGTTGATCATGTAGGGGAAGGTTGCGCAAAATTTCTGTGTAATAAATTTGCGTGTTTTCGCGTAATAATTATTATGTAAACATCCTTTAACTACTAATGCGCTTGTAGATTTACCGTAGCTCACAACAAGTTTGCTAATTATGGCAGGTAAGTCCGTGTATCTATTAAAATTTCAAGTGAAAGTTGTTCTTGTTCATCCAGCACCCAACTTCAAAGTTTTTAAAACAATTTAGCAGAAATCAACTGATTGATTTTAGTAGATCACAGAAATGGTAAATTAGAACGTGAGTTACGTCGGATATAAACGGGTTTTTTTGCAATTATTAAAATTTTTATTCAATGTCCTGTGCTAGAAACTTGTTTTCAACAAAATCCTTGACAGTTTTTACCTTTGCGGAATTAATGTGCGTCTTTTTGTGAGTCACTTTATCATATTCTTTCATCACTTTTGTTTGTGCTGTATGGTCTTGTTTCAGAATTTAACAAATTTTTCTTGTTTTTTGTAATTATTATTACATATTTTTAATAATCAGGCAGCTCGAGCTGTCCATTACTTTACTATATAATTTTCCAGTCGATTTAAAAATAGCTTACCGAGTAGGCACTGTAAACTGATTCCAGTAACCATATATTATGATTTTTCCTATAGACTGATATTAATTATTGTAATTGCAGGCTTTCTTTCCTCACTGATCACAACCCTGATACTCGCCAGTCTGGGACCAGCTGTCTCCGAGTACATACCCCCTGGTCCGGCCTATAATTGCCCGAAAGGGACAGCTGCTACGCTGCTGTATCCTTGTGTATGTGAAAATGGGACAGACGCTGGACTCTATGTTAGGTAAAGTTAATTAAATCAACAAGGGTACTAAAAAATTACCTAATAATAAATGCATTATGTAATATGTTCCTATTTTCTTATTCTGGTAGCCATAAAAAGTTCCTCTGGCCAGGTGGAATGATGACCTGCAAAAGACAGACAGCAGGCAGATGCTGGATGGAAAACTCAATCTGCTGGACATAGGCCTCCCCTAATGCGCTATAGCGCCCTGTCTTCAGCTTGCCGCATCCGTCCGCAGTCTTTCGCAGATCGTCATCCGACCTGGCCGGAGTCCGACCTACACTACACTTGACGAGTTGTGGTCTCCACTAAAGAACACGTTTACCCTAGCGCGCGGTCGGTTCTCCGCCTGCTTTAACTATAAGTAATTAAGACGACCTCTGTAACGCGGTGGGCGAAGGTCCGCCTGCGACGCAGGAGGTTGCGGGTTCGATTCCCGTCTCGGGACAAATGTTTGTACGATCTGCAGATATTTGTTCATGGTGTTCTGGTCGTTTTATATGTATAATAAAAAAATATCTATCTATGTATTGTATTATATTATGTATATCAGTTATCTTGTACCCATAACACAAGCTCTGTTTAGCTTGGGGCTAGATAATGCTGTGTGAATTGTCCAGCATTATTTATTTATTATTTATTTGTATATGACAGGTGCGAGGGAGCGGGGCTGGCAGCGCTGAGCGTCGGTATCGGGAACATAGCGGGACTGGGATTGCCGATCGAGAGACTCACGATAAAGGAGTGCAAGATTTGTAAGTTTATTAATAACCTGGTAGTAATAAGCTTTAGTTACTTGAAGGTACTCCCTTCTTGTACTCCAGCCTTACTCGATGTCATATATTTGTAAAGTTGACGACCGATGTGGCACGGTGTGCGAAGGTCCGCCTGCGACGCAGCGCAGGAGGTTGCGGGTTCGATTCCGATCAAACAAACATATTCCCACCTCAGGAAATATGTTTGTTTGATCTGCGGTTTTTTTTATTAGAAAAGAAGAAGATACGGGTTCCTTGTATGTCATAGATTATTATGTATTTTTTTCGAAGCTTTTTCGATAAAGAGTAAGGTTTTAATGTAACCTAAATTCGCCCAATTTACGTAAATCTACATTATCCACACCTTATTATTTTTTTGTCCTGATTTATATTTCAGCGCATCTATTCGGATCTCTCCTCCACCGCTCCACAGTCCGCGTCCTCTACATCATAGACACGCCAGTTCGCTCGATAGATTCCTACACATTCGCAGGCGTCAATCGAACGTTGCAAGAGCTCTATATGTACAATACGAGCATCGAGGAGTTTCCTAAGGAGGCTTTTAAGGTAATCTAGATCCTAGATAGAATAGTTCATTCGATAGAAGCGTATATGGACCCTTTGTATGAATTTTTCCCGACAATAGGTAATGTAGTTCTTTGTGAGTCTAAATAAAAGTAAAATTACAGTATTGTTTGACAAATTCTCCGTCCATAAGAGTAACAAACATCTATCTATCCAACGATCCAATCTTTCTGTTCTTTATATATTATATAAGAACAGAAAGATGGTATACATTAATAAGGTAAAGCTAGATCTGAGTTAGGTTGGTTGGTTCGTTCGATAGACACGCACACGTTCACGGGCATCAATAAACTGTTGTAAGAGCTCTCATATGTACAATATACAAGCATCGAGAAAGGTGATGTTATAGTTAATAGTTTCCTAAGGTAATGTTACAAATCTTTGATGGAATGGTTCGCTCGATAGATAGAAAACCCACGTTTTGACTGTAAGGAAAATCAATTTTAAGGCAATATATATACACTATAACACTATATTTTTAAATATTTTTGGATGAGCATCAAAAGTTAAGGATTTTTGTAAGTAAGTTATGATGGGAGTCGAAACACGATTGACTAAACTTGACTCGATACAAAAATCGCAGTTTCTTCTAAATTTTTATTTTTACTGCGATAACCAGTTTCATTCCTTGTTATTCTACATATTTTAATGAAATGTCGCTTCTACAACAAAACTTCAAGTGAGTTGCAAAATCTATCAGTAAATCAATTCAAACAAATTGACAAAACCTTTCTGTGCAAAAAGGTTTACTACAAAATATCAGATTATTTAGAAGATAAAAAAGCTTGGGACGGGTTTTGCTCCAACTCGAAAAATAACAACTAACAGGCTAAAGGTTTCTTCGTCGCTTCTTTACTTTAGTCTACATACCGAAGCGACAGAAATCAAAAATACCACTTTATATCCGTGTCAGTGTTTTATTTTAAGAATTTGACCTTTTCTAAGTGTACATTTTTGTATTTATGGAAATAAAGAGTTTTTGATTTTGATTGTTTTACAGGTGTCTAAAGAATGCCTGAAACATTGACTGAATTAAACGAAAGAATTTTTAAAAATATAATTAAAAAGACGTTACAAGAGAAAGCATACTATAGTATCAAAGACTTCCTTTCGGATAAAGATGTTTGGAAACATATTAAATTTAAAGAATGTTAATTATTTTTATATGTTAATTAGGTGTGTTAATTATTATTATTATTTGACTAATTCTAAGTGCATTTTCCGTGTATGCCTATTGAATTGAATAAATTAAATTGAAATTAAAAAATTGAAATGCCTTGTCATTCCAGATCCTCAGCAACCTAACGGATCTAACAATAGACGGACATCGCATGACTCAACTAGGAAAGGACATATTCTCCGGCAGCCAGGCGGCGGGCAGGCTGCAGAGAGTACGCCTGCCTAATGGAGGCGTACGAGACGTACAGGTTGAGGCTTTTCAGGTAAGAATAGCATCTTATCGCTCTTTACCTTTAAAAACTGTTATAGTTATAAAGTTAGACAACTTATTTTACTATAAAAACTATCGTAGTTTGACGAATTCATTACGGATGTAAGCGGGTTAACTGCGAACCATATTTGTGTTGGAAGAACACCAACGTTTCATCCCTTGACGTGGGACTTCTTCAGGGTGAGTCCTCCTAGAACCGCACTCACCCTGAAGAAGTCCCTCGTTAAGGGAAGGGGGGGGCGCTTACATCCGTAATGAATGAGACAACATATTTACAAATATGTTCATGTAAGTTTATTATAATTTTGTAGGTTATGTAGGTACGTAAGTGTTATTGATTTATTTTTTCAAGTGCCGCCGTCTTTGTTGTTCTTACTTGTCCAGTCACGTAGTACCTCGCACAGAACCAATAACCGCTGGGGTAAGCGTGTTCTTGAGTGGAGACCGCGACTCGGCAAACGTAAAGTAGGACGTCCTCCAACCAGGGGGGGGCTGTAGGTGAAACCATAGTGCAATAGCTTCGGTTTTTTAAATCCCGAAAAGCGTCTTGGCTAGGTATTTTTAATTTTTCGATTTTTTCATTGATGGCACACGGTCTGTCGAGTTCCCTAGTAGTTTCAAAAAATATATTGAAGCGAAAAGAAAATCTAAAACACCTTAATTTTATTTAAATATAACATTTAAAGGTATGTAGTACAAAATTTGACTAGTCTAAGGTCCGTATCGCTTGCTCAGTCATAGATCTACGCTTGAGTGACGTTTATGCCATAGAAAAGCGTTACTCAAGCACAGATTGAGGAGCAAGCTTTCATAATACGGGCCTAAGTGCTTATTTTGTAAGCCTAAAGAAATAAAGTCATTATATTTGAGTTTGCTGGGAAAAGTGTAAAAAGCCAGCTCTCCGATTTACTTTCAATAAATGTATTTTCATCCCCCCATCTCGGAAAGAGTATTTTTGCTGTTCGATATCTGACCGCAAAAGCCGTTTTTATCCTCTAGAGGATAAAGTAAATGTGAATTTAGAACATAGTGTGCCCTAAGTTTGTGATTCAAAACATCATTAAACCTATTCACTTCTACCTCCATGGTGCCGAATTTATCATGCAACCTTTTTTAATTTGTTAAAAACTCAGACTCGTAACCTTCTTGGTGTACTTTTTATTTAATTTTCTTTGTTTGCATTCAGTTATTTCCTCGCTGAGGTGGGATGAAAAGTTACGTGTTGCACTCGAGTGCAAAGATTTTTATCCTTGTGCACTTTTGACTCCCTCGCTAACGCTCAGGATTCTAAGTTTTGAATCAATCAATTTAAGAATCCTTCGCTTGCTCGGTCATCAAAATTGAGCACGCGGTTAAAAAGAAACTTTGCACTCTCTTGTATAACAAATAACTATTGTTTCAGAGCCTTCGTAAACTGAAAACTCTAGACTTGCACGGCAATAACCTATCTGTATTAAAGAAGAACCAGTTCAAAGGACTTCGCGACCTTGAAGTTTTGGATCTCAGGTAAATAAGTAATTCTGGACAATCAACGCAGCATCATCTAGCCCCAAGCTAAGCAGGGCTGGTGTTACTAGATCACCGATATATTTGATACAATACATTATATAGAACAAGCTGTTGCCCGCGGCTTCGCACGCGGTTCTCAAGTAGTATATGCCCCTGCAGGACGGCCCGAGATACCATTAACCTCCCAACCAAATTTCAGCCGTTTAGGTGTGAAAAGGTAACAGACAGACAGAGTTACACTCTGTCTGTCGGAACACGTGCTTCACCCCGTTGTAAGAAGGCGCGGCGCCGTCATAAGCATGCGTCACGTCTCGCCGTCAAATAACGCGTCTTCAATTTTAGTTTTTAATATTGTATGTATGTTAGTTTTAAGGTATATATTACTATGGACCGTAGAATAAGTTAAAATAAGATCTGTAACTGTTATATAGTCTGAAATAAATGATTATTATTATATTTATTTTTATTAAACCTAGAGCACCCGTTACAAATATATGCGGATCGTTCAAACAGCACAAACGTTCCTGTCCTAGGGCAGAAATCGAACCTGCAACCTCCTGCGTCGCCCGCCGAGCCATATCGGTCGTAAAAAAATAATTTGTTTTGTTTTCAGTTACAACAAAATAGTGAAGTTAGACGGGAGCCACCTTGGAGACCTAGTGAAGATGGGCTGGTGCAACGTGAGCCACAACCAGATCGCAGACATACCCAGGTGAACAACTTGTCTTGAGTTAGAACCTTATCACACTAGCGGTTTGCGAGCGGCTGCCGGGCGGGGCGGGCTAGCAGCGAATGCGTCGCGGAAACGCGGCGGCTGCGTAGCGCAGACGTCGCGGACGCGTGGAAAATTCGCAATGTTCTCGTCGCGTGTTTGTAGCAAGTTAACGACGTACAATACACTCGTAAACAAAATGAATTCCAAAGAAAATGGAATTAGACAAGGATGCCAACAAGTATTGGGTATTTAATATTACCTTACCATCTCGTTTACTCGCATGGGAATCCTGGTGTAAAACAGTTTGGATGGATGAATGTTTGTTACTTCTTCACGCCAATACTACTGAACGAATCGGGCTGAAATTTTGCATAGATGTAGCTCTATGCTTGGCATCAAATATAGGCTTTTACTTGTTTTTATCCCATAAAACAGTTCCCAGTTGATAGAAAGAACCCTAAAACGTTTCCATATAAACTACGCGTGCGAAGCCGCAGGCAGGAAACTAGTTATATAATTATACCCTGATTCAAAAACCTGAATATTTTTTGTACCTATACAAAGTGGTAACAAAACCCAAGGAATATTGGTAGAAAATATTTAACGACATTGGTATCACCGAAGCAAAGCACGCAGAAGCTCGAAACAGTTTTAAAGATAAAGATAAAGATTTTTTATTTGCCAAAACATGTGTTATGTAAGGTAATAAGTAAATACATTTTATGGATCAACATGCTTGGCCGTCAATCGGCATGCAAAAATATATTTGAGAGAGAATGACGTGCAATAACATATTATTTAGGTACCTACTAAAGTTTATCATTTAAAAAATCGTCAATTAGTCGTTTTCCTTTTGTTAAATTCATCATTTAATTGATCTCTCGTTCGTTCTCACACTCAAATGTCAACATTTTTCGCTGCACATGTGAGATTACCCTTTGTCGAAGTTTATGTTTTAGTTTTTAGTGATAACGTCACTGTTACCTTGTTATCAGTTTTTGTTAATTTTTCATTCATAAATGTCTTTGTTGACATAAAATATCTAGGATTCAAAATCCTTATCATCATTATCATCATCAGCCTATAGTAGTCCACTGTTGGACATAGGCCTCCCCTAATGAGCGCCATAGCGCCCTGTCTTCAGCTCAATTGAGATTGAAAATCTTAGTATAGTTGTATATTTTTATATTTTTGTAGTATTTTTTGTATATTTAATTTAAATATTATTTCAGAGGTATGTTCGGAAGGAACAATCTACTAAAAGTGCTTCATCTAGACAACAACAAACTGAAGAAATTGGACACAAATAGCTTCAAAGGAATGAGGTTCTTGAGGTAAGTAAATTACCTTTTATAATAGGCTATTTGACTACATTAAAAATAAGTTCCAAATTGTTTTCATCCTAGTCAGTGACAACGTAACAAAACGTAATCAGGTGATTTTTATTAATAATTTGCCGATTGTAGTTTAAAAAAACGGGATTAAAATTACACATTTTTTGATATATGATCCCGTGACCGCAAAACGCTCTGCGTTTGGTTGCATCGCTAGTGACGTCACACTATGACAGATTACACTGTCAATGAGTTCTTGTTAGGTGTGGTGTGGCGTGTGACGTCATTGCTCAGAGCACGGGAGCCATGACAGAGATTATCGTTTTGGCGCGCCATTATTTTATTCAAACTTTAAAATTAGTTTTTATAACTATAATACGACTGTCCTTAAAGAAATATTAATAACACTTTGCATTATTTTTATCAGACAATACGTTAAGCTCTGCTTAGCTTGGGGCTAGATGATGCCAAGTGAATTGTCCAGCATTAATTATATACGTGTTTTTCAGACGTCTCTACCTGCATGACAATCAGATATCGTCAGTAGGCCGCGGTACTTTCGGCGCTGTCGGGCGCATCGGCTCCATCGACCTGGCGCGGAACCAGCTCTCCAAAGTTGATTACCAAATGTTCCAGGCATCTAAATTTGCAGAGGTTAGTGTGTTTTTTTGTGGTGGCGGTGGTAGCGTGTGAATTAACTAATACTTTTACATTTTTTTTTCTAAGGGATAACTAACAGTAACACTTAAATATTAACAATATAAACTTGAATAAACTTATTTCTAGAAGTGAACCAACCCCGTTATCCGCAAGTTACTATAGAAAGGTGGTGATAGTCAACATTTGACAATCATTAAACTTGTTATAACAGATCTTGTTATTTGCACATAAAGAACATTGTGTTAATAATATGTAGTTAATAGTACAATGGTTTTTATTTTATATAATATCAGATGATAAGATATGGTTGATGGCTTTGCATTATTTTTATCAGTGAATACGTTAGAACGTTTTCCCAGTAGTTGTCAAGTAGCCTATCCTTATCAGAAACCTGCATAAAAAAAAGAATACTGGACAACATAACAGAATAACATACGATGTAATAATAAAACACTGTTTTAACCGGATTAATCGCGTATATTTTATATTTTGTTTATAACCTGACATTTCGGAGGCTTTTCAGCTTCCATGGTCACAACAAACAGTGTTTTATTATGAGTTCTCGCGAAAATAACCTTAGAATATACTATACGATGTAAAGTTTTTCTTTATTTTCAGCTGATAAATCTAGCAGAAAACTCCATAACCACCATAGAAGCACAAGCATTCACCGACTTATACCTGGCAACAGTGAACATATCACACAACCAACTGACCACCATTGAGGCAGGCGCCTTCCAAAACTGCCTCAATCTGACTGTACTAGACCTCAGCCATAATAACTTGACCGGTATGTATGTAATATAGCAGCTATAAGGCTGCAGTGACCGTAAGTTTTTTGTTTACTTGCCGATTTTTCAGTGAATTGTGGGTCCATTTTGATGATTCTTTTGGTATTGTATAGAAAACGATCCCGGAATGGTCTCATATAAATTTGATTGCCGAATGATAATTAATTGTTTCGCAAAACTTAAAAACATTCTAAGAATTCGAAGTCAGTTTTAAATTGTTGTAAAAAAAAATCTGAGCGTCAAGTCGAAGCATCGACGCGTGACCCGAGAGCTGGTGAGTATCTGGCGCAGCGCATCAGTATTGCCATACAGCGGGGCAATGCAGCCAGCGTCGCGGGCACGCGCGCGACTGGTATTGATATGGATCAGTTGAGCTACCTATAGATTGTTTGCAGCAGTCTGCAGTTAGCTCAATTGAAAAAAATACTAGATCTAATTTGTTTACATTATTTGATTGTAGTTAATTTGCTTTTTTAATACAGAAAATGTGTATTTGTAATTAAACATCAAATTGTTTCAGATATCGGCAAGGGTGCGTTTGATGAAAATACCTACCCGTTTGAATTTAATGTCGCTTTCAACGGATTCACTGATTTTAGCCAGGTAATGGAATTATTTGTACTATTTATGTCCATTTTTATGCACATGTAGGTAGCCAAAACTTGTGAAATAAGGTTTTATTGAACATAATACGAACGTTGTACGTACCGCGCGTTAATACTAACTATAGGCAGAACGCATTTATTATCAGAGCAAGTAATTTGTTCAATCTATTGACAAAAGAAAACGATGACATCGATATTTTTAACACAACAGTGTCTTGTCAACGATCTTTTTTTTCTGGGTAGCATTAGAACTACCTAATAAAGTTTAATATTTAAGTAGCATACATATTCATTCATACAGTTATCATACAGTTATTTAACTTTATGAGCATATTCCTTAAATAGTACTATCCTTTTCATCTTAATTCTATTTTCAATTTAACTTTTTTATATGTACAAAGTACAAGTAGGTATCTATAAATTTCATATATTTTTCTTATTGCTTATCGTCGCGCGTCGTCTATTTGCTCTTACATTTGATTTTGTACAAAATACCTACCTCAAAGTGGAAACTTGTAATTAGCCTTCAAGCAGCTGATCATGCATACCTCATGCCTGTTAGCATACTTAACATACACCAAGTATGTTAAGTATGCTAACACCTGTAAGTTTTCTTAAAATCGTAAAATAAAATAAATAAATAATGTATGGCGCTTTTTTTCTTCAATTTCCAGTTACCAATCCAAAACATGTCCGGCGTCCGTATTATAAACGCCTCGCACAACGCCATCGCCGTGCTTCCTAAGAACTCGTTCCCGAAGTTGTACGAGCTGCATACAGTCGACGTCTCCTATAATCAACTGGAGGAAATAGTTAATGCTGTGTTCCAGAACCTGTTCTCTCTGAGGTAAGTCTAGTCTGTGTTATCTCTGAGGTAAGTCTAGTCTGTGTTATCTCTGAGATAAGGCAGTCTGTGTTATCTCTGAGGAAGTCAGTCTGTGTTATCCCTGAGGTAAGTCAGTCTATGTTATCTTATTATTATTTATTTATTTAAAAAGAATATACATAGGACTTAATTTATAACACTCTATAAACCCGTAGGGGTTTGACCCGAATGTTACACTCCTCGGGTTTTAAAATTAAAAAGGAAGTGTACCTATCTTCGTTCGATCTCTGAGGTAAAAGTGAATACCTTGGATCGATGGCTAGATATGGATTTCCATTTTTCTCTCCCGCTCGGTGCGTTCGAAATGGATTTCCATAGAGTTTTCTCTCCCGGCTCACCGCGTTAAAAATGAATTTCCATAGAGGTTTTTCTCCCTCTCAGCGCGTTGAGAAATAGATTTCCATAGAGGTTTCTCTCCCGCATTTTATTACGACAGTAATAACGTACTTTCTCTTTTTAGATAAAGAATAAGGTACTCTCCGAGTACGTTTAGTCTCACTAATATTATAAACGTGAAAGTTTAGATGGATGGATAGATGGATGGATGTTTGTTCCTTTATCACGCCAGAACGGCTGAACGGATCTGGATGAAATTTGGCACAGAGATAGATTATAGTCTGGAATAGAACATAGGCTACTTTTTATCCCGGAATTCCCACGGGAACGGGAACTACGCGGGTGAAACCGCAAGGCGCTGCTAGTATGAAATAAATCAGTTAGCGATGATATAGCGGGGGGATGTTTAAACTTAGTTCTAAATTTCTTGTATTTATCTTACAGATACCTGGACCTCTCCCACAACTCTCTGACAACCATCAAGCCCAGTACATTCGGCACTCTCCCGACTCTCCTCTCTCTCTCGCTCGCGCACAACTCTCTCTCGGCGGTGTCGCGCGGCTCTCTCGCCAAGCTGCAGAGCTGTCGCGAGATCGATCTCAGCTATAATCAGATCGAGAGCATCTTACAGATACCGGCTGCTTTAGCGTGAGTATACATTAACATTTTACTTTTCTAAGAGCTTATTAACCGACTTCTAACGAAGGGGACTTCCCCCTTCGTTAGAAGTCGGTTAATAAGCTCTTATTATTTATCCCAGAAAGATATAGATATATAAAAATAGTGTAAAATTAAGGAATTCCATATCCTTTTATTTTTTTAAACAATCAATTTCTTTTGTAACCATAAAGAAATTTAATATTGTAAATATTGTAGGTCCTGATTTTCATCAGGACCTACAATAGTCCCCTGTTAATATATGTATTTATGAAAACTTGTTGTACACTCGTAGAAATATCAATCGGTTCCCTAAAAATAGCGATATACATAATTTAAATACTAGAAATAAGAATAAACTCGCCCACAACTAGGCTACACAAGATTAATGTATCTTTTAAAGGGCAATGTATACGCTTCTACAACAAAACTCCTAGTGAGTTGCAAAAATTATCAATGAACAAATTAAAAAAAATTTTTTTTATCCTCTAGATAATCTGATATTTTGTAAATCAAAGGAAATGTTCGACAAAATATCAGATTATCTAGAGGATAAAAAAAACTTGGAACGACTTTTGCTCCAACTCTAAAACTAACATTCTAACAAGGTAAAGGATTCTTGTTCGCTTCTTTACTAAACTAGACTTCTTCTTTACTAACTAACTTTAAAGATTGAAGTGAACAAAAAATCAAAGTGATCACTTTATTTCCTAGTTTTACATATGTAATTTGTATTTTGTGACGTGTCCAAGAGTCCTGTAAGGTCTAAAGGAAATAAAGCACTTTAATACTTGATATTTGACAACATTTATTTATTTTATTTAAAATCTAATTTGTTTCCAGCTCTCTAAACCTAGCGCACAACAATCTGAGCGAGCTGAAACCCAACTCCTGGCCAATGATGAACTCTCTCCTGCGACTCAACTTGTCGGCGAACACGTTGGGTGACAAGCTCACAGACAGTTCCTTTAGCAGCCTGTTGACTTTGCAGGTAAACATTGATGGAGCCACAGAGTTATATAGATTCAAATTCAGAGAGTTTATTGTCACACATCATACAAAATAAAAAAATTACAAGATATTGTAACTTAAATTAAATGCTGAGGCTATGACTCGTCAAAAAACGGTAAATACAATTTTGCTGTAGAGGGGCAATAGTCGAGGTATAAGTTAATGCTTAAATCTAAGGTTCTTGTAAATCTACTGTAAGTTAGGTGATTTCACGAGGACGTCAGGAAATTATGAGGACTCATGCGCACCTTATTGCACCGATTCTCGCGGATTTATAGCGCCCATTGTGAATTGTATTATTATTTCAGGTATTAGACATCAGCTCAAATGGAATAACGAAGCCGCCATGGGAAGCACTCAATGGACTCAGCAGTTTGCAGTATCTACACATGCAGGTTGGTGCTCCACCAGTTTAAAGTCTCCCAGCGAGCTATGGAGAGAGCTATGCTCCGAGTTTCTCTGAAGGATAGAATTCGCAACGAATACATCCGACAGAGAACCAAGGTTATCGACATAGCTCTAAGGATTAGCAAGCTGAAGTGGCAGTGGGCTGGCTATATCTCGAGAAGAACCGACAACAGCTGAGGTAAAACCGTTCTCAAGTGGAGACCGCGACTCGGCAAACGTAGTGTAGGACGCGTTCCAGTCAGGTGGGATGGCGATCTGCGAAAGACTGCTGGCTGATGCTGGATGCGGCAAGCTGAAGACAGGGCACTATGGTACTCATCAGGGGAGGCCTATGTCCAGCAATGGACTGATATAGGCTGATAATGATGATGATACATGCAGGTTTGACACTAAATCCATACTAATATTATAAATTCGAAAGTACCTCTGACTAACTGTCTTTCCCTTACTACGGCCTATACGGCTAACGGATCTCAATAGGCTACTTGACTACTAACTAGGAAATAATTCTAACGTATTATTTATTTATTTTATTTATTTATTTATAAAACAAAATCCACAGCCCTTAACAACTAAAATTGACAAACTTATTCACTAGACATAAGGCCAATACAGGATTTACTTTATCTAGGTAAATTAAATTAAAACAAGTTGACTATCACTACAAATAAAGTTATGAACTGCTAACATAATTTTAAATAAAATATTGACATAAAACTAAGAAAATAAGGACTAAAAAACAATGCTCTTTATTTAAGCTGTCTAAACTTAAGCTTTAACTTTAGATAAACTCAATTGCCGAGTAATATAATTGAAGCTGCCTAATAACGTAAGAAATAAAAATAAAATAAAAAACTAAATATAAAGCATATAAAATTAACTGATTCCACTTGTAAATATAACCCTTACAATAACTAACTGTAATATATAACGATAACAATAATAAACATGCAATATAAACATAAAACTATTAATCCACCTGGTTAATACTTGGGTTTGACTGTACCCCGCCTCCCCGCCCGTATTCACCCCGCTCTAGATCATTCAAAACTAGTAGGACATCACGTTTGAACTCCAACTTATTAATGTTGAAGATGT
Organism: Eupithecia exiguata; assembly: GCA_947086465.1. Classification (NCBI taxonomy): domain Eukaryota; kingdom Metazoa; phylum Arthropoda; class Insecta; order Lepidoptera; family Geometridae; genus Eupithecia; species Eupithecia exiguata. The sequence continues at coordinate 6,529,569 of OX352253.1, forward strand.
CTATATCATTGAATATTTTGTTATAATTAATATGCAGACGACTAATAAGTGAATGTTGAGCATAGTTGGAGGTAGTATTGGAAACGGCGAATAGTTTAGTTTTGGTATGTCTAGTTCGCTTTTTGGGTACGTTAAAACATAACACTTTAGAGAGTAATTCCGAACAATCTATATATCCATTGCATAAGCCGTAGAGGAAAGACATGTCCGCCAATTTACGTCGATTTTCGAGGCTTGTTAAATTATGAAATTGGCACGATTCCCGGTAATCTACAGTCCCATAGCCACGGAAGCATCGATAATTCAGGTGTTTTATGAATTTACTTTGAATACCTTCTAAGCTTTGCGTGTATATGAGGTATTGTGGGTTCCACACTGAACTGCAATATTCCAGGATACTTCGCACATAAGAGTAGTACAGAATCTTAACGCAAACAACATCCGAGAAAGGACTACTGACCCTTAATATGAAACCTAGACTTTTATAAGCCTTACAAACTACAGTGTCAACATGTTGAGAGAATGAAAGCTTTGCATCCATTATTACTCCCAGGTCTCTAATATAATCGACTTTACCTATTTTTATACCGTTTATTATATACTCGAATTGTAATGGTAGTTTTTTCCTTGTAAACGAGACATAGGAGCATTTACTGACATTGACTGCTAGGCGATTCTTACTGTAGTAAATTGCCAACCTGTCAAGATCCGATTGTAAGTTCAAGCAATCAGCGTGATTCTGTACCTTCATAAAAATCTTAGTGTCGTCCGCGTACATTAGGAACCGTGCATGTTTCAAACATGAGCCGATGTCATACAGGTACGAAGCATATAAAAGAGGACCCAAGATGGAGCCTTGCGGTACTCCGAAGAAGAAGAAGGGACGGAGACAAAGTCTGAGCAGAAACCACCTACAACCACCGCTTGAGAGCGGTTTCGCAGATATGCCTCCATCCATCTCAACAAGTTACCGCGAATACCGAGTTCATAGAGCTTATGGAGGAGTATGATGTGGTCTACACGATCGAATGCTTTTTCAAAATCTGTATAAACCACATCTACTTGACTACCGCCGTCCATGCTATTAGCAATATGATCAATGAACACGCCAAGGTTTGTGCTTGTTGAGCGTCCTTTCATGAACCCATGTTGTTCTTCAGGAATTAAAGTGGATATAACTGAGTATACGTACGTGTGAACAACCCTTTCAAATAGTTTACTGATGACATTGAGGATGGAGATGGGGCGATAATTTTCAATAACAGCTTTTGAACCTTTTTTATGTATAGGGACTATATAAGCTTGTTTCCAGATGTTAGGAAAGCAGCCATCTTTAAGACAACGATTAAAAATTAAAGAAATAGGAGTACACAAGGTGTCCGCACATCTGATCTTGTCCAATAAAAATAATGCAAAATGCAAATAACATTTCTTCAAGGCCAATCGTTTTTGTTAAAAAAACTAATTTTAAAGTTTGAATAAGATAATGGCTCGCCAAAACGATAATCTCTGTCATGGCTCCGGTGACATGACTCGATAACGTCATACCTCACACCACACCTAACAAGAGGAACAATACGTACTGTAATCTGTGATACGTGTGACGTCACCAGCGATACAACCAAACGCAGAGCGTTTTCGGTCACGTGGTCATATATTGAAAAATGTGTAATTTTATCCCGTTTTTTTTACCTAAAATAGGCCTATTTTTTAATTAAAGTCACCTAATTACGCTTTGTTCTACAAAGTTATTGACGGACATAATTTGCTATTTGATTAACGTAGGTAAATGTTTTTTGTTCCAGAAAAACAACCTAACCACCCTAAACCGGTCATCATTCGGCAACCTGCCGACCCTCTTCCAGCTAGATCTCTCCAACAACAACATAACAGAAGTGTCCAAACAGGCCTTCACCGGACTGCAGCAACTGCTGGACCTGTCGCTGAGAGGGAACGGACTCGAGAGCGTCACCAATGAGGCTTTTAAAGGATTAGTGGCTTTACGGTGAGGTTTATGACTGTTTTAGACAACATTTGAGCGGGTTAACTACGAACCTTGTAACAGTTGAAAGAAGACCGACATTTTTATAGTAAAATGCTGCGCATAAGGAAATGTTATAAGATGCTTGAAGATGATGGAGACACATAAGAATAGTATCTGACAATAGGCTACTTGACTACTACTGGGAAATAATTCTAACGTATTGTCTGGTAAAAATAATGCAGTGTAATTAATATTTCTTCAAGGCCAGTCGTATTAGTTATGAAAACTAATTTTAATAAAAAAAAGTGAAAAGTAATTTTAATCCCGTTTTTTTACCTAAAAAAAACATATTTTTAATGAAACCGAAAATCAACTAATTACGCTTTGTTACGTTGTCACTGACTAGGATGAAAACAATTTGGAACTTATTTTTAATGTAGTCAAATAGCCTATTGCGGCTTGCTTCGCTCGTCAAATTTCGTCGCCCCGCCATCTTGGATTTCCAAATGACCCATTAAATTGCGATCTATTTAGTTACACAGTGCTCGCTAGGTCATATAAAATAAAGGATAAAAACTATTGAATATTTCACGATTTTAAGGTTACTTCAATCATTATACTAATGTGTTACAATATGAATACAAAAGTAACAATGACAAAAGGGTATTTTACTCTTTATGTGAAAAAAATCCAAAAATGTATCATTATGATAGCTAAGGCAGAGATCAGTCGAAAAATGTTAGTATTAGTTCATAAAATAACAAAATTATTTTAAAATTAATTTCAGTTTTCAGTTTTTTTAATCTGTTTTCGTACATCATAAATACGTAAACTAAAACGTATTAACTGTCATTAGCAACATCAGCTTAGGTACGTACACAGACAACTGACGTCATGACCACAGAACAATACGATACTACGTTCAGCGTTTTAGTCAAACTACGCGCGAAGCCAGAAAATATAAAATTTAAATGCATTTTTATAGCACTTATCAATTGAATAAAAAAAAAACATTTTTCATCCCCTCATCTCGGAAAGAGTATTTTTGCTCTTCGAAATCTGAGTGTAAAAGCCGCTTTTATCCGCTGATAAAGCTAAAATACTTGTTCCTCGCTGAGGTGGGATGAAAAGTTACATGTTGCACTCGAGTGCAAAGATTTTTTACCTCGTGCTCTTTTGATTCCCTCGCTAACGCTCAGGATTCTAATTTTTGAATCACGAGCGCAGCGAGTGAGTTTAGAATCCTTCGCTTACTCGGTCATCAAAATTGAGCACGCGGTTAAAAAGCAACTTTGCACCCTTGAATAACAAATAACTATTTCTATGGTATAGTTCTATTGAATCTAATTAAAACACTTCAATTATGATTTTTCAAAAATTATTGTAGCACTCCATTGAAACTAGCAGCTCGCTCCGCTCGCTACGTTGTCCGCCATGTTAGATTTCCATTCATGTAATATTTTTGTTTCAGGAGATTGGATTTATCCCACAACTTATTGGAGAAAATAGACAACAAAACGAATGGGCTGCTAGATGACTGCCTGTCTTTGGAAATGGTAAGTAGAATGGGAAAATTTACTCCCGTTTTTGACCTTCTTCGGCAGCAAACTAGGGGTGTCATAAGAACGAACGGGCTTCTTTGTGTCAAAAACTTTCTGTGCAAAAGGCTTACTACAAAATATCAGATAACCTAGAAGATAAAAAAGCTTGGAACGGGTTTTGCTCCATCTCGAAAAATATCAACTAACAGGCTAAAGGTTTCTTCGTCGCTTCTTTACTTTAGTCTACATACCGAACCGACAGAAATCAAAAATATCACTTTGTTTCCGTGTCAGTGTTTTATTTTAAGAATTTGGCCTTTTCTAAGTGTAAATTTTTGTGTTTATGGAAATAAAGAACTTTTGATTTTATTTTGATTTGATTTGTACATAAATGTGTTTCGGTCTGTCTCATTTAAAGGGTGTCTTTTTTAGATGGGAGTGGATGGCCAAATCCGAAACTATGAGAGTTAGATAAAAGTCGTGAAAGGAGTAATTAGCTCAGTTTACGAGAAAATAAAAACTGCATACCTTGATTTTTATTTTTAATTTATGCAGGAAATCGCACTGATAGATTTTCCAAAAAAGTATGACAACCTGTATTTTTGCACCAAGGGATTCGGTTGCTGGCTTCGGATTAAGCCATCCACTCCCATTACAAAAAGCCACCCTGTATACCACTCGTACACAGCGGTTTTCCTCTACCTTCATCATTCGCACCTCTGTTGGGTTGTTGACGTTGTTTTATTGTATTGTCAAATATTCGGGATTTATTGATTGTTTTTGTATCCAAAATATTTTTGACAACATAAGAGTTACAATACCAATTTTTTTTTAATGAAATAGTTTAAGATCATCTTCGGAGCGAATCGCAGACAACGATGATGCTTCGTTAAACGTCACGCAGCATCGTGACGTTTGACACAATTTTTGCCTCTAAAAGCTTTTCATTCATCACTTCGTTCGCATCTCGTCCGTTTTTGAGTTTTAACATTTTCCAATTTAACAATTTTAACATTTTCCCCTGCTTGTGCTTGTTGTCATAAATTATCTTGGATTTTGGAACTAAGTTTATGAGTAAAATTCACTTTTATTTATTAGATATATTTTACAGGTGAACCTAAGCCACAACAACATCGGATTCTTAACCAAGAAGATGTTCCCAGCCAGCCCTTGGATCCCCTACAGACTGCAGGAAGTTGACTTGAGCCACAACTCCATACCCGTTCTAACATACGACATTACATACGGAGGGAAAACTCTAAAGAAACTGGACTTGAGCGGGAATGTACTGAATGATATAAGAAATAGTAAGTGTAGCGACCTCTAGCTATCCTCAACTGAACTACAAAGCTATCTTCTATAGAGCCGCTGGAGAAAACACCATCAGATTACTGAAGCTAGCTACCTACCAAAGCGCTTCAACATGTCTCCGCTAGATGTCGTTAAGACAAATCCCTACAATTAACATATTTTTTTATGATTAGTTATTTTTTTATAAAAAAATCTAATAAATTCTATTAATTTGCATGTTGTTGGCCTAATCGGCAAACTAGAGATACTATAATATTATTGACATAACACCAATATTAATGTCATCTTATACCTAGTTTACAATAATAAATTATTTATCAAAATCTCGTGCAAAAAGACAACAAATCCTAGATCGTGCAAACGCTGATTTAGTTATAATTGACCAACTGTTCGACTTCAACTGCCGATCGAAAGACTACCGGGCAGTGGACCAGCTGGGCCAGCCCGGTTCAGAAGAAATTTCACTCTGTAACTATTCGGGGGAAATTCAACCCTCTCCCCCAAACTGAGTATTCGCTTCAGCCCGCGGCTTTCCTTGCGCTTTTCCGGGATATCAATCAAAATCAAAATCAAAAATTCTTTATTTCCATAAATACAAAAATGTACACTTAGAAAAGGTCAAATTCTTAAAATAAAACTCTGACACGGAAATAAAGTGGTACTTTTGATTTCTGTTCTGATAAAAAGTTCCTACCTTGTATCCGTTCCCGGGATATCGTCTACCTCCCTGCCTAATTGCAGTTTCGTTTAGCCGTTTAGATCCCGAGTGTGAGAGCTCTTCTGATTTTTGTTTCGAGTGTTGTTTTTCTATTTATAAGTAGATGTATGATGACAAAAACCTTGGAAAAGCATAAATTTTAAAATGTTTTTGTAAAATTTAATGTTATTTTTCAGATGTATTGGGCAACTTTACGTCGCTGCAAATCTTGGATCTGTCTAACAACAACCTGAGAGAACTTATATCTAAAACAAGTAAGATTTAATGAAAAACACTATAATTTTTTTAATTAAAGCTTACGCCCGTGGTTTTGCTCGTGTTGGAATAAAATTTCTATGTAATTTTCAGGATATAATCTATCTCCTCGCCAAATATCACAAAGACCCATTTAGCTTTTTGGATGTAAAAAGGTAACAGATTGCTTAAAGGGCACATTGCGCGCCATTTTGTGGAAAGCATAGGCATAGGATTTTGCGTTCAGTGAACCATTGTAGGCTGTTGAGGTTGAGCAAGCTCTGCTTAGCTTGGGGCTAGATGATGCTATTTGATTTTTTAGACTTCGCTGTCCGTCTGTCCGTCAGTCCATCAGTCCGTCTGTCACCAGGCTGTATCTCATGAACCGTGATAGTTAGACAGTTGAAATTTTCACAGATGATGTATTTCTGTTACCGCTATAACAACAAATACATAAAAAACAGAATAAAATAAATATTTAAGGGGGCTCCCATACATATATATATATAGATATATATACATAGATAATGGTACGGAACCCTTCGTGCGCGAGTCCGACTCGCACTTGGCCGGTTTTATTCAGCATTATTTATTATTTAACCTCGTATTTCTAGTAATGTGTTATTTTTTCCAGCTGATGCCAAACTGCACCTACCGGAGAACATAACAGAGCTGCATCTCCGAAACAACATCATAACGGATGTACCGACAGAGAGCATAGTGAACGCGACTCGGTTGAAGATATTGGATGTTAGGGATAACCAGATGACGAGATTCGAACCTGCGCTCGTGAAGAGAGTTGTTGCTGGTAATTTAGAGGTGCTCTTTGAAGGTCAGTTTTTAATCGAATTTGTAATAACTTGTGTAAAAATAAATTAACCATATTTATCCCACTTCTGGGCACAGACCTCCCTAAAAAAGACTTTGTAAACTACTTTGTAACTCAAATTTTTGTAATAATTTCATGAAATTATATTAAAAAAAAACATATTTTGTGAAATGTTAAATAATGCAAGATTGTGTGTATACAAACATGAATAGGATGATAAAAAATAAAAAAAATCCTGATTCACAAGTTAATCTTCTTGGGGTCCAGAATAAATAAATAATGCTGGACAATTCACACAGCATTATCTAGCCCCAAGTTAAGCAGAGCTTGTGTTATGGGTACTAGATGACTGATATACATAATTATTTACATAGATATAAATATTTTATTATACATAGTAAACACCCAGAATAGATAATTTTAGATCGTAGAAACATTTGTTCCAGGCGGGAATCGAGCCCGCAACCTCCTGCATCGCAGGTGGACCTTCGTCCACTGCGCCACAGAGGTCCTCAGAATCACCCCTTGGCTTAGCACACATGTTATGTGGCTGTCCTGACAAGTATAGAACTTTTAAATATCAAATTTACCTTTTATTTTCAGGAAACAAACTCAAATGCGACTGCACGACTCGTCCCCTCAAACATTACCTGAACCGACTAACGCCATCTAGTTTGAAGAACACTAAATACAACAACATTGTCTGCAACGAACCGACCGGCTTGTCTGACCAGAATATACTTACTGTGGATGAAGACAGGTACTTACTTTCTCATGAGCACACACGTCCACTGCTGGACTTAGTGGACATGCCTCCACCGAAAAGTAGGGCGTTCTGCCAAAACTCACAGAAGGAAGCAGCTGTGGCCTTCCTCTGGTCTCTTCCGACATCCACAGGCTGAGTTATGAGGTCGATTCTAACGTCTCGAGCGCCACGGCTTGTAACATTAACCTCATGTTAGAAGCTAGATACTTTAACTTACTAACGCCATAGTTTGACGGCAGACACTAAATACAACAACATTGTTTGTAACGAACCGGCCAGTTTGTCTGACCAGAATATACTGACTGTGGACTAAGACACTCCTCATCTATACACATACGTCCACAGCTGGACATCCACAGTTTGAGTAGGCGTCGATTCTTACGCCGCAACAGCAACGGCCCCTAACGTCCCATTAAAATTTACAAATAAATGAGAAGGTTCATAACTTTCTTATTTATTTGTCCTGCATTATAATAAATAATTATGAAATTGATAAAATATTGTATATTTCTTGCTAACAGATTGTTGTGCGACTCTAACTTGACCAGTTCTTCAGGGTTCGACTTCACGAAGGAGCCGGATTTATCATTCAGAGATGTTCAATAGTGAGTATTACGTGAAATGTTTTATATAACAAAAAGTATTATAATAATGACATAATAATGTATATAATAATTGTTGAGTACATTCATCATGATGATGAATGTACTCAACAATCATCAAGAGAAATAAAACCGGCCAAGTGCGAGTCGGACTCGCGCACGAAGGGTTCCGTACCATTATCTATAAAAACGGCAAAAAAATCGAACGGACAGCGGAGCCTCAGTAATAGGGTCCCGTTTTACCCTTTGGGTACGGAACCCTAAAAAGAACCATGTGAAAATCGTACGCGCGTATTTATTACGTACGTTTTTCACAATTCGAGTTTACATTTTCAATTTAACCGAGTGATTTAGAAAATGTTTCCTCGTAGGTGTAGTATAAAGCACTCGGGGAAAAAGTGCGATTCCTACCTCTGTGTGTTTTAAGGCCCTCGGCTGCACCTCGGGGCCCCAAATGACACACTCGAAAGGAATCAGGCACGTTCTCGCCAGATGTAAAATGTACTATTCTTTAACCCTTTAGATATTAATCTCATTAGGAGAAATAAACAGTGTCCGCGTTTATGTTATATGAATAGTAAAACCAATTTGAATTTTATGTTTTTTTATTTTAGAATCGTAATAGTTTTGTAAATTTTAAGACATTGCACGCCCAATAGGGCAGAATACATTGATACATTTAATTTTAAATATCTACTTTTAACATGTATTTCTTGCAATACATAATAATTGATTGATTGAAATTGATTGATTAATATTTGTTCTCTTTTCCAGCGCCCAAACCTCTCTCTACATCCACTGGTTCGTACTTACCACCGAAGACATAGCAGATTTCATTATCTATATAAAGAACACCAAAAACAACGTCATTTACACAAAGGACGTCGCATACAACCTGCGTTCTCTGACCGTGGCCATAGACAAGGAGTTGGAGGCTAAGTTTAAAGATGGCGGCCAGTTTGACGTTTGTGTTCAAGGGAAGACGTCGACTAATGCGCCGCGGCGGTGGTTTCCGAGTCAGTGTAGAGAAATTACCGGTAAGTTATTTCAGATTTCAAAAATTTTATTTCCTGCTTACACATAGGTCTAAGCACGTTCTCTCAGCGCTAACTCAAGGAATGGCCAACTGAACGCAAAGCAACACACGCTATTTTCAATCTTGTGCAATATACGTACTTAATGAACAACTAGATCCTAGACCGAAGTGTGACCGAGACAACAATACGCTACCATGCATATCTCTTTACGCACGAAAGAATCGTATGTTTATATCCTTGTCTGGAAATGCCGCGACACACGCGCGCTGGTCCGACTATGACTGAGGTAGATGGACCTAATTCCACCTAATTTGAGCCTCCCACTTTCGAGAAGCAAGTGCCGAATCTCCCCTTTTTACTTTTATCTTGCGTAGCCCTATACAAAATTATTATGGGATCACAAACGCAATACTTTTTTCTCGTTACAGAAACCTTCGACAACTGGCCGAAGAAAATATCAACGGATAAGCGGAGATTGACGAAAAAAGTGAAATATTCTTGGTTCTCGAACAGCGTCCTCGGGTTAGTCAGCGATTCGATACTCATCACGTTATGTATTTTCCTCGGCGTTTGCCTTAAAATAACAGACTTGAGCGATTTGACAGGATAGAAGGTCTACCGTCGGGTTTGTTGAACTAGCTGTCGCACGCGGCTTCACTCGCGTTGTACCTGAATAGAACGTAGCTTATAGTACGCAGGGATAATGTGGCTGTTGATTAGTGAAAGAATTTTCAGAATCGGGCTAGCCGTTCCGGAGGTTTCTTGAAACTAGCATCGACAAGTTTTATTAAATACAAGATATTTTGGTTTAGTTTTGTAAAATGGCTGAATGCTAAATGGTGCTATTTTTGAGTCTCGTATATTGTTTTATGAATCTCAAATCATGATTTTTTTTTTATGATTTTATTCCTTTTTATCTGTGATTTTGTTTATAATTGGTAATTATTTGACAAACACTGCCATGTTTTTGTGTCGTTTTTATTATTTTGAATTATTTTTGCAATCTTTTATTTTTAGTAATCCAAAATCGATTATTTAATTAATGTTTTATATAATGTGATTAGAACTTACAATACCGTCACAAATATCTTAATTTTAAACGCTTTAAGATGAAATGAAATCCGTCCAATGCATTATTTATATGCGCGGGTTAACAACGAACCAAATATGTGTTTGTAGAACACCAAAATTACATCCTCTATCGAGGGTCTTCTTCAGAGTGCGAGTGCGGTTTGAGTCGCGCGTCTTCCGCGTTCGCGTCGGTGTTCTTTCAACTCAAACTTATATAGGTTTGTTGTTAACCCGCTTAAACAACATGCGATAGTGTTAAGTAAAAAAAAATTGTTTATCATTGTATATTATAGTTTTATTTTTACATGTAATTTCTTTAATAAGAGTAAATGCATTCCGTCCTCTCAAATGTTTAGTTATTATATTTATACTTAAATATATAAAGTTACATTATACACTGATTAATGCATTTTTATTTAATTTTAAATCGTTGTTTTATATAAACTTTGGGATACTCGTTCAAAAATAAAATACAAGATTTAAAATTTCGGTTAAAAATTGTTAAAATAAATTATGATAACTAATCTAACCAACTTATATTAAGATGTAATATCTATAAAGCTTTCAAGCTTTAAGATAATACTAGCTTGTGCCCACGGCTTGGAATAAAAAGTAGCCTATATTTATTCCAGGTCCAGATCTTTATATATGCAAAATTACAGCCTGATCCATTCAGTAGCTTTGGCGTTGATTGCGGCCAGACATTTTCACAACGGTACAACGAGACATTTTCGTCTTTATTCATATTTATTTATTGCATACACATACATTTTATGATTTCAGCTTAGGTGTACTTAGCTTGCAGGTAAGTACATGTACCCTGTAAGGGCGCAGCAATTTAATTATAATTTATAATAATAGTTTGGTACTTAGTCTATTTATAGCTAGGAACAAAGTAGTCGGATAAATTTAAACATTGATAAGCACAAGAATGAAAACAATTACATTTACAGGTTGTCTGTCCCTAGACAATGATAAGCTCAAGAATAAAAACAATTATATTAACAGGATCTCTGTCCCTATACAATGATAAGCTCAAGAATAAAAACAATTACATTTACAGGTTGTCTGTCCCTAGACAATGATAAGCTCAAGAATAAAAACAATTATATTAACAGGTTGTCTGTCCCTAGACAATGATAAGCTCAAGAATAAAAACAATTATATTAACAGGTTGTCTGTCCCTAGACAATGATAAGCTCAAGAATAAAAACAGTTACATTAATAACTCGTTATATGAGTCAATTATTCTAGTTTAGATTAATCATTTAAAAATTCGTCAACAGAGTAATAACATTTAGAAATTAGGTATTCTATAAGTTTATTACGGGAGACCGATTCTTCTTTCGATCGATTTTCTTATTAATAGTATATTATATCATAATAAGCAATATAATTAATTGGCGTTAGTTTAGCTTTTGAAGATAAAATTACAACTCATCCATTTTTCTTCTCCGCAATCTTGTGCGAATTTTCGAAAATATCATTTTCTAAAATAATGTCATTTTCTTTATACGTCGGTATGGTGTTGTACGCTGAAAAATAAAACACATGCTGTTTAATGTTACTGTCCAAATAAAAAATGGGTTAAAACTACTTTCATTTGACCCCCCAATTTAAAGAGCAGAAAACGACTTTGAAAATCAGCAAGTTTTAGTTTTTTTAAAACAATTAAATTCTAAGGTTTTTGTATTATAGTGCGTAAACCCTCGCACTCTGGGTAATCTCTAAGAAATTAAATAACTTCCCAAAATTTTCGATTTCGGCAGGATTCGAACCCGCGCCCCACCCCCAGTACGGGTGTGCTCTAACCAACTTAGCCACGAAATCCTAGTCGGTTTCGTCGAAAATCTTTGGGATCTCTTACGGCTCTAACGCCGTTGGCGTTAGAGCCGTAAGGGGCTACGGGGAAACTTTACAGCTATCCAAACGTGTTCTGGTCGTTTTCTTTGTATAATAATAAAACCGACCAAGTGCGAGTCAGACTCGCGCACGAAGGGTTCCGTACCATTATCTATAAAAACGTCAAAAAAAACACGTTTGTTGTATGGGAGTTCCCTTAAATACTTATTTTATTCTGCTTTTTAGTATTTGTTATTGGTATTTGCGTATCAGTTTTTTAATTTCTTAAAATATCACTATTCAAAAATGTACACTTAGAAAAGGTCTTATCAAAGAATTTTCGAATTAAGAATTTCAAAACAATCTCCTCCCTCCCTCTTTTGTTTTTCGTCGGTTAAGAAAATTGTACCTCTGAAATTGGAAGACCATTAATTTCATAGGCACCTACTTTCTGTATTAGTTATAAATCCTTTTACAGGACATTCAAAAATATGTTTATTTCGAATTGAATTGATTTTCTTTTGAAGTGAAATGTGCTGAGAGAGATTGGGTTCTCGTTTTGATTTGAACCGGGAACGCATCGTTAGCGCGATCTAGAGCTCGTCCACTATTAGCAGCGACATCTAGTTATATTTAAGGTACAACTTTCATATAAAACAGACAAGCCTTACACACGTTTGTGTGAATGTTTGTTAGTTAAGTATCTCCGTAACTTCTTAATCTATTTAGATGAAATTTGATATGTAAATAGTTTAGGTTCTAAGACATATTATAGGCAAATCAAAAATTATCCTTTGAAGGGGTTAAAAAGAACAAGACTTTTGTCATCCAATTACCATCTAAACTCTAATTTAGAGTTTTGATGGTAATTGGATGACGAACTCTTATTTAGAGTTTTGATGGTAATTGGATGACCAAAGTCTTGTCATAGGTAAATAAATACCAAATAGGTACATTAGTACTTAGGTACCATGACTTTTTTTTCTGTAGTGATCAATCAATGGAATTGAAATAACTAGCTTACAATAATGTAGTCTGGCATAATATAATATGTGTACTGGGGCCTTGTTGTACCATAGAGTAGAATAGGCTACTTGACTACTAACTAGGAAATAATTCTAACGTAGGTATTGTCTGATAAAAATAATGCAAAATGTAATTAATATTTCTTCAAGGCCAGTCGTATTAGTCAGTTTGAATAAAATCATGCCGGCCCAAAACGATAACCTCTGTCATGGCTCCCGTTTTCCAAACTATGACGTCACCCCGCCATACCACACCAAACAAGAAGAACTCATTGACACTGTAATCTGTAAAAGTGTGACGTCACTTGCAATCCAACCAAACACATAGCGTTTTCGGTCACGTGATCATATATCAAAAAATGTGTAATTTTAATCCCATTTTTTTTACTTAAAAAAGGCACATTTTTAATAATAAAACCGACCAAGTGCGAGTCAGACTCGCGCACGAAGGGTTCCGTACCATTATCTATAAAAACGAGCAAAAAAAACACGTTTGTTGTATGGGAGCCCCCTTAAACATTTATTTTATTCTGGTTTTTAGTATTTGTTGTTACAGCGGCAACAGAAATACAGCATCTGTGAAAATTTCAACTGTCTAACTATCACGGTTCATGAGATACAGCCTGGTGACAGACGGACAGACGGACAGACGGACATACGGACAGCGGAGTATCAGTAATAGGGTCCCGTTTTTACCCTTTGGGTACGGAACCCTAAAAAATAATTATCTATGTATTGTATTATGTATATCAGTTATCTGGTACCCATAACTCAAGCTCTGCTTAGCTTGGGGCTAGATAATGCTGTGTGAATTGTTCAGCATTATTTATTTAATTAATTTATTATTTATTATATATTGCCTACCTTGATGATTCCAATCAGGCGTATGAGAGGTCCAATCACTATGGGTAGGAATTACTGTAAACAAATAAATTGGTTTAGAATTCTCCACATTGGCACTGCTAAAGTCCCTTCTCTCCCTATAGAAAATGGGAAACCTTCAGCGTTTTTTTGACCATTTTTTTTAATCCGTAGCACTAACTAGATGTTTTTTGAGTCAGCAAAGGCATTTATGAATAAAACTTCACAAAAACAGTAATCGAAAATCCACTAGCGGCGTAAGGGGGGGGGCGGAGGGGCGGTCCGCCCCGGGTACCGAGCTCCAAGGGGTGCCATCTCGGCACCCCTCGGGGCGCGCAGATGGCGCTTCAAATCCGAATCCGAAGGGGTGATACCGAAAATTCACACGCAGACATATAAAAAAATTGCGGCTCGCTTCGCTCGCCGTTGTTTTTTATTATGATTGCAAAATAAATACTTGGATACTTCTAAATCGGGTGTAGAAAGGTTGCCTAGCAGAGATCGCTCAAACCGATAAGGATAATTGTACATACAACTTTATCTGTATTAGTCTTTTTCTGCCCTGTGTAACTATTATATTTGATGTGCAATAATGAGTAATTGCTTTGTACTGTGCTTTATTTTGTTGTAAATCGTAAAAAAAATCTTTTCTCATTCATTGTCATAGCTTACTTTTTACTGTCATTAATTTTTCGTACTCTCCTTAACTTGTTTGTGATCACCCGAAAAAGTAACAAAAATTTCGGCGGCTCGCTACGCTCGCCGGTTCGTTTTTAGCTTTGTTGTGGATCGCCAAATAAAAATTTCGTCGCGGTCTTAGAATACTTGTATTTTTGCTAACCTCACCGAACTCCGAAATTACCTATTGTGGCTCGCTCCGCTAGCCGTAGTTATTAATAAATTTATTTTTTAAATTATAGGTCACCTTTAAACTCACATGTTTAATATTAATAAGGTCACAATTAAGTCAATTATTAACGTCACCTATGACAAACTTAGTTACTTTTCACCTAACATCCGAAAATCCAAAAAATGTCGCGGCTCGCTTCGCTCGCCGTTACTTATAATTCCTGTTGTTAGAAATTGAGGGTGCGGAATTTCTCCAAACGTTTCAGGGCTCGCTGTCATTAATTTTTTCGTACTCTCCTTAACTTGTTTGTGATCACCCGAAAAAGTAACAAAAATTTCGGCGGCTCGCTACGCTCGCCGGTTCGTTTTTAGCTTTGTTGTGGATCGCCAAATAAAAATTTCGTCGTGGTCTTAGTACTTGTATTTTTGCTAACCTCACCGAACTCCGAAATTACCTATTGTAGCTCGCTCCGCTAGCCGTAGTAATTAATACATTTATTTTTTAAATTATAGGTCACCTTTAAACTCAAACATTTAATATTAATAAGGTCACAATCAAGTCAATTATTAACGTCACCTATGACAAACTTCAGTTACTTTTCATCTAACATCCGACAATCCAAAAAAATGTCGCGGCTCGCTTCGCTCGCCGTTACTTATAATTACTATTGTTAGAAATTGAGGGTGCGGATAGTCAACCGACCCCCAAGGGGGGGGGTGCTTGGTAGAAAAACGCCCCGGGTGCCAGCCCACGCTACGCCGCCACTGCGAAAATCTAAAAAGTAAGAAAGTTAATTATAATTAATCTTATTCAGTAAAAATAAAAAAAACAACGCATTAGTGCACAATTAAAGCGATAAAAGATCAAATTCGACTTCGTAAACAAACTTCAGACGAATGAAATCTTTCAAAATGAAAATTTGTTTCGAGTTTTTAAGATTTTCTTTGATGGTTCCAGCGTGTCTTAAAATATTCCATTATTTATTTGACCTTGAAATCCCTTTGCTTACAAAATGTATCTAGGATTCTTTATCCAAGGAGGTACTTATAGTAAGAAATTCGTAGTGAATATAGTAGATATATATTTCTTACATGTATGGAGATAGACCTCTCTCATGACCTGCAAAAAATCAGATCTTTGTTAAAAATCTACTTTTGGAAATACTTACCTACTATTATAAAGGATTTCATTCGTTTTTAGGGTTCCGTACCCAAAGGCCGCTTGAAATATTCGCAGAACATTTAGGTAGACATTCACATTAAAAATAAATAATTAAATTAAAATAAAACAAACATTTAATCAAATTTAGGCACTCCCACACGGCAAACGTGAGTTTTTTAGTTACATAGATAAAGGTACGGAACCCTTCATGCGTTAGTCCGACTCGCACTTGGCCGGTTTTATTTAGATTCTAGTCTAGATCAATGAGCTTTGACACAGTTTGACACTAAAAGTTTTAACTGAACCCTGAGTCCTGTTGACGATAGTACCTATCGAGACGTGATCGAGACGTCCCGTTTTCCTATGAAATTTCGTAAGTAGCGCCTTCGTCGTGCGCACGTATGGGATTTGCGTACAGTTCCCTGTACGCAAATCCCATACAAAAATGAGCCGTCTCGATATATCGTCAACCGGACTCAAGGCTCTGATTAGTTTGCACCACTAAGTACTTGGCTGTAAGTACGTCGTACCTACATTGCCATACCTAGCTTAAACCATGACGCACCGCAAAATAGATACTAAAGTGAGTAGGTAAAGCTCAGTAAGGCTCGAATATTCTGCAATTTCCGGTCAAAATAACATGAACATACCGTGTGGTGCCCAAGCGTATTCGGCGTGAACGTGAGGCTCCGCGTGTTTCGACTTCAGCTGCGTGAAGAATGACCCCACCTGAAAAATAAAACACAGTTGGCCAGTTTTGAAAACCAGGGATAGGGTCGTGCGTGGAGAGGTCCTTCGTCTGGGACCACTAGATACTGGGATTGACGTGACGGTCTATGATAATAAGCGATATAGGAAAAAAACCGAGAGGCCTGGGAAGTATACAATCAGTGTTTGCTCTTCTAACCCGGAGGTGACGGCAACAATTACCGATTCGCTTCGGCTTTTGGTCAGATGTGTAGTGTACATTCAAAATTCAATAACTTTATTTCTTTAGGCTTACAAAATAAGCACTTAGACAAGTCAAATTTTATAGATAAACAGCTTAATAATAGTAATTATTATCAATCATCTGACCAAAAAGCGACCCCGGATGCGGGCTCGAAGAATTCCCCGCCCATGCGTGGGCGAAACCTTCATTTTCATCTTGTAGCAATCCTAAACCGAGGTTTGTACCTGAGTGGTGTTGATTTTTGATTTTGAGTGGTTGCCCAACCTAACTTTACCGGCGCGGCGAGGCGCTTTCTGCGCCATCGCGCCAGCCAAAAGTCCGGTAACGCTGCCATGGCCATCTGCGGTTTACAGCATATTGTCGGCTTGTTAAATTTTTTGTGTCAATTTTTTATACTACTTACTCTTACCTCTTCGATAAAAGTAAAAAAGGAAGATACAGTACGTTCTACCAGCGCTCACTCAAAAACTGTACCGTTTCACAGATGAAATAATGGTAAGGTATCGGATTACCAGAAAATTTAAAGTTTGGTGTATCTACTTACGCGGGAAAATATGTGATGCCTTGGGCTTTGTTTTTTGTTTTGGAGCTATTTGTACACCTGGTGAACGAACACGAGAGCATTGTCGTCGTGGTGATTTAGTCGAAATCACACAAAATTATACGTCGTAGCAAGCACGCGAAACACAAATGCCACCGCCCGCGCCGCCGCCCCGCGCCGGTCCGACTATGACTTAGGTAAGGTAACATAGTTGAACCTAACTTGAGCCATCCACTTTCGAGATGGTATAATGCCTCATCTCCTTTTTTTTACTTATATCGAAGACTTACCTACTACTTGTGTTCCGACTGTGTGTAGAGATGGACCGATTAAATGATATTATCTATCAATCAGAAGTCGTGTGCGAGAAAAAAAGGCTGAACCACTTTGGCCACAGAAGTAAGCACACACCTACTCTTTAAGGTGAATAAGTGTCCGTACCAGCTGTTGATGATGATGATTTTTGACATGGATTCCTCCTAATAAGGCCGCAGACTAAGTACCAAGATGCTTTTTGCACATTAATCAACACGCCTCTTGGGACAAAAACTTAAATCGTAAGTCTTACCTAGTCCATTTCGAATTCGGGGGGCCTCTTCCCACGCCATTTTCTGAAAAGAATAGGCATAGGATTTCGCGTTCATAGAAGCGGGACAGAGCAGAACGCGTGTGCAAAAATTAAGTGCAAAAATCAAGATTTCTAATTAAAAGAGTACGGTTCAAGTAATTAAATATTTTATTTGGCGAATCTGTTGCTACCCTGCCTTTGCTTTATTTTTACCCGACTACCGACAGGGGAGGGTTATCTCACTAATATTATAAACGTGAAAGTTTAGATGGATGGATGGATGTTTGTTCCTTTATCACGCCAGAACGGCAAAACGGATCTGGATGAAATTTGGCACAGAGATAGAATTATAGTCTGGAATAGGACATAGGCTACTTTTTTTCCCGAAATTCCTACGGGAACGGGAACTACGCGGGTGAAACCGCGAGGCGCTGCTAGTTCAATATAAAAATCAAGTCAGTAAGTCATATTGGTTCGGAGAAGAAGGAAAATATGTATCAAAATTGAGTGATTTTGATTTAAGATTTTTGTCACCAAACATAAGGAACTAATCCAAAAACTATCTTGGCGCTTTCGTACAGAATGAAATGGAATATATGGTATAGGAGTATACGAATCCTAGATCTTATATTTGAACAGCAGTTTGATTTTTTCGAAATAACAGCCTTAAGTTTTATATCTGCGACTTTTTGTTGAAGAACGTAACAAATCGTTCGCGTGTTAGATGATAATAACAGGGAGATAGATAGGTATCTAGATTACCAACACCAGCAAAAAGAAGCTAAGTGGCGTGACTCAGATATAACTAGACTTTTAATTATTTGGGATTGCGGGATACGACTTTTAATCGCGATAAATAACTTCTAGATTTATCCATTGCAAAATATATTGGAAATGCAAAATACACAAAGATAATATCAATTTCACCGATTGCTAACAAAACGCAGTTCAGGTTGATTGAGTTCAAACTCGTAATCCTTACATACCTATTGTGTGGATGACATGGCAGCTCTTGAACTCGGATTAGTGCTTGAGCGGTTCAACTTTATGTCGGTAAGATGCGCTGAACTCGTTTATAGAGCTAACTGAGCTGACATTCTGCTGAAACGTCAGAAACAACATTTCAGCAGGATTACACGCTATAATGTAGAGTTATAAAGGAGGTCGACTGAATCGGCGACATGTTTTAATGGCCATGACTTTTCCGAATGTTTATTTATTGGAAAGAAATCATTTGGAGTTTTTTTTTGTTTTTGACCAATTCCTTTTAGTCGTTTCTAGCGCCCGCGCCGGTACAAATAAAAGAAATCGGTACATAGTACATACAAACACCATCTTGCGATTTTCTTCTTGCAATCGCGACCAAAAGTCGCGTCAAGCGTACACCCATTTCAGCGCATGGCGCGTGCATAATTCTAGTTTTCATATTAGACCCGCTGTTTATGTAAAAAATTTAACACGATTTCAAACAAGTTCGGTATTCTGTTAGTTATAGGTATCAAGTGATTAATTAAAAAATACTTAATTGAAACTTCATGGTTCTTAGACAAGAACTGTGTTGGCCGTGTGGTGGGTAAGCCGACTCTCGATCGAGGCCCGATACTAGTTATTTGTTATACAAGAGTGCAAAGTTGCTTTTTAACCGCGTGCAAAATTTTATGGACCGAGCAAGCGAAGGATTCTAAAATTAGAATCCTGAGCGTGAGCGAGGGAATTTAATAATTTGAATGCCTTTAAACAAATCTCTCGTCTTTTTAATATTGTTGTAGGTAGTAAATATTCAGTTGTAATTTAACTTCTCCCTCAATGAGGTTTAACCAGAGGTGAGCTTAAACTACCTCCTGGGAAAATTTCATTGAGTTCCGTTCAGCCGTCCAGTGCGTGAAAACGTGACAAACAGGCAGAGATGTGTTATAAATATACCATAGGATAGCGCTTTAACTTGCATTCATTTGTAATATTACCTACATGTAAGTCTAGCTAGAACAATTGTAGTACCTAAGTGGTTAAGTAGGTACAAGTACTATCTAAATAATATTCATATTTATTTATTTATTTATAAATGTGTCCACGAGGGCTACTGCCGACAAACTGTGGCACAGTTTGGCAGAAATTATAAAAGGAAATGAACTTTAAGTTGGTAATAAATAAATAAAATAAAAAACAATAAAAAACCTTGATTAAATTGTTTCTCATCTCATTATAAGTAAACCACGTGTTTATATGAGAGAGAATAAAGTTGTTTACACCTATTGACACACATTGATTACACGATTTTGCCCATTCTCAAAGGAAAGTTGTTCGCATAAAACAATACTTTACGTGATAATGTCGTTTAAAACTGTGCCGAAATATCGGAAGTTACAACCACAAAACATGGTGAATATCCCGCTATAAGTGATTTTAGATAACAGTTGTTGTTATAAGTAATGATTATAATACCAACTCTCTTTTTTGTTATGTAGGCAACATAACAAAAATGAGAGTCGGAAGATATGATATCTTAAGAAAGGATCAAGTTACCTACCTACTTAGGCACTTATTTTGATTGTAAGTTGGTAGCGATGTAACCAATACGGGCTAGAAATAAAACCGGAGAAGTGCGAGTCGACTCGCGCATGGAGGGTTCCGTACCATCGCATATTACTATTTCGAAAACTATTTTTAAAGAAACCCTAAAAAAATGTTTTTTTAAATTGTAAATAGCTAAAAGCCATTATGCCACAGTCACCCATTCAAGTACTGACCGCGTATTCGCAAAAGGAAACCTAAAAACCGTTTTTTTATTATTGAAAATAGCAAAAAGTTATCATGCCGCGGTCCACACCCATCCAAGTTCTAACCGCACCCGACGTTACTTAACTTCAGTACATTGATTGGACATTCATTGAACCCCATGATAATTATATTTATTGTATTATTATTTATTACTAGCAGCGCCTCGCGGTTTCACCCGCGTAGTTCCCGTTCCCGTAGGAATTTCGGGATAAAAAGTAGCCTATGTCCTATTCCAGACTATAATCTATCTCTGTGCCAAATTTCATCCAGATCCGTTTAGCCGTTCTGGCGTGATAAAGGAACAAACATCCATCCATCTATCTATCCATCCATCCATCCATCTAAACTTTCACGTTTATAATATTAGTGAGATAGCGGCAGTGAAGTACATATTTTGAGAAAATTACGGTTCATGAGATACAGCCCGATGACATGCCGGACAGACGGACAGACAGCGGAGGCAAGAAGTCCCGTTTTCACCAAAGGGTGTAATACGATTTTTTTTTGAGATTTACGATTACAATTAGTACGGAACCCTAAAAAGATGATCGTCTTACAACGTGTTTGTTTCACACAAAAATATATCGAGATTCTGGTCACAGTTGGTGGTGTCACGTGTCACGCTATCAAATTTCAGTATCTACCAAATTATCTCAAGTGAGACGACCTTTGTGGCGCATTAGGTGATGTTCACCCGAGATGCAAAGTCGCAGCTTCGATTTTTTTCGCAGGACAATAATTTGATGATCTTAATTGGAAACATGGGAAATTATTGTTTTCAGATCTGTCTAGGTACCTATGTGCAGATAGGCGTTTAAAAAAAAGTTTAGTAGCAATAATTTGGACCATAATTACTACGCTTATTAATAGGTAGTATGAGGGAAGGAATCCAACAAACAAACATTAAATTTATTTTATAGAGAAATCAGAGCGCAAAAATAATCTCTCCGGCGGGGAATCGAACCCCGGTCTCCCGCGTGACAGGCGGGGATACTTACCACTATACTACCGAAGACTTAACTAAATATTTGAAAAAATTATTCTTATACAAAAAGCATTTTAATAGCGTAGTATTTACACGGATGAAATAATGTGGTATTGATTAGATAAAAACATGAAATTAAAACGACAAAATGTGGAATAGGCAGTCTGAATGCTTTGTAGCAATCTGCTTTAGACAACCTGGGGGTGAATACTGATAATAACCTGGTGAGGTATCGGGGCACAGTACATCACTCCCGGTTATATGGCTGAATGATGACAATTAGTGCTTTGACAAAGGATGTGGGCAACTTTTAGACCAGCAGTGGACTCCACACTCAACGGCACTCATACATTCACGTGCACCTACACGTGCACGAACGTGTCTCCCCAAAAACAAGGGGAGTTTTTGCCATATTCTCTCTGCAATATTTATAATGTAGAACCAAATACGTAAAATTTGACAGAAAATTTCAAAAAATTACGGTTTGTCTAAGTATTGGCCAAAACTGTGGGTCAAAATGCGTACCTATTAGTCATTGCTCATTGCGTTTAATCGTTTGGCGTATGCGTCATTCTGCGTATTGGCATCTGGCTATTAATGTCATTATGCGTATTGGTCATTTTGAGATGGAAATTTTGCGTTTATGTGTTTGGTATTTATGAGAATTCTGAATTATTGACCATTGAACTTTAGTTATGTGATTGATTAGCCCTAACAGGGCTTTTTTTTGAATGGACTTAAATGCTGTTGACCGCAGATGGCCATGGCAGCGTTACCGGACTTTTGGCGACCGCAGAAGGCGCCTCACCGCTCGCCCTAACAGGGCTCCTAATGATGGTTCGACGCGGGTTAGCACGAGTTTTTTTTGTGGTTTATAATTTTTCTGCTTCCACAAGCAATATAACAAGCGGAAAAGTAATTTACCGCAAACCGTAAACCACTTTCTATGAACGCATGATAAAACTAACTTCGATTCACCGGTGTTTTTGGAGCATTTGGGAAAATAAGAGATTTTGTGCTAAATTTAATTTTTAAATTTCTTCATTCTCCCAAATGCTCCCAAAAATACAAATGAATCAGAGCGCTCTCATAGACATGGAGATCTGGCGGAGTTGATTTGAGGTAGTAGTAGGCACATTAATCCAATACCGTTACCACCCAGCACAAAAATGTGCATTGAAAATATGGGTTTAACACTTTCATGGGTAACCGCGGCGGCGCCGGCGTGCCCCTGCATAAGAATAAGAATTACTTTTTCTTACTAATTACTTACTTTTATTTGTAGCTGAAAACACTTACAATAATATGTACTAAAATTAAATTACATTACCAACACCAAATATCTATATCATAATACCCACTTATAAAATACCTTAAAGCTACAAAATGGCGTCGACTCAGCATTATGTTGTCATAGCTACAGGAGCTACTACAACGCTGATCTTCCGTCGAAACCATTGCGTTAGGTCACGTACGCGAATATACAATAAAAACGATAGAAAAAGTTCACTAGAGTCTATAGATAAATAACGAGAGTCATAAAAAATTATGTGTACGATAGGTAAAATTAATTAAAACTATGTTAATAATAACAACCAGCAACAACATTTTAAGGTGTCATCTTGCACAATATAGCAAAACAAATAATAATAATAATAAAAAACAATATACCTTGCAGACTAAGGTTAATGGTTCTGCAGTTCACACCACACTAGTCACCGCCTACGCCACCGCGCCAAAGCTGGGCAGTGAATGCGTTAAACTCGTTTTCTTTAGATATATTTTACAGAGACAAAATGGCTTTCCATAAGCTTCAAACGAGTGGTCCGCGCGCTGTCTGTTAACTTACGCCGTCAATATCAAAATACTTCTAAATGTTACGAGTAAAAGTCATTATTTGAATGCATTTTTTTGCTACCTATTTATTTTATGCTAACCATAATCTTACCTTGGCAGAGCTGACCGCGATCTTGAACACCAGCAGTATCAAACCGATGGCGACCGACTTGACCGCCATGATGGAGGTGAGCACCATCCACGTGGAAGCGGCTCCGATATGGAAGATGAGCGGCAGCAGCGCCATCATCATTGGCTTTTTAATGCCGCGATCTGGGAATTTATATTTACAAAATCTTAATTCATCATCATCATCAGCCTATACAGGGTTATTGGTAAATTAGTAACACTACGTGAACTGCAGGTCCTGCCCATCATCACGAACACGTTCGTGAAGACGCCAGGTCTTAATTCTTAAGGGTACCCCCCGCAATAACTCTGTATAAGTCAGGAATATACTAGAGCGCCATAGCGCCCTGTCTTCAGCTTGCCGCATCCAGCATCTGCTTGCAGTCTTTCGCAGGTCGTCATCCCACTTGGCCGGATAGCGTCCTACACTACGTTTGCAGAGTCGCGGTCTTATAAAATCTTAATTATGAAAGTAGTATTTTTTTCTACTTCCTGCATATAGGTTGGACCAAACAGTGCCGTCATAAAAACATAATGAACGCCTCACCCCAGGGGGTTACTGAAAATAACCCACGTATGTTCCCCGATTGTTCGTATTTCACGAGTTATAATTTTATACGTTTTGTTGAGAATTTTCAGACTGAACGATGAAAACGTTTTTTTATTTGAGTAAACGTCTCTCCCAAACTCTTCAGGAATTCGCGTTCGTTGGCCATTTATTACAAAAAAATTATATATTTAAGCACTTACTTCTATAAAAGTAAGTAGGTATTTAAAGACTTACCACTTCCACCATCAGTGATCCTCGGCTTGATGTCTTCATACCCCAGCATCAGCCCCCACTCACTCTTCCCCAAATGTCTGTCATTAAAGTCCTCTAAAAATCTCGCTGCAAAATTACTAACATAACAAAACTTTTCTAAACCGTTCTCAACTGTTGCTAGATAACTATTTACTTCCGAACTTTTTACGCATGGCGCGAAAAAAAGAAAAAGAAAAAATAATTGTCTATACATTTTTAAATTTGGAAACGTGCGTTCGATAGCGTGACTTCTAAATTTATGACAAGGGTGAATGATGGTCCAAGTTATCAAGAATTTCAAGATGGCACTCATTTTCGGCGCGTTGGCACTTAGGTGCACATTTTTTACCAGCTTTTGCCCGTGAGTAGGTGCAGGTACATTCTACTCGTCGCTCTAAACTTAACTATAATACCGGCCAAGAGCGAACCAGGTTCTCGCGCTAAAGGTTCCGTACACATCATTAAGACGGTGGTAGTAGCTGAAATAGCGCCACCACCTATTTTTTCATCTTTATAATTAACCGACTTCGGAAAAATGAGGAGATTCGATGTTGGGCTGTAAGTATTTTTTTAATGTAGGTAGTTTGTTCGATTTATCAGTCAAATTATGGAACGGTTTTGAAAATCCTTTTTAATAATAAAACTAGCAGCGCCTTGCGGTTTCATCCGCGTAGTTCCCGTTCCCGTGGGAATTCCGGGATAAAAAGTAGCCTATGTTCTATTCCAGACTATAATCTATCTCTGTGGCAAATTTCATCCAGATTCGTTCAGCCATTCTGGCGTGATAAAAGAACAAACATCCATCCATCTATCCATCCATCTAAACTTTCACGTTTATAATATTAGTGAGATGAAGGGAGAATGATCCCCGAATTTTTATTCTCGGGATTCGATCGTTTTAATTCGGGGATTAGTCTATACTAATAATATTATAAAGAGGTAAAGTTTGCCAGTATGTTTGGTTGTACGGGGTAATCTCTAGATCTACTGAACCGATTTTGAAAACTATTTTAACAATAGATAGCCACTTTATTTGTAAGTGTCATAGGCTAATATCAACCCGAAAAATTAATAAATTCTGCCTTGTCAAGGCGTGCTACATTAATTAAAAGCTGGAAGTAGAAACTTACTTAAAGTTGGAAGAATAATTAAACCTATCACCTTATCGTAGTAATGACTATAAAGATCCCGTTAGCAACCGTTGGGTAAGCCCAACGACTGTTCATACGGAACCCTAAAAAGTGTTTTAAAAAAACCTACTTAGATCGGTTTTAGATTCATAGCCAGCGTGCTTCCGGTATAATGAATAAATAATTAGGTACTTGCAATTTGGCACGCACAAAAACAATAAGTAGTACGTACGGGTATACATGGGGAAATGGCTCCTATGTCTGTACAGCCTTTAAAAAACCACAGAAAAAATGTGAAAGAGCATTGTTGGTATACCACCGTGGGAATCCTGTAAGCCATTATTTAGTGAACTCAAATTGCTCACGCTACCTTGTCTCTACATCCTTTAACCTTGTTTTTAAGAAAACATAATTTATTTATTTATTTATTCAAGCTTAATAATTAACTTACAGACTACTTGGTCCAAAACGTTAACTATCTATGATACAAAACAACAAAACTTCAGGATAGAAAACTAGTGAAAACTTATATAGGATCTTAGATGATTATAAAATAATGAATTGTATATACAGGCGAGTGAACTGTATCCGCGAAATACACTCTTGCGAATCCTGATAGGATAGTTTTGAGTAGGAATCCCAGGACTCGTTTATACCAAAAAAAACTGTTTTGCAATCTGTGGAAAAAATATATAACGCACTACCTCAAACATTAAAAGTCTTCCATTGTCAATATTGAACAAAGAGCTACGACTATAATATGAATAATACCTATAAATGAATTACATAATTTAAGCTGACATTGTTATACTGATGTAATTTATAAGTTGTTATTGGTCTGTAAGTAAATTTTGTGATGATCTGTGACAATCTGTACATATACTAACAATCCATAATAATATAGTATGTCGGGGTATGATCGGACGCGGGGAAGACCGTATGACACTAATTAAATTGAGTCGTCTCTGATCTGTGATTTTTTTTCACGTTGTCATAACAAATTAAGAAGAGTATGAACGAAAACAAAATAAGTAGGTATCACCGAGTGGAGTGAGCAATAACCTGTTTTTAAATTGGTGAGGCATGCTTAGCAAGACCAGTAAGGGGGTGCCGAGATGGCACCCGTGGAGCTCGGTACCCGGGGCGGATCGCTACTCCGCCCCTCCCATTACGCCGCTAGTGGATTTGTAGCACTTTGACATGACAGCAGTCGCGTTTGCGGCATTGATGTCATAAAATGAAGGAGCTATGCGCCTCTGATCTGTGACAATCTGTATCACTACTACTAACAATCCATATAGTATGTCGGGGTATGATCGGACGCGGGGAAGACCGTATGACACTAATTAAATTGAGTCGTTGAATGTGGTGGCAGCATTAGAAAATATTTGGCTACAATTAGTGTCATACGGTCTTCCCCCGCGTCCGATCATACACCGGCTACTACTCTACAAATTTATAAAAAAATTATAGTGACTCAGTCTGTCTGTTATCTTTTCACGCCAAAATTATTTTAGTTATTAAATCTTTAAGTACCTACTCTGTAATTTCACCTCTTCAAATCGGAACAAACTGTTTGACAGCAGATAAAATAAAACACAAAGAAATAAAAACGGTAGTTGGTAACTTTTAATTACTAGGCGCTAAAGTACAAGAACACAATACAAACAACAACGATATGGATCTGTATGACCAACGAGTTGGCAACACCGCGGGAGGTGAAGAGGGCAACATCGTGGTAGTTGGCGCTCCAGCCGATAATCTGCTCGTCCCGATTCTGAACCCGCAACCAGAGTTCGAGAGGGCGGAAGTATCTGCCAAGAAAAACGAACAGACGACATAAGTTTTTTTTTTTTTTTTACTAAATTGTCTTTATTTTTCTAGGATAAAAATGACAGTTGTTTGTTTCCCGTGGGTTGTCGAAGAATCAAAATGGCTGAAGCGATTTCGATAATTAATGAGGTAACAGAAAATTACGGATTTTACTCAAATTGTATGCAAGAGAAAAACGCTACGCTTTTGCTTTGACACATCATCTTATCAGCTCATACACGTCCATGTTGAAAATAGGCCTTCCCATACGACGACGCCACAAATATTATTGACCCATCGTAATATCATTATAATATAATACTGCATCGATTATCATATTGAATACCTTATCTATCGAATGCGCGAGTTTCTAAGATAAATGATAATAGATTCAGTAAATCTATAACAAAATAGTTAATTACTTGACAATGGCTTCCGGCGAGATCCTGTTGGTCTTGCCCTTGGACATGGTCCTCAGGATCTCAGAAGCTGGGTTCGACGCGCCAGGCTGCATGATCTCACTGGAAATAGAATTAGATAGATTCCTTGAAGTGTTATGTTCTTTCAAATTAGGAGTTTCTAAATTCGGCACAATCATATAAAAAAACTTGCTTCACACACAAACGGTGACTGTTTTATGTTCCAAGTACAGTTATGTAAAAGTCTGAAATTCTTCAGCACGTTTTCCGATTCAATCACAAAATATAATGGTTATAATGTGTCGAAGAAATCTAGACATAAATGACAGTTTAAGTACGTACGATGTTTTCGAAAGAGAGTCGCTTACGAAGACGTTCATGTTAAAACAATAATTCAAAAAACGTAATAATTGAAAAGACTTGGTAAAGGCGAGATCAACCAAGCATTTTTTTCCAGCGAAGCTTCTTAGAAAACGTATTTTCTTAATCTTTTGAACAGCAATTTATTATCAAGTATGGGTCCATTGTTATAAATAAATCAATGCTGGACAATAAAATTATTCACAAATC
The DNA here is from genome assembly GCA_947086465.1 of Eupithecia exiguata. Classification (NCBI taxonomy): domain Eukaryota; kingdom Metazoa; phylum Arthropoda; class Insecta; order Lepidoptera; family Geometridae; genus Eupithecia; species Eupithecia exiguata. The sequence goes on from OX352253.1 coordinate 6,557,923, forward strand.
ATCATCAAGCGCCAAGCTAAGCAGAGCTTGTGTTCCTAATATCTAGTAGTGCAGATGTTGCAAAGCTAGATAGCTGATAAAAGGTACGCGATAAATAATCATTAAATAAGTATTTTGTTTCATCCGAAATAAAGAGTTCTTGTATATTACCCTATTCGTGTGTTTTAGTTTTAAGCTTATTTGTTAACTATTTTGTATTATTTGCTGCAATAAATATTTTTTACTTTTTACTTTTAAATATTTATTACGTAGTAAATGCCTGAAAATGTTACCTGAGCACTCGCCCCGCGTCCCGGGATCTGTAAATATCGCACTCGTGGAGATGTCCCATGTGGCCGGCAGCCGTGCACAGCTGTTCGAAGATCTGGAACTCCAGGATTGTAGCTAGGAAGTACTTTATGTATTCCTGGAATTAAATATTTTCTATTTTGAAAGTCACGATACCTAAATATATCCGTCAAAGGCTTTCGACACGGTGCTATACGGACCATTAAGATCACAGTAAAGTCTCTCATGGGTGTCATCTTGCTCCAACATTGTATGTATTGTGCACAAACAAATAAAACGGTTCGCATTATTTTCCAACATGAGTCGATTATGAAGAAATCGAAACACCTACAATACGCTTTTACGACACCATAGGCACTCTAGGTATTAACAGTCACTACGAAATATAGACGTATCTGATAAGATTTCCCGACTGAGTGCGACATGAACACTATTAATAGACTATGGAGATCGCAGTGGAGTTACTCAAGGGTGTCATCTTTCCCTTTCATCCACCTTTCTTTTTATCTTTACCTTTCTCTATATTTTCTTTACATGCGACATGGAATGCCAAAAATAATAAAATTTACGATTGAAAGATAACGGCATGGATGTAGATACCGGGTCAGGCATGACGTGGTACTTGGCGGCGGGGTCGCATTGCTCCTTGGTGCGCGCGAGTGCCAGTGCCCTGGTAGAGCAGCACCATCCGCCACCAGCGACTGTTAATGTTGGTTACACCTTCGAAGACTAGCCATCTATTCTATCGTAATTCTAGATCTGACAGTTAGGTACTTTGATACCTTCACGTATCTATCGAAGGCTTTCGGCTGAGTATGACACTAAGGCAATAGAGACTAGGTAGGTACTGATTTTACAGCGGGTGGCTCAGGGGTATCTTCTTGGCCGAAAAGTGAATATTCTGCACGCAAATAATATGAGTTTTGCGAATGAAAGTGTTTCTGGCACGCGTTGGACCCCCTGTAGTATAAAATATCGGTATGGATGTAAATAGATACCTGGTCAGCGACGACGTGGTACTTGGCGACGGGGTCGCAGTTCTCTTCGGTGCGCGCGAGGGGCGGCGTCACGCCCTGGTAGCGCAGTGCCAGCCGCCACCAGCGACTGTTCATGTTGGACACACCTTCTTCGAAGACTGACCAGCGCCACTGGATGGGTTATACACAAAAAAAGAGAATTAGGTAGTTAGAGATAAATTAAGAGTGCAAGGCTTGTTGACAACGCTTACCTCTCCGCCACCACGGTGACTCACAAATTGCATACAATAACGAACCCGCGCGGGCTGTACTGAAGTTAAGTTAGTTGCCTTTGCGATTTTCACGATGTTCTGATCGACGAATAGGTTAATCTACTTGATTAAAACGCCAAAATTTAAAGTCTGTCAACATATTGTGCACTAGTAGACATGACTTTTGGATTTGTGATGAATATAAAATCTCACGAATGTGTAATTACTTTCTAGAATCGTAGATATGAAGGACATTTTAAAGATGATCGAGGATCGAGTTGGTAAGCCAGTAGATACTTAAAGAGTTATTACTTGGTCCACCATAAACGCGAAGGGCAGGTAGGCCACCTTCTCCAGCGCCATCGACATCAGGAAGTTCATGCTCACTTCATACGGGTCATGGCTCCTGAAAACATACATCTTGCATTATATCCATGACGGAACGGAGAAGAAATGCAATGAAAGTTTTAGAATTTCACATACATAATCGCTCATCCAGAGTCGTTTAGAGACCGAATAGCATCGGGATCGAGTCAAATTAAAAGTTTGTTTAGGCATCTAATATTAACAAGATATTAGATGCCTAAACAAACTTCTACTACTATCGCAAGATGCTATAGGCGTTTTTTGCGACTTGTCAAAAGCATTCGATTGCGTACACCATGAAACATTAATCAGGAAACTACATCACTATGGATTAATGGACTCCTCTTTGGATCTTCTTACATCTTACTTGAGTGATAGGATACAGAGAGTTGACATTAATGGGAAACGGTCTTCGGGGTCTGTAGTTAAAATGGGTGTACCGCAGGGTTCTATCCTCGGTCCTTTCCTATTTTTAGTTTATATTAACGACCTGCCTCATCTGGTAAAGAATAATCACGAGATTGTACTGTTTGCTGATGACACTTCATTAATTTTTAAAATGAAACGACAAAACACAAATTTTGACGATGTGAATAATGCAATCTCAAAAGTAGTCCATTGGTTTAGTGTTAATAATCTGTTGCTTAACGAAACCAAAACAAAATGTATTAGATTTATTCTACCTAATGTTAAACAAGTTAAGGCTGATGTAAACGTAAAAGGAGAAACGTTAGAAATTGTAGAAAGTACCGTTTTCTTAGGAATCACCTTAGATAATAAACTTCAATGGGGCCCACACATAGATAAGCTATCGAAAAGACTTAGTTCTGCAGCGTATGCAGTCAAAAAAATCCGTCATCTCACAGACGTGGATACATCTAGACTTGTTTATTTCAGCTACTTTCACAGTATTATGTCTTATGGTATACTGCTGTGGGGGAACGCTGCAGATATTAACACCGTATTTGTGCTGCAGAAGAGGGCTGTTCGTGCAATCTATAATATGGGTCCCAGAGAATCCCTGCGTGATAAATTCAAAGAAATAAACATAATGACAGTCCCCTGTCAATATATTTATGAAAACTTATTGTACACTCATAAAAATATCAAAAGCTTCCCTAAAAATAGCGATATACATAATATAAATACTAGAAATAAACATAAACTCGCTGTGCCCACAACCAGGCTTCACAAGATTAATGTATCTTTTAAAGGGCAATGTATACGCTTCTACAACAAAACTCCTAGTGAGTTGCAAAATCTATCAATAAATAAATTCAAACAAATTGTCAAAACCTTTCTGTGCAAAAAGGCTTACTACAAAATATCAGATTATTTAGAAGATAAAAAAGCTTGGGACGGGTTTTGCTCCAACTCGAAAAATAACAACTAACAGGCTAAAGGTTTCTTAGTCGCTTCTTTACTTTAGTCTACATACCGAAGCGACAGAAATCAAAAGTACCACTTTATTTCCGTGTCAGTGCTTTATTTTAAGAATTTGACCTTTTCTAAGTGTACAATTTTGTATTTATGGAAATAAAGAATTTTTGATTTTGATTTTGATTTTTGATTTTGAACGAAAAATACCTACTGAAAGCAAGAAAGAAAATCTTTTTATTTACCTGTCTGTGGTATGGGTCAAACTAACGCCGCCACCTATTTTTTCCAAAGGAGATTTTGTCCAAGCCCTTGGTGGCCATCAATATCTATTTTCGATGTTCTGGCTAAACTAAATAGAATAAAACTATTACAGAGGCATTAAAAAAAACCTTATAACAGGTATCGCAAGCTGTGCGATGGATTTTTGAAATTTTCTTTGTTCAACGTAATAATAAGGTTAAATAGGTGGCGGCGCTAGTTTGACCCATACCATAGCCTTAAAACTAGTATACACCGATCCAACCATAACCTTAAAACTACGACCCCGAATTTTCAAGCTCGTAATGAAATACACAAAAATGACGTTTATCCCAAAACCCACTAAGAAGACGCGGTATAAGGACTAAAACCCACTGGATAGGTTTTGAAATAAACTCTAATTCAGTCTTTCTTCATAATAAAGTATTTTTGATGAAAATTCAACCATGTGCGATTTTTTTGCACCCAAGTGTATGTTAATTACACTACACTACATAAGTTATTTGTTTATTTTGTGCGTAGCAGTGTTTATGGTGAACATGGCCTTCACTCAGCATTGTGCTGGGTGCTGTGCACATCGATGTGTCCACCCAGCGCTGATTTTCAGTGAAGACCAGAGCGATCGTGTCACGTGACGATGGTCAGGTGCGTGTTGTGTTGTAACCTACTCCACTCACTTGTTCTGATAAAGTCCAACTCTCTGCAGGTGTTGTAAATTGTAGACAGACAGCGAGGCCGCATTCGCCACTGCTTCGTGAAACGCTGAAAATTACAAAATAGAGCGATAGAGATTGGGCAAATAGAGGTCCTATTTTATGGAGCCTAGCAAATGGACCTAAATGTGTTTCTCTTCAAAACCACGTCCGTTTGTCTTTCATTATGTTCTTGCTGAAGCTGCAACGCGGGCCAAAAGCAAACTAATTGAGTATATTTGTTTGTTTATTGGGCAATATACACATGTATATTGCCCAATCGCATCGTGAGGACTTGGAACCGGTTACCGGAATCAGTGATCAGTGCCCCCTCAGTGAACTCTTTTAAAAATAGACTGGACAAACATTTAAAGTGCACTGACAAGGAATATGATATAAACGCATCAGCTTAAGAGCTGCCTGTGTATCAAAAAGAGCATTTGCGGTCAGATGTAATATGCTGGAACGCAGGTTTGCCCGTTGCACTAGGCAAGACAAAATTACTCTCTTCAAAGCCTACTGCCAATCTTTCTACTTCGAGATCAAGTAGACAGCTTCATCAGGACAAGCGTAAGGCTTAAACCTTCCTTATTAATTTTTATGTATTGTGCTTTTCCTGCGTTTTAACATAGTTTTTAAAACTCACTATCAAAAAGTGGAGCTAATTAGTTTTCTGATTTAATAAATGAATTTAATTTAATTTTAAAATAATATTAATAAGTGTGTCTGTTATTTTATTATGTCTGGTGCTGTGTTCTGTGTCAATAAACATCTCTTTCTTTCACCGTCCCTCTCAATCTCTTCACTAAGCTGTTAATAAACTTATGGTGCTTAGCAGTTTTCGTAACACTTTTTGTGAGGTCGTGGTCAAGATGTTGATGCTAAGGGGCTGATGCGATATATTTGCCTTAGTATGTCTCGCAATCACATTGAGTGTTGAGTAGGAGATAGATTACCCGGATTGGCTCCATCCCTGAACAACTGTGGCTGGTCAGCGTACTGCTGATAGTACTGGATGTGCGCCATCTCGTGATGAGTGGAGATGAGGTCCTGCATCGTCACTTCTGTGCACTGCTTTATTCTGAAAGGAATTTTTTAATATTTTAGGACCATGAAGCACAGAACCATCGAAAGAATCAGTCGTATACTCCAAATATTGCTGGAATTAATTGACGAGCCTAACGAGCTTAATGACGATAGGGTTATTAAAGACGTCGATGATGCATAATCACATGTAGTTGATGCTTTAGCAGTGTCGGCTTTAGGTCCAGGGACGTGAAGAACTCTGAGTGTCGCTATACGATAGGTGATGGAAATGGCACCTGTAGTCGATCCTATTGCAGAAGTCCCAGGCGCTAGCGGTGCACTGAACGGCGCGCGATGGCCGGGACAGCATCGACCCGCGCCAGAACTCCGGGGGCGCCGGCTTCAGGCCCAGGGACGTATAGAACTCCTCCGCCATTTGGAACATCCTGAAACAAACAAAAAACATATATTAACAAATAAAATTACAATCAATGAATAAATTAGAACTAGTATTTACAATTGAAACAATTGAGCTACCTGCAGACTGTTACACATAATCGCAGCTCAATGCAAACAATCTATCAGATCTTGCCTCACAGATCTTTGGACGTTTAGGGTGCTTTTCAACCAGGTGCTACGACCAGCCGACCAATAGGATCGCTCAATTTTTGACAGCAATGTAAATGACGCGATAATGGAGCGATCCTATTGGTGGCTGGAAACGTAGCAACGAAGCACATCTCTGGTGGAAAAGCACCCGCCGCCGCGCCGTCACGATAGCAGGCGATGCGCCACCATTGCGCATTGTTATTCAATCAAATTTTGATAGAGAATAATACACGTAGTATTGTATGAAGCTGGCTGATCGTCCGGTCCTCCGAGAGAATCATCATCATTACCTGAGAGGAGTGAATCCCTGACGTAACATCTCCGCAGTGACGTCAACGTTGGGAGACTGGGGGAAAGGCATCACTAGGTCCATGATGGACTTCCAGTTCTGTGCCCACATGTTGCCTGGAAGAAAAGCCGACATAGTTTGAGTTTGACAAACGACTCACAATTAAAACACAGTGGTAGGTACTAGGTACGAGTAGGTACAAGTTGCAGAACGAAAAATATTAATATTTTTTATGAAGTTGAAGTTTTTGTGCGTCACACTAGGGATAATTAAAAAAAAAAGCAAATAATAGGTACCTATTCCTATAATGTTTCGACTTCGACGGAATTTGAACCCGCTACCTTCTCTCAGTACGGGAATACGCTAACCAATTGCGCAAAATAATTGATTTTGAAGAGAATATTGAGAATATTTTTCAGATACAATTTGATTTCATACTAAGTGGTACGAATTATCCGGGTGTCTGATGGACTCATGGTTGAAAACATCATAGAATTGAAAAAGAATAACGTTATTTTCTTTCACAAGCTACAAAACGGTTTTTGTAGCTTTGTTTTTGTGATATTTGATAAATGAAATTGTTATTTACCACAAAATTTTGTCAGCTGTATATGTTTCTGACTCAATAGCTAATTGATCTCTGGCTGATATGACATAATAACTCATGACTCACCCAGTAAATGAGCCGGTATGGGTCCGTCAGACCTCACCGTTGTTTCACCGTACCGTTGAATAAGCCGCCGGCGTACATAGGTGAAAAGCTGTTTGTAAAGTGGCGCCACCTACAAAAAAATAGGTATGGTGATTTCACGAGTGTAACCAAAAGCAACCTGATTTTTACAAAATAATAAAAACCCCTTTAGATTTTACTGAAGACTCGGGATTTTTGCATTAGGTGCATATAATATAACTCACTTGATTATAAATTTCTTCAACGCTCGCTCTGAACGAGGTATCTTCGTAAGCAGCTCTCATCTGCTCACCAGCGTCTCTGAACCCTGGAACGAAATGATGATCAGTCCAGAATAGCCAGAGAGGATTTCGTTGGTTGCAAGTTCAATCCAACCGAAGACGACTTGTCAAAAAATTTGATGAGTCAAGAGTAGCAAGAGAGGATATTTGACAAAATAATAAAATGAGTCAAGAGTACGTAGAGATTTGAGTCAAGAATCAGTGTCATTTTATTTATTTCATTAATTTTAAACTAGTTTTCATTTCATTTAACTTCATATTACTTTATTATTAAATATAATTTTAATTTTTTTGTGTCGAGATATTAAATGATAAAAGATTCTTATATTATTTTATTATTTCAATTTTAAATTCAAAATAATGGAAAACAGCATTATTTAAATAAATCATGAAAAATAAACAGTATTAGTCTTGAGTGAACCAGTCAAGAGTCAAAAGGTCAATGTGATGATGAGTCGATAAGTCAAAGTCACCTGTAGCTTGCGCGGCCTGGTTTGCCAGATGTACGTATCTCATGAATCTGTTCTTCAGTTTCGGCCCCGTCTGGTCTCTAAAACTCTTCCACACGTAGAGTAGCTCACTCTCAATGCGTGAATGGGCTAGGATGCGTGACATCTCGGGGTCGAGTTGCATGTCGCAGTAGTTGTTTTCTGGGGCTGAAACGGTTAATAATGTTGAATCAAACATTTTCAGTGGATAACGAAGGCTCCGTCCCGCCTTCGCAGAGCAGATTTAGAGAAAAACTATCAAAAATTCGCTACCATGAAAAAAACAGATAGGTCAATTATTTGCTGTTAGCGCAAGATTCCAATTTTATTGTTTTTTTTAATGTTTTCGGCTTTCTTCAAGGAATAAAACTAACGGATTAGTAATTTTCCGCAAATCATAGACCTTTTTCTATTAACTTATGAAAAAAATTACTTCAATTTGCTGGTATTTTGGAGCATTTAAAAAAAGATAGGTATTTTGGGATACAAATCAACATTACCTAGTCTTAAATTGACCTTCAATAACTCAGATTGGAGCAGGTTTGACGTCAGGTGATTTATGTAGTATTACATTTTATATAGATTTTCATGCGTAAAGAAACCTGTCGAATCTGATTTGCGTTTTAGTATAATATGCCTGATGTGGAGATAAGTTAAAACGTGTCAAATTGTCAATGTTTGAGTACCAATTCTTGAACTAAATGCATATTATGCCTGACTCTTTCTGAAAATAAGACCTGAAAAGTTGCATTCACGTATTACACGAATAATAATATCTAAGTAACTCGTCGACTCATACCTTCAGTATATGGCTGATAATGCTGGTACGGCTGGCTAGCGAGATGGTATACAGGCTGATATGTAGGCTGGTAGGTCGGCTGGTACTCCGGAGAGTACGGAACTCGTGGCACGTGAGGATCGTACGGCTTCTGACCGTACGGACAGATCTTAGCGTTGTTGTAAGTCTCCTTCATTGAGGATATTAGTTGTTGGAGCTGGAATGGTAATGAGTCATGAGTAGATACATATTTAATTTACGAGTCTTGATTGTTGTTGAGAATTTTTATGCATGGTCAATATGTAGGTATTGCTTTTAATAATGCTAGACAATTCACACTGTATTATTTAGTCCCAAGCTGAACAGAGCTTGTGTTATGGGTACTAGATAACTGATATAAGTAATAGTGAGTCACTCGTTTATTTGCCATGACATGAGTAACGGAATATGGGAAGACCTCAAAACCGATGGAACGACCACATCGTTTATTTATAAAAGCACATCATCATCATCAGCCTATATCAGTCCACTGCTGGACATAGGCCTCCCCTAATGAGCGCCATAGCGCCCTGTCTTCAGCTTGCCGCATCCAGCATCTGCCAGCAGTCTTTTGCAAATCGTCATCCCACCAAAAGCACACTGTCGCTTTATGTGTGCCTGTAAAGATAGGTGTACAATATTTTTAATAAATGAATAAATTGTAGCGTTCGCAGGGAGTCGGTAGATGGAAGCGGTTCAGAACTGCTATTCGTGGCGTCGTTTGAGGGAGGCCCATCTTCAGCAGTAGACATGCATCTATAGGTCAATGAGTCAGTGCGTCACCTCAGTGTACTGATCATCTGGCAGCGCCGCGCGGCCCCCTTGCACGATCTTCATCAGCTGCCGACGGCCCTGAGGGTCCGGCAGACGGGAGCCCTCGAATGCTGCAGCCTTCCTCCAAGATAGACGCTCGAACTTCGAGCTCAAGGCCAGTTCTTCAGCCATTCGGTGCTGGTTGTATTCCGTGATGTTGGTGACGAAGCGCCATTGAGCCATCGTTACTCTGGGGATAGAATGGTAAAAAAATTAAGAGTGAAGTTTGACTAATCTCATCTGATGGACACAAAAGTGAAAATGTGGGCGACGATGTATTATTAATATTTTGCGCTCTGGGTAGCGAATACCGCGTTGATAATGAAAAGGCTTAGCAGTACGTAGATAGTAAGAGTAAGTACAAACCTGTAGCACATAGCAGAAGCCTCTCTGTCGTACTCTCGGAGGAACTGGGCTGCCTCCATAGCGTTGGTGTTGGAGCCCTGAAAAATTAAGATACATGGGAACCGTTGTGGCGGACCGTAAAGCAAGGCGGCGAAGAATTTAAACCGTTTTTTTAATCTCTGCGGTCCGCAAGTTATTTTTAGCTAGCAGATGCGCTTTGCACTTGTTGTACCTAAGCACTCGTAGCAAGCGCCAGCTGCAGCAGCGGTGGCTTGCTACGAGTGTAGCCTCTTTGCCAACGTTTGGCTAATTCATGGAGAGGGTATTAAACCAATCTAAAAAGCAGAACGCGGCCCGATTGCTACTTCAATTCTTCGTTTATTACATTCTAACAACATGGTTCCAAGTTCCGCAAAATTCGAAACCTGTTGGAATTGGTTGAAGTTCAGGAACTACAAAGGAGGTGGTGATTGATAATCTTATGAGAGTTGGAGAACAGAGAGTGCGGCCGTGTTTGTGCATGTGCCTGTAATATGCGCACGCACATGGCTTGCCTCCGTTGAGAGTCTTAACGGAGACAAGCCATATCATTGTCTCAACGCATCGCAGCCTGCGTTCCACAAGCAGCCCCTTCTGCGTTCCCCAAGCAATAAAACTAGCGGAAAAATAATTTGCCGCAAATCGTAAACCATTTCCTATAAACTTATGATAAAACCAACTTTGATTCATTTGAATTTTGGGTGCATTTGGGAAAATACGAAATTTTGTATAAAAAAAAATGTTGAATGTTTTTTGTTGTACTCACCTACTTACTTTGTTCAGTTATACTTAAGTACCGATGCTTCTATAAGTAAGGAAACAGTTATTTAAAATATGGTAGGTACTATGGTTTGCTATGTTTTTGTTTGAGACGAAACATTGTCAGCAAACTGTGTCATTATTGAAGTTAATTATCTGTGACGGTCTTCTTACCCGACTGCGTAAACAAAGATTAACATTAGGCAGGTGATTCTTTGATACGAGAAACCAAAAACATGAAGTGCTCAGGTGCAGATTTGACATCAAGGTAAGGATATTATGTAATTTTTGATATGCAGGTACCTTGTTGTAAAAGTCTGATTAACGTTTTGAGACTACATTGCAATCTTATAAATGGCTCTACATCTTTAAATATATGCAAAGAAAAGACGGGTAAATGATGTACTTACTATTTAAGTGACAATAAGTATTAAAAAAATCGATAATTTTGTTGTTGTGATGATTTTTAGGATTCCGTACCCAAAGGGTAAAAACGGGGCTTATTCCACTAATCCCCGTTGAAAATCCCCGTCAACGGGGATTAGCGAACTTTTTGTTCACTTTTCCCCGTTGACGCCAATTCGAACTCGTGATGGGGATTAGTGAACTAAAAAGTTCATTAATCCCCATTGCGTCAAAAATAAAATACGAATACTATAATAATCATGTTTTTATTTATTTATAAGGTAAGGACTAGGTTATCGATTATTTTTATAATCATATTAAATTGCCTAGGTAACGATTCAGTAACCTTTTTAATAAAATCAGATTTTTACCTATTTCTTTTTTTAAAAAGAAAACATCGCACTACTAATTAAGTCAACATGTCAACATGTCATGGAACAACAAAATCAAAAAGCGCGTGTTGAAAAAGAATCCCAATATTATGAAGCTTCTCACAGCGTTGGCTGAAGATGCATCTTATTACGAAGTTCTTGCATTGCGGGTTTCTGAAGGTAAAAGCATTTCAGAAAAAACAATGAAAAGCTATAATCGCGACAAACATATACAGGAGGTCCAAATGGAACGTATTAATGGCGAAATTACGATCGGACACTTCTTGGAAAAACTCAGGTGAATCAACACTTTTTATTATTTAGACGTAATTTTTTATGTAAGATTTTGTTTTATGGTACTGCCCAAATAGCATTTCATATGGTAGTCTATTATAATATGTACCTGTAGCACTATATACATATTGTTATAGTGCGTGCAACATTTGTAATTTATAATTGTAACAATCTGTGATTTTATTAGGTACCTACATGTAGGATGTACCTGTTGTGTACCATGTTTTTAATGTTACCTATTTAATGAATAATTGTAACAAATAACAATACTCGGAGTATGTGAGTGACTCTATTGCAGAACGCATCTAATATTAACAAACACTAAAATATTTGAATTTTCCACCAATCTGTATCAGATTCCGAGTCTGCGACTCGTAAATCTCGAGTCGAATACTCGGAGTATGTGAGTGACTCTATTGCAGAACGCATCTAATATTAAAAAACACTAAAATATTTGAATTTTCCGCCAATCTGTATCAGATTCCGAGTCTGCGACCTATTGCAGAACGCATCTTATATTGATTTTATTAAAAAGGTTACTGAATCGTTGCCTAGGCAATTTAATATGATTATAAAAATAATCAATAAGCTAGTCCTTACCTTATAAATAAATAAAAACATGATTCTTAAAGTATTCGTATTTTATTTTTGAGTTCGAATTGGCGTCAACGGGGAAAAGTGAACAAAAAGTTCACTAATCCCCGTTGACGGGGATTTTCAACGGGGATTGGTGGAATAAGCCAAAAACGGGGCCCTATTACTAAGACTGCGCTGTCTGTCTGTCACCAGGCTGTATCTCACGAACCGTGATAGCTAGACAGTTGAAATTTTCACAGATGATGTATTTCTGTTGCCGCTATAACAAGAAATACTAAAAAACAGAATAAAATAAATATTTAAGGGGGCTCCCATACAAAAAACATGATTTTTTTGCTCGTTTTTATAGATAACGGTACGGAGCCCTTCGTGCGCGAGTCTGACTCGCACTTAGCCGGTTTTATTTTTACCATTGAGTCCCAAATTGGAAAGTACACTAAATGCACTAGGTGGAGTGTGCACGATAAAAAACAGGATTGAGCGCTTTTTCGGTATCAACTCTCGGTACCACAGAGGATGGGCAGTGAATGATAAGAATAAGAAATTTTTATTGGTTCACTATACACAAGACAAGAAAATACCTACAGTGATATAAGAGAATTAATCATAAAAAACAATGTGAGACCAAAAGGCTACCACTCAGCGTGTGCTGCAGGAGCTCGGGGAGCACTGCAGCGCTGGTCTTCCGGAGCGAATGCGTTAAGAGGCATATCATACACTGCAAAACCTTGGTGGAACTAGGTTCCTACTCCATTGACCCAATCTGTCAACCCCGCTCTGTCAGACAGTGTCCTTGCAACCAAATTGAAGATGTCACGCGTCTGTAAAATTAAGGTCGTTCCTCGCATTATGTTGAAGCGGTCGTGCTTCGCTTAATTGCAGGGATTTCCTGTCATTCTTTATAACATGCCTAATCTTGTGATTGCTGTGCAGGTTAAAATCTCGGCCAGTCAAGTATCAGCGGGCTTTCATAAGATTATCTCGGGGCGAGGTAGTTATAAATTTGATAATATCTTAATTTTTATTAATCGAATTTTGATACCTCGCAGACTGTTTTTTTACTGATACCACTGGCACATGAGGAAACACCTGGGGAGGTTCTCGAGTGGCGGCCGCGATGCAACGCGAAACGGAGTGTTGGGAGACCATCAACTCGATGGACCGACGATATCGTAGCGGTCCCAGGGGGTCGATGGGTGGAGGCGGCTCAGGACCGCTATTTGTGGCGACGTATGTGGGTGCCATGTCCAGCAGTGGACTGGACGTGTATGGGCTGGTATAATGATGATTTATTGATCTCTGGCGAGCGTAGTTTAGGTGTAGGTACTTTTGTATAGAGATATGAATTAAGCGTTTTACCTCTATTTAAAGTAGGTATGTATGCAGTTTTTTTCGTTACTAAAATTGATGACATTGTTCCTAAGGAGAGATCTTCGTATGTCTTGTAGTTTCAGACTTTCCCATACTGACCGATCTAAATGTGCCACCCTGTGTATATAACATTTTCAAATTTACTTTTTATCCTTTCCCTTTCCATAAATCTCGTATAAGTACATATTTTCCATCTATTTACTACTTCGTGTTTAGAGTATTTATCACTAACTTGTTTTTTCATAAAATATTGCAATAGATTTTATTTTTACCCGACTACCGACAGGGGAGGGTTATGAGGTTAGCACCCTATGTTTGTATGTTTGTATATTTGTATGTTTGTATGTTTGTATGTTTGTATGTATGTGGCCAATTTCTTTGTTCCCACGTAGCGCTGAAACTACTGGTTCGATTTCAACAAATTATGTATCGACTGATTCGTCTCAATACCCAGATGGTTATAGGCTATAGGATTTAGGGCTCCGACCCCGAATAAGCCTTCAAAACGCGTATTAAAGTTTAGGTAGCCGCAGGCTGCAGGCCCCATAGAGAAAAATTACAATACCTACGACCTATTTTCATTTTCAACTCTATGCCTATCAAATATGACCGATACGTCATTCTATTTTGTCAATGTAAATGTTTCAAACCTTTATAACTTTCACGTAGTCGGGTTGTAGTTTTTAACTTTATTGGTTTCTTAGTAATGAATCTAATATTGTATGCCATAGATAAATAAAGAAATAAATGTTGCTGGACAATTCACACAGCATTATCTAGCCCCCAAGCTAAGAAAAGCTTGTGTTATGGGTACTAGATAACTTGCAGACAGATCGTACAAACATTTGTCCCAAGGCGGGAATCGAACCCGCAACCTCCTGCATCGCAGGCCCTTCGCCATCCGTGGTATGTATAAAGGTCTGAACGACGCGGAGACTCGGTGTAGTGCAAGCAGTTACGAAATGATCATACTTAATTTTCACTGAGAATCTACTACATTCAGAGAGATATACTTAAGTACCTACCTAAATAGGTACTTACTTAAGCTAAACTTACCATCCTAAAGTAATCTTCACTGCACGCATCGTGGAAGATGGCAGCAAAAACGGCATAACGCAAGATATTAACATTCATATTTCAAGAAAACTGACGCACTTTTCTTTTATTTGCATTGATTTTAATGAAAAGTTTTAATAGAAATATGTACTTTGTTTTTTTTTTTCAGTTGTCAGGTAAATATCTTAATTTAAGGTGCCTATTATTGAGTAATAGTAACTCAAAGTTTTCATAATTTTCCCGAACTTTCGCGCGCGATAAAATCCGCCATTTTCGAATCCCAATCGCGCCAATTCCAACGTCACTTTTACACAAGATGGCGTAAATTTTCCTTTCTTTTTTTATGAATTGTTGTTTATTATGAAAAATGGCACAGAAAACTATCTCGCAGTGTTTCTTGTCGTGAACTGGAGTAACAACATCCGTCGCTTTTGTTTCGTACATGGTTTGGTGAGCACGGGTATGCTTGGGTGCGGCGGTAGAAACAATATTGTCCTCGAGGCATAGGGCAAGCCTGCGACTTTTCATGCTCTTGTATTCACGAACCAGATAACAGATAATGAGTTCTTTAAAAAAAACTTACGTTGATATCTTGAAACGTCTTGTTTTATCTCCAGACCGGCAGATTTGTATAAAACAAGACGCCATAGAGGTTTAGGGAATTGAATGAAGTAAGAAGCATAAGAGCGAAGCGAGAATTCTCCAGAACTCAGAAGCATTTCGTGACTGTGAAAGCTCAGTGAGCCGCCGCGGAAGGTGGGCAGTGAATGTTTTAACGTAAATTGAGATACCTTAAGTCCCATCTACCGAAAAAAACATAGATAAGGCATAGATAGATACTAGGTGGGAGTACCTAGTATCTGAATGAATGAATGAACACTTTATTGTATAATAAAAATAAACATGAATAAATAATCTTATATCTAAAATAAACATAATACAGTACAAAAGGCGGCCTTATCGCTGAGAGCGATTTCTCCCAGGCAACCTTGGGATGGAAAAAAATCTATCTATGCCTTTTTTTAGTTGGTTCCGTACCTCAAAAGGAAAAAAGGAACCCTTATAGGATCATTTTGTTGTCCGTCGGTCAACCCTCTTTTCTCAGAAATGCGTGGAGGTATCTAGTTGAAATTCACATCATATACTCAGGTTTGTAACATCTTGGAGCCGCAATATAAATCAAACTTCTAAACCAACGCAATCAAAAGTTACAGCCGTTATAAGCAATATTTTTGAATTTTCTATGGGAATCACATGCACACAAAACCTATAGGGTACTTCCGCACTTGACGTTTTTATTTTCTGCATCTTTTACTTCACATTTGATCACCAGCTTGTCATCCATACAAACCTAGCAAGTTACCTATGTGCAGGTAAGTAGTTAATATTATTGTGATAAGTTTTTCAATACTGTGCTCCAATGCCTCATCTGTTTAAATCTTATGCACTTATCTATTCTATGTCTATTGCAATGAACAGAGATTTACCACCGAGATTCGGCGTCATGGAGAGAGTAGGTTGTGTGCAATGCAATACCTATCTAGGTACCTACTTAGTGCTTATAAACTGTGACGGGAAATGAAGAAAAAAATTGACATTGATGAAGCTAAGAGATCGCTTATTTCTAGGTATATGTTTTATCTTTTGAAACTATCATGGTTATCACAAAATTCATTTTCATCCCCCATCTCAGAAAGAACATCGTGCGCACGATGATCTAAATTCAATTACTTTATCCTCTAGCGGATAAAAACGGCTTTTGTACTCAGCAAAAATACTCAATCCTCGCTGAGGTGGGATGAAAAGTAGGTAACTTGTTGCACTCGAGTGCAAAGATGTTTTAACTAGTGCTCTTTTGATTCCCTCGCTAACGCTCAGGATTCTAATTTTAGAATCCTTCGCTTGCTCGGTCATCAAAATTGAGCACGCGGTTAAAAAGCAACTTTGCACTTTTATAACTGAACATATTCATAACATGTACCGTAGAGTTCATTCTGGCGTTTGCAACAAAAACAGAAGTGTGAAAACGTAATCAATAACGTCGTCCCTGCATCATACATAAGAAACTGCATATTTTGGCAAACGACAAAAGTAGGAAGGCTCATATCACTTTCACAACGGCGCGGGCGCGGCGGCGGCGGCGCCTGCATTATTTAAGCTAACAATTGGTAACCCAAAACGTCAACAGACTGACACGCTCTTTGTCCAAGCCAGTGTTACTGGGCCGTAATGTTAGGTAAGTACAATCATAAACAACCTGTGGCCTGCGACGCAGGAGACTGTGGGTTCCATTTTCGCCTCGGGGCAAGTGTTGGTACGACGTTATAATAAATTATGATTATATGTATAAAGCTTAAGTCGCAAACATGAAAGCACCTAAGCCCATGTTTGAATGCAAATAAAAGTGTACATTCAGGGGCTTTAACTGGCAACATTTAAGTCGATGTAGTTTTTAACCTTCAGGCCCGGAATGTTGAATTTTAAGGACGGCATCAGATGACAGGCAGCTCGTGGGTCGTTTGAAGCCACAGAAATCATAATACCTAATAAGACATTATTATTATGATTTCTGTGGGTGGGAGAAATGCGTAGGTGAGGTGGCGACTACGAGCACTTAGTGCTCGTAGGGTAGAATATCACTGGACATAATATAACTTAAAGATATACATTGTATAATTCTGGCATATAAACATCTTTAAACTTTGCCCAGCATTAGTCACAGCACAGGTCTTGTACTCGAGGCGGGAATAAAACCCGCAATTCCCTGCGTCGCAGGTGGACCTTCGCTACGCCACAGAAGTCGTCTGGGGTATGCATACTCAACTTCAATTCGAATTTGGGTAATAACGAATTCATAAGGTAAAATATAATTTTGAGTATTAAAATATTTTATTTACAATTTTACGATATTTACAATAAAATTTATAATTAATTGTGATCTTAAGATATTAAATTGGAATGATTACCTATCTATTATTGCACTTTACAGTGATTAAAAATATTTTTACTTATTAATTGTATAATGATGTAACATATTAATTACTTTTGTATTATCTAAAAATAAATATGGTACATTATCTAGCTACAATAAGGTTAAATATCAGCTTTACCCTAATATTATGTACATTGAGGCACTTTACATAAGTTAAGACTCAACAGACTTTGTTCTGCCCAAAATTCCAGTTGAAAAGAATCCTTTCCCAAATTTTCAAGAGAACTTAGTATAATTTTTCTAAATAAGTCGGTCCAAAGGCCATTTTCAAGTATTGCATTACTCTTCAGTTAAGTGTAGTAGGCAAGTACGCATAAAGATGATATTTCCAGCAGTGGGATTACAGTCTTCTTCACAAATGCTCAATCTCAGCCCCTTCGTTAACTTCATTGGCTAAATTATATTTCTTCCGTGATGTGTCAATATTATGCCTTCTCTTCATATGTTTTTTATAGTTCGACCCGTTTGTAAAGGCTCTTTCACAATAAACACAATGATAGGGCTTTGCCCCCGTATGCTGTCTCAAATGTAAATTTAGTCTAGTCTTAAATCTAAAAGTCTTATTACAATACTGACAAACAAAGGGCATCAAATCTGTATGTATAATGTAGTGTGACTTTAGAAGCCGTTTAACTCGAAAACTTTTCCCACAATGTTCACAAACAAAAGGCTTAGAGCCCGAATGTAGACTTAGATGAGCTTGTAAGTTTCCACGAGCTCGGAAAGATAGTGAGCAGTGCTCACATTTGTACGGTTTAACATCCTCATGCGTTCGCATATGTGTACTTAAAGTCCCTTTTGTGAAGAACATCTTCCCACAGACATGACAGGAGAAGTCTCGACTTCGTTCGGTGTGCACCAACTTATGCTGCTGTAGATTACTTCTCGTTTTAAACTCCTTTTCACATATAGTGCATTTAAGATCAATTAGTTCATTCTTCAATAGTTTTCTTTTATATCCTTTTGAGTATAACACTATGTGGTCTTGCAGTTGCTCTGTTGTTTCAAAGGACAGTCCGCAGTTTTCACAGGATAGGTACAAATCATCTTTATGTAGGACATAGTGCTTTTTGAGATACCCGTCTCTTTGGAACCGCTTGCTACAGTACTCACAGCTGTATTGAAGCAATTTTTTGTGTTCTCTGACATGTTTAACGAATGTACGATAAATAGGATATGTTTTACCGCAGTCACTGCATTTGAAGTTGCAGCAGATTGAGTGAATTTGGACAGAATGGAGTCTTAGAGACTGAAGGTTTTCGAATAATGCATCACAATCACCACATCGCCAGGTATAGTCATTCCAGGAGAGAATAGGAAATGGTTGCGTTGAATTTGAGTCGGTCGCTACAATATTATCAAGAAACTTAAACTTTTTCTTCCGTTTTTTCACGACTGAGACCAGAGGCTCGTCTTCATCACTAGATTTGAAGTTGTCAAAGCTGTCTCGACTATCATCAACAAAGCTTATGTCGACTTTCTCGACTTTGACCTCAGAAATGTCCAAATTTAAGAGTGTGTTTGGGTCTACCGTGATATCTTGGAGGTCATCCTCTATTTTGACTTCAGGTTTGGCTTCCTGGAAAGTCTCCCAGTCTTTATTGACTGGTTTTGCGACTTCTTCGCAGAGATCTTCAATCTCTTCTTTCTTGCCGAATATTTGGTTTAATTTCGCTTGTGCGGCACGGACTACGTGAAGAAACCTGTAAGTACGTTCTAGAAGGTCAAAGCAAGAGAAGCAGATGGATAGAGGAAGTGTATCATCAGGAGAAATGTCTACATTTATCCATTGCATTTTAGTAGCTAACTTCGATGTTATTCCGACATCTTCGTCGGGTGAAATCATGTTTTCTTTCTTCGTAGGCTCAGCGCAAAGCCGGCAATATGTTTCTTCTTCTTCATTCATGTTCTAATAGATAAATTTCAGCACCATTCGAAGGAAAAAACTATTTGTTTTGCACAAACAAAAATGTAAGGGTTACGAATCAAAAACATTCAATTCAATGACTTTTCTGTCTGTTTGACAGTTCGATGTGACGCTTTAGTGCTACCAACTGATGATTTGAATTCTTTCTACTATTTTTAAAGGAGATTCTTCCATTGTTTCTATTGTTTTAGAATATACCACCGTTCGATTAAGCCACTAAAGTGGCTTGGTTGTACGACATTTTATGGTAAACCATTCTAAATTTTCATTGCGCGAGAGATAATTTTCTTTTCTATTAAAAATTTTATGCGTTCTACGACGAATAAAACAAGTCAAATTATAGATCTGAACCTACGATATTACTTACTTCGATGTATTGTCTACTTATGGAGTACCTTTTCGGGGTACTTTGTTACCTACCTACTCGATACGATACATAATGAAGTTTGGTCGATATTAGGTAATTATTTTTCAGGATTTTTTTGCAGGGAGACAATTCCCAACCTCGGTAGGTAGATGGGCATCTTATCTATTACTATCTAATCTATTACCTGTTTATAGGTAGTAGTAGATCTACCTAAGAAATTAAATATGTTCCCAAAAATGTTTGATTGTGGCGGGACTGGAACCCGGACCCCACCCTCAGTATGGGTGTGCTCTAACCAACTAAGCCACGAAATCAAGTAAAGTCGAAAAACTCTAGGACCTCTTACGTGCTCTAGCGCCGCGCCGCCCTACAGCTACCAGTTTACCCAGAGTGCGAGGGCTTACGCACTATATTAACAAAACCTTAGGTGCTCAAAAGGAGCTAAGGATTTTACGGAATGCGGATAACATCGTAGTAGGTATCTACCTAATGAATTCTGTTTCTACGCATGGCATGTAAACTTCATTCTCTTCGAATAATCAAGGAAGCTTAGTCATTACTTAGTCATTGGTTCATTATCTTTTATTATTTATACGTACAAAACCAACCTACTTAAAATGCAGTCAAAAGTCAATAACTTTATTTCTCTAGGCTTACAATATAAGCACTTAGACAAGTCAAAAGTTTATACATATACAACTTAATAATTAGTAATTATTATCAAATAAGAAACAAAATGTTATTGATTTTGTTCGCTTCAATTCTTTGTCCATAAGTGGAAAAAGCGAAAAATAAACCACTAGTAAGTTTCTATAGTACTTAAAATGTAATGTACAATATTATTTGCATATCTAATCAAAATATAATGTGATTTAGATACAGGTCAATATTTATATTAATACTAAGCATAAGATTGTTCTCCTTAAATACTATTGTCGGTGCGGAACTGGGTGACATCTGGTAGTCAGTCAATGAGATTCGAAAAAGTATGACTGATTTACTGATAAACACTCACGATTCAAACATGTGAATTGACTCGCTGAGTTGAATTTTGACCTAACCTTAGAATCGATCGATGAATCAGATAAAATATAAATGTTAACTGTAAAAACTTCGGTACCGTGGCTCCGATCTGAGTACCAAATACCTAACCCCGGCCCTCTAGTCTTACCGAATCGTAAAGCTATCTACACATTCACACATAAATCTCCATGAGGTCAGAATCTGTGCAGTTTTGAAGTAAAACCAGGTGTTTTTGCACGGAACTCACGTGAGCTGAGTTGCAATGTACTTGTTTCCATAGCGTCAAAGCGGCAACATAAATCAATGTCAGGCTGATGCCGAGATATTAAATAAAAATTAATAAGCAGTTCTTTTTGGTGGTTTTTAATAATGTGGGCAATCATTGAAATCAACACATATCCTATTGACATGAGTTAGATGTTAACTATCAAATATTTAGGCTTAATTTTTTTTATAAAAATGAAGCAGGTTTTGTCTTTGAAATAGGTATAAATAGCCTACTTAAACTCTCGATCCGAGGGTGTGGGGTGAGGCTCAATGCACAATTATGTCCAAAGTTTATTGTAAATAATAATGAACTTTGTATGCGAGTCCTGAGGTTTGTTTGTTTATCATTAGAATAGAATCATTACGTAGGTTTTTCTATCATGGCATGATTAGGAAGATCAAAATACCGACAAATAAAGCGTTTTCAGATTTCATAATAAATAAACAATGGAAACAAACCTAGACTAGTCGATATAACGTAAACTTAGGTCAACGACATCAAAGGATTTTATTAGTATTCCGTAGAGACAACAACTAAATTGTAATTCTGTTGTAGGCAATACCCTGTGCATGTAAATAGATTGGTTTAGAAGGTATAGGTAGATACTATGCTACGGACGGACTGTGGCGGTCGATCTTACTTTACTAATTTTTCAGTGTTCCCAACATAAAAATGTTTTTCGTTTTGGTAGAAACTGGATGCACCAAGACACTTAATCTATAATAATAATAACTCTATGAAGTATTCTATCTCTACAGTAGTGCAGTCAATTGATATGAGGTTGTGGGTTCGATTCCTGGTTTTCGAGTAATAGTAATATATGATATTTTTAATTATACTTAGAAAACGACCAGAACACCCTGAACAAATGTCTGCAGATCGTACACAAATTTATCCCGAGGCGGGCATCGAACCCTCAACCTCCTGCGTCGCAAGCAGACCTTCGCCCACCGCGCCACAGAGGTCGTCGGTCGTCGTGTTGGAGTCGCCCTTGCACCCTACTCACCTTATATGTAGCATCTGTTTCTGACGATGTGATGATATACTTAGGTATCCAGCTTGCCTCTTTAAAAACCAATGACGCTGAGTATCATGGTGCCTTGGTTTTGCTGGCCACTGAACTTGCTGACAAATTGATATCATTAAATCATGCCACCTGTATAAGTACCGAGTCGTTTTTCCACTTTTTCTATGACAGAAAATAGTGATTAATGTTTTAAAATAGATAGTAGGTAACTTAAGTAGGTAGTCATGTACCTCTTATTTTATTACTAGCGACCCACCGCGGCCTCGCACGGGAAATTGTACAAATAAACCTTCCTCTTGAATCACTCTATCTATTAAAAAACCACATTAAAATCCGTTGCGTAGTTCTAAAGATCTAAGCATACATATGAACAGACAGCGGGAAGCGACTTTGTTTTGTACTATGTAGTGATTAGTATATTATTGGGGGGCCACCTTATACGCCACCTTACTGTCCTTATTTCCTAGTAGGTAACTATCAGTTTTTTAAGACTTAATAAGAATGCCCTCCGACCAGGCGGGATGATGATTTGTGAAAGACTGCTGGTAGATGCTGGACGCGTCAAGCTGAAGACAGGGCGCTATGGCGCTTAATAGGAGAGGCCTATGTCCAACAGTGGACTACTACAGGCTGATGATGATGATGATGAATAAGAATGTCTAGACACCAGACTTACAAATATAAATTATAAAATTTTAACGGTAAAAAAAATTTAGGTACCTATTACAATGTTTTCTTGTAGGTAGGACCGCGACCAAGGCAGACAGGTACTACTGTAGAGTCTGTAGAGCCAGTGAGAATAAGCCACCATAGTTTTTAAAACCGGCTTCAGCCATCGAAATTCATAACATATCTAAAATCTTAAATAATGTGGTCCCACACGAGACTATTTCATTTCATTTATATTAAAAATAAAAAAGCTATATCGTCGTATCCTACGAATAAGGTCACTATTGCAAAACACCAACTTTACAGGAGACGGTTTTTTCTAATTATTTCGAAAAGTTTCTATTAAGCGAGTATGTTTTTTTTTAATAAAACGTTTTATTATATTTTTCGCTAAATTATCATGTAAGTTTCATGAATAAAAAAAAACGTTTTCCCTAGTTTTTGTCGCTTAGCACCTTATTCCGCGTGCAAGTTTCAAATCGATGCTATTCTAAACGCCATTGTGACCCTTTTCCACGAAGATTCGCTCCACGAAGTCAAACTAAGAAGGTAACAATCGTCTTTATAACCTTATTCGACGAAATAATAAGGACAATTACAAACTTAAGAGGGTTACATTTTACTTTCCTTCCAGAATTTCGTTTGGTATTTTGATAATTTTCGGGTTCGATTCCCAATTCGGGACAAATCACAACTACTACAGCTGACTTATCAAAGTTCTTTAACTAAATGGCTCAAAATCATTCGAATCGAGTTTTTATGAAACTGTAGGATTGCTGACATACCTACTACGAAAAGTAGTACTTTCGTAAGCTAGGCAAAACTTATTCTAGATTGTTTTTTTTTTAAATAAATTAATGAGTTAATAAATTAACGAATTAATACGTTATAATTCCTTTCACATGAAAAAGGTAATTCAGCATAAAACTTTTAAATCGCTTTTGAACCGCTGTTCCGTGATCATGCGCATAAAATTGTCTCGAAATATTGGAAAACTCATAGATTAAATCATGGTAAATAACCCGTTTTAAATGACTAATTCAGTGCAGTGCAAATAAATGTAATGTTTTATTTGCCCTTTTAACATTCGCATTACATTCGCGTACATTGTTGCGAATGCGAGAAACACAAGTCTGCTTAGCTTGGGGGTAGATGATGCTGTGTGGATTATTATTATTAATCCATCCTCTCTCGGCTGTAACGCGATGAAAGAACACGTCAATGAGCCTGGAGCCTATTATAGATTAGAGAATACATATGTTTTGGTGTTTTATAGTGTATTTCATAACGGTAAAGTCTCTACATAATTGACCGAGCGAGCAAAGTGAGCGAAGCGTCTCTGCATCAACTACTAGCATAAGTATGGGTGCTGTCAGAATGTACGTAATATTCTACAGGTCGTATTTTACGACCGATCTGGACGAAACGACGTGTACAGATTTTACAATTTTATAGATCTTTTTAGTCGTCGGGGTTTTTTGATGAAAGGCTTGTTTCCTCCAAAAAGGGCAAAAAGGGGGCTACCGAACCTTTCGATGATTATTTTTTTAATTTAAAGGTTTTTTTTTTATTTGTTTGTTCTCGTATAAAATGGTAAAGATCTACTGATGATTTTTGCCATGACGAAAAAAATAGCTCTGCAAAATGCAACAATAAGCATTAGAGCATTTACCGTACAGCGCCACCTATTAGAACATCTTTGTAACACTTGGAGAGTAGGACGTACGAACTAAGTAATAGCCCGGCCAAATGTTTCGTCTTCGTATGTTTGCAGATTTACGAGGTTTTATTTCAAAGATTAATTTTTTTTAGTAGACCACAAGCTATTTTATTTCAGAATTCTTAATTTTGCTATGGACTAACCTTTCTATTTACTTATGCCGTAGTTTGACTGACAATCAAATAGTCAAATATCCTAATGCTAATACCGGTTCGATTTGTTGTCCTAATTGGTTTTGTTTAGGAAGAAGTTTTAGTTATCGATTTTGTTATTCAACATTTTGTATTATTTTACAGACACTCAGGCGTCTAAATGATATAATTTTTGTAATTAGACAATTAATTGTTGAAAAAAAAGTAAAATAAATAAATAAATACAATAAAGAAATAAATTCAGTTAAATATAAATAAAGTATATTTGGTATATAAGTATGTTTTCATATTATGTATAAATAAAGTAAATTAATACATATAAATAAATAATATAATCAGATATAAATAAATGATGCTGGACAACTCACACAGCATTATCTAGCCCCAAGCTAAGCATGGCTTGTATTTTGGGTACAAGATAACTGATACCTATACCTCCATAACACAATACATTACAAAGATCGATGTTTTTTGTTATATATAGAAAACGACCAGAACACCCGGAACCATACCTGCAGATCGTACAAATGTTCCTGCGTCGCAGGCAGACCTTCGCCCGCCACGCCACAGTGGTCGTCTAAGTGCTCGCGAGGTCTACTGTTTATAGAATTACTAGTATAGGTAGGGGACTAGCAAAATTTTTTTTTTTTTTTAAATAATCAGATTTATTTAGTAGGTAATAAAATAGCCTTCTATTCATTCAACACTATTTATAATTATAAACAAAATACCTAATTTAAAGTAGGTAAGGCACATTTAATGTGTGTTTAATTTTATACCACTAGTTTTTAAAACATATAACCATACCTATTTTAAATCATGGTTGTATGAGGGAAAGATTTGAAAAATAGTTGATATTTTTTCTGCAAGTAAAAATAACAAAACAAAATGTATTGGTAAAAGCAGAAACTAATAAATCCATAAAAAATTACATAAAACTGACTCATTTGGTAATTTCTTGGCGTGCAGTTTACATAAATACTTATCTATGTATATAATTAGAGATTGTTACATTTAATAATACAAGTTGATCAGGCTGCAAGATCAGTTCCTCTTGTGAAGCTGGACGTGTGTAGCCCATGTCAATTGAAGGCCCAGGGCAAAAGTTTTCTTCATTGCTCTGAAAATAAGTATGTAATTAATAAAATCAGGTTTTAAACAGAGGCTCTTATATCAATCTAAAAACTAGGTATTCTATTATCTATTCTAATAATCTAATAGATAGATCCATTCATCTATAATAGAGATGTAACGAATACTTGCATTCGCATTGGCGAACATTTGCAAGATTTTCAATACTCGCATTCGTATTCGTAAGAATGCACGCGAATGTAATGCGAATGTATGAGAGCAAATAGAACATTATATTTATAGCTTTTTGCTTTATAGTGCGTTACTCGCACTGGGTAAATCTTCTACGAAAACTTTTTTAATAATATCCCAAAAAATTTCGATTTCAGCAGGATTCGAACCCGCGCCTCACCTTTAGTACAGGTGCGCTCTAACCAACTAAGCAACGAAATCGACACGTGCCTGGTCACGTGCCTGGTGCGTGGTGAAATCGAAAATTTTTGGGATATGATTAAAAAAGTTTTCGTAGAACATTATATTTATTAGTAACTGCACTGAATTATCTTTGTCATTTAAAACGGGATGTTTACTACGAATAAATAATAATAATTTATACCTAAGTTTTCCAATATTTTGACACAATTTCACGGATCAACCACTTTTAATGACCTGTGTTAATAACCATATTTCAACTTTAAATAGGTAAGTACTTACATTTTACTTTTCTTTCCGTGCAGGGCATCTTTCGTAGAGACTAATTTATATACCTTAGTACTTGCCTCGTTTTAGTTTCTCAGTTTACAACGCAAAACTACTCGCCGCGCGCCGCACGCGCGCCTTTTCGCCCGCGGTAAACGAGTACATTGGAGCGTGTAACCATATTCGGCGGAAAATACCCACGTCGGTTGCGATTCGCACATGAAAAAAAGTCCCAAAGCTTTTTGTTACCTTTTTCGTCGGTCTAAATGCATCAGTGCAATTGTAACCAAATTTTAAAACCCTAATAACTTTTTTATATTCATTATTTATTTAGTTTTTTCGAAATGATATGATGTAAATGATAATGGAGATTCCAAAAATGCAATAAAAATAAAAGGTCACAGTGGCGACTGTAACCTTATTCGTAGGATACGACGATATGTGCCTTTCTATTAAATTTTATAATAAATTACTTTTAGAATTTAAAAATAAACCTGTCATTAAATTATTTATATAAAAATAATTCTATTTATTAAGAGTTATTAATATTAGATAGATTAAAACATTATTTTGTGATGAGTTAGGTACTGAAGCTAATGTAGTTGTTAAATATCTAGGTATTTAAGTTAAAAATGTAAGATTGACTTAACTAAGAACATATATATTGTGTCAAAAGATAAATAAATAAATGAACTGAACTAAAACTTTTCGCTGACTGTACCTCAATCGTATACCTATAGGTTTAGAATTAATAAACAACATAAAACTTACTAAAATTCACTCTATTGTCGTGTATTTTTGTACGCAATCTAAATTCCTTATCGATTTGAGGTATTTGCTTCAAAACTATTGCCAGCATTTATACCTGAAACTGGACTCCAAGCAAGTGAATTTCAGTTTCTTTCTTGTAATTTGTTTACAAAATTTTCACATTGAATTTGGCTGGAGCGTAGGTATGGTAACGACCCAGCATACCAGACATATCTCGGGTTTCCCACCGCCTACTCGAAAAAGTTTAATAATGTCTAACTGTTCGGATATACCGTACTGGCCCGAAAATTATCATCGTGGATTGAATCCTAAGCAGATGGAGGTGAAGGCAGAAGTGACAGAGCTTTTCATGTTGATCGCAATCTGCCATCAGTAAGTGGGTCGGAAGACTCACATACCTAATGATCTTATAATTAATAAAAGTAATATTAAATCGGTAAAACCTTATGAACAAAGAATATAACAATGAATATAAATAATATCGACATTTTTAACAAAATAATATTTAAATTTAAATAAAACCCAAGCGAGACCTACTCGCGCACGAAGGGTTCCTTACCATTATCTATAAAAACGGCAAAAAAATCAAGTTTGTTATATGGGAGGCCTCCTTAAATATTTGTTTTATAAATTTAACCATTTATTTTTAAAGTGAATACCTATATAACCTATATAACTTATTATTCTGTGAATATTTCAAGCGTCTACATGTTGCCGCTATCAATATCGAGCAAAAAAATCGCGTTTGTTGTTATGGGACCCCCTTAAATATTTATTTTATTCTGTTTTTTAGTATTTGTTGTTATAGCAGCAACAGAAATACATCATTTGTGAAAATTTCAACTGTCTAACTATCACGGTTCATGAGATACAGCCTAGTGACAGACGGGCAGACGAACAGCGGAGTCTTAGTAAAAGGGTCCCGTTTTACCCTTCGGGTAAGGAACCCTAAAAAAATTAAAAAAAGGCAAATTTCGTGTATCGACAGGCTTAAAACTCTCGCTACGCATTATTATTTGGCATAATGATACCAGTTATGCTGTTGCGGGTTCGATTCCCGCCTTGGGACAAATGTGTGTACGATCTACAAATATGTGGGTATTACTATTTTAAAAAAAAACAATAAACTAATATGTTTATTAACAAAGAAAATAACAATCAAATAACATAATTACCTACATTAAAACTCGTATGTACAATTGAAACAATTGAGCTAACTGCAGACTGTTGCATACAATCTACAGGTAGCTCAACTGATCCATATCAATACCAGTCGCGCGGGTGCCCGCGACGCTGGCTGCATTGCCCCGCTGTATGGCAATACTGATGCGCTGCGCCAGATACTCACCAGCTCTCGGATCACGCGTCACATAGACCAGACGGTTAGATATTTTTTTGAAAACCCGGAGAGCCTCGGTACCCCACGGACCTAGTCATCGTTGTCAAACTACGCTACGTAGTTCCTCTCGATCCGGTAGGGGCGCTACAAGGCGCTAAATGTATAAATAAATTAATAAATGATGCTGGACAATTCACACAGCATCCTCTAGCCCCAAGCTAAGCAGAGCTTGTGTTATGGGTACTAGATGACTGATATACATAATACAATGCATGACATAGATAGTCATTTTTTATTATTAACGACCAGAACACCCGGTACTAACACCTGCAGATCGTACAAATATTTGCCCCAAGGCGGGAATCGAACCCGCATCCTCCTGCGTCGCAGGCGGACCTTCGCCCACCGCGCCACAGAGGTCGTATAGGACTCGAAAACGATGGATATATTAGTCCATACTAAAAACTCTGATTCGGTTGTAATCGAAAAATGTAGAGAAGACGGTAGACTTTGAAATCATTTAAATTACATTAAAATTCTCCGTTTGACTATTATTTATTAGTTTCCCACATGAGTCAGTAACTAACAGTACCTATATCGTAAACTCTAGTTGAGCTTGAGTTCAACCTCGGCTTAACCCGGTACGTGCAAACTTCTCAATTGATCTGTTTACGGTTTTTATTTTAGCAACATTATCGTTTCATGTCTCGTGTGCCAAGAGTAAGTAGCGTTTGCAGAAAAAACAAGTTAAAGTCAAATATGAGCGATGACTAGATGACTAGGTCCGTGGGTTACCGAGGCTCTCCGGGTTTTCAAAAATAGCTCCTAGGAAGGGGCCTTGTGACGCGGAAGGATTCACCGTGGTAGTTCGCAAGAGCCGTAAGCCCACCAGCCGTAACCAGTGCGGTACTGGGCCGAAAGACCTGACCTCTGGGTTCCGAGCGGAAGTACCAACTACCCAGCTATATGTCTCTCGCGTTCATTTCTGTGTGGAGACCAAAGCTGTGGAGGAGTACCTGAAAATGAAGACTGGACTCTCGATGCGCGTCCAAAAGCTGGACTCTCGCCATAATGTGAGCTTTAATTCATTTATGGTCAGAGTTCCAACTGAACATCTGTCGACCTACTTAAGCGCAGAGTTTTGGCCGAAAGGTGTTAAGTTCCGACGGTTCACTGGCCGCCTGCAAGGAGACACCGCACGCCGTGCACCGTCGTCAGCTGACACCCTGATTGCGTCACGTCTCGCCGTCAAATAACGCGTCTTTAATTTTAGTTTTTAATATTGTATGTATGTTAGTTTTAAGGTATATATTACTATGGACCGTAGAATAAGTTAAAATAAGATCTGTAACTGTTCTATAGTCTGAAATAAATTATTATTATTATTAAAAAATTATCTGGCGTCTGGTCTATGCGACGCGTGACCCGAGAGCTGGTGAGTTTCTGGAGCAGCGCATCAGCATTGCCATACAGCGGGGCGATGCGGCCAGCGTCGCGGGCACGCGCGCGACTGGTATTGATATGGATCAGTTGAGCTACCTGTAGAATGTTTGCAACAGTCTTACAGGGTGCATGTACTGACCACCTACACCTAGCCATTCACATAGACTAAGAATGAATTGTACGTACATGTAAGCAAATAAATGAAATTGAAATTGAAATATGTAAACTGAATAACGCACCCGCAGGGGCGCGCTGCCGCACCACGCGCGGTGGCCCGAGGGACATGACATGTGTGCATCGCGTCGTGGGCCATGATAGTGTTAACAGAGCCCTAAGTTTGGTTTGAAAAATATAATAACATAACTAAGTATCTTATAAATAATACATTATTAGTTATGCTATGTGGATACATATTATGACTGTGTGGTGCCGGCTTAAAATGTCACCACCCCAACTCTACCCGTGGGTGTCGTAAGAGGCGACTAAGGGACATACACCGGGGGGCGGGCAGCAGCGCCTCTTGCAGAATAGATCTACCACCGAACTGCGATCCCCAACCCGCATGCCCAGCGTGGGAATTACGGGATTACCCTCTATGAGATAAAAAACCATAAAGGCGATAATCAGGGGGAGGCTTGCGTTTAGCAGTGTACCGTTGTAGGCTGTTGCGTTGAGTTGAGTTAGTAGTTATCATAATGCCGACAAGCTTGTCAAGCTTGTACGGCGCTGATTTTCAATTTAAACCTACGCTCGCACGACTAGTGGTCGTTGGCAACATTAAATTTTTCGGAATCAAACCTTATCTTCAAGTATCTTTTATTATTGCATTTATACCAAACCCTGCATCATGGCATCCCACAAAACATTTACCTAAGAAATTTTGCTAAAATTCTAATCAACCAATAGCTTTTTCTGCGCACCCTACCTAAATCCTCATTGGCAATTCTCGAAGCTTCTTCGCGTTTATAAAAGGACGAAATGCGACGAAAATTTTCGCATTCCGCAGGATTTTGCGAAACGATCCGAGTGTGGGGACAGGGTTAGTGAAAACGTTGCTTTTTGCGAAATTTTCAGTAAGGGAGTGATTTTTAATTTCACTTTTTTCTAAATGTGTAAGGTTTTGATAAGTGAAGTTTAGTGAATTATTATTATTCTTCTAGTGAAGAAAGATTTTATTGTGAGTATTTTTTGGCTATGTGATTTTTTTCTTTAAAAGTAGGTACTTTATGGGTTCGTGGTGCGGAGGGTGCTTTGGTGAGTGCGTGTTTGATTTCCATTGCCTATGTTGCCGCACTGTGATAAAATTCTGTTTTCCGACTTCATTCGAGAATTGTGGACTTTTTTGGGAATGTAATGAAGTACCTACATAATAAACTTTTTGAAAAAATATGATGTTCACAACAGAAATACACATTCTGGACACATTCCATCATATAGATTACGAAAGGTAGGCAAATCATTTATGGGAAATTGCGTACGCTTCTATAACAATAGCTTCCATCTGAAGCAACTGAACTTCGTAAATTTAAACAGTACATAAAACGAAATCTTATCAAGAAAGCTTTTTACTCCATAGATGATTATATCAATGATGTTAATTCTTGGCCAGATGTCGCCCAGTTCCGCACCGACAATAGTATTATAGGAGAACAATCTAAAGCTCAGTTTTATATAAATACTAGCAGCGCCTTGCGGTTTCACCCGCGTAGTTCCCGTTCCCGTGGGAATTTCGGGATAAAAAGTAGCCTTTGTCCTATTCCAGACTATAATCTATCTCTGTGCCAAATTTCATCCAGATCCGTTCAGCCGTTCTGGCGTGATAAAGGAACAAACATCCATCCATCTATCTATCCATCCATCCATCCATCTAAACTTTCACGTTTATAATATTAGTGAGATTGACCTGTATCTAAATCACATTATGTTTAGACTTAGATAGGCAAATAATATTGTATTACATTTCAAGGATTATACAAACTTACTAGTGGTTTATGTTTCGCTTCTTCCACTAGTGGACAAAAAAAATTGAAGCGAACAAAATCAATAACATTTTGTTTCTTGTTTGATAATTACTACCTATTTACAAAACTGTTTATGTATAAAATTTTACTTGTCTATGTGCTTTTTTGTAAGCCTAAAGAAATAAAGTTATTGATTCTTGACTTTTTTTAAAACCAATCCATACCAATGTTATAAATTCGAAGGTGACTCTGTCTGTTTCCTTTTCACGCCTAAACGGCTGAACGGATCTTAATGAAATTCGGCAGGGTGGTAGACGTTATACCAAGGACGGAAATAAGCTATTTTTTTATCCCGGAAGTACGCATTCGAAGCCGCGGGCTAGCTAGCCTATACTTGTATACTAATAATAATTATAAATAGGAAAGATTTGTTTGAATTGAATAGGTTCCGAAACTACTGAACTGATTTGAAAAGTCTTTCATTTTTAGAATCCTACGATATTACTGATTAATTAGATTAGATTTGATTAATTTATTGGTACAAAAAATATACATGTCAACCATTTCTAATAGAAAAAAACTTATTTAAAGAAAAAAAAGATTGAATACATAGTCATAAGTCATAACATACATTGAAGTAGGTACCAGTGTCATACATACATAAAGTAATTCAAAAATTATTTGTGAACATAGACGACAGAATATACCCGAAGCATAGAGTAAAAACACGTTGCTGTACAGCAGCGGGATAGTGTCGTTCCACTATTTTCTTGATTTCGTAGCCAAAAACAAATTTATGAGTTGACAAGCATATAACTTCAGTGCTTTCACGCACACAAGCGCACGTGTACGAATAGGAAATTAAGACAAATTAGTCGCAATTTTTTGGCGACACCTCGTTTGTGTCGTCTATCATTCTAAGCCATCTTCTTCTATGATGAAGTAAGAAATAAAGACGTTGATTTTTACTGCTTTGTTGTAGTAGAAGATTTTTTCTTCTGGCCAATAAACCTTCTATTCCCTCACGTTCCAGGGTCAGTGATGATGCAGCGGTCCTGGCTGATCCGCAGCCTGCTGGTCTACCTGGTGTGTGCTTGTGGAACAGCAGACGAGATCGACGTGGAGGTGCAGAGTGGACTCATGATGAGAATGTTGAGGGTATGTACGAGTTTGTCTTAAGGTGGTTTGTCGCGGGTCGGCGCGATTTTTTTTGTGGTATTTAATTTTTTCTGCCTTCCACAAGCAATAAAACTTGCCAAAAAGTAATTTGCCGCAAATCGTAAACCATTTTATGAATGATAGATAAAACCAACTGATTCACTGGTATTTTTGGAGCATTTGGGTAAATATGAAATTTTGTGCTAAAAATCTACTTTTTTCCAAATGCTCCCAAAATACAAATCCATCAAAGTACCTATAATTGGGGTATATGGTGGAAACCCTAGGTCCTTGGGGTCCTGGGGCACATGCAATATGCAAAGATCTAACAAAACTCCTAATAGAGTCCACAGGTGATTAGAATGCTGGCTTTTATTTCGGTCAACGAATTAGCATTGCCATTCAACGTGGCAATGCTGCCAGCATTCTGGGCACTTTGCCTTCTGGTGACGGCTTAGATTTTTAGAAGATTTAAGTGTAAATATTAGTTGTAATAATTTTATTCTGTTATTGTAATTTTCTTCGAATAAAAAATATAAAGAGGGTTAATTTTTGACGTTCGCTCCCGTTACTGCGTCATTCTGTTGGCGTTATCAACGGTTTTTATGATCCGAAGCAGATTATCGTCAGTTTCTTGTAATATTCCAGGACATGGCGAACCAAACAGCAGCGGAGTCTCTCAACCTGCCAGCGAACGCGTCTTCCATCAGAGAAAACATTACTGACACTTTCAGGTGAGTTTATTTCACACCAGAGCGTAAATAAATCAATACAGACAATTCACACAGCATCGTCTAGTCCCAAGCCAAGTAGAGCTTGTGTTATGGGTACTCTACATTGATTTGTATGTATAAAGTTCTGGACTTAACATTTAATTCCAGTTTTCCTCCTTATTTTCTCAAGGGGGGAAACTGGAACAAGAAGAACCGTTGAGGGGGAATTGAGAACTTTAAAAAATTTAATTTCGGTTTCTCCCTTGAACAATTTTCTCAACGGGACAATGATATAAGAAAAAACGGTGAGGGAGAATTCTGGACATTTTAAAAATGAAATTCCAATTCCTCCTTAAGGGGGATTTGTCAAGGGGAAAAACTGGATTAAGCAAAAAAAAACTATCTTTCTATGAAATATCGAGCTACCAAGCGACAAACACCAAAACAAACACGTCGGTCATGGTGTTTGTTTTGTAATCACCACGGCGAGAATCATAAGAAACGAGAACCTAGACCGAGACCTTCGCCCGCTACGCCATAGAGGTCGTCATTATAATCCCATTTTGTTTCCAGCTGCGAGAATCGAACCTACGGCTACTACGCTGATGTCGACAACGACTGCCAGATTTTCCACGTGTGCTTGACGACCGAGTCCGCCTCCGGAAGAAACGTGACGTACCGCTGGAGCTTCATCTGTCCTGCAGAGACGATCTTCAACCAGGTATGTCATTTTACCATAAAAACTAACTTCATCATCATCATCAGCTTATATTAGTCCACAGCTGGGTGAGGTTCATCATGAGCCTATGCTGTTCTACTGAAGTCTCAGACGACCTGAGTGGTCCAGTGTATAATAAAAATATCTTTACAGGTAAATGTAATTTAAGTTATTTAGTTCCCTTAATATAAGCTTTGCTTAGCTTGGGGCTAATAGATGCGATGTGAATTGTCCAGCATTATTTGATACTACTTTTTTTTTTCAGGTAGTACTTGTCTGTACAAGGCCTATAGAATCCATCGACTGCAAAGATTCACCTGACTACTACGACATCAACAAAGAAATAGGCAAAAAAGACAATAAACGCACCGATGAAGTAATCGAAGATGTAACAAATACTTTAGAAGCCCCTGTGAAAGATAAAGACGTTCCTAATAATAAAGTAGAACAAGTCTTTCCATCTAGAAACCCGATGAAACGTAAACCAGTTAAACAAAACTATATTATCCAACAACTGATTAAAGAAATTGTTGATGAAGAAATGAACGATAAAATGCAAGATATAGATCAAGAAGATATTGATATATTCCCCATTGTATCGGATAATGAACCTAAAGACATTGAAAATAGAGACAGAATTGTGATTCCAGACAAAATGATTGCTATGCCGGCAGTTTTAGGGAACAATAAGCCCCAAGTTATCGAAAATAGAGATCGAATCGTGTTACCAGATGAGATGGTAGATGTAAAGACAGATTACAATGATAAACGAGAGAAGGAGACGGAAGATTTTGAAAGAGACGATAGATTAATTTTAGAAAGGAGTATGCCTAGGAACCTTCGTGGTAGGAATGCTAGAGGGGGGATAAAGTTCTTCCGAGATGTTTTAGTGTAGATTGTGCCAATGTTAATATTAAAATAGATTTAAAAATAAATGAAAATAGATTACATCAAGTATTTCGCTTTATTTGTTATGCGACCATTATTTTATCAAACCGTGGGACCATCTAGTCATGCACATCCCAGGCATGCCTTGGATGTACATGAATGCATGATGAAGTATTGTTTGTTGCTTTTTCGGTATCATTATTAAAGATTATTCTCACTCAGGAGTCCCTATTTTTAGATTATCGAAGATAAACTGTATAAAATATGTGTACATCTATGTACACATATTTTATATGTATGACTCCAGTACAATATATGTATCACAAACCAATTTGTTCTGAAAATACATAAAAATTAAATCGAAACAACATTGCTTATAGCACGTCATACTGAAATAAAGACTACGAATTTAATTTTTATGTATTTTCAGAACAAATTGGTTTGTGATACATATATTATACTGGGGTCAAACATATAAAATATGTGTACATAGATGTACATAAAAAATACATAAAAATTAAATTCGTAGTGATTGGTTGATACATGTATTATACTGGGGTCAAACATATAAAATATGTGTACATAAAAATTAAATTTGTTAAGTCTTTATTTCAGTGAGACGTGCTATAAGCAATGTTGTTTCGAGAGAGAAAAAAGGGTATTAATTAGTCCTCATACGTTCTTAGAAATTGTAATGAAAGATATAATGTACATGTATAGTTAACTCTCGTAATTTCTAGAATACTACACTCATGGACGTATTTAAAGGAACGCATCATCAATCGAACGCATCATCAATCGAAAAATCAAAGACTGAAATTATGATTGACTTTTATTCAAATATAATACCCTAATAATTAATTTGAAAAAAAGAATTAGGTACTTCAATAGTTTTTTGTTTCATGGTTTCATTTGTTTTTTTGTGTATTTGTTATTTTTCTAGGTACCTATAGAAATATTAACCGGTAGTCTATTGAAATGATTTTGTAGACAAGATCGTATTCATTTCATAAAATTCTGTAATTTTTGCTCTTTTTAAATTGTAATGGTCACATTGATAAACATAAAAGAAGAAGGCTTAGAATGATAGAAGACACAAACGTGTCGCCGAAAAATTGCGACTACTTAATTTCCTATTCGTACACGTGCGCTTGTGTGCGTGTAAGCACTGATGTTGTATGCTTGTCAACTCACACATAGATCCACTATCCCTCTGTACAGCAGAGGGATAGTGGAGCAGCGTGTTTTTCCTCTATGTTCATAAAGAAGTGGCTCAGACACTGAGTTTCCAAATCTGTCATATTTCGAATTGTCATAGACGTTATCAACAGTTAAGAGCGTACACGAGACGTGCAGGGCAAGGTCAGAAGACGTCACTTCAGCGAGAGACGATTGATTTAAGGTGAGCAGTGTTCTGAGAAATCGCACTTTGACTTCTGAGGTCAGATCTAACGAAGAAACCTTTAGCGTGTTGGTTGTTATTTTCAAGTTGGAGCAAAACCAGTCCTAAGCTTTTTTTATCTTCAAGTAGATAATCTGATATTTTGTAGTAAACCTTTTCACACAGAAATGTTTTGACAATTTGTTTGAATTTATTTACTGATAGATTTTGCAACTCACTAGGAGTTTTGTTGTAGAAGCGTATACATTGTCCTTTAAAAGATACATTAATTTTGTGAAGCCTGGTTGTGGGCACAGCGAGTGTATGTTTATTTCTAGTGTATAAATTATGTATATCGCTATTTTTAGGGAAGCTTTTGATATTTTATGTGTCCAACAATTTTTCATAAATATATTAACTGAAAGAAGGGAACTGTCATTATGTTTATTTCTTTGAACTTATCACGTAGGGATTCTCTGGGATTCATATTATAGATTGCACGAACAGCCCTCTACTGAAGCACAAATACGGTGTTAATATCTGCAGCGTTTCCCCCACAGCAGTATACCATAAGACATAATACTGTGGAAGTAGCTGAAATAATTAAGTCTAGATGTATCCACGTCTGTAAAACGACGGTTTCTTTTTTTTAGTAGCTCGGGATGACTTTGCTTGCTCATACCAAAACTGGAATGGCGATGACTGGGGGAAAATATTGTTCACTGACGAATCTAGGTTTGGTTTTAAGCCCGATGATAGTATTAGAAGGGTTAAAGTTTGGAGACGATCCGGACGATACGCTTAGTGTAACATTGTCGGAATATGGTGGAAGGTCAGTAATGGTGTGAGGCAGTATTTGCATAAGAGCACATACGGAGTTGCACATCGTAGAAAATGGATCCCTGACTGCGGCTCGATACGTAAATGACATCTTAATAGATTGTCATGCCCTTTGCCCTAAACGTTGAAGAGAATTTTCAAGCCATGCAGGACAATGCGTGGCCCCCCGCAATAGTACGACTTCAATGCAATATTTTGGGGGTATCTTCAAAAGGTCGAAATTGACGTTTTGCCGAGGCGAGCACGCTCGCCGACTGTCCTACGGAATACCGAAGCTTGAATACCGGAGAAACAAGGGAGATCTCAAAATGGCACTGGCGAAGAGTATAATCGAGTACCACAAAATTTGATTGATTAATCAAGTAGTATTCATTGAAATTAATAAATCCCAAAAATTTACGATCCCGACGGGATTCGAACCCGCACCTTCCCCTTCAGCGCAGGGGTGCTCTTTTTTCCAACTAAGCTACGTGATCTTATCTAGTCGGCCCGAAAATCTTTGGGAGTTCTAGGGAGGGGAAGGTGCGGGTTCGAATCCCGTCGGGATCGTAAATTTTTGGGATTTATTAATTTCTTAGAAATTACCCAGAGTATAATAAATAAAAACCTTAGTATTCATTGACAGTTCAAATCATATATCTTAATCAAAAGCATGCCAAGAAGATTGCAGGCAGTTAACAGCTAGATAGAGGGGACAACACCAAGTAATGAATGTACCCATAAACTCGAAAAAAATCCCTTAATGTCATAACGCAATCACATTTTCAATGTGATGATTGAAGGGTTGATTCTTCAAAACATTATTTTTGAGATTTCTGTTGATTTATCTTGTAATTTTTACTGAAGTAAGATTTATTTTAATTTAAATGGTTCACGTAAAACGTTCCTCTAATGATGTACATGAGTGTACTAGCACCGGAGTTTTATAAATTATATTTTTACGACAAACCTATATCACGTCGGTTTATAATAAAATTAACATTAAGTTCATTACTCA
Source organism: Eupithecia exiguata (assembly GCA_947086465.1). Taxonomy (NCBI): domain Eukaryota; kingdom Metazoa; phylum Arthropoda; class Insecta; order Lepidoptera; family Geometridae; genus Eupithecia; species Eupithecia exiguata. The sequence goes on from OX352253.1 coordinate 6,596,510, forward strand.
TAACATGTATTCAAAAAGCACCCTGTATACGAACAAATTAATGATTGACCTTAGTAATTAACCGACGGAAAATCTCAATTTCTTATCAAAATTCAATTATTGTCTTCACGGATGGAATGCATTTATAATTGCACTCACAGATTGTATCAAACGATCGGTGAGTTACCATGACATGATGTACATACTCATACTTATATATTTTGTAAATATAGTCACTGGAGACGACAGCAGTGAAGCAAAGTATATAGATTTACTTCCAGAAAAAGAAAAGGAAGATTTCTTAGAAACTGTAGCTAGAAGAATTTTTGATAACATCAAACATAAGAATGCTATACCTGAGAGGGATGAGCATACTAAACTGATTGAAAAAGTTCTTAAAGAAGAGTCTTTGAATTTAAAAAGGGTTTCTCAAAATACTTTCGATGACAGTAATAGAAAAGGAAACGTGGTAGAGAAAGGTGTGGATGCATTGGATTTAACGCAAGAGGGTAAGCGAAACAAAAGAAATAGTTTAAAAGAAAATAAGAATTCTGATAGTGTTCGTGTACAACGGGCATCTAACAATACGAATAAAGCAAATTTTAATGAGCTTTCAAAAGAATTAGAAGTATCTGACACGGAAGATATCGAAGTAAAACATACAAACAATAAACAAACTGAGGTTAGTAAAGAAGAAATTACTACAGAAAGTAATGTAGAAAGAATCGGAACTGAAATAACTGTAGGAGATTTCGTCTCAAAGGATAACAGTTCAGTACCCAATAGTGTAAGTAATTATGAGCTAGAAGGGAAAACCACCAAATCACCCTCTTCGACTTCCAAACCTGAAGAAACAAAGAATGCCAATGAAGAGGCTCCTGAAAGTATTGAGACCGCTAAGACACCTGAACACTCTTTCAGTCAAACCAAAAAAATAAACGTAACCAGTAGAAGAAATGGTAACTCTGAACCTACCAATGATTCGTTCGAAAAAGATACTAAGCAAGAACCTGTGGTCATTACTGCGAAAAGCTTTTCTACCAATCCTGATGTAAAGTTTACGGAATCCACATCTAAAGAAGCTCTTGAAAAGAATGTAGCCAAAGGTTTAGATACTAGTGCTGGTATAAAATCTACGAAGTCCGAACAAACAAATGTAGCTTTTGCAAATGCAAATAAGAAAATTGTGACTACCAGTCCCATAGCTATAGAAACTACAACTGAATCGTCTAAAATTGACGAGATAAGAAAAGTTTCCAATAAACTAACTTCTAATGTTGATACAGATATTATCAAATTAGACGTTATAAAAGATGATAGGGATAATCAAGAATTTGAAGCAGTAATCAACGATAAAACATTGACAACAAAGACAGTTGTCACTGCTAATAACGTCAAACTGGATGACAATTACTTTGGTCATGAAAGTACTGCAGCAGCAGTTGATAAAAACCAAAATCACAGTTCCTGGAATGATTTAGCTATTTCTTATAAAGAAAACTACGTACCAGTGACACAAAAAATTCAAAGTACGAATTCAGTTACTGAAAGTGAAAATAAAGATACAAAATTAAGTGAAATGGTTTCACTCGTAAAAGGTACAGAAAATAGTAACGAAACAATTAAGAAAGTAATTAAAAATAGTGTGGACTACATAAAACAGAAACACAGTAAAAAAGAAAGTGCATTAAATGATAATGGTACTACATTAGAGATTAATATAAACTCTATGGCACAAAATAATAAAGTAATTGTTAAGCGGGATCCAGATTTAATAACGACCACCACCATGGATACTCTGATTAATAATAACAAAGAAATAAACACTGAAAAAATTACAGAAGAAACCCAAAATAAAAGTAACGGAATAACAGATGGTACTCTTGCCGTAGTAACTATAGAAAGTAATGAAACGAGAAAAGGTACAGAAATAGTAAAAACAATTAAGGAAGAAATCCTGATTAATGAAAATAAAGAAATTCAAATGAAAAATCATACAGAAGCGGTTCCTGAAATTTATAATAATAAAACAGAAGCCAAATATGAAGATGTAAGTACAGAAATTATAAATATAAACATCCTTCATGATAATTCTGCAGAAAAAAACAAAAGTAATAGCGCCGAAATCAAACTAGATAAAAATGTTTTTGGACACAATTACACAACTATTGAAATCAATGAAGGTACGACATCAGAAACCTACATTGAAACTACCACTCCTAAGATTGAAACACTCACTGTCGCTACAGATAGAAACGAATTTGAAGATAATGATTTTAGAATAAAAGAAGACGCCAAATCGTACATAAACCAAGACAAAACAACAAAAACTCCTATAGTACAAACTAATAAAGAATCTGTATTTTTTTTTGATAATGATGATATCAAAATGGAAAAAAATCTTGAAAAAATGAAAAATATCAGTGCTAATTTTGTAAATGATATGTTAAGAGTAATAAGGTCATCGTTTAGTGATAAACCTAACGAAAACGAAACGATGCCGTTACGTTCGTTGGATGATAATCCTAAGCCTAAGGAATATAAAGTGTACAAAGCCCGTAAGTATCTACTAAAATCCTGAAAAATCATTTCATCATCATCAACCTATAGTAGTCCACAACTGGACATAGGCCTCCCCTAATGAGCGCCATAGCGCCCTGTCTTCAGCTTGCCGCATCCAGCATCTGGCAGTAGCAGCCAGCATTCTTTCGCATATAGTCATCCCACCTGGTCGGAGAGCGTCTTACACTACGTTTGCAGAGTCGCGGTCTCCTCTCAAGAACACGTTAACCCCAGCGGTTGTTGGTTCTTCTCGAGATAGATAGAGCCCCAGCCACTTCAGCTTGCTAATCCTTTGAGCTATGTCGATAACCTTGGTTCTAAGAAATGAAATAAGTTACCAAAAATTTTCGATTTCGGCGGGACTCGAACCCGCGCCCCGCCCTCAGTACGGGTGTGCTCTAACCAGCTAAGCCACGAAACCCTAGTCGGTTCAACCGAAAATCTTTGGGACTTCTTACGGACTATAGCACCGGTGGCTCCACCTACAAAATCGAAAATTTATGGCAACTTATTTCATTTCTTAGAGATACCCAAAGCACTATAACAAAAAACAACCTTGGTTCTCTTTCGGATGTATTCGTTACGAATTCTATCCTTCAGAGAAACTCCGAGCATAGCTCTCTCCATAGCTCGCTGAGCGACTTTGAACTGGTGGACCAGCCCTATCGTGAGTGTCCACGTCTCTGCTCCGTAGGTCATCACGGGTAGGACGCACTGGTAGGAAATGGTTTATATTTTTTAACCGATAGGAAAGGAGCAGGTTCCACGCTCAGCGGTATGCATGTAGTTTAATGTATGCTCGTCATTTACAAAATAAGTTGATTTTGATGATTCTTTTGCTATTGCAAATAATAGATTCATGCGTTACTTTGCGGAAATCCATTGCAAAATATAAAGATGAAAATATTTACAAACAATTTCGCGCAAAACCTTCTCCGATAACTTCTAACAAAATGTAGTTATGTAGGGCCACGTTGCATAAGTAAGCCACCTACTTAGCGAGCTCGGAGTGGCAACATCTCTGGTGGGGCTCTGCCGTGGTTGCTTGGCGCTCTCAGTGTCAGGGTCGAGTATCGTGGTGTCCTGATGATGTCTCGTGGTGTCCTGATGATGTCTCGTGGAGAGACGAAATTAGTTGACGTCTAGCTTTGTATAATATATTTTTTCATTTTGTAAGTAGTAGGTGTGGTTTTTCTTCTACGACGAGAACTAAATTTTGTTTAGAACTTATTGGAGAAGGTTTTGCGCGGAATTGTTACTAAATGTTTTCATGTTTGTAATATTTTCATATTTGTTTCATTTCCTTTTACTATTGTCAAGAAAATAATAACAATATAAAAAATATTTCCAAAAACGTCTCGTGTAGGTACCGTAAAACTTAAAAAAACAACAGTGTAAGTAATATAAGTAATATAGAAGTTGATTTTTATTTTTTTCAAATTCACATTGGTCAATGTCAAAATATCTTTTCTAAAGAAATATGTTCAAATCACCTTAACGTTCCTCATGGAAAACGCTACGGACATACCAGACGCATCAGTGGTTAATAGCTACTTTTGAGTTTATTAGGCTAGTAAAGAAAAAAGATCCTATGTTTTTATTGTCATATTTTCAGCCAATAACGAACTATTAGACCAAAAATATGTAGAGGACAACCAAGAGGTCAACCAAGAGAATCCATACTACGTTCCTGTATACAACTATGGACCCGAACACGCGTATTACAACCCAAAGAACCGCCTAGGGCCAAATGTTGATGACGATGACGTAACAATCATCAAAACTGATGGTTCGAATGTAGAATCTATATCGCATGACTATGATTCTATTGTCAAAGATATCGGTGACAACGAAAATGATTATCATAACCGTCAAGATTCAAATAATAATGACGCTAGAAACGATGTTGATTATGACGAGGCGTATAACAAAGAAAGAGAATTTATTGACAGAATAGACGATAGTAAACGAAACTACATATTCACTCCAAATGAAAATTTAAGAGGCAGAGATACAGAAAACACGCAGAAACTAAAAAAAGAGTACATGAAAAACCTCGTCAAAATATACAAAAACCACAATAGTAAAAATAATAACAAACAGAGAAATCTTGGTAGATACAAACTCAACTTACCTATTGTTATAAACTATCCAAAATATAGTGATATCATTATGAATTCTCATGATTATTTAGATGTCGACTATCGATATCCCTCATGGAATAAGCCGAAACATTCTCGGCATAGGAAGCACCGAATTTTACGAAGTAATGGAAACAAACGTAGTAACATAATAATCACAAGTTTTGCTGATGACCCTAATAGTTATGAAGAAGATACAGTACAAGTCGAAAACCCTTATGCTGATGACCAACTTAACGACGATTACAACGATGAAACTCAAAATCAAGAAACAGAAAAACCTATCAAAATAATATACGATGATGATCATGAAAACGAAATTAAAAAACCGATACAAGATCACTATGGTAAACCAAATAGTATAAATCTCTTTGAAAGCGAAGAATATGTTTGGGAGACACAGGACACTAAAGAAAAGAGGAATAAGAAAATCATGGCAGATGAAAAATCACTTGGTGTAAAAAGTCAGATTCGGAAGATACGAGAGATGATGTACAGTGCTGCGAACTTAGGATTTATACAGCCAAAAAAAGTAGAGGAAAGAAACTATAATGGCTTAGAACACTTTGTAAAGAAAGCACCCAAAATGTGTGAGGATGAAGATCCATCTTGCGTAGAGCCCTTTATCTTAATCACCAATAATCACATGAACAATAAAAAACAATCTGATTCTGCAAGACATGCCATGAACAATAGCATAGCGAACGATTACTTTATTGCAAGAACGAATAACACTGGTGAATTTGTTGTTGATTATGTTCCAAAACTTTCAGCTAGAACAAATCATTTTAAATTAGAGGAGTCAGATCAGTTTCACGCATTCATTAATATAGAATGGGTTACCGATTTTTCTGAAATATCCGAAAGTGGTCAGGTTGATTGTGGCTTCTGTAGTAATAATATCTGTTACGTGTGTATTTGTGGACATTCTCACAAGTTTTGTCTAAAACTTATGCAAACGACAACACCAATCACTAATAGCGAACCAACTGAAGTACCGACAGATAAGGATATTGAACCAACTGAAGTACCGATAGATGAGGATATTCAAAAACCAACAGTTGCTAGTTGGCAATGGGACACAGTAAAGAATATTTCCATGTTACCAAGTTATTTAGACCCAATCTTAGAAAAACATAATGTTAACAGATATAAACTACGTCATAAAAAAAAACATCTAATATTCAGAAGTAGCAACGACAAATTACTCTCAAAAACCTCTTTAAGGGATGGTAATATATCCCAGAAAGACAACGACACGGAATTAAACATCGCAAAACCGAATATCATCAAAATGAACTCTGATGATTTAAATTATACTAAAAATCCTTACGCAATAGAAGACTATGATATCATCGACGCGGAAACTGATAAAAAGCCTGAAAAATATAGCTATAACAAAATAAAGACACTAAAAGGTATTATGGAAATCATTCCAGATGACGTAGAATTAATGCTTAAAGTTGCTGCCATGTTAGAAAACCAAAATAGCGAAGAAAAGGAAGGCAATGTAAAAGAAAAGGAAGATATTTCAGGTGAAACGCGATGTCTAAGAAGCGTTGAATCAATAGATGTGGAGTCTTATGTAACAGTTTTACAAGATATGGTCCGAAATGAAGCTAGAGGTCTAGTTCAGTACGATTGGATGGGCACTAGTATTGATATCCAAGCGGCTATCTTCAAATTGAAAGAAATGACGTAAGAAACTTTATCTATACCTACATTTACTCTAACACAAATCTTATCTATATTCTATTCCAATCTATATCAAAAAGACCCCTGTCTAATATCGGTGTAACATGAATGGCGGAACGGCGGTGGGGGAGTTTAACCAAAAAAATTTTGGGAACTTATTTCATTAACACTATAACAAAAAAAAACCTTAGAATTGTTTGTGTGTTATTTACAATAAACAATTTCAACAATTTTCTTCTGTCTTTTATGAGAGAGCCGTCATTTCAACGCTCTCTGCTCGCTCACGTTTCCGCTCGACTGGTTGGTGCAAATTCAAGTACTGCAGATTACTCTTGAGAGTTGAACGAAGTCCTTATTGGCCCGCTCCGCTCGCGGTGGAAACCGAGCTTAAGGTGGTACGACACGGGTTGGCATGTGACAAATTTTTTGGCTGTTCTTAATTGTTTTTCGATTCACTGGTATTTTTGGAGTATTTGGGAAAATAAGAAATTTTGTGCTAAAAACCTACATTTTCCTATCATGAGTTCATTAGAAAATGGTTTACGACTTGCGGCAAATTACTTTTCCGCTAGTTTTATTGGTTGCGGAACGCAGAAAAAATTAAAAACCAACCACAAAAAAATAATTGAGCGCCAAACCCGCACTGAACTGATCCAGATAGACTGATCCCTTAATGATTCAAATCGATAATTTCATCTGGCTCGCTTAGCTCATCTGCTCCGAGTATACTTGGACAACAGCGTTCGATTTAAGTAGACTCGGAACACGTTCAAATTTTCCGAGCTAGCTCGTGTAAGAGTAGGTAAACAAAATGGCGTGTTCTACCAAACACCAAGCGTCTCCCGACATTTTTTTAGGTACTAGATAACTGATATACATAATACAGTATCATACATATTCTTTTATTTTACATAGAAAACGACCAGAGCATCAACAAACATCTGCAGATCGTACAAACATTTGTCCCAAGGCGGGAATCGACCTCGCAACCTCCTGCGTCGCAGGTGGACCTTCACCCACCGCACCACAGAGGTCTTCGTGTTCGATGTTGGCTCAGAAAATTATCCAAATGTACTATGTTATTTTCAACGGCTATTCCAATCCAAGCCTTGTCCGACCAGACAAGAGATCATGTGAACTTGTGGCGTGACGTGGCTTTCATCGGTACTAATCCAGCTACCGTAGCGTTGGCATAGTCTTGTCAAAACTTATACTATTGTCTGCCCACGGCTTCGCACGCGTATTTTGTGTATAATAAGTAGCCTCTTATCTAAGTTAGGCTATGTTCTAAACGTACGCCAAATTTCGTCTTGATCTGTTCAGTAGTTTTGGAGACCTTGGGTAACTAAAGAAAATTCAAGTTTCACCAATTTTTGTCTTTGTTTCTTAGGATTTCGACTGCGTAATTGTTAGTAGTATGAATAATTTTGAATTAATATTGTACAATTTTGCAGCGATAGTGTGAAAAACAACGAAGTTCTGGACAATCTGGATTTCAAACTTCTGAAGTATTTCACATTTTTGCATAAATTCGCCATGAAAAGGCAACAGGACCTCAGGATGTTCCTACCAAAGCCGAAATATAGGTACAATAGGACGCGCAGTGAAAAGGGTAAATATTCACGAACCTGGCTCAAGAGACGACTGAAAAAGTTTGCATTTGAAGTATCTGGAATTGATTTGTACTATTTTATGGAGTTTCTTGAAGAAATACAGTTTTATTTGTATGACGTAAGTATTAATATTTACTTAATGTACTTAAAATACTTAAAACAATACGTAAAACAGTTGAGCTATCTTCTGACTTTTTTCTTAGATTATTTTGTATTTTAATAATATTGCTGGTGTAGCGCTGTTTCTCGCTATGTGTTTTGTGAACGTCATAAAAGAAATAAAGTTGCCAACAATCTAGAGGTAGCTCCACTGATTCAAATCAATACCTATCGAAAGGGTCCCTTACTCGAAGACGCTGGCTGCATTGTACCGATGCCGATGTATGGCAACGCTGATGCGCTGCGCGAGATACCCGTCAAAAACGACAAAAAACCAAGAGCACGCACAAAAAACCTCTTTTCATCAGAGGTTTCTCTCACACGCTACTGAATACAACATAGCCTGTTATAGCATATCCTGGAATTGCCTATTTTATGGAAAGATACCTTTCCGAACGATTGCTTTTAAAACGAAAATCTATCTTTAACAAGAACTGCACAGACAAACACAAACAAGATAGGTAAAATACAAAATTGAGGAGATGTTACATACGTAGATAGATGAGAGATGTATCAGCGAGAAGTGAATTAGTAGAATGTAGGTACAGCAAAGAAAGAAAGAAGAAAAAGCTATTTATGTTTAATTTATATTTTTTGAGTATATCTGTCTAAGTGGCTTTTGATGTCGATTATAATTTTTTTCAGATACACACCGCTTTGACGCAAATCGCAATGGTAACAAGTTACAAAAATCAAAACTGGTTCAAAAATCTTAGTGAACTCTACCTTGATAACAGTAGAAAGAATATGCTAGAGTTGCTATTACATGTTACTACCGTCAGATTGTTAGATTTAATAGAAAATAGTATCCAAGAAGGACTTGAAGATGGCTTTCTCAAATATGTAAAGAATAACGAAAAAGGGATTGAAAATAGTAAAAACGAATTGTTACTTATATTAAAAATCATTGAAGAACTAAAGAATACGACATGAAGAAGTTGAATTATAAAAAAAAAACATGTATATTAAATATGTATTTTTAATATTAAAACTCATTTATTTTCTAATCTTAATTATTAAGCTATATCTAAAACATCACAACATTGGTTGGAACTTAGAACTACAAAATAAAATTTGGTAATGCCTCCTCGTTTTGGTTTTGCTTTGTATTATTTTACATTTATTATATGATTGGCTTTTTGTAATAAAAATAAAAAATACGGAATAAAAAACGAACTAGCTTTATATTGGAAAAGAAAAAGAATTGTAGCTCAGAAAGTGATTTACATTTGACTTTCTCAGCTACAACAAACTGTTAAACCTATTAAAAATAAGGTTTTTTTTATTTATTATAGTACTCTGGGTAATTTTTAAGAAATTAATAAATCCCAAAAATTTACGATCTCGACGGGATTCGAACCCGCACCTTCCCCTTCAGCGAAGGGTTGCTCTTTTTCCAACTAAAAGAAAACGAAAAAAAATATATGAAAAAAAACAGAAAAAAAAGATCACGTAGCTTAGTTGGAAAAAGAGCAACCCTGCGCTGAAGGGGAAGGTGCGGGTTCGAATCCCGTCGAGATCGTAAATTTTTGGGATTTATTAATTTCTATTAGAAATAAATTAAATAAAGAAACATCTTAAAAAAGATTTAAAAGAATATACAAATAATTGGGAATGTAAATACTAAGCATTGAAGTTTAACTTCATTAATATAGCTCAAAATAGAATTCAACTGTCTGTACTCATACTTATTTCAATATTGAAAATATAAATTATTCAAAGAAAATGATTAATCCTAGCTTAATATTTCTATCAAGGAAAACGTGGGAAGTATGACCTAACGTTAAATCTGTGCTCAGTAAAAATAATAATAATATAATGCTGAACAATTCACACAGCATTATCTAGCCCCAAGCTAAGCAGAGCTTGTGTTATGGGTACTAGATAACTGATATACATAATACAATACATTACATAGATAGATATTTTTTATTATACATAGAAAACGACCAGAACACCCTGAACAAATGTCTGCAGATCGTACACACATTTGTCCCGAGGCGGGAATCGAACCCGCTACCTCCTGCGTCGCAGGCAGGCCTTCGCCCACCGCGCCGCAGTGGTCGTCATAATGAAATTTACTGCACCGGTAGCATGAACAGAACACTCCAGCCATTTTACTGCACCCCGGTAGCATGAATGGAACACTGTAGCCAATTTCAATAACTCGGTCTAGGCTTATTTGAAGATAAAAAACAACGTTCGACGTTGAAGTAACGAATTCGAAAATTATACACCATTTGACGCCATTCTTTATAATAATGGCGTTTAAAAAAACTATATAGGTACTGACTTTTGATTCCGGTAAATAGTATTCCTACGTACATTTGTGTGAAAAAGACGTAGGTTCTCAATTCGGCTGTAGATTATGTTTTTTGTATTGTATGTTATTCAATCAAAACTTTGCCAATCCGGTTTTGATGATTCTTTCTCTTTCGCACCCATAGAAAATGATCTGAAGGTAGTCCAAAAGGTGCGAGATATCACTATTTGTCCCATAAAACTTTAAAAACATTATAAATGTTCAGGAATTTGAAGTAGATTTTTAGCATAGAGGTAAGTTATTATTTAGATTTTGTAAAAAACATATTAAAATATTTTTTAATAAATCCTAGACAACTCTGTTTATGGTATATAGGTAATAATGATATGCCTGAAGCCTTTAGTTTTCACGTTTTCTTTGGATTTACGCCTCTGTTTCCAAGTCCGCTTCTATCTCCTCCGGAGTTCGAAGGTCTATGGCAAATCTTTTCTTCATACTGGGCGGTCTTTCGTCTAAATCTAGGACAAAAAAAACAATGTAAACATGTTCTTTTTATTTTCCAAACTAGAAAGTTAAAAAAAAACTTTGTTTTAAAATCTCTAAAAACGGACAACAGGCGTGATCGGGTCAGCTTTCTGCACTTACTTTTGAGATTTAATCATTTGACTTAATCCAAAGTAGGTTCAACAAGAGAAATAATGGCGAGCAAAGCGAGCCGCACTATGTTCTAAAAAGTATGCTTAGCTGTTTTACGGCGCGGGCGCGGCGATGGGCACGGTTGGCAATTATTGTATTTGGCAACATTACCTAATAGTACATTGTGTACATTGTGCCTTAAGGGACCAAACTAACGTATTTAGGGCGAAAACGATTGTTTGAATCCTAAGCGTAGAGAGGGATTCAAAGTACGTCGCTCCCCGAGCGACTACTTTAAATAATTTCGGAACCGTGTGGCCAAAATAAATAGGAGATTCGAGTAGTATCGAATATATACTAAACCAAATTATAAGATCTTTTTATCTTATTTGTTTGGTAATAAATTGTTTATAGATAGATACATAGATAATACTTTATTCATCACCATAAAGAACATGTTTATGACAGATTAATTTTATACTTTTTGGTGTTAATATTTCAATTTCACAGCTAGAACGAACCTTTTCGGTGTTCAATTTGTGTGAATCAAATTGTTTGTAATATTTTGATAAAAAATAAAAATAAACGATTAATTAGTTATTAGTATTAGTAGTAGTAGAGTAGTATTTTTTTTCATTTTGTTGAACTGTTTCGTGTCGTTAGACGCGCTTTTTTTGTAACCGAGAGTTACATTTAAAATGCAATTAAATCAAACCTGTGGTCTGCATCTCCTTGACTCTCCTCGAGTAGTCTTGGAAGGCGGCTGCCAAGGAGTAGGTCAGCCTTCTTGCTGCGTTCCTGAAAATAACAAGAAGGTGTCATTTATTAGTTAGGCAGTCATTTTTCACCCAAGTTTTTTCACCAGTTTTTTCACCCAACATTACCTAATCTATACCGTCTCGTATAAAGCTGCAAAAAAGGTAAATAAAGGGCATACCATTAAAACAAACACCTTTGTAGATGGTAACTACGACGTAATTATGTTTTGTCATAAAAAAATCTAGGAATTTGAATTTTAGCCGAAACTAGTCAACTTGTAAATAAATTATGGTCTTGGCATATTTTTAATCTAGTACTTCAATTTCTTACAAAGATAATAAATGATAAACATGTTTTATGGGTAATTATTTTGTGACCTGGCGTGACGACGCCAGGTCGTAGACAGAACCTGGTTCATGCAGTGTCAATGAATTACCAAAATAAACCTGTGTACCGGATGTACAGGGTTATTTTAACGTATTTAACGTCAAGTTAAGTTTATTGTAACTTGCATGATTAAAAACATGCAGAAATGTGTAGCAAAAGGAATAATAATCGAGGACAGATTGATTATCTAGGACAGATTGATTATCTAGGACAGATTGATTATCTAGGACAGATTGATTATCTAGGACAGATTGATTATCTAGGACAGATTGATTATCTAGGACAGATTGATTATCTAGGACAGATAGATTATCTAGGACAGATTGATTATCTAGGACAGATCACCTTTTCTTATCAGTAGGATACAAGTAGAGTACAGTGATATGATCTGTCGAAAGAATTTTTACTATTGCGAAATTTCAGTAAGAGTAAACACAAGATTGTAACAATCTCACAGTTTGATACATTTTGGCACGTATTAAGAATTGCTCAGTCATCAATCGATGTTTGAGTAACGCTTGTCTATGGCATAAAAGTCAGTCAAGTGTAGATCTATGACTGAGCAAGCTTGTGTTGTGTGTAAGACGTGTTGTCCTATACTTCACAACTCGATGACCTCAATGACGCAGTGGACAAAACTCCCTCTGCAAAGCATAGGTACGGGTTCGATTCCGCGAGAAACGTGTTTGTACGGTCCTGTGTTATAGCCTCCGATACCCAGTCAAACGCCCCAGTCACATGCGTTCGGAAAAAAAAACCGGTTAAACGCCTCAGCAATAGCAAATTTCACGGCGCGGAGCAAAAATGGTTTCGTGGCTAGCTTCACGTGGTCTATCAAGAAGAAGTCGCATTTTTTAAAGGAACCTTCGCATAGTCGGCTCTTACGGCAACCACGACTTGAGATAGAGGGGTCGATTCTTACAACGCGACCGTCACGTTCAACTCAATCTGGTAAAGAATATTGAAAAACCTGCGTACTTAAAACTGGGATTGAGAAGAACATCATCTCTCATGCAGTCCCGCGCAGATAGGATTCAATCTGACCCAGGACAGCGTGTGAGATGATGTCATTTAGAATCCCATTATTACAGTACAATACAATACAATACAACAACACTTTATTGTACACCAGAAAAAGAACATTACAAAAAGACATTACATGAGACAAGTACAATGGGCGGCCTTATCGCTTAGAAGCGATCTCTTCCAGGCAACCTTTGGATGGAAAGAATTATGTGAATTATGTGTATTATTACCCTGGTTCAAGAAACTAAATAATTAGTTATAGGTAAACCTACAGGGTTCCTGAGATCTCGATCTAAATTATGAGAACGCAAAATCCTAGGCTGTCTTTAACACAAAACGGCATGTCCTCTAGTATTTTTGAAAGTCACATAGGTAAATCTTTGTTTGGTTTGTACCTACCTAGATTCGCAAACAAACGCGTGGCACTCAAACGGGTTCAATCCCTTAACATCCGCGTTATCCTTCACTATGATCATGGAGAAGACCCTCGTGTACACCAGGTCCTGGACTCCATAGGAGATGGACTCAATGTTGAAGAAGACCGCCATGTGCTCGAACTGTTCGCGCTTGGTCCCTTGGTTGATGGTCTCGAGGTGGACTCCATCGACTGTGATGGTTAGTTTTACTATGGGCAGGATTTGACCTGGAAAATTCACAAAAATTAATTTAATACAAGACGAAAGTTTTGGTATTTTTTTTTTGGTTGTTCGTATTTATTTTCAATCTTAAATTATCATAACAGGAATATCCTAATGCAATAGTTAAGATATACATTAGCTTTTTTGCTTTATAGTGCGTTACTCGCACTGAGTAAATCTTCTACGAAAACTTAACTAGCTAATACGACGCTTAAGTCGTAAGAAGTCCCAGATATTTTCGACCAGGCACGTGTCGATCTCGTTGCTTAGTTGGTTAGAGCGCACCTGTACGGTGAGGCGCGGGTTCGAATCCTGCCGAAATCGAACATTTTTGGGTTATTATTAAAAAGTTTTCGAAGATATACATTACAAATAACACAAAACAATCAATGTAGGTAGCCTTACGGAGTTCGTTCCTAGTGAGTTGCAAAATCTATCAGTAAATAAATTCAAACGAATTGTCAAAACCTTTCTGTGCAAAAAGGCTTACTACAAAATATCAGATTATCTTATGAATAACTAGCAGCACCTCGCGGTTTCACCCGTGTAGTTCCCGTTTCCGTGAGAATTCCGGGAAAATAAGTAGCCTATGTGCTATTCCATACTATAATCTATCTCTGTACCAAATTTCATAAAGATCCGTTCAGCCGTTCTGGCGTGATTGAGTAACAAACATCCATCCATCTATCCATCCATCCATCCATCCAAACTTTCACATTTATAATATTAGTGAGATTGCCACGGCAGCATCACGTCATCCTACCTGGTGGAAGCGCCTTAGCCGCCGCCACCATCAGGTCCACCGGCTTCCTGGTGTGCTTGATGCCCCATAGTCCGCGCGCGTCGCTCTGCCCGAGGTATTTCACCTGGAATTGCAACACAGGTCATTAATATAGTAGAATATGCAAGTAGCACACGGACATATCTCCCAAAAAAGCGACGCCATTTAGGGTAACGGGATCTTGAGTGTAGAATGCGAAAATTTTGTTATAATAGTTAGTTAGGCTTCGCACTCTGGGTAATTTCTAAGAAATTAAATAAGTTAACAAAACTTTCCGATTTCGCCGGGACTCGAACCCGCGCCCCATCCTTAGAACGAGTGTGCTCTAACCAACTAAGCCATGAAATCGATAAGTCAGCTAGTCGAAAATCTCGGAGACCTCTGACGGACTCTGCGCTAGAAGCTAAGAGTCCGTACGAGGTCCTAGAGATTTTGGGGAATTTATATAATTGCTTGTATAATGCGAATCAGCAAACGCAGTGCAGGACGGATTATGCCGAAGAAGCTACTTTTTAAAAATAATAAATAAATAATGCTGGACAATTCTCACAGTATTATCTAGCCCCAAGCTAAGCAGAGCTTGTGTTATGGGTACTAGATAACTGATATACATAATATAATACAATACATAGATAGATATTTTTTATAAATAGAAAACGACCAGAACACCCTGAACAAATGTCTGCAGATCGTAAACACATTTGACCGGAGGTGGGAATCGAACCCGCATCCTTTGCGTCGTAGGCAGACCTTAGCCCGCCTCGCCACAGAGGTCGTCCCATATCCCAGTAAATAAGTTTTCGGTTAGTTTGATAGAGTCATTTGTGTTAATAGATACGTAAGTCTGTAAATAAACTTATTTTGAATAGATATTTCATTTCATTCATTTCATTTCAATTGTTCGCAGAAGGTTATTGAATAATGTAGTCGGTTTCACATAATTCGTAGAGGTACGAAGACCCGAATCCTCACAATGATTATGTACAGATTTCTAAATTCACAGTTAAAATTACGTGTTAATCAGACCGAGAGCGGTATTGTTAGAAGGAAGTTACGTCACTTAACCTCTCACATGCTCGCTAACAGGCGGGTATTGGGTGTGATTTTGTATTTATTTACGACTGGCGTCACGCCCCGGCTTCGCACGGGTAGTTAAAGGTATTTTACAAAAAAATATATAAATTTTAACACATTTTTGCAGACTTTCCATGCTTAGAACACTCGTTAAAGACTGCTTTTGAAAAAAAACAACAATCAAAATCATCCGTTTGGAAGCTATGATGCCGCAACAACCCACAGATAGATACACACACAGACTCATAGATCCACCCGTCAAACTTACAACAACCATCTTTTTGTGTCGGGGCCGAATAAAATAAATGTATAATAAAAATGTACTTTAGATATTACTAGCAGTGCCTCGCGGTTTCACCCGCGTAGTTCCCGTTCCCGTGGGAATTCCGGGATAAAATATAGCCTATGTACAATTCCAGACTATAATCTATCTCTGTGCCAAATTTCATCCAGATCCGTTCAGCCGTTCTGGCGTGATTGAGTAACAAACATCCATCCATCCAAACTTTCACATTTATAATATTAGTGGGATTATTACTTTTTTTAAATCTAGGATTGTAATAGTGAAAGAATTTTTCAAGTCAGTCCAGTAGTTTCGGAGCTTATTCAATTCAAACAAACATACAAACAAACAAACAAATCTTTCCTTTTTATAATATTAGTTTATATAAATTTTTGCTCGCAGCTTCACACGTGTTTTTTCCTAGTTTTGAGGTGCAAAACATGACAAGAGCTATTCTGGACATGACATGAGGTCATCACTTGACATCACTTTAGTCAATTACTTTATCAAGTCAGATATAGTCTCATCTTTGACACGGCTTCACATAGTACTATTGTTGTTGTGTTTCTGGGTATTTCTATGTATATTAAAAAATATTTATCTAATGCAAAGAATATCAATAAATAAAAAAATAGTGCTGTACAATTCACACAGAATTATCTAGCCCCAAGCTAAGCAGAGCTTGTGTTATGGGTACTAGATAACTGATATACATAATACAATACATTACATAGATTTTTTACTATATGTAGAAAACGACCAGAACACCCCGAATCTAACCCGGAATCTAACCCGCAACCTCCTGCGGCGCAGGCAGACCTTCGCCCACCGCACCACAGAGGTCGTTCTGGACATGACCTGAGATCATCATTTGACATCACTTTAGTCAATAACTCAATCAAGTCAGATAATCTTTGACAAAATTCTTATGTTGTATTTTTTTCCTTGTATTTTCTATTTATAATAAAAAATATTTATCTACTGCAGTATTAGGTATATCAGTCATCGCTAGTACTCATAACACATGCTCTGCTTAGTTTTGAGGCTAGATGATGCCGTGTGAAAAGTTCAGCATAGCTTAGTTTTGTTTGTAAAATTTCAATATCAGATTATCTAGAGGATAAAAAAGCTTGGGACGACTTTTGCTCCAACTCGAAAACTAACATTCTAACAAGGTAAAGGTTTCTTGTTCGCTTCTTTACTTTACCTTAAAAAGATTGAAGTGCACAAAAAATCAAAGTGATCACTTTATTTCCTAGTTTTACTATAATCTGAGTTTTGTGACGTGTCCAAGAGTCCTGTAAGATCTAAAGGAAATAAAGCACTTTGAATTTTGAATTTCTCATTAACCCTACTGGCGTACATTTGCAAACAAGGCCCACAAAAACCAAAAGCATCACCCTCCATCACAATCGGGCAATTGGATGTTATTTTTACATTTAACTTATTTAATAATTGGGAGTTTCGTCATTTTCAATCAAAACTCTCCTAACTTTGAGCATTTTAGGCTAAGCTATATGAAAGTAGAAATACATATGAAACACATATGTATTTCATAACAGCATAACTTAGTTTTGTTTGTAAAATTCCACTAACCCTACATGTGCACATTTGCAAACAAGGCCTCAAAAGTGCTTCAATTCATGTGAATCCTTGCTCGGAAGTCGACCATCCGCTACGGTCTACTGGTCCTAATTAGACATACATACGTTCTATGCCGTCATTTATGTATGTATTGTACATTTATAACGTACAATACGATGGTACAACAATATACAATATACTAATGTGATTTCTATGGTATAGCTTATCCAGTTGTCGTCATAGCAAAAAAAAACTCCGGAAAAAAGAACTCTCGTTCGTTTTCTGCCTGCATTTGACGACGTAGCAATGTAAAGTCGATCGATTGTTGAGGACCCCTGATGACGATGTTTACCTGGAAGGAAATCGGCAAGTCGTCTACAGTGACAGGTCCTTCGTTGCTCTCCGCCATTTTAGATTATCTGTCAGTGTCATCCAAACTCTGTCGCATTCTTGTATATAGGTAATCTGAAACGAAAAACAATTTTAATTATGTATACATGCCTTGTGCAGTCAATGTGGTTTTTAAACTTGTTGACTCGAGATCAATCATGCTTGCATAGCGCCGTTTACAATGTGCACGCGCTTTTAACTAAACTACTGAAAAAAATACTTTAAACTTAAAATAGTTGAAGAAATGGGAGGTATTTTGCCTACAGTGCACATTTAAATATTATGTTTTGAATGCACTGTAGGGTATGACTCTAATGGTTTAAAACTATTAGCGTCATGCAGGGCTCTATTCAAGAAACACAATCTCCTAACGTTTACTAGTTTAATACATCTTTGATATTGGCTGTTTTATGAAAAAGCTTGCTTCATTCTTTAAGCAGTAAAAAGATTAAATGAACTCTGTTTTAAGAGAGAAGTAGAGATCCCACTAGATTATATTGCCCCCATACAAAACTGCTCTGAGTGGGAAAAAATGCTCTACAATGACTGTATAATAGTTATTTATTACAAGAGTGCAAAGTTACTTTTTACCGCGTGCTCAATTTTGATGACCGAGCAAGCGAGGGATTCTAAAATTGAATCACGGGCGTAGCTCAGAATTCTAATTTATGAATCACTCGATTCATAAATTAGAATTCTGAGCGTTAGCGAGGGAATCAAAAGAGCACGAGGTAAAAAAACATGTAGCTTTTCATCCTACCTCAGCGAGGAAAGAGTATTTTTGCTCTTCGATATCTGAGTGTAAAAGCCGTTTTTATCCTCTAGCGAATAGATTTTATCCTCTAGAGATGAAAAAGTATTTAACAAAATTCGTAGAGACATAAGAGAACTGCCTACTGGTAAATTAAAGACAAAACTCCATAGGTGGCTATTTGAATTGAATTTGGCTGGAGTATAGGCACCAAAAAGTAGGTATCCAAGACGA
Organism: Eupithecia exiguata; assembly: GCA_947086465.1. NCBI lineage: Eukaryota > Metazoa > Arthropoda > Insecta > Lepidoptera > Geometridae > Eupithecia > Eupithecia exiguata. Next base: position 6,615,465 of record OX352253.1, read on the forward strand.
AGTGCTAAGTGTATAAGTGTTGGGGTAAATGTACATCAACCTCAACAACCTATAATGGTCCACTGCTGGACGCAGGCCTGGTAATCGCCTTATTGGTTTTTATCTTGGCGCTGCTGCCCCCCGGTGTATGTCCCTTATTCGCCTCCGACACCCACGGGAAGAGTTGAGCTGGTGCAAATTCTAAGTCGGCACCCCACGGCTCAGTACCTACCTTAAATACTTTTGTGCATGTCCGAGAATCAAACTCACATCACGTACCCAATTAGACAATTTATAGCCCTCGTAATAGAAGTAGAAAGTTCGCGTGAGTGATATATCGGTTTATGTCATGTTACTATTCAGAATATCGAGTGCGACATAAATATGTCGATTGCTTTTATAATTGGCGCCTTTGTCGCTTTCGTTTTTATCTCCATCGGGGTTTTATAAAGAGGATTAAGATATCGGTAAAGAAATATATATAATTTAAAGTTTTTACAACGAATAACCGACTAAGGCACATTTATTTACCAGATTAGCCCAAATTTGATATAATAATTAACAAAGAAAATTTATTATTATTACCATCGTATTAATTATATTTTTTTTAGTTATATTACCGTAATAGTAGAATTGATTAAAAAGTAGTATTTACAATTGAAACAATAGGCTATTTGACTTCATTAAAAATAAGTTCCAAATTGTTTTCATCCTAGTCTTGGCAACGTAAAAATATGCCTATTTTAGGTAAAAAAACGGGGTTAAAATTACACATTTTTTGATTTATGATCTCGTGACCCAAAACGCTTTGTGTTTGGTTGGATCGATGGTGACGTCACACTATTACAGATTACAGTGTCATATCTTCGCCAGTTCTAAATACATTTTAATGATTTTTCCTTATTGTTTAAAGTTAGATATTAAGGTCTCATTAAAGGTATATTGGTCTCAAAAAAATTGATATAAGTATTGACATATAAATACACATATAAATTTGGATCCTCGACGAATTCAATCGTCGAGGATCAATATTTATATTATGTGCGCCGTAAAACGTAGATACCTACGTTTAAACATCAACACATGATAATTTTCACATTACTCGTAACAAATGGTTTCCATGGCGACGGGCGTAAACTAAAGGTCATTTCATTCGTCGTTTCATACAAGTGTCAATTCATCACATCAAACTAAATTAGACTCGAGTTTTAACTAGATGTCGCCACTTGAAAAATTAGATCGCGCTATCGAAGTGATCCTTCCAAAGGGTTATTTTAACTATGAAGGAATTGGATAGGATCACAAGATATTGGGAGCTGGGAAAGCCGATTGTGTGGGACGCTACATGCGTCGACACACTCGCGCCTTCCCATCTTCCTAGGACTTCCGTGAGGGCTGGTGCGGCGGCAGATTTGGCCGAAGATCTCAAGAGGCGCAAATATGCGAGTCTCTGCTGAGCCTACGCATTTGCTCCCCTTGGAGTCGAGACCCTAGGTCCGTGGGGTACCGAGGCTCTCCGGGTTTTCAAAAAATATCTGAGCGTCTGGTCTATGCGACGCGTGACCCGAGAGCTGGTGAGTATCTGGTGCAGCGCATCAGCATTGCTATACAGCGGGGCAATGCAGCTAGCGTCGCGGGTACGAGCGCGACTGGTATTGATATGGATCAGTCAAGCTACCTGTAGATAGTTAGCTCAATTGTTTCAATTGTACACACGAGTTTTAATTTAATTCTATTATTTGATTGTAATTTTCTTTGTTAATAAAGATATGTTTTTTTTATTATAGGTACATAGAAATACCCAGAACAAATATTTGCAGATCGTAGGTACACACATTTGTCCCAAGGCGGGAATTGAACCCGCAACTTCCCGCGTCGCATGCGGTCGTCAAGTGAATCATATCAAAGTAATTTAGACACATAGTCTCCACCTGCCCTAACGAACATCCAAGCTGTGCGCCAACTGTCGAGGGGAAGCCCTACGACAGGTGTTTTATTTTGATCACCTAAATTGTGGGGCTTCGAGAAAGTAAAGAAGTTTCGGCTGTAAGAAGTTACAATTAAACCGGTCAAGTGCGAGTCGGACTCGCGCATGAAGGGTTCCATACCATTATCTATAAAAACGGGAAAAAATCATGTCTGTTGTATAGGAACCCCCTCAAATATTTGTATTATTGAAATTTTATTTTTAAAGTGAATGTATAACTAAATATTCTGTAAATATTTCAAACGTGTACCTACCTGTTGTCGTTATCAACATCGAGCAAAAACGAGCAAAACAAATCACGTTTGTTGTATGGGAGCCCCCTTAAATATTTATTTTATTCTGTTTTTTAGTATTTGTTGTTATAGCGGCAACAGAAATACATCTTCTGTAAAAATTTCATCTGTCTTACTAACACGGTTCTTGAGATACAGCCTGATGACAGACGGACAGATGGACAGCGGAGTCTTAGTAATAGGGTTCCGTTTTACCCTTTGGGTACGGAACTCTAAAAAAGTTGAGGACATCCGCTCAATCACTATTGATTACTGTCGTTAATGTAATTGCTGTTGCCTTTTAAATTTATAATCATTTACGCATATTTTAATACGTTTTTACGTTTCTTACCTAAAATAACACATTTGAATAGATAAGTTCGCAAAACAAAGTCAATCATAATAATTATTGGATTAACGTTTTTTGGTAGAATGGCTAACACAAATCCCCCGCGATAATCCTTCCGATTAGGTAAATATAAGTTGATTGCAAATTTACGTTTATCATCATCGTCATATGCTTGTCCACTGCTGGACAAAGAACAGATGTGCGATTGCGGTGGTGCGACCACCATGGTCTTCTTATGTGAACCTAGAACCTTCTTGAAACGCTCTGGGTGTTTCCACCTCTGCCGCTTGTGTTGGGAACATGGGAACGCTTTCGATTTGTCGTACCTAGAACCTTCTTAGAAACCTCTGGGTCTTTTCACCTTTGCTGCTTGTGTTGGGAACATGGGAACGCTTTCGATTTGTCGAACCTAGAACCTTCTTAGAAACCTCTGGGTCTTTTCACCTTTGCTGCTTGTGTTGGGAACATGAGGAAGCTTTCGCTTTGTCGAACCTAGAACCTTCTTAAAACGCTCTGGGTGTTTCCACCTCTGCCGCTTGTGTTCGGAACATGGGGAGGATTTCGCTTTGCTTTTTGGTTCAGCCACTAACCACTCGGCTGTCCGATATCGGGCCCCTCACTGGGGGGTTTAGAACACCCCCCTTCGCGATACGCGTCAGAAACTCAAGCATGACGCGCCACGACCACCTCTCGGACCTTACATGTCAAATACAGCTGTACCTGAATCATTCCAGTATTATTTGACGACCTCTGTGGCATGGCGCGGCGGGCGAAGGTCCGCCAGCGACGAAGGAGGTTGCGGGTTCGATTCCCACCCTGGGACAAATGTTTGTACGATCTGCAAATATTTCTCCCGGGTGTTCTGGGTATTTTCTGTGTATAATAAAAAATATCTATCTACGTAATGTATTGTATTATGTTTATCAGTAATCTAGTACCCATAACACAAGCTCTGCTTAGCTTGGGGCTAGGTGATGCATTATTATTTATTAAAATCAAGAACACTTAACTACTTAGGAATTTTGGAACACACCTAGCCACTTTATATCCTTCGCAAAATATTTCCACTATCGAAAATAGATAGGTCGGACACAACTAGGTACACCTTATCACCTTGTGATAGTGTTATCAGTCGTTATCAGCGATACTGCTTTTACAGCGTTGCAAGGACTGTCATGAAAAACTGAAGAATTTCTAGTTCAGAATGTTGAGGAAAGCGAGCATAGATTTATAGATCGATATGTCCAGTTGCAACTTTGGTGGTACTTTAATTATTCTGTTGCTTAAAAATTATTTGACAAAATAAAACACTGTTTTAACCGGATTAATCGCGTATATTTTATATTTTGTTTATAACCTGACGTTTCGGAGGCTTTTCAGCTTCCATGGTCACAGGTTAAGTATGTATTGATGAGAACTCTAGTGTCTACATAAACCTAAATTAGGATTTAAGATACTATAAACTTTAACATGTAACAATTTTTTTAAATAAATACATTTATTTACTATTATTATTAGGCAGACTAGAACCATGGAAGCTGAAAAGCCTCCAAAACGTCAGGTTATAAACGAAATAATAAATATACGCGATCAATGATGCTGGATGCGGCAAGCTGAAGACAGGGTGCTATGGCGCTCATTAGGGGAGGCCTATGTCCAGCTGTGGACTAATATAGGCTGATGATGATGAAGCATTAGTAACGGAACAAGAATGCATGTAGATATAACATAATAGATAATGTTTATATTTGTTTGATGTTAGTGTTTGGTTGATGAGTTTGGTCATCTAAATATTAAATGAACCTCCTTCGCGTTCATTATGTTGCAACAATGTTGTTGTTTGACATTTAATAATAAATTTATACTCTTAAAGAATGCACCAAGGTGCAACCTTCGTAAAACTTCTATTCTAAACTGATTTTGTTCATAGGTCTTTAAAAGATTTAAAAAACTGTATTTATTTTCAAGTTCTCTTGCTACCTGCTTTAAGTGAGCGTTTTTTTTTCAGTCCCATAAAAAAAACTGAACAATTCACACAGCATTATCTAGCCCCAAGCTAAGCAGAGCTTGTGTTATGGGTACCAGATAACTGATATACATAATACAATACATAGATATATATTTTTATTTTACATAGAAAATCGACCAGAACACCCTGAACAAACACCTGCAGATCGTACAAACATTTGTCCCAAGGTGGGAATCGAACCCGCTACCTCCTGCGTCGCAGGTGGACCTTCGCCCACCGCACCTCAGAGTTTGTCATTATATTCTGTATATACTGGTTATAAAGAAGCCTATGTTGTTGCAGTTTCTTTGAACTACATCTTAGCTTTTTGCTTTAAAGTGCGTTACTCGCACTGAGTAAATCTTCTACGAAAACGTGAATGACATCAAAATCATCATTATGAACTACATCTGTTAAAAATATCAGCCCGATTTGTTCAGTACTTTTGGCGTAAGGAGCTAAAAGCTTCAAAACTTTAGCCTCTAACATACTGTACGTTATAGTGAGTTAATAGAATTATGCGTGTCGATTGCTAAGTCTATTCTTACTTCGGTTTGGTTTTCTCCATTATTGACTTACTTCGTTAGCTTTTATTAGTTTTTTTGACGTGTCCAAGGTATGTCCAAGCCGATTCTTCGGCCACGGTGGTGCTAGTACATATTTTGGTACTCAAGTGTGTGTGCAAACACAGGTGCACTCTATGCTCATAATCCAATGGAACGGTATAACGACGGGTATCGGTAGGTCATGTAAATTGATTAATTAAAAGTATTTCGAATTTTTAATTTTGATCCAATTTCTCGCATACCAAAGTTTATGACCGTATATGTATTTTTATAGGCGAAAGTCAGTCTTTATTATGTTAATCATGTTATGTATACATTAAAAAACAATGAAACTGTAAAAATAAAATAAATATCAAACATATAACAAAGCCTAGGTAGGCTATAAACTATTATCAAACCAAGGTTGCTTGTGTTTAAACTGTAGCTACTGAGTTATTACTACATACACTAGCTTTAAAAACACATTAAAATGTATTATTACCAATAATAATTTACCACAATAATAATTCTATATCACTTACCAAAGCGAAATAGTTTTCACAACACCTCACAAAACACAATAATAAAACAAAAACACACAAAATCAAAATAAAAAGTACACGCGTCTATCCGCTAGCTGTGTGCGATTCTGAATACAAAAGTTACGTTTTAAAATTGGAACGCATGGCGACCAGTGGCTGTGGAGCTCTGATGAACGTTATGACTTGAATTTGAATACGTGGTTATAAATAACTTTTACATATATTCTGATAGGTTTATGTACTGTTTTAATGTTTTTAATTAACTAAAATTTCTTAAGAAACAAAAGAAAATTAAAACATTATCAAATACGTAAATGTTTTGTAGGATTTATGTAAGGACTAGTTAATTTGAATACCTATATTTTTATTTCTACTATTTACTCAAAGAAAATGTATTATAACTATTTTTCCGTTACCGTACAGTGAAAGAAGCGGTTTCGTCCAAACCATGATTGAGTATAATTATTTCTAAGTATTTAGATATAGTAAATTCATCTTATATCAATACAACAACATAAGATGATGATTATTAACTTATATATACTTCTTATATTAGGCTTATATTAGGCACTTCTAATACAAAATAAATGTAAGTTATTAAAAATCATAGCCATTTGTAAATCAATTTCAAGGTAAATAAACAACATCATCAATGAAACCTCTTTCATTGATAGTTTCGATTTCTCCAACACACAACTTTGTTAAACGCAAAGCTCAACTTAAACTGGTTAATGTGCGCGTCTCTACAAAGTTACGTCGTACAATCATTCAAACATGTGATCCTTATTTCTTAGATGCTAAGGTTTATTTTGTGTGTATGACGTGTGGATGTATGTTTGTAGATTAGCAAACAATAAGGTGAAGTAGTGATAAGAGATACAGGTGGATGTTTGTAGGGATGTTAGTGTTAAATTAATTATGATTATTCAATACTTTATAATAATCATAATCTATTCATATAAATATACTTTATAATAATCATATCATTCAAGCCGATTTCAGTGAAAAGTAAAAAAAAAATAAAAAAAAAATATGCAGTTACTGTTTTCTTATAAATCGAGGGCATGACTCCTTTCACGACTCTTCCCTTACTCTCGTGGTTTCGGACTTGGCCATCACCGCCCTTCTCAAAAAACCACCCTGTATATTACGATATAACAAGCTGTCATTTAGGTTCTTTGCCTGAAATAAACTATTTTTTTTATTATATTTTTGCACTCATTAGCTCTGCGGCCGTCATGTCTTACTATACCAAAATATATCATGCTAAATCTGTCATTATTTTGGTGACGTAATAAATTATACGTAACAGCTGCGTCTGTAATATACCTTACTATAATTTATATTTTACTCGTAGTATGAATTGTATGGCGTGATCGGACAGCACTAATTCGTTATCTTGTTTCTTATCCTGACCGATCACGATATCGGATAGCACCTTTTGCCGTGATCCGTCAGGATATGATCGGTTTTTGCGTGATCCGTCAGGACATACCCGTTTGTTGTGGGATTTAAGAGGCCTGCGGATGATGATTTGCCCATACAAACGTACTATCAAAATGATTTGTAATTCGAGCATATTTCCACCATATCATGTTGCTTTTTGTATTCGAATAGTATATATCTAGGTCCCTGATTGTTTTTTTCTTAATAATACACACCTATAATGAAATGTAAGAAAAAATATTCAAAATCGAATTTTGCGTATTTTTACGTCGAAAATTACATGTTTTCGTCCTATTTGTAGCAAAACAACAATATCTTACGTTTTGTTTCTTAAGGAACATAGCTTTTATTGTCTATTTACAGAATAACCACACAATGTCGAAAATACAAAAAGTTTTCAGTCATCATTTTTGGTATTACGAAACATAATAATTCACGAATTGAAGTTGCGAGCAGCTGTCGCCGGATTCTTAAGTTTGAGTGTTGGTTTAGTAAGCATCCTGTATACAGACAGTCATGCATGTGTGGCCTCACCTGTAACGTACCGATGTGTTTGTAACACGTGACGTCATGCGTGACGGAGGGACTGTTGCTCTACTAAAGGAAATAAATAAACATAATAACCTGTGTAATATCCTACTGATAATTTATAGACGAAAGTTTTTGCCGTTCTTGTGGAGTTGTTTGGCGGTAGAAGACGACAAAACTGTTGAATTTTACTCTTTTATAAAAGTAAGGTTGTGCTATTCGCTTATTCCCAGTAGTTCTGTGCTGTAGTTGTAGTTCGGTGCATCAAAAAATTGAGTAAGTTTTTTAACTAAGTAGATTTTTTCGTAGTAGGACTTCGTAGCTCATTCTACGGCGCTACGCCGGACCGCGTTGCATACAAAAGATTTCAACGCGTCATAGCGGCCGTCTCCAACCGAATCCATCATCTGTCTGCAGTCTTTCGCAGGTTGTCATCCTACCTAGCCGGTGGGCGTCTTACACTACGTTTACCAAGTCACGGTCTCCACCCAAGAACTCGTTTAAACCCCAGCGGTTGTCGGTTCTTCGCGAGATATGGCCAGCCGATAATTTTGGTTCTCTGTCGGATGTATTCGTTACAAAGTTTAACCTTCAGAGAAACTCCGAGCAATAGCTCTTTCCATTGCTCGAGTAAAAGTACGGATGCATAAATATATAAGTTAAATATCTTTTTTTATAGTCAATTGCCCTTCGTTTGACCACAATCCCACCTGATGGAAAGTGAAGATGTGGCCGACGATGTATCACAAAGGTCTAGAAGACACCTACACTCTTGTTTTGAAGAGACCCAGGAGGTGTATTTATTGTTGATGTTTTTCGCGCAAGTGTAATTTGGACCCATATTATGTAGAGCATATTCTGGGTCAGTCACGGTCGGCTCGGCTGGCTTAGTGCCGACTGTGTGTTCTATGGTTCACCGGGCACAGGTTCGATGCCCGGTTTAGAGGTACATATTTGCAAATTTTTCATTATATCACCGTTAAATAAAAAAATACTTATAGATGGATCCGTGTTGTTTATGTTATCATTCTCGAGTGATTCGTATTTGTCTCTCAAATTTTAAAAACAGTGTAAAATTAAGGTTTTTTGAAAATCAATTTATTTTAGTTATGTGCCAGTCAATACAGCTTTGGTACCAAAGCTCTACGTAATAAATATGAGAGTGGACACACGTAAAAAACGTGGCTTGTCCAGATGACGAAATAATTTTTACACCAACTGGACATACGTGTGTCCAGTCTTTTGTGTCCAGTTAGTGAATCACCCAGAACCATGAGGGTTCAACACCACATGATACTTATAAAAGCGTGAGAACGTGGTTAAATGTCGCCCGGCACCCTTTAAGAATTTATTGAGAAATTATTTGTAGAAAAAGGTGGTTATGGTTCGGTGGGTTACCTTTCCCAGCGAACCAAGACCACCTCACACTCTACCAGGCTCACGAGAGCTCCATAGCTCTAGCTAGAGACTGGTATAGCAATTTAAATTAATTGTGTTACTAGTATCTGCCCGCGGGTTCGTATCCGTACGCGTTTCTTTTCATCTATCCTATGTCCTTCCCTGGTATACTGTCCACCTCCCTGCAAAATTTTATGAAGATCCGTTAAGCCGTGAAGGCGTGAAAATGTAACCGCCTTAATTTCTTTCGCTTTAATACTATTAATTTTTGTCCCCCCATTTAGGTATTTTCTGATGAACAGAGTTTATGAAACGGTATTGCATTCTTTCGCAATACCATTTCATAAACTCTGTTTCTTTTAAAAGTGATGCGAAACTGTCGACTCGAACATGTCGGGACTAACGAGAGCTTCGATATTCGAATCTTCTTTCGTTCGGTCAGAGAAAATAAATACGTGGACGGAGTATTAGTATGTATGGTTGTTGTAGTCAATCAATATTGAAACTCCTGGTTATAAAGAGTTATAGCAATACAGGCGGAGACGTTGCTATAAAACTTATATCAGGCATTCTCAGAAAGGAGCATGGTTCTCGATAAGGATAGATAAGCGCCGATTTTGACTCTGGTGTAGATAAAAATAAGATTTTAATATAACGGCCGGGTCTTACCGAATTATATCGACACCAGCTTCGATCAAAAATAAGTAGTTCGCGGCTTTTGATCGAAGGACACCAGAGATAAAATCATTGATCAATTTAAACGATCCTTATTAAGAACCTCCAGTTTAGTTGCATTCATAACTAGAATGTGGAACTTGGCTATGTCCATTATGTTTTATCCTTTTTTAAAGTTAATTAGAGACTTTATTTACGTTTTATTTTGGTTAAGGATCAGTTGAGTTACCTGTAGATTGTTTCCAACAGTCTGTAGTTAGCTCAAGTTTAGTAGCTCTATTAGTTTTAATTTAATTCTATTATTTGATAGTATTTTTTTGTGTTCCGCCGTTCCTTACTACTACTTACACTTATATTATATATGCGAAAGTTTGGATGTTTGTTACTGTACTCTACGCAAAAACTACTGAACGAATTTGAGTGAAATTTTACACGTTGTATTTGTATCCAATTGGAACGTGAGAGAAGCCGCAGATGGAAAAAATAATAAAAAACGCCATGACAGTCCATCTACAATAAATCAAAATAACTAGACACAGTCATTAAAACAATAAAGATAACTAAAAAAGTACTCCAGTCGCCATTTGTAATCTAATAACAATTATACGTGTCAAACGTGGAATAATCATGACTGGCTGACAGTTGGACAATAGGCATGTGACAGACAATTAAAGTCATTAAGAACACGTGGAGTAAAGCCTATTATTCATCGAATCAGATCCTGTGCAAGTCTTTTTCTAAAGCCAGGTTCTGATCTGTGTAACACGTAACAGTACGCAATTACAGTGCGTAATGTTCCGTGTTACACAGCTCATGTTCGTGCATCCAGTACCTACGGGGAAGAAGGCGGAAGTAAAGAGCAACGAGATGGAATTTAGCCTTAGATAAAAGTAAAAACAGGGAGATTCAGTATTCAGTATTTTTATTGGGTAACAAAAATAATATAAAGTTTTGTATGTATTCCTGCACCCTGTTAAATAGGGTATGACAATATTTCTTAATCTAAGTAGGATTTAAAATAAGTACGTAAGTTAAAGTATTTTGTATTTTACACAAAATTACAGAGATCTTTTACCTAACATGGCTCTAACTTTGTAGATGTAGCTACGGTTTTTAAAGTTATGATTCGTTACGTTTTCCCAGCGCTAACTCAACAAATGACTTGCGTTGTGTTTCAACCAATCGACAAAACAAAGACACACCGTTATTTCCAATCTTGTGCGATATACATGAACAACAAATATAGAAAGACGTGCCAGACCGAGGTGCGAACGAGAAAACAATAAGCTACATGCACGGCAACTCGCAACAAAACGTATATTGCTATTTCTTTTTACGCACAAATGTATCGTATCGTTCTATCCCTGTCTGGAAATGGCGAAATAATCGTAGCAAGCACGCGAAACACGAACGCCGCCGTGTCGGTCCGACTATGACTGAGTTGGGTGGACCTAATTGGACCTAATTTATGCATATAACTTTCGAGAAACTAGTACCTAATCTCCCTTTTTTACTTTTATCTAAGATTTTAGCACTCGGCGTAACATAACGTTCTCACTGCGAATGCTGCATTACGCCGTGTAACACAAACCAGTACCTGGCCTTAAAGTAGGGTTCTGTATCAATTTCGTAACCCACGACAAAACGATGGGTGTTATATCGGAGGTATTTTATGTATGGAGAGTTTATCTGTCTGTCAGTCTGTAGCAATGCAACTAGCAAATGGATGAACTGATTTGGAAACGATGTTTGGCGAAATTGATTCAAGTATATGATGATTCAGATTCAATACCTTCTATTTAAGTCAGGCTTTTTGAAATTGGTTTTTGGAAATTTAGTTTGTTATGAAAGGGATTAACATACACACAAACACATTTGACCCGATCTCTTTTGCTTTAACTACATCAGCTGTCATGAAAAAACCCACTGGCGCACGCTAGTCAAATGATTTACGTGATTCAAACGACGATTTTAAAAAACTTTATCACTCAGATTTCAATAATTAATATAACTAATATTAATTGATCAGATTTTGGTCTTTATTAATCATTTTTGACATGTTGTTATGAATCTTTTCAATAGTCAAAGTAGGAGTTAGTTTCGACCTCCGTGGCGCGGTGGGCAATTTTCCAACTGGGGGGTTGGACAAAGCATTGCACAGGTGATAATCTGTAGATATTTATTGGTCCGGGTGTTATGGATGTTTTAAATAATCATAAAACAAAGTCGCTTTTCGCTGTCTGTCCCTATGTATGCTTAGATCTTAATAAGAATGTAACGAATTTTGATGAGGTTTTTATCATTTTACTGTTTTATTTTATTAGCTTTTCAACAATCTCTATCGACTTTGGTGGTATAAACCGTTAAAAAGGTCAAATATCACAAGTTCAAACCATAATTACTTACAAAAATGCAATACTTATGTACATATAAAATTATTCACACTCACTAATGTTGTCTGTCTGTCGTAATATTAAAACAATCTCTGTACTTATGCGTTGCATGCTGTATTATATGGTGACGAGGCTGTCTTGATACTTTACTTTTTCTAGAGTGTAAATCTAGAGAGTAAACCATACTACTCGTCTTATGTTATATGTAATATGTACAATACAATACAATACAAAATTCTTTATTGTACACCACAAAATAAAACTAAAAGAAACAGATATAAACATTAAACATACGTAACGTACAATGGGCGGCCTTATCGCTTAGCAGCGATTTCATCCAGGCAACCTTTGGATGGAAAAAAATTTGAAAAATTAAGAAAGGCAGGGGGCCTTTCTTAATTTTTCAAATTTGTATACAATATTGTATACAACATAATACACAATAATAATTATTAAATATTCATAAGCAAGGAGAAACGTAAATTAACATAAAAATACTTTATAAAATAGATAATATACATGGAATAAATAAATACCAAGAACAAAGAAAAAAAAATAATTTAGTACCAATATTCACTTATATGTACGTCTCATATGAAACAAGATTTAAGTACCAACATAATATCGTCTGCCATCTTTCTTACACTAATTAAGTACTACTAAAAGACTTAAAAAAAAAGATGTAAATCCAGAATTAATGGTGGTGCCATTTATTTGTAACTACAACCAATCACACAGTCAAAAAAGAATTTAAAACGAATGTCGTCGAATCGGTTAAATGAATGTGCCAAAATCTCATCTACTCACCTCAACAGCCTATATATTGGTCCACTCCTGGACGCAGGTCTCCCCTTGTGATGTGATAGGCTACTTATTGGATTTTATCTCCGGGGGGATGGGGGGTGTTAAATCCCCACGCTGGGCATGGGGGTTCGCATGCCCAGCGTAAGGGGAAATCATTATCTGCGAAACATAAAATATTCAGACTAATTGACGTTATTTGAATGATTTTTATTTCTTATCAAACGTGAAAAAGTTTAGCGAGGTTTACGCTTTTACGCGAACCGTTTTAAGAATCATAGGTCTAGTGAAAGTAAAGCTCCAAGTATCAAAGCAAGCAATCGCACTACACACCCATCGGACAAATTGTGGGAACAAAAACAGAAATGCTAACTTTGGGCAACGCAACCTTGACACGCGGACGATATTTCCCGGTGAGTTTGCCCAACACTGGGACAGTATAATTATGGACAATAAATTACAATTGTATAGCTTTATTTATTTTATAGCTACTGGCAAAAGATCATGGGTGTCAGAGATGGCACAAAAACGTAACTAATGTTTTTGTAGTATATTCTAAGGTTATTTTCGCGAGAACTCATAATAAAACACTGTTTTAACCGGATTGATCGCGTATATTATATATTTTGTTTATAACCTGACGTTTCGGAGGCTTTTCAGCTTCCATGGTCACAGGCAGACTGAGGTGACATTTGTCTTAGATACATATCTATAATACATATATACTTTTCGTAAGATTAGCAAAGAAAATTATACCCTGCTTTTTTATACTATTACTTACGTGACGTACTCATGTTAGAAATTTTTCTTATAAATTAAGACAAAGGAAATTTCAAAAATCCATCGTACAGTTTGTGATACCAGGTGGCTCAAGTCACAAGTCTTACAATTAAGAAACAGCCAACATCCATGTTTTGGTGTTCACTGCGTTGTTGGTGCAATTTTAAATTAATAAATAAAGGTAAAGTAACAAATTGTGCCTCTCTCAGACGATATTGTTATGTTGAAGCAATAAATTTAGTGGAACTAGGGTCCAGAGCTTGTTATATGACGGCTTCTCAAAAAGCCGGAGCAAACCTCTGCAGATCGTAAAAACATTTGTCCCGAGGCGGAAATCGAACCCTCAACACCTCCAGCGTCGTACCTTTGCTCGCAATCGACGTATTCTACACTATTATAAAGAGGAAAGATTTGTTTGTTTGTTTGAATTGAATAGGCTCCGAAATTACTGGACCCATTTTAAAAAAATTGTCACCATTAGAATCCTACATTATCCCTGATAAACATAGGCGATAGAACATACCCGTGCGAAGCCAGGGCGGACTGCTAGTACAAAATAATCAGTAGCTACAAAACAACCATAAGGAACCTTTCCCATCAGCTCTATTTGTTTTGCGACCTCGATAAAGGACCATTTACAATATTGACCTTTACAAGTAATTTCCGATAATTGTTTACAAGCCTCGGGCAAATGCAAACGCACGAAGATGCTACAATTTTGAGTTTTCGGGTCATTTATCAAAATCGGGTCGTTTTGGTTCTCACGGTAACGGTAGAGGAGAGAGAACCTACTTTGTACCAGAGATTTGGTAATGTTATTTTAAAAATATTTGGTATAGGTAGGTATATAATGTAGATAAGTCTGTTCATTCAAAGAATGTCTGGAAGAGAATTAATGGAGAAAAAAGGCCGCACGTCATAATTTTTTCATGTTTGTGTGTGAGGTTATTTTATTTTTACAACCTTTTAAACTTTCGTAAATGTGGTACAAATCTTGTAACTGTATTATTCTTTCTATCTAAAAAGTCAATGGGGCAAAAAATGCCATCCACCCCATTGACTTGAGTAATGGGGTGGATGTTTTTTTTCCCAACCACCCCATTGATGGGGAGGTTGATGGGGTGATTGGGAATATATAGTATTTTAGACCAGTTATCTTTAACCGATTAAACTAAAATTTGGCAGAAGAACTTAAGTACCATCGAGCTGTTCTGATGATGGAGACAGAAGGTTTTTAATAGGTGCACGACAAATATTACAACAGAAGCTTAGAACAGTTAATCTCAATCAATTCGACGACCTCTGTGGCGCGGTGGGCGAAGGTCTGCCTGCGATGCAGGAGGTTGCGGGTTCGATTCCCGCCTCGGGACAAATGTGTGTACGATCTGCAGACATTTGTTCCGGGTGTTCTGGTCGTTTTCTATGTATAATAAAAAAAAATTATCTATGTATTGTATTATGTATATCAGTTATCTGGTACCCATAACACAAGCTTTGCTTAGATTGGGGCTAGATAATGCCGTGTGAATTGTCTAGTATTATTTATTTATTTATTAATTGAGCCGAAACCTGGCATCCCCTTGTAAGTTCGGTGACACTATCATATTATATCCGTGGTGACAGTGTCATGGCACCATGGAACTGGTCTGATGGAAGACGGACATAAGAACTCATAAACGAAACTTGGGTTTGTGGGATTTGTCTTCCCAAGCACTTTGTTTAAAGATGATAATAAAAATAACTATAAAAAAAGATTTTTCAATTTTAAAAACGTAATTTACATAGGTAAGTCACCTAAAGAGGTATTGTATTTTATTGCATTATTTTTAAAATCGAGATAGGCTTAATACCACAATCATTCTCATCAAGGTCTCAGATATATCTCTTTATGGTAAAAAGGACCAAGAGGTCTAAGCCTCCTTTCACGTATTTCGCAATGCTCTTAAAGATGGACCTATGGACTCGTGGACTTGTGGTAGGTAAATTGGAGAATGGCCGAAAACACTCGACCCTTCACATGACATTTGCAATGTCACGGACACGAAATGTGGACCACTTGCAGCCCTCTAGTAGTTTTCAGTGTCTATTTAATGCCTGTGTATCAATCGGCAATAAATAACTTAAGGATTTTTTATATAATCGTGTCGTCATTCCACCATAGGACCAACAGACAGAAAAATACCACCGTATCAAGTCGATATACCTCAGTGTTGAACCAAAAATTCTGCTCTACATTCATAATAAGCACGGCCAAAGAGTGGAATGAGCTTCCAGCGTCAGTTTTCCCGCCAGAGTACAATCTTGGAGTCTTCAAATCCAGGGTGAATAAGTTCCTTCTGGGAGAGCGTGCTCCATCTTAGGTCTCATCATCACTTATTCAAGTGAGATGGTGGCCAAACGCTGGACCATATCCAATAAAAAAATCCAACAACAATATAATTGATTTTCACAGCTTCAATGTAGGTTAGTAGCTTTTCACAGATGCTTTGTCAAGAATGAATAGGTGTCTTGTAGACCTTCGTGATACATCCTCGGTCAAATCGTCATTTTCCATCGGGTGAGATTGTGGTCAAACGAACTTCATTGAATTTTAAAAAATATTGTGAACTAGGTTCTGCCAGTGGCTTCGCACACGTTGTTACGGGATAAAAAGTAGTCCATAATTATTTTACGTGAAAAAAAAACGAATATTCCTGTAACTCTCCCATGGGAATTTGATGTTTTACTAGGACCAAAAGCCTATGTTACTCTCCATCCTTTCCACTAACTCGCCAAAAATCAAGTCGATTGGTTGCTTAGTTAGGGCGTGAAGGAAGGACAAACAAACAAACACACTTTCGCATTTATAATATTAGTAAGGATTACTTTACTGCTAATATTATCCTTTGTAGAAAGCAGAAAAAATTAAAACCACATAAAAAATAATATCGCGCCAACATGAAACGATCAACCTTAAATAAATTACTCAAGTGGTCCACAATAAAGACCGTGGCTGAACTGATACCCATTGTAGGTCATTGAAAGGATAATCCTGCTCCATATTCTAACCTTGGAAAGGATTCTTGGAGACGGACTAAAGATCACGACATATTGGCACTAAAGAAAGGCTGAATAAAAAGAAGCAGTGATCTGATTTACATCATCAGGATTGGTTAAAAACGTGATAAATATCAACGCTTTAATCCCAGTTAGAACGTTAAACTGACATATTGTGAGCTACATGGATTAGCGCAGACAGGTAACAAACCATACAAAGTTATCGTAGTGAAACATACCTATTTCGTTTTGTTCGTTATTGCGTTGCTTTACATATAATGTCAACAAAGAAAAGTTAGTTATTAGGGTTACCGAGGCTCTCCGGGTTTTCAAAAAATTATCTGAGCGTCTGGTCTATGCGACGCGTGACCCGAGTGCTGGTGAGTATCTGGCGCAGCGCATCAGTATTGCCATCTTAGAGTATCGGTATATTGCCATACAGCGGGGCAATGCAGCTAGCGTCGCGGGCACGCGCGCGACTGGCATTGATAAGGATCAATTCAGCTACCTGTAGATTGTTTGACACAGTCTGCAGTTAGGTCAATTGTAAATACTAGTTCTCATTGGTTCTATTATTTGATTGTAGTTCTCTTTGTGTTATTTTTAATTTTACTTCACCACCTGAAGATACAAAACGCAATAGTAAGATCGTTAACTAAACGTGTTGAATGTTGTATTCAAAAAATGGTGGTCATTTCGAAAAATTACTAAAATGAATTTAAGGTTATGAAAGCAATACATTTTATTCATTTTAGACAATCGATATCTAAATATAAATATTTTTGGCCGTTTAGACGCACATTGACTAATACGCATAATGTACAATGAAAAAACATAATGAATACGCAAAATGACCAATACGTGAAATCACCAGTACGCCAAATGACCGTAAATTGACCAATTTTTTAACCTCGACTCAAAAAGATGGAAAATGAATCAGAAAATGTCAAATAAGCTATACCAAAAAGCATGGAACAGGACAAGTACAAACATATCAAATTCTCTATTCCTAATGCTATTTCCCAGGCATTGTGATATAATTCGAAATATTCCAGTGTATAAAACAAATAATAAATAAGTAAGACTCAAACATCAAATATCACAGTATCAGTTCAGTGAACTTCAAAGTGTTTTAATCAATCTAGAGGGAGCTCAACTGATCCAATCCTAACCAATCGGAAACAAACCCAAGATGCTGCAAGTAAGTACTAAGTAATATTTTATTGCATCAAATACATGAGAGTTGGTGTTGTATCCATTTATTGGCATTGCCCCGCTGTAAGTCTATGAAAAGGATAAATATAATATTTTTGTCTCGTCGTTCGGAAGCAATTTCCCAAGAATAGTGTTATAAGTCGAAATATTCCAGCGGCGTATAATAGTAGATTGTTTTACAAGGGACTAAACCATCCCATTATATACGAGGTTGTTATACTCCCGAGCGTAGCGAGGGAGGATGACAAGACCGAGTTATAATGGGTGGTTTTGGCCCGAGTAAAACACTCTACTTTTCACTTCGATTGCGAGAAAATAAAACAATTCAAAATTAGACAATTTTCAGAAATTTTATTAAAAATTAAATGTGCAGTTAGAGCAATTTTGAATGTTTAGTGATATGTTTTTCCCGGGCAATTTTATTTCGGTTCTCTGTGATTGGGATGTGTGTGTAATATTTTGAGTTGATTGTTGTGGAGTAAAAGTTGGAGAGACTCGACTCATGCTTGAGTTTCGTGCATTATTAAGATCTGAGTGCGGCTTCAGCTGAGTTGACATATTCATCCAAACGTTGAAACATTAGTGGGACGTAACTCCTGATAGGCTTTAACTATATTAAGGTATTCTCCACTGATGACAAATTTACGCTCTTTGTTTGTTTTCGTGTTCGGCAGACTCACAGCTTGTAGGTTTGTATCCGTTTCTACGTCTTCTAGCGTTATATTAGCAAGCTCTATTCCTCTGCATGCACCGCTGATTCCATAAATTAAAGCAACCTGTTGAACAAAAAAATAAGTGTGTTATTAATCGTAATAACCTAGGTACATAATTTAGGTATGTAGGTAGGTATCTATTTATTTAGTTTGAGTTGAGTACATAAGTAGTAGGTTACCTTTGTTGCCAAGTATTGTTTATTTGGAGCGTTATTTAAAAATGTTTCGATTTCTTGTGTCGTCAAGACTTTAGATTTTTTTGCCTTGTATCCAGTGGACAATTTCTTCAGTAAAGCCGTTAAATTTACATATTTTTTAATATCGACGTCGTGTCTCGTTTGTAAGGTCATTCTTAACATTGAATATGTGCTCCAAAGAGTCGACGATTTGAATTTTTTCGATAATTCATCAAAATAAGTGAGAAAAACCCCTTCTGTAAAAGAATCCACACGTTTCTCATCTCTCCATTTCATAAAATTTTCGTAACTCTTTAAATATATTCCACGTGATTTTGTCGGCAACAGATTCATAATTATTTCTTTGCCCTTTTCTTCCATTTGCATATTAGCATCTTCACTATCACTTGATGACATTTTTCACGTTCACAATTTGGAAGTAAAAGTCAGGAAGTTAAACGTAAAAGTTTGTGATTTGGAATGAAGAAAATTCTAGAGATTTAGCGCCAATACCATCTTTTTTTTAAAATCTCTATTTAACCCGCAACGAAAGAGTTCGCATTCTACCGTGAAGGGAAGAATCAACCTTCATAAAACATCACCAAGACGGTTCTATTTTCAAAAAAAAGGTTGACGGAGCACCAAGAAGTCGAGTTTTTATGTAAGAGAACGAATGCTTTGTACTGGCTGATGATTTTAGACAAAAATTAAAAAGAAAAATTACTTTTTAGCCCGAGGGATTAAACTCGAGTTTTAGGCCTGCTAAGCTACACTATTATGATACACTTTTCGAGCAAGAGAAGTGAAAAACAACTAATAAGTTTATTGTAGCTACGAACATTGGCCGGTCACCCGCGCCGTGGGAAACCAGACAGGGTAGAGTGGACAAGACGTCTGATGCAGGACGCCAGGACTGGTGCGTTTACTTGGTATTCATACTTGCAAATGACACTTTTTTAGGGTTCTGTAACCGAATGGTGAAAACAGGACTCTATTGCTTAACCTCCGTTGCCTGTCCTTCAATCTGTCTGTCCGTCTGTCAGCGGGCTGTATCTCAAGAACCGTCAAATTTATACAGTTGAAATTTTCACAAAATGTATTTCTTTTGCCCCTATGACAACTAATAAAAATTTTATAAATGGGATTCCTGAACCTGAAGTTTCAAAGAAAGTGCAAACCATCAATTCTGGGCTGTAATTCAGAGAACTCTAGTACTCTAGTACTCCAGTAGGCAGTAGGCCATGATCAAGATTGCTGAAATGCAATGGAAACGTAGGGGAATAAAACAAAAAGTCGACGACACAATCCGGCAGGTTTGTGCGAAATTTCACTGCATGAACATTGTAAGTAGCCGACAGTTTTGTCAACTTGTCAGCGACCCGCCGACTTTGGTGTACCTATAGACTCATATTTAATAAAAAAAATTGCTTGCATTTACATTCATTATTAGGTCTAAAGGCGTATCCAAACATAGCGCGGCGAGTGCGCGGCAGCAACATGCGGCAATCGCGAAACACAGCCCTGACGCGCGACTAGTGTAGACATCACAGAAATTCGTGCACGGCGGCCGTCCAAACACAGCGCAGCGTGGCAAACGCTCGCGGCGGCGGCAATCGTGAGCGGCACGCCGCGGCGTGCCGCTCACGATTGCCGCGCTTGGACACGCCTTAAGGTGAACGGTTATCACTAGGTCATGCACCCTGGAAGGGCACTGCAAAACTTAGTTACTTTATTTTCATAAAGTCAAACAAAATTTAAAATATTTACATAATTTTACAATAACATAAATTTCATGGAATAAAGTAAGATTCATTCAAAAATTAATTATACTTAATTAAATTGAATTTAGAATTCAGAATGGTTAGCTAGTACTTGGTCACTTCGTAACCCGTGTCTTCTATTTTATTGATTACAAAAAGCTCAGTCCGTTATTTCTAAAGTAGTAGTTTTTTTTAATTATAGTGTTATTTAGATATGATCTAAAACCGCGGTCCCTGTCGTATCCACGCTACACCAACCTCAGATATAAAACGTGAAGTCACCTACATTCTCATTTCAGTTGCGCGCGCATTGTTTTAGTGTGTGTTTGTGTTTGTTTGTCGGTATGTATTAACCTATTTATTAGTATAATTTAAAGATCACTGTCGCATAATAATTATGAAATTTTTAAAGACAATATTTGGAGACTAAGTATTTAATTTGTGACGAATAAACTTATTACTTATTAATTAATAGGTCACAAAAATACCTACCTAATACATAGTTATAATTAAGGGTATTTATTTTTATCTAAGTGTCTTCTAAACAAAAAATTTAAATACCTTGACATCAACAGTAGGTACCCAAATTGGAATAAAATGGAGGAGTTTTGAGTAAAAACCACGAAGTATTTGACTTTTTTTTATATCTTTATTGACAAAGAAAATTAAATTCAAATCAAATAATGGAATTTATTTAAAACTAGTATTTACAATTGAAACAATTGAGCTAACTGCAGGCTGTTGCAAACAATCTACAAGTACAATCTCAACTGATCCATATCAATACCAGTCGCGCGCGTGCCCGCGACGCTGACTGCATTGCCCCGCTGTATGGCAAGGCTGACAGTTTGACACTTTTTTGACTAGAAAATAACAACACACAAAAATTTTATTTGCATCGTTTTAAAAAGCAAATAGCCATCGAATTATTTTTTAAGTCCATTGTATGTACTTTTGGCTACACTGCGAAGAAAATTATGATTTAATTTGCTATTTAATTTGAATATTAGTGAAGTCTAAGCTCAGCTAAAAATTACGTAAACCAATTTAATTATTAATCTGAGTTACCATAACAGTTATAATTTCACGGTAAATAACTTTAGACTACTTACTCTGGACTCATCACAAGTCCATCTCAAAAATATGTAATTAGGTACCAAATTAGGCCTAGATATGTAGGAACATAAAATAACATAAGGATTTTATAAAATCTTGATCTACCTATTTTTTGACGACGTCTGTGGCGCGATGGGTGAAGGTCCGCCAGCAACGCAGGAAGAGGCAGGTTCGTTTCCCGCCTCGTCATAAATGTTTGTGCGATCTGCAGATATTAATGTAGGTTCGATTCCCGCCTCGGGACAAATGTTTGTGAGATCTGCATATATTTATTCCGGGTGTTCTGGTCGTTCTCTCTGTAAATTGTATTGTTTTATGTATATCACCCTTAACACAAGCTCTGCTTAGCTTGGGGCTAGATAATGCTGTGTGAATTGTCCAGCAATATTTGTTGTATTCCATCATATCACTTATATATTGAAAGAGAAAGTTTGAATGGATGTTTGTTAGATAGATACTTCTTCACGCCAAATTGACTAAACGAAATGATACTTTGCAAACTAAGATGATATGTAATTCTAGATATAAAGCGGCTTCACATCACAACGACTCTACAAGTATCAAATTAAAATTCATCGTCATCATCATCATCAGCCTATATCAGTCCACTGCTGGACATAGGCCTCCCCTAATGAGTGCCATAGCGCCCTGTCTTCAGCTTGACGCATCCAGCATCTGCCAGCAGCAATTAAAATTAACGAATTCAATTTAAATTGGATTTTTTATTTATTATTAATTACAATCCATTGATAAAGAAAATACAATAATAATTACAACTAATATTTACACTTAAATCTATTTTCTAAAAATCTAAGCCGTCACCAGAAGGCAAAGTGCCCAGAATGCTAGCAGCATTGCCACGTTGAATGGCAATGCTAATTCGTTGACCGAAATATAAGCCAGCATTCCGATCACCATCACATTCATTTAAATTTAATTTACCTACCTATACTCCGATTTAGAATCCAAGACATTTTATGTCAACAAAGATAATCATTAATGAAAAGATAACAAAACCTGATAACAATGAAAGAAAAGGTTTATGTAACAGCGAGGTTATCACTATATATAAAACACAAACTTCAACAACGCATAAACTTACATGTGCAGCGATTTAATTTAAATTTGAATTCAAAAACGAACAAGACATCAAATAAATGATGAATTAGGTTTAAAAAAAATAAAAAATTGTTTCGAGCTTCTGTGCTTTGCTTCGATGATACTAATGTCGTTAAATATTTTCCCCCACTATTTCTTGGGTATTGTAACTCCTTCGTATACATATAATATTTATATTAGGTCGCCGAAACCTTAATGAATACACTCCAATATCCTTGTCCAAGATTTGATCTAATTTCTTGCATTGATACCCATTTCACTCGCCAAATATTTTTATCCAAGATTCCTAAGAACCTTTCCTAGAAAAATCACATCACACTAATATTAAAAATGCTAAAGTTTGGATGGATAGATAGATGGATGATTGTTACTTCTACACGCCAAAACGACTCAACAGATCGGGCTGAAATTTTGCATAGGTGTAGCTCTTGACCAGGAATAAAACGAAGGCTAATTATTAATTTATAAAATTACCATTTTCTTGGGAAATAAATATATAACCTTTTAACGTTTTCATAGAAACAACGCGTGCGAATCTTTAAAGTAACTATAGTGTCCAAATCTTTTATCAAATGTCGGGGTTGCTAGCAAATTGGATGACGTCATCCAATTTCTTTGATCAAATGTACATTATTTGATCAATGGGTTACAAGAGTTCCTGACATCATCATTGTCATGACTAAAGCCTATCTGTCATAACTGTCATGACAATGATATATGAACTTGTAACCTGTCGAAACGGCAGCAATAAACTGTGTAAATACAAACACACGAACACGCTATGTTCCTTTGTGTGGTTGTGCGGAACATGTTACGAAGTTATTCCGTTTTAGAATCGGATTTACTTCCTAATTTCGATATTAAACTATGCACATACAAAGGAAGGGCTGATTTCTGAGTGAATTTTACGAGTGAATTCGTAAAATTCACTGAATGCGCCGACTGATGCCACATTATATCATCTATCGTAGATGTAAAATAGGCCCATGATATGCATTATAATGGCAGTGAAAAATTGGTCTTTAACTGACCAATTACTTACTTGTAATTACTTACTAGTTGTTGTTGTGTTGTTTGGATTACTTTAGTAATTCATAAGGTTTAAGACATTATTTTGTATGCTTCTGATTTTCATTATAATTTTTCGAATTAAGTTTATAGAATGACCTTGCAGCAAGGTCATTCTATAAACTCATTTGGAACCTCACTAAGCTGAATCCGCAATGAGTTTAAAGTTTTGTATTCTGTAAAACTCGACAATGCTCGTAGCGCCTCGGGGACGAGCATGGTCAGGATAAACTAAGTTGAGTGAGATTTTGACATTTACGTTAAAGAATGACGTACAATTGGTATTCTGTAGGGAATTCACAAATCATCTCGATACTTGAAACTCGAACTTACTTGTCAAATATAAGGTTACAAAGGAACGATCGAATTTGGTCACTTGAGTGAATTCGAGTTCGAATTCGAACTTTTACAGAATCTACTGGTGTTTTCACAACTGTGTTCGTAATGAGCACGCAGTTGACGCAGTCAGTGAATTACCAATAACCCTGTATAGAGACTAAACCTACCATGAACATGAGTTCATGGTAGGTTAGGGTACAGGGGTACAGGGTTATTGGTATACAGGGTTTTGGTTGGTATTGGCATCCAGGCATCCTTAGTGACGTGACTCATGTCACGTCACCAAGGATGCCTTTTTTCTATGTCCCTTGGACCATAAAGTGATAAAGGTTAACGCAAAATCCATTTGTTGACTCCGGCATTAAAATAGTCATTAAACCTACCCACTTTTGCAATGCAACCTCTTCTCAACTTAGCCAGTACGGGTTGCCTTTTTGTGATGGAAAAACCGGAAACGAATTTTTGACAGTTTTTTATGCTTAGAACAGGTGGGACGAACCTCTAAGTTCCCATACAAACGTACTATTCGATTCATTTGCAAACTGCGTCCCCGATTGTAGTGAACTGTAGCATACATAATCGGATAAGAAATGGCTATGCTTTTATCGTTTTAGTTTTTCGAAATACATAATCATCATTAAATTAGAGCGAAAGTAATAAAATCACTTGAAAATGGATGAAAATGAATTTTCGCTCTCACTTTATGATAATAAAGTATTTTGAAAAACTAAAGCGGTACAAGCATAGCTATTACTTATCCGATTACGTATGTATGCTAAATTTCGATAAAATCGGGGACGCAGTTTCCAAATGAATTAAAAAGTACGTTTGTATGGGAGCTTAGAGGTTCAGGGCCTTCTTAACACTTTCATTGCCCGCACATTTGGAACTAGAACCCTGCTTTCCGCGGCGCGCCCCTGTGGGTCACATTCGCACCGCAATGACAAGCAGTGTAAGCGATATATTCATTGCTCACGAAACACTTGTGGATCAAGCACTGACTGTAGCCGCGGCAAAGCCCCTGCGCGAGTCACACTGCAGACTGGGCAGTGTAAGTGTTAAGCGTCGGCGTTCTACACTGTAAAATCCTACTCTACATAAAAATACAAAAGTATCTCTCTACATATGACTAATACTTTCACGAAGACTTTGGCATATTGCTTTCTGTCAGATTTCCTGTGATATGAAAAATGCTACCTTAAGGCGATACCCCGAGTTAAACTAGCGCCACCACCTATTTATCTTATTGTTTCGTTGAACAAAGATAATTTCAAAATGTTCAATGGGCAGTTTCTGATACCTATTATAAGCTTTATTTTAATGCCTTTGTAATACTTTTTTTTCATTTTTATTAAACCATATTTATTTAAAGAAAATTACAATAACAGAGTTAAATAATTACCACTAATATTTACACAAATTTATTTTCTAAAAATCTAAGCCGTCACCAGAAGGCAAAGTGCCCAGAATGCTGGCAGCATTGCCACGTTGAATGGCAATGCTAATTTGTTGACCGAAATAAAAGCCAATATTCCGATCACCTGGACTCTTTTATTTTTATATTATTTATTAGGAGTTTTGTTTTATATTACTGTTATTTGGTATAGTTTACGAAGAGATTACGGCGTTACACTTTGTGGCCACCAACTCTATTTTCGCATCTCTGCTTAAACTGTAGTAAATAAAAATATTAAAAAGTCATTTAAAAAACTGGGTCGGTATTGCGTAAGTACAACTTATTGTATCTAAGGTAGATACCAAGTGAGTGAAGCCACGGGTAAAAGCTAGTGGTTATTTTACATGAGCAGGTAGAGCAATGTCAATTGTTGGTTTAGTTACTTGAGACTGTTTCTAAACTTTTGCGGTTTTAGTATTTCCTAGTTTAATTGCGACATGTAGGGTGCAACATTATAGCTTTAAATACTGAGACACCCTTCAGATATAATTGATAACATAATAAATCAAATCTAGTACCTGTAACAGAGGCTCTGCTTTACTTGGGGCTAGATGAAGCTGTGTGAATTGTCCAGCATTATTTATGTATGTATTATAATTTGGCGTGTTTTAAAGACCTTAAATTAAACCGACTCCAAATTCCTGAGTAATGAAAATTAACCTCTAGTTAACATTCGAATCTAACTTAGATTGTTGATCCATTGCCATGGAAACCATTTGATACCAGTGATTGTGAAAATTATCATGTGATGATGTTTTAGATGCTTTTACGGCGCACATTATAATTCCTCGAGTGTCAAACTTGTATGAGAATACCTCAAAATCAACCTTTATGCAAAAAAACAAGACTCATCAAGCGAAAATATCACCAAAAATGTTGTAGTACAACATTTTTGGTGATATTTTCGCTTGATGAGTTCCAATTCATAGAGGTAGTGATTTTTCAAAAGTTTTAAGTTTGATGGAGTAAACACAAATTCCTCAGGAAAAAATATTTTATGGGACCATTTCGGGATAATTTTCTATACAATAGCGAAAAAAATTAAACCAGTCCATAATTGATAGAGAGATCGACAAACATCCCTAGTTAACCTCCATCTGAAGTCGGTTAAAAATAAGTCAATAAGTTAGTTACTGAAAATAAATAGTTCCAAAACATTATTGGATAACGTCCAGATAGACGCTCCAGGTGCCTAGACAAACATTGAATTGGTTGTTTTTCTTGAGCTCCATTTAAGTTCCGATTTAGAATGCCCCCTAAAACGTGTGGCACCGAACATTTCGTGATCACAAGCTAGATGTCGCTAGTAAAAAACGAATGTCGACACCGTCCCGCCAGCGCCGTTACAAATTACCATTTCACATGTAAATAAATTATATTTCTCACAGAACCATCATTTAGTAACACTAACCTTGCCCAAACGTTATTGTAAGCTTGTAAACCTTTGTACAGCGTTTGTTACCTGTGGCAGACGATGATATCTGCTTTCTCACGCTCTTTGGAAACCAAGTTAATGGCTGCTTATGAAAAAGATTCGATAAACTATCAATTTTGTACAACAACCATCAATTTAAGCTCAGCTTAATTTGGTGCAGTGTGAACTATTTAGCAAAGGAACTTAACAGTGTGTATATGGGCTGTGCACATTATTTTTCGAATTCTTCCATCGATTTTGAGTCTTTCTTATACATTTACCGCCTTGTAGCGCCCCTACCGGATCGAGAGGAACAACTTATCTTAGTTCGACAACGCTCCAATCGTTTCTTACAAGCTCGATGATAGTTTTCGAATGATTTTGAGTTATTTGTTGCACTTTGACATAACAGCGGCAGTCGCGTTTGCGGTATTTTGATGTTATATAAGTAAGTAGATAGAGCACCTCCAACGGAAAAACATTTCACTGGGTACTTTCACCGAATCTAGGTTTTTTTCTTTGCGATCTATGAGCGTAGTCTAACTCAAACACGTCAATCATAGAGGGTAAACACGCTCACTCAACAATTTTCTAAATTTCGAAGGTACAAACGAATTTGCGTGTAACTCACACAAGACAATGTTTACTTATAATTTCAGTGCTTTCACGCATTCGAACGCGCGACGAATAAGAAAATCAAACGTATTTTTCGCATTTTTTTCGTGTAAGTCATCAATGGTCCTCGATTACTAATACCGAACATAGAACGCCCTTCTCGATAATTTTCGATGGCTAAAAATTATAGATCATGGCTGCCTAGAGAGTAGGTGGCTTCTCGTCCTTTACATCATAGGACTCCCCTTCACAGGGAGTTTGAACTCCATCAGGCAATCCGAGGTAGGTATCATTTGGTGAAATCAGACCTACTCGTAATATAAACCTGAACTTAATTAAAATTTCACAAGGATAATAACCGAAACCAGAATTGAAATTTCAACAATTAGATGATTACGAAAATTAATTTAAGACAGGAATGTCGTTTACGCACGAATTTATAATGCAAGTTCCTTTCACTATTTTCAGAATGACCTTTGTCCTTTTTAATCTACACTAATCGACATCTACACTAATATTATAAAGAGGAGAGATTTGTATTTATGTATATAACGAATAAACTTAAAAACTACTAGACCAATTTCAAAAATTCTTTCACCAATAGAAAGCTTACTTTTCAGGGAGTAACATAGGCTATGTTTTCTCCCGGAATTTCCACGGGAACGGGAACTACACGGGTGAAACCGCGAGGCACTGCTAGTAATATTATAAAGAGGATAGATTTGATTGTTTGAATTGAATAGGCTCCGAAACTACTGGACCGATTTGAAAAATTCTTTCACATGAATGTGAATGTGATGAACATAGGCGATATAATCTACCTGTGCAAAGCCACGTACAGTGCGCGTCAGAATTAAGTATCCCCCTTGTCTACAAAATATTTTCTAACTTCTATTCGCTTGTGACTAATTTTCAAAGCAAAAACTTATCAAGCCGCTAAGGATCGAACCACCCACCCTTTATATGGAGACTCGAAGTCTCGGCAATAGATCAACTGAGCTATTTAGCTAATGGAACAACGTGTCCAATTTGGTCTATCGGTCTAATTAGTCCCCATTTTTAATGCCAAGTCTTACAGTTTTTTTTATGGATGCGGGTAGGGTTTGACTTTGTCGTTTGTAGCGAACAATGTAATTGTCACTCGTCTTATTTCGTGTGGTTTGCTTTGTGCATATTTTGCGAGAGATCGAAATATTGTTACCAATGTTCTTTCGTTGTAAACAACTTATTTTTGAATAAATTATCACAATCTATTATAAAAAACCTTTCACTGTTTACAGATATTATTTGTTATTATGATTTATGAAAACAATTTTATTATTTCGTTATAATATCATAGATTTATACGTAGTAGTTATTGTATAATATTGTAGACATTTATAAAATATTATTTTTTGTAATTTTTGTTTTTTTTTTCATTAACTTGCAATTAAGCCCATAAAGAATAATATCAATTAAAAATCTTACATATTGCAAAGAAAAAAAGATACAAATGATAAAAAAAACGTAACACCGCTCACGAGATTCGAACCCTATCACTCTTATCTTGTCTTGCATTAATTTGCCGGTTACTACCGCAAGGCCAAGTTGATACTTAGAGAATTTATCGAATTTTAAGTAAGGTTACCAAATTAAAATGAAACAGTTTATACAAAAATTACATTTTAATGATACAGAACATACAATTTTTGTTAGAAACTTCAAAAATATGAAAAGAAAATGGAAAATTATAAAAAAACATGTTATTTTGATCACCTAATCTCCAACGATCGCTGACAGGATTTGAACCCACATACATTGAGATAGGGGGATACTTAATTGTGACGCGCACTGTACATGGATTTACGCAATCATGCGCAAGCGGGTCGCATCCCTGGTGGGCCGCATGCGCCGCAGCACCAACAGCCTGCTGGCCGCCGTGGCGCAGGACCTCCGCTCAAGTATCATGGGCCACTGGATGATGATGCTGAAACCAGTATCATCGCTGGTGGCTCAATGATCTGTTAATTTAATTTTTTTTTAATTTGATTTTCGATTTTAATTGTTAACTTTTTTTGATTTTAATTTTATTTTATTAATTGTGTAATTTAATGTAATTTTTACCCGACTACCGACAGGGGAGGGTTATGAGGTTAGCACCCTATGTTTGTATGTTTATATGTTTGTATGTATGTGGCCGATTTCTTTGTTCCCACACGTAGCGCTGAAACTACTGGTTCGATTTCAACAAATTATGTATCGATTGATTCGTCTCAATACCCCGATGGTTATAGGCTATAGGATTTAGGGCTCCGACCCCGAATAAGCCTTCAAAACGCGTATTAAAGTTTAGGTAGCCGCAGGCTGCAGGCCCCATAGAGAAAAATTACAATACCTACGACCTATTTTCATTTTCAACTCTATGCCTATCAAATATGACCGATACGTCATTCTATTTTGTCAATGTAAATGTTTCAAACTTTTATAACTTTCACGTAGTCGGGTTGTAGTTTTTAACTTTATCTTGTTATTTAATTAATTTTGAAATCGTGTACCTACCTATGGATCTGTCGGTCTGAAATAAATGATTTTATTTTATTTATTTATTTAAAGCCGGGGCGGGCCGCTAGTTATTATTAAACTAGCAAATCGCCACACTCCTCATTAACTGCAAAGTGAATGGTTATCTGTCAATCAGACACGCAACTTTATTGGATTAATAAGCCATTCATCGAACCGGACCTGAGAACTGATAATTACAGAATTGTATGAACAATACAATTACATTACAATTAGATCTGTAGTTCACATTAGGGATTATGCAAATTAACATGGGAATGTTTGAACAGTTTGTTGTTATCATGGTTAATTCACTAAACTTAAGATCTGGGTCTATGTGAGCTAATTGATATGTGCGAGGGAGAAACAGCTGTTTGTCTCTTACGGATGTAAGCAGGTTACTACGAAACTTATTTTTGTTGAGAGAACACCAGCGCAGCGTTTCATTCCTTAAGGGGGTACTATATGATACGAGTACGACGCCATTTTGTGACAAGGATAGACATAGGATTTCGCGTTCGTGGGAGCGGGACAGAGCATAGATATGGAGATCCGGCGGAGTCGATTTAGGGTACTATAGGGCCTTAACTCGCCGGAGGGATTAGCCCGCTTTCATCCGTAATAAATTCGTAAATTTACGATAGGTTTTAATAGCTGTCTATCTAGGTTTTGTTTTATAATCAATAGACCTTCGTTTGCCTAGAATCTCTTGTGATAGTTTCTCAGTGAACATGTGACGGATGAGGTATCACGAAGGTCAATAAGACCGATTCACTGTTATCTTGAAGAGACCATAATGTCTGAAAATCACCGGGCAGATGGTCACAAATAACTGGGGCCCTTTGGACGGCTTTGATCTATCGGAGATTATCTCTCCTTGTCAAAGAAAGAGCAATGCGGCAATAAATCCTCAAAAACCTGAGATCACTTTCGGAGAATTTAAACTAGAAAAGATTTCAACGCGCTCGCTTTTTGTGTTTTTTTCGCAACTGAACGTCATTGGATGCTACACTAATACAATACTTCATTGGGCTCGTTAAACTGGCATGACAAGCACGTGTATTGGACCAAAAAACTTGGCCATGATAGAGTCCATAGTCCTTACCAGAAAGTCGTATCAAAGTTCAAAGGAAGTTCGTCAGAAACTAGCAAGATAGGAGTCAAACGTTACGTTGTTGAACGAAAAGGTTCAAAAGCTTGTAAAAAGTACCTAAATCTTGATAAATATCAATTCGGATATGCCATAGGCAATATTAATTAACAAAAACCCTACACAAGTGGAAGTGAGACAAAAACCATTGACAGTTTCCTGCTCGTGGGAGCGCGTTGCGACGAAGTAATCATTGTCTTTACTCATAATACAAAGCTACTGAGATATTGTTTGTTTTATACAAGAATTTTGGTGATTAAACATGTAAAGGCATTTAATAAATAATGCTTGATCATTCACACAGCATTATCTAGCCCCAAGGTTAGCAGAGCTTGTGTTATGGGTACTAGATAACTGATATAACCGCATACTTAATATATCTCATACATTACAAAGAACGATATTGTTATTGTTATACATAGACTACACCCGGTACAAATATCTACAGAATATCGTACAAATATTTGTCCCGAGGCAGAAATCGAACCCCCATCGAAGTCACATGCGGACCTTCGCGAGCAGCGCCACACACAGCTCTTCGTCAATAATAATAATAATAATATTTTTTATTTTATATAGTACCTATGTTTGTTTTTTATATATCAATCATCTAGTACCCATAACACAAGCTCTGCTTAGCTTGGGGCTAGATAATGCTGTGTGAATGTTCCAGCATTATTTATTTATTTAGTATTCGAATATTTCGGCACAGTTGCATGTGCCACGATCAGGGAATAACTGAAGTCACTGCGAGTCAATGAAAGTTGTAAACATAAAAAATGTGTTTATTTCCATAACTGGTAAAATTCAACATACAGGGTTTGGAGTCCCTTCAGGTTAAGTGAGTCCCAAAACTTACATTTTGACTGTACGAAAGTCATGTGAAATGGCTGGTGCGGTGGCAGATTTGGCCGAAGATCTCAAAAGGCGCAAATATGCAGGCCTCGACAGAGCGCATACGCATTTGCTCCCCTTGGAGTCGAGTCCGAGGGGTACCGAGGCTCTCCGGGTTTTCAAAAAATTATCTGAGCGTCTGGTCTATGCGACGCGTGACCCGAGAGCTGGTGAGCATCTGGCGCAGCGCATCAGCATTGCCATACAGCAGGGCAATGCAGCTAGCGTCTTGGGCACGCTTCCGACTGGTATTGATATGGATCTGTTGAGCTACCTCTAGATTGTTTGCAGTCTGCAGTTAGTTCAATTATTTTATTTTATTATTTGATTGTAATTTTCTTTGTGAATAAAGATTGTAAATATTCGATCAATTTCTTTTCTTTAATTGTAATTTTGTCTTTGTTCCAGACCGTGCAATAAATTAGGGTTCCGTCATCATGTCAGTACGACTAGCCAGCTTGCAGCTGGGTTCCGTGGGGGCGTTAGCTGTACTGCTCTGCGTCCTAGATAGAACTCTAGCCGTGAGTGTTTGAAAAAACTTCCAAGCTCCGATAAATACACAGTGCCAATTTTTAGGGTTCCTTTCGTAAAATATGCCAAATAGTTGACTTGCCCTCTTTCTAGAATCTCGCAGATCTATGTATAGAACTATATGAATATGTATTTTGACATATAACATGATTGCTTATAATAACGTTGCAGCAACTAGATAGCTACGTACCCGACCAAGACTACCCGGTGTACACGGAGGTTCCAGATGGACTGTCGTTCACTTGTGATGACAAGATTCCCGGGTATTACGCAGACCCGGAGACTAGGTGTCAGGTAAGTCCTATTACCTTTAATATACTGCAATTCCCTGGGATAGCATCACATCAGCCGATCAACGCCCACTGCTGGATATAGGCCTCCCCTAAAGATTTCCAAAATGACCTATTTGGTGCTGCGTGCATCCAGTGATTTCACGCGACCTTCACTAGATCATCGATCCATCGCGTGGGGGTCTCCCCACGATGCGCCTTCCGGTACGTGGTCACCACTTTAGAGCCTTGTGGCCCCGCGGCCGTCGGTCCTACGAGCTATGTGCCCTATGCCCACTGCCACATGAGTTTCATAATTCTGACAGCTATGTCGTTTAATTTTAAATTCTTCAGTGGAGCTCTTCATTTCTTATTTGATCTCGCAGAGAGACTCCGAGCATAGCACCTATACAAATCCGTCCGGATGGATTAAATTTCAACAAAATGAGAAATGGAATCCAGTGTGGATTCCAGTGTGGATTCATAGTGTGGATTTCCACACGCACAACAACATTGATAAAACAGTTTTCATTTTGTGACTAAAGCTTTTTGTACCTACTGATTCTGTGTTTCTGCAACTTAATGATTGCGCCCAGAATATATTCAGGCATCTTGGCTTCCTACATTGTGTTGAGAATCATCTTTTAGTTATATTTCTACCTAAATAATAAATTGTATGATAGTGAATTTATCTGCTTTCCTCTATTCTGATCACTAAAAGTCTTTTTATTTTCGTCCTGTCCCTCAATATCCAGTGTCCTTTAGCTAAATACCTCTAATTTTTTTTCTAGGTATGGCATTGGTGCGTTCCTAGCATAGGAGGAAACGAGAAGTACTCATTCATCTGTGCGCCTGGTACCGTCTTCAACCAGAGGACTCGAGTCTGCGATTACTTCTACAAGGTAACCTCTTGGATAGTTCTTGTGTCCTGATACTTTTCAATAATCGTCCAACCTTCAAGCCTAGCCTGTTGCTTGGTAGATTAATAAATAAATAAAAATAAAAAAAGTTTCTTTATTCAGACATACGAGAGTCCATCAGTTACACAAAAATACATCAATGTTTAATGATTTATTTTGAGACGATAAATGAGTTATGCATTTAGTTGCTGGTAGTTTCTGCCCGCGGCTTCGCACGCGTTCTTTCTTTGGAAACGTTTAAAAGGTATTTCTATCCCAAAGGAACTAATTTATGGGATAAAAAGCCTATTATGGTCTTATTCCAGTTCTGGATCTATGCAAAATTTCAGCCCGATCCATTCAGTAGTTGTGGCGTGCCGTGCAGACGTAACCAAAATTCTCTCTAGTGTGATTAATGTGACTAACTGTACGCTGGGTTGGAGGGGGACCTATTCTTAGGTCATCATCATCATCCACAGCCGGATTTTAACCCACTGCTGGGTATAGGCCTCCCAAAGTTGTGCCATCCACCATGTATAATATATAATAATCTATAATGGTCTAACTTAGCAATGCCATTTTAACAAGCAAAACTTAATACGCCTTACAAAAAGAAATAAGCAATGGTGGATGTGATAATGTCAGATTACTAAGGCGTTATGCCTTTTTAAGAATATGAACCCCAATACTCAGTCCGTGGATGTCGTTACAGCTGACTAAGTGAACCTACCAGACAGAGGGCAGTAGCCTTCTTCAGAGTTCTTTTAACACCTCCACCTGCCAACCGTGCCGATTACAAAACCCTTTTGTTATGGTCCATTTCACAAAGGAAACGTTCCCTGACAAGCCACTTTTCATTGTTTCACGCGTAATTAGGTAATTAGCTAAGGACGAAAATTATTTTGGAACAATTTATACCTACTAATATTATAAATGCCAAAGTGTGTTTGTTTGTTTGCCCTTCCTTTACGCCCTAACTAAGCCACTAATCGGCTTGATTTTTGGCATAGAGTTAGTTGAAAGGATGGAGAAAAACATAGGCTACTTTTTATCCCATAAATCAGTTACTATGGGAAAGAAATAACCTTAAACAACGCGTGCGAAGCCACGGTAGTAAAATATAAATAATAATTTATTTGATGTAAGTCATGACTTCCTATACCGCTTAAATTTCGTGAAATGAAGCTGATGCAACCTATTCTAAGAACGGTTCCTACGTGAAATGGACTAAAGAGGGAAGCACTTTTAGTAGTGGACATAATGAGTTATGTTGGGAAATAGGCTATTTGACTACATTAAAAATAAGTACCTACCTACCAAATTGTTTTCATCCTAGTCAGTGACAACGTAACAAAGCAAAATCAGGTGATTTTTATTAAAATATGCCTTTTTAGGTAAAAAACGGGATTAAAACTACACATTTTTTGATGTATGATCACGTGACCGAAAACGCTATGTGTTTGGTTGGATCGCAAGTGACGTCACACTTTTACAGATTACAGTGTCAATAAGTTCTTCTTGTTAGGTGTGGTGTGGTGGGGTGACGTCATAGTTTGGAAAACGGGAGCCATGACAGATATTATTTATCGTTTTGGCGCGGCATTATTTTATTCAAATTTTAAAATTAGTTTTTATAACTAATACGACTGGCCTTGGAG
This sequence comes from Eupithecia exiguata, assembly GCA_947086465.1. Classification (NCBI taxonomy): domain Eukaryota; kingdom Metazoa; phylum Arthropoda; class Insecta; order Lepidoptera; family Geometridae; genus Eupithecia; species Eupithecia exiguata. The sequence goes on from OX352253.1 coordinate 6,651,134, forward strand.
AAATATTAATTACACTGCATTGTTTTTATCAAACAATACGTTAGAATTATTTCCCAGTAGTAGTCAAGTAGCCTATTGTAGAATATAGGAAATTTCTAATTGATCTATATTATATTTCAGGTGGACTGCCAAAACGCGCCGTCGTACTACTCCGTGAACGAGGATCTTTACAAGGACTTGGAAGGGAACTACATTGAAGGGAAAAAGTAGAAATATTTTATACATTATTTTTAGCGAACTTTGGTTCTACACAACAATTAGCCAATTAGCAAACCCATGCCGTGCCTTTGCAGTTAACTTTGCCTTTTATAGCGTCATCAGACTTTTAACCTTTGCGGCGCCAGTGACATAGTTATGACGCTAAAATCAATACAAATGTAAAAATTGGCAAAAAGTAATTCGTAGAGTTTTTTAAAACATCTGTCAGTTTGAATTTAATATTCTAGTTTCCTTGAAAGTCTTGATTATTATTTGCATTCCTAAAAATTAGGATAAAGTTGTGTTGTTAAAAATACAATACCTAGTAATAAATAAGAAATCTTATATCTTAGTTTTTAGCTTAGTCTTTTTTATTTACGAGCAATTTTATACAAACGGTTACCATAGCTATAAGATTTAGGTACAAAGTAGATTTACTATAGTTTAAAACGATTCGTGATTTGATTATACAAGAGATGTGATATTTTTACCCTTTTTATACGTATTTATGTGATATTTTTCTGCAAACTACATTTTTCAATTAAGACGAAATTTTAACAGTAACATTTACCTTACCGATTTATAAGCACATTGTTTAAAATAATTAGGTTAGTTAACCGTAACTTCGTTATTCCACGTTGTGTTCACCATTCCGTTCGTTATTACCATCATTGTTCTATTTTATAATATATCTTCGTGTCTATGTATTTTATTTCTCTATTTATTTATAACTAACATTTCCAGGGGAGACTGGGACAAACAACACAGTGCTTTTGACAGACGAAGACTTGTAGCAAGAAAGAAAAGACAACAAATTACGTGGACAAGAACTGACAGAAATAGCAGACGTCAAAGAATGACAGTCAAAAAAGATTCTTTATGATTTCACATTTTATTTGGAAAGAACTGACTTTGACAGAATTAAATGCATGTGTTGTAAGGTTTAAGACTACCTACTTGTACTTTTCTTTGTTTTGTCACTTTGCCCGAGGCTTTTAATTCAATTTTAGTCTTATAAAATTGAAAAAAAAATCTAAAGGTTTTCTTTTAAGTAAAGACAACTTTTAATTAGGTTTTTTACATAACCGGATTTGCCTGACTCTACCCCAATGTTTAATTTATTTATATTTCTTATAAATATTAAATATATTAAATAAATAATAATATCAATGCCATCATCATGCCACAACATTGAAGTCAAAAATGTAAATAGATTATTTTTCCTATTTTTATAAATAAACTATTAGATGACTTGTTTTGTTTTCTTTCTGTTGTTTCATTTTAGGGTTCCTTATTTACAGAACTAACACAAATATTTACATTGTGGTGATTGATGTGTTTTTATTAATTTTATTTTTAAGTATTATTTCTTTTATTAAACATAATAGTTATACTAACAAAGAGACTCGGAGACCAAAGACTCGGGTGTATACTCAGGTAAATTACTTAAGTAAGTAATTTACGGTAAGTAAGTAATTTATTGCGGAGCAAAATACCTACATGCTATAAACACAGCAACCATACAGCACAGCATATATACTATGGTCCCGCGATGAGAATCGAACCAGCTACTCTACTTAATAATACACTTGACTTCCGTTACTACAAAAATATGCAAATTTAGTGCAATATTATCAAATATTTGGCCATATTTAAGGCGGAAGCGAGGTTACGAGGAGAAAGGCTTAAAGGGTTATTTCTGTAACTGGGTTACATAATACCTAAACATGACAACTTTTAGGTATCCTTTTGAGGGTTCCAGGGTATCGTTCATTTACTCCGTGATTCGGCCCGTCCTCAAATATTGGGTACGTAGGTACCTACCTAAATAAAAAAATAATGCTGGACGATTCACTTATCATTATCTAGCCCCAAGCTAAGCAGAGCTTGTGTTATGGGTACTAGATAATTGATATACATAATAGAACACGTAACATGGATAGACCTTTTTTGTTAAACGTAAGAAACGACCAGAATACCCTGAACAAATATCTGTAGCATAAACATTCTTCCAGAGGCGGGAATCGACCCTGCTACCTCCTGAGTCGCAGCTGGACCTTCAGCCGCCGCGCCGCAGATCTCGATATAAATTTATTCCAGGTCCAGGAGATGTAGTCATAGAGCTGGAATAACGCTAGCTTTTATCCAGGTAAACAGGCTGCTGGCTGAAGGTCGTGGAATCTGGTCCATGCAGGTCTATCACACATACTATTTTTGCCATTAATTGCTTAATTCTTTTTTGTTAATCGACTTCTAAAAAGAGAAAAAGAAAAGAAGAAAGTTCATTAATATAAATATATACAGAGTTATTGGTAAATTAGTGACAATACGTGAGCTGCAGGCTCAGCCCATCATCACAAACACGTTTGTGAAGACGCCAGGTCTCAATTCTTAATTTTGGTATTGGTAATGGGTACCCCCCGCAATTCAATAATCATTCGTTAGAGAGGTTTTATTTGAAACTCAACTTAAAAACGCCTCTGCCTTGAATTAACAGAAGATATGAGAGTGAAAGATCGGTCTTAAGTAACTCGTTGGGTTCCAGACAAATATGTTTTTTCATTTAGTATCAGCGGTGACTTATATTTTTTTTAGAATTTAGGACTTGGCGCCTTCACGAACGTGTTTGTGATGATAGGAAGAACCTGCAGTTCACGTATTGTCACTAATTTACCAATAACCCTGTATAATTTTTAATACATTTTCTTTAATTCTGCATTGTTTTTTAATACATAAAAAACAATGCAGAATTAAAGAAAATGTCTGTTTTGTATGTCCATCGACTTCGTCGCAGGATTTGGATTGATTTTGAAATTCTTTCGCTTTTGCTAGAAAATAATCCCGAGGTGCTAACATGAAAATTAACATTCCCGATGGATCTGTCCCGCAAAACTCAAAAACAGTGTAAAATTAAGGGATTCGAAGTAGATTTTTAGTCTTTTCAAAGCAACCAAATTATTTTTGTGCGTAATCAAGTAAACAGCCAATGCGCGGCACATTAATAACAGTGAAACTCTTACATCTGGATCAACCATTAAGGATGGTGCTTATTGTCTAGGGTAGAATAGACAATAATGAGATCGCATCGTCATATATTGCGTACATTATTTAAGTTGAAGGAGTAAATTTCAAATTATTTACGCATTCGATGACAAAGTGACGTAATTATTCGTAATTTTTCTCTATTCCACAACAATCCCCGTGCTTGCCCTATAGGTGTCTAATACTAAAAGTAAAGTCAATTTTATGAACTTTGAATGTAATAAACTTATTATGCATTTGGGCATACATTTTGCTACACAGTTATAGAGCTGTGTGAGCGAGTCGCATAATTAGAATAAAGGTGGGTCTCGATTGTTTAGAAATGCACAAGGTCTTTCATTTTCTTTCTATTCGAGATGATGTAAACGTAACTTATTAAAAAGTTTTGATGGATTGTTTAAAAGTCAAAAAAACAATTTTTATTGTAGAATTAATTTCTCAGGTTTTCTAATAAAACTTGTTAGAAACCGTTTTTTACAAGTTTTCCTTTGATCACCATTTATTTTTATCTACAATAAGGTACCTCCCTAATATTAGTTTAACAATACCTAAAACAGAAACAACAAAAAAGCATAATTTTATTTAACTTCCTACTTGTACAGTTTAACCAACGAAATTCCTACAAGGTACATTATGCACTAATTCCTTAGAAACCAGAAAGTTAACGACCTAGCTCTTATTTTACGCAATATTCTGCGAGATACAGAGGAAGGGCAAACAAGCCGATAATTCTTATAGAATCCAGGCAACTCCGCGTTCCAAAACAACGTACCAGATTTCGCTCTGGCGGGTGCTCTTGTTCGAACCCCGACGTGTAAGAACTTTACATCGCAAACAGGTTCCCATCTCCCGTGGCGTGCTCGCATCATACAAAATTTTCCATGGATAATAAACCTTAAATGCCTAAACAAAAAGTATTTACCAATCTACACAAGTCTTTACCCACTCTCCCCTCTACCTGCAAAAGTAGCTGTACTCAGTAAGTGGCCAACACCGTCTGGCACCAGACGTCCATCTTGAATTTCAAAGAAACCGCGCGCGGACCTGTCAAAACGCAAGACCTGTCAAAGTCAAAGTGAAGTTTGTGAAGTGACAATACGGTAGGGTATTTTATTTAGGGTGTTGTGTAATATTTCGTAATGAAGGGTACCGTATGACTTCGAGTGAATGCTTGAGTGGGTATCTTGTTATGAGTATGTTTGCGATTTTCTCTTTTTTACAACTTGTGAAGACAGAAGGACATAACGGGAGAAATAATAAAATTTAGGGAACCATTTCTGCAAAAAAAAAAAATTGCAATAGCAAATAAATTAAATTGTAAAAGTATCTTAAATTTGTAGGCAGGTATGTTTTGGTTTTCATTTATAATAGACCTAGGAAATTAATGGATGGTTTGCCTACTAAAATCAACTTTAAAGTATTCAAGTATTGAATTGAAAGGTCTTAAAAATGACATTTATGCTAGGTATTAGGTGCCCTGTTAGGGCACCAAACAAGTTCAGAGGTAGCTAAGCTGATCACTTAATTACGTACCTATCACAAATTAATTATAGTACCTAATTATTAGTTTTCATTGCCTTAATTGCACAGAATTATATGTACCTACCATAAGATTCACGATATGGTGTGTCTACTGTAAACTTTGTTAATCGCCTATTTGCAAGAAATTACCTATTTAAATTTAAAAATAAAATTAGATTTTAGTTTCTGTATGAGATTTAAAGAAACGTCTTTCGTAATAAAACTTCACATATCTCCCGCCTATTCCAAAACTGCTTCTTCAGATTTATAGTTCAAGTAAATGATGAGAAAATGCAGTAAAAGTTTACAACACTAGTTCAAATTGTAGCATGTAACTAAGCTGCACTCATAAAGAACTTTCTAAGGCCTGGGCCGCTAGGTTACGACAGCGAAAACTTGCGTTTTGGACGAAAACTGTTTCAAAAAGTTCAACTAATCTTCGATGACATTTTTTAGCTTTTTCTGATTGGAATTTAATCACCTAGAAACCAGCCAAAAATACCTAATGGGTTTTCGAAATGTCAGAAGGAAAAGAACTAAACAATCTATTAAAACGTACTAGTGTCTCTTAGAGGAACATTTTCTCTCTCATAAATGAATCTGAATCTGTATTTTAGTAATGCCTAAGTAGACCTAGGTGTACATGTGAATTCGTATTCGTAAATGCATTCGTTATTTTGTTTTAAAACATTTGCTCACATAAAATACAATTAAAATTATATCGTTTAGTACCCACCACCACCACAGCTGGGCAAAAGCTTCCCCCTGGTCTCTCCACTCCTCTCAATACTGAGCCATTTTTTTTTGTTCACTTTAGTCAATTTTCAATATCTTGTGTACAGATTTTGGTCTCTATAAACCAAAATCAAAATTCTTGATTAGGAAAATCTAGAACTCCTTTCTTAATTCTTCAAAAAACTTGATTCTCTGTCCAGGGTTAAATAAAAAATAATATTTCGGGAAGATACGGAACCAAGCACGGTACTCGCACTTGACCACCGCCATTGAGGTCATGCGCCTCTTGTAATATCTCATTGTATGCATTTCAAGTGTTATGGCATCCAAACTGGTCAATATGCTGTTATGTTGTTAATGCCGGTGGCACAATATCGCAAGAGTTTTTTTTAGTATGATATTTAACCCACAGAGTAAAATTTTTTTACCGACTTGAAGGAAGAGATTCTATATTCGGCAGTATGCATTTTTCTTTAGGTATGTTCTATTTTTGGTGATTTCACCTTCAATTTATGGACCGATTGTGATAATTCTTTCACTATTACATGGAGAATAAATCTCGAGATGGTCCCATAGAAAAATATTTAAAAGGAATAAGCCATTTGTCCCGAAAAACTTTAAAAACCATTTAAAACTAAGGGTATGGAAATAGTTTTTTAGTTTTTTTCAAAATAATCAAATAGCCCCAATCGTCCCATACGTGATTTAAGTGCAGGAAATATTCCTAGAATTGACTGACCAGTACTGTAGGCCAAGCACGGGGATTATTCTCTAAGGTAGAATTAGACAATATTGACATCGTATCGTCATAGATTACGTACATTATTGAAGTTGAAGGAACGAATTTTTAATAATTTACCATCGATCAAAAATGTCCGGCGTTGCCGGCCCCCCTTAGATTCACAATGCGCACGCCACAACCTTCAGTAGCAAAAGAGAGACATTTTGACATGTTAGGAAAGCTTTTCAACTAGTGTCATTTTAGCGTTCAGACAAAAAGCATGGGTACAAAAAATGCAAGAATCACTCGTCCAAAGTGCTTAAAAAGGATGGAATTTCTTATTTTCAGTAAGTTTATATATATTTCTTCCGTATATTGAGATGTGAGTCATATACTTGTGAAATCAGCATAAAATATTGTTGTTTGGTTTGCCTATGTTAAAATATTAATTTTGTTCTAAATTGATAAATGGAGAGGCTATTTCTTCTAAATTTTTTTTTTCATTTATAGTATGTATTAATATATTTTTCATAAAAATAAGTTTAATATTACTAGTTGATGATTTTTAAAATAATTAGTTGGCCCGCCCTAAAATTTCATTTGCGTAGACTCTCTAATAAAAGAAAGACTAGGTTCTTACCTACCTACCAGAAGTATGAATTTATAAAACGTTATTTTTTTCCCGTAAAAAAAACTCGTGCAAAGCCGCAGACAGGAACCAGTTCTTTTTAATCTAGAGTGCCTGCCTGAAATTGTATTGTAAGTTTAAATTATTGTATGTCTGAAATGACCCTTTTGTATAAATACCTACTGTTGAGACACCAATTTATAGTTTCATCAATAAATGATTCGTTATCTTTACCTGAATTCTGTTAATTAATCCTTATAGAAAATAAACTGAGTAGGTAGGTATATAATTCTCAGGTAGGTACCTACCTACTTACAAAATAAAATAAAATGAATTCGACTCCACCAATCTCTTGTTCTGTATGGAAAAAACTTGTCAGGCTCTGCGCAAACTGTCTGCGTCAAAACAAAACGAACCCAATTTTGAGTGACATTTTTGTAAGGCTCTAGGTATCTACGGGGGAGGCCGCGAACTCCTTATTTTTGATCGAAGTAATTTACGCATTCGATGACAAAGTGACATAATTTTTCTCTATACTACCCTAGACAACAATCCACGTGTAAGCACGTGGATACTATTACCTACTGGTAGGTAGGTACTAGACTGGTATTTTAATATGACATCCCATTGACTCCTCTCCTCTCCGTGAAATATCCCAATAATAACGTAGCATAGGATTTCTTTTCAGGATAGCTCATTAATCTAAATAAATAAACAATAAATAAAATAAATAATGCTGGACAATTCACACAGCATTATCTAGCCCCACGTTAAGCAGAGCTTGTGTTATGGGTACCAGATAACTGATATACATAATATTAAACTACTATTTACGTTTAGACGCACATTGACTATAATACGCATAATGACCAATGAAAAAAACATCATGAATACGCAAAATGACCAATCGCAAAATAACCAATACGTGAAATCACCAATACGCCAAATGACCATTAAGTAAATTAACCAATTTTTTAATTACAATTGTAACAAAAAGTAGTAAAGTCTATTAAAAGTTTATAATATTTAGAATTGTATGATGCGTGTTAATTTTATACATTTATATTTATTTTTTAACACCAATTACTGTTATTTTGACTTGAAAATGTTATGATAAGTACCGAAATGGTATAAAACAACAAAAATACAAGATGGCAGATCGACATGTAGAGGTCAGGCGCAGGACCAACAGATTAACGCACTTTCCGAGGCACGGGGGTGTAACACCGCCAAATTCCTGACTCCTAGCACAGGTATTACTAGCTACAGAAGTATCGTCCAAGGTAGGTATTAGTGTTTTCATTGAAACCCGTTAAAATTTTGAAAGCGTCTGAATTATTATTTTTGTTACTTTCATAAGCCTAACAAAGATAAATACAATTAAATTAGAAACAAATTATAATAAGTTTTTACAATTTAAGCACTAGAGCTAACTGCAGACTGTTGCAAACTATCTACAGTTAGCTCAACTGATCCATTTCAGTTGGTTTGCTATTCGTTGTATTCAAACATCAAAGTGGTTTATTTCCTTTAGACCTTACAGGACTCTTGGACACGTCACAAAACTCAGATTACATAAGTAAAACTAGGAAATAAAGTGATCACTTTGATTTTTTGTTCAAAGTAAAGAAGCGAACAAGAAACTTTTACCTTGTAGAATGTTAGTTTTCGAGTTGGAGCAAAGGTCGTACCAAGATTTTTTATCGTCCAGATAATCTGATATATTGAATTTTATTATGTAGTGCTAGACTCCATTACATACAGTAGACTCTTTCAGTATGGATTTGACAATAACAAAATAACATTATTTTGTTACTTTGTAGCAAGAAACAGTGTCGCCAACAATCACGTAAGTAGAACGGCCGGAGTGCTATGTGGTTACTAAACTGCAATGCGTTATCAATACGTTGCGTAACGCCTTGGGCAAGCTTTGGCGAAACCAGACCCAAGGTCGGTCTGTTGGTCTGTTTGCTTTGGGTTGTTTTATTAATTTAATAATAGAGGAAGGGGTGGTGTTTGGAGGAAATAATATTGATACATAGATGGTTAATTAACGCGGTATTCGCTACAAACGGTAGCGTTGAGTTTCATGCGGTTCGCGGTATTTCGCCGAGAAATGTATTGTATTGTGTGTGCCCCACAGTGGACCGTCACAAATGTTTGACCAATGTTTATTTATTGAATAGGACATCCAACATAAGATCACAAAGCTAGATTCTATTAAGGCGTATGCTAAGGTAAAAACACGAAAATTAGGTGCTTTTGAACCCATTGTCTGACGAGAATTTTGATTGTGGAGCTTTGAAATTTATATATCCTGTAACACATATCTTGAAGGAGTTCTTGGAGGTCCCAAATGCTTGCCGTTATTTATAGTGTAGTTGTTATAGTGTTAGTTATAGTGTGTGTGTATGTAGTTGCTTCGAACCCACTTTTTATCGGTGTCACTAATTAGATTAGTACCAAATTCGGTATAGTGATTCACATAGTTCATACCTATTTCTTGGTCCTTTAGCTTTAAAAAGCAGTCAAAATGACGATATTAAACTTTTATACGTATTTGCGCCTGCAAAATCTGTGATACAAACCTGACCAGTTACACATCACCTAACCGCAGAGGATCGTATTATTTGGTTGATTAGGGAGGGGTCTACCTTCATAGTATGCAGAATCGAAAACAAGCACTCCTTGCTGCATATAGGCACGCGGAAATGCTCAAGGTCATTTGCCTTACTATTCGCCGTCTATGTGTCTCTACAGAATGTATGTAATATGTTAAAAAAATCATGTTATAAATTGGTACGAACTTATAAAACTGACGTTTACAGCATATAGATGGCAGTGATCAAACTAATTGGTTTAATTTAATGGTGTACTGATGAATTAAAACGATTTGTACTCATTTGCTCCAATTAGGAATAGTTTAAATCGTGTAATGTTCAAATCAGTTTCTCTATACAGAAGATTTCAACGCGCTCGCCTCAAAATGTTCACTGTTACTTATGTATTAACAAAGAAAATTACAATCAAATAATAGAATTAAATTAAAAGTAGTATTGATCTAACTGCAGACTGTTGCAAACAATCTACAGGTAGCTCAACTGATATCAATCCGTATCAATACCAGTCGGAAACGTGCCCAAGACGCTAGCTGCATTGCCCCGCTGTATAGCAATGCTGATGCGCTGCGACAGATACTCACCAGCTCTCGGGTCACGCGTCGTCGCTTTGACTAGATAATTTTATGAAAACCCGGAGAGCCTCGGTACCCCACGGACCTAGGGTCTCGACTCCAAGGGGAGCAAATGCGTAGGCTCCGTCGAGACCTGTTACTTTCTTGAGTATTATTGGGTGTTGTCTTTATTTCTATAGACTTTGGTTGTTAAGGAAAGGCAAATTGGAAAAACCTATAATATTCTGATGCACCGATATGTCGTCAAAATTTATAATATTAATGAAAGACCATCAATTCAAACGTCTTTGAAAGCAAGTTCATTTTCTTTTGTAGTTTAGATGGTTTTGTTCCTAGTTAACTATTGCGAACTAGCACGGAAAGTAAAGTCTTTGTCTGATTTGAGTACTACCGTCATTTTTCTACTATTAACAATGTTTTTTAGATAATTATGATAACAATTAGGTATGCTGTTGACGATTTTACATGAACAGCTTTGTATTTAGTCAGTAGGTACTTAAACAATGTTTTCATAAGTTTGTACAAATAAATATTCTTATTCTTATTGATTTTATTTTGAACATACATGACAAACACATTTTGAAAATCTAAATGTGTGTGGGTTCCGTACCCAAAGAGTAAAACGGGACTCTATTACTAAGACTCCGCTTTCCGTCTGTTCGTCTGTCACCAGGCGTATCTGCAGGTGTATCTCATGAACCACGATAGTTAGATAGTTGAAATTTTCACGATGATGTATATCTGTTGCCGCTATTACAACAAATACTAAAATACAGAATAAAATAAATATTTAAGGGGGCTTCCATACAACAAACGTCATTTTTTTGCTCGGTTTTGCTCGATATTGATAACGGCCACAGATAGACGCTTGAAATATTCACAGAATATTTAGTTGTATATTTACTTTAATAACAAATCATCATCATCATCATCATCATCAGCCTATATCAGTCCACTGCTAATAATAACAAATAATTAAATTAAAATAAAACCAATATTTTATTTATTTCCCATACAACAAACATGATTTTTTTGCAATTTTTATAGATAAAGGTACGAAACACTTTGTGGACGAGTTCGACTCGCACTTGACTGGTTTTTTAAATAGATACAATCAGACCAAAAAAAATTTCTGTTTAATTTTTTTTTATTGATTGTGTATTGTATTTTATTATGTTATTGTATTTTATTTTGAAATTATGGATGTACCTACTCGTATATTTATGGATCAACTGTGGTCTGAATTTTTTTTTCATTTTTATTTTAAAAACAAATTGGTCTGAATCGACTAAAAGTTCCATCCGGAACGGCCTTCTTAAAGTCACCCACCAAATCTAACCGTTAGATTTTCCAAATGTAAAATCGATTAACATGCAATTTTGCCTAGCTCACATGCAAAGTCGGAAAAAACTATGAAAACAAGATAAGGGACAAGAAAAGAACAAGCTACAGTTACCTAACTGATTACAATAAGTACGTACTCAGTACAACAATTGCTTCGGATTCACAGTATGATCGCATTTTGCGTAACAGTGAAAGTGGACGTCTTGACTCAGTTTAGATTCGAACAAATTGTACATTTCGGCACGGAAACAGATCCCTGAGCAGCTTACATAGCTAACTAAGTAGCGGGGTGCTTGTTAACCGACGGAAAACAAAAGAAAAGGAGGTTCTATGTTGGGCTGTATGTATTTTTAGGGTTTCGTACCTCAAAAGAATGAAGGAACCCTTATAGGATCACTTTGTTGTCCATCTGTCCGTCTGTAGACCCTCTTTTCTCAGAAACGCGTGGAGGTATTGTGTTGAAATTCTCATCATATACTCATGTTCTTACCTCCTGGAGCCTCGATATAAATCAAACTTCTAAGTCAATGCAATCAAAAGTTACAGCCAGTTGATGCCTAATTTTTTTGAATTTTCCAAGGACATGCACACAAATCCTTTAGGGTGCTTCTCGTTGACCTAGAATCATGAAATTTGGCAAGAAGCAAGGTCTTATAGCAAAAGTAAAGGCAGAAATCCGAAAACCGTGAATTTGTAGTTTAGTCGAATTATAGCACAAATAAAAGAACAAAAGTCTAAAAACCCTAAAGATTTTGTTAATTCACAAAAAAAATGTTTGATTACTTTCGAGTACAAGTTTGTACGGAACCTGATGAGCAAATCTAAGTCGCACTTGCCGTTTTTATTTTATTTAGGTATGTTCGTCGATTTCCTAGTCAAGTTCTGGACCGATTTGGTTTTTTTTCGCTGTTTTATGGACAAATATATCGAGATGGATTTGTATTTATTAAAAAAAACTTTAAAAACAGACTTACATAGACTGATGATGATGATGATTGTGTAGTTAGCGAAGAAGGACAAATTTGTTCTAAGATTTGAGTAAATCCAACTCTAAAAATACCGAGAGGTACATATTTTAAATAAATTAACACCTACAGATTAAATTCAAATAAAGGTTAAAAAAACCATAGTAATATTTCGTAGAAAATTAGGTGCGAAAACCAAAATCAAAGAACCTGTCGCATCAAACAATATTCTACAAACTGAAGCTCATCGTAGTCTAGCCACCTAATCCAATTTACTTTGAACTCAATTTCGAAACGATTTCCTCACTCATGAAGGTCATATTAAAATAGTTGCCTATCAAGTATATCTGTCACGGCATCCATTTTGTTAAGAACAAGATTTGCAAGTAATTTTAAAGAATGCAAAGGTCAAACTACAATAGTTGCTCTGACTACTTTACTTAGAGCTATCATGTACTATAAATTGAAGCTAAAAATAGGCCTTTGTTAGTTGGTTTGTTTTACGTTACTTTCACTAATGTAAAATCGCTTAAAATGGCAAAAACTTGTGTGCAATATTAAGTCAGACATTATCTACATTTGTGGTTGTTTTGCTCGTATTACGTGGTTGATATTTATCTACATTTAAATCTATTCTCTTTTCTTAGCTGAGGATGGTGCTGAAAAAATGTCCGCTTTGTTACGGGCTAGATCCACTTTCATAACTCGCTAAAACCAAGACAAGCGTATGACCAGCTTTCGACCGTAGTTAAATTTTTTAGGAACATTATTGACAGCCCTAATCTACAAACCGGTGCTTCGCCTTTACGTGCCTAACAAAATATTCTCGGTAGAATTCACAGGCTCCTCGCTCTACCTTGCCGTACTGTAGGACACCATCAATCACCACCTCACCACCCTCTCTTTTTGATAGTAACAATCTCTATAGGTTATTTTACCTAAATTAGTGAACATTATCGGTTTCCAGAAGACCAAAACACATCATGCACACCAAAAAATACTTATCAAAATGTATCCTTAAATCAGTAGATTAGTCATTTCGCTCTAACGCTCCCAAAACAATGTACAAAACTCGTATCAATACGTTACCTTATTAATTCAAAAGATATAGAAAATTCTTTTCTATATCTTTTAAACTCTTACGTTACCAAAGTCAAAACTTCAGGCCTAGTCCGAAAGACATTTACATTTCACGGTATTTATTAGGAAGGCATTGAAGCATGTCGTGTTTCCACAGACATTACAGACTAACCGATTTCACTGGCTTTACAACACTTTATGACTAGGAAGTCCACTGTGGATGATGTGTAACCGGGTTTCGAACCCACGACCTTAGGTTTCGTGGGAAATTTTGTATTTTTATGTCGGTGTAAAAACTAAAGGACTTTCTCAACGGGCGACGATATTGCTTGTACCAGGCTTCACAAGATTAATGTATCTTTTAAAGGGCAATGTATACGCTTCTACAACAAAACTCCTAGTGAGTTGCAAAATCTATCAATAAATAAATTTAAACAAATTGTCAAAACCTTTCTGTGCAAAAGTCTTACTACAAAATATCAGATTATTTAGAAGATAACAAAGCTTGGGACGGGTTTTGCTCCAACTCGAAAAATAACAACTAACAGGCTAAAGGTTTCTTCGTCGCTTCTTTACTTTAGTCTACATACCGAAGCGACAGAAATCAAAAGTACCACTTTATTTCCGTGTCAGTGTTTTATTTTAAGAATTTGACCTTTTCTAAGTGTACATTTTCGTATTTATGGAAATAAAGAATTTTTGATTTTGATTTTGCTGGTAATACTATTTATAATCATTATCAGCGCTTAATAGTCCACAGCTGGACATAGGCCTCTCTTAAGGCGTGATGTTATTAACTCTCTATTATTATAAACTTTATTATAAACGCGAAAGTTTAGATGTATTAATGGATCTTCTTTTTTCTGTTTGTTGTTTTTTCACACCAAAACTACTGAATAGATCGTGCTGAAACTTTGCATAGATGTAGGTCTAGACTCAGATCTACGACTGAGATAGGGTGCTTTTTTAACCGACTCTGAAAAAAGAAATAGGTTCTATGTTCGGCTGTATGTACAATTATGTGACGCGACGATGCGGGAACCATTTTATGTTTTAATGCAATCCTATCTGTCCATTTCTCTGTCATATATGGATTTGTTTTTTTTTGCAGTTGTATAGAGGGTGGTCCCAAAGTGTTTTATAAAAAATATTCCCGAGAGTTAAGAGATTACTTATTATTTATTTATACCGCAAAACTTAAAAAACGCTTTAGTACTAAGGGATTCGAAGTCAGTTTTTAGTATTTTCAAAACGAATACGATATAAATATTCCATATTAACAAACAACGTGTGCGCAGACTAGAACAAACATATTTTTAATATTATGCCTTCAAATTCTCCCAAAAGTCAAGGTCATTAATCATCGGAGGTCTGGCAACACCGTGACATAACAATAGCAGCATAATACATGTCAGTTACATGTCATTCTGTTCTGTCAGTTACATAAGTCACAGACGAAGTCTGATTTGTTAGACATTTTTATAAATGGCTTTTTAGGTTGCGTTGCGACATTAGACATCGTTATAAAATGGTTGGTAAAAATATAAATATTGCAAGGTTTGCAATTTGTACGTGAAATAACACGTTCTAGATCTTTGTAAGATAGTGTTAATTTTTTTTACAATAATTTGACACGTATTTTGTACAGCTGTGGAATTAGGGGTGGGGGAGGGGTAGGGGGCAATTTCCTCCATCTACGGGAATTACGCAAAAACCATCCATCCAATACTGACGATCACATTAATATGATTTCAAAGCCGTTGAAATGGTTTTCAAATGTCAGTTATAGGATGAATGGTTTTTGCGTTATTAGGGTCACTATAATGCACGACTTTATAATGTACACACCAACAACCCGTGTCAAAAACAGTTCCAAATTAAAGTGCAGTACGTGGATTATTGGCGTGTACATTTAAAAGCCGTGCATTATTTGGTCGTGCATTAGTGATCCCGTAATTCCACAGCAGGTGGAATGACAACCTGCGAAAAACTGCAGGAAGATGCTGGATGCGGCAAGCTGAAGACTAGGCGCTATGGCGCTTATTAAGGGGCGGCCTATGTCCAGCAGTGGACTTATTTAGGCTGATGGTGAAGTGTGTCAAAATTTACTACCGTTAAACCAGAAGTTCCTGAACGCACAAAATAGGTTGTAAATCGGTTGTAAATCAACGTAAATGATGAAAACGCACCGCAGAGTACCTATTCACAAACATGTTAATCTACACAGCGATCAAAATTACCTGAACAAAGCACGTTTCATTTGAAAGTGAACAGGGTGTTCACCCACGATAATAAGTTAAATAACATTGAACATATTATAACACAATAGCTACCAATTATATAGCTGTTTCATTCAAACCCAACAATGTGTTGTTTTGCAAAAAGAAAGTATTTTGATTTGTTCTTCCTTAGCATTATTTAAAAGTAATTCAGTTGATCATGGTGATAATTTTACATGATCGTAACGATTTGTTTTCATTTCCGTTTTTAAACAAAGGGAGGTAATAAATTGACTTTAGCGTAAAGCGCCGTGCGAGTTCGTTACTGTAAGGTTTTTGTTATTTTAGTGCTAAACACATCAAATCCGGGGTAATTTAAAAAATAAATATCCCAAAATTGTTCCGACTTCGACGGGACTAGACGGTTCTAGTCCTGTAGGGTGCCACCCGACTACGACACCCCAAAACTCTCTCACTCTATCCCCTTGGTGAGATGTCGTGAGATTTGGGTCGACCCCCCCAAAAATCACGTGACATTTTTCAAAATGCATAGATATTTTAATGTAAATAAGTTAATCTGTGCTTGATAGCATTGGATCTTGTACTTCTAAGTCTATAATTATAATTACAGTACGTTAGTACGTTATGCGCTTCCAAGTGCGCCACAAGGTCAACGACGAATCGAAACACTTTGGGAGTTCGTTCGGACTCTAGCGCCGTCAGCGCCACCTACAGAGGAATCATTGAAGTTTATCCAAGCCTACAATCACTCGCTCTAGAGGACAAGTGTCCTCGTACCAATCACTAATAAATAAAACACATAATTTATATTCGATACGTGCCATAAAAAATGATTTTACATTTTCAAATGTTGCGTGTTATTTAACGTAAATGCTGGACGCAGTGGACGTCATGTTGGTTATGACATCAATTGGCTATGTAAACAAATGTACAAAGCCTTTTCACGATGATCAGTTGACACGTTTTAGTTTACACAGCCGTATGACGTAATAAAATAACATGGCGACTACTATTTAACACCATAAAATTAGTAGTCGCGACAGATATACAAACGAAAACTTTGAATTGAATTTTAAATTTATTTTCTTATTTTATGAACTAAAATTAAAAGAATTACTTTTATTACTAAAGAAAATACAATAATAATTACAACTAATATTTACACTTAAATCTATTTTCTAAAAATCTAAGCCGTCACCAGAAGGCAAAGTGCCCAGAATGCTGGCAGCATTGCCACGTTGAATGGCAATGCTAATTCGTTGACCGAAATAAAAGCCAGCATTCCGATCACCTGTGGACTCTATTAGGAGTTTTGCTAGATCTTTGTGTATTCCATGTGCCCCAGGACCCCAAGGACCTAGAGTTTCCACCCCAAACGGCTCGAATAGGTAACCTCGGTCAAGATTAGCGTATTTCCGCCGTTTGAGGGACTCCGCTGATGTTGCTGCGGAGCCGGCCCTTACTGATGTCCCTGCAAGATGAGAAGGTGCTAGGGTATCTACACAAGTGGCATCCCAAACTAAAGGCCGACCCATTTTCCAAGGAATCAGAGTCATACCGTCAGGCCTTTTACCATCATCTCGCATTTAAGTTGTCTCTAACGACACCCGCGGGAAGAGTAGAGATGGTGCAAATTCTAAGCTGGCACTACACGGCCAACTGCCTTATGTATGTATATCTATACCTGTTACGATATAGTCGAGCGCATACAGTTTCACATTTTCCTCACGGTCGGCTAGCTTAGAAAATGACACGCAATCGAGCCACTCGTAGCTGTCACTTTGACATTGACATATCATTATTTTGTTAATAGGTCATAAAAGTACACATTCGTCCTACTAAAAAATGGTTAATAGATTTAAGATGGCGGATTGGCGTGAGATTCGAATTATTTTGTGTCTGCGTTCCGCAAGAAATAAAAACTAGCGAAAAAGTAGTTTGCCGCAAATCCTAAACCATTTTCCATAAACTTATGGTAAAATCAAATTTAATTCATTTGTATTTTGGTAGCATTTCGGAAAATGAAAAAAAAAATTTTTCGCATTCAGAATTTCGCATTTTCCCAATTGATACAAAAATACCAGTGAATTGAAGTTGGTTTTATCATGAGTTCATAGAAAATGGTTTACGATTTGAAATTACTTTTACGCTAGTAGCAAATTAGCTAGTAGAATGCAAAAAAACACAAAAACAATCTATCTCACGCCAACCCGCGATGAACAACCTTATAGGCCAAAGATTGTGCCGTTGTCAAAAGTCGCAACGCCAAAACTGATGTAAGGACCTTTAGGCTGAAATTTTGCTCGGATGAAAATCTGTCCCTAGAATAAAATTCTAGGCACAGCTGGGATACTCATCGCATGTTTTCGGTCACATTTTTTCGGTTTTCACCGAAAAAACGCGTACGGAACCTCGGGCATAAGCTAGTGTTATCTAATTATGAAACACTATAAGATATAATAATGTATTATGTAAATCAATCAATATGTAATTATATAAATTCACATCAATACAATTAGTATGTACATTCCTAATTCAAACTTAATTACCAATTATAATGCGTATTATTAATAGATTTCATTCTAATTTCATACAATATTATTTTCACTTCTCTTGCTCAAAAATCGTGTCAATATAGCGTAGCTTAGCGGGCGTAAAATTCGTTTTTAAGGTCTAGGATATAAAATAATTTTGAAATACACTACATTCGTCCTCTTGCATAAAGACTCGTCTTTTTGGTGTTCCATTTACAAAGAACATACATTCAATTTGAATTTATTTTTGAAAATGGAACTGAAAGCGCCATTATTGGTCATTGTTGGATGTTTTGAATGGTGTATCTTCCTCCATGGTAGAATGCGTAGGTAGTAACGTTGCGTTGCACTCAAAGAAGACACAAAAAAGTTGGTATCAACGCAAAATCTCTGGAAATTTAACTGAAAATGAACTTGATATTTCATTGAAAAAGCTATCAAGCGAAAATTAATTTAATAATTATGCAACTGGGACAGAATGGTAAAGAAATAATCAATAATGATTCTATCTGTTGCGCATCACATGAAATATGGTATTTTAATACTAACGACAAATTCGTGAAATAGAGAAGTGAGATCGGTGTGTAGTATTTAGTAAAGATAAGTTTTGATTGTTCTGTTTTCTCACACTCGAAGTGAAAAGTATTGTATTTCACGTGCGCCAAAACCACCCATTATAAACTCGGTCATGTAATCCTCCCTCGCTACGCTTGGAAGTATAAACAACCGCATCTATAATTAAGTGGTTTGGTCCCTTGTTAAAAAATATACTATTACGTGGTAATAGTATTTTTTTGTTGTATATAAAAATATACGATGATGTTGGTAAGAAATCGCATTTTCCTTCATTACAAGTTTAAGCGAAATAAAAAAAGATTATTCAATTTTATTACAATTAAATAATGGAATTAAATTAAAACTAGTATTTACAATTGAAACAATTGAGCTAACTGCAGACTGTTGAACAAAAATCAACAATCTACAGGTAGCTCAAATGTATCAAAAAAGATAGATTAAAAAATTTCCCTGTAGGTGGATAACTGTAGAACGTCCCAAAAATTTAGGTTAGGCTTCGTATCGTAGTTTGCACAACATTCCTGTACAGAGAGCAAAGTTGCTGGTTCAAGTCCTGCCGGTGTCATTAATTTTATTATCTAAATTCTCAGAGATAGGGAAAAAAGACGTTTGAATCTATGACTCAACTCAACTTATTGCAACTATAGATAGTTCTGTGCAAAATATCAATTTTCCAATTAAATATTCATATTAGATAATCTTTCGACAGTTTGGAACGGAATCGTAGGCACATTCGACTAGACATCGTTATATTGATACTGACACACAATAAATATTGTTTATGACTCTGTTATGCAAAGGTAGGTCTACAGTTGGTCGCGGCGATTGGTATTTTTACCGATTTCAGAAATAACAGAAACAAATAAAACCGGCCTAGTGTGAGTCGGACTCGCGCACGAAGAGTTCCGTAATCTATAAAAACGGCAAAAAAATCACGTGAACACAAGAAAATAAAAGAAAATTCAAGTCCCGCGGTCGGAATCGATCCTGCAACCTCCTGCGTAGTGTATATGCCGTCTCACCTGAAGTCGTCATTAGAATAATTGTAACATTATACGTAACCTACCAACATCCTACACGCAAATTATAAACTATTCAGGCTTGGCCTGAAAATTATTTCCTTTCGTGTTCAACTGTTTCCTTTAGTCTATTTCCGGAAGAGTTGTAATATGGGTGAGTTGTAACTTATGTATCTATGTATGTAACCAGTTGAATTTAATTTCAATTAAACTATAAGTTTGTAAAATTCGGAAATTCGGAAAATAGGTTAAACACTGGAACTCGGTTGTGGAAATTCAGGCCAAATGATTGGTAGAGTGAGTAAAATTTTTAACCGATGAAACGAGGAGAAACAAATGGAGAGAGGAGGTTCTATTTTCGGCTGTATTGTATTTATTATTTATGTATTTTCTTCGGTTTCTCCGTTAATTGTGGACCGATTTGGAAAATACTTTTGGTATTGTATGGAAAAGAATACCGGGGTGGGATAAAAGCACTGAATTAATCTGCTGCCCTGCTTGGTTTTTTCCTCCGTCCTGTGCTTTATGCACCCAGGAGTGCTCAGCGACTTTTGAACAGTCGCCGACGCATCGTCGTCTTTTAATATCTTTCTTGGTGAAATTTAAATAGATCATCATAAATCAATTACTAATTTAATGTACTTTTCGTATAAAACGTTAAAAATAAATATAAATAATATACAAAATCTTAATATAATTATTTATAAAATCCCACTTAATTAGTTACCAATTCAAATCATCCAAAATGTGCACTACATGTCGGTCACGTCAAGAATGAGGTAAGTCGGCGGCACGACCGAGTATGCGCGGAATACCAACTCTATAGTCGGGCAATTTCACGTGCGTCTGCGCAATCGACGGTGTAGGGTGACCGTGCGGCTGCGGTTTGGGAAACTATTATGTCATAGATTAAATGTAAATGAATTATGAATTGATTATAAATGGTACTTTAGCTAATAGTGCTTAGGATCTGGAAAGTGTCAACTGACTTCAAAATGATTGATGATGTATGATGAAGACGACCGATGGCGCGGTGGGCGAAGCTCTGTCTGCAACGCAGGAGGTTGCGGGTTCGATTCCCGCCTCGGGACAAATGTGTGTACGATCTGCAGATATTTGTTCAGGGTGTTCTGGTCGTTTTCTATGTATATAATTAAAATTATCTATCTATGGATTGTATTATATTACGTATAATCAGTTATCTAGTACCCATAACACAAGCTCTGCTTAGCTTGGGGCTAGATAATGCTGTGTGAATCGTCCAGCATTTTTTTTTATTGCTACCACATTTACGTAGGTATTAGGTATTATAGAAACAATAGCTTGTCTGTGTTTGGTTCTGTAAAAATTTCGGTATTGAGTGACTTATGCCATTATACCCAACAGTTTTGTAATTGAAATATGTGTTTTTCCTAAAACCTTATCATTATCATCATCAGCCTATAGTAGTCCACTGTTGGACATAGGCCTCCCCTAATGAGCGCCATAGCGCCTTGAAACCTTATAAATCATAAGAAAGACAAAAAAATATCCACTTCACTTTTGCAAAGATTGCCACCCTAATACTACATATACCCTTTATAACCAACTTTAAACCTTACGACAAATTAATAATAGTACTTATTGAGGAGGTGTTTTTTTACAACAATAAAATGGTCATAAATATTTAGACCAGACCTTGGGCCTGTCAGATTAGAATGGCTTATAGTCACAAAACGTGCATAATTAGAGATGGCATCCCAATGACAGCGACTATTCTTTCACGCTCTAAGGTAAAAGTAAAATCATTGTTGGAAAACGCCTTTTCCAACGCGACTTTTCCTAAAAGTTCTTTATCATTATGTGTTCCATTAGGAAAATAAGAAAAAATTACAGTTTTTCTCCTGCAAGCTTAATAAATTGGCGACCCATTCTCAAATTGCACCCTTCGGTTCTGTCCACGTCACTAGCAAAAACATGGCGGCCCCAAGCTGCGTACACGCAACTCAGTGGATTAGTTGCGGCTTGCGGCGGCGGCGCGGGACTCGGGAAATAATTATTGTAATGGACGCGGCGGGAATTACTGAGACGTTTCCTATTTAAAGAACTAAATATGAGGTGATATCTCTGATTGGAGTAATTTAGGAAAAAGTTGTAGGTGTACTGGTTCTGATAAAACTATTCGAACGAATACGTCATTTCTAATAGATATAGAAAGGCATTATGTTGGAATAGAATATAAATAAATATAACTTTTAACTTCACTATGACCATGACTAATCGAACCTTAATGAAATTCAGTCAGGAGTTTTTTGGGGAATATTTTCTAGACGACGACTTGGAGATATCTGTAATGTTATGATCTTGTTTAAATAAATAGAAAAATTCAAAAGCCAGTAGGTACCTACCTAGTTAACATAAATGACTATACACATACACCAAACAAAAAAGACAAGCATAAAAAATAGTCTTAATATCTAATAAAAGACATCTGTTATTAATACCTAATGTTTTATAAAATTATTAATACGATGAAAAATAAGTACACGAAAAGGGAATATCTGTACCATTTTATAACAGCAGCTGTTTAAATTATAGCGGAAATTCTAGAAAGCCGTAATGAAATTTCCTTATTGCAATAATTGCGCTTTTATGTAAAATGGTGTGAATAAGTATTTTTCTGTTATGCTCATGGCTTATTTGTTTTGTTACATAAAACTAGGCACCTACTACTCGTGGCCTCGTACGCGTAGACGGCACTTGAATAATTTAATTACTCATAATTTAAATAAATATTTCTGAATAACAGATGAAAAAGTACTTATTAAATTAAGTGAAATAATTTAAAGATTAGGATCGTTTACGTTGTTCCAAGAAAACACATTCCAAATAACCTTACGAATTCTGTTACTTCTATTTAATAAACACTTTCAAGGGTTTAAAGGTCTAAAGCAGAACTTGTGTATAAAAACTATCGTAGTTTGACGAATTCATTACGGATGTAAGCGGGTTAACTACGAACCTTATTTGTGTTGGAAGAACACCAAAGTTTCATCCCTTAACGAGGGACCCTCGTTAAGGGATGAGAACTTGTGTATCTACCTATAACCTTACCGTCATGGCACAGTGTTGCTCGATTTTCCTATTTCCAACGCTCCGCAGCCTCCTGGATGTTTTTAATTTTAATAATCATTAACACGACAAGACATTCACATATAACCCAACACGTTCATGCGGCCAACGGCCTTGCAGTCTGTTCTAATCCATACACCATGGCCACCCTACCACTAGTTTCGTACCACCGCCGCTCAGTAAGAAAGCGCGCGGGTGTCGGTACAACGTGTTTGCTGTTGGTAGGTTGTATTTTGTTCAAAAAAGCCTATATTTAGTGGTTTCTGGTTTGTTTTTTGTGGTTTTGATTGATAATTTACGTTTTTGTTGTTTAAGTCGGTTTATTAGTGTTTTGTGCGAGTAAATGAGTGTTTGGATGTTTGAGTGCGCTTTTGCAAGTAGTTGTTTTGAAGTGTGAGTTAAAAGTTTTATTGGATATAGTGACATAATACGAGATCTAGCTCTTTTAAAGTAAAGTTTTTAAGGCGACAGAAGTTTTTGGTGCATTTTTTATTGGTTGATTATGATGAAATTTTGCTGATTTTAAAGTTTGTTTTATCGCTAGCTGAAAGGTACCTTACCCAGTTTTAGGTTGGAAAATAAGTATGTTTGTTGACTTGTTTGTAAAGGTTTTATTACATTTTTGTATGTTTTGAATGCGATTTTTGTATGATAGTGTGGTTTTTACTGATTTATTATTATCAATTATGTTAACAGCGAATAAAAATAAAAAGAGTATAATCATATACTGACGTATTTTGTTTTGTTACAGGACCTTCTATGATATAAATGAACACTCCTTCAACTGAAAACAATACGGGAATAACCCAAACAATCTGGACTTTCATTAAGGACATAGTTTACTTGTATACCAAGTTCTTTATATACGCAGTGGCTATATACATAGTATTTTATACATACGACTACTATTTTGGGTGATTTGAAGAAATAGTGATGTGAAAAGTGAATAGTGATTCAAAGTATCGGACTTGGTATCTAAGCGGAGGATTTTTGGTAAGTTTTAGTTTTTATCTGTGCACAAAGTCCATATACCTACTAACCTATTATGTGCGTTCAGTAATTGAAGAAAAAAGAGGTTGGCGAGTTATGGAAAAAAAGTATTGTGTAAAACTTCAGTATGGTCACCTTTTCATTGAAAAAACACTTTTAATTAAAATAATATTTCAGACCACAATAATTTTTATACATACAAAAATAATAAATGAGTCCCTATTTGAGTTGTTAAAAAAAATTCGATTCACTGTTTTTTTTGTAGAATAGGAGTCTTTTTTCCTATTCTACAAAAAAAACAGTGATTTCGGGCAATAAATCAACTTATTCACAAATGGTCCCAAAATACAATAGAATTGAAGTTGTTTTCATCATGATTTCATAGAAATTGGCTTACGATTTGCGACTAATTACTTTTCCGATAGTTTTATTCATCGTAGCAGATAATTAAAAAAAAACACTTTTTTTTTCTCGAACCAACACTTATTGACCAGCCTAATACACACGATAATTCAAGCACAAAAAATAGCTATATTATAACAAACACTACATTACAAGCAATCGACTATCATTACTCGAAAGTTTTTAATCCAACTCGAATCGTAAATCGATTATAATCCTACTGTGGATTACATCACTGTTGCAAACTACAGTTAATTCTGAACCATGACAGTTTAAATTGATTATACCTACCTACTTAAACGTAAATGTTAGATAGTCAGAAACTAAATTTATTATTATTTATTTATTATTAGCAGTTCATTTATCACTTTACGCTGCATTGTTTTTGTAAGATTTATTTTTGAGGCAAAGTTAGACAATGTTAATTAAGTCTTCGCCACAATTAAAAATATATTTTCTTTTGTAATATTTGCGACTGAATCGAATATCTTCACTTACGTTAGTCAAATTTTTCTTCAAAGTTTTCAACTTGAGTATGTACAAACTGGAAAATAAATTAAAAAAAACAAGGAAGGTGAAGAGACGTAAATAGTAATAATTCAACAAGTGAGCAAAACGATTTTTTGTTGAACGTGCCGAATCCCGAGCCAGCGTCTAGAGTAGAGTCACGAGTGTGGCGAGCTCTAAAGACTAGACAGCTGAGATAGCGAGGGTTTAAAAGGCACGAAACAAAAAAAAATTGCGGTCGTGAAAAAATACAACTTTTCACCTAGACTAACGAGTTTTATCCCTTAACGAGGGATTTCTTCAGTTCTAGGCACGCGCGTTCCGCGTCCCTCCGAGCACTGAACCCGCATAAATCCGTAATGAATTCGTCAAACTACGATGGTTTTTATAGTAAAATATGTAATCCTATGTTCACATTAAGATGGTTCGCTTGTTTAAGACTTTTAACTATATCTTTTTATCTGATTGCTTGTGAATAGTCAACCTTATTAAACTCTGAGAAAAAGTTTTTGATTTGAATCAATCGATAGGTACCTACCTTATTTGTTGAAATCGGAGATGCAGTTTCAGCGCTACGTGGAAACGTGTAATAATGGTACTATAAAAAAAAATCTGTATTCTGAACATAAAATCGGCTACTCATACAAACATACCACATCCAACAATATTTATGAAAATTACAATAACAAAAGAAAATAATTACAAATAATATGTACACTTGCATTTATATATAATTACCAACGATTACTAGGCCAACCTCGTAACCTTCGTCCGTTAGTAGTCGGGTAAAAATAATACATATTTGCATTATCATCATCATCAGCCTATAGTAGTCCACAGCTGGACATAGGCCTCCCCTAATGAGCGCAATAGCGCCCTGTCTTCAGCTTGCCGCATCCAGCATCTGCCAGCAGTCTTTTGCAAATCGATAATATCTACATAAGAAATGAAATAAGTTCCCAAAAATTTCCTGTTTCGGCGGGACTTGAACCCGCGCCCAGCCCTCAGTACGGGTGTGCTGTAACCAACTAAGCCACGAAACCCTTAGTCGGTTCAACCGAAAATCTTCGGGACCTCTTACGGACTACAGCGCCGAATTTTTGGGAACCTATTTCATTTCTTAGATATACCCAAAGTGCGGGTAAGCACTATAACAAAAAACCTTCGATAATACATACGTTACTATTTATTTTACCTTTACTTTGCGTCATCGGAAACTATCGACAAAACTTGCCAAGACGTTGGTAATGCCAACCTGCGTCAGTCACCTTGACCGGTCGATTACTAAATGACAATTAAAACAAGTTTGCCCAGTATAATTCAGAGTATAATTATTATTGGGCAAAGTTAGTAAACTGGTTAATTGCATAGTTGCATAACTTACAATTATTTGCTTGAATTAGACTGCAAAATGTCAAAAACCACAGCTATTTTGCAATTATAATAATATTAATAATAATGTAAGACTTTTTCGAGAAATAATTAATTATTTCGAGCTTCATTAAACGTTGAGGTAAAAATCATCAGAGGGTTAGAATTAATAATAATTAAAATGAAATATCATGATAATTTCAAAAAAATTAATAAGATTTTAGCTTAGTTTAAGATACTTGTGTTTACATCGAGAGGACAGCCGTAAAAAAATGGCGAAAAACGTATCAAAAACATCATCACATGATCATTTTCTATCAGTGTAGTTATCACTGTTAACACACAAATGGTTTCCAAGGCAACGGGCGTAAACAAACTAAACTAGACTCGAATTTCAAATAGATGTTGCCACTTGAAAAATTAAAACGCGCTTCGTGTTCCGGGTTTAAAAAATTAGAACGCGCTTCGTGTTCCGGGCTTAAAAAATTAGAACGAGCTTCGTGTTCCAGGTTAAAAAAAATCAATGGTGCGAACGTAGAAAACCTCTAATTTTTGGATATAACACTATTATACGTAAGCTGGCATCGAATAACTGCATAGTAACATATCATATGTGTAAGAATTATGTACCTATGTATATCCTATACTGTACCACACCAACCAGTCTCAAGCAAGGTCGACTAGCAAGAGTGGACGTAGAGAAATACATAAGAACCTAGTTGTAGCTATGTACATATATGTATACTTGGTCATGTACCGGCTCGCGACATATCTGGCCAATGCTTTTGAAATAACCTACCTACTTACTTACTTAAAGGTGTGTGAATTTTTTGGATTGTTCTAAGAATCTAAAAACCGAATGTTTACACTGTTTTTAAGTTTTTCGGGGCAAATACTTCTCACTCGGGAATATTTTTTTATGGTAACACCTAGAGATCACTCTCCATACCATCCGCGAAAGAGATTCGGAATATCCTCTACGAAAATTTAAATAAATAGATAAATAATAAATAAAATCACATTTATTTCAGACATGGAACATTTTCAGGCACAAAGTTAACATTGGTACACAATACAGTCCATAAAACGGTTACATTTCAAAACACAAAGACAAAGAGAAAAACACAGAATCAATTATGACCTTAGACAATTTAACCCGATATACACTAAACACTAACAACCAATATGCATTTTTTTTTAAATCCGTTTTAAGTTCATGTTTCAAGTAAGTTGAAGTATAGGCAAAATAATCATTTAAGTGATATACACACGTACCTACTATTGGTTTATTTTTCACTTCTTCCACAAGTGGACAAAAACATTGAATTGAATAAAATCTAATTTAAAATATTACGGGCCTTATACTTATATACCTTATACAGGTAGTATAAGGTATATAAGTATAAGGCCCCAAGTCAACTCCGTCGGACCTTGATATCTTACAAACTACTGAATATTTAACTTTGAAATATGTATGTGGTAAAGTCCAGGAGTATCTGATATCTGATATATTTTTCGAAAACACGATTCCATAAAATTTTCTCGATAGAAAATGATCGCAAAGTTACCTCTTACAGAAGTTATGATAAATAACCGACTAAGAGTTTTGTGGCTTAGTTGGTTAGAGCACACCCGGTGGGGCGCGGGTTCGAATCCCGCCGAAACCGATAACTTTTGGGACTTATTTCATTTCTTAGAGATACCCAGAGTGCGGGTTAGCACCATAACAAAAACCTTAGAAGTTATGATCTTGAGAATAAGCAAGGCAATTTAACTAAGTATAAATACGAAAACGTTGCTCTGCCCTGTCCCACTCTTATGAACGCGAAATCCTACGCCTAATCCTTTTCACGATGTATAGGCTCTTACAAATAAAGTGATTGAGATTGAAAGGTTTTCGAAAGGCGATGCAACGCTAAACGGAGTGTTGGGAGACCATCAACTCCATGGTCGCCGACATCGTAGCGGTCGCAGGGAGTCGATGGGTGGAGGCGGCTCAGGACCGTTCGTGGCGTCGTATTTATTTATTTGGCACACAAAACGGAACACAATCATAACATTAAATATTCATTAACGTTAAATATTCAGTAACGTATGGGGGAGGCCTATGTCCAGTCCAGCTGTGGACGTGTATGAGCTGATATGAAGAAATATTTAGTATTTTTTTAGCCCGCCGTATTTTATAATAAGTTAGGTATATTTTAGTGTCTAAATATCAAAAAGGTCAGTTACATTAATATCTACAATAAATTACCCAACAGTTTTAAAGATTTGACTCTAAACCTGTTTAAATTTAAAGACTGGCTTTTAGATAATTACCTTAAATTGAAAAGATTTCTTGAATTTTAAGAACTGATTGGCTTTTACAACTTGTTTTGTTTTTATTACCTATTACAATTCGAATCGTTCTATAAAGTTTTGCACACCTATACATTTTAATATAAAGAAATATTCTACCAAATACATTCTGGGGCCCTAGTACGACTGATACGCATTATCTTTCGAATACTTCCATCGAATTCGAGTTCTTCCGACACATTTAGCGCCTTGCAGCGCCCCTACCGGATCGAGTGGAACTACTTATCGTAGTTTGACAACGATCCAATCGCTTCTTACAAACTCGATGATAGTTTTCGAATGATTTTGAGTTATTTGTTGCACTTTGACATGACAGCGGCAGTCGCGCGGACGCGATTGTGTAAAAGTTGAGTGTATAAAAGTAATTGATGGTATAAAAGTAAGTAGATAGAGCACCTCCAACATAGCTTGGTCACAGAAATGCCTTCAATTGGTGCTTCAAGAAAAATAAGAAAACATGGGAAAACATTTCACTGGGTACTTGCACCGAATCCAAGTATTTCCTTTGCGTCCTATGAGCGTACAAGTTTAACCCAAACACGTCAATCATAGAGGTAAAACACGCTCACTCAACAATTCTCTTGATTTCAAAGATAAAAACGAATCTATTTCTTTGTGAGTGGACAAAAATAATTACAACTTCAGTGCTTTCACGCATAGCACTGATACGAATAGGAAAATGAGACTCATTTGTCGCATTTTTTTGACTACACTTCGTTTGTGTCTACTACCATTATAAGCTTTTTTCGTGGAAGACATCAATGTTTCTCGATTACGTTTGTCGAATTCAATGATTTTTGTATAAACTCAGACTAAGCCTCTGGCAAATAAATGATTATGAATTACTTAAATTCAAAGTCGTAGGGTGCCACTGTTGTGCCACGGCTTAGACAACACAATAATGCAATAATTGACGACATCTAGGACTGGCTAGATGACCTAACGACCATTATGTAATACCTAGGCATATCTAATACCTTTTTGTTACGGGTTTAGTAATGGAGGTAGCTTTTTAGGGTTCCGTAATCGTCGGGCGCGGCCAGTACTTAGATGGGTGACCGCGTGATGATGGATTTTTGCTATATTCACTTTTTTTGCTTCTTAGTGTTCGATGGTACGGAATCCTCCGTGTACGAGGCGACTCGCACTTGGCCGGTTTTATTAGTTTTTCATTTGACCTTGAGATTATGCAACTAAGGAATAAACAAACTTATTATGTTCTTATGCAACTAAAGAAAGAGGAATCTATTCTGTTATTAATTCTGATTACCAAGTCCCAAACAAATTGCCTTTCAAAAAGCAAATTAGTCTCAAATTAAAATGACAAACTCTAAAAGTAGCCGTTTTGTAAGATAGAGATCACGAGCGGCGTTTGTTTCCATTGTTCTCACGACTTTTTACTTTTTAATGTAAGTCTTTAGATTGTTTGCAGCAGTCTTTAGCTAGCTCAATTGCTTCAATTGTAACTACTAGATTTAATTTAGAACAAGTTTTTGGCTCTAAAGTCATTAAACATAGGGTATTTTCCATAATTTGTGTGACCACACCAACAACAAAATGAAAAAAATCTTTTAAAGTAAGTCATCAACAAGTTTCGTTTCTCCAGGAGACATCATCAGGACACCACACGCACATAAAAAGAGCTTTTATGAGAGCTTCTTGAGCCGTCTTTGAAAGAAGCCTATTAGAGTCATGGAAGCATCTCTTTAAAAAACATAAACTCGTAACGTTAACGTTTAGATAAAATCACGGCAACCGGCAAGTTGCTAACAATTACCTACGTATAGATTCTGTTGTATGTTTAACGACCACATCATCGAAACTTTTAGTTTACCTCTCAACATCATGTTTCGTCATAAGCCTCGCCTATTCGTCGCCACAAAACCCGGTCCTGAGCCGCCTCCATCGACTCCCTCCGACCTGCTTAGTTTACTTAAATTACTTTAATTAAGTACTTTGACCGGTGTGTGACATAGTCTTGTAAGAAAATTTAATAATGTCACAAAAAATTTCAATTTCGGCAGGATTCGAACCCGCGCCTCACCTTCAGTACAGATGCGACATAGTCACTCTGAAACGAATGAATTTGGCATCTTTTCCATTTTTTTGAACCATGAATCAATTATTTTGTTCTACTAGACTTTTGTTTGTATAATGTTTTGTCAAAACTCCATATTGAAATAAATAAATGAAGGAAAAAAATCTTTTGTCCAAAAAATCTTGTGTAAAAAACTTTTCGTCAAAAATTCAGTCCCAGTTCAGCTCTCTGAAAAAGCAAGTTAACCAACCTTTATTAACAAAGAAAATTGCAATAAAATAATATAAATAATATCGAGTGACAATGGAAACAGTCACCCTGCGCTTACGCAAGCAGATTAGTGTCTCGAACCGGGTGCGACAGCTAGTTGCAACACAGCTATAGGCAATACGGTGCGGTCGTATCGATGGAAATCACTGATCAATATCGAAACAGAGAACACGACCTCTGTGGCATAGCGGGGCAAAGGCCTATGTCAATTAATCAATGTAGATCAATAAATCCCAAAAATTTACGATCTCGACGGGATTCGAACCCGCTCCTTCCCCTTCAACGCAGGGTTGCTCTTTGGGTTGCAACTAAGCTACGTGATTTTTCTAAGATCACGTAGCTTAATTGGAAAAAGAGCAACCCTGCGTTGAAGGGGAAGGAGCGGGTTCGAATCCCGTCGGGGTCGTAAATTTTTGGGATTTATTAATTTCTTAGAAATTACCCAGAGTACTATATAATAAATAAAAACCTTAGAATCAATGTAGATCATTTATTGAGTGACTTGCTAATCCATTTTTCGTCGCCTGGTTGGTTTTTTCGCGTCTGTGCTATCAAAGCTCCCAAGTGGATTTACCGCTTTTAATTTATATTTTTTTAGCCATTCTCTGCTAGATTTAAAGGAAAACCGTTTGGGCAAATACTATTCCAATGTTATTATAGTACAAAGAAAAAACGATGTTTTTTTGTGAAACAAATTAAATTAAATAATGCTGTATCCAGCATCACATTATCATTACGCCAAGCTAAGTAGATGTTGTGTTATGGGTACTAGATAACTGATATACATAATACAATACAATAAATAGGAAGATATTTTATTACGCTTAGAAAACGACCAGCACATCGTGAACAAATATCTGTATAGATCGAACAAATATTTGTCCCGAGGCGGCAATCAAACCCGCAACCTCCTGCATCCCAGGCGGACCTTCGCCCGCCGCGCCACATCGGTCGTCAAATAAGCTTTTTTCAATGAAGAGAAACGCAACGATCTCGAATTGTTTTGTCCTGAAGCTATTGTGAGACTTTTGCCCAGCGCTGGAACGAAATAGGCGTTTAAATAAACTTTGATTCGATACCTAACACGTAGTTCACATGACAATTATGTATCACATCTCCAACGTTTACCAGTCCACCGCTGGACATACCTAGGTATTTTATAGAGTTCACAGAACTTGTATAATTTGAATAAAAATCACATTTGAGGTTTTAAACAAAGAAATCCATGATCAGTGTACTAAAGAAATAAACCCTTTAACTCTACGTGATAAGAATAAATCGCTATGATATAAACCACAATGAAGGGACTTCGTAGGTAACATAAATCATACAATTCTCAATTGTTGTTTAAAAAAAACAATGAATTGGATTTGAGGTGTCTGTTTGTCAGTCTGTCCCTCAGTGTTCTGTGTCTCATAAACCGTAAATGGTAGACCGTTGAAATTCTCACTTATTGTGTATTTTTCTTGCCGTTATAACAATTATTAACAAACTATAAAAAAATTATAAATAGTAAGTAAAGTAAGTAAGTAAGTAAGTAAATTATTTATTTGTCACATGAAACACACACATACAATTGGCTTTAACAAATCAAATTTTTACATAATTTAAATAAAAAAGGTAAAAAACAGGATGTAGAGGCACTTCTTAACCGGATAATCGGGCTTAACACATAGAACCTACAATACAAAGCACAATACAATACAAAGTTTATTATCATAACCAAATATACGCGTGTAAATATTAAAATTAAAAGGGGGTCCCATGCAAAACCTTGACTTATGGCTACATCTGTCAAGGCTCTTGAACCGTATTGAAGTAGGTAGTTGAAATTTTGACAGCTGTATTGTTACTATAGCAAAATATAAGAAACTAGCACTCCGCCCCGACTTCACACGGGTATATTCTATCGCTTATGTTAATCAGGGATAGTGTAGGATTCTAATGGTGAAAGATTTTTTTAAATCGGTTCAGTTGAAAAAAAACTGTACTAAAAATACACCTATATATAAAAATGTACCTATGAATGTACCTTATATATATATATATATAAATGTACCTTTAATGACAACTTTCTTATTATAATTATATTTTATATAATTTAAGAATTTAAGACCTGTAATGTAATCCATTATGAATAAAATGAACTGAACTGAACTGTAGTTTCTGAGCCTACTTTATTCATATAAACAAACAAAAAATATTTCCTCTTTATAATATTAGTGTAGATTTTATAATGAAGCGGGCCAACGTCCTTACCAGTTTACCACGTTTAGCTCCGTACCGGTCGCCGCGAGCTCCGGCGAGGTCAATACTTGGATGGGAGCCCACGTCATGTTAAATGATTTTTTCGATCCGTAAAAAAATCCATTTACAACGGTTTCTTTTGTGAAAGTTGTGTACGATGGTACGGAACCCTCCGTGTGCGAGGCGACTCGCACTTGCTGGTTTTTTATTATAGTTTTCAATAAATCACTGGTTACTTTTGTATAATCATATACATTTCAATACATAATCACTGTTTCGAATCAAAATCAAAAATTCTTTATTTCCATAAATACAAAAATGTACACTTAGAAAAGGTCAAATTCTTAAAATAAAACACTGACACGGAAATAAAGTGGTACTTTTGATTTCTGTCGCTTCGGTATGTAGACTAATGAAAGAAGCGACTAAGAAACCTTTAGCCTGTTAGTTGTTATTTTTCGAGTTGGAGCAAATCAGACAGAAATCAACAGAATCACGGTAGCGTCACATATCTGTTTTTTTTACCAACCTCACCACTAGGTCAACCAAGTTGCTAATGTTGTTGTGAAGTAACAATACACACCTATGTGTTGATAATGTGTGCTAATGTCTTTTGTACATACCTAGGTATGTACAAACTTAGGTACTCTAAGAAACTAATTACTGTCCACGACTTCGCTCACTCTATCTCAAAGAAAACGTAGATGTAGAGCTCATTTGAAAGATTTTGTGGTAGGTATCAAAGTTTTTTTTAAAACCAACATACAATATTAAAAAATGTAAATTTGATTGAATATTTAAAACAAATACTTACTAAAACGCTACAGCTACCAACAGCTGTAGCTTATTTGCAACAGTCTGCAGTTAGCTCAAGTGTTTGAATTGTAAATACTAGTTTTAATTTTATTTTGTTATTTGATTGTATATTCTTTGTTACTAGAGTATGGATAGAGCGCTTTAAGGCGCTCATTGAGAGAGGCCTATGTCCAGCCGTGGACTAACATAGGCTGATGATGATAAATAAAGTATATCTTATTAATAGGTGATCACCTATTTTAATATCCTAAACAAGAACTGATAGGTATTTCATTAACACGAGCTTTTTTTAATGATTTACGGGACAAAAAGTTATGATCTGTCTAGGGAATAAAACTACGGAACCACTTCGGAATTAATCTCTATACAAAAACGAAAGAATCATCAAAATCGATAATCAATTGGCGGAGATATGTATAGGTAATAACAAACTTACTCCCACCTTAATTACTACTTACCTAAATGGATTGGTATCCACTTTAAAATCGTCTTTTGCACTCAGATATCGAAGAACAAAAATACTCTTTCCAAGATGGAGGGAGGGATGAAATTATTTTTATGTTAAGTTTATGTTTGTGTAATAATGAATGACACGAAAATGACAAACCTACAAATTCTTTTTTGTATTATAATGTAAGTTCAGACGACACGCAAGACAGTGACATTGACCGAAATTATATGTATTATGTACCTACCTACTTAGATAAGGTCTTTGTATTGTTAACTCAGAAACAGTAGGCAAACGACCAAAATGGGAGGTCATTATCCAGTATTTTTAGTACATTTATTTATATAATATCACATAGTTTTGTATATTTAAGTAGGACATTGGCAAACTAATAAGTAAGCTCTGTTTTGACAAAGTTCTTAATGTTGTTTACTTAATACTTAATTAAATAGAATACTGCATTAGAAAGTAAACTATTTTATAGAACACTAGCGGGGAACAGCTGCTGTTCCTCACGGTTTCATCCCCGTTACATTCAAATTTCAAATTTCTAGAGGGATATTCCCGTAAATCTCCCATGGGAATTTGATGTTTTACCAGGACTAAATAGCTTAATACTCTCCATCCTTTCAACTAACTCTGTACCAATAATCAAGTCCATTGATTCCTTCGCTTGGGCGTGAAGGAAGGACAAACAAATAAACACATATTCGCATTTATAATAGGAGTAAGGATTTATAAGCACGATTAAACTTTTCTTTGACTTCGATTTAGTAATAGTCATCTTGTGTTAAACTAATAAATCTAACACAAGTCCTTTATTCACTGTAGGTTATGATAGTAAATTAATAAAAGTTAAAAATGTTAAGTTAAGTTGTAAGTTATAAATAAAAGTTCTAAGAGCTGTGGATTTTGTTAATTATTAAAAAACACATATTAATTAGAAGGTAAAGAATGACTAAAGTATTCGTCGGATTCGAAAAATAGCAATTCACCGCATTATGAGGACCGGAAACTGTTATTGTAAGAGTTACATAACACCTCGAACTCAAACTCGGTCAAATGTAAATTAACTGCCTGTTAGTGTTTTATGAAAATCGCAACGTGGAAATAAATTATTTGTTATATACGTCTTCGATGTAGCGGGCGAATTTCAGCCAGGCAGGCCATTATTGTTTCGAAATGAAAAACACTACGCTAATAAATACTCTATTTTTATTTTCAACCATACATTTTGTAATTTTCTTACAATCAAAAATCTACATTCATTGTGAATTTGTCAAACGACTATAAAAAAAGTAGTATAGATCTTTATTATTAACTTCATAATTTTGAAAACAGAGTTTAATTTGTAGGATATACCCTCATACCCCGATATACTTACAGAATTTTGGGTTTTACCTGAGCAATAGTATACCCTCAGAAATATTTTTTTCGATGACCACCCCGGGATCATCGCACTTATCATTTTTAGTCACAGTATCGGGACTTTGCCTTGTCCACTTCATTTGAGGCTGTTTCATAAAGCAGGAGTTCATTAAGAACAGCCTCTCTTTCTCAAGGAAGATAAAGATAACCTCTACTACATTATCCTCCACTTCATCATACGAGTGTGTCGAGGTCGGTGCGTAAACCTCAACGACTTCCATGCTATACCGTTTGGATAGCCGAAGGATCAGTACGCTACCCTGGTCGACACACTGAAGATTTCTTCAACGTTGTTAAAGAGGGCCTTATTGATGACGAGGAAACCTACGACCAGGGTGTTTTATCACCCTCGCGAATGCAGAGACGATGGCCCGAGTCTAGAGTTACGGTGTCCTCTCTACGAACTTCACATAACCCCAGAACATGAAATTTGATATTCTCTAACTCCACTTCCAACTGCACTAGATGATGGATAAGCCTCAAAATGAGGTTGTCGTCCGTTGAACGTTGCCAGGGTCAGTTTGCGTAGTGAATGGTAGCCTGGAGTAGCCTGGAGATTCCTAACACCCCCTGCCCCGCCGTTACCATAACCGCTGCCATGGCCAGGAATAGCGAGGCGGCCGGGAACTGGGGCCCATTTTATGGCTGTATTTAGAGAGAGAGAGTAATGCCCGTAATTCCCACGCTGGGCATGCAGGCTGGGGATCGCAGTTCAGACGTCGAATTGTTTTGCCGGGGACGCTACTGCTCCCCGGTTTATTTCTTTCTTACGACGCCCACAGGAAGAGTTAGGGTGGTACATTACTAGGCCGACACCACACGGCATTTATACGGCATTCTTTGTACATCACAGAAAACATTTAAACCGCAAAAATGTGAATCTCCAGTGCAGTGCCATAACGACTTCGTTTTATTGGAGGTCAAGACACACTATGCCACGCTGAGGAATAATTACTTACGAGTTGTAAGAGTTTGTAAGTAGGTAGGTAGTATGTACCTAGGTACCTGCTTACAAAAATTTAATGGTGGTTGAGACCAAAAAAGTCGGGTTTCGTCAACATGTCAACAAACAGTTATCGATTAATATTCATTTCTCGTTCTAGATACTAAAATGGGTGTCATGACGGTCCTTTTTCGGCGTGTGGGTAACACAGTAACCTACAGGGAATAGGGTTAGGTATGCGATTAACCTTGGAATATTTAATTTTAATGACCGAGGCTCTCCGGGTTTTTAAAAAATTATCTGAGCGTCTGGTCTATGCGACGCGTGACCCGAGAGCTGGTGAGTTTCTCTTGCGCAGCGCATCAGCATTGCTATACAGCGGGGCAATGCAGCCAGCTGATGATATGGATCAGTTGAGCTATCTGTAATTGTATGTAACTGTCTGCAGTTGGTTCAATTGTTTCAATAGTAAATAGTTCTAATTGTTTCTATCATTTGATTGTAATTTTCTTTGTTAATAACGTATTACCTTGGAATATTTTGCTTACTGCGGTGAGTGTATTTTCTTTACAATCAGCTAGCCTATTTATTGGTAAAGCATCGTTTATACTATTTTCGTCCCTTTTCTTGTTTCATTAATCAATCAATAAGAAAAGTGCCAATGGACACGTTCTTGTTAATAAGTTTTTATAAAATTTATTAATATTAAGAAGGTCCTGAACCTATAAGCTCCCATACAAACGTACTTTTCGATTCATTTGGAAACTGCGAGCCTGATTTTATCGAAATTTTGCATACGTAATCGGATAAGTAATAACTATGTTTGTATCGTTTCAGTTTTTCAAAATACTTTATCATCATAAAGTGAGAGCGAAAATTCATTTTTTTTTTCATTTTCAAGCGATTTTATTACTTTCGCTCTGAGTTAATGATGATTATGTATTTTGAAAAACTAAATAAAATATAAACATCGCTATTTCTTATCCGATTATGTATCTACATTATGCAAAAGTTCATTACAATCGGGGACATAGTTTGCAAATGAATCGAATAGTACGTTTGTATGGGAACTTCGAGGAGGTTCAGTCCCACCTTAAGTGACCCCTTACCCAATTCTATGGCTAGATTGTAATCATAGACTAGTAAGGTATATTGTAATTTTACTACAGAGAGTGTGGCATAGACATCCAATATTCATAGATAAGAAAATGTCGACACAATAAACAAGTTTGTTGGATGCCAACATTGTAAACTGACCATTTTCCTTGTTGCCTGGAAGAGATCGCTTCTTAGCGATAAGGCCGCCCATTGTACTTATCTTATGTGATGTCTCTTTGTAATGTTATTATATGGTGTACAATAAAGCATTTTTGTATTGTATTGTATTTACCAATAATATTTGTTTATTCTGTTATTCTGGGATCAAAAGCTCTGTTTTACGGGCTAGATTTGCGGTATGGAAATGTACCGCATCGTTCATTATTTATTATCGAAGTAAAACCGATTATTATTGTTGACAAGGACGGGTGAACAACCTCATACATTCTCCTTTCAAATGTCGTCGTGACCAAATGCACAAGCTATGAACAAATACACATTAAACTATGTATATAATATACTTTACCCACTTAGATAAACCACTCATGTATACACAGTACCATACATATGGTACACACATATGGTACATACATATGGTAGTATATACAGTAGCCATGGTAGGTTACACTGGTACTATTATTAGGGAAATTTTGAGGGATTTTAAGGGATTTCATTGTGAAAACTTGCAGATTTTTTTCAACAAAGCGAAAATGCTTTTATTCGTTGAAACAAAAACAAAAGGTTCTATGTTCGGCTGTAGGTATGTATATTTTTTTATGTGTTACTGCTGATTTCTCCATCATATTGTATATTGACCGATTTGGATGATTATTTTGCAATTGTATAGAGTAAATGATACCGATAAAAAATATTCCTGATTTGTCCCCCAAACTTGATCCCTCAGTTTAAAACTGAGGGATTTGAAGTCGGTTTTTAGTTTTTAAGATGGAAATTGGAAAGGGTGAATCCGACATGGGTAATTTTATTTCCTCGGAACTATTATTTATCCCGCTGAACTTAAAAAAAAAACACTTTAAAACAAAGGGATTCGAAGTGGACTATTAGTTATCTGATAAAGACAAAATTTACACTATTTTTCTTTTTCTTTTCTTTGTTCTGTTTTGTATCTCTGTTGTATCAATAAATGTTTCAATAATTACAACAATGAAAAAAAAACTAATGATGGTTTATAACACCCCCCACACAAACGTAGTTTAACCAGTACAGCTCCCATCATAGAACATGACTTCATGTATGACTTCTAGGCTTTTAAGCTTTGCTTGCTTTGGGAATAACGCTGTGTGGATTGTCCAGCATTATTTAAATTTCCAACTTCAAGGTATATTCCGTTCAGTCCTAAGCCCGGTCTAGCTTGGCTCTAAATAAAGAACATTTAGAGCCAAGCTAGACCGGCTTGCTTGAAACCAGGAATAAGTATTAGTTATAAATACCTACCTCGATACCTACAGCACGCGAGCTGTTGCGCTCCGTTGGCCACTTTCACTGCATTCTGATGTTACAGGTGCACTGGATCTCATTCTCTATGAAATATTTACGTATCATCATCGTATGAGCCCACACACGTCCACTGCTGGACATAAGTCTCCCCCATAATAATAATAAGCCTTTATTTCACCAACTATTTGCAGCGCATCAGCATTGCTATACAGCGGGGCAATGCAGCTATAGCGTCTTGGGCACACTTCCGACTGGTATTGATATGGATCAGTTGAGCTACCTGTAGATTGTTTGCAACAGTCTGCAGTTAGCTAAATTTTTTCGATTGTAAATACTAGTTTCATTCATTTAATTCTATTATTTGATTGTATTTTTTTTTGTTAAAAAACTGGGGCCCTTAGTACGACTAGTGCGCATTATCTCTCGAATACTTTCATCGAATTCGAGTCCTTCTTATACATTTAGCGCCTTGTAGCGCCCCTACCGGATCGAGAGGAACTACTTATCGTAGTTCTAAGTATTTCCTTTGCGTTCTATGAGCGTACCAAGTCTAATCCAAACACGTCAATCATAGAGGTAAAACACGCTCACTCAACAATTCTTTTGATTTTGAAGATAAAAACGCATCTAGTATGTATGAGTTGACAAACATAATTACAACTTCAGTGCTTTCACTAATACGAAAATGAGACTCATTTATCGCATTTTTTTGGCTGCACTTCGTTTGTGTCTGCTACCATTCTTAGCCTTTTTCGTGGAAGACATCAATGGTTCTCGATTACGTTTATCGAATGTTTTTGTATTAACTCAGACTAAGGCCTTCTTTTGAACTGAACTGAATGTTTTTTTTTAAGAAAAAAAGCTCTTAAAATCCCTCAGTTTCAAACTGGTTTTTAAGTTTGGGGGAGAAATACTAATCCCTCTGGAAGAATTTTATAACCACCTCAATATCATCCTTAATTCTAACAAATAATCATCCATATCGGTCCATAATTGACAACGAAACACACAAACATACATAGAAAAAAACATATATGTACACAGCCGAACACAAGACCTCCTCTTATTTTGAAGTCGGTTAACAAAATTAAAAAAAGCTAATACTAAAGTTAAAAGGGATATTCTTGCATCATAGGACCTAACACCATAGAGGCCATCAAATTAAGATAAAATACAACACGTTTGTGTCTAAACAATGTAAGGAAACAGGCATAACGAGATACATTGCGCTATTGTTTATAGTGACTAGTGATGTGCTTTATCGGGAAAACATATCGATAATGCGGAGCACTTCATCGATAGGTAGCACTCTAGGATCACGCCACTATAGTGACAACTCAGTTTTGGTTCTTAATTCGTAGGTATAGGGATATCGAACTATAATGCAAATCGTCGTGTTCATATTAGTAACTCATGAGGAATTTCCTCATAAGAAAGACGATTCTGGCTGGTCACCGAATGTTCTGTTCTAAGTCATGGACTTTTTTATGGAAATCAGTGGGATAGAGTACCAAACCCAACCAGAGAACAGAGACGTGATCGTGACGTCTTGTATTTGTATGGTATTTCCGTAGTTCCCTGTCCGCACGATAGAGGCGCTGTACCAAAACATCTGAGGAAAATTAAACGTCACAATCACGTCTCGATACTAACGTCAAATGGACTCGTAGCTCTGTTCTGTCGAAATTATTACTGCATTTCAAACATAAATTATTTATTAATTTAAATAAATTAGAGAGAGGGGCAGAGGCCTGTAACGGACGGATATAAAGATAGAAGTTTATTTCCTAGTTTTACTTATGTAATTTGAATTTTGGTGACGTGTCCAAGAGTCCTGTATGGTGTTAAGGAAATAATGCAATTTGGTATTTGAAGACGGCTTACCAATAGAGTCTTTAACAACATAACCTCTAAAAATTTGTTACTAAATTTTTATCGATAACTGAAACCAATCCCTTCACTAAAACAAAGCAAGGTCCCACAACAGAACCATTCACTCTCTATTACAGCGCACAATTGAAAACATGTTTTATTTCCACACTTGTAGGACTTAAAATAGAAGAAATAATATTCGTAAAATATTTTACTATTATATTGGTAAACTTTGTGTACCTTATAGCTAACAGAATAAAAGCTATGGATATAGGATTCTAGGTTTTATATTTCGTATTGTATTAACCATGGGTAGAATGGTAATATTGTTTGAAACAAAGGACCTATTGAATAAACATAATAAATGCGTCAAGAACGTGTCGATCACTCTTTGGTTCCGTACAGTTTATTACGGATGTAAGCGGGTTAACTACGAACCTTATTTGTGTTGGAAGAACACCAATGTTTCATCCAAGGGACTTCTTCAGGATGATTGAGGGCGGTTTGAGCCGCGCGCGCGCCTCTGACTCAGCTTGTGTTGTTGTTGTTGTTGCAGTCGTGGACAATTGAACGCAAGACGTTGGTGTTTTTCTAAAACAAATAAGGCTTCTTTACCTTCTACACAATAGGTACTTTCGGATAAAATGTAGAAGTGACATGTCTATAAGTTTTTTGTAACTCTATCGTTCGATGATTGAGAACAATAACATTCCATTGTTTCCGAATCTATTGTACCGTGGACACGAGATGGGTCCGTTTGAGTAGGTATTTTTTTCGTCATTTGAAATTAGACACAAGACGGGAGTAATCTAGTTGTTTACTCCAAAACCTTTAGACACGAGATAAGACCATACCTTTTGCAGTGCTCTTCCAAGGTTCATATCTAGTGATAACTATTCACCTTAGAAATAAGAATGAAGGTGTACCTACATGCAAGCAAAAATAACGAAATATGTATAGATAGACTGTCAACGCCATGAAAGCTTGGAAAAATATAGCGACCAACTGTTGGCCTCTAAATCATCAACCCGCGCCTGGTTACTTTTTTCTTTGTACAAATTGAGTAGAGCCTTGATAGTCCGTACCTAGGCTATTCCGTACTTCGCTATAATCCGAACTGCCGAATGACCCCGCCTGCATTACCTGCTGCTCGTTCGTGGCGCCATGATGCAATGTTTTTCTGCAGTTACGAGAGCTCTTTCGACGAGTATCCTATTGACGATTCTTCTACGGAAAATATCAAGAAAAAATATTCGCAAGCTATAACAGCACTTAA
Source organism: Eupithecia exiguata (assembly GCA_947086465.1). Classification (NCBI taxonomy): domain Eukaryota; kingdom Metazoa; phylum Arthropoda; class Insecta; order Lepidoptera; family Geometridae; genus Eupithecia; species Eupithecia exiguata. The sequence goes on from OX352253.1 coordinate 6,693,563, forward strand.
CACTTGCATGGACTGGGCTAACGAAAATGACCTCTCGTTATCAGAAAAGATGTTGCTTCGATAATTGAGAGATAAAAAAAAACTCAGTCGGTAAACAGAACCCCCAAGTAAAATAGATCAGTTTATGACAAATTAAACGGTTTTTGTTATTAAACATCATTATTCGAAATAGAAACTTGTTTTTTTCTTCTTCTTTTTAACATACTATTCTGATCCGATTGCTCCGTGAGTCCGAACCGAACAGGGGTTGATTTTTGATAGTTCGGATTATCGAGGCTCTACAGTTTTTGTGGACAGTCGCCTTTATGATTAATAATCACTATTTTTAATCCGAGTCTCTCTACAACTCGTATTATTATGTCAAAGAATAATGTCGTACTTAGATCTAGTTTGAAGCCTGGCTGTCGCGCCCGCCGGCACACGAATGCTAGCCTGTTTTTTATGGTTGCTTTGCAGCGCGACGCTGCTCTGTAAAGACAAAAATAGCGATAACAATAATTTAAATAACTACTAAAATAATCATAAACTCGCTGTGCCCACAACTAGGCTACACCAGATTAATGTATCTTATAAAGGGCAATGTACCTGTGCGCTTCCACAACAAAACTCCTAACGAGTTGCAAAAATTATCAATAAATAACTTGAAACTAATTATGAAACATATCCTTTGTAAAATGGCTGTCCCTGGTACCTACTGATTATCTGGAGGATAAAAAAGCTGGGGTAGAGTTTTTCTCCAACTCGAAAACTAACTTTCTAACAAGGTAAAGGTTTCTTGTTCCCTTCTTTGCTTTACCTTAAAAAGATAGAAGTAAACAAAAAATCAAAGTGATCACTTTATTTCCTAGTTTTACTTATGTAATCTGAGTTTTGTGACGTGTCCAAGAGTCCTGTAAGGTCTAAAGTAAATAAAGTACCTACTTTGAATTTTGAGTTTTTGAGTTTTGACATTACAAGGGAGCTCCTGTCCTTCCTCTGGCAGGCTCCCTTTATAGTCGGCTCTTATACGACATACACTGAGTTAGAGGGTCGATTCTTACGTCGCAACCGCCGTAACCCGCTACTGCTGTGTATACTGGCTATTTATTTGAATAATAGAAATTAATGGTTGATTTTTTTTTGTTTTAGATATCACAATGAAGAGATCCCGGCACCGATGGCTGGGGTTGACTTTGTTTTGTAAGTACAACATTATAAACATCTAAACAATTTAGTAATGCCCCAAAAACAATTAGATTTCGACGGGACTCGATCCCGCAACCAGTCGCACCTAATTTTTGAGACATTGCGAATGTCTCAGAAAATTGCCCCAGTATGAGGCTTACGCACAACTTATGGCAAAAACTTTATTAGAATTATCTTGTCTATGCTTGCCCACTGCTGGACGTATCGGCCCCTAATGAGCACCACTATTTTCAGCCACATTTAGCATCTCACAGCCAAATCACACAATAAATGTAAAAAATTGGATGTTTCGATAATTGATACCTCATCACGTCAAAACTGCTGAATTAACTATGCTGAAATTTCGCATAGATGTAGTGGAATAAAATATAGGCTACTTTTATCCCGGGAAATGGTGTCCGCGGATTTTATGGAGTGGTAGGTTCCACCGGCGGAAAGTGGCACTCCATAAAATTACTGTGGCTTCAGCATTTCGTCACGTTCTTGAATACAATAGGCAATACAGTTTAGTTTAACGTCTGAGTCAATAAATGGTCCAATAGTCCATTTAGTCGATAAATGGTCCACTTCTAAGCCCAATGGTCCATTCAGAAGTAAATTTTACTGTTTTTTACAACCATTTGGAAGCTTGAAGCCAGAATAAACATGATTTAATTATTTTAGTGGATTTTGATTTAATAAGGATAATAGGAGAGAGATATAAAGTCATCATCATCATCAGCCTATATTAGTCCACAGCTGGACATAGGCCTCCCCTAATGAGCGCCATAGCGCCCTGTCTTCAGCTTGCCGCATCCAGCATCTGCCAGCAATGTTTCGCAAATCGTCATCCCACCTGGTCGGAGGGCGTCCTACACTACGTTTACCAAGTCGCGGTCTTCACTCAAGAACACGTTTACCCCAGCGGTTATCGGTTCTTCGCGAGATATGGCCAGCCCACTGCCACTTCAGCTTGCTAATCCTTAGAGCTATGTCGATAACCTTGATTCTCTGTCGGATGTATTCGTTACGAATCCTATATCCTTCAGAGAAACTCCGAGCATAGCTCTCTCCATAGCTCGCTGGGCGACTTTAAACTGGTGCACAAGCCCTACCGTGAGTGTCCACGTCTTAGCTCCGTAGGTCATGACGGGTAGGACGCACTGATTGAAAACTTTCGTTTTCAAACATTGCGGTATGGATGACGAGAAGACTCGGCGCAGTTTCCCGAACGCTGCCCCCTCTCAGGTATATTTATATTAAACATTTTTATGTTTATTATGCTTTCCTCTTTATAATATTACTAGCAGCGCCTCGCGGTTTCACCCGCGTAGTTCCCGTTCCCGTAAAAATTTCGGGATAAAAAGTAGCCTATGTCCTATTCCAGACTATAATCTATCTCTGTGCCAAATTTCATCCAGATCCGTTTTGCCGTTCTGGCGTGATAAAGGAACAAACATCCATCCATCTATCTATCCATCCATCCATCTAAACTTTCACGTTTATAATATTAGTGAAGTGAGATTAGTGAGATTAATATTTTAATCTACAATACCTAGTAGGTATATGTAGATTTATTTTTTAGACTCGAGTACTCACGATTTTAAATCTAGATGATATCTTAGTAATGCAGAATACTTATAATGTTATTCCGTCTCAAGATTGAAGATGCCTCTAAAGGTCAAGGCCTAGAGAATGTCATAAATTATTATTCATAGTAAATGTCAGGAGGACATGTTTACATGTGTTTACCTTCTGCCCACAGTTGATGAGCCGATGTTGTGACATGTTTCTCAGAAGTACTTGCGAGGAACTTATGTAACTGACTTCGTTCGCGCAGTATATCTTGGTACCTCCTGGATAAATAAATAAAAAAGTAAATTATAAATGTTTTATTCCAGACAATACAAAGTCCATACATATTCGAGTCTCTAAAGTTAAACACACATAATAAAACAAAATAGGCACTCCGGTAGGGTCGTGCGTGACTCGTGGTCCCACTAATTTGACCCACTCTGGTGGGACAGTGTGTCGATTTAATGGGCTCGTGATCACACTGTTTGGTGGGACCATCAGTCGACGTAATGCAGTCGCTCGTGGTCCCACTGATTTGGTCATAAGGGCTAGCCTACCCTGCGTAGCACTTAATGCACCCAGGTGAACTAAGTGCGGCTTTCAATAATGCACCGGGTAGACTTAATTCACCTAGAGTAAATCACCTGGGTGCATTAAGTAAGATAAGTGGATGATTAATCAAGGAAATAGCCTTCATTGATCACCCTCCTCATCAGACACTTCCAGAGTGGAGAAGTGAGGCAATCTGCCACAGTTTTCAGAATGTTGTTGCGACTGTCCCGCACTCTGCGCATCAGGGACGCTGTCTTTTTGCGCATGATAGCATGGAAACCATCAGTGTGGTACTGCGCATCAAGCAACACGGTTCTGATGATATGCAATGAGTAGTTGTTGAGTGTTAGACTAATATCTTCAACGATTAAGGAAGGTTCATAGAAAATACGATTTGCAGCATAAGGGCCGATTCTAATGACGCCATTTTGAGAAATGGATAGGTGTAGGATTTCGCGTTCATTGGATCGGGACAGGGCGGAGCAACGCAAGCACAAAAATGCTTATCATCTTTATTATTAATTAGGACATTGTTAAACGTGTTCTTGAGTGGAGACCGCGACTCGGCAATCGTAATGTAGGACGCCCTCCGACCAGGTGGGATGACGATTTGCGAAAGACTGCTGGCAGATGCTGGATGCGGCAAGCTGAAGACAGGGCGCGATGGCGCTCATTAGGGGAGGCCTATGTCCAGCAGTGGACTGATATAGGCTGATGATGATGATGATGATGAGGACATTATTAAAAAAAACGCAAAACGTTAATAGTATCCCGGGGACGGACATAGGATACTTGAAAAGTGAGGACAAAACTAGTAGGTTATATATCAATTATTTAGTATCCAAAACACAGGCTCTACTTACCTTGGGGTTAGATGATGCTGCCCCAAAAGTCTGTAGAATTAGGTACTAATGACCAAGGCCAAAGACCAAAGTCCAAGGAGAGACAACCCATAATTTTATTACACGACATAAACCGAAAATATTAATCAAATTAATTTAAGAAACGGTAATCCCTGGCCAAAGAACTTGGGACTTCTCCGAAACCCGTTTCTTGACCTGTTGAGGAAAATAATATGTTACCAAACACGAAGGTCGACAACATTCGGTAGACTAATGACATTCTATATGATCCTGTCATCTACTGGTGTCATGTGACATTCTGCTGACTTAAGGTTGTAGTATATTTAGGCCGCGCTGCTACCGCGCACCACACAAATTAACATTCAATTGCTGGCACGCTTGCACGCTTTCAACTAGCCTATGTCCGTCCGGAAATACCATTTACCCTTTTAAATAATAGATGCGGAAACCCATTGCAAAATATCTTGCTTTGATAGGTATTATTTCATTTTGTAGTTGGCGTGGGTTTTCTTCTATAACGCGAACTACATTTTGTTAGAACTTATCGGAGAAGATTTTGCGCGGAATTGTTACTAAATATTTTCATCCGTATAATTTATCCTTTTAGCAATTTCATTAAGATTCGTTCAGACGTGAAAATGTAACAGACCGACAGAGGGAGCTACTTTAGAATTTATAATATCAGTATCGATTAAAATACCGCTGCCTTGAAGCAAGTTGTACGGTCATATAAAGGTAAGGTTTTTGCGGACCGTGCGTTGACAGTGAGTTTGCTTTGCTGTCGCCGCTTGGATGGACAGCGCGAGATTCAAGGCGGAGGAGGCGGGATCAGTGCTGTTTACATATGCGACGACCTTTATTCTACTGACATATGACTCTGCCATCCAACAGTTTCCAGAATAACGGGAATCTTCGAAGTTCAATGATTTCGTAACTTCCTCGAATGAACCGCACTTAAACATAAATAAGATGACGTCAGGGCACAGCGGGTGGAGGTCCACCTGCGACGCAGGATATTGCGAAGTGTAGAAAACATCCAGAACCATCATTATCATCATCAGCCCGTTTACGTCCACCGCTGGACATAGGCCTCCCCTAAACGACGACGCCACGAATAGCGACCGAGCCGCCGCCTCCATCCATACTTGCTATGGTATGATGTCGTTGGTCCATCGAGTGGGAAGGTCTTCCCACACTCCACATTCAGAACACCCGGAAAAAAATTCTGCAGATTGTGCAAACGTTTGCACTGAGGCGGGAATCGAACCCATAACCTTTTGTGTGTCAGGTGCATCTTCGCCTTTTGCGTCAAATAGGGCGCATATAAATAGAATTTCATTTGTTTTTGCCGCCAGCATGGGCACACTACCGACTAGTATTGATATGGATCAGTTGAGCTACCTATAGACTGTTGGCAACAGTCTGCAGTTAGCTCAATTGCTTCATTTGTATATTTTTTTCCTGCTAAAAGAGCCCATGAAGAATAAATTAATAACACAATAAAACTCTCTTCAAGCCAATTACAAACCTTATATAATAAATTTATTTGTTTTTATTTGATTGAATCTGATGCCACATTCTCCTGCAGGCTGCACCCTGATGCTCCTCTCGTTGGAACTGCCTTCCACGTCAGCTCTGAAGGCCACGTCTCTGCTCCGCAAGACCACCACGACGACTGCCGCCCCTCCAGAGGAGGAGCTCATTGAGAATGAACAGGTGACTAAATAAAATGCTAATCTAACAACCGACGGACCTTTATAATGAAACCCTTTATTAAATACTAGGGGTCTACCCCGACTTCGCTTTAGCGCGTAATAATATTTACTTACCTAATATTCACTTTAATTATCTTTCTAAACAGTAAATCATTCAGAAATAAATCATAGACTTTCTATGTTACGTATAAAAGACAACCGCCTAATTAGAGATGACATTTGTCTAAAAAATGACAAGTTTTATTATTGTAGTGTTTTTTAAAAATGCCCGTAGGCGAATCTTATAGTCATCAGTTTAGTAAAACTTAAGAAATTAAGAATGGCGAGTCCCTATCGCTATTTAAAAGAATTTAACGTGTTTGAAAAAACTATAAACATGTTTCAAAGTCCTGTCTGATGAAAATTGTTCTGGAAGTAGTTTTAATCCCGAAACACTTCGATAGCGCGATCTAAATTTTCAAGTGGCGACATCAAGTTAAAATTTGAGTCTAATTATGTTTGTTTACTTAGCGTTTTGCTTTATAGTGCGTTACTCGCACTGGGTAAATCTTCAACGAAAACTTTTTAATAATATCCCAAAAATTTTCGATTTCGGCAGGATTTGAACCCGCGCCTCACCTTCAGTACACGTGCGCTCTAACCAACTAAGCAACGAGATCGACACGTGCCTGGTCGAAAATATCTGGGACTTCTTACGACTTAAGCGCCGTATTAGCTACACCTATAGGGGATATGGATCAGTTGAGCTACCTGTAGATTGTATTCAACAGTCTGCAGTTTGCTAATTGTTTCAATTTTAAATACTAGTTCTTATTTGTTTCTATTATTTGATTGTAATTTTCTTTGTTAATAAAGTATTATCTATATAAATTACATTACATAGATAGATATCTATGTACACACATCCAAAAAGAAATAGGCTATTTGACTACTATTGGGAATTAGATTTACGTATTGTCTGATAAAAAATAATGAAAATGATACTAATATTTCTTCAAGGCCCGTCGTATTTGCTGTGAAAACTAATTTTAAAGTTTGAATAAAATAATGGCGCCCTAAAACGCATATGCGTTTTAGGCTCCGGCGACATGATTCGATGACGTCACAACTCCTTTCGTCAACCAACACCATGTCAACCTTGGACGGAAGAAATCACCCCTCCCTTGATGGTACATACTTCACACCGTAGAGTTATTATAGTACTAACTCTATGCACATTGTATGATAGACACCATAGAGTTTATATAGTACTTATTATAAACTCTATGTAATGACACTCTGAAATAGACACTGGCGGAGTCGCGGCGAAAGGCAAGCGGCTCCGTAAAGAAGTTAAACATGAAGTTGTTACGTCATCAGCAACGGCAGAGCGTTTTCGATCACGTGCTTGAACGTAAAAAAAATGTTATTTAAATTATCTTTTTTGCCTAAAATAGACACATTTTTTAATGAAAGCCATCAAAATACGCTTTTTTACGATATCACTGACTTGGATGATAACATTTTGGAACTTATTTTCAAAGTAGTTAAGTATCCTATTCTAGAAAAACATGTATTGTAAATGCCTACTCAAAAGTATTAAAATCATCAGCTAAAGACAGTGTAGTAAAAATAAATCTCAGGAAATGAAAAGCGAACAACCTTGGCTGACACCACACCTTGGTCCGCCTTTCTCGGAATGGAGACACCTGTATATATCACAATGAAATTGTAAATAAGAATGTCTTTCTGTTTGTCATATTAAGTTCCAGTTCCAGAACTTGTTGCGTGCAAAGTTTGAACCAGATCCGTTCAGTAATTTGTGGCGTTGTCTTGGGTCAAACATTTCATCAGTTGAATTCTTTTAATTGTTTAGATAAAATAAACTCCATTGTTCCGTATTATTATTCCACTATCTGTAATTTCCAGCTAGAAACAACAGGAGAAGGTGGTGAAGCCAACACCACCACCAGCAAGCTGACCGGCATTCCCCAGATCGACTACATCTACGACCCCAACCTGCCTCGAGAACTGAACGGGTACAATCTGTCGGAGTACCCCTTCCTGGACACTGTTCCGAAGCCAGAGCTGATCGACTTCAAGTGTGATGGTCTACACGATGGGTTCTATGCTTCTGTAGCGCTGAAGTGTCAAGTGAGTTTGAATTATTTTTGTCTTTATCAATTCTATTTATAGGGTTCCGTACCGCAAAAGGAAAAAAGGAACCCTTATAGCATTAATTTGTAGTCCGTCTGTCAACCCTTTACTCATGAACGCGTGGAGGTATCGAGTTGAAATTAACATGAAATAACGTCTAGTCTAACGTAGTCTTTAACTTCTTGGAGCTGTGATACAACTCAAAATTTTAAGTCAACGCAATCAAAAGTTACAGCCGTATAAGTCCACATTTTTTGAAATTTGTAAAGGAATCACATGTACAGTGCGCGTCACAATTAAGTATCCCCCTATTTCAATGTATGTGGGTTCAAATCCTGTCAGCGATCGTTGGTGATTGGGTGATCAAAATTACATGTTTTTTTATAATTTTCCATTTTCTTTTCATATTTTTGACGTTTCCTACAAAAATTGTATGTTCTGTATCATTAAAATGTAATTTTTGTATAAATTGTTTCATTTTAATTTCATTTAATTTGGTAACCTTACTTAAAATTCGATGGATTCTCTAAGTATCAACTTGGCCTTGCGGTAGTAACCGGCAAATTAATGCAAGACAAGATAAGAGTGACATGGTTCGAATCTCGTGAGCGCTGTTTCGTTTTTTTTATTAATTGTTATATTTTTTTTTGCAATATGTAAGATTTTGAATTGATATTATTCTTTATAGGCTTAATTGCAAGTTAAAGAAAAAAAAAAAAACAAAAATTACAAAAAAGAATATTCTATAATTATGTCTACAATATTATACAATAACTACTACGTATTTTCTATGATATTATAACGAAATAATTGTTTTGATAAACCATAATAACAAATAATATCTGTAAACAGTGAAAGGTTTTTTATAATAGATTGTGATAATTTAATCAAAAATAATTTGTTTACAACGAAAGAACATAGGTAACAATATTTCGATCTCTCGCTAAATATGCACAAAGCAAACCACACGGAATAAGACGAGTGACAATTACTTTGTTCGCTACAAACGACAAAGTCAAACCCTACCCGCATCCATAAAAAAATTTAAGACTTGGCTAATTATACCGATAGACAAAATTGGACGCATTGTTCCAACAGCTAAATAGCTCAGTTGATCTAATGCCGAGAATTCGAGACTCCATGTAAAGGGTGGGTGGTTCGATCCTTAGCGGCTTGATAAGTTTTTGCATTGAAAATTAGTCACAAGCGAATAGAAGTTAGAAAATATTTTGTAGACAAGGGGGATACTTAATTCTGACGCGCACTGTACACAAACCCTAATACAAAACCATATAGGATACTTTCTGTTTAGTTATGAAATTTGGCAAGAAGCAAGGTCTTATAGCACAAGTAAAGGGAAAAATCCGAAAACTGTAAATTTGTAGTTAATTAACAGATTTTTTTTTAATCTCCCCATGGACAAAAATCCTATAGGGTACTTTCCGTTGACCTAGAACCAGGAAATTTGGCACGAAACAAGGTCTTATAGCACAAGTAAAGGGAAAATTCCGAAAACTGTATTAGTCACAAAAAAAAATCTTTTTGATTCTCGTCTTCCTTAAACCTATAGGGTACTTACTTCCCGTTGAGCTAGAATCATGATATTTGGCAAGAAACAGGGTCTTATAATTATATATGTAATTAATATAATGTTAAGTAACGGAACCCTAGTTGCGCGAGTCCGATTCGCACTTGACGTTTTATTTAAGAGCACACACACTGCGTCCTATCCGAAGCCGTGTAAATACGTTTCGACTTTCAAACTGGTCATAGAGAACTATTTGTATGGTAGTTTTTTGTCTATAATTAAATATTTCTTGTTATTATTCTTATCCTAGATGTAACGCATTGGAGATTACTCTGTTATGTATAACACAAGCTCTGCTTAGCTTGGGGCTAAATGATGCTGTGTGAAGTGACCAGCTTTTTTTTTCACCATTGTGTCATCTTGCAGGTTTACCACCATTGTATATACGGCTTCCGGCACGACTTCCTCTGCGCCAACTACACCGCTTTCGACCAGAAGACCTTCATCTGCCAGTTCGTCTCCGAGGTGGACTGTAAGAATTCACCTAACTTTTGGAGCAGGTGAGTGGCTGCCGTCAGCATCAACATCACTATAAAAACTATAGTGGTTTGATGCATACATTAAAGATATAGCGGGTTAACTACGAACCGTATTTGTGTTGGAAGAACACGCTCATTCGAGGGGGACTTCTTCAGGGTGAGTGCGGTTCACGGCAAGTTTAAAGTTGTCGTAGGTAGACCAGAGGCCAGCTACCATAAAGGACAAAAATGTGCATTTGAATTTGGGTTTTAACTCCTTATACTTAGATGCATTTCATATTGACGTCCTCAGATGATAGACAACTCAGGGGTCACTCGTTTGAAGCTTGTTGAAAGCCATTTTGTCATTGTAAAATGCATCGAAAGCACATTTAGGGGCTGAGTGGTAGCGGTATTGGATTAATGTGCTGAGTAAACTCTTACCACTCATACTAAGCATTTTACTGTTTCAGAAACGATGCCCTGTACAAAGCGACCACGACGAAGGCCCCGCCCACGCCTCCGCCCACAACGACGACCACGACCGCCCGCCCCCCGCGACCGCTGCGCCGGCGCCGCCCGTACTACGATGAGTACTACGATGATGAAGAATACTACACTGCGAGGGATGATTATGAATATGATGACCGGTAAACAAAGTTATTTCATTAGCACAGAGACTCGTCAAACATAGTGTAGGACGCTTTGGCAATGCGGGCTAATACTGAAGCGAGAATGCAGATGGCAGTGGCGCGGCGTTTGGATCACGCTGCAGAGAACCAGCGGAAACTGCACCAGTCAAATCCAAAGGTGGTTCGGGTTGGCGCGAGATCGATTTTTTATGGTTGTTTCTGCATTCCACTATCAATAAAAATAGCGAAAAAGTAATTTGCTGCAAATTGTAAACCATTTTCTATGAACTAGTGATTAAACCAACTTCGATTCTCTGTTATTTTTTGAGTTGGAAAAACCACTGTTTGGATGCGGCAAGCTGAAGACAGGCCGCAATGGCGCTCATAGGGAGGCCTATGTCCAGTAGAGGATTAATAAAGGCTGATGATGTTGCTGATCTGCTCCATCTAAGGCCACATCTTCACGAACCTGAGTGAGATGGTGGACCAACTCTCAACTAAATAAAAAACATTAACTAACCAACCAGTTTTCACAACTTTCAGACCCAGAAGACCACGACCTAGACCTGGCAGTAGACAAGGAGGAAAAAAGAGACCAGTTGATGATTACGATGAGGAAAGGTAAATATATACACAATCCCCATCATGTAATATAGTCTACACAATGTCGCGGGAGGGTCGAGCTGGAGGCATGAGCTTAGATGCTATCTCACGCCCTAAAGTTCAGCCAATATAAAAAATTCAATAACAAAAAAGTAGTGTAGGTTAAATAAAACTAATATAAATAATAGATTCAGGCGTTACTTTGCGGAAATCCATTGTAAAATATAAGGATGAAAATATTTAGTAACCATTCCGCGAAAAAACCTTCTCCGATAAGATCTAACAAAATGCCACTCCTAGGCGCGCGGAGCTCGGAGTGGCAACATCTCTGGTTCCCAGCAGAGATCTCCGCCGTTGTTGCTTGGCGCTCTCAGTGTCAGGGTCGAGTATTGTGGTGTCCTGATGTCTCGTGGAGAGACGAAACTAGTTGACGTCTTGCTTTGATAGGTATTTTTTCATTTTGTGGTTGGTGTGGTTTTTCTTCTACAACGTGGACTACATTTTGTTAGAACTTATCGGTGAAGATTTTTCGCGGAATTGTTACTAAATATTTTCATCCTCATAATTAGTCAAATAAAACGTGGAACAAAGTGGAACTCGCGCACCGAGGGATCCGTTTCTTTGTAAGACCTTTTTTCTTGCCAAATATGATTCTTGGTCAACGGGAGTACCCTATAGGTTTTAGATCCATGGATATAATCAAAATTTATTATTTTTGTAAATATTTATATTAGTTAGAAATTTACGGTTTTCGTAATTTTTCCTTTACTGGTGCTGAAAGACATTGTTTTTTGCCCAATTACATATTCTATGTTGACGGAAGTACCCTATAGGTTTTGTGTGCATATGATACCCAAGTAAATTTCAATAAATTTACAACAAAGTGATCCTATTAGGGTACTTTTTTTCCTTTTGAAGTACGGAACCCTAAAAATGTATTTCTTGTTCTTGTCTTCTTTTTCAAAGAATTGGCAGTATGTACTTGTCAATTTGAGCTTTTTCCTACAATAATTAGTACTGTTAACGTTATTTCGAGTTCTAAAAAGTCATATTTTTGTGTTGTGTTCTGACAAAAAGATTTCTAGAGAATATAGTTAGAATAGTTTAATTAACATAGATATAAAGTAGGTTCTAATTTGTTTATATTTTTTGGTTGTAGTTTTTAAAGATTACGATTTAATTCCAGGTACGATCGCCGCCGTCCCGGCACAGCAAGAGGAAGACCAAATAAAAGACCATACGAAAGAAGACCATACGACGAAGACGAAGACAGAAGACCGTACAGAAGCGGATCTAGAAGACCGAGGCCACGCGATGAAATAGACGATAAGTACGACGATGAAAGGCTTACCAGAGATAGTGAAAGGGAAACCGCTAGGGATGATAGGGATGAAAGACCGAGGAGACCAATCGACGATGATGTTAGACCAAAAAGACCTATAGATGATGACCGTGATGTGAGATCCAAAAGACCTGCTAACGATGAAAGACCAAGAAGACCAATTGATGAAGAAATAAGACCAAAAAAACCGATAGATGATGTACCGAGAGACGAAGTCAAACAAAAAAAGCCCGTAGATGATCAAGAAGATCTAGTACCACTGAGACCAGTAAACTATAATAGGCCAAGAAAAGAATTCAGACCAAGGAACGAAAAACCTGTTGAGCCTGTTGATGAGGATGATTATGAACCGAAATTGAAAGACAGAGATGAGATTAGGCCGAGAGATGAAATACGTCCCAGAGACGATCGTCTTAAAGATGAGCCTAGGCCAAATGCAAGAGATGATTACAGGCCAAGAGATGATAGACCAGAATCCAGACCGCACAACTTCAAATCTAGAGATGAACGCAGACCGTTCAGAGAGGATACCAGCAGAGGCGAAGATAGATATCAATCGAAAGGCAGACGTTACGACGAGCATAGAGACGAAAGACCGACACGGGAAGACCGACCAAAAGACGACCGTCCAAGGCCATTCAGAGAGAGGAACTATGAAGACGAGAGACCCGAAAAGAAGGAACTTACAACAGCAACTGCAGGTCTAGTCAAACCTGTTGGCACAGGTATCTTCGCTCAGCCAAGGATGCCGCCAAAAATAAAAAGACCCGTACCTTTAAACGCTAAAGATAAATTTGAATACGTCCCTGTTCAAACTACAAAAGCGCCGAAATTATACGACGACGAATATGATGATTATGATGAAGAAGATACTAGAAAACCATCGTCTTCTGGTAAGAGTAGTTCGGTGCAGCAAAGAGTACTTGCAACGGTCGAAAAAGAAAAATTCATGCCTAGCAGACCACATTTAGGGAACAAATACAACAGAAAACCTATAGATTACGATGAGGAGTATTACGATGAACCGATTTCAAAGAACTATAAAAAAGAAATCAGAAATCGACCAAAAACTGATGACTATTATTATGATGAAGATGATAATCAGGAAAGAGTGAAAGAAAAAGACATAGAAATGAAGGTTAAGAATATAAGAACAAATGTGAAGGTGGTTAAGAGGCCTTTTTTACCGTCTAGGGGTGGTAGTCCATACCTGCCACGTGGCTTGCAACCAGTCGCTGGCAGGGACATGACAGATCCTATAAATACCACCCCAAAAATCACTACTACTACCACCACTACTTCTGAACCTATCACCAACCCCCCCACTACTCCTGCACCTACTACTAAACCTACCACTAGACCCACCACTAGAACAACAACAACAACGACACCAAAACCTACAACAACGACACCAAAACCTACAACAACAACGCAACAAACAACAACAGAAATAAAACCAGAAGAAGAATACGAATATTACGAAGAAGAAGATTACGATAAAAAGGAATCGACAACAGCTTTTGTTGAAACTACAACCAAAACTGAAACGACAACGTATCTAAGAACATTACCTCCTGAAACAACATCAAGAACAACAACTACAACCAGAACAACTACTCCACGACCAACAACTACAAACCCAACAACAGCTCAACCAACAACAATGGACGAAAAAGTTGAAAAATTAGAAACACAAGTCCTACGCGTTTACAACCAGAACTACGAAGCTATAAGAGACAAACTCGCGTCCACATACACATCAGGAGAATACGTAAACCCTTACTTAGCCACACCAAAACCACCACAAGATTTTCACCCCAATGTCCAAATCAATCCTGAAATATCAAAACCTTACACAGCTACAGGTAAACCTTTTATACCAGAAAACATATCGATAAAGCAAAATCTAGCTGATTCTATAGAAAATGAGTTTGACGTCAGGATAAACGAAGCCTTGGCACCAAAATACTCTCCTAGAATACCTTCTGGCTTTTCCGTTCCTGATAGAGATTATACTTATGCTAGATATAGAAATATACAACCGGAACCACAATTTGCAGCTTCAGAAATCAGCAATTTCCAAGTCCGAAAACGACAACAGCCCCTCGTCAGTATAAGAACTCCGAACTCTTACTATATCCAACCACAGAGGATAATCGAAGACCCGAATAGATATCCTAGACACCTATTGTATAGACCAGAATTCTTCTAAATGTGATGTCACGGTAACCTTTGTTTTATAAGTGTTCTATGAAAACCTGTAGTGTGCTTATAGCCGATGTCTTATGTTAAACAAAAACGGTAATTTTCTTAAACATGCGCGGAAATATTGTCATTACTTTTGATTAAAGAACACGCGAAGTATCATATTTACGTAGACTGAAAAACCAAATCCCGGCGCGTTTTTTGCATTTGGAACGAAGAGCGCGCCGGCAATGTTGTATGAAACGGTGTGCTGTTTGAATTTAGAACTCTTTTATCTATCGTACACATTGCGTTCTCGTGGCTGTATAGTCACAGATGCGTTTATCTTTTGGCACAAACTGTAAAATAAAAGTAAAAAATTGGCGGTAAAGCGGAGTTCGTTGTTATTTTGTTAATAAGGCCCTTTTTTATTTACTTGCATTTTTTTAAGAAAAGCACTATATTTATATGCCTCGGCCGAAATGGCAATTGCCTGTCTCGTATCATTGAAGTCGTCGCCTGCGGCTCGGCCTTCAAACTCATATATCATCCTGCAATTGCCTATTTCGCTGCCTTTGCAATAATGTACTATTGTTTAATAAATTGTAAAATAACTAAATATTGGGTGCTTTAAAATTTCGGCTGTATGAATAAAAATTGCATCTTACAGGTTTTCGTAAATTAATTTACTTATGTGTCTTCTAAGCTTTAGTAAAAAAAATTTTTTAACGTCTCTGCCGCTTTTATTCTTTAGGAAAATTATAATTATATATATTAGCTCTAAGTTAAAATACTCTTTAGTTACCCTAGTTTAAGTTATCATCTCAAAGGTTACCTATTTTAAGGGAATCGACGTAAGGTTTTTTTTAATTCAAGTTGTATAGTCACGTTTTTGTATAGAAGAATTAAAAAAGTACTTTGTTAATTAAATTATGAAATTGTAAAAATAAGGGCGAACAATTTTGTACTTAGATGTGAACAAAATTTTGTATAAAATAAACGAAATGTGAAAATTCTACATAAGAGTTTTATTTATAAAAGGCTGTATGTATGTCGCCGTTAAATCAGCCCCTTTGTAACGACTAGGCAGCTTACAAAACAACCATTGAGTGCCTATATAGACTAGATCGATTGAAGAACGATGAACGTTCAATAAGCTGGCTGACCGATAGTTGTAGCCTGAATGAAAAGGATGGCCGATGTAGTGTCGTTTCGCCCCTCATTGCTGCAAATCGATAGGCACAAATCCACTTGTAGCATAGGGTGGGCACTTCGGGTACTGCTACTGCTACCAAGGTCCGAAGGGTGCCAACTTAGCCGACGACAACTCACAGGCACAACCAGATTATACAAAATTTTGTGACTCGCTTTGCTCGCTGTTGATTCCATAGTATAGATAGAGCGTATTCTGAAGGTTCACTAACGACGTTGACGGATGACGTCGAAACGGACAACCTTACCGCAAAGTTGTTTCGGGCGCGTCACCGAACTAACTGATACCTTTCTTTCGACAGACGACCTCTGTGGCGAGGTTGGCGAAGGTTCACCTGCGACGCAAGAGGTTGCGGGTTCGATTCCCGCCTTGGGACAAATATTTGTACGATCTGCAGGTATTTGTTCCGGGTGTTCTGGTCTTTTTCTATGTATAACAAAAAATATCTATCTATGTAATGTATTGTATTATGTATGTATATCAGTTATCTAGTACCCTTGTCTATTACACAAGCTCTGCTTAGTTGAGGCTAGATAATGCTGTGTGAATGGTCCAGCATTATTTATTTATTTATTTTATTTCGCTATGAAATAAATGTCAGAATCATTTTCATAGTATAAGAAAGAACTAAAAGGTAATTAAACGCGAGAAATACCCGTTAAATAGTATTTATAAATAAGAAAGAAGGAAAGAAGAAAGTAGTAAAGTAGTATTGAAAGAAGGAATCGGCCGTCTTTTGCTTCGTGCGATCCGACGTCATCCGGCAACTTCGTTCGTTTTTCAAAGTAGACCTCCTATTTTGTTTTTAAAAAACTTAATTATTCTTAGCTCATTATCTCCTTGCCTGGGGCTCACACCACTCGTGGATATTTTATTTATTTTTCATTAGTTTCTCAACAATTTTCTCGAACTAGTTTACGACCAGTCAAAATGCTACAACCACCTACCCCATCTTACACGGTTTGTTTGTTTCGTCTTCGATAAAAGTAAAAACATTTTTTACATTTATCGAAGGTTTCTGTACTTGAAATTTCGCGCCAATACCAACTTTTCTATATAACGCGCAACGCAAAGTACGCATTCTACCGTTAAAATATAGAATGTGTGATTCCACCAAGGCGCTTTAAGTTCCATTTTCAAAAATAAAATCAAGTAAAATGTTGGTTCTTTGTATATGGAACACCAAAAAGTCGAGTCTTTATACAACAGGGCGAATGTCTTGTACTTGCTGATGATTTAAAACAAAATTTAAAAAAAAATATTACTTGAAAACCCTAGAACATAATAACACATTTTCCGCCAGCTAACCTAAGCTTTATTGACACTCTTTTGAGCAAGAGAAGTGAAAAGATAGAAGAAGGATTGAACAGGTAAGATGGAAAAATAAAATAAACATGTAGAAATACAGCTGAAAAATCTTTAATAATAATATTTAATTGTACAAAACCTTTTAATATAACCTACCACAGTTCATATAACTATAACTTGTTATTTTTAGCTTTGGAATGATCACTAAATAAAAAAATGCAAGTTGAAATAATTTTAACCTACAATATATTTTAATTTGCATTATTATTCAACTGTAAAACATTATTCGATGAATTTCAGATTTTCTAGTAACTATAAAATAAGGCACTCTTTCATTACAATAATTTAAAATTAACTTATAATTAATAATTTCCTAAAACCTTGCAATAAACCTTAGCTTAGATAAATTAGGCACAATAATTATGTATATCACAAAGCTCGCCTGGCCATCTCATTCCGGGACATCCATACGTTAGAAACCTGGACTCCTCTTTCAAAATGGTAATTTCTACAGTTTTGTAACCCTTATGGTCTACACCTACAGTTTTCAGCAAAGATTCTTGAATCTGAATCGACACCGTCACGCTCGGATCGGTGACGCGAATCGGGTTACCTGCTCGGCTTGTTGATCGGACTAAGAGAAATTTACTACCGGCATCTCTGCTACGGGCAAGTAACAACCCTTTCTATCGTGACATAGGCACGCATTCTCTTTTTCTACCAGATAGATCTTCTAGCAGAAATTTCGGTCATAGCAGAGTCAGTCTCACCGGCCATGGTGGGAGTGTGTGCGCAAACTCAGATGCTCTCTCTCTTTCTCTCTCTGATGTGACTATTCCCTCACACTCATTACCAGATAGTATGTTGACTATAGATGTGACTTCTCCTTCTGTGCTAGGCTCCAGTCGGGGTCGAACGCTGCGTTTCGTTCTCCATTCTTCTTGACTTCTTCTTTTTGTTCTGGCTCTTCTTCTCGGTGGAAGATTCTATTGAACAAACAAATTCATTAGCTACTTGACTTTGGAATTAGCGATACTTGGTGTGTAAGGTTTGCCATTTTTTGCAAAATTATGTACACACTGGCTGGGCCTTCATTCTGCAAAACGATTTCGAAATTTTCGAATGTTCCGACGTTGATAGTCGAGGTGAGAAATTGATGTTTAAAAAGAGTTAGACAAAACCCTGTTTTGTTATTAATACTCACGACACTCTATCAACGCGATTGGATAAAAGTACTATAAAAAAATATTTCGACAATAAACATTTAAGTATTTTAGTTCCTTTAGACCTTACAGGACTCTTGGACCCGTCCGTCACTAAATTCAAATTACATAGTCAAGTAAAACTGTGAAATAAAGTGATTGCTTTGATTTTTTGTTCACCTAATCTTTTTTAAGTAAAGAAAAGAAGCGAATAAGAAACCTGTACCTTATTAGGTCGTAAGTTTTCAAGTTGAAGCAAAACTAGTCGTTCACAAAGGAGAACTCTCTCTCTCCTCCCTTCTATATATAAGTACATGATGACTATCTTGTTCAATATTTTGAAGCTTCCATTTAGGTATAGAATACTGTACTAAGAGGTTTCACTCTTCCTTAGTTACATCAGCCTGAATTTACATTAGCAATATGGATACAAAACAACTAATGAGCGCCCTGTACATTATATGCTTGCCATAAGCTTGCCGCATCCATCACCTGCCAGCAGACTCTCGTAGATCAACATCCCTCCTGGCCACAGGGCCTACACTATGCTTACCAATTCGGGGTCTACACTCAAGCATTATCCTAGCATACGGCTGAAGAAGGGCGCTATGGTGCTCATTGGGGGAAGTTGTCCTCTGTTGGCTGCTGTCCAACAGTGAACTAGCATATTCTTATAATGTAAGTCAACCGTAGAGGCAATGAAGGCTTCCTTAACTATAAACCTTTCTGTGCAAAAAAGCTTACTCAAGCAAAACTCGTCCTATATTCTGATATTTAATATCAGATCATAGGACGAGTTTTGCTCCAACTTGAAAAATAACAACTAACCGGCTTAGCGCTCTTTCATCGCTTTTTTAGTTAATTCTACATATTGAAGCGACAGACAAAATGACACCTTATTTCAAGTACTATTTTAATTTTAAGAATTTGTTTTTTTTTTCTAAGTGGTTAACAGTGATTGTAACGGAAATAAATAATTTATGATTTGATTTAATTGATTCTGAACCTAG
The DNA here is from genome assembly GCA_947086465.1 of Eupithecia exiguata. Lineage (NCBI taxonomy): Eukaryota > Metazoa > Arthropoda > Insecta > Lepidoptera > Geometridae > Eupithecia > Eupithecia exiguata. Next base: position 6,713,108 of record OX352253.1, read on the forward strand.
CTTCATTCAATGGTCCTCACCTGTTAATAGGAAACTGGATATAGTAGAACAAGAAGTTGGAGGCCCAGATGCAGCACTGGTACAGACAGACCTGCCACCAGGTCATCACTCCGAAGACGGCGTAGAGCCATCGCCCAGCGATGAAGTAGATGCTGTAGTAGCTGGAATGGAACACGAGTTGTTTTAGGATACTTTGATAGGTTTGTGAAACTTATAGAACGGAACCATGGACCAGATGGAAGGACCGTCCATTTTGTGTATGTGGCCGCCTGTAACTGCGAGATCACGGTTCTTTTAACACAAGCTCTATTCGCTTTTCTAGATTTGAGTAAAGCGTTCGATACGATATCTTTATGTCTGTTGTTATACAAGCTAGACAAACACGAGACACACGGAAAACAGCTAAATTTAATGCAAAAGAACACTGTGTGTAAAAATTTACGAATTTAAAAGCACTGAGACCCATCTCATACGGAATACCACAGGGCAGCATAATTGGCCCGACAGTTTTTTGGCGTACATGAACGAAATTGTGTAAACTTTGAAGCTAGATGATGTGTGTATTGCCCAAGCATCCATTTTACCCTTACAAACAAAACATGGCAATATTTCTGGCTTGCTATAAAATGAAGGAAAAAATGTATTTGTAATGGGTGTCTAGATAGACAAAAGGGATTTCCAATGGGGGGCGGGCAGCAGTGCCTCCTGCAGTACATTACTACTATCAAATGCCCAGCGTATGGGCACTATCCATATTATAAAAGCCAATAAGGCAGAGAATCAGAGGAAGGCCTGCGGCAGTGGACCAGTAAAGGCTGTAGATGATGATGATGTTGTAATGAATTTCATGATATTCGTAGTAGATATGAAACAGCCAAGAATTCTACTTACACAATAGCATACAGCACTCCAATCCCTCCAACCAAACTCAGCTCTACAGACTTATTAACTGGGTTTCTTCTCGCTTGCAGCAGGGTTTCTACCAGTACCATCACGGAGATGTTGGTATGGACGCAGTGGTTGAACCACCAGGGGACGATCTCATCGTAGACGACAGGGAAGACAAGCTCGCGGTCGATGTGGTAGACACACCAGAACATTGTAGAGATGAACTGGAAAAGATGATAAAACTTATAACTTATAATATTAAGACGAAAATTTGTGCCGCTGTTTGGCCGAAGACAACATCAAAACAAAACTGAAAGGATCAAGGTGAAATTTTGCACATAATATTAAGATCTGGACTTAAAACTGGAGTATCAAGGCTACTTTAATTTTCAAAAAACCATGCGAAACCACACAAGATACTTATTAATACAAAAGCGATAATTTGTGAAATGTGTCAAGACGTGCATTTGTCTTAAGACAACACGGTTTAGGAGATGTTAAGTAAGTAAGAATGTCTTATCAGCACCAGAGAATATATAATAATACTAACTCAGCACTCATCATACGTCCACTGATGACCATCTCCAAGCTCCTCAACAACCCTAATGCGGGTTGGGGATAGCAGTTCGGTGGTAGATCTATTCTGCAAGAGGCGCTGCTGCCCGCCCCCCGGTAATGTCCCTTAGTCGCCTCTTACGACACCCACGGGAAGAGTAGGGGTGATGCAATTTCTAAGCCGGCACCACATGGCTGCTGAAGATGCCTGTCCCCAAGCAAGGGGGTTTGTCATCATCACCACACTTGGCAGACAGATTGGTGAAGAAGGAAGCTGCTGCCATTCCTCTGGCAGGTTTCCTTAGTCGGCTATTACGACATCCACAGGCTGAGAGGGTTCGATTCTAAACCCGCCGTTCAACCGCAACGCACGCTGTGCACGACCACGAAGCGCATTTAGCTGCGTTGATTCGTGGTTCTACGTTATCGGTTTACGTGTACCGTTTGCATAGCGTTAACAGCGTTGAGCTGCGTGGGTGCCATATTCGAGCACGCGTGTGGTAGTGACGTCATTAATCTCGTATTCGTGCATAGCGTGTTCGTGCATTGCAGTGGACGATACCAAATACATTTTCTTGCAAAGCGAAGCTTGACACGTGCGGAGCCTCTCCGTGCGTGACGCCACGACCGCTTCGGCATCAGCATCCACCTTGGGAGTTGAATATTGGTTAATGACTCACCAGCGTAAAGGGCACCACCATACCACAGAACATAATGTCTCTGTAATACTCCAGCTTCTTCCCGAAGGTCGATTGGTGCTTGTCCAGCCATTGCAGTGCGTCGTACAGGAGTGAGAGAGACAGGAATACCGTTTGGAACATCTGAAAGAAAGAGACGAGAGTTCAATTCAGTTGCCCTTTTTGGTAAACAATTTCATTTATAAATTGTTTATCTATCTATGTAGAGGAAATGCACGTAGAAAAAGTAAAACTGTTAGGATTAAAATAAAAACAAAAAAAAAACACACAACAAACAGAAACTAAAACAAAAAACAGACAGAAACCAAAAATAAATTTTTGATTTCTGTCGCACACAACAAACAGAAACAAAAACAAAAAACAGACAGAAATCAAAAATAAATTTTTGATTTCTGTCGCTTTGATGCGATGAAACCTTTAGCCTGTTAGTTTTTATTTTTCGAGTTGAAGCAAACCCGTCCCAAACTTCTTTACTTAGATTATTCTGCCATTATATTTCTGGTTTTTAGGGTTCCGTACCTCAAAACGAAAAAAGGAACCCTTATAGGATCACTTTGTAGTCCGTCTGTTTGTTTATTTATTATTTATCTGTCCGTCTGTCAACCCTCTTTTCTCAGACACACGTGGCAGTATCGAGCTGAAATTTACATCATAATTCTCAAGTTCGTAACTTCTTGGAGCCGTGATATAAATCAAACTTCTAAGTCAACGCAATCAAAACTTACAACCGCTTATGTCCAAGTTTTTTGAATTTTCCAAGAAAATCACAAACCTATAGGGTACTTCCCGTTGACCTAGAACCATGAAATTTGGCAAGGGACTTTTAAAATTAATATACTGTTTAGTTACAGAACCCTAGTTGCGCGAGTCTGACTCGCACTTGACGTTTTATTTGAATGAATTCGACAAATCTATGATATAACTTATAAGATTTAACTACCTACATCATAAAGATTATATTTAGCATATTTTTAATGTCACTATAATACAGCATGCCCGTTATTTGATCCCGACCTCAATAAAATCATACGACACTATCTGCTAAGGTGAAAAGTCAATACTAACTCAATGTGTAGGTACCTCTCCACTAATGAGACGAGACTTGAATATTACCTAAACGATGTATCTGTCAGATTGATGTACAGGGTGAACTAAGATAGGTATTAAAAATAATAATTATGCTCATATGCATAAGACAATGTCCACCTATGATGCAGTGTTAAGATTTCGATTCCCACCTCGGGACAAATGTTTGTAATATCTGCAGATATTAATTCAGGGTTTTCCAGATGCTTTCTATTATAATAAACTAGCAGCGCCTCGCGGTTTCACCCGCGTAGTTCCCGTTCCCGTAGGAATTTCGGGATAAAAAGTAGCCTATGTCCTATTCCAGACTATAATCTATCTCTGTGCCAAATTTCATCCAGATCCGTTATGCCGTTCTGGCGTGATAAAGGAACAAACATCCATCCATCTATATCTATCCATCCATCCATGTAAACTTTCACGTTTATAATATTAGTGAGATAAATATTTATCTACTTGTATTATGTATACCAGTTATCTAGTACCCATAACACAAGCTCTGCTTAGCTTGGGGCTAGATAATGCTGTGTGAGTTGTCCAGCATTATTTAGCGTGCGTTCAGCATCGCCAGCGTTATTTATATCAACAAGTCTACCTAAAATGATGAACAGTGAAAGAAAAATCTTCCTAGATCTACCTAGGACGTTTTAATTTCTAGGTCTACTTAGAAAATTTTCATCCTGATTACAAAAACCATATAATGTTACTTTACATAAAAATAAAAAAACAAAAAAAATACTTCGTATCCCTAAATTTGACACAGTTTTTAAGTTTCGCGGGGGAAATAGCATTCCCGCGGGAATAAAACTGATAATTTTTTATCATCCTCTATAAAACCGAAAATAATTATCCAAATCGTTCCATAAACGTAGGAAAAATTAACGAACGTACATAAAAAAACATACATACAACCGAACATAGACACTCCACCGTTTATCGAAGTCGGTTAAAAATAGTACAATATCCGGTACCGTACTATATTCATCTATTCCCGGCGTGACTCGGATGTTTAGGACAAAGTAAAATAGACCATTGATAAGATTGTGTTTAGTTTGTATGTATGTATGTACATGTGTGGGTACATAACACGTGTGTGACCTTAATGTACGGTTAGATATAAACCGGAATTAGATATTTAGTGGAGTTTGAACTCGCGTGGTGGAGAGCATGCTTTATGGAATGGTGTCTGTACTCGGTTCGGTATCGTAGATTGTTACCCCCTTGTTTACAAAAAATGTAAACAATAACAATAACAAAATATTGTTGGAATTTTCCAACAATATTTTGTTATTGTTACGACGACAATGTAATTATCGGAGCACATCGCAGAAGTCTAAAACAGTTATTGGTTTTGAAAGTTTTCATTCAGAAAATCCTTACTTAATTTATTTTTAAATATGTACTATATTTTATTCCCGCCTTGGGACAATTATTAGTACGATCTGCAGGTATTTGTTCCAGGTGTTACTTGTCGGTTTCTATGTATAGGAAAAAATATCTATGTAATGTATTGTATTATGTATATCAGTTATCTAGTACCCATAACACAAGCTCTGCTTAGCTTGGGGCTAGATAATGCTGTGTCATTTGTCCAGCATTTTTTTTATTGTTATGAACTTGAGCGATACAAATATTGAATTTACGTTTCTATTTGAACACTCTGTAGGTATATGTATATATATATTTAACACGTTGTGCAGTGGTTCAGTTTTGTCTGGCGCTTATCAAGATACCTCCGACAGACCTTCGCATAGCAATACGATAACGTATCAATTGACTGACCAATTATTGTGTCTAGACTGAGGAATTAATGGAATAGGTTCGATTCCCGTTGCAAGACAGAATGCAGAATACCGGCAAAGTGGTGCAACTTTTCAATCTTTTTAAGTAGATATTGATCTCTGGTATTGATTGAAACAGTCTGCAGTTAGATTAACTGTTTCAGTTGTAAATGCTAACTTCTTATTTTTTCTTTTATTTGTTTGTAATCTTCTTTGTTCATAAAAGTTGTTATCTCTAGTATATCTAATATTGTGAAAAGGGAAGTATGTGTGTATGTAATCATAGGAACTGCCTACTGGTAGTAAAAAATAATGCTTCATGTAGCCTTTTATAAACTTGTCTCCTACCTTCCAAATGAGAGAAGCCACGGGAAGAGCCTAGCCTTTGTCTATAGAATGAGGTATTTCATTCTTAACCGACTGTTAGAGAAGGAGCAAGTTCTATGTTCGGCTGTATGTGTGTTTTTTTAATGTGTTTTCACAATTTAAGACTGATTTTAAAACTTTCGCTGTTGTATAAAAAATCATCCCAAAGAAATTTTCGTCCCTAGGAATCACGAGGAGTCCCGCACAACTTTAAAATAAACCGTGTTAATATTAACATTTATTATTAACACTAAAACAATCAAATTATTTAAGTTTGTAATGGGTAGGTTAATATCCGGAACTTACAGATTTGTCACAAAGATTTTTCGAGAGATAATGTAGTTTTCTATTAACGAATAGAAAACTACATTATCTCTGAATTCTTTAGGTATTGTGTTCTTCGAAAGTATACCAGGACAACTACCTAATAACCGACGTTTAAGCCCATGTGGTGCCGGCTTAGAATTTGCACCACCCGAAATCTTCTCGCGGGTGTCTAGAGAGACGAAGAAAGGACCCATCCAGATCCATCGAGGGGCGGCTGCAGCGCCTCCGGCAGAATAGTTGTACCACCGAACTACGATCCCTAACTTACATGCCCAGCTTGGGCATAATGGGCATTATTTGCCACATGATAAGGTGCGTATCGCGTATCGGCTTGCATCCAGCCGTGGACCAATATAGGCTGGTAGATGATGTTTTTGACAGAAGTTTTCAAAAATACCACAGACTTAAGAATCCGGCGACAGCTACTCGCAACTTCAATTCGTAAATTATTATGTTCCGTAATACCAAAAATGATGACTGAAAACTTTTTGTATTTTCGACATTGTGTTGTTATTCTGTAACTAGACAATATAAGCTATGTTCCTTAACAAACAAAACGTAAGATATTGTTGTTGTTAATACAAAACAAATAGGACGAAAACATGTCACTTTCGACGTAAAATAATGCAAAATCGCATTATGCATATTTTTGCTTAGGTACATTTAATTAAAGATGTGTATTATAAAGAAAAAAAACAACCAGGGACCTAGAAAAATACTATTCGAATACAAAAAACAACATGATATGGTGAAAATATGCTTGAATTACAAATCATTATGGTAGTATGTTTGTATGGGCAAATCATCATCCGCAGGCCTCTTAACCGACGAAGGTGCTAATTCTGTAATTGTCTTAAGGAGCCTGCGGATGATGATTTGTCCATACTAACGTGCTACCAAAATGATTTGTAATTCGAGCATATTTCCACCTTAACATGTTGTTTTTTGTATTCGAATAGGATTTATGTAGGACCCTGGTTGTTTTTTTCATAATAATACACACTTATAATGAAATGTAAGCAAAAATATGCAAAATGCGATTTTGCTTATTTTTACGTACAAAACAATGTTTTCGATCTATTTGTTTTGTATTAAAAACAACAATATCTTACGTACTGTTGTTAAGGAACATAGCTTATATTGTATATTCACAGAATAACCACACTTTGTCCAAAATACACAAGGTTTTCAGTCATCATTATTGGTATTACGGAACATCGAATTGAAGTTGCGAACAGCTGTCGCCGGATCCTTAAGAACACGTAATTTAGAACAACCAGAACAACCTTATGTATCCAGCTACCACAGGAATCAACGAGCAGAACCAAGTAATCCAAAAATACTCACGAAATTCCATCCAGTCAAATAAGCAAACGTGAATTTATGTAAATTATCCAAATGTACATGGGGACTACTTCTCAATTCTATGGTGGCGGCGAAACTTCCGACGTAGTAATGGTGCAGAGTCGCGAACAAGTGAATTACTGTCGTCCAATATAACTTAGCGTCACTTTTATCGAACAGTTTCTCGTTCTCGGTTATCAGAAAGCATAAAACGTTATAGTAAATGTTGTAGTCTTTCCAAACTGACTCCATATTTACGGATCACTTTTTAGGTCTTGGATTTACCTTAGGTTCATTTTTTGTATTTTTTATGAACTGTTTATTATTTTTAACCTTATTTTTTTAAATTATCATAAAACCTTGATTTTGAAATCGTATTCAACTTATCTTTATGTTTTATATTTAACGTAAATAAGTCTTCTTTTGTATCGTGTTATCGTTTGAATTCAATTCCAACAAATTTCTAACCACACGCAATATTTTTTTGTGATATTTGACCGATCTCTTCCAAGCTAAGTTACTTGTGTTTAACAAATATTAATTCTTACTTTAATTAACTAATTATAATAATTAAATCTAATAGATGCCCGCACCGTTAGAAATAATCGAGCAACTATGCCTTATCTTTTACTGGTCTACCCTCAGTTATTATCGGAAGGGTTGCCACAGTCTAACTAATTTTCCCCAAAATTGCAGGCAGCTGGGAGGATAGAATGGGAGATTGAATAGAAGTTAAGAAGAGTTAGGAATAATGTAAAAATAAAAAAATGTGTATTTCATTATTTACTTTAAAGTTTATTTATACCGAGTTTTGAGTGAATCAAACCAAAGACTATTAATTTTCCATAGAAACTTTACCACCCATTTTAACCTCTTGAGGGGTTAATTTTTGAAAATTAGATTAACATAATTTATGTTTCATTCTAAAAACAAAATTATACATACCAAATTTAATCGAAATAGGTTAAGTAACGTGGTTACAAAACATTCACATAAACTTTGGCATTTATATGTATATGAATAGTAGGATGATTTGATTGTTTTCAAAAAACTAAAAACCAACTTCAAATTCATTAGTATTTACACTGTTTTTTTTAAGTTTTTCAGGATAAACACTGATCCCCGGGTAATATTTTTTTATGGGACCTTCTCGAAATAATTGTTCATACCGAAACAGTTCTCCAAATCGGTAAATAATTGACAGAGAAATCGACGAACATACTCGTACATACAGTCGAACGTAGAACCTCCTCCTGTTTTATTTTTCATTTCGTCGGTTAATAAAAGCAAAGAATGGCAAAACAGCAAGCAAGGTCGATGACGCTTGTAACAAGATTAATACTTTTTAAACAAGTTTTTAAAACTAGTTCCAGCAAAGGCGGTTTATAAATGATCGAATGCACATTTGGAGTGTATTTCCTACGTCATCCAAACTACGTCAAAATTACGTACATATTTAGGATTATACTGTACATAATTAAATATTATAAGAGTATTTTATTGAAATTAATTCGAAAGTTTTACTAAAACGCAATACGTGAGATAAAGACGTCATTTTATTACAACAGGAAATCTAATGTGACCTATATTATAAAACGCCACTCTCAATCTAACAAATTGAATTAGGTGCCCCTGTAAAATTAGTTGTACTTTTTACGAGTAAATAAATACAAATAAACTACAAAAATGTTGTACAAAAATTTATTCCTTTTAAAAAAAAATGGCCATGTACCAGGAACAATGAAAACTCTGGCAACACTGATCAGCATGTCACGTCGAAATAAAATGATACGTACTGGTAGACATCTCGCGCAATAGTTAACCGATAACATTAATTAATTGCTTATAAGTGGTAAGTGTAAGTAAGTGGTTCCATAAATATCACGACAGAAAGTGTGACGACCTCCGTGGCGTATGGACAATGCGCCGGTATCAAAGGTGGTGGATTCGTTTCGGTAAAATTATTATTTGGTTTGCAAATAGGATAGCCGCTTGGCCTGCGTCTGCATTAACATTTTGGTAATTTAGTTTGTACTTAATGATTTTAAAGAATTCACTTTAATGAAGCAAAAGTGGTTCAGTAATAGTTAATTAAAATATACCTATTCATTTGAAAACATGAATTTTGCCACAAAAATGTGGGAGCTTATTAGAATGATAGTACGTCAGCAGGTTAACTTAAAATAGAGGTAACACACAAAAATAACCCTTTAAACATAACATTATAAAAGGTCGTGAAAAATCTTTGAGGTAGATTCTTTACTGTTGGAAGAGATTAAAATTTCTCTGTGGTTTATAATTTTTGCTGCGTTCAACAAGCCTCCAAGAAACCCTTCAAGATATGTGTTACAGGATTATATTTCAAAGCTCCACAATCAATATTTATGTCAGAAAACGGTTTTAAAAACACCTAATTTCGTCTTTGTATACGCCAGAAGAGATTCTATGAACCCATGATGTCTATGCTTATTGTGTAAGAAAGACTCAACGATCAAGGGGGGTGATTTCTTCCGTCCACGGAAAGACTAAAGAAATAAAGTTATTGACTTTCACACTTCGATCAAAAATAAGGAGTTCGCGGCCTCCCCCGTAGATACCTAGAGCCTTACAAAAATGTCACTCAAAATTGGGTTCGTTTTGTTTTGACGCAGACAGTTTGCGCAGAGCCTGACAAGTTTTTTCCATACGGAACAAGAGATTGGTGGAGTCGAATTCATTTTATTTTATTTTGTAAGTAGGTAGGTACCTACCTGAGAATTATATACCTACCTGCTCAGTTTATTTTCTATAAGGATTAATTAACAGAATTCAGGTAAAGATAACGAATCATTTATTGATGAAACTATAAATTGGTGTCTCAACAGTAGGTATTTATACAAAAGGGTCATTTCAGACATACAATAATTTAAACTTACAATACAATTTTAGACAGGCACTCTAGATTAAAAAGAACTGGTTCCTGTCTGCGGCTTTGCACGAGTTTTTTTTACGGGAAAAAAATAAACGTTTTATAAATTCATACTTCTGGTAGGTAGGTAAGAACCTAGTCTTTCTTTTATTAGAGAGTCTACGCAAATGAAATTTTAGGGCGGGCCAACTAATTATTTTAAAAATCATCAACTAGTAATATTAAACTTATTTTTATGAAAAATATATTAATACATACTATAAATGAAAAAAAAATTTAGAAGAAATAGCCTCTCCATTTATCAATTTAGAACAAATTTAATATTTTAACATAGGCAAACCAAACAACAATATTTTATGCTGATTTCACAAGTATATGACTCACATCTCAATATACGGGTACAAAATATATTTAAACTTACTGAAAATAAGAAATTCCATCCTTTTTCAGCACTTTGGACGAGTGATTCTTGCATTTTTTGTACGAGCACTTACCCATGCTTTTTGTTTGAACGCTAAAATGACACTAGTTGAAAAGCTTTCCTAACATGTCAAAATGTTCCTCTTTTGCTACTGAAGGTTGTGGGCTGCGCATTGTGAATCTAAGGGGGGCCGGCGAAGCCGGAAATTTTTGATCGAAGCTTTCACATAATAAAAGCAACATCGATTCGATTGATTTTTAGCTGTCGTTAGGTTGTCGGGGAAAAATTTGCGCTTGTAACATTTTATGTTTTCCGTCTGTACGTTAAAGTAATAGGTAGGTAGGTAGTATAACAAAGGGTCAATAACCCTACCTCAACATTTACTGGTCGCAGGTATGTACACTTTTGCGCCTAACGACTCAACACGGTGGTTACCATACAGTAATTGTAATATTTAGCCATAATAAAAAAGTAATCAAATAATAGAAACAAATTGGAACGAATATTAACAATTGAACTAACTGCAAACAATCTGCATGTAGCTCAACTGATCCTAACAATACCAGAAGCGTCTCCAAGACGCTGGCGGCGGCATTGCCCCGCTGTATGGCAATGCTGATGCGCCAGATACTGACCAGCTCTCGGGTCACGCGTCGATGCTTCGACTTGACGCTCAGATAATTTTTATAAAACCGAAATTGGGCTGGGACCTAATATTCCAGGGACGGATATAGGCTACCTAGGCTACTTAATCACAAAAATTGTGTGCGTGCGAAGACGCTAAAACAAGTTATTAGAATAAATAATATTACTTACAAAATTCCAATTGGTTCCGTACGCAAAACTCAATGTACACAGATGTCTCAACACTACATTTTCGTGATCAACAACACTGATTATCATCGGTAAAGCATATATATTCACTGCGAAGTGATGGATGCAAAATATCGCATGGAATAATGATCTGAAAGACAATCTTATGTGTCTTGTGGGCTCCATTTTTGTAATAACGATTACTGAAGGTATTTTACAGGTGTATATTTTGGCTAAAAACCGACGGTATATCGGACACAGCGTTTATAACAAAATCACTTTATTTTTGGTAAAAAACACAAGCTTTTTAAAAACCTCAGCGAGTAATAAAGACTTTATTAAATCATTTCCGTAAATAATTCATTTAAATTACTTTAAAAAATATCTTTTTAATTAAAAACACAAGAAGATGTACGTTCTTCGAAAATACAATTCATAATGAGCTCTATATAATAAAGCAGCTCACTTATTACAATAAAAGTGAGCAAGTTCAAAACCTGTACCCAACAGAATTGAAGTCACAATTAAGTCTGTTACCAGTTCTCCACAGCCATGTGGATTAGTAATTAAGTAAAATACGTAATAACGCCGCCTTCTTTTCCGCCAACGTCAGTTTTATCTTTAAAATCCAGTTTTATTTTTAAATTTAATACGTAGGTTTGAAAAGTTACAGTTTTAATGAATTGAATATTAAAAAGGTTAGGTAGCAGAAGGTTTGGCCTTGAGGTGTTGGATCGACACCACACCTTACCTCCAAGTATTCATAAAATGGAATGGTGGAAAATTTAAGATTACTTTGATATCATCAGGGGATCGTTTTTGTTTTTCAACATCTTTTTATTTCGTTAAACTGGTTCGTAGTGAACCCGCTTACATTCAGTAAGGTTAACTACGAACCTGGTTTATGTTGAAAATTCTTTTTATTTTTTATTATTTTACCATTATTTGCAATAGGTACCTACAGCGGGGCAATGTAGCCAGCGTCTCGGAGACGCTTTGCGATTGGTATTGGTTTGGAGTAGTTGGGCTACCTCTAGATTGTTTGTAACAGTCTTAGGTTTACTTATTAATTATTATATAAAATTAATATCTATGTAATGTATTATACTAACTACATCAGTCATCTAGTACCTACCCATAACACAAGCCCTGCTTAGTTTGGGGCTAGATGATGCCATGTGGATCATCGTCATCATCATTATCAGCCTATGTTAGCTCACAGCTGGACAAAGGCCTCCCCTAATGAGCGCCAAAGCGCCCTAAGCTGTCTTCATTTGCCTGCAGTCTTTCACAGGTCGTCACCCCACCGGGAAGGAAGGCGTCCTACACTACGTTTACCGAGTCGTGGTCTCCACTCAAGAACATGTTTACCCCAACGTTTGTCGGTTCTTCGCGAGATATGGACCATAACGTGTGGATTGTCCAATATTATTGATTTATTTTTTAAACAGCGTGCCATGTAACATGGTGTCGTCACTGCAAGGGGGTGATTCTGGGAATAAATAATGGATAACTTTTGTTCCATTTTTTTTTCAAGCAGTTTTGTCAGAAGTTGACCCCATCAAAACTTTTATAGTTTGACGAACTCATTTTAAATGTTAGTGTAACTACGAAGGTAGCTTGTTTAAGAGGACACCAACGGTTCATCTGTTAACGACTTCATCAGGGTTCCTCGTTCCCGAAACAAGGTTCGTAGGTAACCCGCTTTTTTCGATAATGAAAAGTGAGCTCATTTAGGGTTAAGACAGTTATTTGTTATACTGGTACAAGAGTGCAAAGTTACTTTTTACCGCGTGCTCAATTTTGATGACCAAGCAAGCGAAGGATTCTAAAATTAGAATCCTGAGCGTTAGCGAGGATATCAAAAGAGCGCGCGGTAAAAAGTCTTTGCACTCGAGTGCAACACGTCACTTTTCATCCCACCTCAGCTTGGAAAGAGTATTTTTCCTCTTCGATATCTAAGCGTAAAAACCGTTTTTATCCGCTAGAGGATAAAGTAAATTTTATTTAGAACATCGCGCGCACGATGATCTAAATTCAATTTACTTTATCCTCTAGTGGATAAAAAAGAATTTTACGCTCAGATATCGAAGAGCAAAAATACTCTTTCGAAGATCTTCTTCTTATCGAAGAGCAAATAACCGAGGGTGACCCCGGCTTTTAATATTTTAAAATTAAGAAATTAATAAATCCCAAAAATTTACGATCTCGATGGGATTCGAACCCGCACCTTCCCCTTCAGCGCAGGGTTGCTCTTTTTCCAACTAAGCTACGTGATCTTATCGAGTCGACCCGAAAATCTTTGGGAGTTCTTTCGGCACTTACGCCGTCAGCGCCACCTACAGAGGAAACAATGAAGTTATCCAATTCTGCTCAAAGACCAAATTTACATTTAGTTCTTTGACGAGAGGTTTTGCCGTTGCTTGATTCTAAGGTTTTTATTTATTTTAGTACTCAGGGTAATTTCTAAGAAATTAATAAATCCCAAAAATTTACGATCTCGATGGGATTCGAACCCGCACCTTCCCCTTCAGCGCAGGGTTGCTCTTTTTCCAACTAAGCTACGTGATCTTATCGAGTCGACCCGAAAATCTTTTTCTTTCGCAGGTGCGGGTTCGAATCCCATCGAGATCGTAAATTTTTGGGATTTATTAATTTCTTAGAAATTACCCTGAGTACTAAAATAAATAAAAACCTTAGAATCAAGCAACGGCAAAACCTCTCGTCAAAGAACTAAATGTAAATTTGGTCTTTGAGCAGAATTGGATAACTTCATTGTTTCCTCTGTAGGTGGCGCTGACGGCGTAAGTGCCGAAAGAACTCCCAAAGATTTTCGGGTCGACTCGATAAGATCACGTAGCTTAGTTGGAAAAAGAGCAACCCTGCGCTGAAGGGGAAGGTGCGGGTTCGAATCCCATCGAGATCGTAAATTTTTGGGATTTATTAATTTCTTAGAAATTACCCTGAGTACTAAAATAAATAAAAACCTTAGAATCAAGCAACGACAAAACCTCTCGTCAAAGAACTAAATGTAAATTTGGTCTTTGAGCAGAATTGGATAACTTCATTGTTTCCTCTGTAGGTGGCGCTGACGGCGTAAGTGCCGAAAGAACTCCCAAAGATTTTCGGGTCGACTCGATAAGATCACGTAGCTTAGTTGGAAAAAGAGCAACCCTGCGCTGAAGGGGAAGGTGCGGGTTCGAATCCCATCGAGATCGTAAATTTTTGGGATTTATTAATTTCTTAGAAATTACCCTGAGTACTAAAATAAATAAAAACCTTAGAATCAAGCAACGGCAAAACCTCTCGTCAAAGAACTAAATGTAAATTTGGTCTTTGAGCAGAATTGGATAACTTCATTGTTTCCTCTGTAGGTGGCGCTGACGGCGTAAGTGCCGAAAGAACTCCCAAAGATTTTCGGGTCGACTCGATAAGATCACGTAGCTTAGTTGGAAAAAGAGCAACCCTGCGCTGAAGGGGAAGGTGCGGGTTCGAATCCCATCGAGATCGTAAATTTTTGGGATTTATTAATTTCTTAGAAATTACCCTGAGTACTAAAATAAATAAAAACCTTAGAATTTTAAAATTAATTAAAAAAGGATTGCATAACTGATGATAACACAACTAGTCTACTAAACATCTTTTTTACTTTTACTACTCCTTAAGTAATAATAAATAAGTAAATTAAAATTAGAAATAAAAAGTTGGTACTTACGATATTCCAATTTGTAAAGAAAACATACCGATATGTGCTCAGTAAATTAATTTCTGGTATTTTTAGACTTTCTTCTGAAAATCCATCTATTATGCTTGTACCATAATCTATCACAAACACTGAATTGATGACACCTACACTATGAAAAACTGTATTAAACATCATATCAAATGGAAAAGTATATTTTAAAAACATTTTAAAAATTAAATAAAACTACAGATCGCGAATTCAATTTAAGAATTTAACTAGGATTACAGATACGGAAAGCCGTAGGTATTTGTATAAAATGAGATAAATTTGCGAATAAAAAAAGATATCTTTATTTTACGTCTGTTAAGTTATTATTCAAAAAGGTTTATGAAAAACTATTTTCGCAACTAAGTAGTATATAAATGCTGAGAATCACCTTCATAAAAACACAATCACACAAGAAATTAGGTATTAAATTGACCATGTTTTTTTGCTACTCACATTTTAGGGTTAAATTAAGCTAACCTTTGTAAGTATTTGCGTAGGTAAATTAAAACACGTCTTTTATTTCATAAACTTTAAGTACCATAGCAAGAAAAAAAAAACCGGCCAAGAGCTAGTCGACTCACGCACGAAGAGTTCCGTATCATTATCTATAAAAACGACAAAAAAAATCATGTCTGTTATATGGGAGCCCCCTTAAATATTTATTTTGTTCTGTTTATAGTACTTTTTTTTATAGCGGCAACAGAAATACATCATCTGTGAAAATTTCAACTGTCACGGTTCATGAGACAGACGGACCTGGTGACAGACGGACGGAGGGACAGCGGAGTCTTAGTAATAGGGTCCCGTTTTACCCCAAAAATGCTGGTCAATCCACACCACACCTGGCCTCAAGCTAACCAGTGCTTGTGTTATAAGTTTATGAGCGCTAACTGATGTACTCACTATATTACACTTCATATTATACCGATATATATTTTTATTATACTTAGAAACACCCAGAATACCCGAACAAATATCGAACATTTCTCCCTCCTGCGTCTGTCCTGCAGGCAATCGCCTACGGCGCCTCTGAGCTCGTCGAGAAAAAATAAATCCTTTTATAATAATTCAACAACTTAAAACTGTAATGATAGGCATAGAGTTGATGAAAATAGGTCGTAGGTATTGTAATTTTTCTCTATGGGGCCTGCAGCCTCCCCTGTCGGTAGTCGGGTAAAAATGGGATAAAACCCATTGAAGAAAAAGAAGAAAGACATTTATTTTCGTCCAAATAAAACGTAAAAAGCGTACTAGAAGTTCATTTGGGGGAAGTGGGGTTAAAGAACCTACCTAAAACTTGTAAACGTTATAAGCGAGCCCCGAAAATGAGTGTGTCCTGCGGGTACGTGCCTGCAGGTAGGTACTTGGCAATGAGACCAAAATGCTGGTTATGTATAAATTTTTATATTTTTCAGATTTACTTGTATTTCACTTAGATCCAAACAAAAACAACCATTGCAAAAATAAACCCACCCAAAAAGTATAAAAACAAGCAAGATTAGCAAACTTGAATTCACACGATTCAAGTTTTAGTACTTGAGAGATAATTATTTATTTATTCATAATATAAAATAATATCAAAAACAAAAACATGTAACATCGGGCTATTGTATATAAATTACCTACCTACAACCAGATTCATCTACGAGTTAATACAATGTTCAGTCAAATGAAGTACCTACTTAGTGTATGTTAACAACTAGTTATTTACGTAAAGTATAACAGCAATCAAATAATGATATATCGGAATTAACATCGACAGTCCAAAAAGAGAATCATGTTCTTAATTTAGTAAAAACTTGTTTTACCGCCAAAAAATACTTTACAAAATTAGGAATCACGTATCGTCCTTTGTGAATCGCTAAACATTTCCGAGCAATCAGTCAAATGAAGTACCTACTTAGTGTATGTTAACAACTAGTTATTTACGTAAAGTATAACAGCAATCAAATAATGATATATCGGAATTAACATCGACAGTCCAAAAAGAGAATCATGTTCTTAATTTAGTAAAAACTTGTTTTACCGCCAAAAAATACTTTACAAAATTAGGAATCACGTATCGTCCTTTGTGAATCGCTAAACATTTCCGAGCAACATAAATAAAAATAAAAAATAAAATTCTATTATTTCGCACTACAATGATCCATAGTTTGTTAGTTATTTTGTATGCTAAGGTGACCTTATAAAATATTAGTATGACTAAGGTACAAAATGAAATTAGATTAAATTAAATTGAAATGATATAAATTAAAATTAAAATCACTTCTGTATCAATCTACAAATTAATTATGGGGATATTGTTTTTGGTTCTCAGTTACTTGCGAGAACCCAGCGCAGCGCACAAAGAGCTTACAAAGAGTGCAAAATGTTTTTGTCGCTTTTGTTTTAATATTCCGCCTGGTGTCACACAACAACGTCTCTGATTAACATGTCCTTGTTGAATATTAAATCACAAAGGCTACTGCACCGAGAGGACTGGTCACTGACGTCAATCAGTTCAAAAAAAATACTCGAAACCTTCTTCAACTTCTCCACTGGTGAGAGGTAATGGTTAGTAAGGTCTGCACTGCACATTAATATCAAAATCACAAGACCACAGCTTTCAAGGGAAGTTTTAGGTACTCGGCAACGAAGTGTTAGAACAATTTTCCACCCCCGATCCGCAATGCTAACATACCTATAAATTAAGGTTCAAAAAGGTTTATTGCAAAAGCAAATCGAAGGCATTCCCAAGCACTTCGTTTTCTAAAAATAAATCTGCCGTCAGTTATCGCGTCGCACTGTTGTCGTGACGTATGTATTTATTTATTTTAAGACATATTACTTAAAAATAGGGTAAGCTTATTTTATACAAGATAAAGTTAAAAACTACAACCCGACTACTGTCAAGTTTGAAACATTTACATTGACAAAATAGAATGACGTATCGGTCATATTTGATAGGCATAGAGTTGAAAATGAAAATAGGTCGTAGGTATTTTAATTTTTCTCTATGGGGCCTGCAGCCTGCGGCTACCTAAACTTTAATACGCGTTTTGAAGGCTTATTCGGGGTCGGAGCCCTAAATCCTATAGCCTATAACCATCGGGGTATTGAGACGAATCAATCGATACATAATTTGTTGAAATCGAACCAGTAGTTTCAGCGCTACGTGGGAACAAAGAAATCGGCCACATACATACAAACATACAAACATACAAACATACAAACATACAAACATACAAACATACAAACATAGGGTGCTAACCTCATAACCCTCCCCTGTTGGTAGTCGGGTAAAAATCACAAGACCACAGCTTTCAAGGGAAGTATTAGGTACTCGGCAACGAAGTGTTGGAACAATTTTCCACCCCCGATCCGCAATGCTAACATACCTATAAATTAAGGTTTTAAAAGGTTTATTGCAAAAGCAAATCGAAGGCATTCCCAAGCACTTCGTTTTCTAAAAATAAATCTGCCGTCAGTTATCGCGTCGCACTGTTGTCGTGACGTATGTATCTATTTATTTTTAGACATATTACTTAAAAATAGGGTCAGCTTATTTTATAAAAGTCATGAATGCTACCCGCTAACCACAATAATTCATGGCTAGGTACCTACATTGTTTTGTGACTCGTTCTGCTCGCTCTTGATCAGGTTTTGGCTCAAAATCAGTGTTTTCGCATTTAATAAAAAAACACACTGAGCCACGGCGTTTTTGTGTTGCTTCGGCACCCACAAACCTTCCTACACTAAGTTATGCCGTAGGTTATGCCTAAACACGTACTTACTTTTTGAACATGTTCTTCTGATTATCTAAACATAAATTGCAGGTGTACCTACTTTATTCTATTATCGTTAATTTCTTAGAGATACCCAAAGTGCGGGTAACCAATATAGCAAAAAACCTATATAAGTGTTAGTTATTTTGTCATCCGTCCGACCAAACCCATAAAACCTCTTTTTCCCTTTTGAGGTACAGAACCCAAAAATGTAATGACTGCAACTCAGAAATTACTTGGTTGTCTGGCTAATTCGAAGGTTATATTAAACTGTCATGAATTAAAATTTCCTGTACTTCAATGTCCGAAAATAAATTATAAAACTAATAAAAAGTTAAACAGGGCCGACTCGATAACATACCCTGCATGTATTTAGCTCGCACGAGACAGATTAAAAGAATCCCTACAACAACGCCTACAGCTACAGTATCTACCTGCTTAAAAGGGCAACGCTCTACCCTTTATATGGTTTCTGTACGGTAGTAGGGTATTCAATTTTTTATTCATGGAGAATTATGGAGATCCGTTCAGCCGTTTCGGTGTAGAAAATGTCACAGACAGACAGACATCGTGACTAGAGTTTTTTTCGAATTTATATTAATAGTATTAGTAGACATTATTTTCATTATTGTTCTGGTTGCCTGGAAGAAATCGCTGTAAGCGATAAGGCCGCCAAATCCACTGCTCTGTTAAGTATCTTTAATACAACCTGTTTTTCTTAAGGTAAGTATGGATTTATATTTTCTAAGTTAGATTTGTTAATAATAATAATAATCAACATCAGCCTTCGATCAAAAATAAGGAGTTCGCGGCCTCCCCCGTAGATACCTAGAGCCTTACAAAAATGTCACTCAAAATTGGGTTCGTTTTGTTTTGACGCAGACAGTTTGCGCAGAGCCTGACAAGTTTTTTCCATAAGGAACAAGAGATTGGTGGAGTCGAATTCATTTTATTTTATTTTGTAAGTAGGTAGGTACCTACCTGAGAATTATATACCTACCTACTCAGTTTATTTTCTATAAGGATTAATTAACAGAATTCAGGTAAAGATAACGAATCATTTATTGATGAAACTATAAATTGGTGTCTCAACAGTAGGTATTTATACAAAAGGGTCATTTCAGACATACAATAATTTAAACTTACAATACAATTTTAGACAGGCACTCTAGATTAAAAAGAACTGGTTCCTGTCTGCGGCTTTGCACGAGTTTTTTTTACGGGAAAAAAATAAACGTTTTATAAATTCATACTTCTGGTAGGTAGGTAAGAACCTAGTCTTTCTTTTATTAGAGAGTCTACGCAAATGAAATTTTAGGGCGGGCCAACTAATTATTTTAAAAATCATCAACTAGTAATATTAAACTTATTTTTATGAAAAATATATTAATACATACTATAAATGAAAAAAATTTTTTAGAAGAAATAGCCTCTCCATTTATCAATTTAGAACAAAATTAATATTTTAACATAGGCAAACCAAACAACAATATTTTATGCTGATTTCACAAGTATATGACTCACATCTCAATATACGGGTAAAAAATATATATAAACTTACTGAAAATAAGAAATTCCATCCTTTTTCAGCACTTTGGACGAGTGATTCTTGCATTTTTTGTACCCATGCTTTTTGTCTGAACGCTAAAATGACACTAGTTGAAAAGCTTTCCTAACATGTCAAAATGTATCTCTTTTGCTACTGAAGGTTGTGGCGTGCGCATTGTGAATCTAAGGGGGGCCGGCAAAGCCGGACATTTTTGATCGATGACATCAGCTTATGTTAGTCCACAGCTGGACATAGGCCTCACCTAATGAGCACTATAGCGCCCTGTCTTCAGCTTCAATCCGGCTGTAGTCTTCCGCAGGTCGTCATCCCACCTGACCGGAGGGCGTCCTACACTACATTTTCTGAGTCGTTGTCTCTACTTAAGAACACGTTTTGGGGTAAACGTAATATTAATACTCAATAATAACTCTTAATTCCAGACACAATGACTCCTATTGACTACATTGAAAATATGTTGCAAATTGTTTTCATCCTAGTGAACAACGTAACATGGCGTAATCAGGTACAAAAATGGGATCAAAATTAGGTACACCTTTTTTGATATTATGATCACGTGACCGAAAACGCTCTGCGTTTGGCTGCATCACTGGTGACGTCACAACTATCAAAGATAACAGTGCGTGTTGTTCTTGTTTGGTGTGGTGTGAGGTGTGACGTCATCCAGTTATGTCTCCGGAGCCATGACAGAGATTATTGTTTTGGCGCGCCATTATTTTATTCAAACTTTAAAATAAGTTTTTATAACTAATGCGACTGGCCTTGATGAAATATGAATTTAGACTTTTCATTATTTTTATCAGACAATGAAGAAATATTAATTAGACTACATTATTTTTAACAGTACTACTACTGGGAAATAATTGTAACGTATTGTACGTTACAATTATTTCCCAGTAGTAGTCAAGTAGCCTATTTCTTAGTTATAGCCCGCGAGGTTTGAGTTAATGTTTTGAATTGTTTTTATGTGCTTGGCGAATACTATAATACCTCCAAGTGTTTAGTTACTCTAAGCCTCCAAGTATCAAAACGGCTACAGCAATTTTGATAAAAGAGGTATCAATATACCCGTTTGGTCTCCTTAAAGGTTTTATAATAAATTTTGTAGGTCTTCGCCACAAAAGCAGCATACTCAGGTGATTGACCTGTTCGTATGCTAATTTTGAATAAAGCGACCACGAGATTGGACGTTTATTTGGTTACAATATTTACTAAATGTCGCCTACAATTTGTAAGATATTTTACATGAGAATTTGCTGTATGGATTCTATAAGGAGTTTATATTATAATATTCATATAGGTACCACTTAAATGTTTTGTATTCAATGATCAAGGTTATTAATGACGACAGAATTGCTAATTGGTTTATGGAAACACACCTACGTAAATAACGGTGTAAAGTATAGTTATTAATGATATGATTAATAAAATTATAACTTATAATATATGTAATGGTAAATAGTTTTAGACACTTGAACTAATAGCCAGAGCTCAGAGCCATATTTTTACCTACAATATTAAAGTTTGGAATAATACCTATTTAATGTATTAATAAAACCGGTCAAGTGCAAGTCGACTCGCACACAGAGGGATCTGTACCATAGAACACAATTATTTCTCAAAATAAACGGTAAAAAATATGTTTTTTACGAATCGAAAAAAAAGAATCGAACATGACGCACGCGGCCACCCATCCCAGTACAGACCGCGCCCGATGGGTCAGTGATCGGTTCTGAACGTGGCAATACGTTAAATACGTAGGCCCTCTTATTTACTAAATTTACATGATTTTTATTATTTGTTAAAGCGGTGGCTAGGAATACCCATTTTGTCAAAATTTCAAGTGTCTACCTATTACGCTTCAAGAGATACAGCCGCGACAAAAGTAAAGCGAAATGGCCAAAAAATCACTTTTTGTATGGGGCCCCCTTTGATTTCTAATATTGATTGGTTTTTTTATTATTTGTTGTTAAAACGGCCAAAAAAGTACACACTGTAAAAATTTCAACTGTCTACTTCTTACGGTTCTTGAGAAATGGCCCTCTTTATTTTGATTTTAATCTAGAATCCTGCAATTTACAAGAAGCAAGATATTACAACTGTACGAAACCCCAGGCGCGCAAGCCCGACTCGCACTTGACGTTTTTTTTGATTGCCTTGTTGTTTTCTGTTAATATGAAGTTTGAGTCATAAATAGCTTAGTTCACACACAACTATCAGTTATATCACAAAAATAAAAAATGAAGCCCACATTACAAAAAAGAAAAATATTGAACACGACGAAAATCGAACCCGCAACCTCCAGGACCTTCCGCGCCGCGCCACAGAGGTTGTCAATTACTGTAGTACCTTTGTTGACATAAAATAACTTGGATTCTAGAAACGGTTATTTCAGGAAGTCATTTTACGTATGTAGGTATACCTACCTTCTATTATAGCATCTATTTATAAAGCAAGAAACTCGAGTCATCGTTTGTAATTTACCTTAAGTACCTATTGTATAATACCTAAGTACACTTCAATTACGGACCTACGTATTCATTTCTGCCCTTGGATAAGGTTTGTTTGTCCAGGTGAGGAGGAAAAAGTTTACGGAAAAACTCCTAAACAAGAGAAAATAACAAAAAAGGACTTTGACTTTACTCGACTTTACTGGAACTCCGTTACAAAATTTTCATAGTACCTACTACTGCACTGTATTGTGTCTTAAACCAATATGAACACACTTGATCAAAATTTTATGGATACAATAAGAGCGTTTCCCTACGAGGCACGACACCACACGACAAAATGCGGTGACGACTCCGGGCGTCATACATTTCTACGAACATGTCGTGCTGTGCGGTGTCGTTGCGTGTGTAAACGGTTCATAGAAATGTATGACGCTCGGAGTCGTCGCCGCATTTTGTCGTGTGATGTCGTGCCTCGTGTGAAAACGCCGTAAAACTAAATATCAGATATTTAAGGTGTTACGACGCCATTGTGTGAAAAGAATAGGCATAGGATTTCGCTTGCTTTAAGGAGCGGGACAGAGCAGAGCGGCAAGTGCAAAAATCACGTGCAAAAATCTAATTTTGCTTATAATCTAAAAAATAATACCTACTAATTTTGATAATCTATTAGACACACCGTCTACTTTATATTCTGTTTGTTACTATACAAAGTATGAAGGCTTATTTTAAAGTATTTATTGAATAGCGACGATTTATTGTATACAGTTTAGAGCGAACTTTGGATTTTTTTTCTGTAGAGAAGAAAATTTTATGTAATCGAGTTTTCGAAACACGAGCGTTCTTGCATCTATCCTGAACTTTAGCATAATACTAAGGCGATTAGTAAGGTAAATGACCTTGGACATTTCCGCGCGCCTATAAGCAGCAAAGAGTGCTTGTTTTCGATTCAGCATACCATGTAGTGCCCTAATCAACCAAATAATACAATCCTCTGCGGTTAAGTGACGTGTAACAGGTCAGGTTTGTATCATAGATTTTGTAGGTGCAAAATTGTTTTTACGTTATTTTGACTGCTTTTCGAAGCCAAGAAATAGGTTTGAACTATGTGAATCACTATACTGAATTTGGTACTAATCGAATTAGAGGCGCCGATAAAAATACATTTCAAAGCTTCACAATAAATATTTTTGTCAGAAAACTATATTTTCGTAAAAAGTAGTACCTCAGAGAGTGCGCGTTGAAATCTTTTGTATGCTACGCGCTCTACGTGGCTTCGTAGCACGTTCTAAACTTTACAACATACCTACCTATTTTATTTCTTTTGAAAAACCTAAAAACTTACTTCGAATCCCTTAGTTTCTGATTTTTTTGAAAATTTGCGGGATTAAAAGATTTGCATTCGGTTTCTAGTTTTAATCAAAACAATCAAATTATATGTAAAAATATTTCACGCAAATCTTTATTTGGTTTTCCCTTTGTTTACAAAAAATATCTGTGTGAGTATAAACAGTTTATTCGTTATTATGGTACCAATTTGAGATAATAATATCTAAAGATACCGGGTTTTCCCAGCCTCGCTCAACATACAGTTATGTTTCGAAAATAACATCACACAGAGAACAGTTTTTATAGGACTTTTCCTACAAAACTTAATATAAATTTGTCAAACTAGTATTCTGTATTTCGGAGTTAAATCCTTATTTATCATTTGCAATGCGCCTATTCTACTCTATGCGAATCCCAAGCGTCTATGTTTTGACGTGGGATCAATTCTACAGGAGGACAGAGAAGAAATGGAAAAGATTCAGATAAGTGTCTAGTAGAGTTTGAGTAGCA
The DNA here is from genome assembly GCA_947086465.1 of Eupithecia exiguata. Taxonomy (NCBI): domain Eukaryota; kingdom Metazoa; phylum Arthropoda; class Insecta; order Lepidoptera; family Geometridae; genus Eupithecia; species Eupithecia exiguata. Next base: position 6,737,648 of record OX352253.1, read on the forward strand.
GATTTGTACAAGAAGGTCATAGAATCCATGAGAAAGCGGTCTCGCGATTCGTGTAGATAGAAGCCCTAGGCCTGGTTCTGTGTTTCAGAGCTGTATTTCCATCTGGCATTACCTAGATACGCCCGCAGTTAACAAATAATGAACCTACTCCGTTATATATTTTATTTATTATTTGCTGTTCCCTGCCCACTTCGTTGGGCGATAAACATTATAACTAGACCACGAAAAAGTATTTTCATTATTTGGGTTAATATATAGCCTATGACACTCACAAATAAAGTAGATGTACCTATATTTGTAAAAGAATTTTCAAAATCGGTTCAGTAAATCCAGAGATTACCGCCTACAACCTCTCAAACTGTACCTCTTTATAATATTAGTATAGATAACAAAAATATTATAGTGTTTTATAAATAAAATATTGGCGCACCCGGTCGGATGGTATAGCAACAGATCTTGAGATGAAAACTTACAAACTACAATAGTTTCAATGTAAAATTATAGAGATGAACCAGCTGGCTTTCACACCTACACCTAAGTAAGTGCTTCTACCTAGTAGCTAGTTCTAAAACTATGCATGTATATCATAGATCTAGATTTAATTGCAAAAGTAACCGCTAGCTTCATCATCACGTCGGGGTCACCAATGTGGGGAAAACTCTTCCCACATAAATAAAAGAACGGCTACGATCACTGGCGTTTATTGGCGTACGAAGTTACAAGGTTTACATACAACGATCCCCCTGGTGGATCACAACAAGGGGTATCAGACCGGAACAACTCAATAGAATGCAACAAATATTCTGGTGTCAACAGAGAAAAACAATGTGATAGTTTTTCGTCCGTTACTCCACTAGAGATGTACCCAACAAAGTAGGGTTGTGACGTGCGATATAATCGATTCGCCACAAACCCATCACTAGTAACCACATCTTTGTGGGTGCTCTGGGGATTCTTCACTAATTAATATTATTGGGCATCAAATTCTAAAAAGGCTGTTTACGTAGATCCGTAGCTATAAAAACCACAACAAAAAATAAGCGGTGGATGAAATGATACCTCCAACAACATAACAACCTTATTTTAAGACTATTGACGTCAACAGGTAACGTGCCTGGCTATTTTTGTCTTAAAAATAATAAAAAAATTAATAACTTTGAACTTTATAATTCTTGAAATCAGTGGTGGTTTGTTGTTATTCAAAGCTTGAAACCTATATTATTAGGCTGTGTTCTCGGTGCACAGAGGTAGCGGGGGCAGAGGCGGTAGCGGTTCTTGGCAGGTTTTGTGAAAATATCATCTCACGCGCAGCGAAAAATGTACGTTCCATGCAAACTGTCAAAATTATATGGACCGATTATACCTTATCGATACATGAATGGATAGCCGATTTTTTTCCGTCACAGATAAACAGTGATTGCGAATCTCACCCAAATGTGAAACCCGTAACTTGTAAGTTTTTTAGAGTTCAACAGAAAACGAACACAAAACACTAGCAATAATAAAATGAGATCAAAATCAACGAAACAACTTATAATTCGTGAATAGCCTTGTTGATTTGACATAGCAATACCATGAGCACCTTATTGGCTCTTATCAAGGGGGTAATAAAAAAATGTTTATTTCAGACCTTGTGGCCCACATACACATTCACAGACAGGTACGAGTACAACATTTATTATCAGTGCGTTTAGTTAATGCCACAATCCTCACGCTGGGCATACGGGTTGGGGAACGCAATTCAATGTTGGATCAACTTGGATCCGCTCTGCATCGGACGATATTCCTTTAGGTTTCTCTCTAGACACCCGCGGGAAGGGTGGGCTAGGGTGGAGCAAACTCCGGACAAGCGGCCCCACACTGCAATCTATTTACTTTCTTTATCTATTTTAATAACCGACTTCGAAAAAAGTAGGAGTTTGTATGTTTGTCTGTGTGTATCTGATTTTTATGTAATGTTCATCAGTTTATCGTCATTTTTGGACAGATTTTGAAAATTCTTTCACTATTGTATAGAACAGAGAGTGATGCTGGGGTGGTCGCTTAAAAAAAATTCCCAGGGTGTTAGTATTGGTCTCCCAAAAATAAATTATAAGATACGGAGTCCTGAAAAAAAAATAGGACAAAGGAGGAATGAAAATATTATTAAAATTGCGATTTGTTGGGTCCCAAATGGGCCAGTAGCTTGTGGAACCAAACAGGAATAGCTCTTATTTTTTGAAGTCGACATAAAGCCACTCTGTAATTAAGTTACAGTACATTTTTTATTCGTAGAAATGTCCTCTATCCTTATATACATTATATAAGGGTAAATATTCGCCGCCATTTTTAGAAAAAAAAACAGCCCATAATCATAAAACCCTCTTTCAATAAGATCCGTTCAGCCGTTTAGGCGTTAAAACGGCGACAGACAGACAGATATAAATAATATTAATATGGATGCTTAGAATATAAATCTAAGGCCCGTATTATGAAAGCTTCCCCAAGCATTACTTAAGCAGTCATTACGTGATCTCTACTCAAGCGTTAATTACTCAAGTAATGCTTGGTAACCGTTCAATAATATGTCTAAGCAGTTACTCGAAGGCGTGGACGGAGGAAATCCGCTCTTGACGGCTACTTGAGTGAGTGTAGATTTTGACATGAGCTCCCAAGCATTGTTTGAAAATTAGTATTCACTCAAAACTAGACATAAGCATCACTCAAGCAGAGCTCGATGACTGAGCATGCTTTTACTTTAGTACTATACCTACTTACAAATCTGTGCATGCTTTCATAATACGGGCCTAAGAGGCAATGCATAAGGCATCATCGGCTTAAAAAATGGAATTCAAAATTTAAAAATGGAATAAGCCATTCCGGGTGGTTCTCGGTGCTTTCAATGTATCATAAAAAATATCACAGTTATGTATTGGTTAAAGTACAGAAAAATCAAATGAAAAAAGATCAATGGTCAGCTTGACTTATGGGTCAAGCTCTGCTTACTTTGGGGCTAGATGATGTTCTGTAGACTGCCCAGCATTATTTAATCCCGGGATTCTTCTTAACTTTTAAATATGACCCATTTTTAGAGAACTAGTTAAATCAGTACCTAACTATATTTGATAATAATAATAATATATAATGCTGGACAATTCACACAGCATTATCTAGCCCCAAGCTAAGCAGAGCTTGTGTTATGGGTACTAGATGATCAATACATTACATAGATAGTTTTTTTTACTATACATTGATAACGACCAGAACACCCGGAACAAATAACTGTAGATCTTACAAATATTTGTCCCAAGATGGGAATCGAACCCGCAACCTCCTGCGTCGCAGGCGGACCTTCGCCCACCGCGCCACAGAGGTCGTCATTGATGATTCTTTGTTCATGACAATATACCTACCTATAGGTATCAAACAATCGCAAGCGAAGTCACCGGTTACAGTAGTTAAATCAAGCTCGACCAATTAAACACATAGAATATGTTATATTTTTTGTCTGCATTTTTTCAAATCAAGGTTTAATGTACAGTCGACGAGAAAAACCACGGATCAGAGCGTACCAATAGGCAACGTGACTAGTGTACTGGGTAATCATTCTAACGTAATGACTGATAAAAATCATGCAAAATATAGCTAATATTTCTTCAAGGCCAGTCGTATTAGTATTAAAAACTAATTTTAAAGTTTGAATAAAATAATGGCGCGCCAAAACGATAAACTCTGTCATGGTTCCGGTGACATGACTCGATGACGTCACACCACACCTAACAGATAGAACAACACGCACTGTAATCTGTGATAGGTGTGACGTCACCAGCGATGCAACCAAACGCTGAGCGTTTTCAGTAACGTGATCATAAATATATGAAAAAAATGTGTAATTTTAATCCCGTTTTTTTTTACCTTAAATAGGCATGTTTTTTAATAAAAATCACCTGATTACGCTTTGCGTCGCTGACTAGAATAAAAACAATTTGCAACTTATTTTCAATGTAGTCCAAATGAGCCTATGGATGTCGTAAGGGCCGGCCGACTAACCCGGCCATAGAGTTTATATAGTACTAGCCATAGAGAGCGTGTTCACCCTTTGATCGAGTAGACACAAGCACAACTGTGAACATCATATAAATTTAGGGGATAATGTCTAGTAATAGGGGTTATATCCACTATTATATTTATTATTATTAACATTATTTGACGACCTCTGTGGCGCGGTGGGCGAAGGCCTGCCTGCGACGCAGGAGGTTGCGGATTCGATTCCCGCCTCGGGACAAATGTGTGTACGATCTGCAGGCATTTGTTCAGGGTGTTCTGGTCGTTTTTCTATGTATAATAAAAAATATCTATCTATGTATTGTATTATATTATGTATATCAGTTATCTAGTACCCATAACACAAGCTCTGCTTAGCTTGGGGCTAGATAATGCTGTGTGAATTGTCCAGCATTATTTATTTATTTACTCATGCAATTTCTGTCGTTGACTGTGCCTTTGTGTAACAGGTTTATAACCTGTTTTAACCTTTTGTGTTTAATTTATGCATCAAACATTTTATAGCAAAGATTTATTTGTTCATAAGAGACACGCATGGATATCCCATGGACCACTGCTGGACGCGGACCTTGATAAGCGCCTTGATTTTATCATGTGGGAGGTAATACCCGTAATCCCCACGCTGGGCATGCTTTATGACCCGATTTGGAAAATTCTTTCGCGTCCGTATGGAGAATGTATTCTCGATGGATAAGTATATGTCCCGAAAAACTGTACAAATAGTAAGGAATTTGAATTTGTTTTATAATCTGTGGCTAAACTAAAACTTAAATAAAACCGACCAAGTGCGGGTCGGACTCTCGCACCTAGGGTTCCGTACCATTATCTACAAAAACGGCAAAAAAATCACGTTTGTTGTATGGAAGCCCCCTCAAATATTTATTTGATTATGTTTTATAGTATTGTTTTTTATAGCGGCAACAGAAATACATCATCTGTGAAAATTTCAACTGTCTAACTATCACGGTTCATGAGATACAGCCTGGTGACGGACAGACAGCGAAGTCTTAGCAATAGGGTGCCGTTTTTACCCTTTGGGTACGGAACCCTACAAATAATGTAGGTAAGGAAACTACACTTGCACTGTTTAGTTTAGTTTACTTATTCAAAAGAAATTAAAGTAAATTGTACAAAATCGCACTTGGCCGGTTTTATTTTTGTACATATAATCGTTAAACATATATTCAAACATATATTATGAAGTTAAAGTTAAAAAATAACCAAAAGTACGATCTCGTACTGTTTTTTGTATAGTCAGTGAGGTATTTTCGGAGCATTTGAGAATATAAGACACTTTGGGGTAAAGATATTTTTTTTCCAAATGCTCCCAAAATACAATTGAACCTATGGGTTCATAGAAAATGGTTTACTTTTTGCGGTAAATTACATTTCCGTTACTTTTATTTCTTAGAGCAGAAAAAATTAAAGACACAAAAAAATAGAATTTCGCGCCCGAAACGATCAAATTAGTATTAAAAACTGTTTTTCGTAATCAAACAGCGTACACTGGTACTGAGCATGTACTTAACAACACGACCTCAAATTGATGGTAGCACCACTAGGCTACCGGCGCCCATTGAACTGCAATAATTGACTGCAACAGGCAATTACTTCAACGTCATTGTTACCTCACTGAAGGAAACCAGCTATGGAGGTTTCCTAATGGCTTCCGTCACTGGGAATTCCACGGTCACCATATCTGGTCAATCTTTGATTACAATCATACTATGTCCACCACTCGAAACTGAAAAGGTTAAGTTACCAACAGCAGTGTACAATGATGTAGAATGAAAATATCAACAACAACACCAGCAAGTAATAGTTATTAGTTATACAAGAGTGCAAAGTTGCTTTTTAACCACGTGCTCAATTTTGTTGAGCGAGCAAGCGAAGGATTCTAAAATTATAATCCTGAGCGTTAGCGAGGGAATCAAAAGAGCACGAGGTAAAAAATCTTTGCACTCGAGTGCAACACGTAACGTAACGCGCAAAAGTGTGGGATGAACCCACACTTTTGCGCGCACGATGTTCTTAATTCAATTTACTTTATCCTCTAGCGGATAAAAACGGTTTTTACACTCAGATATCGAAGAGCAAAAATGCTCATTCCGAGATGCGGGGAGTTTATAGGGCGTTCTGCTTAAATGTCCTCTCGATACGAAACGGAAAAATCCATTGTTGTACCAAGGCTTCTTTTAATAAGTAAACACCTTATTGGCTCGGTGGGTAATGCCAGGATTCCTCATTTTGGGCCATCGGGTTGAGAGTATGTTGGTTAGACCTGTTTATTTATATAATAGTCAATCATATTTTATTGCATTCATATTTTATTAGTTTACAGCGGTGTTTATGATTTGGTTTATTAAGTATCACTATATATTAATATACCCTGCTGCTATAATTACATACATACCTGCATTGTCAGTTCATATAATCACTAGTACGTAGTAGGTACGGCTGCTCCAAAAATTGTTAGTAAAATGAAGAATACTTTGAACATAAAAATATATATAGTTTTTCAAAATAACCCAAATGCACTTACGCCTGGGTGAAACAGCTTTTGAAACATTTAAAAAGGTATCTTACTTACGTTTCTAATTTCGACATTTAGAAGTTTATTTGTTGTGTTTTAAGAGCAACAAAGAGGATATTCAGTAATTCATTCTTGCGGGAGGCCCAATTTACGGAACAACCTAGGTTAGGTACTACGAGAAAAACTATGATTGCTTATCTTTCTGCAAATATACCTAACTAAATCTTAGTCAATATAGCTGTTCATTTTCCTCATCATCAGCCTATATCAGTCCACTGCTGGACATAGGCCTCCCCTAATGAGCGCCATCGCGCCCTGTCTTCAGCTTGTTCCTTTTCCTAAAAAGTAAAAATTACTACGAAATTTTAAGTAAATTTTACTTACATAGTTCCAATTAGTGAAAAAACAAACGGTGTATTTCTGCATTTCTTTTATCTCAGGCACTTTTAATTGTCTTTCTGTCATCATCAAAGCTATCGAAGTTCCATACAAAGAGACTCCATAGTTAATTAAAACGTAAATTAAATGCACTAGAGTCCTGAAAACCAACCGAGTCTTTGATTGGTTTTCTCCTCGGCGAGTAGGAACTGACACTTCGCCCATTTTCACAATTTAGAATCACTTTTTGTCAACACTGCAAATGTCGCTGTTAACAGGTTTTGTTTACGGTTTTATAAAACATTAAGAGGTCACTTTGTGATCTTGGCATTCTTGAATTGTGTTTAGGTTTATAAATCACAAAGCAGGCGCAAATCTTTAAACTTATTCTAAATTACTGCTTTCATTAATTTTCGGGAACAAACAAACAAGAAAAACAATTTCAAAAGACAATCTACACGAGAGTCGTTTCATAAAGAACTTAACCTTTTCAGTTTCGAGTTTTTACTGATAAAAAGTTGGGTTCCTTTAATTAATATTATTTTAGCAAACCATTATAAATTGTTCATTTATATAAAAAAACTAATGGTTGTTTATTAAATTATGAGACGCGTGACGATCGAGTTACGCGTTTGTTGTAACTGACTCGAATTGTATCTATTGAACCTTCTGCAGGAAAATGAATGAGTAGTTCCGTTTTTTTTAGGGTTCCGGTGGCCATACTTGTTTTGATGGGGTGCCTGATGCCTGTAAGCAGGAATATTAGGAGGACGTTCAATGCCCATTGCTTTGTAATAAGATACCTAACTAGACATTTTCAACTGTCTCCATTTGTTAATTTATTTTAGTAAATATTAAGGTGTTCCAGGTTCATCCCACTCGCCTCGGTCCGAACCCGGAAAATAAAATTTAACGCTGAATCGTTTCGGTTTCGTCCCATTTTAAGATTTCTAACAGAAAGTGTGAACAAAAAATAAATGTATTAACTTCATTTTCTGGTTTTGTTATTTTAAATTTCTGACTGTGCTAACGGAAAATGATACTCAATCCGAAAAAGGCAACTCTAAACCTTAAGTGCTTTAAAATTAAAGCTTTGAGTAGTAGCGTAGGGCTTAGGTATAGGTACCTACTTGTGTTAATTATTGTGGTTTAAAAAACATTCGTAGTTAAGTAAGTAATTGTGTTATTATTCTATTATTTGCCTAAATCTATTAAGCTTTGACTGTAACAAAACGAATAACTTCAGTTCATTCATTCAGTAAGAATGTAGCGATAGCTACGAACCTTTTTGTTTTTGAAGAACACCAATATTGTTTTTAGTTCCATAACAAGGGACTTCTTCAGTGAGTGCTGTTCGAGTCGCGCGCGTACCACGTCTTTGGGATAAGACGTGAGTGTTCTTCCAATACAAACAAGGTTTGTAGTTAACCCGCTTACATTCATAAAGAACTTCGATCAAAAATTTCCGGCTTTGCCAGGCCGCGAACTACTTATTTTTGATCGAAGATAAAGAATCAATAATACTTGACCGTTCATTTGTTTTGTTTAGAATGATATATTGTCTTTTTTCAAGTTTTTGTATGTTTAATTACTATTTTTACTAGCGAGGCATAAAGTTCGAAGACGTCCGTAATTCTATGTTCCTATTGAAATAAAACAACGAATAAGGTACGGAACTCTATCGTCGCGATAGCCTGGACTCACACTTACCAGTTTGTTTTTATTTAGCGAAAAACAACCGGTTTACTTTATCCTGCGTGCTGCGGAGATCCTTAGCTAGAGGAGACGTAAAATTGAAGTTTATTTTAATGCTTCAGGTTTCCTCCTTTTAAAATGTTATTTCATAACAGAATAGTGACTTGGAAAAGATAAGGTACCTTATGTTACTTTTATGGAAACATAAAAAAATAACTAATTAATATACCTTTAATTAAATATATATTATATAAAAATAACTAACAAAATAGAGTGTAAGATTTTTTATAAACTTATCCTTAATTTTTGTTAATAGGTACCTAACCAGGTACAGTGCGCGTCACAATTTAGTATCCCCCTATCTCAATGTATGTGGGTTCAAATCCTGTCAGCGATCGTTGGAGATTGGGTGATCGAAATTACAGTTTTTTTATAATTTTCCATTTTCTTTTCATATTTTTGACTTTCCAACAAAAATTGTATGTTCTGTATCATTAAAATGTAATTTTTGTATAAATTGTTTCATTTTAATTTCATTTAATTTGGTAACCTTACTTAAAATTCGATGGACTCTCTAAGTAACAACTTGGCCTTGCGGTAGTAACCGGCAAATTAATGCAAGACAAGATAAGAGAGATATGGTTCGAATCTCGTGAGCGGCGTTTCGTTTTTTTTTTTAATTATTATCAATTTTTTTTGCAATATGTAAGATTTTTAATTGATATTATTCTTTATAGGCTTAATTGCAAGTTAATGAAAAAACAAACAAAAATTACAAAAAAGAATATTCTATAATTATGTCTACAATATTATACAATAACTACCTACTACGTATAAATCTATGATATTATAACAAAATAATTGTTTTGATAAACCATAATAACAAATAATATCTGTAAACAGTGAAAGGTTTTTTATAATAGATTGTGATAATTAAATCAAAAATAATTTGTTTACAACGAAAGAACATTGGTAACAATATTTCGATCTCTCGCTAAATATGCACAAAGCAAACCACACGGAATAAGACGAGTGACAATTACTTTGTTCGCTACAAACGACAAAGTCAAACCCTACCCGCATCCAAATTTAAAAATGTAAGACTTGGCATTAAAATAGGGACTTATTAGACCGATAGACAAAATTGGACGCATTGTTCCAACAGCTAAATAGCTCAGGTTGATCTAATGCCGAGAATTCGAGTCTCCATATAAAGGTGGGTGGTTCGATCCTTAGCGACTTGATAAGTTTTTGCATTGAAAATTAGTCACAAGCGAATAGAAGTTAGAAAATATTTTGTAGACAAGGGGGATACTTAATTCTGACGCGCACTGTACCTACCTAAATATACCACAACTTGTCAACTAACACTATCATGGCCCACGTCGCATCTGCGTCTTCGCAATGCAGGAGGCGCTGCGGGTCGCACCGCCGCCGCCGAGGCTGGGCAGTGAATGCGTTAAAAGAGGAAATTGATAATAACTTAGACACAAGTTAAATAATGAACATTTTGAATATTGGTTGTTTCAGTCTGCTTTACATGATAGATGAATCCATACACGTGTTATATATTCGATAGTAACTTTGACTGTCCGTTACCTTCCCACGCCTAAACGGCTGAACGGATCTTAATGAGATTTAGCAGGAAGATAAATAGTATCACGGACAAAATGTTGCATGTCAAATGATATTTAATTATTTTCATTCTAGCATGTTCGATCATGGCTCATTTATATTCCGTTTTTTCATAAATAAATAATTGAATGCAAGTTAGGTTCAATGTCAAAGATGTCAAACTACAAATGTAACTGATTATTAGTTTTAAATATAAGTATATTGGGTAAATGCCGATAAGTCTAACAAAAATAAAAAATACTATTGACACTTACAAAAAAAATTATATGGAAAATAACCATAGCGAACGTCATTGTTTGTGTATACATAAATGGCATAGGAAAAAAGTGATGAAACCAAATAAACTTTATTTACACAAATTAAAAAAATACCTACCTCCTCCCGTATAAAACAAAAATTGCACAGAAAACTGGTTCGTAGGTCCCACAAAGTAATATACTTGGTATTAGTGAAATAGGTATAAGATAAAAAATAAGTGTAAAAAAAAATAGTAAATCAGGTATAACAAAAAATATAGGTATCTGTAATAGGAATAGTAAGTAATACACCTTTATTTCTGGGTAATATCTTTCTCATGCATGAAAAATAAACACTAAAATACTAAAAATACTGTTTCAATTAAAACTATTGTAGCTCAAATGCACTAGGGTAAAACTAGGCAAAATGAATGTTGTCTATTTTTCAAAAGCCCGGTTGTTCTGCAGATAGAAACACAAAAAGAGTAATGGTAATTATGACCTTACATTTTAATAGGTATGTTCTAGATTCCTAGATATTTTTTGTAAACAAAGGATTTAAAAATCAAAGAAAGCCAGTGGTTCTATCGCAGTAGTTCGTTCTATCGCAGTAGTTCGAATCATTTCATTCGTCTGTCGTCCGTTTTTGAACACGAATGGAACCTTTTTCGTTCATCATCATCATCATAAGCCTATATTAGTCCAGTGCTGGACATTGGCCTCCCCTAATGAGCGCCATAACGCCCTGCCTTGCCGCATCCAGCATCTGACTGCAGTCTTTCACTGTTCGTCATCCCACCTAGCCGGAGGACGTCCTAAACGACGTTTACCGGGTCGTGGGCTCCAATCAAGAACACGTTTACCCCTTTACCTTATTCGTTGCCTTTGTGCAATTAAGCGTTGTTCAAATTGGTGTTTTGTTTTTAGTGATGATCTTGTCGTTTTCTCAGAGATCATTTTATTCACAATAACAAAAACAATTACATCTTGCATTAACACTTAGGTATATCTATTTCCTAAAAATCTAAGCCGTCACCAGAAGGCAGAGTGCCCAGAATGCTGGCATTGCCTTTTCGAAGGGCAATGTTAATTCATTGACCGAAATAAAAGCCAGCATTCCGATCACCTGTGGATTCTATTAGGAGTTTTGTTAGATCTTTTTATATGTGCGTAAGCCCTTGGGCTTCCACCCACCACCAGCACACGCAACAAAACAATGACCTCAGTCAAGATTAGCTTATTTTCGCCGAGCGGTACCTAGTTGTTTTCACAAACATGTCTTAGTTGACATAAAATATTTTGCATTCTGGAACCCAGTTCATATGGGAGCTCTGCTAAATTATATTTAATTAGTAGGTATTGTTTGTAACACACCTAAAAACACTGTACGTAGGTAGGTACGTCTTGAAACATAAAAAGCAATAGAATTTAACATATTATTTTTAAACGCGGAGGTTCTTAGTTTGGTTGTATGTTTATTTCTTATATATGTTCGTCGTAACTCCATCAATTATGGATCAATATGAAGACTGATTCTGCAGTAGAGGATCCCGAGGTGATATTTTATTCCCTAGGAATTAGTAGGTATTGATCCAGCGAGAAGAAAGAAAAGGAGAGCACGAAAAGAAGAGTTTAAAACTATGGGATTCGAAGTCGGTTTTTAATATTTCCAAACTATCAAATTATTTAAAACCATCTCGGTTTTGGGTTTAAGGAAAATGAAAAAAATGGGTGAAAAAAAACGTTAGTCGCTATAGACAAGCTCTAAGCCGGTTACAAAAAAGCTACCTTTTCAGTTTGTTTATATTATATGAATAAACTAGCTGTGCCCATGGCTTTGCCTGCATAGAATAAGTACCTTCAGTGAATTCTATTTTTTTTTTGCGCGGAGCCTTATTTCTTCTATGTTATAAAAAGTAAGTTGCCCGCTATGTCAGTTAGCCAGTGAAAGTACCATCAAAATCAGTCCAGCCGTTTCTTTCGGAGATTAGTCGAAACAAGCAGATAGAAAATAAATTGTCTGTCTGTTACCTCTTTACGCCTAAACGACTGAACGGATCTTAATGAAATTTGACAGGGAGGTAAACAATATCCGGGGAACGTAGCTTCTTTGAAAAGTTCGTGCGAACCCGCGGGCAGATGCTAGTAAACTAATATAATAGGTTTTGTTATACCAACCAACCACAAAAGCGGCACGAAACCTTCATAGTATACTAATAAAATACATACGCCTTATGATCCGGAAGTAATAAACAAGATTTGAAGTAGGTATGAATGTAACTCGTAAATTTCAAGGTTTCAAAAAATTACCTCCGAGCGTCTGGCGTCTGTCGGCGTCGTGAGCAAGCACCTACGTACATTGTTAGCTAGCCTACAAGTATAGGTAGGTAGATATATTACTAAGTATATCTTATTTATAAAATTTTGAGATAAATTTATGTTGTGTGACGTATCGACGTGTATCTCGCGTGCCACACATAATTCTGGTCGTTTTCTATGGATATTAAAAAATGTCTATCTATGTACCTATCGTACTATAGTATATCAGTTTTCTAGTACCCATAACACAAGCTCTGCTTAGCTTGGGGCTAGATAATGCTGTGTGAATTGTCCAGCATTAGGTATTATTATTAAAACCACTGAACAGATCAGGTCGGAATTTTGCATAAAACTGCTGTTCCGCTCAACCAATAGGTAGGTACATTGTATTGGTAGACTCAGACTAAGTAAGAAATCCACTTAGTCTGAGTTGGTAGAGCGGTACATCGGTTTCGGTCAAACTATACTCGATAATTACACTGTAGCTTCTTTTAAAATGTCAGTCTAGGACTTCCTTCCTACCTCTGTATAAGTACCGAAATGCCAAGTCTGATCCGACCCACTTATATTGTTTGTGCATACAAGTAAGTAATAAAAACCAAGAGATCAATGTACCAGTACCTGTGTAGGTAAACATATTAATTTATAATTATCCATATTTTTGTCTTCTTTTAAATACCTACCTATATTGTTGATTTTGACTAGTTCTAAGTAAATCAAAATAACCCAATAAACATAAGTATCATATAACCATGGTGTTTAAGTTTGTTTATCTTAAGTAAGTTTTGTACACATCTGTACACGGGTTTGAAATTAAACAATAGATTTTTTATTTAAATTGGTAATGGGCCCAGTCGACTAAAGAAAAGTAATAAATTAAATGCATTAGGTCAACTGGCCCCGTAGGGCCAGTTTTTTCCGGGGCCAGTCGACTAAAGAGGCATTTTTTAACACACAAGATTACGGAATAATGTTTCCATGAACAAAAATCTAAAACAGGCAAAAATCAAATCGCATCGGAGCCCCTACCGTGTATAAACAGTGCGTTGGTTTTCTTTGTACTGCCTCATCAGCTCATACCCGTCCAAACCTCCCCCGAAAACGAGGAAATTTTCGCCATGATCATCACGTTCAGCCGGCTGCTGTACGTTCCAGCTGGCTTTTACAATATCCACGAGCTGAGATGCAGGGGTTCGATTCCTACGCCTCCACCGACACGGCTACAGCTTCATTGGCTGGGTATTTGAAGCTGGGAATTGCACCCGATATGGGATGATACTCGATATGGGAGCCAAAGTTCAAATTCGAGCTAGGCCCAATAGGTTCAGACAGTCAGTGATCTGAAGCGCAGTATAATCGCCGGTGATAATCCTTATTGGCTTTTATCTCATAGAGGTACCTAAGGTTGGGGATCGCAGTTCGGTAGATCTATTCTGCAAGAGGCGCTGCTGCCCGCCCCCCGGTGAATGTCCTTTAGTCGCCTCTTACGACACCCACGGGAAGAGTTGGGGTGGTGCACATTCTAAGCCGGCACTACACAGCAGTCCAGTTTCCATAAGCTTTTTTGCACGTGTGGCCGCGCTGTATTAATATGTCTGACTAGCGAGTTGTCAATAATATCTAAATGCTTGTGGTAAGAACATCAAACACATCCTGAATAATCGTTCACAGCAATCACTAAAGGGACGTTGCTTTTTCTACGCAAACGTGAAAAAGACGCTTCGGAGGTGGTTTTTTGATGGAATGTTCATCAATTTCACCGTCAATTATGTACCGATTGAAAAATTATTTCGCTGTTGCGTAGAGTAGGTACTAGCTGCGGCTCGCGGCTTCGCACGTGCTTTTAAAGTAGTCTATATCCGTCCTCGAAATACCGTTAACCTCTCTGCCAAATAAAAATTCTTCAAGATTCGTTCAGCCGTTTAGGCATGAAAATGTAACGAACAAACAGACGTTACTTTCGAATTTATAATATTATAGTATGGATGATCCAGAAAAAAAATCTCAATCAGTATGTATCCCGTCAAGCAAATATATTGTATTAAATAAATAATAAAAAATAAAATTATGGTTTATTTTTTGCTTCTTCGACTAGTGGACAAAAATTGAAGCGAATAAAATCAATAACATCTTATTTCCTATTTGATTATAATAACTATTTATAAAGCGGTTTATGTATAAAATTTTACTTATCTAAGTGCTTTTTTTGTAAGCCTAAAGAAATTAAGTTTATGACTTATGACATTTCACTTTAGAAAAATCACAATTGGCTACAACAATGTTGGTGATATCCTTGCCAATCCTTAATAGAATTGGATGATTCTTTCCTTATTGTATACAGGTTTATATTGTTAATATTTTTCATCATCATCATATAGTAGTCCACCGCTGGACATAGGCCTCCCCTAATGAGCGCCATCGCGCCCTGTCTTCAGCTTGCCGCATCCAGCATCTGCCAGCAGTCTTTCGCAAATCGTCATCCCACCTGGTCGGAGGGATACTTAAGTGTAAAATTAAGGGACTCGAAGTCGGTTTTAGTTATAATAAAATTAAAATTATAATTAGTTTAAACCATGCGAAAAAAAATGCACAAAGTACCTAGGTGAAACGAATTATGATAAAAATATAATTAAAATTCCTTTGCACCCTTTACACCTACAAAATTAAAAAAATTAAAACTGATGAAATAAATTCGAAAAATAACACAAAAGGTTTCTCACATAACAGTTCTGCATGGTTACCTTTAATCGGTGTTTTTGATCATTAATAATTATTTTTATTATAATCTGACGTTAGTAGGTATTTATAACATAAGAATTAATATTTTTCTAATCTAATTAATGAACATTTGACGCCTAATTTAGGTTAAAACTTTGCGCAATATTTTCACTTTTCGCCAATATTAAGAAATGGCTAATATCTTCCACCTGTCATGTCCAAACAGAGAAAACAACGACCCGAACTTCACCCGGATTCAATATCAACGAATTTTCACCACACATGTAGCAACCCAAAGTGGACCGGTTTCAAAAGAAAGTAGTCACTTTTTACGTTTATCATCGACACTCGGAAGCAGGCAGTATACCCTTGAGCGAGCTAGCGAAAGCACCATTCACTGCACAAAAAAAAAGTTTTAAAAGCTAACCTTTTTAGTAAAAATAATAAATGTCAGTGTCAAAATTGGCAGAATAGACCGCGCGCGAACTCAATGTACTAAAATTCAAAACAAAAATGGCGGGGAAAATATTTTTGCCGCTTTTATTTTTAACCCTTGCTAGCCAAGTTCAAAGTGCGACGTTCATAGAAAAATCTTACGAATATGTCGTGAATTTCGGAAAAAGCATAGCACCTAGTTTAATGTCGATATGGGATTGTATGGGGGAGGAGGAGGCTTGGTCGTGTGCGAAGGAGAAAGCTGGCAAGATCCTGGATGGATGGGATGAACAGGTGAAAGAAGAAAGGCGGAGCTGGCAGGGTAAGAGCTATTATTATTTACTTTTAACCGAATTTCTTAACGTGAAACATTACTAATATTTAGATAAAATAATGGGGAGGATGGGGAAGCATTTACCCTTCTGTGGGTAGTAAACAGGCTAATAAAATAGGTTATGGTTATTTCAACAACATTTTAGTTTTATTATTTACGTTTTTACTGTCGCGATTCTACATCGATTTTTTTTTACCTGTCTTATTGCCTGAAATTTGACTATGTGTACTACATAAAAACTTATTTTTCTTACCTTACTCGTACATTATTTTGACCTTTATACAGACAGGGTAAGAAATATCTATCAGAAAGTAACAAACCATAAAATGTGTAACTAATTGTACATAAGTATAACCACACGTAGATTAAAATGTATGTGTGAGACTTTCCATTCGACGTGTAATCCATCTCACTATTAAGTCGGTTAAAACTTAAATGAATGTCTGCAATTAATTTATAAAAAGTGACACTCTCACTTATTAATTAATCATATAAACACTTCCAAGTGTTTTATTACTCATACATTATACGGTAGGTACATAATTACGTACATAATTTTAATTAATTATACTCTTTATTAGGTTTTACTCGTTTTAAATTAGTCTTATCGGATTAGACAATGTTCTCAGTGACGTTTTGATATATTTTTCCTTGTAGGTATAATTTTTATCAAATTGTGTTTAAAATTTGACTGTCTACATTTAAAGTCACAGAAAAAGGTAAGTGTGTGATGAACAGACATACAGTAAGAGGCCATATACTATCATCACTTACTTATTTTTTTTTTAATTGAAATTTTTGTGTATACATTTTTATTTACTCACATCAGCCAAACGTCCATACCTGGACATAAACCTCCCCATACGACACCTCAAACAGCTCACCTGATCCTCTACCATCGTCTCCCTCCGGGACTTATGCTACATTTTAATTTCCATAAGAGGTGGCCAATGATCCTGTTAGTAGATCCCTTTTAACACGGAACCCTAAAAACAATTAGTAAAATTTCACACGCTCGAAAAGTAAGAGCGAGCGAAGTGAGATCCCATCATTGTTTGCTTTGACAAATGCGCTCTAAGTTCGATGTTGGTTTATCGATCAGAGCTTTCTAGCGGCAGATCTGGTATTCTGTAAGTAGGCTGGTGTTATGTCAATAGATCACATCACAGTAATGTTGTAAATGCGAAAGCTTGGATGTTTGTATAGTACTCTATACAGCCGGATCTGCTAAACGGTACGGACTAAAACGTAAAAAGTCACGATCAGGTCTCAAGCCTTTTTAAAGTACCTACTAAAGCGGTTTATGGTCCAGGTTGGCGAAATATATGTTTAAATAAAAATAATTGGAATTGAAAAACGTCAAAAGAACATGGGTAGGCGACCTACTTGTTGTTAAGATTCTTTAGTAACAAAAAAAATTACAATCAAATAATCAAATTAAATCTCCTTACAAGTTCTGCTCTCCTGGTATGTTTAATGCTACAAGTACTGTTCATATTTCATTTTTATAAAATCTACTCTATCGACTTGAGCATTTTGTCGGAACATGTCATTTTACAACACATTAAGTTTTATGCCATGGAGTAATTTGACTCTCATCTCTAGGTAATAACTTTCGTTCCGTTTCATTTCTCTTTTACTAGCTTTAGCGTCCGGCTTCGCATGCGTTTCTGGAATAAAAATTAGCATGTTACACAAGTCAACAAAGATAGATTTTATTATTATGTTAAGAAAACATTTTATGGTTATTTATATGTCATGAGAACTTTATGGTATAAAAAGTAGTTTTGGCATGAAAAAGTACGTATTCAAACAGCCACCGTTATATCTATCAATCCAAATCCAAGTTCGGGTTTCGTTCTCCACGATACTGGCTTCTCCACGATACTGGCTTTGTGGAGACCGCAGGAAATCTGAGCCTACCTAAACTGTTTTTTATGTAAGAAAGTTTATTTATTAAGTAAAGCATTTTCTTCATTTTTACATCGAAACTGCCGCAGTTACGTGCGTCTCGTGAGCAGCTGGGAATAGTCATGCGTGAGACGTTGAGAATAGGCGAGTCTCATGTGAGACGATGGAAATAACTCTACCTATATTATTAATTGGGCATGTGATCTCGCAGAATGAAGCCCACCTTTTAATATTCAAGTACCGACTGGTAGACGAGTCTCCGGATGTGGAATGCGTCCTTAGTCGTCTAGCGGGTAATGTAGGCCGGTTGATTGGGTTTCTGGGCTGCTAAGGTCATTGCCAACTCATTTAAATTTACTTTAAATACTTATATTAAAAGACGTATTTTACTAAAATATTCACCGCATGCATCCAGACCAGAGGGATGTTCATAACGTATTAACTGTAATAATTATTCTTTAGTTTTTGCTATTATAGTGCGCAACTCGCACTGGGGAAATTTTCTACGATTTTTTTTGTGTCCCAAAAAAATTTAGAGTTCGACAGGACTCGAACCCGCGCCTCACCCTCACCCCAATTGAGAAATTTTACTAATATCAAGAACCTAAGAATAGTTATAATTATTACAGTTAATAGTTCCTGGATAGGATTATTATTATTGACTACGAACTTTTGATCTAGTTTTTTATTTATGTTTTTGTGACTTAACCGATTTAATCGAAAATAGCCTGAATTATTTAACAAGAAAAAACCATTTTGACGTTCATTATAATCTAGTTTCTGTCCGCGGTTTCATACGTGATTTTATAGCATAAAAATACTGGCTTATATCGATGATCCAGGTTTAGATCTAGATCTATACAAAATATTAGCCCGATCCGTTGAGTAGTTTTGTCGTGAACAGGTAATAAACATACGCATTTGTGATATTAGTGTGAAAATGGAGAGAGTAGAGATTATTATCCAACAGTGAAATAAATAATTCTATTCTATTAACTTCACAAAACCACTTTATGTAAATGAGTGCGCGTCGTACAGACGAATGTCAGCTTTCAAGGGTTAATGTTAATGCAAAATAATGAAAAATTATACAAATTAATTCCATGGGTGCAAAAAGCCAAAATTTGAATTTTAAAATTGACATTTGAAGGCAGAACAACGCTTCATCTTGGGCCATGAATGACCAAGCGGAAGTCATTTCCATACCTACTTATTTTAATAATTTATGTTATGATACTCACGTCGTACTCAAAAAACAATGTATTTTGAAATTGTAATAAATAAATATCAAATACTAAATAACTAGCGGACCTCCACTAGCATGCGAGTCCTCTTTCAACACATTCTTTAACAAGTGTTTCCTTGTGTCCGCTGTGGTTCAAATATATAAAACTAGCAGTCCGCCCCGGCTTCGCTCGGATAGATTCTAGCGCCTATGTTCATCAAGGATAATGAAGGATTCTAATGGTGAAAGAATTTTTCAAATCGGTCCAGTAGTTTCGGAACCATTTCCATTCAAACAAACAAACAAATCTTTCCTCTATGATATTAGTGTCGATAGACAACATGTGAGAACCTTGGATTCGCCAGCCAGCCTCGAACTCTTCGCCATTCAGTGGATAAATAAATACAATGTGTATTTTCGAACCTTGATCAAACGAAATGTGCTGATACACGACATAAATTTATCGATAAATATCGGATAAAAGAAAATTATATGTTGGCTATTAACCTTTTGAGGTTGAAGAGTTAAAAAAAAAAAGCCGATTTAATATTTTTAATGAAAACTACTTCATCTAATTTTTTCTTCGTTTCTGTTTGAGTAAACGGTGTACCTATATGTCGAGTCGCACTTAGACGAGTAACATAATTCACACCAAGCTTTCTGTACACATAGATATAACATATTCTGTAATAGGCTTTCTTGTATTTTGTAAGACGTCATGCTAAGTAGCGACTCGAGTGATGAGTGCCACTTTTGACACTTTCCTTTATGGGTGCTTGATCCCACTTTAGACAATGACATGTTAATGCTCTACAATGATCAAGTTGAAAATCACGGTCATCAACAGGCTGAATTGAAACTATCTGTTGCCCGCGGGTTTGCACGCACTTTTTATGTAGCATATGTCCGTCCCGTGAATAACATATACCAAAGACATTAATTAATGAAAACTTTACAAAAACTGTTAACAATAACAGTTAAACAACAAGGTGACAGCAAGGTTATCATTAAAAAACTAAAACACAAACTTCAACAAATGTCTTGTTCGTTTTCGAATTAGGTACATTATTATATTATACTATATTAATGACTAGCGGTCCGCCCCGGCTTCACACGGGTATATTCTATAGCCCATATTTCTCAGTTATAATGTAGCTATCTAATAGCAATTTTTTTTAATCGGTCCAGTTGTTTTTAAGTTTATTCGTTACATACAAAAATAAAAATCTTTCCTCTTTATAATATTGGTGCACGCTTCCGACTAGTATTGATATAGATCAGTTGAGCTACCTGTAGATTGTTTGCAACATTCTGCAGTTAGCTCAATTGTTTCAATTGTAAATACTAGTTTTAATTTAATTCTATTAATGGATTGTAATTTTATTTGTTAATAAAGTGTGCAGGCCTGTAAATCAGGGAGGAATAAAAGCTTTCAAAACCAAATAAAACCCGTCAAGTGCGAGTCGGACTCGCGCACGAAGGATTTCGTACCAATATCTATAAAAATGGCAAAAAAATCACGTTTGCTGTATGGGAGCCCCCTTAAATATTAATTTTATTCTATTTTTTAGTATTTGTTGTTAGAGCGGCAACAGAAATACATCGTCGGTGAAAATTTCAACTGTCTAACTATCACGGTTCATGAGATACAGCCTGGTGACAGACTGACAGACGGACAGACGGACAGCGAAGTCTTAGTAATAGGGTCCCGTTTTAACCCTTTGGGTACGGAACCCTAAAAATGTTTCGAGCTTCCGTGCTTTGCTCCGACAACAATGTTGTCAAGTTTTTTCCACCAATATTCCTTGGATTTTGTAACCCCTTTGTATACAAAAAAATCCAAGTTTTTGAATCGGAGTAAAGGCCAAGTGCACTTCATCTCCCAAAGTGGGTTGGATCAGCATTGAACATACATAGACGAACGCCTTCCGGCCAGGTGGAATGACGACCTGATGCGGGAAGCTGAAGACAGGGCGCTATGGCACAGTGCATGCGCAGCGCAGTCCAGCAGTGGACTATCTATATGCTGATAATGATGCTGAACGTGTGGTGATCTAGACGATATGCTGTTGATGCATTAACGTTAACTGGTAAATAACAGTTAAACGTTATCCTACTTAGGTAGATCCCGTATGCGGTTGCGGCGAGATCGCATCGCATCGCGCGGGTAGAAAGGTTGAAATTATACTCACGATTGTGATCGGATCCGTTTGGATTCATTATTAAATTACTAGCGATTGCACGCGGCTTACTACTGTTTAACTGCCTAAAGAGTATTAGACCTAGCATAGTATTAGACCTAGGCATATGTACCTCAGAATAATACATAAAAATATTTTATTTCAAACAGCAAACATGAGTCCATAAACCTTCGAGCTATTGAAACAACAACACAAATAAAATTAAACAGGCACTGTAATAGTAGTCATAATAGCCATAATAATCATTCGAAGATTTTGAGCTTCCGGAGTTAAGCTGACTTATTGGCTATGCTAGCAAAAACAACGCATAATGGACCAAATCGGGTTCAAACGTGGTTATAGGAGTACTGCCAACTAAACCTTATTCGCGCAGCTACAGAATAAATACACAGGGTGTCTCACGCCTATGAGACATGAAGGGCAAATACCAGAAATATTGAAGATAGGAAGTTTTATAGAAAAAGTTAACACATTCCAACCTTTTTTCAAAACTTTAATTTAAAAAAAGTAAAACCTCATTCACATAGACTTTGTTTTGAAAAACTACTTGCCTTATCCGGTAATCGAACCCACTAAAATCCAAAAAATATCACCCTGCATTTTTATGGCCCGGAACTGTTGGGTCAATCATAAGAATCAAATCTGTCTAATAAACATGCATATTAAATAAGAGGTCGACCATAAAATCTGGCCAAAACGAGAGAGAAGAAGCACTGGCTCCCTTTTCAGCTAGAGGTCATGTAGTAGAATAATGTCCGCATATAATACAGCATATCGTCTATCTTCTGGTACTTGCCCTCAAAGTCCCATGACCGTGGAACATCCTGTATAGTATTACATGCAGCACCGTCCGTCTAACATAACTTCTCCTTCTTCCCCAGAGCAAGCAGATGCAGAAGTCTCCTCATCAGGTCGTTCCTTCGAGGAGCTGCCTTCCAAGCTCGGCCGCGAAGTCGAGGGCTCCCTAGCTTCACTCACCGAGATCCTATCGAATGGAGTCGCCAGGTAACTCCAGTAGTCTATGCTAGTCTCGTCTCGGCGCTGCAGGGCCTCATCCTCATCTCTGACACTCAAGATCCTAGCGAACCTCATCAATCTTCCAACACCCCTCGTCCCCGTCTAACGTCCGTCAGTCTTCGCTGATCATCATCCCAATAGATAGAAGATTTATTAGACACTGCAACCTAACTGCAACACACAATACAAAGGTGCATACATCATAACATATCACAGAAAAAAATAAACTTAAGAATAGAACAATACTTGGGAAAAATAAATTGGTGTATAGTATACAATCAAACAAGTATGAATTGGTGTATAGTATACAATCAAACAAGTATGAATTGGTGTATAGTATACAATCAAACAAGTATGAATTGGTGTATAGTATACAATCAAACAAGTATGAATTGGTGTATAGTATACAATCAAACAAGTATGAATTGGTGTATAGTATACAATCAAACAAGTATGAATTGGTGTATAGTATACAATCAAACAAGTATGAATTGGTGTATAGTATACAATCAAACAAGTATGAATTGGTGTATAGTATACAATCAAACAAGTATGAATTGGTGTATAGTATACAATCAAACAAGTATGAATTGGTGTATAGTATACAATCAAACAAGTATGAATTGGTGTATAGTATACAATCAAACAAGTATGAATTGGTGTATAGTATACAATCAAACAAGTATGAATTGGTGTATAGTATACAATCAAACAAGTATGAATTGGTGTATAGTATACAATCAAACAAGTATGAATTGGTGTATAGTATACAATCAAACAAGTATGAATTGGTGTATAGTATACAATCAAACAAGTATGAATTGGTGTATAGTATACAATCAAACAAGTATGAATTGGTGTATAGTATACAATCAAACAAGTATGAATTGGTGTATAGTATACAATCAAACAAGTATGAATTGGTGTATAGTATACAATCAAACAAGTATGAATTGGTGTATAGTATACAATCAAACAAGTATGAATTGGTGTATAGTATACAATCAAACAAGTATGAATTGGTGTATAGTATACAATCAAACAAGTATGAATTCGTAAAAAAAATATGCGTGTGCTGCCGCCTGTCAAAAAGGCAATAACTCAGTACAAGCTTTGCTCGAGAGCAAAACACTATTCAGTATAACCCTATGAGGCGACCAGAAGAACGAAACACTAACACCAACAAAAAAAATGTAATTGCATGTTATTTTGGGTTTAACTTGACTGATGCGGTGCTCTGTAACCTTCGTTTTCTGGGTAACTTCGCTACATCTTAGCTTCTTTAAACTCGATTATGTTTATACTTTGCGATTTTGTTTTCGAAAGGCTTAGTTAGACAGTGATTTGATTGTTGTAATTAAACTGAGAGTTGCGGCAGCCCTAGCCCAATTATTAACTAAATTTACTAATTAATAAAGCAACGGTTTCATCTCCACTGAACACACTCTTGATTTCTCAAGAGAAAATAATTAGGTAATACCACTTTCTATCCTTCTTTATACAATGACCTAGAATTGTTAAGGAAACCGCCCACTGGACCAGTACGGGCGCAAGGTGCGGCGTGTGACACTTTCGGTTAGTGACAATGGGAAAATACGCATTTTTTTGCATAATTTTTCATAATAATTTTAAATACTACATAAACACGGCCCCCAAGCTTCTAATTGTAATTTTTTTTTATTTGCCCTTCTTTGATTGTTAATAATACCGACTAACTTGTGTTATAATAAATAGAAAACGTATTAAAATTAATTCATTTGACTTAAAAAATTTAAGAACCGTTCAAATTCCTTAGTATTTACCCTGTATTTTGAATTTGTCGGGACAAATAGGACTGAGAAATAATTTTTTATAGTTTTAAAGATAATATTTTTTTAGTTTACGGGAACACTTAAATAAAATACAAATAAAAAAGCAAAAGAATTTTCCAACTCGCCCCATAATTGGCGGAGAAATCTAAAAACTTTTTCGAGAGAGAGAGAAATCTTAAAACTTTAACATACCTACATAAAAAACATCATCATCATCATCAGTCTATAGAAGTCCACTGTTGGCATAAAAAAACATACAGCCGCATATTTTTAAATTTTTCGTCGGTTAAAAATAAGTGCTACACCAAAAAGCAATAAATAACTTAACCTTGACTTTTACCTACATCTAAACAAGATAAGTGGGTTTTTTGCAGTTTATTTCTGAGAATAAATATTTTAAAATATAAATTTTGCTAATCTTTAGTAATATTTGATTGAGGAATTTGTTTGTGTGTTACCTCTATTGGTTCTTTATATTATTTATATCTCTGGTTTTTTATATTATTTAAAAACTCTCGTCAGTAATAGGCTCTAAAGCTAACGACCTCAGTGGCACAGCGGACGAAACGTTCGACTGCGACGCAGGAAGTTCGAGAGTTGCCGGTTTGATTACCGCCTCGGAACGATCTGCAAATATTTTGTTCTAGTTGTTATGGTTTTTTCTATGTATACCTAATAAAAAAATATATATCGTATATTTGACGACCTCTGTGCCGCCTCCTACGCAGGAGGTTCCGGGTTCGATTCCCGCCTTGGGACAAATGTTTGTACGATCTGCAGATATTTGTTCCGTGGTCGTTTTCTATGTATAGTAAGAAATATCTATCCATACATTGTATTGTATTATGTATATCAGTTATCTAGTACTCATAAAGCTCTGCTTAGTTTGGGGCTAGATGAATAATCGTCCAGAATTATTTATGCATTTATTATCCCTAAGTGGCTTAGATAAGGTATTCTACATCTGCATCGTACTACTATGCAAGTAAAGTTGCGAGATTTGCTAGTTTTCGTATTTCTACTAATGTTTTAAATAATTACAAGGATATATACAAACATATAAAACAATTGGTGTAAGGTTGACAATCGAAAACTTCGGTTTAAATGTCACGGAAACCACTAATAGACAAAAAAATCTGCTGTGTAAATGTAGATCACTATAACTAAGTAGGTATATAAAGGTATCGGAGACCATACTGCACATATAATCCTGTATTTCTCTCTGTTACAAAAATAAATGTAATTGGATCCAGTGTTTCAACTTCTTATAGACTCCAAATGTACACACGTATTTTTTTTTATTAATTTATAAGGCTATACCAACAAAACACATCGTAAACAATGTCAATTAACATAATCATAAGCTTATGGTATAGAATGTGTGCTTCTAAAAGGCATGCACAACATTCGCTAAAGGTGCACAAACAACAGCTAAAAATAATACCCTGAAGGGGTTACACAGGTAGAAAGGAAATAAAAATAAAATTCAATGGCTGCATTTTATTTACGAATAATTTT
The DNA here is from genome assembly GCA_947086465.1 of Eupithecia exiguata. Taxonomy (NCBI): domain Eukaryota; kingdom Metazoa; phylum Arthropoda; class Insecta; order Lepidoptera; family Geometridae; genus Eupithecia; species Eupithecia exiguata. The sequence goes on from OX352253.1 coordinate 6,763,658, forward strand.
ATTGTTTTGAAAAGACTTAAAACCGAATTCAAATATCTTTGTACTTACACTGTCTTGTTAAGTTTTTCAGGATAATACTCCCACAAAAATTATTACCGAAGGATAAGTCTGTCGGGAATATTTTTACTGGTCAGCCCGGGATTATTCTCTATACAATAGCGAAAGAATTTTCCAAATCGGTTCATGATTGACGGATAAATCGAACGTAAATAAAAACACAAACATACAGCCGAATATAAAACCTCCTTATTTTGAAGTCGGTTAATGAACCAATGTGCGGTGAAAATAAAAATAAAAAAGTATACACTAACCTAACTAATGCATCTGAACAACCAGCAGTTATGACTATGACTAATTCTGAGCAACTTTAGCCAAAGACACGACCGGAAGCTATGAATCACACTAATATCATAAATGCAAAAGTTTGGATGGATGGAAGGATAGATAGATGGATGTTTGTTACTTCTGTTACACGTCAAAACTACTGAGCTAATTAAGGCTGTGGTATGCGTCAAACTAGCGCCACCACCTATTTAATCTTATTATTAAGTTGAAAAAAGAAAATTTAAAAAATCCATCGAACAGTTTGTGATACCTATGTAAGCTTTTTCTTAATGCCTCTGTAATAGTTTTATTCTATTAGGTTTAGGCAGAATATCTGCGTAAACCGAATAGAAGTTGCCCTTGGTGGCCATCAATATCTAGTTTCGATTTTCTGGCTAAACTAGTTGGAGTAAAACTATTACAGATGCATTTAAAAAAAGCTTATAATAGGTATCACAAACTGTGCGATGGATTTTTGAAATTTCCTTTGTTCAACGTAATAATAAGATTAAATAGGTGGCGGCGCTAGTTTGACGCATACCACAGCCTTAAGCGGAAATCACATAGATGTAGCTCCTGGAACCAAACATAGGCTACTTTTTATCCCATAAATCAGTTCCATAGGCTACTTTTTATCCCATAAATCAGTTCCATAGGCTACTTTTTATCCCATGAATCAGTTCCATAGGCTACTTTTTATCCCATAAATCAGTTCCATAGGCTACTTTTTATCCCATAAATCAGTTCCATAGGCTACTTTTTATCCCATAAATCAGTTCCATAGGCTACTTTTTATCCCATAAATCAGTTCCATAGGCTACTTTTTATCCCATAAGTCAGTTCCATAGGCTACTTTTTATCCCATAAATCAGTTCCATAGGCTACTTTTTATCCCATAAATCAGTTCCATATGCTACTTTTTATGCCATAAATCAGTTCCATAGGCTACTTTTTATCCCATAAGTCAGTTCCATAGGCTACTTTTTATCCCATAAATCAGTTCCATAGGCTACTTTTTATCCCATAAGTCAGTTCCATAGGCTACTTTTTATCCCATAAATCAGTTCCATAGGCTACTTTTTATCCCATAAGTCAGTTCCATAGGCTACTTTTTATAAATCAGTTCCATAGGCTACTTTTTATCCCATAAATCAGTTCCATAGGCTACTTTTTATCCCATAAGTCAGTTCCATAGGCTACTTTTTATCCCATAAGTCAGTTCCATAGGCTACTTTTTATCCCATAAATCAGTTCCATAGGCTACTTTTTATCCCATAAATCAGTTCCATAGGCTACTTTTTATCCCATAAATCAGTTCCATAGGCTACTTTTTATCCCATAAATCAGTTCCCATGGATGGAAGCCAGCTTCTAACGTTTCCATAGACACAAGACGTACGAAACCGCGGGCAGAAACTAGTTATTATTAAAGAAACCGTGCCATTTCTTAAAACTACCTTTACCTTACTCATATCCGAATTGATGAGCGAATTCACGAATATTCCAAATCGAAAGTGGTAGCTTTCACATGTGACCGAGTTGTTTTATTTAATTACTGCTTAGACTCTGGTACTTTGACTATGAAAGCCTTGTCAGTCAAAAATGGCAGTGTCTGTAAGAAGCTAGGTGGGTAATCTGGTATTTTGAATTATGATCTGATTAAAATCTAACACAAATCTACTCAGCCCGATTTATCTAAATCGGGCTGAGTAGATTTGTGATACGTATTCACTGGTATTTTTGGAGTATTTGGGAATTTAAGAGATGATGTCCTGAAGTCAACAGATTCCCAAATGCTCCCAATAATAGAAGGTCGTTTTGTCGACGGTTCATAGAATATGGTTTACGATTTGCTGCAAATTACTTTTCCGTTGGTAGCTTTATTCCTAGCAGAAAGAATAAAAAATTAAAAAATTTGACTTGTGAATCTCACGCCAACAAGAAACAACTTTAAATGAAGTGCTAAAGACTTTGTACAAAAGCTTTATATAATAAAAAAACTAACGCTACATTCAAACAGCTTCATCTGGTCCCCTCGTACGCAGAGCTGGTAGATATTAGGTATGCCACTATTGACTCATAAAGAATCGAAACCTTTATTGCATTATTTCCTACGATGGTAACTAACAGCATAATATTCGCACACTAGCGTGAAACGAAATTGAACCGTAAAATGGAATTAATATGAAGAGAAGGTATCCTATGAGGTTGAAGAATAAAAACTATTTGGATTACTTTTACCTATCTGATTCCTTTGGCTCTGCGCTCCAAAGATGGATCTTGACTACACACATACATATTTCTCAGGCATTGCGGTTCTGATCGCTCTAACCAATATGCATTTACCTTTTTTTTTAAAGTTCCGCTTAAATTTAGTACCCATAGCTGAAATTTCAACTCAAGTCTGCCTAAACTTAGATAAAAACCTACTTCGATTTCATGTATGTTTTTTATTTAAATATGAAATTGTGACCAAAACCTTCACAAATACACAACAAACAATAGAAAAAGGAAAGAAGTTTGACCAGCTCTGATGAGCTCGTTAGACAGGCCTGTCGTTCGTTAGCGACTTGTTTGCCTTTAAAGAAATAAAGTTACCTACATATATTTAAATTTGAAATCGGAACATTTCTAACCTTAAATCCTCTTCCACAGAGCGCTTTCAAAAAAGCATGACAGCGGCGGCGGCATTGACAGCATCACCATTTCCACCGGAGGCGGAGACAAGAAGCCGAAGAAAAAGAAGCAGAAGCCAGCAAAGATCCACCTCATCCACCCAGTCATGATGCCGATAAGGAAGGCTCACAAAGAGGAGAAAGGTCGAGGGTTCCCCAACGGCAGACAGACTTGGGTTATCGGTTCTGAAGGCGTAGAAAACCAGGGTGTAGATGACGAGGAAGGAAGGGAGAATGAGGAAACGGATTCTGAAGATAATCATAGTCATAGAAACGCTAGAGTTGATAGTCAATGGGAGGAAAACGATCAAGTAGACAGTGGGGTTCAAGAGGTTGATCAATGGGGTGTAGAAAAAGTAGCGAGGGGTGCGAGGGGTGTAATGGCGGATTTGTGGAGTATTGGACAAGAAGCGTTGGATGTACTGGCTGATGCAGCGTTGGAAGCTGAGACTAAAGATAATGGGGTGCAGGATAAGAGTTCCTTTGAAGGTGATGGTCTTGGTATATTATTTATTTATTATTTTTTTCATTTAGTACTATTCTTACTTCAAATCTTTTTTATTTTATTTTACAGCAGTTTCTTATTATACTTTTTACAACACAGTTACAGTATTCGCCACATGCAACTTTTTAGATTGAATCTATTTTTCTGGTAAAACTTAAAGAATTTTGCACGTGCATTTGTGCATTTTTGAATGTCTTAAGGTGAATATAAGTTTAGCATGTGCATATTTTTAACTTTGAATGTGATTAGATGCCTAGGTACCTATATTGTTTGCACGTTTCGGTTTAGTAGACATACACCTATAATTAATGTTTATCATTGTTGTAAGCATGATTAATTTTTAGATTTTTATTCAATTTAATTCATGACAATAATTTTAAACAGTTACTTTATATGGAAAACGTCTAGAAACGGTTTTGCTGATTTTTCGTTACATTTTAGAGCAAAGAGGCAAAAAGAAGAAGAAGAAGAAGGCGATTCTGAAACTCCTCATTCTTGGAGCAGTTCTCAAGGCCAAAATCGGAACTCTACTCCAGATCCTGTCTTTCAAACTACAGGTACTTAGATAATATACGTACCTAACGCACGAGCTAGTCGAATAGGGACCTACGTATGCGAACAGAGGTACAATACAATATACTTAAAAATTATAATGAGGTAGGTATATCGTGAATCAAATTTTGGCAGTTTACGAAACATAATATGCACGCCCAACTACTTACACTTTCTTTGTCGCAAACTGCCAGTACTTTCTTCATATTCTTCCCCTTCGACGCTCGACGTAAGAATCGACCACTCCCACTCAGCCCGTGCATGTCGTAAGAGACGGCTAAGGGAACCTACCAGAAAAAGACAGCAGCGACCTTCTGAGTATTTTTACACATTCACTGCGATCACCAATCCACCTGCCGAGCGATGAGATCAAGATTATGGCAAAACCCCCTTTAACCTAGTTTTGTAGTTAACCCGCTTTTCAATTAATAATAATAATAATGCTGGACGATTCACGCAGCATTATCTAGCCCCAAGCTAAGCAGAGCTTGTGATATTCAATTCACTTTAACACAAAATAATATTACAGATTCACTAGCCAATACGTTATTGTTTGAAGAATATTAGAACCGCTGTCACTAGTAAATGTGACAGCGGTTCTAACTTTTAACTTAGACTAAGTGCCTATTACCTACTCGTTTGACATTATCATCATATCAGCCCACACACGTCCACTGCTGGACATAAGCCTCGTGCTTGTATGTGTAATACAAGATTGCATTCATATGAAATCTGTTCAGTAGTAGACATAGGCACCGATGTCTGATGATGATGTCCACACTAGATGCTATGACCACCGGTGGACATGGACAGTTCTCTGAGATGTAACCGTCTCCTCCCCAGGTGAAGTTCTTCATAGTGGCCGTGCTAGGACTGGCCATCAACCTCGCTCGACTCTGGATCGATCTGAAGAACAAGCACAGCCATCAACCGCAGAAGGTGAGTCGTGCACTTATGGAATGTAGCTCTACCTCCGTGCAATGCCGTGCAAGTAGCACTGCACGCACTGTCTGGAGCTGCACGCTCTATCTGGAGCTGTGATGTAGACTCTACTGTTTAGATAGTGCGATGCTCTTTGCACGGAGATTCTGATTGAAAGAGAGTCTAGATTCTAGAGATGTTTTCATTTAAGGGTTTTACGAGACGCTTATGCGACGGTTCCGTTGTCATAGTAAAGCTTTTGGTTAATTATGGCTCTGAAACAATTATTGACTAATTTATTACCCTGCTTCGAAGAATTCGAAGGCAGGTAAAAATAATGAGTTATTCACTTCGATAAAAGTAAAAAAAGGGAGATGAGGCATTACCATCTCGAAAGTGTATGGCTCATGTCAGTTCCAACTATGTTCCCTTACCTCAGTCATAGTCGGGCGGCGCGGCGGCGGCGCCGTCAGTGCCGGCGCGGCGGTGGCGTTCGTGTTTCGCGTGCTTGCTACGACGTATAATTTTGTGTGATTTCGACTAAAACACCACGACAATGCCCTCGTGTTCCTTCACCAGGTGTAGGTACAAATAGCTCCAAAACAATAAACAAAGCCCAAGTCATCACATATTTTCCCGCTTAAGTAGACACCAAACTTTAAATTTTCTGATAATCCGATACCTTATCATTATTTCATCTGTAAAACGGTACAGTTTTTGAGTGAGCGCTGGTAGAACGTACCGTATCTTCCTTTCTTTACTTTTATTGTTGATTTGTTAGTTGTTTTATTGTTTGAATTGTTAAATAATTCATTACTTTCTCTAAAGTAGATGATAATTACTTATTCATTAAATTCATAAAACTCAACCATATGTAAAACTGACATTACGGTTGTAATGTCAGTTTTGCACAGGTTGTACAGGTTGACTTCATTAAATATGCGACACTCAAAACCTCCTTCCATTCAAGTCGGTTAACATTAACATGACCTTAGACTTCTGCTTTCTACCAAAGTTACTTACCACATTAGAGATACTTACGGACAAACATACCTACTAACAAGTTTTTAGTTTCACGTCATCATAAACTGAATAAAACTGGTCAAGTGCGTGTCGGACCACACACTATGCAGGGATCCGTAGTTGCTCGACTCCTTAATTTATAGGTACTTATATTTAGGTAGGTTTTACATAATAACAACTTCATTCATATAATAAACCATTTTCAGTGGAATTTAAGAAGAAAAAAGATCATCCACACTTTATGTATAGACGAGTTACCCTAAGATATATTTACCAAGGATTCCTTGTTGACTACGGAACCCTAAAAAGCTTGCACCAAACTTTGCAATTTGCACATGAACTTGCAAATCATTATAAAAACACAGAACCAGTAATCAGTCTGAGAGAAAACGCCCCCCTGGCCTAGTTACAAGTCAGGTTGGTATGCGGGTTCGATGCCCATACAAGAAACTCTAGACTTAATGGTCATCATCGGGGAATAGTGAGGAAAGCCGGAGTTACGAGCCGGAAAGCCGGATAACATAAAAAAGACGGTATTTAAAAAAAACACAAATCTAGCCAGGAAGTAAATAAGTAGGTACCTACTTACATAATAATAATATTGCTGGACAATTCACACAGCATTATCTAGCCCCAAGCTAAGCAGAGCTTGTGTTATAGGTACTAGATAACTGATATACATAATATACAATACAATACATAGATAGATATTTTTTATTATACATAGAAAACGACCAGAACACCCTGAACCAATGTCTGCAGATCGTACACACATTTCTCCCGAGGCGGTAATCGAGCCCGCAACCTCCTGCGTAGCAGGCAGACCTTCGCCCACCGCGCCACAGAGGACGTCACAATAGACATAGAGTTTGCGTTATCCAGGATATTAAAAACATCGAGAGCTATACCCGAAACAAATATCTGCAAATCGCGCAATCATTTGTGTCGTGACGGGAATCAAACCCATTCTAAATCGATTAATTAATCACACTAATAAATGCGAAAGTTTGGATGGATGTTTGTTACCTCTTCACGGCAAAACTACTGAACGGATCGATATGAAATTTTGCTTACAGGTAGTTTTAAGCCTGCAATAAAACATAGGCTACTTATTATCCCATAAATGAGTTTCCAAGGGATAGAAATGACCATAAAACGATTCTATAGAAACAACGGCCGCGATATTTATAACATTTTATGTAAGTACCATATTTTTTTTATTATTGATATTTATTCAAATAATAATAATAATATTTAGCCGGAAAACTCCTTGACTTTCAAAAAGCCGGTCTGCCCAACACCAGCGCCTTGACCGACTCATCAGAATGCAGGGTAATGCTTATGCGACATGTCTGTACCTTCACTTACTGATGGACACGCCATGCGCCACTTCTCCGAGTCAGGGAAACGAATCGTCAACGCTGATCGATGATTTTATTAAACAAGCTTCTGTATATGGTTTCGCTCACGCTGTTTCTGGATAAAAAATCCCGGGGTATAATCACACGACATGACACTAATATTTTAAATGCGACAGTATGTATGTATGGCTTATGGGACGAGTCAAGAACGTTTTTAGCATAAAATTTAAATTTCTTGACTCGTCCCACTGGATTCGGCCCAAAGTAGGACGAGTCGAGGACAACTCGCTTTTAGGTAGGCAGGTACTTAAAGATAATTTACAATACAATACAAATACAGAAACACTTTATTGTACACCAGAAAAAGAACATTACAAAAAGACATTACATGAGACAAGTACAATGGGCGGCCTTATCGCTTAGAAACGATCTCTTCCAGGTAACCTTTGGATGAAAGATTTATGTGAATTTAAGAAAGGCAAGGGGTGTACTAAAGATAAACTAATAAACACTTAAGTTCTGGACGGGCGGCACTAGATATACGCTGGAGGTGCTCGACGAGTTTTTTAAATGTGAAAAGCTAACTCTTAACTTTCGGCACACATTCTGCCGAACACCCTCTACATTCCCTGGTAATAGGTAGAGACAAAAGCATCAGAAAGCTGGGCAGTAATTCGAGATGACCTCACGATATTGGCGACTGAGCGTGCGCGTGCGCTTTCCATCCTCTGCACTTTCTCTGTGACCCTGAGAGCGGCGCGGTCGGCGAACCCAGGATACTAGTTATGCATCACAAATTATACTGTAGTACTGTCTTATCTGATCTGCACATCTTACATTAGTTTCAGTTTCAGTTCAGTTTCAGTTTCTTTATTCACAAACAAATACTTGTGTCGGAATATTAGGGTACAAAGAACAATAGGTAATAATACACAATCAAATTGATAATCACATAAACCGAAATTCAAAAAGTTAAACAGATGTCATGATACAAATAATTTACACAGAAACAGGTTTTAACAGAACACAAATTTAGTACACACTTTGGTCAAAATAAAAATACTACCTACTAAATAGTAATTGTTTGATTTTTGTCAATAAAATAATCGTCAATAGTATAATAACACTTTTCCAACAAGAATCGTTTCAAGTGTTTTCCAAACTTAACTGGACAATATATTGTTTTCAGGACAACTGGTAGTCTATTATAAAGTTTTACAGCCTGATATCGAACACTGTGCTTTACTACGTTCAGCCTTGCAAAAAAATCACTCTTTATGTCTTTTCTCCTCGTCTTCTCCCTAATTAACCTGTCTTCCTTACTTTCATATCTATCGAGATTTTTTACGAAATATGTCAAGGTGACTAAGATGTATAGACATGGCACGGTAAGGATACCTAGCTCAACAAAATGTTCCTGACAAGAATCTGTTTGCTGTATACGTACCATAGTCCTAATTGCTCTCTTTTGTATTATAAAAGCAGTATTTGTATTGTAAGCATAGCTGTTGCCCCAAAACATGATACTGTAGCGTAGCTTCGACTCTACAAGCGCAAAGTAAACTTGCTTTAGTTGTGCTATTGTTATTTCGTCTCTTAAACTTCTGATAGCGTAGCATGCGGAGCTTATGGAGCTTTCAATTGAGCTCAATTCATTTTTCCAATTTAAGAAACTGTCAATATTTATACCTAAAAACTTAACTACCTTTGATGATTCAATATTAATGTCATTGTGATTAAGTATAATTTTATCATTATTCCTGGATGTCGATTTAAATAGCATTACATTTGTCTTATTTATATTCAAAATTAAATTATTTGTTGAGAACCACTCCTCAAAACCCCTAACAACTATGTTCAGCTTACATGACAATTCAGCTAATGAACCTGCCGAGATTATGGCATTTGTGTCATCAGCAAATAACACGAGCCTTACTCCAGGATGATAGTTTTCCATAAAGGAAATCAGGTCATTTGTGAATATAATAAACAATATAGGTCCTAGAATCGATCCTTGGGGCACACCCCTTGTGATTTTAGACAGATTCGATTTAAATACAATTTCCTTATTCTCTACTATTCTTCTAATTTCTACGTACTGTTGACGGTTACTCAAATAAGAATGAAACAGTTGCCATGACTTCCCCCTAATGCCATAGTAATCTAATTTTTGTAACAAAATTGTATGATCTATTGTATCAAAGGCCGAGCTTAAATCTAGAAACAACCCTAATACTTTTAGTTTATTATTTAATGAACCAACGACGTCATCCAATAGCGTATTTATGGCATCCCCGGTGCTAACACTGTGCTGATAGCCAAATTGTCTATTATTTAGAATTTTGTTAACAATTAAATGTCGTAGAAGTCTGTCTTTTATAATCCTTTCATATATTTTCGATAACACTGGTAGCAAAGATATGGGTCTATAATTTTTAGGGTCTGTTTTCGTGCCTTTTTTGTGAACGGGTAAAACTCTGGCAATTTTTAACTGTTTCGGGAATAAAGAATTATCTATGCATTTGTTAAAGAAGTATGTAAGGGGCTCCGTCAGTTCTAAAATGTTGTCCTTTATTATTTTTATTGATATTTCATCATAGCCGGAGGAATTTTTACTTTCCATTGATTTAATAATTTTAGTTAGCTCCATTCTATTCACATGATTAAATTCCATTCTTGTTCCGATTTTACTAACATTATTGACCAGCAGCTCTATCGCAGGGATTCCACAAGTATCTTTATCATTGACCTGCATGTTATTTGTATCAAATTTAACGGCAAAATTTTTAACTATATCTTGAGGATGTGTCAGTAGTTTATTATCTATCTTCAATTTTATGTTATTAATTGTATCTTTTGTGTCTTTCTGATCTCTGTGCCTATTTACTACATTCCAAATCGCTTTAGCCGAGTTTTTGGCGTTATTTACTTCTTCTTGTACTGCTTTCTGTTTTGCTTGTCTAACAACTCTTTTATAAATTTGTAAATAGGTTTTCTTATACGTTAATGCATATTGATTTTGTTCTTTTTTAATATTAACAACTAAGAATCTCTTCATTTTGCTAGCCATCCTAATACCCCTAGTCAGCCATTTTATCTTTTGTTTTCCTTTTATGTTTATCATCTTTGTAACCTTTTTAAAACTATCTGTGAATATTTGAAGTAATGTTTTTAGAAATGTGTTTATGCCCATGTTGTACCAGTTTGTTTTCTTTACATTTTCTTTAAAAATTAATTGGTTTTTAACATTGAATCTTCGGCGCCGTATTTGTATTCTGTCAAATTTATTTTTATTTACAATGTTATCTAGCTGACACGTGCAGTGTATTGCCGCATGTCCATCCCCTAAACCGTTGTGATCAACACGGCAATCTAATACACTACTATCTGCTAGGTTAGTCAAAATATTGTCAATACCTGTCCGGATGTCGTTCCGGATGAATGTTGTATCTCTTATTAAGTATCTGAAATTATAGCAAGTCATCAGTTGTTCGAAATCACGCTTTTGTTTACAATCTGCTAACACGTTAATATTAAAATCACCCACCAACAAACATTTCTTATCAAAAAAGTGCTCCATAAATTTCTCGAGTCGTTGCAAAAATTCGTCAAAATTTTTAGTATCAGGAATACGATAACAGCAACAAATATATGTATTTGTCCCAATATCTCGTACACCACAAATTTCGAACACATCTACCTTGTACATGTTTTTACAAAAAGTTATCTCCTCACTGTCCAAGTTACACAAGCTTAGTATCAGGGTTCCACCTCTTTTCTTATTTAGACGAACATTATGAGCAACTAGCTTATAATTTACAATATTAAACAAGTTAACAATATTTTTGTTCAGGAAGTGTTCACTAACACACACGTAGTCAAGAGAATTTTTGTAGCTGTTCACATACAATTCTATTTCATCCCTCTTGTTGGTGACACCACACAGATTTTGATGGTAAATGTTCATAATTCTGTGTGTCTTATTACTAGTTCTTACTTTAACATCGTTTATGTTTCCACAGTGTGTTTCGTCTATATTATCTGAAAAACCTCCCCATTTGATGTCGTCATTTTTTGTATGGTGTCACCCGAGACAGTGTTACTTTGTACATAATTAACAATTATTTTATGAAATCCATTTAATGTCAATCTGTTTTTTATAGCTCCTAAATTAATAATGTCAGTTGTCATGTCGTATAGTGCATAATTATGTAAAATAGAGTTTATACTAAATAATTTTTCATTTATAAAGGGCGTCAAGTGTAAATAATCTGTTTTGTAGGCTAGATTTGTAAATATTAGTTTAATACCCTTTGCTTTCAACATTTCATGTAAGGTTTTGATATCATCTAAATATATTTTTGTCTTGCCTACATCGACTTTCATTGCAGCAACTACCATGGCGTGAACAGGGCTGTCTGTGTTAACTACTATTTGTTTGGCAATATCAATGATCTGATGCATTGTTCGCCCACAGTAGCTGTAACAGCATATTTTGTAATTGTCAATAGCATTGTTCAGTTTGACCCCTAGACCGCGAACGCTAACATCCCCAACAACAATAACTGTTTTTTTTGTTCCCTTTGTCGTCGTTTCCTCTAGCCCTTGTTCCGCACCTTCCTGTGTGGTGCTTTCTCTATCGGTTTCCTGTGATGTCCCTTCCTGTAAGATTTTCTCCATGTCCTTTATAATCTGCGTTAGCTTGCTATTTTCCTGTTTTGTCTTGTGGTCTTCCATGCTTAGATCGTCAAATGCATCTCTCAAGATTCTGCATGTCTTCTCAAGGCATGACACTTTATCCTTTAACTCATTTGTATACTCTTCCATGCTTTTCAGGATTAATTCTGATTGTTCTTGATATTTGTCGTACTTCCCTCTTAATTGTAAAAGCTCCAAAACCGTGTCATGCTTCTTATTTCTACTAGTGCTTGTTTTCTCAACTATACATCTCTTCTTCTTTAGTGCTTTTAACTCGGCGTTTTTGAATTTAATTTCTTTCCTCATATTTACAAGTTCTTTATTAACATCCTCTACTTTATAGTCAGTATCGAGTTTTCTTAAATTTTTGATTAGGATCTCCTTCTGTACTAAGTTTCTTCTTAATTCTGTATTTTCTACTTTAAGTTGCGTCAGATTTTGATCGATCTCCTTGTTTTTAATAGGTAGGTCTACATCATGGCAGTGGCTGCATGCTTTTAATTGCTTTAGTTCCGTTTGTAGCTTTTGTACTAATATCTCCACGTTCTTCCTTTCTTGCAATATGTGTTCGTACTCATTTTGATCCATAGAGTGTTTTTCAATACACTCTTGGCTTGCCTTGAGCTGCGATTTCAGCTCTTCACTCCGACGTACTGAATCTTGTAAATCTTTTTTTAATTTCTGATTTTGCTTTAGGATAAGGGTGAACTCCTCTTCCCCTTCTTGTTGTTCCTTTAGGAGTTGTTCGTTTAGTATTAATTAACAATCCAACAAAACACAAATACATGTAGTACAGTTGGCAACCCAAGGGGCTCGGAAGGGTGGGTTCTGAAAAAATCGCGAAATATCACGCTACACCCCCTCCCCGGGTGCAGTGAGATACACGCAACTATTAATTTTTTCATTGATCGCGCCATTTCTAAACCGGACACAGACATTTTAATCACAATGCTTAATTTGCCCGAACTTATTTAATAATACCTGTATTTAGAGGTAGGTAATAATCTTTTTTCTTCTAGGATAAAGTAAATTGAATTTAGAACATCGTGCGCACGATGATCTAAATTCAATTTTGCACTCAGATATCGAAGAGCAAAAATACTCTTTCCTCGCTGAGGTGGGATGAAAAGTGACGTGTTGCACTCGAGTGCAAAGATATTTTACCTCGTGCTCTTTTGATTCCCTCGCTAACGCTCAGGATTATAGTTTTAGAATCACGAGCGCACTTCGCTTGCTCGGTTATCAACCTACCTAGTCTAACTTATTATGAAAGCTTGCTCAGTCATCGATCTTATGTTTGAGTAACGCTTTTCTATAGCATAAATATCACTTAAGGATAGATCTATGACAGAGCAAGCATTCTTAATACGGCCCTAAAAACTCACCACGTATCACCATGGGAAGAGAGATCAAAAACTGTGAAAAAAGTTGCTAAAAACATTGCGTGATTAATTAAATGAACGACCCCTACCCACAACACAAGCTCTGCTTACTTTTGCGCTAGATGATTAATGAAACCACCGTGATGATAATGATGTTATTTCTAGGTGATCTACTACGAGCACGCGCAGCACCAACACCACTACGACCACGAGGAGGAGCACGAGTCTCCCGGCTGGGGACCCTGGTCTCGAAGCATGGAGCCTGAGGTATGTAGCCATGAAAAAGAAACAGCCATGGAATTAATCGTGTAAAAGGAGTTTTTTGCATCTAAATTGACAATTTAAATTGGCGATATTTGAAGTCACTGTTGATCATGAAAAATTAAAATGGAGAGATTAAGTAGGTACAACAATTGGTGGGGTGTACTATTACCACCATAGAGCAAAAAAAATGAGTGATTATCACAGATGAGGAAATGTAACTTCGTAACTATTAAAGCTTGAATATGTTGGCCAACGTCACTAAAAACAGTGGGGTAACCACTGTTTTTAGGGTTCCGTACCTCAAAAGGAAAAAATGAACCCTTATAGGATCACATTGTTGTCCGTCTGTCAACCCTCTTTTCTTAGAAACGCGTGGAGGTATCAAGTTGAAATTTACATCATATAGGTACCTACTCAGGTTCGTAACCTTATGGAGGCTCGTTAAGCAAACTTCTAAGTCAACGCAATCAACGCAAATTGATTTTACCAATAAATTTATTTCCCTTTATTTCCAATTTTTTTGAATTTTCCAAGGGAATCACATGCACACAATACTATAGGATACTTCCCGTTGAGCTAGAATCATCATATTTGGCATGAAACAAGGTCTTTTTTTACATAATTAATATAATGTTTTGTTACGGAACCCTCGTTGCGCGAGTCCGACTCGCACTGGAAGTTTTTATTTCTTTCTAATCGCGGTGCGATTAGCAGGTAAACAAAGCAGATTTGACATCGGAATCGCCATCTTTTCAGCAAATTGGAAGACCAGAGACACACTTCGTTTTTTATAATTAAATTCAAAGTTAAACTCTGTTTTTAATTTTCCCTTTTCAATGCCCATATTTGCTTTATTTACCTAGATCTTACGTAAATATTGATTTAAATAGTAAAGGCTAACAAGTTAGATGCAACTAAAACAAAATTACACACAAAAAAGTTACAACACTAAATAGTTCTTTCGGAATAAAATGAAAAATCTTAAAAACAGCTAAGCGGCTTTTCAGGGTTAAAAAACTCACCGAGCTATTGCACTTGGTTCCACCTACCCCCAGTTAGATAATGGCACACGGTCTACCAAACACCTGTATAAATTTCATAGTGCACCGCGATTTAAAAAAAAAGTTATAGCCACCCCTCCATACAAATATGTGGTTTGAACATATTTGAATTTTCAATTCAAATTTGAACAAACCATGCGTGTGGTGCCTCTTCTATGACAAGTTCCCTTACGATAACTCTACTTCAAAGTTTCGAGTTCAAATAATCCGTGGCACTTTATTGAAGAGCTTATCACTATGTAGTCAAGTGTCCATCGGCACTTATCTCTACTTAACTCAAGTGATCTTCAAGAAATGGTGAAAGAAAACATTTTGAAATGAACCGACACAACAAACCTTCCATAAAAATTATATTCCCAAAAAGAAAACTTAAGAAACATCTACTGTAATTATGTGTGTACCTACCTATATTGAATTTGAAATCGTAACTATAAACTCTTATAGTGTAGGTAGGTATATTGAATTTGAAATGGTTTTTTAGTTTTTTCAAAACAATGACGGTACCTTTAATTAAATAACTGACCTTCTTTTATCCAGGAGACCGACGTAGAAGTAGATGTGGACCTCCAGAACCAGAACGCTCCGTACCGGGGCCAGGAACGGAACCCGCACCTCGCCTACATGCCGCGCAGGGCGTAGTGCGTCCAGTCAATACCGCACACTTGTTAATAGATATAATTAGTAAGCTTAGCTTAGATGTTGGTTTATGAATTGGTTGTCGCAGGTCTGGACCACCACCGGCGCACAGCACGAAAATGTGCATTCAAATATTGTATTTTATGTTGACAGCATCAGATAATAGACCTCGCGGTCCACTCGCTTGACTCTTGCGGTAAGCACGTTTGTCACTCCAAAATGTATCTGAATATTACGACTTCTAAGCCCATTATTTGAATGCTTGTTTTTGTTTTGAGCTGCCGGTAGCGGTATTGGATGTATCATCTACATTCTTGAGAGGTGGATTTAGTCCAAACAACGGAACAAGGAACTGGCATTATTTTTGGTTCTTTGTAAAAATAATTTGTAGTATTATAATGTTATCTAGATATAGGTACCTATATTTTTTTTACAAAGAACTACCTAGTAAGAACATGTAGGTAAATGCTATTTTTGATTTTTCTACTTAGAAGTGTTAACTGTAAGGACGTAGGTACAACAACAATACGTTTTTCGTGTAAGAAATCTTATTGCTTTTCGTCTCAAACAGAGAATTTTGGCTGAAGAAATACGGAGACAAGATATTCTGGTATCATTTATGCTTACAAGACTTCTAGTAATTTATTTTAGTTTAAGCCGCGGCCATAAGCGTGTTATGTAATTTATTCGCATGAATGTTGATTGTTTGTTAATATTTATCATTATTTTCTATAACTATTGCATTTTGTATTTGGCAATAGCCTTTGACACGTCTCATTCCCCTCCCCGGTAACTTATAGTAACTAGCGGAGTTGTGCAAGGCTCCACCCTTCATTCCCCATGTACATACACAGACTCTAGCTAGAAATCGCTATCTAATACCACAACCAGAGTTGAATAGTAGGTAGTAAGTAAATAAAAGTCGTTAGTGTACAAAGGCAGGTATATTTATAGATGTTCATATTGGCTGGGCGTGGCAGCGACGTCCTTGGCGGAGAGGCTCCGCAGCCGGCCGCACTGAGCCCCGCGCCACACGTGCGCGAGCTCCACGGACAGGGTGGGGGACCAGCTGGAACAAACAAAACAACCTATTTATAGTACACAATAATAGCTAAAAAGTGCCTCGAAATGGTTCGAGAAACGGATTCCCGGTGGCGGCCATCTACTCGACTTGGCTCCTGCCAAGTTGAGTGCCACAATGGTGGCCTCTGACATGTAACAGTAGATTAATCACCAAGGGGATAAAGCAGTGTCCACCACGGGCGTTATATTAAGCGGGTACCATACGACGCCATTTTGTGCGTTCATAGGAGCGGAACAGAGCATAGCAACGCAAGCCCGAAAATCAAGTTTTTGCCTAATACCTATTAATTAGGACATTATTTGAAAAAAAACGCAACATCTAAAGTGTTCTTTATACTTAGTTCAATTACCATGCTTATTCTCAAGATCTTAACTTCTGTATTTATTGAGAAATCAAGGAATAATTTAGAGGTACTTAACAGCGATTTTTTCTATCGTGAAAATTTTATGGAATCGTGTTTTCGAACCGACAGAGTAAGTCCTGAACTTTACCATATACCTAAAACTTTAAAAGTTAAATATGTAGTAGTTTGGAAGATATGGAGGTCCGGTGGAGTTGATTTAGGGTAGTATAGGGCCTTAAATCCCGTGCGTAACTAAGCATAGTTTATGTAACAAAATTACCTAACAATGTTTATAACTGCAGCAGAAGCATCAGTCGTCCGAACTCACAGCTAGCTATCTCACGATGAGTACACACTATAACAAGAGTCACAGAACTAATTTCGATGAAACTAGCGCAGGACTTTATAGAGTGCTGCTGAGATAATGATGATGTGTTGTTTTGTATTCTTTTGGTTGCAGTGAATGAAGATTTCTATGCCCATGACAATTACTTCAGCAGGATTGGTCCAACCACATTTGCCGCACAATTGTATGCACATGTGCATAAAATGTCATAACTGAATCCTCATTTCAGTAACGGATAAGAACAACGCCTCTTTTCAAAGGTTTTTATTTTTATAGTGTTCACGTACTCATACTGTGAGAAAAGTTGCGTGCGGTTTCAAGACCCAAACATTTCCGGTTTAGTGCACTTTTTCTATCATGCGGATTTCCGCCCGCTTATGGATCTTTTCCGCGTGCGTGTCCTAGCACGCTCCAGCCAATCTGCGCCCCGCGTACGTATGGCCGGTTATAGGAAAAACATAATGTATTTATAGATTTCGGGTGGCCCGCAAACGGACGAGATCCGCGCGCAGTCGGTAATCCGCATGACAAAAAAGAGCCTTAAATCGTAAATTTTAGGGTATATAATTTGACAGACACCTCACAGATACAGCCACAAGCTCTATGTCTATGTCTTACCCGTTCCATATGCTAAGCGAGTCCCCCGGACAGTCTTGTTTTCTTTTCTCTGCGAGCGCGTTCCTGACGAGCTCCTCGCAGAAGTTTTTCGCGGCTGATAGTAATACGGCGTGGACGGCGCTGGGACAAACAAACAAACATTATTACTTGTAGCAATAGTGAAGAGATATTTAGTATATCGTGGCGATTTTTTGGGATGGCCCGTGTCCAGCAGTGGACGTCGGTCGTCGGCTGAGTTTAATGAATATTTGGAAATACTAGAAAGGTGACTTAGGGTCAATACTTTTTGATAAGAATCGCTTTCAGATTAAAGGACAGACGCATTCATTTAGTTAATGCTTAAAGTTTAGATGTTCGTTACTTTTTCGCGCCAGAACTAAAAATTTCTGTGTTCAGACCATCGATCAAAAATGTCCGGCTTTGCCGGCCCCCCTTAGATTCACAATGCGCACGCCACAACCTTCAGTAGCAAAAGAGAGACCATTTGACATGTTAGGGAAGCTTTTCAACTAGTGTCATTTTAGCGTTCAGACAAAAAGCATGGGTACAAAAAATGCAAGAATCACTCGTCCAAAGTGCTGAAAAAGGATGGAATTTCTTATTTTCAGTAAGTTTATATATACTTTTTACCCGTATATTGAGATGTGAGTCATATACTTGTGAAATCAGCATAAAATATTGTTGTTTGGTTTGCCTATGTTAAAATATTAATTTTGTTCTAAATTGATAAATGGAGAGGCTATTTCTTCTAAATTTTTTTTTTCATTTATAGTATGTATTAATATATTTTTCATAAAAATAAGTTTAATATTACTAGTTGATGATTTTTAAAATAATTAGTTGGCCCGCCCTAAATTTTCATTTGCGTAGACTCTCTAATAAAAGAAAGACTAGGTTCTTACCTACCTACCAGAAGTATGAATTTATAAAACGTTTATTTTTTTCCCGTAAAAAAAACTCGTGCAAAGCCGCAGACAGGAACCAGTTCTTTTTAATCTAGAGTGCCTGCCTGAAATTGTATTGTAAGTTTAAATTATTGTATGTCTGAAATGACCCTTTTGTATAAATACCTACTGTTGAGACACCAATTTATAGTTTCATCAATAAATGATTCGTTATCTTTACCTGAATTCTGTTAATTAATCATTATAGAAAATAAACTGAGTAGGTAGGTATATAATTCTCAGGTAGGTACCTACCTACTTACAAAATAAAATAAAATGAATTCGACTCCACCAATCTCTTGTTCCGTATGGAAAAAACTTGTCAGGCTCTGCGCAAACTGTCTGCGTCAAAACAAAACGAACCCAATTTTGAGTGACATTTTTGTAAGGCTCTAGGTATCTACGGGGGAGGCCGCGAACTCCTTATTTTTGATCGAAGGTTCAGACAGAAATTTTGCAAAGAAGTAGGTCTACAAAACCGCCGGCATAAAGTAGTTAATAATATTACTGTGATTATTTAGGATTGCGTAATCTACTAATGCCACTAAATAATTATGCTTTTATTCCCTTTTTTTACGTTGAAAAAGCCATAAATCTATAGGTACTAATATTATAAAGAGGTAAAGTTTGAAAGGTAATCTCTGGATGTACTGAACCGATTTTGAAAATTCTTTTACCAATAGAAAACCACGTTATTTGTGAGTGTCATAGGCTATATATATCATCATCATCATCATCATCAGCCTATATCAGTCCACTGCTGGACATAGACTGCGGCAAGCTGAAGACAGGGCGCTATGGCGCTCATTAGGGGAGGCCTATGTCCAGCAGTGGCTATATATATATTAACCCGAAAAATTCAAGTACTTTTTCGTGGTCGAGTAAAAATGTTTACCGCCCAGCGAAGCGGGCTCGGGTCGTCTAGTACTTTATGAAGACTCACCTATAGGAGTAACCATGCCCAATATCTTCGTTCCTAAGCTCAATGCCGATATCAGCGCACTTCCGCTCAATAAACATGAACCGCAGTCGATCCTCGTCTTTAACCGGAAGTACTTGCAGGCCGGAAGTCGATTCAATTTCCTTTTTGACGGGGGGCGGGGAGGAGGTGGATGTGACGTCGATTTCTTCATCGGAAGACACTTCTATTGTTTCGTTTGATCTGAAACTGGTTGCAGATGATGATAAAACTAACGTACTCTACGATTTCCGGGCAAAGTCCGTCTGTGATGCGAACGATTGGGGGTTCGATTTCCGTTAGACGCTTTTAATGATCCGTATGTCGCCGCCGGATCGTAGAATCAGCTCGTTTGTGGAAAGGCTAGGCCGATTGCAAAACGGCGCAAATCTATGCCCATTGTTGAATGATCGACGTTCAATAATACGGCTAATTAATTTCATTCGACAAGATGGCTACAATAAGTGCATCTTTTCGATTAAAAGAAATTCAATTCCTAACTAAAGCATTCGTTTCGCAACCGGCCATTCTACAAACGGGCTAATTTAACGATCAGGCGGCGTCATGCAGTAGCATGTAGTTAAAAAAGCATTTTCGTTCAAAAAAAAAAAAATGCACATATCAATTCCTTTCAAAAAGCGAGTAAGGTTTATATATATTTTATATCGACATTTCTTGTCAATTCTTGGTTATATGAAGTCATGCGACTTGATGTGACGAACGAACAGACAGACCGACGGCGTCACGTAGGATAAGTAAAAAATCTCATCGAAACCACAAAAACATTTCAAATTACCTATCAAAATCAAAATCGAAGACACTTCTCGAACAAATATCTCTCGCATCCGGGTAATAATCCTTTATACTGCACCCTCGGTCTTCATCTAGGTCGGGTCGGTACATGTCCGCTCGACCCTGGTCCGCTCGACCCAGGTCTGGTCGACCGGGCTCTGGTCTGACCGGGTGGTAGCCGTGTAACCGGATGTACAGGAGTATTTGTTTAGTCCGCCAGATGTTGGACGGAGGGCCTTTGTAGTGATGAAGGAGCTTGTTGATTAGTTTTGCCCGGGACCACTGGAAATATATAATACACTCAAGGTAGTATAATAAGCTAGTTGCTTGCCGCGGCTTCGTACGCGCTTTTCAAGTAGCCTATTGTAATGTTATCATTTAAGAAGCAATCTATTCTTCTTTGTTGTTCACATAAAGTGGATTTATGTAGCTAGGTTGATAACAGGTTCTCGTATGATTTTATGTTCAAGTACCATGGATCTAAGTAAAACTCGGAAGATAGGGCAAGTTCTCTCGCGCAACAGCGCTAATCACATGTCTTGTGTTACCAAACGCAAAGACACGCTTTTTTCAATATTGAGCAATATACCTACCTAATGAACAACAAAGAAGAAAGACATACCTAGACCGAAGTGCGACGGAGACAACAAAACGCTACTCAAGCACGGCGACTCGCAATAAAAAGTGTATTGCTATCTCTTTTTACGCACGAAGGTATCGTATATTTCTATCCCTGTCTGGGGCAGAAGCAAGTACCAAATAAAACAGCAAAAATAATACTATTTTATTGAATATTTTGATTCCATTAATGAAGTAATTTTGACGTTAGTAAAGTCTGTGAATAAAACACAATGTTTAGCAATAATAACATTGTATTGAATCGATTACAACTTCGACTTGAGGCCTGCGGATGCTTTGCCCATACAAACGTACTACCAAAATGACTTGTAATTCGAGCTTATTTCCACCTTAACATGTTGTTTTTTGTGTTCGAATAGTATTTATTTAGGTCCTTGGTTGTTTTTTAATAATACACGCTTAAATAATAGATTTAGGCGTTACTTTGCGGAAATCCATTGCAAAATTATATATACATTATTTTTTAATACACACTTATAATGAAATGTAAGCCAAAATATGCAAAATGCTATTTTGTATATTTTTACGTCGAAAATGACATGTTTCCGTCCTATTTGTTTATATTATATTAGTATTAAAATCAACAATAGCTTACATTATCTAGTTACAGAATAACAACGCAATGTGGAAAATACAAAGTTTTCAGTCATCATTTTGGTATTACGGAACATACTACTATGAATTGAAGTTGCGAGCAACTGTCGCCGGATCCTTTAACAAAATCGATGAGCTCGAATAGCTACAAGAGGGAACTGATGTTTCGCCAAGGTACACGAATGGGCGGAAGCGGGAAATTCTTCGAACCCGCATCCGGCGGGGTCGGTTTCTGGTCGGGTGTGTGTACGGAAGCGAATCGGTAATTGTTGCCGTCAACTCGGGTTAGCGTCGGTGATTGAGTCAACAGGGTCACCGAGAACGTGTTGGTGACCCCGTTGATACTCTTGAATACTCGGTCTACATATGAGATATTTTGTTACTATACCTCCAAATTCCTCCGTATAGCGGGGTCTAGACTCCAGTACCGGCGGGGGTGCATCGCCTCGCGCGATGTGTCGCGCGTCACGGGGATGTGGCGGACTAGGTAGTTCACTGCTGAGCGGACGTCGGAGAACCTGGGGACAAATTGTGGAATAAATAACCATGAATAATATAATTATTCCATCTTCCCCGGTTTAATGTAACTCTAAAAAGAATTAAATAATGCTGCCGTGTGGACGGCATTATCGAGTCCCAAGCTAAGTATTACTTATTTAGTATTTCAACAAAATCTACAGCTGTTAAATCTAGACAGCAAGAAATTAAATCTTTTTATCCGTACTAGATAACAGATCTATTTAATTCAATAAGTTACATAGACAGATATTTTTAAAACATCTAGAAAACCGGGAACAAATATCTGAAGATCGTACAAACATTTGTTCCGAATCGAACCGACAGCCTCCTGCGTCAAAGCGGAATTTCACCCGCTGCGCCACCTTGGTCGTCCATAAGCTTCATATTAGTAAAGTAGTAGTTAGCTTATTAGTAAAAGTAAGCTGACGCACTCACCTGCTCATAACTGAAACTAAACTGTCATACAGATTCTCTTCCTTATCTTCCTCTGGCCATATCTTACTGCATCCCAAATAACAATGATCATTCTCCAAATGAGGGAAACTCTGTCTATAATCATTCACTTTAACCGCTGGTTTCACATCAACCTTAACGTCTGGTTTCAGCAGCGCTACTTGGTTTTTAACCTCTGGTTTCAGAAGCGACATTCCTTTCTTCTTTCTCACATTTTTGAGACCGTTAGACTTGATCGGACTTATCTTTGCTGTTGTATTGTTTATGATTATTTCCTGCACTTTCGTTAGGTCTAGCTCTCGATCCATTTCTAGGTAGTAAATCTTCCCTGTGGTCGGGTCTATATATTTAACTATACGTTTTTTCACAGAGGATGGTTGGCTTAATATTTCGTTGGGAACTTGTAGTATATTATGTTCGCTAAATTCGTTTTGTACCTCTTGATCTGATTGTGATTCCATTAGATCGCTTTTCTGCATAGTTTCATCGATTTTTTCTTCAAAGTCAGTTTCTATGTTTTCTATTTCTTGATTGATCTCTTGATTTATCATATTTGTTTCTAATTGTTTATTTGGTTTCACGAACATTTCGTCTACGTCTAATTCTGTTGGCGTCTTGAAGAAATCCATCCAGCTGTCACCTTGATCACTGAGATAGTCTTTCACTTCTTCTTTTATAGGTATGTTAATAGGCGTGTTCGTTATTGTGGTTTGTTTGTTTTTTATTGTTTCTGTTGGTTTGTTCACTATACTAACTGTTTCTGTCGGTTTAATATTTATCTTAACGGTTTCTGTTGGTTTGTTCACTGTCATAACTGTTTCTGTTGGTTTTCTAACTGTCATAACCGTCTCTGTGGGTTTGTTAAATGTCTTAACCGTTTCTGTTTGTTCGTTTTGTGTTGTCGGTGTGTCTGTGAGTGTGTTCTCATCGTCTTTGTATTCGCATTGCAGCATTTCTGGTGTACTGTATAACCAGACGTCTAGTATTGTTTCTGCGCCTGGAATAAAAGACTTTCTTTAGCGTCGATGTTGAAATTAATTAAATAAATAATACAGGTCTATTCGCATCATCATCATCAATTATTTTCGTGCTTATGATAAGCAGTGACAACGAGTCTAACTAAAAGAGAGTCATACTAGGTTGTGAATTGAAATAAGTTTCCAAAAAATTCTGTTTCGGCGGGACTCGAACCTGCGCCCCACCCTCTACGGGTGTGCTCTAACCAACTAAGGCACGAAACTCTTAGTCGGTTCAAACGATAATCTTTGGGACCTCTTACGGACTATAGCGCCAGTGCCGGTTTCTTAGAGATACCCAAAGTGCAAGTTCAATTTAATTTTAATTTAATTTAATTTTAATTTAATTTTAATTTAATTTAATTTTAATTTAATTTTAATTTAATTTTAATTTAATTTTAATTTAATTTTAATTTAATTTAATTTTAATTTTAATTTAATTTTAATTTAATTTTAATTTAATTTTAATTTAATTTTAATTTTAATTTAATTTTAATTTAATTTTAATTTAATTTTAATTTAATTTTAATTTAATTTAATTTTAATTTAATTTTAATTTTAATTTAATTTTAATTTTAATTTAATTTTAATTTAATTTTAATTTAATTTTAATTTAATTTTAATTTAATTTTAATTTAATTTTAATTTAATTTTAATTTAATTTTAATTTAATTTTAATTTAATTTTAATTTAATTTTAATTTAATTTTAATTTAATACCTTAGTAAAACTAACACACAATATAAGGTCATTTTAGCATACAAAATTACTAACAAATTATGGATCATTGTAGTCCGAAATAATATAATTTTATTTATTATTTACTTATAATTATAAACGCGATAGTTCAGATATACGTCCGTTACATATTCACGCCAAAATTACCGAACGGGTTGGGCTGAATTTTGCATTGAAGTAGGCCTAAACTTAGAACAACACAATAACAGTTTTTATTCCATAAATAAGTGCCCATAGAAATCTCACTAATATTATAAACGTGAAAGTTTAGATGGATGGATAGATGGATGGATGTTTGTTCCTTTATCACGCCAGAACGGCTGAACGGATCTGGATGAAATTTGGCACAGAGATAGATTATAGTCTGGAATAGAACATAGGCTACTTTTTATCCCGGAATTCCCACGGGAACGGGAACTACGCGGGTGAAACCGCAAGGCGCTGCTAGTAACTTATAAACGTTACCAAAGAAACAACGCGTGCTTAAACGCCCGCAGATGCCAGTGACATATAAAGTGTCATCTTTTAATAAGTGTTTATCTCACCTAAAGTCTGCATCCCCGTGTAATTCCTGTCTAGCTTAAGGTTGTGTTCCAACGTGATGGGTCGGTTCTGCTCGGGTAGTGTGAAATGTAGCTCGATCTTAGCTGGAAACTCGCCCCAGCCGCGCCGGCTTATGTGGAACGGATGCTTGCTGTAAAAAGTTAATCAATAGATATATACATCCGACTTCTTTATCAATACTAATACTATAAATAGGAAAGATTTTAATTTTTGAACGTAATGAATAAACTTACAAACTACTGGGCCGATTTCAAAAATTCTTTCACTATTAGAAAACTTTCATTCCAGGGACTAACATAGGCTATGTTTTATCCCGGAATTCGCACGGGAACGGGAACTACGCGGGTGAAACTGCGAGGTGCTGCTAGTATATTATAAAGGTGAAAACTTGTGGAGATGTTTTACTGAAGACAACGTCAAAAATACTGATTGGTTTTGCCTAAAATTATAAATGAAGACCTGAACCTGTCCTGAAATAATCATAATGCTAGACAATTCACAGCATTATCTAGCCCCAAGCTAAGCAGAGCTTGTGTTATGGGTACTAGATGACTGATAGGTATACAATACTTTACAAATATACTTTTTATTAAGTAGGAAACACCTAGGGCATCTGCACAACGTACAAAATTTGTACCGAGCCGGAAATCGAAACCGCCACCTCCTCTGTCACAGGCAGACATTCGTCCGCTATGCCACAGAGGTCGTCCAATAGGTAGTAGGTAGGAGTGTAGCTAGTTTCGTTTTACAACTTGCTTATAATGTAATAATAGTATTTGATATGAAGGAACTAGGAATTATGAAGAGCACGTACTGAAGGTTTACTCTATGGTGCGGCGCGTAGGAGTGGTGCAGGGTCACCGAGACGCCGGAGAGCAGCGGCGACGGGTCGGGCTTCGCCAGCGGACCTCGGATGTACAGGAGCCACTTGTGGGTGGAGCGGTCGAGCCGGGACGCTGCTGGCACGTACTTTGATGTGTTGCCTGGAAGAGATCGCTGGTTATTAGGGCTGTCGAATGGAAGGTGAGAAAAGAGACGATTTAGTTTAGTAGTGGGTCAGTAACTCGAAGCCCTAATATCTACAAATGATGAAACTTACCAATAATGAACCTATACCGATGCTTAGCCTGGTTCCGACTGGCTTCCAGCGTAAGGACATTGGTTACTTTAGGCTTGAGGGCGCGCGGGACGCGGCGCGGCGGCGGCGGGTCGGGCGGCGGGGTTGTCGGCGGGCGGAGCGAGGTGCTGTCGGCGGGTATCGTGTAGTTGCGCTTTTGGAGCATTGCCTGGCGGAGATATTCTTGTTACGACTTATACTCCGATTAAAAATGGATATTTTTTGTATACAAAGGAGTTACAAAACCCAAGGGAATATTGGTGGAAAATGTTTAACGACATTTGTATCATCGAAGCAAAGTACAGAAGCTCAACACAATTTTTGGTTTTGAAAGCTTTAATTTATTATTTAACTGATATTTCGGTCGTAAAAAGTCGAAAAAAAATTAAATTCGAACTTGAATTTTTTTCGCACATGTGACATGCGTTGTTCGAAGTTTGCGTTTTAATGTTTAGTGATAACCTTTCGGTTCTCTTTTTGTTTTTTGTTATTGTTATCATTTATTGTCAAGTTTTCGTTCATTTATGTCTTTGTTGACATAAAATATTTTGGATTCTAATTCAGAGCATATGTATAAGCGACGCGTGACCCGAGAGCTGGTGAGTACCTGGTGCTGCGCATCAGTATTGTCATACAGCGGGGCAATGCAGCCAGCGTCGCAGGCATGCGCGCGACTGGTATTGATATGGATCAGTTAACTCAATTATTTCAATTGTAAATACTATGTAGTTAACTTTTTTTCTACTATTTGATGGAACTTTCTTTTTTAGCAAATATGTATTTGAATAAACAGATATTATAGCAGTGTTTTCTATCAAACACAACGTTCTCGACAAAGTAACTATTTGCGGCAAATTACTTTTGCGCTTTTGTTGAATGCAGAAAAATACGGCAGAACTTGTCATCTCCCTTGCAATGTAAATCGAACATCCTTCATAACAAAACAAATTCCAAATTCTTTATTTGTAAACATGGACCACAAAGAACATAATAAATAAACTCCACCTTTTTTTGAAAATTTTAAGTCTTAAAAGTATTAGTTATTTCATTTATTGCAAGAAATATGGTTTAAATACAAGGTCTTAAACATTATAATAGTGTCAGATACTTAACCAAAACACATTGGCATGCAAAATTTCTTAAAAGTAGGTTCCTATATAAATAGCATTTAAATCATTTTCAGTTACCGAGTAGTCCTTCCGAGTTTTGTTCCTCGGCCCTCTGGTCCTGAATATCTCGTCGATGTCCACCTCCTGTTTGCCCAGCAGCTTGCGGAGTGACGGGTGGATGTGTCTCTGACCATCTCTGATGATGCTGCTTATCTGTGGACACACATCATGCGATCAGAAAGTATTTGGTACTGTGTATCATCGAACTGGGATCCCCAATCGCATGCCCAGCGATGGGATTATGGTGTTACCCTCTTATGACAAGTCTGTTTGATGCCTATCAAATGGTTTCTTAAGAATGGATATAATAAAACTTGAAAGTATAATCACTAAATAGCAAGTAAAATAAGAGCCAACAGCTGTGCCGTTACGCAAAAACCACCCATCCCATTATTGATATTAGAAAACCGTGATAATGGCCTTCGCGATACAATTACAAATTGTATAGTAACGACATCATCAATATGTGTTTTTAGCGTGATCGCACATTTGGGGAGGCCTATGTCCACTAGTGCACTAACATCGGCTGTGTATAATTAATTTTATCGTGTTTGGACGAGTCATAGCCTCAGCATAATTAAGAATCCGGCGACAGCTGCTCGCAACTTCAATTCGTGAATTATTATGTTCCGTAATACCAAAAATTATGACTGAAACCTTTCCATATTTGCGACATAGTGTTGTTATTCTGTAACTAGACAATATAAGCTATGTTCCCTAAGAAACAAAACGTAAGATATTGTTGTTTTTAATACAAAACAAATAGGACGAAAACATGTCATTTTCGACGTAAAAATACGCAAAATTCGATTTTGAATATTTTTGCTTACATTTCAGTATAGGCGTGTATTATTAAGAAAAAAAACCAACCAGGGACCTAGATATATACTATTCGAATACAAAAAACAACATGATATGGTGGAAATATGCTCGAATTACAAATAATTTTAGTAGTACGCTTGTATGGGCAAATCATCATCCGCAGTTATATTGTACACTTTTTATATATTTGATTTATGACAATAAAGAAATCTGTATCTGTATTGTAGATGACGATGAAATGTACTTTCAGCGGCGTCCCCGCGCGCGCGGTAGACGGCGGCGGGACAATTTTCCAAACTAACCCATGGCGTCACGGGATTAAACATGGAAAAATGGAGAGAGATAAAGAGAAAGATAGGAAAACCACAAACACGGTGCTTAAGATGAGCCGCGAGGACCTAAGTGCAATGGTGGGCATCATCACAAGTCATGGTGAACTGAACCATCATATTTTCAAGACTGGAACCACAGACAGCAGCCTGTGATGTGGTTGCATACAGGAAGAAGTTTGAAGAAACACGTTGTGGAACACTGCACGGCCACAGAGGAGGCCAAACCAAGAACACCCACAGAGAAGCTGAAATGAAGTTGTCTATCGCCAAAACTCCTGCTCCGGTACTTCAAGGAGCTGAGCTTAACCAGTCCAGCTGTAGAATCACGCTAAAACCTTCGCCATACAATTTCGAAATACGTACATTGACAGGGCTTTGGAATGTCACTGGAGGATGGGTGGATTTAGTAATACGACGACAGCTGCTCCTTGACCTGGTTAGGTAGGGGGACAATTCACAATACACTCCCATGTGAGATGTCAGTGCATGTCACTGGGACAATGCTGCCTGAAAAAATTACCTCAGCCTTAGCTTTAGGGTCCCTCTGCAGTGCGATCTCGTCGTGTATATGAGCGGGGGTGAGCTGTAGCTTCTGGTCGCAGTAGTAGCTGCTGACCAGTGAGTAGCGGAGACGGTGGAGCAGACGTCGGGTACTACCCAGGCTGGAAGGTTGGAGGGAATGAAGTGAGTTTTACTGCAATTTTTTTTATTGTTGTTTTAGTTTGCACTAAAAAATGCTCTCATCGTATATGGGTAATTCTCATTTCTGAGGTAGAAAATTTATGAAAAAATTCAAACTTGTGTTAATTATGGTAGATAATTTTTATTTAGCCTTCCCCGGTAAGAATAACATAGTCGCCGAGCTTCCAGCCTCCATCAATGGGGTTGTCTAAGGGAAACACAGGAATTTTTGCCCATGGAAACCATAGAAGTGACTCCCACAGATGTGACTCTTTGTATTCAATAAAAAAAAATCGATTTAGATTTTTGTTTATGATGTTAAACACACTCAAATCACATAGGTACCCAAAGTTCCAAAATTGAAAAACCCCTTATCCTTTACCCCACAGATATTTGTCAAAAATGAGAATTACCCATATTTCAGTGGACCGATAGCTATTTTTGTTTAAAAGAGTTACAAAACAAATAAATATTGGAGGAAAATATCACAAGATACTATCGTCGAAACAAATCATAGAAGTTTGAAATGCTGTCTGTTATTTATATAATTTATTCTATCAGATTGAATGTGAGTTAAATTTATAACTGAATTATTTACAATACATTCATATAAAATGCAGCTTTCATGAAACAAAACTGAACTCTTTCTGTTGGCACTACAATCAAAAGAAGGAGCACAAATCGCTGTGTGATTTTTGCTTGGTTGTAGTTTTATAAAAGCTTTTGAGTCATTGTAATATGTATCAAACTTTGAAAGCATTTTAGGTTATATCCTCAAGGACATAAAAAGCTTTCGAATTTGATAACGAAACTAGATGTAAATCGTGCAATAAGGACTAGGGATTGTTAATTATTATTCAGTAAGTTTTTAAAATTGATAGCAGCTGAGATAAACTCAAAAACTACGCGCCATAACAATGATGTTGTAAACTTGTAAACAGTCACATGGTGTTTGCTAACGATGTTTTTCAAGTTTCTGCTCCACAAAGAATGTGTGAGGCAGTGAATTAAAGTAATTGAAGGGCAAATAATCCACTTACCGTTGATCAATCAGCCTTACTTCGTCCTCGCGAGCTTCGAGCTCATTCGAAAACTCCCGGTGTATTATCGACTTGATTTTACTTATTTTTTCATCTTCTGTGAGACTTGGAGGCTCCTCCTTTACACATGCGGAGGCCTCAGGGTAGTCTGGGTCGTGAATTTCTTTCAATCGGTCCATTTTACAGCTATTTTTACACTTAGATACGAAACGACGCCCTTCTAGCGTCTTGCAACGAAAACTGGTAAGTTTACGTGTTAAACTTACAAACTATGGCCGCAGCACTTTGGTATGTGTAATTATATCACAAATATTCACAGCCCGTAAAGACGGGTAGCTATTTTTCCAGCAATATAACAAAAACAAATTAAAAAATTCACAAAATCCGCAGTTGACAGGGGTAAGGTCAACAGCCGATTCATTCATTCATTTCATTTTCATTCATGTTGTCATGAAAATACCGTAGCGTGTACCGTAGCCCGCGCCTAGTATTCTTCCATTCGATAGTACTCGATTGAGCAACTCGATAAAACCAATGCCTTGGCATTTGCATTGGTTTTAGTTTTGTAATTTTGCACTAATTTTGAAGCAAAACCACAGTAAATCTTTTCTCAAGAATGGTGAAGGAACCGAAAATGAGAAATGTACGCATTTTTCTAGAATAAAATATAAAATCACTATAGCTCGATTCTAAGGTTTTTATTTATTATACTCTGGGTAATTTCTAAGAAATTAATAAATCCCAAAAATTTACGATCCCGACGGGATTCGAACCCGCACCTTCCCCTTCAGCGCAGGGGTGCTCTTTTTCCAACTAAGCTACGTGATCTTATCTAGTCGGCCCGAAAATCTTTGGGAGTTCTTTCGGCACTTACGCCGTCAGCGCCACCTACAGAGGAAACAATGAAGTTATCCAATTCTGCCTAAAGACCAAATTTACATTTAGTTCTTTGACGAGAGGTTTTGCCGTTGCTTGATTCTAAGGTTTTTATTTATTATACTCTGGGTAATTTCTAAGAAATTAATAAATCCCAAAAATTTACGATCCCGACGGGATTCGAACCCGCACCTTCCCCTTCAGCTCAAAGATTTTCGGGCCGACTAGATAAGATCACGTAGCTTAGTTGGAAAAAGAGCACCCCTGCGCTGAAGGGGAAGGTGCGGGTTCGAATCCCGTCGGGATCGTAAATTTTTGGGATTTATTAATTTCTTAGAAATTACCCAGAGTATAATAAATAAAAACCTTAGAATCAAGCAACGGCAAAACCTCTCGTCAAAGAACTAAATGTAAATTTGGTCTTTGAGCAGAATTGGATAACTTCATTGTTTCCTCTGTAGGTGGCGCTGACGGCGTAAGTGCCGAAAGAACTCCCAAAGATTTTCGGGCCGACTAGATAAGATCACGTAGCTTAGTTGGAAAAAGAGCACCCCTGCGCTGAAGGGGAAGGTGCGGGTTCGAATCCCGTCGGGATCGTAAATTTTTGGGATTTATTAATTTCTTCACTATAGCTCGATTCAAAACTTACTACCAAGTTTTTATAGTTTTTTGCAATTGCTACCCCGATTATATCTGTTACTGTCAAACAAAATGTCAAAATCGTCATTAATCAACAAATCGCAAGCAGAATTTCTATGAGTGAATTCATCAGCAAAATAGAAAATTCCACGAAACCACCCCGAGGGCGAAGGCACAGCAGTGTCGACCGTGATGTGAGAGCTCGAGACGAGCGCTCTCACATGTCAGACTCCCAAGCTGATGGCCTGGAGGCCATGACCGAGAGGCGATCCTTCTTCTACCCTGATTCCAGCAGTGATTCTGACGACGAAAAGAACTATAGACTCGACGAGGAGAGACGAAAGAGACTGTCTAAACGTAACGGGCCGAATATCCGTCCAAGGCAGTGCGCGATGCCGCCAAAACTGGCCCCTACTCCGTCGACGTCTGGTGATCAGCCTAGGAATGGAAAGGCTCAAAACCAGCTTGGAGATGATAGGATCACCCTGGTGGTAGATAATACGAGATTCGTGGTGGATCCTGCGCAGTTCACAGCCCATCCTAACACCATGTTGGGAAGGATGTTTAGTTCATGTGAGTTGTTCTTTGTTTTCACAACTTTCTATTCATGCATGTTTTTGTTGAGTTATTTTCCTTCAACTTAGGTTGATAACTACATAACCTTATGATGTATTTCATCATCTCTTTTAAGATAACAGTGAATGTTTGCTAATTTTCACTTGTATTTTAATTTTCAAGTATCGATCAAACCTGTCTCCTGTTGTCCTTAATTTCTTTGTTTCTACTATGATGATTATTCAACACTGAGTTACGTGGATATGCCTATCACCTTTTATGTCTATAAATACAATAACATTGTATTTGGTGATAAATTAATTACCTTCTTTATTATTTTGTGCAGATATGAAGAAAGTCTTAAAGGATTTTGCAAATTGTGATATCATTGTGAAAGGTACCTACAAGATTGATACTATTATGAAATGTATTTGTAGAGAGGTGTAGTGGTGTAGAAAGAAGTTACTCATTTATGTAATGAATTATAATATTTATTTATGTAATATTGCTTGTAATGATGTTTACTCAAACATTGTAATTAGTATGTAATCTGGTGATTATCCCTAGTTACAAATTAAGATGAATATAATTGATTGAAGAAAGGATTTGTTCTCTCTTGTGCAGATTGGAAGGGTATTAGATTAACCAAAATATTGTATATTTCAACTAATTTCATTAGTTCATACCATGATACTGCTCGGAAGCGCATCAGTGGGAACTTCCTTCCTTCCTCATCAGCACACTTACGTCTGTGGCTGATTGTGCCTCCCCTAACATTTCACCATGTTTGGCAGGTGGATTGACTGCAGTGAAGGTGTTAAAAGTACTCGGAAGGAAGCTGCTGCACTTCCTCTTTTAGTTGTCTCTTTTTGTCTTCCCATGTACATACCATTTGAGCAAGATAGCTTGAGCTCTGTTTTTGTGAGCGAGAAAGCATGAGCCTCGTGTTTTTGTTGACTTTAAAGCTTAACGCAACGCAATAAAGTCTATTATTTCAAAGGCGCATTCATATTCAATCCGGTAGAAATGTAGTCTTCTGTGCAGACGAATTTTGCCGATGCGACTTATTAAAAGGATCGTAATGTACCCTTAACTAATTTATGCTTCCATTTATGTGTTTCTTCTACAACATGATTCGCCGTTCCGTGTGCCTTTCGGCATAGGCCTCCTCCAACTGCCTCTATTGTGGCCGGTCTTCTGCGACTCTTGTCCAGTATGGCCCAAGAGTAAGCCTTGTGTCGTCTTCCCATCTTATTGTTAGACGCCCCTGGCTTCTGATGCTGTCCCTTGGGAATCATATTGTGACTTTCTTACTCCATTTGTCTACTGTACTTACTTTTAGTTTAGAAATCATTTAGAACGGGATATTTACCATGATTCAATTTTTGAGTTTTCCAATATTTCGGCACAGTTTCATGCGCCATGATCACGGAAGAACGGAGTTCTAAATGATTTCTATGTTAATAACCATGATAGTTTCAAAAGTTTTATTACTTTTAGTTAAAAAAGTCTTATTGACTCTTCTTTTAGGCATAGAGTTTACCCACCCCAACGAGCGCGGAGAGTACGAGGTAGCTGAGGGTATATCAGCCACCGTGTTCAGAGCAATTCTGGAGTACTACCGTGGAGGCACCATCCGCTGCCCGCCCACAGTCTCCGTGCAGGAACTAAGGGAGGCCTGCGACTATCTGCTAGTGCCGTTTGATGCCAACACTGTCCGGTGTCAGGTGAGGCTATGGTCCACAGCTCGAGAGCAGCTTACGCCTGATCGCTAGAGCTTCCTGTCTCCAGCTGCATCCAGCATTTTATTTTCAGTTGACATCATCATTTAACGACCTATGTGGCGGACGAAGGTCTAGCTGCGACGCAGGAGGTTGCGGTTTCGATTCCCACCTCGGGACAAATGTTTGTACGATCTGCAAATATTTGTTCCGGGTCCTCTGGGTATAATAAAAAAACCGGCCAAGTGTGAGTCGGACTCGCGCACGATGGGTTCCGTACCATTATGTATAAAATCGGCAAAAAAACACGCACGTATGGGAGCCCCCTTACGTGCGTGTTTTTAAATATTTAATTTATTCTGTTTTATAATATTTTGTTGTTATAGCGACAACAGAAATACATCATCTGTGAGAATTTCAACTGTCTAACTATCACGGTTCATGAGATACAGCCTGGTGACAGACGGACAGCGAAGTCTTAGTAATAGGGTCCCGTTTTTACCCTTTGGGTACGGAACCCTAAAAACTATCTGTGCAATGTCGCCCCTAAGCCCTCATAAAAACGTACTTTCCGATTCATTTGGAAGCTACATCCCCGATTCCAATGAAGTTTGACATACATAATTGGATAAGAAATACCTATATTTGCATTGTTTTCGTTTTTTGTAAACCACAACCATCATAGAAAGCGGAAACAATAAAATCATTTACACTAACAAAAACAACTAATATTTACACATATCTATTTTCTAAAAAGGTGGGATTATAATATATATTTTATAATATTTATTTTTGTGGTAGTCATCTATTACGTTCTCTATTACATTGGATAAGTAAGTTTTTAGGAAGGCATGTGTGCATAGATTTAGATTTTAATAATATTGCCATATTCCAAAGTAACTTAAAGTCCTAATTTCACTTGGTCTACTTATGTAAAGCAGTGTGCATAGATGTTTGACGTTGGTGATATAACTTACTCCACAAGGGTCAACATAACACCAGCGCTGAGTAGGTATTTTTAACTTATCTACTCAGCAACATGCTGAGTTGATACCTTTTTGGCTCGACACTGGGTGGTTTGCCAGGCAGGTTGCGGAAGTTACTAGGTAGGTAACCAATTCTGTTTAAATTTCTGACAATTTAGTTTGTACTAAGTATAGTTAACCGTTATTGCACATACCTGTCACTCGTTCTAGTTTAGTTTCTTCCTCGGATGTATGATAGTTCTAATGTGTCGTGTCAAATAAATCATTTCATTTTCATTTTTTTTCATTGTTACTTTAAACACACATAACTAAAAGTTTAAAGAAGAAACATCACATATGAAAATAACAAAACAATTTAAGGCTTAGCCAAGTTTAAATTAACTAACATATTTGTTACAGAATCTCCGAGGTCTTCTCCACGAGTTATCCAACGAAGGGGCGAGGAGACAGTTCGAGTCCTTCCTGGAACAGTTGATTCTGCCTCTCATGGTGGAGTCCGCGAGGCGCGGAGACAGGTAAATGTCCACACTGCTGTTGATCTCCCTAATGTCTTTATGGATCAAAAGTTGTGTTGGAGAGCGACACCTCTACAAGTCCTTGTTTAGTTTCATCTGCCCTGTAATCAAATCTTGTAAGGTAAATTTGACCTACTGTATATTTTCTGATTGAGTTGAAATTGGTCATAAATCGGGTGAAAATGCAATATTTACGACTTCAGTGGCGCAGCGGGCGAAGGTCTAACTGCGACGCAAGAGGTTGTAGGTTCGATTTCTGCCTCAGGACATAATAAAATTTTTGTACGATCTGCAGATATTTGTTTCTATGTAAAATTAAAAATGTATATGCCATGTACTGTATATCACATCTATAGTAGCCATAACGCAAGCTCTGCTTCGCTCGGGGGTGGGGGAGGCGATGTGGATTGTCCAGCATTATTCACGTATTTATTTATAACTATGTAGTTTCTGCTCGCGGCTTCGCACGCGTTGTTTAAGGTTATTTCTATCCCATGGGACAGTTCCCATGGGATAGAAATAACCTTAAATTTTGGGATAAAAAGTAGCCTGTGTTTTATTCCAGCCCTAGAACTACTTGTACGCAAATTTCAGCCCGATCCGTTCAGTAGTTTTGGCGTGAAGAGGTAACAGACATGTAAACTTTCGCATTTCTAATATCAATGTGATTCCAGGGAATGCCACGTGGTGGTGCTGCTGGACGATGACTCGGTGGAGTGGGACGAGCAGTTTCCTCCACAGATGGGCGACGAGTACAGTCAGACGGTGCTGTCCACGCCGCTCTATCGGTTCTTCAAGTATATTGAGAACAGGTTAGGAGAAACTAAGAAAATACATTTATTTGAAACCAGAAACACAAATACTAGATACAAGCCATTACAAAAATAGATGTTTAGTTACAAAAACAGATATATGAGTACATGCAAAGAATAGAAACAAACAAGTTTAGTATTAGATGGGTCCAAAAAAGTCTCTGTCTCAGCATTATGCGGCCACAAGCCGAAACTAGTAGCGCAGCTGGTTTTCAGACTGGACCTACCTCGGTAGAGCGTGGTGGCATGGAGTGGCGACATCTAGTTAAAATTTGAGTCTAATTTAGTTTGTTTGCGCCCGTTGCGATGGAAATCATTTGTTACCAGTGATTGTGAAAATTATCATGTGATGATGTTTTACATACGTTTTACGGCGCATATATAAATTTCACGACGAGCATCTCAAAATCAACCTATACACAACAAGATAAGAAAGCAATTATTTCAAGAACTGCCCCATAACTTGGTTAATTATTTATACCCATTTAAAGGTAAATAAACACGATAAATTAATAACGGTTTAATATTACTAACTAGCGGTCCGCCCCGGCTTTGCACGGGTAGATTCTGTAGCCTATGTTCATCAGGGATAATGTAGGATTCTAATGGTGAAAGAATTTTTGAAATCGGTCCAGTAGTTTTCAAGTTTATTCGTTACAAACATACAAATCTTTCCTCTTTATAATATTAGTGTACATATCCTACTAATATCCTACTAATCCTACTAATATTATAAATGTCAAAGTTTGGATGGATGGATAGATAGATGGATGTTTGTTACTCTATCACGCCAAAACGGCTAAACGAATCTGGATGAAATTTGGCACAGAGATAGATTATAGTCTGGAATAGTACATAGGCTACTTTTTATCCCGAAATTCCCACGGGAACGAGAACTACGCGGGTGAAACCGCGAGGCGCTGTCAGATCTACGCGATCTGAACAGTGAAAGTTTAAAAATATTTATCTCAAAACTCAAATCGTCTAAATATCCCTTTGTAAATGGTTTATTATTAGTAATATATTGTGTTTTGTTTGCAGAGATGTAGCAAAACAAGTGATGAAGGAACGTGGACTGAAGAAGATTCGTCTGGGAGTCGAGGGGTACCCCACCTACAAGGAGAAAGTGCGCAAGAGACCCGGCGGCCGAGCCGAGGTAAGTAACCATCAGTTAGTCATAGTAATACCACAGCCTACCTATATGCATACAGTCGTTCGACGAAGGCGTGTTGACAGGGCGATCGTGCGGGGGCAAGGGACGAGGGGGAATCGCACTTGCATACATCCACCGCCTTAGTAACTCCCTCCATATTTTTGAGGCATGACCGTCTGGTCTGACGCACGGAGGAGAGACGGAGCACTCTGATAGAGTTTCAGATAAAAATATAAGCAATATTTATTGAAGGAAGGATCTCCTATCGATAAGGAAATTCCGTATTAAAAAAAAGACGTGGCAACAGAATCAACTGAGGTTAAGTATGGGCGGTTTGTTTACAAACACTTTACATAGAGTTTGGCTAGTGTATAGCGTCTACTCGCGACTTCGCACGCGTTCTTTCGGGATAAAAATAGCCTATATGTTAATGTAGGTCTAGATCGAACGTGCAAATTTCAGCCCGATCCTTTCCTTAGATCCGACGTGAAGAAGTAACAAACATAAGAGCCGTCAAATGGACTCGTCAATTTCAAATAAATAAATACATAATGCTGGACAATTCACACGGCATTATCTAGCCCCAAGCTAAGCAGAGCTTGTCTTATGGGTACTAGATAACTGATATATACATAATACAATACAATACACAGATAGATATTTTTTTATTATACACTAGCGGTCCGCCCCGGCTTCGCACGGGTATATTCTATAACCTATGTTACTCAGTGATAATGTAGCAGGCTTACTAACGGCAAATGAATTTTCGAAATCGGTCCAGTAGATTTAAAGTTTATTCGTTACATACAGAAATACAAATCTTTCCTCTTTATAATATTATTATAGATAGAAAACAACCAGAACACCTGGAACAAATACCTGCAAATCGTACAAACATTTGTTGCCGAGGCGGGAATCAAACCCGCAACCTCCTGCATCGCAGGCGGACCGGTACCATCGCCAAATGGATTCCAGGCTCAGAACATCCAAACTTTCTAATTTACAATATTAGTGTGATGACGTTAGTTGACCGTCTCTCCCCCAGGTGATCTACAACTACGTGCAGCGCCCCTTCATCCACATGTCGTGGGAGAAGGAGGAGGCCAAGAGTCGCCACGTCGACTTCCAGTGCTTCAAGTCCAAGTCTGTCACCAACCTGGCTGCAGCCACCGCCGATCCACCCGCACCTATAGGTAAGCCTCTCACGCACGGCAAAAATATCTCGTATCGGAGCCCCATACAACAAACGTGACATTTTTGCCGTTTTTATATATCATGGTACGGAACCCTACGTGCGCGAGTCCGACTCGGACTTAGCCGGTTTTATTTTATTCAGATTAAATTAGTAAACTATTGCGCCTGTTACTTTTAATAAGGAACCAACTGAACACTTCAAAACAAACTTGCCACAGCTACGTTTGTCTGAAGATGTCCTATCATAAATATCTAAAAAACCGGCCAAGTGCGAGTCGGACTCGCGCACGAAGGGTTCCGTACCATTATCTATAAAAACGGCAAAAAAAATATCACGTTTTCTGTATGGGGGCCCCCTTATATATTTATTTTATTGTTTTTTAGTATTTGTTGTTATAGCGGCCACAGAATACAATACAATACAATACAAAAACACTTTATTGTACACCAGAAAAAGAACATTACAAAAAGACATTACATGAGACAAGTACAATGGGCGGCCTTATCGCTTAGAAGCGATCTCTTCCAGGCAACCTTTGGATGGAAAGAAATACATCATCTGTGAAAATGTCAACTGTCTAACTATCATGGTTCATGTATCTCATTAACCACGATAGTTAGACAGATAAATATCCTAATTATTATTTAGAAATGTATATTTTTTAAATAATTTAACCTCATAATTATTAATTAGTTCTACATCATATTTTAAAATAACTTCATACATATATTTCAGAGCTAGAAGCGAACCGAGCACAAGAAGAACCGGACCCGACTCCGGAACAACCGGAGGAAGAGTGACGTCATCGCCGCGGCCTCTGCGCGCTCATCTGTCTGCTCCCCTGATGATTATCATCATCACCAGCTGTCGCACGCCTCGCTAGCTATCTTCCTCAAGAGATAAGTCTTAACCTTCTAAAAACGTGGAAATTCACAATGTTCAACAATTTTCCGGTCCGAAAAAAGTTGGAGATAAAGAAAATATCATAACTATAACGGTAAACCATCTTTCAAATATCTAGGCCGTTGCAAATGTTGAGATATATACTAAAAAAACCTATCTACGCTTTAAAATAAAATGCTTAGCTTAATGCTATTGAAAAGGTCGCGGATGATAATTATTGTTACGATTTTAGAAAATACAGGATGTTCCGCAACTCTTGCGCCAAAGGGTTACAGCGGGGTATGTGTATATGTCGCCGGCGGATCGTACAATCGACGGTCACGCCGCTCACGCAAACGCTCAGCGCCAAAATGGCGAAAATCAAATGACATTAATCTGTCATCGATAATAAAACCTTCCGCGTACTAGACTTGTATAATCGAGCTCAGTTATTAACAGGCAGAATGTGGAAACCAAGTACAATACGTACAACATATAATTACAATCAGCCCTTTTGTAGAATGGTTAAGCAATTCAAAAAATTGCCTACGCCAACTGTTAAACGTTGATCCTCCAAGATAGCTAAAAAATACCTTTATGACTGTCGTATTGTTTCGGTATGCCTCAAAAATTAAATTTTTTATACCAGAGACGGTCGAGAGGTGCGCTGACGGTCGAGAGGTGCGCTGACGGTCGAGAAGTGCGCTGACGGTCGAGAGGTGCTCTTTCAATCGGCACCGCAACTTTCATTGCGTATAGAATATTCCCTCCAGCGTAGTTGTATATAGAGGTCAGTGCAGTTACCCTATGGCGGAACACCCTGTATTTCATTAATAGGTTGGTTTGGTGCACGTCGAATATTGGACGATTGATTAGTGGAAATATTTTGTACTTAGGAATTTACGTGAATTTTGATGTTGTCCGTTGAATTAATTAAATTTCATTTGAAAATCTATTTTCTACGTAAATATTATATTCAATGTTCACTATATTTTTAAAAGTTCAGTCGGTTGCAGTTTACTCGCTGCTCCTGGTTTTCCTGAAATACTTTTCAAAAAGAGAAAACTCCCGTTTACCTCGGAACTCGATAGAGGACGTAGGTGTTTTATTTTATCAATTGTTATGTTATTATGCATAGGCTGTGTAGGCAAAATGAAGGTTTTAAATGCATTTTTATGGCAGTTATCGATTGAATAAAAAAAATGTATTTTTCTGTGGTTTAGGTATCAGATTGTCGAACGCCTATCTGAGATCTTACCATCAGATTGTGGTCAAATGAACGACCATCTGAGATCTTACCATCGGATTGTGGTCAAACGAACATCTATCTGAGATCTGTCCGTCTTTTAAAGCACAAAGTATTAAATCATTATAAAAAATTGCAACCGATTGTACTTGTAAGTAACGCACAAAATAATACATTAGCTAGCCTATTTTTTGCGTATGTACTGTCCAATAATATTACGCAAGAAACAGTTAAAATGTTTAGTCATGTAACCTTAAAATACATTCCTGACATAATTATGAAACTGTATATTTTTCCATATACTTACTGTACTGACTATGCCCAGTAAGTTTTGGTATATTTGGTTACAATGTTGTTAGTGGAATTTTGCCGTAAGGATTTACCTTAAACTTAGTATAACGTAGTTTTTACAGTTGTACCAAACATGTTATTATGTAATAAAATCTCGAAAGAAATCGTTATTTCATTTACAGTGACGGAGCAGTTTCGACCATACCAGAAAAAAAACAGGGCAGACTCGTAGTCACACTGTATTGCTACTCCAGTGTGACTACGGGTAATTTATTTGACTCGTGGTTGCATTTCTCTGAAAAGGATCGCACTTGACTGAATAGTAGGCATTTAGTGAAGTGCTCGATAGATAAAATAGTCAACACAGAACACTGGTGTAGCAAACCGGTGTGACCGCGTGTCCGCCGCTGACAACATAGCCTCCAATAGCGTGGTGTGGAGACTCTCCCATTAACTTTAGTGCAAACAGTACCGCAAAACACGCCAACCTTCCCAACTCTTTTCGAATAATTTAAATTTTTGTATAATTTTTCTATGGAAACAAGTATTTTCTTTTAACATCTGCAATTATAATGCCGGGTACAGACCAAGCGAACAAAAGCGCCGAACGCGATTGAACCAGTGTGGACGTCATGGCGAAAGCAAGCGAGCCCAAATGAGGGCCTTCGTTCGCCTTCGGCTGTGCTCCGCCGACTGTTTCACATGTGTTCGTGTGGTGTGGATACAACAGCGAAAGCGAGTAAACGTTCGTCATCAATCGTCGAATCCCACTCGTTAGCCTTCGCTCGCTTTTGTTCGCTTGGTCTGTACCCGGCTTAAGACAATGTGCATCTATTATTTTTCAGATTGTATTATTCGTGAATGGCAAGCAAAGTTATCTGGACTTTTTGCCAACATTACCCAAGTTGATTTTTGACGCAAACAGGGCTTTATTGCCAATACAAGAATATGGCAATAATGGCGTTTACTTTAAAAATTAAAGCGATACCATGGCTGGGCAAAGTTACCATGACTTTTTTTATCTTTTTCATACAATCCGCATTTCGCCTTTTAAAAGTGCGAGGGTTGGCGCGTCTCAGTTAACTGATCTTGACTTTTTTTCTTCTTTTTCGGCAAAGTATGTCGTAGGTAAACAAAAAAACAAGGTTATTTATCATTTATTTATTTAGTAAACTTTTATTCAACATGTTTATGCACTCAATAATACCCTTACTAGTAAATGAAATACTAATTAAGATCAAATGATGCGTGTTAGGAGTTAAATTAAATAATTACTTAAATAGACAAGATATTTATCATTAAGAGAATCACAATTCCTTGGAAAGGTTGAGGAAATGCTGCTGATTTGAATGATTACTTAAACTTAATAATAATCATTTCATTTATTTATTTTTCATCACTAAACAAGTTTCGTAGGTGCCAACCCTAAGCTTATTTTGTATCAATAGTAGATTGCAACATTACTGGATAACTTTACCCATCATTATAACTTTTGTTTTAAGAGACCTTCAGCAACGATAATAACATATGAATACTCCAGTGTTTTTGTATAAC
Organism: Eupithecia exiguata; assembly: GCA_947086465.1. Taxonomy (NCBI): domain Eukaryota; kingdom Metazoa; phylum Arthropoda; class Insecta; order Lepidoptera; family Geometridae; genus Eupithecia; species Eupithecia exiguata. The sequence continues at coordinate 6,806,252 of OX352253.1, forward strand.
ATATTATTATAAATAATGCTTACCTGTGTTTTTGTATAACATATTATTATAAATAATGCTTACCTGTGTTTTTGTATAACATATTATTATAAATAATGCTTACCTGTGTTTTTGTATAACATATTATTATAAATAATGCTTACCTGTGTTTTTGTATAACATATTATTATAAATAATGCTTACCTGTGTTTTTGTATAACATATTATTATAAATAATGCTTACCTGTGTTTTTGTATAACATATTATTATAAATAATGCTTACCTGTGTTTTTGTATAACATATTATTATAAATAATGCTTACCTGTGTTTTTGCCATCACGCACAATTCACTTTTAAAGAAGAAGGAAAGAAGAATTTATTCATAGCCACACACATATTTTACAAAAAAGGGAAACATAAACATACGTGATAAACAGAAACATAATACTTTGAGATTTAAATTTATAACATACTAGCAGCGCCTCGCGGTTTCACCCGCGTAGTTCCCGTAGGAATTTCGGGATAAAAAGTAGCCTATATCCTATTCCAGACTATAATCCATCTCTGTGCCGAATTTCATCCAGATCCGTTTTGCCGTTCTGGCGTGATAAAGGAACAAACATCCATCCATCTATCCATCCATCCATCTAAACTTTCACGTTTATAATATTAGTGAGATAACAAAAAAAATAAGCATGTAGTAGAGTCCCAAGAGTAGGAAACATTGGTGTTTCCGTATGTGCGCGGCTGATCAGATCCTGCCTCAGCTTATTGTCGTTATCATCCGAGGACGATAACGACGCTGGTTTTCAGTCAGAACCTAACTTTTGACATTGCACCAAAATTTGCCTGCAAAAATACGCATTGTACTCGACGAGTTCCAATAAATTACAGAGTGAAGTTAGCGATACACCCGATACACAGTCTTGCTAGACACATAACCTATTTTTTACCAAAGTCAATAAATATTACAAAATTTTCAGATAGTTTTGCACTTTACAGATTTGCTTACAAATTTATCTTCGGGCAAAAATTGTGGTGCAATGTAGGCGTTTTTCGCAGAATTTTACAGTACTATTCCAGTTTCAGGAATAATGTGAGAGTTCTTGAAACTTCTTGAACACTTTTGTTCAGACCCTTTTAATTTCTTCAACTTTATTTCGGAGTTGTGTGAAAAGAGATTTATTTCCTGATGAAATTGAATGGTTCTAAAAGTTGAAAAGAAATCTTTCTTTCAAAAAAATATAGTGTTTGTGCTAAAAATAAATAAACCTCGTCCGTTGGTAGTCTGGTATAAAATATAGTTTCCTAAACTATGCCTGCAACATTAATAAAACAATACTTGAGTAAATACTTATAAGTTTATTAAAATACTCTAACAACAAAGTAACTCTTAGCAAATAGCGTAAAATAGGAATAACACTTATATAGAAAATACATTATAGAAAAGTACAGTCAGACACTTGGAATTTGAAACTTATGTGCTAGCGGAAAAGTGCACAATACAATACTTACCCGCTTTACATCACACGAAGACATCACAAATAATGAAAAAAAACAAAAAGTGTAAAGTACTTATGTTATTTAATTTTACTGGTTAGAATAATTGTTAATTACCTTCCTGATTATTACATAGGCTACTCTAGCGAAGCATTTCTTTATTTTTAATATCCTGCTAAAATCACAGGTTTGTATACAACAGAAGAAAATTAAGTTAAGCTAGTGTAGGTTAAAGGTGCTTTTCCGTCAGAGATGTAGCCAAGCTATATTTCAGACAACCAAAAGGACCCTTTCCATGGACGAAAATAACTATGGACTAGGACTTCAAATTGAAATTTACAATAAAAGAGAATTATTTCACTGCGAGACTTTTCGTCTTCCGAATGTGAACCTTATTTTAACGGCGGTATCCAAAATAAGCTCATAGAATACCGGTAATATTGGACAAAACACTTTTCTAAATGCCCTTTTTACGGTGTTACAGAAATACCCACAGCAAAATGCTGTAGGTTGTCTATTAATTTGACACATTTACGCACCACATCAGTAGAAAAGCTCCATAAACACTCCACGTCGCTTACTCTAGTAGAGGTTAGTAGGCACCTAACCTCTTTATGACTGTTGTTTTACCAAATTCGTGATCTTCATTTACGCTTACAGATTTATCTTGCTTTATCTAAACTAAGTTCTGAAGGTTCTGCTAACCGCCGCTGCGAAAGCTGCACAGCAGAGGTAGAAACAGAGGACACTGGCTAGGAAGCGGCCGATAGTTACACGCTGGACCCACTGGAAACGGTAACATTCTTTTACTATATCATTAGATTGTTTAGAAAAAACTAAAAATCTACTTCAAAGTCCGTAATAGGTATTTACACAATTTTTAAGTATGTACTCGTATTGCAGGACAAAAACTTTTCCCTCGGAGATACATTTATTAAGGGACCTCGGGATCGTTCTTCAAACAATAGCGAAATAATTTTCTCAAACGGTTCATAATTGACGAAGAAAACGACTCGCATACCTACATTATGGTCAATCAACGGTCTATTGACTATAAAAAAAAGTGCGAGTCGGACTCGCGCACCGAGGGTTCCACATACCTAATTGAAGACCTTGTTTTTTGCCACTTAACATGATTCTAGGTCAACAGGAAGTACCCTCTAGGTTTTTGTCCATAGGTTTTTGAAGGAGGTAGGAACAATCGGGAATGTATTTATCCCGATTGTCCCTAGTAGTAACAATCGGGAATTTTTTTCCCGATTGTTCCTAGTAGGAACGCAGGGGGTAGGGACAATCGGGAATAGGCGTTTTTTTTTTGCTGAATCTACACTATTATTATAAAGAGGAAAGATTAGTTTGTTTGTAATCCTACATTACCCCTGATGAACATAGGCAATAGAATATACCCGTGCGTAGCCGGGGCGGACCGCTAGTAAACTATAAATTTATTTTTTTGCTGTTTTTTTCCTTAACTTTTGCTATAAGATCTTGCTTCTTGTCAAATTTTATGATTTTACGTAGGTAAACGGAAAGTACCGTATAGGTTTTATTGGTGTTTGGTCCAATGCAAGAATCAAAAACATAACAAGATTATTAAATTTTTTACTGAAAACCTCCACGCGTTCCTAAGAAACGAGGGTTGCCAGCCGGATCCTTTTTTCCGTGTCACGAGGGGTGTCAAGATGGCACCCCTTGGAGGTCGGTACCCGGGGCGGACCGCCACTCCGCCACTAGCGGGTTAACTACGATCCTCGTTTGTATTAGAAGAACACCAACGTTTCATCCCTTATTGAGGACGTTGTTTCTGTGTCCTGGTTTCTGTGACGTGGTTTTTGGTCCCGACTATTGCATCAGCATTTATGAGGGTCAGTGCGAGTCTAAATTCAAATGGCGACCAAACTCGATCGAAAAAAATAAGAATTAGGTAAAAACAAAATGTCTTTAGGTACTTTTTTATTTATTAATCTTTGGAACATTCACATAATTTAGACAGGAAAATAACAATAACAGAATACAATAATTACAACGAATCACACTTAAATCTATTTCCTAAATATCAAAGCCGTCACCAAGAAGCTAAAGTGCCCAGAATGCTGGCTGCATTGCCACGTTGAATGGCAATGCTAATTCGTTGACCGAAATAAAAGCCAGCATTCGAATCACCTGTGGACTCTATTAAGAATTTTGTTAGATCTTTGTGTAATGCATGTGCCCCAGGACCTAGGGTTTCCACCCCAAACGGCTCGAGTAGGTAACCCCGGTCAAGATTAGCGTATTTTCACCGTTTGAGGAACTCCGCCGATGTTGCTGCGGAGCCGGCCCTTACTGATGTCCCTGCAAGATGAGAAGGTGCTAGGGTATCTACACAAGTGGCATCCCAAACTAAAGGCCGACCCATCTTCCAAGGAATCAAAGTCATACCGTCAGGCCTTTTACCATCATCTCGCATTAGGCCACGCGGTTCGAGAGTAGCTGCCATACTGACGCTGGTAAAAGCCCTACGGATGTTGTCATTAATTGAACTATGACGGGACACACGTCCTGCTAGAGACACATGTCAATGCATGGTGACCGAACTTATCAACGGTTTCACCGCACTGGCAACGGTGCGCAACTAGGCAAGGAGAACCTAAACGCAAAGAGGTGACCAACCCGAAATGTGTTATTGTCTAAAAGGGTACCTACCTAGATTTTTAGAAGGCAAACCATATAACCAAAGTCCTGATTCCCACTCGGAAACGGCGAGTAGACGAGCGCGTTCTGATGAGCTGGTAAGGTTTTTCCGTACCAACTCATCAGAATACCCTTAATACGAACCCTTATAGGATATTGTGTTGTCCGTCTGTCAACCCTCTTTTCGCAGAAACGCGTGGAGGTATCGAGTTGAATTCACATCATATACTCAGTTTTGTTACCTCTTGGAGCCGCGATATAAATCAAACTTCTAAGTCAATGCAATCTAAAGTTACAGCCGTTTATGCCCGATTTTTTTGAATTTTCTAAGGGAATCACACGCACGCACACAAAACCGATTTGGTATTTTCTAAGGGAATCACACGCACGCACACAAAACCTATCTGGTACTTTCCGTTGACCTAGAATCATGAAATTTGGCAAGAAGCAAGGTCTTATAGCACAAGTAAAGGAAAAAATCGGAAAACCATAAATATGATGTTAATTCATAAAAAAAATGTTTGATTCCTTACGAGTACAAGTTTGTATACTGAACCCTTGATGCCTACATATTACGTAATGGTTTTTAATAAATTTGGGTGCAAATCGGGACGCGTCCCCAGACCTCTGAAAATCTGGACCTCCTGCGCAAATCGGGACACCTGGCAACGCTAGTAATGTAGGAGGAAAGAAAAAAAACACTGCTGGACATAGGCCTCCCTTAATGAGCGCCATAGCTCACTTTTTTCAGCTTGCCGCATCAAGCCGACGACATTGTAGCGGTCGCAGGGTTGAATGGAGGCGGCTCAGGACCGCTATTTGTGGCGTCGTATAGGGGAGTCCTATGTCCAACAGTGGACGACGTGTTTGGGCTGATATTATGACTCAGATACTCACTCCTGCTAGACTGCTCAAATCCGTATTCACTTTGCTAGAAGACCTTTTCCGCATCTTCTTCTCCACGTAAACGTGGCTCGCCCTGCGGGTTTTTCTTCTATCTCTTTCTATTCTGTAATCTCCGTGATCTCCTCTCACATAGCTGTCAAATCCCGGTCTGTCAAATTTCATTTTGACAGGTGGTTTTGCAAAATGGCGTCCATCAACGCTATTGAGATTCCTCAAGTTAGGCCTTCGATAAATTCGGACGTTGTCGTATCTTTTGTTCAAGTCTAGAATGTCTTCTTTTTCTCGAGATACGTCTTTTTGATATTCCTGTCTCGAATTCTCTCTTTTATCGATATTGTAGTGACATTTGCTAGTAAACCAGGGTTCCTGGACCGAAGCAGAGCTTGACATTTCAGCAACTCGGGTTTTGAAGGGATCAGCCTCTTGAAACAAATGAATGGTGTTAGTTTTGAAAAGTATAAACACAATTTAGGTAGGTTAGGTACCTAACTACCTACTAAGTACATACCTACACAACTGGCTTACAAATATTAGCCCAGATATTAGTCTCAATCAGGTACGAGCAATTATGTTGTTTATAAGTACCTAGGTACCTACGTCATATACATAAATAAAAGGCATTCAATTCAACATTTAAATAAGCAAGGTTATTTAAATGTTGAATTGTTTTTGAATTGTTTGACCCGGCCGCCGCCGCCGCGCCGGCCGGGTCAAATGTCGAAGGACCACAGAGATGTAAGGTTTCCGCCCTACACCTTTAGATGATAGTTGATAGATGGTGATGATTGATAGGTTTACTAGATAACTTGATTTTATTGATATGATAATGATTGAATACACGGGACAGCAAAATAATAAACTTAAATCTATCCGGCGACTGGGACCGCGATCCCAATACCTAGCGGTCCCAGTTGACGGAAGCCTCCAGCTGCAGCGATCGAACGCGTACTGAAGTGCGCGTTCATAAGTGAGTAAGAAATGCACCGCTTGCAAAAGTGCAAATGTGCGGCTTATACGTAAATCGTACACTTACCTTACAAAGCTTTTACAATAGAATAGAATATTATTTGTAACTCCATCAAGAGATACAGACATTATTTAGAAATAAGAGACAAAGCTACTGTCGATAAGAGTCAGGTCCCTGTCTCAGCGTGAGCTAGGTAAACACTTTACAACCAACGCTGGTCTTCCGACAGAACCATTTGGTGATTTTTGAATTTAAGTTAAAGAAGTGGCTTATCGACTAATCCTTTTATACGGTATCTGAATTCCTCAACTATCGAGATTGACTTTAAATAAATTCACTGACATTCTAAGACAACTCTTTCATTTTGTATAACATTTTATTTCCATTCATTTTATAAGTGTTTTGCTCAATTTTACTAAATATAGCTTAAAACTATTCTTGTGTCTTTTTTGCTGCCGAATAATTCGGTGAATTATGTTGAACTAATTTTAAGCCCAAGACCTTTATAAAACCATTTTTAATCCAATAAAGTTACGAGTATTATGATTAACATTATTTTGTTTTTCTGAAATAAGACCCAAAATCAACAATTCCACGCCTTTATAACAGTACCTACATTTACCTCTTAAATATTGAATTCAACAAGTGCGAATGAGACAGATAATATTATCTTATGATCATGTGTCTGAATAAAAGAATATTATTATTATTATTATTATGATTTGAAATAAATAGATAGTGACGCTAATTGAAGTGAGATAGAGAGCGGTAGGACGCCCTCCGACCAGGTGGGATGACGATTTGCGAAAGACTGCTGGCAGATGCTGGATGCGGCAAGCTGAAGACAGGGCGCTATGGCGCTCATTAGGGGAGGCCTATGTCCAGCAGTGGACTGATATAGGCTGATGATGATGATGATGATGAGAGAGCGGTTACATACAACACAAATTATAAATAAAATTATTTCGGCTGACACCGCGATCAGATGTTTTTTACTTTTTTACCCACAACCCGCTATCCCAATCCCTCGGTGACCACCTACCCGACGGGAGTAGATTTAAAATCAGCGCCGCATGCTCCCTGCATGCAGCTCAAAGCTGAATTTACTCCCTTTGCCTATTTATTTTTAATTTCTTTGTATTTTTATGTATAATTCTGTTTAGGTTAAGAGCTTTTTAGGCTATAAATTATTTTTTATTTTATCAGCCGCGACTTACCTTTTCCGTCAGAAGTATGTGCGAGCCCAAAAGTGAGAGTAAAAAGCAACATTTAACTTAATTTTTTGTTTTAATTTATTTCATACCTTTTGGGCTGGTCATGCTTCCGAGGAAAAAGGTAGGTCGCGGCTCAGGAACCATTGGAGATAGACCCATGATTTTGTGTTTTTCCTGGGTCGTCATGAACCCACCTATTCTCCGTTTTCGGCTTGACGTTGAGTTTCGGGACACCTTTTATATTAATCTAATGTTAAATCAGTTTATAAACGATCGTTCTTGATTCATTTCATCATTTGCCAAGGTCGCGTCCGTGATCTCTGTCGTCTTAGTCGTCTCTGTGTTCGAGCTCCTTCTCAGCGGCCGGTGCTAAAGTAGACGCGGGTTTACCTTCAACATTCGCCAAGCTCGTGTCTATGATCTATATCGTCTTAGTCGTTTTTGTGTGTTCGTGCTCCTTCTCACGTCCGGCGCAAAGGTAGACACGGGCTTACCTTCAACATTCACCAAGCTCACGTCCTTGATCTCTGTCGTCTTAGTCGTTTCTGTGTTCGTGCTCCTTCTCACATCATGCATGAAGGTAGACTAGACATGCACGGGCTTACCTTCAACATTCGCCAAGGTCGCGTCTGTGATCTCTGTCGTCTTAGTCATCTCTGTGTGATCGTTCTCCTTCTCAGAATCTGGTGCGAAGGTCAACACGCTCTGGAAAATAAAATACGTATTAAATAGATAAAAGATGAAACCATTCGACTATCCCCTTCGAACATTATGTTCGAAGGCTTATCCCCCAATATATGTATAAATGCTTGAAAGTACCTTAGGAGACCTGATAATTTTGCGGTCTGTACTCCACTGTATTTGCATATTAAAAGCGCTTGCTATAAGCTATGTTACCTTACCAAAATATGCGCCAACTACGAAAAATGACACATCCATTCAATGCTGATTCATCATCAACCTTTATACAAATCCACAACTGTACTAGGCCTCCCTTATAAGCGCTGTAGCGCCCAGTCTTCAGTTTCATCGTTTTTTGCAGATCATGTACATATTACTCCCCCGATAGAAGGCTTATTGACTTTAATATATCACGCGCAGCCAGTATACCTTAACACTCGGTCGGAGCACGAATTTCACGTTCTTATTCAAGACCCCGTCTTCCTGCTTGCCAAACAAAGTGTTAGCGTCTTGTTGCCAAACGACCGAAAGTGAACCTTCCTCTGCTTCACGCGGGGTCTCCAGTTGTTCAAACACGTCATAGTACGTGTCTCCTTGGGTGTTCTTGACAACTGGTTCTATAGCCCGTAACGAGTCTGAGGTATTCCTGGAACCATCTTGTTGCTATTGTCAACGTAAAAGTTGTTAGGATAGATTTTATTGTTATTTTATCCTTTTTCCTCCATTCCTAAAAAACTGTTCATTTCCACAATCTCGGGGATCATAGTAAATGAGGATTTTTGGATGCGTGGGGTCATTCGAAGCCAACAGCACACAAGCTACTACAGGTTTATAATACTACATCCCATTGGTGGGCAAAGACCTCCCTAAGCTCCCGGTAAATCTTACCAAACGGTACTTTATAATGTAACCCAGTCTTGCTTTAAGTACTATTACTGCTGGTACTGGATATAGTTGTAATAATTTTGCGTAAAATAATTCAAAATAGGGGTACACCTCGGAGTTTTTTTACGACAATACTTACCCTGCGGTAGTCACTTTAGTTTTATCTAACTGTTTTAGCTCATGCTTTTCTTCGGTGGTACTGATTAACTTATCTACACCGCCAACAAAATTCTTCTTTTCATTTTGCTTGCCTTTCTTCTCTACATTTAACGTCGATAGTACCATACTTTTACCGTTGTTTTTTAATTTACTCTGCGTAATCGCCTTTAGGGCGATTGGTTTGGTAACGACCACGAATCTGGGTTTCCCGGTTCCTGTCACTGTTTGTTGACTAATCAATTGTAATGATTTCTTATTAGTAAATTTTTCTTTAGTAGTAAACTTATGATCAGTTCTTTTCTCACGTTGTTCGTAGTCTTCCATAAAATCATCTAAATCAAGCTGGTATCCCGCAGTAGTGGTTTGCAATAGATTTAGTAAATTAGTAGTTGCCATTTTAATTTTTTTTTTAAAGGCATTCTTGGATGATGTTTTCGTTTGTGTTATTGCTAAAGTATTTTTGTAATTGGCCGTGGTGGGTTTTTCTGAAATCAGCCGTTTAGTTGTATCAGTGACACCTACATTTGGATTGGTCATATTAGATTGTGACACATTATGTTGCGTATTCGCCTTATTTTGTTTTACGGTTTTCTTTTTATCACTAAACACTTTTGCTTCAATTTTTTTATGGAGTTTATCTGTTTTTGCATTAGATTTTTTGTTTGGTTTAGTTTTCTTATTTTTTTTCTTCCAAAAAGTAGATATCGTTGCAGTAATTGTGCTTTCCTGGTCATCTGTTTCGCTTGTCGTTATCAGGTCCAAGAGGTCACTCATGTTGTAGCTGCTAGTATTTGCACTTTCTGTTCTTTCATCGTCTTTTTGTTTGCCCTTCTCCGTGGTCATACACTTAACATCAGTTTTGGATTCCACGACTGAAATTACTATTTCAGGCTTTGAAGTTGTCCTCCTCAGTATGTAATCGCGCCAGAAAGAACCACCTGCGTCCGCGAATAATGGAGATTCAACTTGATCAACTTGCCTTTTCTTATGCATTATCTTACGCATTATCTTTTTACCATATGATTTCTTGTTTTGTTTTTTTTTTCTGGAAAAGATCTTGTTTATTATGTTTGGCTTGAGGTTTCGTTTTTTAAAGCCATAATCCATGTACATAAGGTCAGTTGCGGCTGTATCAAAGGAAGGCATATTATTGGCATCGCTCGTGGATTCTGGGGTACAAATGAATTTAACACTGATATTATCAAATGTGTAAACATCGTCCTTGTGCATTGCGTCTCTTCCTTTCCTTTTTTTTACGTTTGCCACTAAACAATCTCTTGCAGATCTGATGAACATATCGCCATTATTTTTCAATGTTTCTACATAAGGGATAAGATTCAACAACGCATGAAAGTTATTGTTCAGCGATGTTACATTGTTAACCAAAGTTGCTTCTTCTGTTGTATATTTGTGCTCGTTCTGTCGTTTGCGTAGGTATGTAGCAAAAGTCTTACAAGTGCGTCCGTGGCACTTTCCCTTATTTCGTTTGTTGTAATCATCCAGGGACTTATCGAGCCTGCGTATACAGTCTCTAAGTACTTTACCGCCTCGCGGATTCATCTTGAAATACGTTTGGATCTCAGTACAATGGTCGCTCATATATTTGCTTAGGTTATCGAATTCAAAAGACAGTTCTTTAATCACTGAGTCACTAGCAGCGCACACTCCGCACATCGGTTCGTTTACTTTACATTTACAATCACAAGCTCTATCGTTTTCAAATATATCTTTGATTTTTTTTAAGTATTTGGGATATGCTACTTCTCTTTTGACATGAGTCGCTCTTTTCGTCAAATTACTTTCTGATATATTCTTGTAGAGGTCAACGAGGTACTTATTGACAGCTTTAAGGAATGCTTTGCTCAATTTCACCCCCTGTAAATCATTAGTTGAAGCGTTTCTTGCTTTCTTCTCTACATTATCTGCATCATTACTGACAGACGAAATTTTCACAGGCTTAAGAGCGAAAGTATCATTACCTTCGTTTAAATTACTAACAAGCAAATATAATCCTGGAGAGACTATTTCTCCCTGATTTGTTGTCGAGACCTTTGGACTTCGAGTAGGCTTGATACTGTCTATGTAATGTATCTGATATTCCAGATCGACTGGTGATGCTAGTCTTGCAGAGAATACCTTTCGAGCTAGGACAGAGTCTGCAGATCTTTTTTTATTGAAATTGTTTTCATAAGGAATAGCTATATGTACTTGTATAGAGTTTGTTGAAGCATAAGTAGGTTCGTTCATAGGAGGTCTAAATGTGTAGATATCGTCGTCAGACTGGCTCACATCAGCAGCTCCAAATTTCGTGTCTGTTTGTTTAGAGATTTCTTCGCCACCTTTGTGCTTCATTAGGTCTACTATTATCTCAAGAGCGGCAACACCTCTGGCTGTCTGCAACTCTCCATCCAAATCTCTCTTCAGTAGTCTATAAGTGACGCCGGATGTTGAACTCTTTTCATCTTTAAATATAGATTCTATTGTTGAGTTCGTCGTGCCAGTTGTTTCTGCATCTAGAATTATCGGCTCGTCTGTTGTCTGTGAAGCCTGCAAAAACAAAAACCGATGTTATAACAGTTGTATTTATTAATATAAATAGTGGGAGCTCAATCATGGAAACACCAAATCACCGAACCAACTGAAAACAGTTGCTTAAAAATTATTAATTAATTTAATTCCGAACCCTCGAATACACATACTAAATGGGTAGGACATCACACGCCCCCCCCCCCCTTAAGAAAAAAAATTGCAAACATTATAGTAGGCAATCCTACTTAAACCAAAGAATTAAACTTACTTAGTAGGTTAACAATTTGAAATAATAACTAAATTTAGTGAATTTCAAAGTACCTATCTAATCTAATACAAATAGGTGCCGTAGTTTTAGTAACAGCGATTCACATTAGACCTAAGTAGTTATGTAAACTGCAATGCCGAGCTTATCTTAAAATACTATGATTTAGGTACACCTATGTAGGGTACTTAACTTGTAAACAGGATTGTAAGTATCTGAGCACATAGATGCTTAACAAACTTATGGGAATAAATAGCCTAGGATAGGCATGGAGGCTACAACCTTATTCTAATAACTATTGATAATTATCTTCTTAACTTTCATGTTTAGTTTGTTTTACGCTAAAGTTTATCAATGTAATGATATAAGAAAATTAACAAAGAGATAAACGCAGTGATAAGAAAAACAGAGAAAAAAGAAAACATTCGTATCTTTTTATACAAAATACATTATCTGGGTAAGGTACCTATAGGGTTGCTACACGTACTTTATTATAAAGTATTGTACTTTATTATAAAGTATTGTACTTTATTTCGGGCTTACGTACTGTATACTTTATGAGCCCAATAAAGTACGCGAAAATACTTTATTTGGCTCTTCAAGCTTTATTTTTAATATTCGGTTCAAATTTGTCAAGTTTTTCAATGTAAGTGTTCTACACAGGACTAGGTAGGGGTAGGACTAGGTAAGCAATCTAACTAAACTTCATTTAAATAAAAAATATAACGCATTATTATTAGCTCTAACTCAACATGAGATGGATGACTAGCAAGCTAGCATCCAACGCTGGTCTTCCGCCAGAGCCACTTATTGGCGTTACGGATAAATTACTCACAATAATACATAATAATTAAGCCAAAACACAAAAAAGCAACTTATTACAATCAAATAGGTACACACGTACACTATTCAAACAAAAATAAACTAAATAAAAAAGAAAAAACACTTAAATAGGGTATGTAGGTACACAAGTTACTCGTACCTACTCTACTCTACACTAGGTACCTACACCATTCATAGATCTAGTCACTAATGTAATTATAGATAGATATTGAGAGATTTATAATGCACTTGAGCCGTGCCTTGGACTTTCTTGCTCCTTCTGATGATCAAATAATTTCTGTATTTTGTTCGAAATCCATGTTAGCATTGCAGGTTCCTCATCGGCGGCGGGATATTGTTCCAGCACTTCGAAGCTGCAAAGCGAAAGCTGCCTCTGACGTAGGCAGAGGTGTGCCGCTGTGTCTCGAGCTGCTTCGAGCACTGGCAAGATCATGAGCTGGACAACCATGACAAATTCTCGTAGAGAGAAGGTGGTCACTTGTACTTCACCACACCAAACATAAGAAATGCCAGGTGTAATTTACGATGATGTTTAATTTTTACCAAATACTAATTCCTATGGGGTGTATTTTGTCTCTGTACTCGTATGTACAGTAGTATTTTATAAAAAGCACCTAAATGGAAGCCAATTGCTCCGGTCTAAACTATAAGTAGTCTGAATTCTGAGATAAGCGTTTAAATGTTTATGAGAGTTCCCTAGTGAACCTAAACTCTCGTGATGAGTCTCTTATCAATTGTTGAGTTTAATTTTGTGATGCCAAAAGCTGGCAGATTTCTTTCATAACTGACGACTTAAATTCCGTGCCCAAATCCAAGAGAATTTTCTTTGGGACTCCGTATCTGTAACGATAATCGATAATACCCGTATCGATAATATAGTATCTAAACTAAACCTAAATTCGATTTAATTTTTTTTGCATCCGTTTGTAATTTGAAAATATTTTCGTCTGAAATGTTTGGATATTGTAAGATATAGGTGGACTAATTCACCCTTTCCCCCGGGGGTAGTGATTTTTACGGATTTCCGCTTTAGAACTTTATTAACATAATAAGGTAGGTAAAGGAAACGCACAGATTTTATTTAGGTTTTTATTATACCTATGAGTACTTTTCCAAGACCTAGACTTAAAAGTACCGCCAGGAACTTCGTGTTAACACAATGGTAGGAACTTTGATAGTAACTACAAAAGTACCGCCAGGAACTTCGTGTTAACACAATGGTAGGAACTTTGATAGTAACTACAAAAGTACCGCCAGGAACTTCGTGTTAACACAATGGTAGGAACTTTGATAGAATTTTTTCTTTTCACATACATAGAAACACGTTGCAATGCGAACATTTACTATGAGGTTTCGACTGAATCTTCTTCAAACTACAAACCTCACGCCTTCCCCTGTTCTCTACGAACGTAGGCCAATGGATGCCTCTGTTATCCAAGCGTACGTCATTTATAGTGGAATAGTCAGATTTGCGCCTTTTAGAAGGGCCGCCTTTCGCAGTAACATCAGTAGAAGTCTTTCTGTTCTTACTGGCATCTTTCATCGTCATCAAGCCTTGAGTAACAGAGCGTCGAAAATCTTTTACGGTAGTCTGTTCCATTATAAGTCTATGAATTGACAAATGCGATGTCCAGAAAGAAGACCCCGAAACAACCAGTGTCACCATTTTGAAGATTTGCGATCTCTAGGTACAGTAAGGGGCTCTCAAACGATCAGCTTCATGTACGCCGCCCATAAAACTATTGTCATCTTTGACAGCTACAGGGCATGTAATGGCAGACTTGGATCCATTTTTTTCATTACGTGACACAGTTACCTCTTTGTTCCCATGAAAATTAGATACTAAATGAACCTTGTCAAAAATATCTTCAATCAATACTAAAAATATATCAGTCGGTGTAGTACAGTGAGCAAAACAGTCTTCTACTACTCCAGCTTAGAATAATTAGGCATAGAAACGCAGTAGGCGCGCGCGAAGTGAAGCAATTTCAAGGAAGCCTTTAAAGGCTTCCTACGTCGCTCGACGCGTCAGTACTCAAGGTCAAGGCCTACTAGTAAGAGCTCTATAAATTTGCAATAAAAATGACTTACTGTGCTGTGAAAGGGTGTCACAACTCTTCACATAATCATCAGAAACAATCGAAGATTCCATTTCACAGGTAAGTACAACCTAGCATCTTATATTCCGGAGTAAACATTAGTTTAGGCACAAAAATAAATCGTAAACAAAACAGACGCCATTACAAAAAAATGTTGCTAGCTATAGATCAAAAAACATTTTACCCCATAGATAGCTATTTGTTTTTTCTATTTCTACTGTACACTGGTAGGACTTTTATTTGCCAGATATTTCAGGGTTACCTCCTATCTTACCTGGATTTTAAGTTAAATATGTACCATAGGTACAGGGACGAGAGAAATTCCACGGACGTAGTCCACTAAGAAAGAAATAAAGTGAAGCACTCAATAGTCCACCACCCTCTGTACGTACGCTTACGCACTCACACATTGACATCACAGTCACGAAAAAGTCAAAGATATAGATATTTATCTTTTTTAAACTGCTTAAAGACGAAGAAAGGTCACCTACCTTTCTTCGTCCACCTAGCAATATTTTACTTTAGGTTGGTAGGTAGGTAGGTACAGGTAACTTCCTGTAGCCTACCTACATATTAGTAAGTATCATGTAGGTAGGCTACATGATAACTATTAGGTATAATAAATGCGAAAGTTTAGATGCCACGCCAAGACTAGGTATAAATACCTAATACTAATATAACTACGGACGGATGAATGAAATTTCGTATAAATGTAGCTAGGCCTGGAATCAAACATAGGCTTTATCTATAATTTTTCATCAAAATTTGTTTTTGTTCACTGACTTACTAAGTACCTAGAGTAGGTAGGTAAGATACCTAGTAGATTGCGTGAGAGAGTTAGGTACCTACCTACGTATAATATCCGCATTTCGATAAAAACTACTTACCAATCCCATTGTTTATTAAGTTAATGAAAAATATAATCTAACAGAAGAGTGGTAAATGAGATAGTCATTGACTCCTTACTAAATGTTAAAATTTCCCTATCTTATGGGAAAAATGTTAGTTACTTGCAACATTATTTGTGCACTTGTGTGCGTGTCGGCTCATGTAATCACGTGCCGCTTACGCACACATTGGTTGTTTTTGTGCTTCAACTTTGAGCGGAATTTTGTGTAAAACTATCACTCTATGTTTAGTTACTCTAAGTACTCCAGTATCTGCAATGTATTCCGACAAAATTGCATCTAGGTCTCTTTTTCCATTTACGGTTTGGTTCGGGTAATCGCTGGTTAGTTCTGTGTGAAGACGTATTTGCCGACGGTACATCAGTCTGAACACTAGATCCAGGTATTGGAGATGTGGGTACCTGATGTATAGGGCACTCCAAAACATGTTCATTTGATGGCGACGATGGCGGAACTTCGGCAAAAACACTATCTAGAGCTCTCAAAAACCTCATCGAAGCCTCTTGGTGAGGGTAGTTGAAGATTTTCCACTTCATCATCGGACACACCTGCATCACACTCTCCGTCGCAGTCCGGAAGCTCTTCTAATAATAGGGCTTCACTTAGAGCAGTATTGCTTGTAATATCCATCTCAATGGCTAAAACAATAAGAAAATAGGTCAGAACAATAATAAAAAATAAAAAAAAACATTCGTTTGATAAAACAAAATACTCACTTCATCGGGTATGTGTATAATAAAAACCCATAATTTTTGAGCATAAAATCACCTGACGGTAGGTACTTTTAAGTCCACATCAGTTTTTATCAAATATTCATATAAAATAAAGTGATAATACATTACAACAGCTTTTAGAAATGTAGTCAATAAACAATGTAAATATTAATAAAAATAACACTTACCTATGATATTCTATTTATAAAATATTTCCAATTATACCACACGGCGAAGTGATAAAATGTTTGACAGGTTGTCTCTCGCTGTTCAAATTCTGCGGCAACATCACGCGGTAATTCAAATAACGCGCCGCGCTGTGATTGGCTTACGGAAACGGTACTCTTAAGTATCGTCAGTTGTAGTTAGCATAAAGTGTTTTCGTACTTAAGGCTTAGCCGTGAAGAACTAAGATGTCAGATTGCACGTCAATTTTACCAAATGTAGTCGACAGCACTAGCGGTGTAAGGGGGGGGGGAGGGGCGGTCCGCTGCTGGTACCGAGCTCCAAGGGGTGCCATCTCGGCACCCTTCGGGGCGCGCAGATGGCACTTCAAAGTGCTGTTCATGGTGTCAGAAATAAAAGGAAGAACATGTATTTTAACGTGGTATGATAAAACTACAGGTGATTATTTTTCTCTTGGAACGGGTTCGAATCCCGGGTTCAACCATGTATTTATTTAAATATCTATGAATGCAGTTTAAATTGTTTTTTAAATTCAAATAATGTGTTCTTTCAGTTAAATGTTCCATATACAATATTCAAGGTACTTTCCCTCCATGTGGCATGTCCGTGGGACGCCCTGTATAATGCAAAGAAAATGGAATACATGGTCTTTTAGGTCACCGGTAAATGTCCAGACAACAAGCTCAATATTACCCTTAACGGCATGAACATTAATCGCGTGACGAAATTTAAATATCTTGGACATATACTTACCGGCGACCTTATGGACGATGAACATGTTGAAAGGGAACGTAGGGCTCTATCAGTCCGAGGTAACATGCTGGCTCGCAGATTTTCCCGTTGTACTGACCCTGTTAAAATCACGCTTTTTAAAGCCTATTGTCAGAGTTTTTACACGGGAAAGGGTCCGGCATACCAAAAAATCGATGGACACCCTACGAATCCAATATAATAATATCTTTCGGATGATGCTGCGACTGCCCCGATACTGCAGTGCATCGGGGATGTTTGCGCAGTACCACACTGATGGTTTCCATGCTATCATGCGCAAAAAGACAGCATCCTTGATGCGCAGAGTGCGGGACAGTCTGGAAGAGTCTGGTAAGGAGGGTGATCAATGAAGGCTATTTCCATGATTGATCATCCACTGATCTTACCGGAGTGCCTATTTTGTTTTAATAAGTGTGTTTAACTTTAGAGACTCGAATATGTACGAGTATGGACTTTGTATTGTCTGAAATAAAACATTTTTATTTTAACTTTTTTATTTTATAAAATTTGAACCTCGCGCCATCACGAAACGATCAACCTTAAGCAACTGAAGTGAAAACAATAGCGAAGCTGTACGATCCTTCCCTAACTCTCGTCATAGGACCCGCAGAATCTGCCAGCAGAGCTCGTGTCAACACCGGATTTTCATCCCATCTAGCAAGCAACAGAGTGTCCTACTCTACATTTTATTAATTGCGATGTCTCGTATCAAGAATACGTTTAGAGGGGGCTATTTTTCAGTGTGAAATAGTTTACTTACCTCATTGGTTTCTTGGCCTGTTTCCCAAGAAGAAAACACCGTTGTAGTCGTTTCTTCTGTGGTATAATCCCACGAATCGGTGGATGTGAAATTGTATGTGGACTTCTCTATATATTGTTTCAGCCATGTGGAAGGCATGAGCATCGGTGCCCATGGTAGTTTACTCGTGTAAGACGTCTTTAGTGATGGTTGGTCACCCGTGTAAGACGTCGTTGTTGGTGGTAGGTCACTCGTGTTAGACGCCGTTGTTGCTGGTAGGTCACTCGTGTAAGACTTCGTTGTTGGTGGTAGGTCACTCGTGTTAGACGCCGTTGTTGCTGGTAGGTCACTCGTGTAAGACGTCGTTGTTGCTGGTAGGTCACTCGTGTAAGACGTCGTTGTTGATGGTAGATCACTCGTATAAGACGTCGTTGTTGCTGGTTGGTCACTCGTGCAAGACGTCGTTATTGGTGATGGTTGGTCACACTTGTGGGACGTTGTTGTTGATGGTTGGCCATTCGGGATTCGTGGGGTTGTGGGCTCGCGTTCTTTTTGATCCAAAATACGTCTTGCTTCTGCCAATGTCTGCTTATCTGCGAGTGAGAATTGACAAGTTTATTTAGTTTATGCAACAAGCTATCTATGCCACCTACTTATAAAAGAATTTAATTTTATGCGCTCTAGATTTTTTTAATACGAGTGCAAAATTTCGTTTATAACCTCGGATAAATGAATTTTAATGCTGGTCATTTGCGGGTTCGATTCTCACCTCAGGACATATATTCGATTGGGTGTTTTCTCATCAACATCATCAGCCTACACTAGTACAACGATGGACAGTCCTTCCCGTAATGAGCGCCATTGCGCCCTGTCTGCAGCTTGCCGCATCCAGCATCTGCCTGCAGTCTTTCGAAGGTCATCATTCCACTTAGCCGGAGGGCGTCCTACTCTACGTTTACGGAGTTGCGGTCACCGCTCAAGAACATGTTTACCCCAGCGGTTGTCAGTTCTTTGCGATATATGGCCGGCCCCCTGCCATTTCAGCTTGCTAATTCTTTGAGCTGTACCGATAACTTTGGTTCTTTGTCGGATAATATATGTATTCGTTCGTAACGAATCCTATCCTTGAAAGAATCTCCGAGCATAGCTGTTTTCATAGCTCGCTGAGCGACTTTGAACGATGGGCCCAGCAGCCCCACCGTGAGTGTTCACGTCTCAGCTCCGAAGGTCATTACAAGTAGGACGCACTGAATGAAAGCTTTCGTTTTCAAGCATTGCTGTATGGATGACGAAAAGACGACGGAGTTTTCCAAAAGCTGCCCAGCCTATCTGGATCCTCCTCTTGGCCTCCTTCTCGAAGTTGTTTTTACCTAACTGCAGAATCTACCCGAGTTTAGTGTACTCGGAAACGGTTTCGAGACGTTGTTGGCCATGTACGACGACCAGTCCCGAATCAATGTGGCCATTAATTTTGGTTTTATCCAAATTCATGCCAAGACCGATGCATCGCGAGGCTGAGGCTAGGCCATCCAGCATCTGGTTCAGCTCCTTTAGCGAATCCGCCATTATGACTATGTCACTATATCAGCGAATCGCAGGTGTGAGATGCAATCGCCGTTTATGTTAATGCCCTTTCCTCTCCAGTTCAACGTCTTAAACACATCTTCCAAAGCGCTCGTGAACAGTTTTGGGATATTGGAGGACATCCCCTAGTGTTTTCGTACGATAAAGAAATTACTTAGTCGGTAGGTATATATTTAATTTTACTGAGTACCTACGTCATTTATCTAGTACCCATAAGCTCTGCTTAGTATGGGGCTAGGTGTTGCTGTGTGAATAGTCCAGCATTGTTTATTTATTTATTTTATCGTTGTTCAAAATCAACCCTATAAGCACAAAACAAAAGGCTTGCGTTTTGAGAATGTTTGAATGTAACGTCCAGGAACATTCGATCCCGGGAAGCGCCTGCGCGCCCGCGACCATCAGTATTATAGTTTGAATGTAACGTCCAGGAACATTCGATCCCGGGAAGCGCCTGCGCGCCCGCGACCATCAGTTATATAGTTTGAATGTAACGTCGAGAAATATTCGATCCCGGGAAGCGCCTGCGCGCCCGCGACCATCAGTATTACCTATAGTTTGAATGTAACGTCGAGGAATATTCGATCCCGGGAAGCGCCTGCGCGCCCGCGACCATCAGTATTATAGTTTGAATGTAACGTCGAGGAATATTCGATCCCGGGAAGCGCCTGCGCGCCCGCGACCATCAGTAATATAGTTTGAATGTAACGTCGAGGAATATTCGATCCCGGGAAGCGCCTGCGCGCCCGCGACCATCAGTATTATAGTTTGAATGTAACGTCGAGGAACATTCGATCCTGGGAAGCGCCTGCGCACCCGCGACCATCAGTAATATAGTTTGAATGTAACGTCGAGGAACATTCGGTCCCGGGAAGCGCCTGCGCACCCGCGACCATAAGTAATATAGGTGGTGGAGTAGGTATACCTGATGTCTTTTTTACCCCAGTAACTTTCATAATCTGCGTTGGCGACGACTGTGTGGCTATCGTTGTTTTCTTTGTGGTCTTCTTTTTACCTATAAATGCTGAGAAAATAAAGTATTACATTAAATAAAACCGGCCAAGCGCGAGTCAGACCCGCGCATCGAGTGTGCTAGTTAGAAACTTGCAGGTGTGTAAAAGTTACAGACATGAGTAAATTCAAAAATTATATTCTTGAATGAAACTTTATACAGAATAATGATTTTGTATTTTTACAATACAATACAATACAAAACACTTTATTGTACACCAGAAAAAGAACATTACAAAAAGACATTACATATCACAAGTACAATGGACGGCCTTATCGCTTAGAAGCGATCTCTTCCAGGCAACCTTTGGATGGAAAGAATTTTGTGAATTTAAGAAAGGCAGGGGGTGTACTAAAGATAAACTAATAAACACATAAACTAGATATACACATAAAATATTTATAATATACTAAAATATACTAAATAAATAAATAAATATTATGTAAGTACCAATATTCACTATTCTGAGAGGAAAAATTCCTTGAAGCGAGATTTAAAAACTGGTAAGGATACTGTTTTTCTAATAAGCTCTGGTAGTGCATTCCACAACCTTATGGCCTGGATGGAGAAGGATTTGTCGTAGAAACTGATTTTGTGAGGTGGCATATTCAAAACCAGATTTGTATTTTTATTTTTTCTTCTTACGCTATAAAACCTTCACCATCTGCCAATTAACGTTCAAGTCCACAACTGGACATAGGCCTCCTCTATTGAGCGCCATAGTGATGAAGGATGCATCCTGCATCAGCCAGCCAACGTTCATTCGGGTTCTTACCCACCGTCCACCTCCCGAGACCACGGGTGAACAGTTGAAAGTTTTTTTTTACTACCGTTCACCTTTGTCCACCTGGGTGTTCAATAAGAAATTTTGAATTTCCACCGTACGACTTGTTATCAAAACTCCATGTTATCAGAACTCTTCAGATTTCAAGTTTGTCTCTTGAAATAATTTAAATATGGCATTATTGGACAATCGCTTATTCCCAGTACTTCAGTGCTGTAGTTCTGTGCATCAAAAAAATATTATCATTGAGAAGAAAGTTGATTTTGTTGCAAAAGTGGATACCTAGATAACTGTTACTGTTAAAAGAAGAAAGTTGACTTTATTGTAAAAGGAGATACTTAAATACCTACCTGTTACTGTTAAAAGACGAAAGTTGATTTTGTTGTAAAAGTGGATACCTAGATAACTGTTACTGTTAAAAGAAGAAAGTTGATTTTATTGTAATAGTGGATACTTAAATAACTGTTAGGTACTGTTAAAAGAAGAAAGTTGATTTTATTGTAAAAGTGGATACTTAAATAACTGTTACTGTTAAAAGAAGAAAGTTGATTTTATTGTAAAAGTGGATACTTAAATAACTGTTACTGTTAAAAGACGAAAGTTGAATTTGTTGCAAAAGTGGATACTTAAATAACTGTTACTGTTAAAAGAAGAAAGTTGATTTTATTGTAAAAGTGGATACTTAAATAACTGTTAGGTACTGTTAAAAGAAGAAAGTTGATTTTATTGTAAAAAAGTTGATTTTGTTGCAAAAGTGGATACTTAAATAACTGTTACTGTTAAAAGAAGAAAGTTGATTTTATTGTAAAAGTGGATACTTAAATAACTGTTAGGTACTGTTAAAAGAAGAAAGTTGATTTTATTGTAAAAGTGGATACTTAAATAACTGTTACTGTTAAAAGACGAAAGTTGATTTTGTTGTAAAAGTGGATACTTAAATAACTGTTACTGTTAAAAGACGAAAGTTGATTTTGTTGCAAAAGTGGATACTTAAATAACTGTTACTGTTAAAAGAAGAAAGTTGATTTTATTGTAAAAGTGGATACTTAATTAACTGTTAGGTACTGTTAAAAGAAGAAAGTTGATTTTATTGTAAAAGTGGATACTTAAATAACTGTTACTGTTAAAAGAAGAAAGTTGATTTTATTGTAAAAGTGGATACTTAATTAACTGTTAGGTACTGTTAAAAGAAGAAAGTTGATTTTATTGTAAAAGTGGATACTTAAATAACTGTTGTGGCCAGTAGGTACTAAACTGAGATGTACCGTCACCAATATAAAGTTAGGCGCGATAAAGCCTAATCTGAGAGATGAACCGTTGTAAAAAAAACTTTCAACGGTTCACCCAGGTGGTCTCAGGTAGGTGGATGGTGGGAAAGAACCGGTTCATTTGCAGGTTTCACATGGTCTCCTCGCGTCCCACACCACTTTTTCCGAGTCGCGACTTCCCCCCATGCCTCATATTGGTTGTCGTTCTTCGCGGCTGGCTGGCCCACTGCCACTTGCCCAACCAAAGCATGCTCACTTTCTAGCTATGTCGATACATTTTTATGTTCGCCACGTAGGTACTTACAGATTCCAAACATGCGTTTATTCTTCAACCTTGGAACCGTCGGCAGAAAGTGGATGTTCTCAACGTGCGTGGTGGGCTGCTTTAAGTGTAGTGCTGAAATTCGATCGAGAAACTTATTGCAATTTATCCTTCGTTATCTTACAAGTATGGTAGTGAGCTTGAACGTTTGTCTCGTAACAATTAAGGCGCTGCTGGGCAAATACATGCATTGGGCAGGGACCACATGACCACTTTCTGGCTTGTCACGGACAACTAATTGTACAGAGATGAAAACTATAGACTGTAGTAGCCAGAAATTCATATTGGTGGTGGTGGGGTCGTCACCGAATTACCTTTTTACGAAAAAGCTTTGTTACATTTTCGTGTAATTTGTTTGCGGTGGAGGGTAAGGTAAGGGGAGTTCTTTAAATGGGAGCTAGGCTCTACCCTCACCCAACACCAAATGATACAGGCGAACCGAGCGAGCCGCGAAAAATGTACATTTGTTCCTTCATTTTCATAAAGTCAATCTTTCAAATGGTAAGATTTTCAAAAAGTCGCTCATTTAATCGTCACCCTTTCAAATCATCTGCGGTCCGTTTACCAACCACTGTAAAAATGAAAACACACCACAAAACAGTTACACAAACCTAAATCTGACTGAAACGGACCGGGCCACACCACGAAACACTTACACAAACCTAAATTTAACTGAAACGGACCGGGCCACACCACAAAACACTTACACAAACCTAAATCTGACTGAAACGGACCGGACCACACCACAAAACACTTACAAACCTAAATCTGACTGAAACGGACCGGGCCACACCACAAAACACTTACACAAACCTAAATCTTACTGAAACGGACCGGGCCACACCACAAAACACTTACACAAACCTAAAAGCAACATAACTTGTTGCTTTTTGGTAGAATTGAACACAATAGGTAATAGGTAGGATCAGTAATATAAGCAACGGAGTGAGACGCAAGTTTTTGGTCGCAGTTAAAGGCCATAATCAATGTAATATAAGTAATCAGTAGGTATAGTAAAAAACCTCGAAAAAAGCATTGAGTGATCTGGGGGGTTTAGGATGGCGCCGCGGACCACTTCAGATGCTTCCAGGGACTACCGGTTAAGAACCACTCTTTACTTATTCATCCTGTTGGAACCAAATTTTTTGACTTTATCATATATATATGTTATTTTAGAAAAACATCATCTGTGAGATATTATTATACAGGGTGGTTTTTTGAGAAGTGCGATGATGGCCAAGTCCGAAACCACGAGAATTAGGGAAGAGTCGTGAAAGGAGTCATGCCCTCGATTTATAAGAAAACAATAGCTGCATGTCATGTATGCAATAATGCTATGTCCAGCAGTGGACTGATATAGGCTGATGATGATGATGATAGCTGCATATTTATTTTTTTCAAAAATCTTTTACTTTTGACAGAAATGGACAAGAATGATTTTTCAAAAAAAATTACATTCCGTATTATTGAACCAATGGATTCTGTTGCTGATAAGGATCAATCTTTACAAATAAATGTTTTACTAAAAATGAAAGGAAGGAAAAAATTTTTCGTATGTGTTTTTCTTATTGACAGAGTTTTTTTTTTGTCTATACTATAGATTTAAGTTGATACATAAATAAATAAATATATAACATGTATATATACTTTTTATAGTTCATTACCTGTCCTTTTATCTCTAGCGTTTTCTACCTCCACGCCATCTGCGGTAGAAACTTTAAAACGATCAAAATCTAAGTCCAAGCTTTCGTTAAAATTAAGGCCTCCTTTCAGAATACCAAGTTTACTAAGCATGTTAATAAGCGCTATACCGGATACGTATTTTATTACCAAATCTGTCCATGAAGGTTTCTTTAGCGGTCTTATTTCGTCTACGTCGATTTCTTTGTTAGGAGTATAGTAAGCTGGTAGGTCTATGTGTATAGCAACCTCTGGTCTTGTGAAGTCGTCAACTGCTTTGACGACCTCTATGATCTTGATTATATCTGTTTCTGCTGCTTGTCTACTCTGTATGTTATGTCTAACATTATTTTTATTAGGAATAAGGGTTTGTTTACCATTGACAACCAACTTACTGTTTGTAATCGTATCAATATTACTGTTGGTAGCTGGGTTTTCTGCGTCAGCTGGGGTGGCTGAAACACAAGAATTTAGAAAACTAAGTATCTACTTGACAGATTTTTTTATTTATATAACAACTATTTACCTTAATAATTGTTTGCCTTTCTAATGCTGATTTGTTGACCAAAGTACCAGCCCAGCACTCTGATCACCTGTTGTTTAAATAATTCGTTTACAAGGTAAACGAATTATTTAACCTTACCTTCATTTTGCATGACATGTCCATAGTCCTGTAGAAGTCCAATTTCATCGGAAGATGGATAAACTTGGTTCAGAAATTGAATAGAGTTCGATGAATTATCTGGCCTTATATCAATCTTACTATTATCAGATTTGGATTCAAGCGTTTTGAGCGCGTTCAGTAAAATGTTTGTGAAATTCTGAGCGATCCTTTCTGCGTGCATGGGCTCCGTTACATGTTCTTCTTTTTCGTTATTATTAAAATCATCGATATTGATTACGGTTACTTGTACGTCTTCCTTCGGTTTTATAAGTTTTTTCAATTCATATTGCTTTTTCATCGTTGTACGAGTATCTTGATATTTTAGTTTGGAGCTAGTTAGATGGTGTTTAGCTTTATTGTAGTAAGTTCTACCGACCAATGCTTCATCAGCATCAACACGCTGGGACATTCTCTTGCGTCTCTCATTCACTATTTCATTGTAATCGTTGTTAAGGCTTTGTTCTAGATCATTAAGATAATCTATTTGGCTCTCTTCACACGATTTGCCGATCAGGAAGTCTATACTATTCACTGTCTCAGTATCAGTAGGATTTTGTAGGAGCAACGTATCATTATATTGCTCTGTGATTTGAAATTTTTTTTTTTGCATTACAGGTTTCGATTCGTTGGCCGCTGTCGCAGGGAAGGGGGACAAATCCGACGTGACAGACTTTACATCAATTTTGTTATCTTTAAGGAACTTCTCGAATTCAGAATTTGTCATGGGTAGCGGGGTGTTGAACTGTTGTTTCGGCTGTTTATTTAACTTTGCAATTGGCTGGAAATATTACAAAAAAATGTATTGTATGTATAATATATTATTTTAAGAAATGTACTTTATGATCGGAAGTTTTTTAAAGTTGTAGTTGTAAAAAACTCACATGAACTGGCTCTTTCACAGCCTTACGATTCTTTACAATGTTCCGCGCTGAAAAAATAAAAACATTAATTATTATTAAATGAATTGTTAATATCACTTGGGTCGGTTAAAAAAAACATCTAGCATCGTCTGTGAATTAAAAATCTAAATCGGTTTGTTTAGAGTTACATAGCCTAGATTTCTGTGTTATTTTACTGTATTTTAAATAGGGTTAATTTAATCAGCATAACAGCATTCCAGGGCCCAAGATTTGCGGCAGTATAATCAGCTGGACCTCCCATATTCATCATCAATATTAGATTTATTCATTTCAACTCGCCTTTCTTCCATTACTTTTCATAGTCGACTCCAGTGTTCTTTCGCTTCGTTCCTTAAGTCCACTGAATTGAAAAGTATGGTTAATACTAATTGGAATGTAATTTTACTTTTTTATGTTTCGTTATTCATGGTTAAATTATTATAGTTCCAATGAGTGTTTGTCCGTGTATGTGTGACCTCTTCAACCATGTCATCAAAACCATCTCTCATCTCATTGATTTTCACACCTGAAAACCAATGAGAATCAATGAGATATTTTTCTTGACTGATTATAAAACAAACACATACAGAAAGTAAGTTATCTTTGATGCTTTATTACTTCTAATCTGACTATGTTTTATGGATTTTAATAAAAGATTTTTTTTTTGGACAAATGGAACTAAAAACCCAAAGTGAATACCGTAGTTTTTCTTGGATGACTCAACTTCAGATTCTATGTATGGGTTCCTCATTCGATGGTTCTCCATTCTACGCAAGTAAATTTTATTCAGCTCTCGAACAAGATCTTCAAGTTCATCATTGGAGTATTTATAAGACAAATCAGTTCGTAAATTTAACAAATTTTTATCAATTCCATTATCATTCAGGCCGTTTATAAATTTAACTCTATGATCAGTCTCCGAAAGACGGTCTCTCATGTCTTTTAATTCATTTTGCATGTCATTTAGACTCGGCGTTATATATTTATGTACCGTTGATGTTTGTTCTTGCCATCTAAAATTATCGTTATCGATAATAAAGTAGGACATCAAATCATCATAATCTATGGTAGAAGAAGTACTATAATCTAAATCTGAAAAGCTCATAAATGGGTGCGTAACAAACTGATCGAAACTCGTTTTTTTATCTTCGAAATTTCTTACGGCCGCTTCTACGAATCGGTTTCTTTCTGTAAGTAATTTGTTCAAGTCCTTGGGGTGGTCCTCGGCTTGGACCTTCGTTTTATCATTTATGGTAATATCGGAGAAACTGAAGAATGGTGTTCTTTTCATTGACACTTTGCTGGTTGCTGAATAGGTATCGTCTGCTTCATGGTCTACAACCTCAGTGACAGGACCATATTCTCTATAGTCAAGTTTAATTGTGGTTTCAGTCAATTCATTTTTCAAATGTTTGAAGTAAGGATATGGTTTCGTTCCATTCTCTTCATATTCTTTATTAATTTTGTTTATTATTGCATTATGGAAAATAGTGCTCTGTTTTTCATCATCTAGAGGTTCTATTTTGTCATCGGTTTCTGTTTTCTCGTCGCGGTTGAATAAATCATAAAACGGTGTTATATAATCTGAATAAAGATCATCAGTGTCACTTTTCGGTGAATCATTAGACTTACTTTCCGGTATATCACCATATTCCTCAGTAGTAGTAGGAGTAGTAGTAGTAGTAGTAGCAGTAGTAGTGGTAGCAGTAGTAGTAGTAGCTTCAACTATTTTGCTTGTAGTTTCAGGGACAGTTATTTGTGTTTTATAGTTTTCTTTCGTTATATGTAGTGGATAAGGATCTAGAATAAGTTTTGTTTTAAATAATTTTGTATTTTATTTTTTGTAATAATATGACCGATTTTTTTGTATAATTTCATTTGATATAATTTTCATCTATTATAACTTATAACACACAAAACACCTAATCTCACATGAACTGATTTCTTATTCTTTATTGTACACACAAAAATCATAATACATAAATTAACAACTAATGTTTATGTACAAAGGCGAGCTTAACCCTAATAGAGTTTTCTTGCAGCAAACCTGAGGGTATAAAGAGAAATTGTGCAATGCGTGTGGATAGTTATGGTGTACATACAAATTAGAACAAAAGTTCGAATAGTAGAAATTAATAAACCAAAGAATACACAAAATGCCTGCTGGCTATCAGCAAAGCTGCCCGATCAAAGCCTAACGCTCTGCTCGCTATCAGTGAGGCTGCTCGATCAAAGCCCAACGCTTTGCTCGCTATCAGTGAGGCTGCTCGATCAAAGCCCAACGCTTTGCTCGCTATCAGTGAGGCTGCTCAATCAAAGCCTAACGCTCTACTCGCTATCAGTAAGGCTGCTCGGTCAAAGCCTAACGCTCTGCTCGCTATCAGCGAGGCTGCTCGATCAAAGCCTAACGCTCTGCTAGCTATCAGCAAGGCTGCTCGATCAAAGCTAACGCGCTGCTCGCTATCAGTGAGGCTGCTCAATCAAAACCTATAACGCTCTGCTCGCTATCAGCAAGGCTGCTCGGTCAAAGCCTAACGCTCTTCTCGCTATCAGCCAGGCTGTTTGATCAAAGCATAACGCTCTGCTCGCTATCAGCAAGGCTGCTCGGTCAAAGCCTAAGGCTCTGTTCGCTATCAGTGAGGCTGCTCAATCAAAGCCTAACGCTCTGTTCGCTATCCGCAAGGCTGCTCGGTCAAAGCCTAACGCTCTGCTCGCTATCAGCGAGGCTGCTCGGTCAAAGCCTAACGCTCTGCTCGCTATCAGCAAGGCTGCTCGATCAAAGCCTAACGGTCTGCTCGCTATCAGCGAGGCTGTTCGATCAAAGCTACCCACTCGCGCCTGACCAAATTTACAGTCTCCCTTGCTGGCTCTTGGCATAAGAGTGTGGTCTAATGCAAAAATGAAGCAAAATGTTTTTTTGTTAAATACTTAGATTTATGGTAACGAACGTAAATGTCCAGGATAAAAAATACGATAGGAAGAGAAAAACCTGTAGAAGTCGAGTAATCGAATAGAATTTATCTGAAAATAAACTGCATGGCTATTCACGATGGATCGAAATGAAACCGTGACTCGGAATCTAAAAAAGATACGCGCGAAATTCAAATAATTTAGCGGTTTTTAATATTTTCTACGTTTTGCAAGGAATTAAACCACCAGAAAAGAAGTTTTCCACAAATCGTAGACCTATTTCTATGAACCCATGTTAGAATAAAGTATGAAAGAATGGAGCAATAGGTAATATGTCGATTATTACTAATAAATCTCTTTTAATAATAATTGCTCCAAAAGTACCTAGCTATAAATCGAAATTTGTCAAAACATAGGTTTATAGAAAATGAATTTTTGGCTACGGCCCTGGCGTTGGGTGGTTTCTAAATCAAACCTAACAAACCTACTGTCACCAACAAAAATGAATTTTTGGCTACGGCCCTGGCGTTGGTTGGTTTCTAAATCAAACCTAACAAACCTACTGTCAGCAACAAAAATGAATTTTTGGCTACGGCCCTGGCGTTGGGTGGTTTCTAAATCAAACCTAACAAACCTACTGTCAGCAACAAAAATGAATTTTTGGCTACGGCCCTGGCGTTGGGTGGTTTCTAAATCAAACCTAACAAACCTACTGTCACCAACAAAATGAATTTTTGGCTACGGCCCTGGCGTTGGGTGGTTTCTAAATCAAACCTAACAAACCTACTGTCAGCAACAAAAATGAATTTTTGGCTACGGCCCTGGCGTTGGGTGGTTTCTAAATCAAACCTAACAAACCTACTGTCACCAACAAAAATGAATTTTTGGCTACGGCCCTGGCGTTGGTTGGTTTCTAAATCAAACCTAACAAACCTACTGTCAGCAACAAAAATGAATTTTTGGCTACGGCCCTGGCGTTGGGTGGTTTCTAAATCAAACCTAACAAACCTACTGTCAGCAACAAAAATGAAAATTTGGCTACGGCCCTGGCGTTGGGTGGTTTCTAAATCAAACCTAACAAACCTACTGTCACCAACAAAAATGAATTTTTGGCTACGGCCCTGGCGTTGGGTGGTTTCTAAATCAAACCTAACAAACCTACTGTCACCAACAAAATGAAGTTTTGGCTACGGCCCTGGCGTTGGGTGGTTTCTAAATCAAACCTAACAAACCTACTGTCACCAACAAAAATGAATTTTTGGCTACGGCCCTGGCGTTGGGTGGTTTCTAAATCAAACCTAACAAACCTCTCACCAACAAAAATGAATTTCTGGCTACGGCGGCCCTGGCCTTGGGTGGTTTCTAAATCAAACCTAACAAACCTACTGTCACATATGCTTCTGTGTGGAGAGCAGCTCTTTCAATATGTTCCTATCCTTATTTATTTTTTACTTGTTAAACATTTTCGACCAAATGATTGTTTATATCACATGAATGTTATAACTAAATGAATAGTATGACCAATTGAGTTTTATGTCAATTAAAACTATACGAAAAGTAAGTTATATCATAAAAATAATCAAATGAAATTATACGATCTAAGTAGTACCGGTTATGTTGTTATTACAATGAAGCGTTACATCATTTGTTGTACATTTGTTGTACATTTGTGGTTTGCAGTGCCTACATTATACATTCTAAAATTATTTTTTTGCCCTTCGACCAAACTTTTTACCTAAGTACCTATTTTGCCCAGCGTTTCAAAAGGTTAAAACACTGCCGTGAACCTGTTGAAACGTCTAGTAAACGAATAGTTTTTTACTTCATTTATTGAACTCATTGGTTAGCCTGTTATGTTATAGTTTTTTTATGAATTTGATGAATGACTAAGAGGTTATGAATATTCGTGAGCTTGAGCTTGATGTGCTTGATGAGCTCGCGATTTCATTAAATATTGATAACTAGAACTCGTTCATTGCGGATGTAAGCGGGTTAACTACGAACCTTATTTGTGTTGGAAGAACACCGACGATTTTTAAGGTTCGTAGTGAGCCCGCTTACATCCGTAATGAATTAGTCAAACTACGATAGTTTTTATAGTAAACTAGAACTCGCTTTTAGTAATATTCTAAAGTGTACCAGTCGCATTAATTTAAAAAGTAAGCAATTTTAACTGCTTCGATATAGCAATCAGGATCCATTATAGGTATTATATAAAACAGAAACAGACCTTCGTAACTCCAAATTCGACCGATTTAGATAAAATCATACATAAACTAAGGTTTTTTTATTATCATAGTGCTAACCTCACTCTGGATAATCGCTAAGGAATAAG
This sequence comes from Eupithecia exiguata, assembly GCA_947086465.1. Lineage (NCBI taxonomy): Eukaryota > Metazoa > Arthropoda > Insecta > Lepidoptera > Geometridae > Eupithecia > Eupithecia exiguata. Next base: position 6,837,726 of record OX352253.1, read on the forward strand.
TTAATTATGTATTTCATTTCTTTAAGATCATAAACACTGCAGTAAAGACACTAACTATATTACATCTACTTACCTACTGTTTACTAATTTATTGTATTGTTTTTATTCCAAATTTCATATTTGAAAAGCTTTATTTCTTAGGGCATACAAAATAAACACTTGGACAAGTAAAAGTTCATACCTACTATAAATAAATATCATGTTAAACAAGGTTTTATAACATACTAGCAGCGCCTCGCGGTTTCACCCGCGTAGTTCCCGTTCCCGTGGGAATTCCGGGATAAAAAGTAGCCTATGTATTTTTGACCTAAAAAAATACTTGTCGAATTTTCTTTGCGTCCCGTAAACTCCACAGCGACCCTGTTTTTGTGACGATGGTCACACGCCGAGGACGCCACATCACGCGAATCACCATCTCACCGTATAGCTCTGCAGATCATCTTTGTTAGAACTTTTCCAAATGTGACTTTCCTACGTTATACTACAAATTGGAATGCATCGATTGGAATCAATTATGTAGGTTAGATAATTCGGAGGCGGCGTTGGAATACTTTTATGAAGTTATAAATCAAGCTATATTCGAATGCACACCTAGGAAGTGCACAAAGGTAGCGAATGAGTCTCGTTATGACCCTGACTGGTAGATAAACGGCTGATTTGATATCTGAGATCCAGCGTAAATGGCGTTATCATAAGATTTATAAATTATCAGGATTGCAGATTGATTACGAACAATTTTCAAGATGTAGGTTCACGGTTAAAATTAAATTAGCAGAAACATTTGACGCCTACCAAGAGAGGCTACAAATAAATTTTAAAAATGATCCGAAATCTTTTTGGGCGTTCTCGAGGCAAAAACAATGTAAGCGTAATAAAACGCGTATTAGTAAAGATGGGCAGGTGTTGTGTGACGAAGAGTGTACTGAACGTAGCGCCTCGTGCTTCCACTCTGTTTACAGTCCGGTTCGGCCAAAACTGGACCCGAAGGGGGCGGAGCGCGCCTCACCCACGGGGGTGGACGCTGCCCGGGTGCACGTCGCCCAGCTGGCTCCCCGTGACGTCCGCACTGCGCTTCGTACCTTAAAACCAAAGTACTCTCTAGGTCCCGATGGTATAGGTACCTCCCTATATTGTCAGAGACTTAACGCGTGGTTTTCGAGAAACCCTTACTACATATTTTTAATTTATGTTTAGACGACTGTCATTATCCAGACCGATGGAAAACGACGCGAGTCATTCCAGTCCGAAGGCTGGAGGCGGGACCGATGTGAGCAAGTACCGTCCGATCGCCGTGCTGTCGGTCTTCGCTAAGGTATTTGAATCAATATTACATAAATGTATTTATTCGCAAGTGAGCGCGCGCCTCTGCGACGCCCAGCATGGCTTCCGGCCAGGGCGCAGCACGGCCAGCAACCTGTTGTCGTTCGTGTCGCACCTGGACCCAGCCGTGGACGCGGGTGGGCAGGTGGACTGCGCGTACTTCGACTTTCAGAAAGCCTTCGATGCGGTAGACAATGATGTGCTATTGCCGAAGTTTTCCGCGATAGGCTTCACGCCTCACTTGCTCAAATTCTTCGCGAGCTACCTTAGCGAGCGCCGGCAGTATGTCGAATACGCGGGGTACCGATCGACTCCGTATTACACGTTTTCAGGGGTAAGTCAGGGCTGCAGTACCAATACGAGGTGGAGGGGGTAGTTATGCTGAGAACGTCGCGTGTCCAAGACCTAGGCCTCGAAATGGTGCCTGACTTGAGGTTCCGCCACCACATTATAAATGTGTGCGCCAAATCATTTAGAAACCTAGGATTCATTCTAAGGCCGTGTGAATTTTAAAAATATCAATGTTGTAAAAATATTATACAACGCCCTTGTACGGAGTCACTTAGAAATAAATGCCATCATATGGAACCCTCATGAAGCTAAGTACAAGCTAATGGTGGAAAAAATCCAAAATAAATTTGCACGCTTTGTTTATTTAAAAGAGTAGGTACCTATGGAGTTTATCCGGACTACCCATTGATGTACCCGAGTCTGTTCGTGCTAGGTATGGTATTGGTAGGATACTGCAGGCTGTCGGTGCGGAGAGACGTAGCGCTGGTGAAGTACGTGGTGCGCGTGCTGCGCGGGGAGCTGCACCACCCAGCAGTGCTGGCGGCGCTGCGGCTGCGCGCGCATAACAACTACTTGGGCGCGCGCCGCCGCCGCCGCCCTGCCATGCTGGAGGTGCCCAGCTGTAGGACCAACCTACTTGAGTTTGCCCCCATGTCACTCGCAATCTATTTACAGAATATCCTCTCCGAAAACAGCGTAGATATATTTTATCAAAACCTACCGAAAGTCATGGAAATGCGCACCTCGTGATAGAAGCAAAATGTGTTTTCGATTAGTTTATTTACTACTTGCATTTACCTACCTTAGATAAGTTTAGAATCTTCTTGTATTTACCATTTAAGTAGATCTAGCATCGCCTTAGGGTTAAACACAAAAACCTGTTATGATGATAAATAAATAAATAAAAAATAAAATAAACAATACATATTCTCATTCCTATCTAAGAATTATAAAATACTATATCTTTTTTCTAAATAACTTATTTTACCAATAAAATTACATTCGACTGCTCTACTGAGTGACTTACCAAGTACAACGGTAAACGTCTTAGGCGTCGCCAGTACTTTTCGTTCGTGATTTTTCTTGCGAATCTCTTTGAGCGGGCTATCGTGTGCGATAAATGTCTTAGAGCTATCATTCTCTGTGACGATCTCGGGGTTGTCAGTCACGTTTAGATAAGAGCCCCGCGATATGTTCGGGACCTGTTTTTGCAAATCATCCATGCTGGGTAATTTATCGTACACAACCGCTTTAAACGTGTCAATGTGAGGCGTGATCATGTCATAGTCCGCTACAATATTCTTATTTGAAGCCAAAAGTTCCTTCTCTTGCCTTGTTAAGAACATGTTTCGCAGCTTCTTGATGGGGTTGAAACGCTGCACTCTTGTGCAGTAGCGTTTCTCTTTTTTTATTTTTGTTCGTTTCTTTTTGTTTCTGTGTAAGTGTAGTTTGTTCAGAAGTTTTTTAATTTTACTTTCTCCGTCGTTGGTCTTCATAAGGTTGACAATAGCTGTTGGTTGTGTAACTAAAGTGACGTAGCCATCTCTGTTGATCGACTTTGATTTGATTGTTTTGTTGTCGATATCGATCATTTTCTGTGTTGATTTCATTAATTTTCGTTTTCTGCGTCTGTTTGTCTCAAACAAGAAGTTGTCGCCCTCGCTATATTTGGGTGATTTGTTTTTTATACTCTGGTTAGTGGCTGTGCGCTTTGTGTTCTTCCTTTTTCCGAATACTTGGGTAATGGCTGGATTGGGGTTGTGTACGTTGTACAGGGCCTGGATTCCCCCTGTGTTGGCGAAGGAACTTTTAGTGGTGGGTAAACGATTTGCTGAAAAATTTAACAATTTTTTAGTCGAATTTACAGATTTACAGATTTACCTACAAACAGTTTACAATTTACCTACAAACAGTTTACAATTTTACAGATTTACAGGGTACTTGCTGCTTCCCACGCGCTTTTCAAGTATCCTATGTCCGTCCCCGGGATATTATTATAATAACCAAATTTCATTGAGATCCATTCAGCCGTTTAGGCGTGAACAGGTAACAAACAGACAGATAGACATAGTTTCTTTCGAATTCCAAATATTAGTATGGATTCTAATCCCTCTCTCAATCTCTAATAATAGGTGAAGTAGGAATACAATATTAGTGAAAGACTTAGTTGACTTACAAGTGAAGAACCGCACGGTAGGCATAGCTATTTTATGTTTATTCAACATCAAACTTTTCGATAGCTCATCTAGATTGATGTTATTTTCTTTTCCCCAACTCTTCTTCGTGTCCGGATGAGGGGTGACAATGGTAGTAACTTCTTTGAACATGACGGTCTCCGATGTCCTGAACTTGGACGGAGTGTCTCTTTCAAAGATGTAGAAGTGCTTTTTGAACCAGGAGTGGCTTTCGGTAGGCACGACGAGATCTTCAAACTCTTTATTTTTTTTATAATGAGAATCGAACCAGGTTCTTTTCCTTCTCTTTGTTGCATCATTAGCAGGTATTGGCGGTATTTTATCAAGAATAAACTTGCCTATATCTTCTACTTTATGATGCTTGTGTGCCTGATATTTGACTAAATTAGAAAATTTGTCAGAGGTCCCGCGTTCTTTCTGGAAATCTAGGTAGCTTTTGTATCCGTTAACATAATCTTTGAAAGCTATTTTATCCCTCAAAGCTTGTAAGCTTGTGCCTTCGACTTGTGATTCGGTGGTTTCAGAATCTAGTTTGACATCAGCATCGGGCATGTTATCTTCATCATCGCACTTTCTCTTTACCTCTTTCTTTAGCATCAAATCTGAAAGCGTCTCTGCGTTGCGCTTTGATAGTCTAGTGATCTCATTGGGACGATGGCTATTAGTTGCCAGTAGGCTCATCAGATTGCTTTCATGAGTCTTGCTCAATATTTGCTCGTAAAGCGTAAGCATAGCAAAATCATCAACGATAGATAACGTAGACGCAGGACTTGTACTTTTTACTTTTTGGCCCTTTTTTATTTTGAATTTATCTGCACGAACCTTTCTTACATTTTTGGTAGTTTGTTTCTTATATTTATTTAATTGTTTATCTTTTGTCATAGATTTAGTAGTAGATTCATATAGAGTATTCTCCCAATAAGGAATTGTAGTGTCGAACTTGGCGGTGGAGTTCCTGGGCTTGCCGCACTTGATGTGCTTGGTGGGCTTTTTTGTAAGTTTTTCAGCGATTTTAGTCTTTTGCTTTTCCAAAGTGTGCTTTACTTCGTCTATTTCTCTGTCGTAATCTTTAGTGACCTTGGTCTTGACCTTATGGTAAACTTCTTTTAGCTTACTCTGTAGAAGATCTTCCAAGGATTGTGCGAAGCTTTTTTTACCGCACCACTTTGAGGGCATTTGGGGTTTATTCCTATGATCATTTCTTTTAGAAATGTTAATCACCCCAAAATCTTTTGCTGTTCTCTTGTTAGTGTCATCTATATCGCTTAAAAACACAAATGTACTCAAGGCGTAGCTAGAGCTGCTGGTGTCTAGATGGTTTAGGACCGGGTCAGCGACCGTTGGGTTTTCTGCAACCATTTCTATGGCCCTAGCTTTTATGTCATCGAGCAGTACTTCGAGCTGTGCAGTTCCCAGGTAGTCTGGGTATTCTGTTACTGTAGGCCTCGCTTCATTTGTGGCTATTTTAAAGTCATAATTAAGCACATTTTTTAAAAGAATAGGGTTTGTTGTGTCTTGCTCATTGGCGTACGTACCCTTGTCGTTACCTAAAAATTTCTCAATATTACCTACATTAAAATTAGTAGTCGTAGTGACTTGTCCTGATTCTCTTTGGTGTTTCAGTGAAGCAACTTTTTTTGTTACGTTCGCGAGCATTTTTGACAAATCTGCAACGGTAACCACTTCCTTACTGTTCTGTTTTTTATCCAACATGTTTTGTAAAAGTCTTGGAATATATGCATCGTCAATTTTATTTTCCGTTTCGTAATATTTAGTTAGAGATCGCGGGCTTACGGCCTCTGTTAAAAATAATATTATGCTGCAAAAAAGCAAATTAACTTAATTATTCAGGCTTAGCCTTGTCATGAATGATCTGATTTAAGAGAGATTGCGCAAATTCATTTTGTGTATTCAAGGAGTAACAGGTATTACCTACTGCAAAGTTACCGAGAACATCTTGTGAATTCAAGGAGCAATAGGTATTATTACCTACTGCAAAGTTACCGAGAACATTTTGACATCTTGAATAACTTGACTAACAATATAAATGGGCAGGTGCTATTAAAGATCGTGTAGTAGGTATGCAGTGTGAAGTAAGGGTTCCTAAAAGTACTAAAGAGTTCAATTCCGTATCGTTATGCTCAATAGGGACATTATTATGGTGTAGATGTCCATTGTCACATCTACTGAGATAGTGGAACCTCGACGCGATCACAAAAAAATACTGTTAGTGGAGCCAGCAAAACTTCAAACTTTCTCACCATAGAAACTTAAATACGAACAGAACCATTGCCAAAGCGCCTCGGGGTATTAATTACAGTAAAACTCACTAAAAATATTATCAAATATTTTGCTAAAGATATTCTTTTTGCGACAGTGTCATTCTTCATTTTGAGTACTGAGAAGAAAAAGTTTGACAGATTAAAGATATCGTGGTAGGCGGGATGCATGTAGGTTTTATACTGAGGACGTCTTCTGAAGGTCATCAAGAAGGTCCGTTTGACATACCTTTAGATTAGAACATCGAAAATTTTATCTATTCATAGCTATAATATAATACAATACATAGAAAACAACCAGAACACCCTGAACAAATATCTGCAGATCGTACACACATTTGTCCCGAGGTGGGAATCGAACCCGCAACCTCCAGCGTCGCAGGCGGACGTTCGCCCACCACGCCCCAGAGGTCGTCAACGTATATGATTCTTGGACGAAATGACTTGGACCCTTTAAAAAGTCAGAGGAAGAAGGCAGAAATCTAATCTAACTAGTCCACAGGTGGTCCACAGCACTGGACAAAGACCGCAGTCGTCAATTCATGTAGTTCCGTACCTGAAGGGTGAAAACGGGACTCTATTACTAAGAGTCCGTTGTCAGTCCGTCCGTCTGTCAGCAGGCTGTATCTCAAGAACCGTGTGAGGTAGACGGTTGAAGTTAAGCGTAGTTTCGCACTGTAGGTACCTTATTCATTATTATGTTGTACCTTACCAGGAATTTTACGAACAACAGGAAGCTAGGTACCTACTACCTAGTTTCAAGCATGCTAGGGTTTTGCAATATTTTGCTAGGTAGGTAGGTAGTAGCATATAACAAGTCAAGTGCGCAAAAACAGACTTGATTCAAGGAATTCGAATGAATCACCACAATAAGAATGCTCATGGCTGCCTTACATTGATTTACACATTCTAGGAATACGAACCAAGCAATCACATAAGCAAGCACAAGGAAACGGACAAGGCTGGACAATAATATATGCATGGGTTCTGTATATCGACAGCCTCGGTGGCATAGTGGGTGGAGGTCGCTCGGAGACGATTAATTGTATAGGTACTAACGAAGGTTGCAGGTTTGATTCTTATACTTATTAGGTAGGTAAGTATAAAACTTTTAGGAGGTTCGATTCCCATCTCGGGACTTTATGTTTGTTCGATTTGGAGATATTTGTTTCGTATGTTTTCTATGTACCTATATGAATTTAAAAATGTTCTGTCCTTACCTAACTTACATTTCCAAGAGTCCTGTAAGATCAAAAGGAAATAAACCACTGATTTTTTTGTAAGAAATTACCTTAAGTAGGTACCTAGGTACATACATTAGTTGTCTAGTAGGTAGTTATATCCCGTGCCGCACCTTAGGATGGGGCGCGGGTTCGAGTCCCACCAAAATCGATTTTTTTTAGGATTTTTAAATTTCTTAGTTTCACAAACAACAAAACCAACAAAAGCGCTGCATACTTACGCACCAGGTGATTGTCCAGCATTATTAAAAATAATCTGAAGGCGGAACCCTAAAATCTATCTTACTGACCTCATAACCTCGAGATAGCCTGACCTTAAGTTTATTGTAAATCTTGTGTAGTTTTAAATAAATCTTAGACGGAGAAGCACGTCTCAGCCAAACCCGAACTTATTACTAAAAACATTCGAAAGTTTAATCGTGAAACTTCAATTCAAGAGGTTTTAAATTTTAAATAAGTGATAATGAAGTCAATATTAGTATTCTTGGTTGTAATAGCCGTGAACGTGCAAGCTGATCATTTGATAGTGGGCAACGTGGCGGACAGAGTCATACTAGGCCATCATGAGCTGATTGAGTACAACGCAATACCTTTTGTGAAGAGAGTAAAGATGTACTTTTTTTCGGATCCGCAGCAGAGGATAATTCAGGTACCTTACTTAGCCTACCTGTAATAAGTAATCAATCAAACTGTGTGTTATTGTATTATATTCCGTCGATTACCTACTCTGGCACAATCAGATGTGTACCGCTCTGGGGCAGGTCGGTCGGTACCAGGTACCGAAATACATAATATGTAAGATGAGAGCAGAGCACACCATTGTTCTTCCTGAAGTATATAATTTAACGCAGATTTAACGTTAGCTTGATAAGTATCAAGTACTTAAAGAACCCAACGAAGGAGGTACCCAAGATACAGGTTTATCCTAGTTTGGAGATCAAAAATGTAGTATTCTAAGTAAAAAATAGTAATACCTAATCATATGAGTCGCAGTCTCCAAGAAGTCGTAGGCACCCGCTACCTACCTGCGACCCAACACTGGTGGCAGATGCCGGATGGGGTTGCAGCCAGGGCGCTATGACTGACGCCAGTTAGGAGAGGCCGTCGTCCAGCAGTGGACAGGCTTAGGCTCATGATGACTCCCTCGATTCCCTCCAGATGTCGCGATCTTGAGCCACCTCCGTCACCTCCTCACCTTCTATCAACCAGGAATTAGCCTAATCCTTCCGTCGTTCGTTTATACTAAAACGGGACCCTATTATTATTATTATTTTTTATCTATACCGCCTTTTGGCGATCTGTTTATGTAAACAATATTCCAATCTGCTCTCTGATAGTATCCGCTTTTTGTTACGTTAGTAGAGTTGACTCCAGTGAGTCACCTCTAAGCTTTTGTCTGTGAATCTTTCAGCTAGGTTTGGGATACTGTGTCTGTTTAGTCTCGAGAATTCAAGGGTTCCAGTTCCTTGTAGTTGAGAGGCGAGTTCGTTTTTGTGATTGTCCAGCCGTAGCTGATAGTTTTTACTGAAGGCTTCAATTTCCTGTTTTACTGTGTTTAGCTTGATGTCTGTGTACATGAACTTGTTGCTTATATGAGGCGATATTCGTAGCATATTTCTTATTGTTTTGTTTTGAAACCTTTCGAGTACCTATCTCGATGTTGCTGTGACTGGCAGAGCCCCACAACTGTATCCCGTAGGTCCATATTGGTTTCATAATGCATTTATAAATTGCCATCTTGCTGCTGTCCGCTAGTTGGGATCGGTTTCCAATTAGCCAGTACCTACATGTTACGGATTTTGAGGTCTAGCTGTTTCCGTTTGGTCCAGATGTGTTTTTGCCAAGTCAGGCGCCGGTCTAAATGCATTCCAAGGTATTTAGCGTCTTCTGCTTGTGGGATTGGTGCGTTATAGAGAAATACCGGCGGACAGGTTTTCCTTCTAAGTGTGTAGGTAACATGTACCGACTTATCCTTATCGGCTTTGATGCGCCACCTGTTGAACCACTCTTCTATTTGGCTGAGATGCACTCGGAGATTTTTCGAAGCAATATTCGGGTTCCTCATCCACTGAAAACTAGCAATCCACTAAAACGGGACCCTATTATTAAGACTCCGCTTTTCGTCTGTCACCAGACTGTATCTCATGAACCGTGATAGTTAGATAGTTGAAATTTTCACAGATGATGTATTTCTGTTGTCTAAAAATAGAAAAAAATAAATATTTAAGGGGGCTCCCATACAACAAACGTGTTTTTTTTTGCTCGTTTTTGTATATGGATAACGGCGACAGGTAGACGCTTGAAATGTTCACACAATATTTAATTATATATTTAATTATTTACCTCAAAAGTAAATAGTTAAAAAAAAATATTTAAGGGGGCTCCCATACACATTTTTACTTTACAATATTTATAAGAATTTACTTGTATAAGAACTTTGTATTGAAGTGATCTGTAACTGTTAAGTCTCACACACGTCTCAGCGCCACATTAGCGTACAATTTTTTATTGGTGGAAACATTTATTGGTTTGTGTATTAGTTATAAGTCCTGTAATCACTAGTATTATAACCGTTTTCCCTAAACAAATAAAAACAAAACAAACGTGATTTTTTTGTTGTTTTTTGAAAGACTACTATATCGAACCAGTTCCGTAGAGATCACTTACCCCCGTATGTAAGTTTAGGTACCTATTACCTAGTTGCCATGACGGTTGCGTTGCGCCTTAAGAATCGACCCCTCCAACTCAGCCCATGGACACGGTATATGTGTAGGTACTGTGCCATGGGTGTCGTGAGAGTCGACTAAGGGAACGTACCAGAGAGACGGTAGCTATCTTCTGTACATGCCATGGGTATCGTGAGAGTCGACTAAGGGAACGTACCAGAGAGACGGTAGCTATCTTCTGTACATGCCATGGGTGTCGTGAGAGTCGACTAAGGGAACATACCAGAGAGATGGTAGCTATCTTCTGTACATGCCATGGGTGTCGTGAGAGTCGACTAAGGGAACGTACCAGAGAGACGGTAGCTATCTTCTGTACATGCCATGGGTGTCGTGAGAGTCGACTAAGGGAACGTACCAGAGAGACGGTAGCTATCTTCTGTACATTCGAACGACTAAGGGAACGTACCAGAGAGACGGTAGCTATCTTCTGTACATTCGAACGACTAAGGGAACGTACCAGAGAGACGGTAGCTATCTTCTGTACATTCGAACGACTAAGGGAACGTACCAGAGAGACGGTAGCTATCTTCTGTACATTCGAACGACTAAGGGAACGTACCAGAGAGACGGTAGCTATCTTCTGTACATTCGAACGACTAAGGGAACGTACCAGAGAGACGGTAGCTATCTTCTGTACATTCGAACGACTAAGGGAACGTACCAGAGAGACGGTAGCTATCTTCTGTACATTCGAACGACTAAGGGAACGTACCAGAGAGACGCTAGCTATCTTCTGTACATTCGAACGACTAAGGGAACGTACCAGAGAGACGGTAGCTATCTTCTGTACATTCGAACGCCTAAGGGAACGTACCAGAGAGACGGTAGCTATCTTCTGTACATTCGAACGCCTAAGGGAACGTACCAGAGAGACGGTAGCTATCTTCTGTACATTCGAACGCCTAAGGGAACGTACCAGAGAGACGGTAGCTATCTTCTGTACATTCGAACGACTAAGGGAACGTACCAGAGAGACGGTAGCTATCTTCTGACCATTCGAACGCCTAAGGGAACGTACCAGAGAGACGGTAGCTATCTTCTGTACATTCGAACGACTAAGGGAACGTACCAGAGAGACGGTAGCTATCTTCTGTACATTCGAACGCCTAAGGGAACGTACCAGAGAGACGGTAGCTATCTTCTGTACATTCGAACGCCTGCTCTGCGATCACCAATTCGCCTGCAAAGCATAATAATAATGATATACTTGACTATAATTATAATTTGTGTAATAGGCTTAAAGTCGTTCAAATTAATAAATAAATTAAATGAAAGCGTGGTGACCTAGCTCAAAAACTCCCTCGTCTGGGGGCTTTTCTATTCAGCAGTGGACCATTGGATGTGAATTGACGAGGGGATGACTCCTATTCCCTTTCCACATAATACCTATGGATGAAATAACACAGTATTTACAATTCCGCGCAAAACCTTCTCCGATAAGATGTAATAAAATGTAGTCCGCGTTGTAGAAGAAAAACGACACCAACTACAAAATGAAAAAATCTGTTAAAGCAAGATGTCAACTAGTTTCGTCTCTCCACGAGACATCATCAGGACACCTCAATACTACACTGAGAGCGCCAAGCAACCACGGCAGAGTCCCACCAGAGATGTTGCTAGCGCGCGTAGCTCGGAGTGGCATATATTTTCAAATATTTTCATCCATAAATTTTGCAATATATTTTGGCAAAGTAAAGCCTGAATCTATTATTTACCCTTTAGACGTCCTGATCCCTCGAGCTCCGTCCAGGAAGTCGCTAGATTCCTCGATATTCTCCGTAACTAAAAGCTAACCTGTTTGTTTTTATTATTTGCAGGGTATCCAAGCCCTGGACACGCTCCACAGCAAGGCCTCCGTCAACGTAACGGCTGGCGGAGTCGGGCAGTCGTTCGTGAACCTGCGACTGAAGAGCGAGCGTGGTTGGGGCCTCAGCTACGATGTAGGGATCTATTTGAACGACAATCTGTATCAAAGGATCCCGATGCAGTAGATATTAGTTTACAATTAATAAATAATTTAATGAGTAAGATAATTTTTTTGAAGCTAGCACAATCCCCATTTGTTTATCGTATACCTTCTGGAGGCCTGGATTCGTTCAGCGTAGGTAAACAAAATAAAGAGCGTTAGGATAAAACAAAATTAATGCGCCAGCTTTTACAAATGTACCTATGTATACTTTTACTTGTACTTTGTCAGACCTAACGAAAATACCAAATAGGAATCTACTATAAGTTTGAAATTTTGGATGAGTCACAGTACTCCATATGTATAGTGTCGATGAGTCCCGTTAAATCTGTGATTACCTAAGTACCTACATATTATCTGTATTTTATTCTATAATACTTGTTTTCTTTTTTATGCTCTGTGTTTTTTGAAGAAACACAAAAAAAAGAAATAGGTTAAAATCGGATTTTACTAAAAATATTACTGAATCGTTGTTTAGGAAATTTAAGAAAAAACATGATTCTTATAGTATTAGTATTTTATTTTTGACTTTATTGGATTAATGAACTTTTTAGTTCATTAATCCCCGTTACGAGTTCGAATTGGCGTCAACGGAGAAAAGTGAACAAAAAGTTCACTTATCCCCGTTGACGGGGATTTTCAACGGAGATTAGTGGAATAAGCCGTTATATCCATGATGGATCTATCGAGAACTCTATTACCCATTAGATCCACTATGGTGACCGGCTTATGTAACAGCCGTTTTCTCGAACGAAATCTGCAATTATGTTTTATTATTATTCTGAATAATAATAAAAGATAATTGCACATTTCCTGCATGAGCCCACTGCAAGGCGAGGGGAGGGCCTCCACTACATCACCTCCGTCCATCTTCTCCAATAATCTTGTAAACTATGTGAAGTAATAATCAATCGTGCGCCAAGATGCTTATCCGTGGGAAGCCTATGTCCAGCAGTGGACAGATAGATGCTGTTGATGAGAACTAATCAATTATATAGGCATGTGCTTAGGCTTAGAGATACAATACAAAAACACTTTATTGTCACACAAGCATTCACATAAGCATATGCACATTACAAAAAGAAATGACATGAGACAAGTACAATGGGCGGCCTTATCGCTTAGAAGCGATCTCTCCCAGGCAACCTTTGCATGGAAAGAATTATGTGAATTAAGAGAGGCAGAGGGGGTACCAAATATAAACTAAAATAAACATGAACATAACGATGATTTGTTAAACGGAGAATATTTTCCAATTCTGAGAGTATGTCTTTTGTACCTACTTGTTAATCGAGATGAAGCAAGAGTTAATTAATGAATCAAACTATTTTTAATTAATTATAAATTCACTAGCTACACAATTAATTGAACAAGTTTGTCTATTAGAATTGATCAAATTGCAGTGCAGACATAAAGCAATTTCTCTAAGACAATTTGTGTCATTATAGCCGTATTTTATTGGGTCCCTACACAAACATATAAATCTATTTTTGACCTTCAAATCAATAATTGTATCAAATTTTTATCATTTTTACATGCTCTAGTTAAGTTGGTTTATTTAGATTTGATTTTGCCCAAGTTTTTTAATGTTTATAATTATTTTATTTTATATTTATTGGCACCTCACCACATTAGTTTAACTTAATTAACTATATTGTATAGTAGGATAAAATTAAGAGTAGGACAAAGCAGTAATGATCTTACGAAAAGCACTACTCGCCAAAATACAAGTTTTTTTTAAATAACTTAATAATAATAATAAAATCTTTTATTTCAGACTAAACACAATTATTGAATACATGAAATAGTCTATATTGAGAAAAAATTACATTTATAAGCGTTCACTAAACTAACATCTAGAACTAACTTAAAACACATATTAAAAAGATCAAGAGAACCTTACATGCTCTCTGGTCCAACATTCCATAAAATGACAATCTGTGTCCAGTCTCTCCGCTATCAGACACAGGTAGCTGGTGGGGCTGTCACGCACCCTGCGCATCAGGGACGCAGATCTTTTGCGCATTATTGCCGCGAACCCGTCTACCCGAGTGTCGGCAAACATTGCAGATGCGCTACAGAAGCGTGGCAACCCCAGCAGCACTCTGAAAGCATTGTTGTATTGGATACGTAGGGCATTCCAAGACTTTTTAGTATACTTGACCCATAGGCTGCACGTATAAAACGACTGGCAATACGCCTTAAAAAGAGTTGTTTTAACTGGCCAAGTACAGCGTGCAAACCTACGGGCCAACATGTTTGCTCTGACGGATAATGCCCTACGTCAGGGATGTCAGACGTACCATAATTATGGTACACGTACCATAATCCAGGTCTTCGTACCATGTACCATAGTACTTCTATTATGGTACGCAAATGTACCATAATTTTCAATCATCAAAATTATTTTGTCATGTAATGGAACGAACGACAGAAACGTTTCGTTTCCGCTGCTAAGCACTACTCTGTACGTATATGATCTGTGCTATGAAGCCTTACTCACAGAACAGAAAAGTAAGGCCTTACTCTTAATTTCTTAAGATTAATTTTACAATCGATGTATTATGCGTAGAATGAAACGGCCTCTTTAGGTAACGTTTGACGTTTATCTTGTATTGACTGGCTTGAGCTTAGAGTATAGGTATACTCTAAGGGCTTGAGTAGTAATTAATAGTAACTTTTGGTTTATCTATAATTTTGAAACTCGGTGACTCTGTTTTCTGTTTCAAAATTTGTGAATTGTGTTGTATTTGATACAGTTAAGTATCTGTTAATCGTTATCCCGAGTTTATATACCTTTCTTTTTGCCTACCTTGTTTTTTTCTAGAAACATGGCTAGCTAAGCTAGCCATGTTTCTAGAAAAAAACTGTAATATTAACTCAAACCAATTAATAACCGTGTGAGACTTTTATAAACCGTACCTTAATTTTCTGAAAAGTACCATATTTTTGACAGACCGATGTCATAATTTCTGAGTCGGCATCTAACATCCCTGCCCTACGTTCCCGCTCCATGTCCTTATCATCTGTGAGAGACTCAGTGACCCAGTGACCCAAATATTTAAAATGCGCTACTTGTTTCAGTTCATTGCCATTTAGCTGAACTAATGGTACCTTACTGTATGTTTTTGAGCCTGCTTTAAAAACCATAAATTCGCTTTTACTCGCATTATATTTGAGTCCATGGGCCACCGCATAGCTCTCACAGATTTCTAGAAGTCTCCTTTTTTTTTTTTTTTTGGGTGGGAAAATGCCTTCGCACTATCCCTTCGCCACGGGGGTGCCGAAGGGGGTGTGTGGGGCTTGAACCCACTAAAAACCCACCCGTGAACAGTCCTTCGCCGTGTAGTGGAGCAAGATCGGGTCGCGCTAGCATTCACAATCTTGCCCCGGCGGTATGCCCGTAGGTTCATGGGCCTCGGCCTATGCAGGGATAGGCTCGTTCACTGGAGTCATCCCTCAGACATATGCGAGCCGGCCGAGAGTCCCCCGACTCTCGACCAGTGACCCCACTACGGAGAATGGAGGAGACGGGCGAACCGCCTCCTCCGTCCTCCCGGTCGTCTGCGCCGGATTGGATCAGATTGGGTGTCATCTTCTCTGATCCGTTCCGCGGCCTCCTTCTGCGCCATAACTGCCTCGCAGAAAGAGACCATTGCGTCCCACAACCTCTCGCAACTGAGCATAGCATTTACCACGCTCGGCAGAGAGAGGTTCCGGCCTATAACAGCCATGAGCTCATGTCGCTGCGGGCCCCATGCGGCACACTGCTCCAGCGTGTGCAGTGCTGTATCGTCCGGCGACCCACACTCGTGGCAAGCCGGTGTTGGCTCCCGTCTTTCTAGAAGTCTCCTAACCTAACCTAACTTAGCTTGGCAATTAGGGCACAAATAATTGTATTGTAGGTACCTACATAATTTGAAATAAAAACAGTTTAATTTAATTTAAATATTACTAATAATTATTTTATTAACAAAGAAAATTACAATCAAATAATAGAATTAAATTAAAACTAGTATTAACAATTGAAACAATTGGGCTAACTGCAGACTGTTGCAAACAATCTACAAGTAGCTTAACTGATCCATATCAATACCAGTCGCGCGCGTGCCCGCGACGCTAGCTGCATTGCCCCGCTGTATAGCAATGCTGATGCGATACGCCAGATACTCACCAGCTCTCGGGTCACGCGTCGCATAGACCAGACGCTCAGATAATTTTTTGAAAACCCGGAGAGCCTCGGTACCCCACGGACCTAGGGTCTCGACTCCAAGGGGAGCAAATGCGTATGCGCTCTGTCGAGACCTGCATATTTGCGCCTCTTGAGATCTTCGGCCAGATCTGCCGCCGCACCAGCCCATTAAATATTATGAATTCGAAACTAACTGTCTGTCTATCTGTTATCTTTTCACGCCTAAACGGTCGAACGGATCTTAATGAAATGTGGCAGGGAGGTAAATGGTATCCCGGGGACGGACACAGGCTACTTGAAAAGCCCGTACAAAGCCGCGGGCACCAGCTAGTCTCCTATAGGTATGGTTTTTATATCATGGCATTGAATTAAGCGATATATCTTTCAAAGGCCCCGTTCCACCAGTGTTAAATAATCTAATGTATCAAATACCCCCTTTTCTATAAAATAAAGGCAGACATTAAAAAAAATAACAATATTGCAAAACATTTCTTTATTTCACAAATCCTGATTCAAAAAGTTACAATAATCCCTCTCCAAACACTTGACAGCGCCATCTGTTGCCAGCAGCAGGTTCTGTTTGCGAAGGTTGTCTATGAGCGCCACCTGTCGGTCGCCGCGGGACACTAACGACTTGATCTGCGACTCTAGGCGCGAGATGGCGCTTTGGTGGTCTTTTGTTAGTGTGCGGATTGTTTCCCGGAGTTCCTGAAACGAAAATACAGTTAACTAGCGGTCCGCCCCGGCTTCGCACGGGTAGATTCCATCGCCTATGTTTATCAGGGATAATGTAGGATTTATACATAAACAGTTTTATAATTTTACATAATATAAACAGTTCTATATGGCAAATTCCGAGTTAAGTCCCATCAAGGTCGTTAATTTTTGGTATATCAAGTATTTAAATTCATAGAAGTTTTAATAAGTGTGGGTAAACACTATAAAACCAAAAAACTTTACATGGGCCTACCTTCTCCAACACCTGGGCCTACCTTCTCCACTACCTGGGCCTACCTTCTCCAACTCCTGGGCCTACCTTCTCCAACTCCTGGGCCTACCTTCTCAGCGCTGAGTGCCAGCTCGGCCCGCTGTCGCAGCGTGCTGGCCGCGTGCTCGCCGGCCGCTCCGCGCGCCTCCGCCGTCGTCAGCTTGCAGCCTGCCGTCTTGAGAGCAGAGGACAGTCGAGTGCATTCGCTGCGCTGTTCTGTGTACTGTTTCTCTTTCTCCTGTGGGGAATATGGATGCTGAGTTATAAGCACTAGGTAGACCTACTACTACTTCTCCAGCGGAAGTATTCTGATAATAATTATACCCCATTCAATAACTTTCTTTCTTTAGGCTTACAAAATAAGCACTTAGACTAGTCAAATTTTATACATAAACAGTTTTATAAATTTTAGGGATAACACCCATCACCCAACGAGGCGCTTGACTGAAGTTCTACGGAACAGGATCGTGGTGGATGGCACAGACTATAGGGGACAAATACAATACAATACTATACAAAAACACTTTATTGTACACCAGAAAAAGAACATTACAAAAAGACATTACATGAGTACAATGGGCGGCCTTATCGCTTAGAAGCGATCTCTTCCAGGCAACCTTTGGATGGAAAGAATTATGCGAATTTAAGAAAGGCAGGGGGTATACTAAAGCTAAACTAACTAACACATAAACTAGATATACGCTTAAAATATTTATAATAAACTACTTAGATACATAAATAAATAAATAAATATTATGTACAAATATTCACTATTCTGACAGGAAAAACTCCTGGACATGTAGGTCTCGTCGGATGACTGTTTCTTATCGAACATTAGAAAGAATACGTACCTCGAGTCGTTTCTGCAGCGCCATGTACTTAGCCCTCATGTCGGCTGTGCTCGTGCGCATGTTGTTGGTGCGAGTCAGCAAGCACAGCCTCTCGCCCTCCAACTCGGCTAGTTGGCTCAGGTGGCCCTCGCATTGGTTGGCCTGGAAGGTAAACACATCATCATCAGCCTATACTAGTCCACAGCTGGACGGGTTCACATGAGCCCCGTAGCACAGATTAAATAATGTTAATTCGCCCGTAGCGCTTGCTTGCCGCTTACAACTTTTTTGTTTTCCTTCCTTTTCCTGTAATAGTTTTCTGACTATGACCAAAGCTGTAGGTGAGAGCCATTTTACGAAATTTTGATACATAGATAGAGCATACTTTAGTGACAATTGGCGGTCTTATCGCTCAAGAGCGATCTCTGCCAGACAACCTGACCACCGCACCAGACAGTTCATCTACTGGGGCCTGCGCGTAAATTTGGAGATCATCTGCATAGAGGTGGTACGCTGAAGTTATATGACGAGATATAGAATTTATGAAGATAGCAAAGATGAGAGGTCGAGAACGTCACCTTGAGGGACGCCAGCTGAAATATCATCGAGCGATTATTGTTTCATTTATCGAGCGATCATTTCCCTGTTTCTTTTTGTCATCATCAGTTTTATCATTGTCTGCGCAGCCACACAGCTTGTTGTGGTCAGCTGTGATTCCAGGTGATATAGGATATCCAGCTTAGAACGCTTGCTATTCGCGTAAACAAGCCATCTGGTATCCATAACACAAGCACTGCTTTGTTTGAGGCCAGGTGCTATGTGAAAAAAATCTGGTTTCAAGACAAGAGTGAGTAGCTGTCTTCTAGCCCTCCGTGATACATCGTCGGCCACATCTTCACTTTTCATCAGGGGAGATTGTGGTCAAACGAACGTCTGTTCACAATAAAATATCATCATTATTTTAGTGAGTAGACCTCCGTCCACTGCTGGACACAGGTTTCCTCCTAATGAACGTTATAGCGCTCTGTTTAGGTACCTGCTTACAATTCTTACCTTCCTATCAATAACAGATTGAAGCTTATCAATCTGTTCCTGCATCAGCCTGACCTTAGAAGACAGGAACTTGCACACACTCTCCACGGTAACTCTGTCTGGAACGTGAAATGGTCAAGGGTGAGTCAAACTACAGACAGATACAGAGTGAATAGATGTCTGTCATATGTCTGTAGTGTAAAACTTTGTGAGTCTGGCACATTGTCACTTGACAATGTGCCAGACTGACAGGCAGGAGGGGTTGTGGCCAAAGAGATCACAATCAGAGCACGGAGTCCGGTTGTAGTGTAATATCGAGACGTGATCGTTACGCCTCTCACTCTAGTTAACTGCCAAAGAACATGAGAAAACTGACAAATAATGAATTTAATCGTAAATATAATAGTAATTATATACTTGGATCTGACAAAACTGTACTTACAGTAGGTACTTATAGATGATGGTACCATTTGAAATTTAAATTTACATATTATATTTAGTTTTGACATTTCCTACATCTCGAAGCACTCTAATTTTGAATATTTTTTTGTTCATTTTCTTTTCGTGTGTTGAATATATTTTTTGTAGGTATAGATATAACTTAACTATACATTTTTTTTAAACACAACCATAAGCTATTTTCTTAAATTAAATATGTACAATATGTACATTACATTTGCAGGAAAAAGTCGAATATAGTGATAATTCAATCATAAGATTACGTATATTCATGCAAATAATAGTAGATTATACACTAAGGGGATAAAGCACTGTTTTATGTCACGGGAGCGAATTGAATCCCGAACGTAACGAAGGACTCATAATTTAACTCCTGAGCGTAGCGAGGGAGTTATAAGTTAATTCCTGAGCGAAGCGAGGGAATTAAGACTGAGTCCTGAGTGCAGTGAGGGGTTCAACCGCCCAAGACTAAAACAGTCTTATCCCCGAGGTGTATACTCTACTTTTCACACCTTATGCGAGACAAAAAAACAGGCTCAGTAGATAAATAATGTTTTCCTTTGACTTCTCTGGCAGCAGATTGTTGACAATGCCTATGGCATCTAATTTGATAAACTCAGGAGTCAAAACACTTTCATCACTCGACATTTTCAATATTATTTTTGAAATTAAATCTTCTATAGGCACCTACAAGAACTCGATTTGTTCGTCACGCGTGAACAAATGAAGGCGCGCGACGTTCCAAATTCGAAAGCACAAGCCGTGGTCCTAGATTCGAAATTCGAATTTCGAACACCGCGCTCCTCCGGACCGGGGTTCACACGGAGGCAAACTTCATTTATTTTGTCAAATCAAGTAGGCCATGGCCTAGGACAAATTGTGTTTAGCAAAATTAAACTTTATGCATATAGTAATAAGAATTATGAAAAGTGAAATCATATTATTAACCAGCGGGTTATAATGAAATTCAGTACAACATTATAACCCGGCTAATACCAAGGGATTTAATGTCTTGCTTTCGGTAGGGTTTACATGACCTATAATTCGGCATTGTCGAGCATGTGGTTTGAAAATGTTATTATTACATTTCTCTTCTCCTTGTGGATGGGATTTCCGTAGTTCCCTGTCCGCACCATACCGCTGCTATACCGAATCATAACGACAAAGTAGACGTCACGATCAGCTCTCGATAGTATCACCAACTGGACTCATCCCGCTGATCTATCCTGAATTTACCTTAAGGCGTAACCCCTACCCAAATAGCGCCGCCATATATTTTATCTTATTGTTACGTTGAACAAAGGAAATTTCAATAAATTCAATTGGCAGTTTGTGGTGCCTTATGGCAGAGATACGAATATAGAGTTTGGTGGCCACCAAGGGCAACTTTGGGTCGGGGTAACGCCTTAAGTAATCTGTTCATTGCTAACCCCATTCGGTTTTATGCAGAAAGGTGCGGCCCTCTGTATGTAATTCATATTAATATTATAAATAGTAGAGTATATCTTTCTGTTATAAAGGATGAATTGAATTCAATGTAATTTAGCAAGAAGGTAATGCCCCGAAAAAGGAAATTGACTATATTTAATCCAGGAAAACGCGGGCGCAGCCACGGTCAAACGCTAGTTCTTGTAGAGCAGAGAACCGGCCAGGCGGTGAGTAGGCCTAGCTTTGGCTGTCGATCCTACGCAGCGGATGCACAGTGATGGAAGATAGGTTAGGTTGGTGGATGCAACCGGCGACTCAAAATAAACGAACAGAATCACATAGCACAATACCTAGTTATTATTGTCTAGTGAAAACAATTAGGAATTACATTACATGATTAACACTTACTTAGGGGATACAGAAAATTAGCTTTAGACGGACATGTTGTGTGGGCTTATTCGGAACAGCGAGAGAGAGAGATACATACGTTGCAATCATTAGTACTGTCAGTGTCATCGAGACAACATTGACAGCAAAGCATTGATTTAATCATAAATCCCATCGATCAAAAATGTCCGGCTTTGCCGGCCCCCCTTAGATTCACAATGCGCACGCCACAACCTTCAGTAGCAAAAGAGAACATTTTGACATGTTAGGGAAGCTTTTCAACTAGTGTCATTTTAACGTTCAGACAAAAAGCATGGGTACAAAAAATGCAAGAATCACTCGTCCAAAGTGCTGAAAAAGGATGGAATTTCTTATTTTCAGTAAGTTTATATATATTTTTTACCCGTATATTGAGATGTGAGTCATATACTTGTGAAATCAGCATAAAATATTGTTGTTTGGTTTGCCTATGTTAAAATATTAATTTTGTTCTAAATTGATAAATGGAGAGGCTATTTCTTCTAAATTTTTTTTTCATTTATAGTATGTATTAATATATTTTTCATAAAAATAAGTTTAATATTACTAGTTGATGATTTTTAAAATAATTAGTTGGCCCGCCCTAAAATTTCATTTGCGTAGACTCTCTAATAAAAGAAAGACTAGGTTCTTACCTACCTACCAGAAGTATGAATTTATAAAACGTTTATTTTTTTCCCGTAAAAAAAACTCGTGCAAAGCCGCAGACAGGAACCAGTTCTTTTTAATCTAGAGTGCCTGCCTGAAATTGTATTGTAAGTTTAAATTATTGTATGTCTGAAATGACCCTTTTGTATAAATACCTACTGTTGAGACACCAATTTATAGTTTCATCAATAAATGATTCGTTATCTTTACCTGAATTCTGTTAATTAATCCTTATAGAAAATAAACTGAGTAGGTAGGTATATAATTCTCAGGTAGGTACCTACCTACTTACAAAATAAAATAAAATGAATTCGACTCCACCAATCTCTTGTTCCGTATGGAAAAAACTTGTCAGGCTCTGCGCAAACTGTCTGCGTCAAAACAAAACGAACCCAATTTTGAGTGACATTTTTGTAAGGCTCTAGGTATCTACGGGGGAGGCCGCGAACTCCTTATTTTTGATCGAAGATAAATCCTTACTATAATCACAGTCTCATAGACAAGTTGAATTGTGTACCCAATACATATCATGGTTCAATATTCCAACAGTTCTATTATAATCGGGAATTGTCCGTCTGTATGCCGGCTACATTTTCACGACTAATGGCTGAACTGTCATAATGGAATTTTGCAAGGAGATAGGTTGCATCCCGAGAAAGTTTATCCCAGCGCGTTCAACACTGCAGGCCAATTTGATATTATGTATCATAATAAATGAATAAATAATGTATCTTACCTTTAGAAAACGAAGGTGGCAGCACTTTATCCTTAACATTAACAGAAACAAATGCGTGCAAAAACTCAATATCATAATTCTTTTCCTTTGGGCAACAAGCACAGATAACATTCTGTGTTTTATTCTTATTTCTATTCTGTGTGTTATTTTCAAATTCAGAATTGTTAAGTATTTTGAGTTTATTATTCTGTAAATGATTTTCAAAATTAGAATCATTCTGTGTGCTAGTGTTAATGAAGTATTCATATTCGGTATTGCATTCAGGTTCTAAACTCAAACTCTTCCTCCTGATTGGTCGATGGCCGGGGGTGGCGGGGGCAGGCGTTGGTGGGGTACAGCAATGTTTTTTTGACTTCTTTTCGTTTGAACTCAGTGATGGAGAGAAAACTGCGAAGAAATCTTGTTTTTGCTGAAACATAATTACGTATGATTTTAAACACTCTGAACAATTCATATGACAACCTCTGTGGCGCGGTGGGCGAAGGTCCGCCTGCGATGCAGGAGGTTGCGGGTTCGAGTCCCGCCTTGGGACAAATATTTGTACGATCTGCAGGTATTTGATCTAGGTGTTCTGGTCTTTTCTATGTATAATAAAAAATATCTACTTAGGTAATGTACAGTGCGCGTCAGAATTAAGTATCCCCCTAGTCTACAAAACAGGCTGTATCTCATGAACCGTGATAGTTAGACAGTTGAAATTGTTAAAAAACAGAATAAAATAAATATTTAAAGGGGCTCCCATACAACAAACGTGATTTTTTTGCTCGTTTTTTCGATATTGAAAACGGCAACAGGTAGATGCTTGGAATATTAACAGAATATTCAGTTATATATTCACTTTAATAATAAATAGTTAAATTAAAATAAAACAAATATTTAAGGGAGGCTTCCATACAAAAAACGTTTTTTTAGATTTTTGTCGATTTTTTTTGCCTTTTTTACAGATACTAATACTAAAATACTACCGTACTAATGGTACGGAACCCTTCATGCGCGAGTCCGACTCGTACTTGGCCAGTTTTATATATATTTCATGTTAATTTGGCTAAAATTAATTTCACACACCCTTCACCCAGCCAGCGTCCAATCATACCCAACATACTTTTAATATAAACATAATAAATTATAGCAGTTACTGTCCTTCTGCTGGTAAAAGCTCTCTCACAAAACATAGCATGCTGCAAAACTGGAGCAAAGTCAGAGGGTACACATTAGTGTCTGTCCTGTACGAATGACAATAAAATTTATTGAATGTTTGAGGTCAGATCAGAATGATCAGGTTGCTTAAACCTAAGCTTAAACCTAAGACGCTATTCTCTGTACATAATGACAACTTAACAATAAGATACAATGGAAAATACAACATGAACTTTAAACAACAAACAGGTTGGGTACTTAAGTGAGTAACCCTGAGTTCAAAAGTTAACGCTAACAAATTATGTTTTAGTTTGTTGTAATGAAAATAAAAAACAGAAATTCTAATTATAGAAAATAAACAAAGAACTGTACCTGCCCGCCCAGCTGCGGCCGTGGTGAACAGGGACACGTGCTCGGGCCATGGAAGTGTTTAGTACAAATTTTAACACTAATGAATGCTTAGAAATCGTTTATAGTTTGTGACTGTGATTGACTTGGGGAATAAGCATAACTACTGGTCCAACATCAGAAATCTTTTACTTAAACTAGGTATTATTAACAGCTAGATCTTTGTGACGATGTGGGGTACAATACTGGTGGATGTCGTAAGAGCCGAATAGGGAACGTACTAGAGGAAGCACGTGGAGTAGATATGTTCAGCAGTGGACGTACAGTGCTGATGAGTTAGTTAGTTTCAGTGAATCAGGTACTAACATGGTTGTTAATTAAACCAAAAAAAAATCGACTGAATTAACCAAAAAAACCAACAATTACATTGCTCAATTAACTTACCATGTGTTGCTCAATCTCCTTCATCAAGCTCTCGGTTTTCTTCTCCAGCTGTTTATTTAGTCTTTTGAACTCATCTTCACGAGCTAATAACTCTGTTGCATCCATTTTTCAATTATTTTTTCCGCTGAAAAACTTGCAAACGCTTCGATCAAACCAAACAAATACACAGGGGAATTTGTTTGATATTTTATTTAGTACTATACATAAAAATCTGTGTTTTATTTACTTGACACATAACTGTAAGCAAAAAACTACAAAAGTCAGAGAAATAAGAAAGTCGAGTTGACTTTTGAATTCACTCGTGGATAAAGCTTTTTTGTTTTAGTAGCGCTATACCTCGTACACAAAACTTCGTTGCTATGGAGACGGGTCGTCGCCAGTCAAGCAACTGTCTTTCAGTTTCCGATTTATGTCAAAAAAGTTTCTCTTTTCATAATTTCTTGTGTGTTATTTTCCAATGTGTAAGCACAATATGAAATTAAATCAAGGTGTGATATTTCATTGAATTTATTTTACAAAATATTATCGGTTTCTGCTATTGTTAATAAGAGTACAACGCCATCTAGCGCATACTTGCAAAATAATTATAAAGGCTATTGTTGTGTCAAAAACAGCTGTATTTCAACCAATCACAGCAATTCGATCTTGGATCTGTTTTCTTTGTTCCCTCACAAACACACACAAACTTATTGACACTTCTTTGTTTCCCTTAAGATCCAATTCTGAATTTTGAGGACATTTTTTGATATAAAACCGTATCTAAATCATAAAAGCTGTTTCTAAACTAGCATTGGTAGCTAAATTCTATCAAAATTTGCAAAAGTTTTGGCAAAAAACTTATTCAAGGTGGCAAAACTAAAAGCGAGATAGTTTATCGATAGAAAGAGAAAAGGGATAAAACTGCATGTGTGCTATTGGTGTGCGAGGCTGTTTCAATCGATTTGCCAATGAGAACAAAGCGAACACAGCTGACTTTTCAGTGTGTGATTGAGGCGAGCGAAATCTAGTCGCTCGCGTATCGCGTCGAAAATTATAATTGAAAATCTCTATTTTGGACTGCATTTCAGCGTCCGGACATATTGTTACAGTGTAATAATGCATTTTAAGAGAAAAAGAAACGTTTATCGGAGTGTTATATTATAGCCCAGGTGATTTCTTTTGGAGTGACGACGACTCAACGTTTGCTAGGAAGGTGAGTCAATAGTACACATTACGGATCATTTGCGTGCGTTTAAAGTGTTTTAGGATTTATTCGTTCATATCCTGCAAATTAGAAAGTAAATTAACGGGTTCGAGTTGTAATCGCAACCCGAATAAATTACATGGAGCTAGTTATGCGTTTGCGAGCTGGTGGAAAGTGACTTTTTTACTCGGAACGGTAAATCGAGAATCGTTTTTTTTTGCGTTGCGTAAAATGCCTTTTGCATAACTTCGGTCTAGTCTAGTAATAGATATTGTTGCAGTTATCTGTAAACTTTCTTCTTATGCCACGTACCTACCTACGTAGAGGAAGGAAAACAGAAATCAGCTGGTAGTCAACTTGTCAAAAACTTAAAAAAGATGGCGGATAAAAAAACAGCTGTCTGGTGCAACGTTGTGAAACTTCCTCTTACAAAGGCAAGACATAGAAGGCAGCGATTTTTTGCTCTCGGTGGATACATAACGGGCTTCCCAGGTAGGTACCTACATACACTTCAGGCCCTTTCAAAACTGGTTCTAGTACCTACTAGAGATGTGCCTGCCACGTGTGCTTTTATCGATATTTACGGAAAAGGAAATGGCTGCATGAAAGTACGGAAGGTGATCCATAATAATTCGTTAAGATTGTCAGTTAAATTCCGATTTATGATAACTAACACTTAATTAACATAACTATCATCATGCTATTGGGTTGGTAATGTTTAAGACAAAGGTTTTAACCCACTACTGGGAGTAGACGCTGCTTAGCTATGTAGCTTCTATCATGGATAGTCCCTTAGTTTGACCACAATCTCACCTAATGGTAAATGACGATACGGCCGACGATGTATCACACATTTCTAGTTTTCTCGCTCAGCTCATTTGCTATTTATCATATTATTCTTCAGCTCGTCTAAAATAATAATAAATGTTTATTTCGATAACTTAGTAATTAAACATACAGGGTTTGTAGTTAAAGCAAAATTTGCTTGTGATTAGAGGACACCGCTCTTACATAAATAATGACAGTTACCTACGATGTTCGATGCACAACAACAGATATCATCTGCTTACCTATTTTTCAACTTCAGTTGGTCGATTCAGTCCAGATCTATTCGCGAGTGTATCTCATGATTGTTTGCCGCTCATTGGTTCATTTTCATTTGTAATTATATTCATAATCAAAATGCAGCCAACGGCCGATAGTAGCATGAGTGATACACTAACGAATTAATCTGAATTTACCTTTCTGGCCATCTCATCCACTGTTTAACTAGGTTTCAACATTAGTGCCAACCTCACCTCATTTACTCAAACGCCCTATTATAACACTGACACAATAGTAGGTACTTAACTATTTAGTATTTAGGTATTAAGGTACTTACTGTTATCGTGACGTCACGGCACCCTATTGTAGAGACGGTTACCCTTTGTTCAAGAACAATGAATAACGCATTAATGGTTTAATTGCTGTAAATCGGTATTTTGCTTGAGATTAGGTAAACTGCATTGTCAGCTTTGTTATTCATAAATCTTTTACGTTTCACATACCTACTTAATTCGAAATTATTAATTTTTCTCAAATACCCATCATACATTTACTGTTAAAACATACCTACCTAACATTTAATTGTGAAAATTATGTGAATACTTTTTTACTGGTTCTAGATTCCAAGATATTTTACGTCAACAATAGTTCCAAAAACTTTTCAGTTCGACGTACTTTATTTATAAATAAATATTGTTGTTTTTTGTAGCTTTCCAAAGAGAGTAGTCTGTACTGCGAGTATCGTTTGGTGTCTCTACAAATTGCCACAGCTTGGATATCTGGTTCTTCATATGTATTTAGCTCGTGATGTTTAATATTTTTCTTAATGATGACTGCACTGCCTCCTCTTCCTTTATTGGATGGGTGTAGTGCGTAGCAGGCTTTGCAGCCTTTAAGTTGAAATGAGTAGGTAAATTTATAAAAGTAAATGAAAACTGGTTTGTTGCATGTAAATTAGTATTTGTGTTTAATCAGTCTTATAAGGGTAAAAACGCAATTATTATAATTATTATTAATACCAGTACTTAAATAACATACATAATACAATACATTACATATATAGATATTTTTTATTATACATAGAAAACGACCAGAACACCCGGAACAAATACCTGCAGATCGTACAAATATTTGTCCCAAGGCAGGAATCGAACCCGCAACCTCTTAAGTCGCAGGCAAACCTTCGCCCACCGCGCCACAGAGGTCGTCATTATACATAAAAGAATAACAGAAAACAACAAGGTACAGCATTTTTTTTTAATCCCCTTATTAACAAAAACTATCTAAGATTCCAAAACCAAGTAGGTATAACACTATATAATAAATAAAATAAATAAATAATGCTGGACAATTCACACAGCATTATCTAGCCCCAAGCTAAGCAGAGCTTGTGTTATGAGTACTAGATAACTGATATACAATCAATAGATAGATCCCGAGGTGGTCCCATAAAATTTTTATACCTTACACATATCGACAACTAATTAATTGCGTAAAAAATACACGGTTACAAAATGGTTTTTAGGGTTCCGTACCCAAAGGGTAAAACGGGACCCTATTACTAAGACTCCGCTGTCCGTCTGTCACCAGGCTGTATTTCATGATCATGAACTTGTGTTATGGGTACTAGATAACTGATATACGTAATATAATACAACAACCCTAAAATCTATTGGCCGGCCTTGCATCTAACATCGAAAATTATCTATTTATAGCTATAATATAATACAATACATGGAGATATTTTTATTTATTAATAGAAAACAACCAGAACACCCTGAACAAATATCTGCAGAACGTACACACATTTGTCCCGAGGCGAGAATCGAACCCGCAACCTCCTGCGTCGCAGGCAGACTTTCGCCCACCGCGCCACATCGGTCGTGTATCACTCATACAATTTCCGCCGATCTTTGGCTGCAATCTGTTTACGAATTAAGAAAAATGTAGCAAAAAGTGGAGAAAATAGTACCTACGAGTGATACACTCACGAATACATCCAAATACCAGCAGTAGTGGACGCATGTGTGCTGATGCGGAAGTCATTAATTTCAAACAAGATACTCCCATGCTTCAATAAACGAGGTGTCACTTCAGATTTTCCACCTTTCTAGAATAAGAGTAATCCAAAAACTTTACCTGTAGCAAATCCATTAGTGTTAGACATACATTGAAACACTAATGTAAAATATAATTGGATAGGGAAAGTAAACCGACGCGCGATTTCACAATGTGCATGCAACTTATGAAAAATTATTTAGCAATATTCCGTAGTTGCACTTATCCTTTCGACATTGTAATGTTTTGTTTTAATCGATGTCGATAGAATTAGTAGGCTTGTAGGCAACCCTCCCAACCCTACGTACCTCAATAACAGTAAATAAACCTTCGGTCAACGCCAAGAACAGCATTGCCAACATTTTGTTTCATAAAATTTAATTATAATCGTCAATTGATTTTACTATGACATTTTTAAATCCGCTGATCGTACACTTTTTTTATCCCAGATGATGCTGCGTGATTTGTCTAGCATTGTTTATTTCTTATTTATTTTACTTAGTTATGTACAAGTAACACAGTCGCTGTAAGCAAACAATTCCGCGAGACGACACCAAACGATCGATGTCGATGAATACATTAAGTTATCGACTTGTTCTATTTACGGCACGTTAATGCACCGCCCCGGTTGTTCAACTTGCAACACGTACATTATACTGTACCTACCTACTTCTGTCGCTTTCATATAACTACTTGTCCATTGTCCATCTGATCTAGTTCAAATTATTGATGGTGTTGATAATAGATCAGGCAATTATATTTAACCGACGTATACCTCAGAAGCTTTCATACCTTATTCGTCAAAGTTCCGATGTAGCTAGCTGCTAATCGTCCGAATTTTAACTTATTGTGTTTTTTTAGGCAAAAAGCTCGCTTTTCTACCTTGCAGTCCTTTATTACTACCAAACAACTAAGGTACGGCCTACGGCCCGATTTTGTAAACATTGTTTACCACAAAAATCGCTTTAGATTTAGTAATCTGTTATGTTATTTAGTTTTTCATAATGAACGAGAATACTTAGCATGTCTCTAATAACTACCCAGTCGCATGTATGTCATAATAAGCTAATGAAAACAATCTAATTCAGTTAAGTATCTGTGGATTCGCAGATCTAACTTGCAGAGACGAAAATCATACATAACATAAATGCTGCACACATTATTCACAGTCAAGTTTAGTTGTTAAAGCTAGATAAAATAATGCAGGCCCAAGCCACAACCAACAAAGACGAATTTAACCTCTCTATACCTTTGACGTGTATTTGCATTCCATTTTGGTAACTAGGAGTTTTTACACGGCCTTTTTGCATGTCCTCCGCACCCACGTCACATGACATACTACTTGTCTCTAACACAGCAAAATGACGTCACACCTAATGCAATTAAACCTTGACGACGACCTCTGAAGCGCAGTGGGTGATCGTTCGATACGTCCGCCTGCGATGTAGAAGCGGGTTCGATTCCCACCATGGAATGAACGTTACAATACAAACAGGCATGCGGCAACTCTGATGGAAAGCGGTTACCGCAGCCTATGGAAGTATGGACGCCTGCAACATCAGGAACAGTACGCGCGGGTTCTTGTATGTATACCTACGCGCGTGCTCTATGTCTAATAATTTGCAACAAACAATCAAAGTTTCCTTAACAGAAGCTCTGCTTACTTTGGTTGGAGCTCGATGATGCTGTGTGAAATACCTAGCATTAATTATTTAACACTTTCAAAGCCAAGTACGCAATGTAGTTCTGCGAGTCCCTAAGCTGCGGCCCCCCGCAGGTCATACCACAAAGGCTGGGCAGTGAATGCGTTTATAACACTAGTCTCGTTATGACGTTTCGATTGTAACTGTGTAATGCCAAGAACAAGTTAGTTTATTTTATATGAGCAGTTGTAAAAACTCAAGCTGATTACGTTGCGATAGCGAAATTCACCAATTACCAGTGGGCGGAGGAAACACGTTTCGTTAAGCTATATTCATAAGTAGGTACCTATACCGTAAACCTGACATCTCGAAGATATCTAGACACGGCGTCCATAAGCACTTAAGTCATTTTTTTCTCGAAATGCTAAAAACTGACAGGGCTTTGCTTTTTGTATAATCCTTCGACGGCAATAAGCAACTAAGTCACAGGGCTTCAATTCGCGAGCCGGTAGTAATACGCACCAAACAACTTATGTTTTTGGAACACTTCTAGTGCCGGACCGTAAGCACTTAAGTCGACTTAAGTACTTTTGTTCGTTATAGTTTTATTATTGTTTTTGACTTCAGCTATCTGACTTAAGTTGTTTCACCCACAAGATCCTCGACCTACCCTTTATTTTTTGTTAAAATGCATTATGGCCATTAGAAATTCCAGGATTTTAAGAAGTGAAGTGCCTTCGTGAAGATTTTGTTTTGAGCCACCATTATAAATAATTCTGACCCATGCTGTGGTTGTGTTGTGCAATTAATGATAATGTTATAAGTTACTATGGAATCGAGAGGGAGAAAAATACTAAACCTTGTTATAAATACAAAAAATACAACTACTGGTACGTATTATCATATTTTTTTTAATAAATACTTACATTTTAATTTAGCATTTGTTATTTAGTCTAATGTAAAAATAGGAGTAACATTTTATGAAAATTTTTGAATGATAAATTTACTAAATACCTAATTGATTTATTTAGAGACCATTATTATTTTTCAAATTTTTTATGCGAATAACATAGCTCTGTATTATTTTAGGTGACCATAGTACAACTACTACTGTGCAACCAAGTACATCTGGGACGCAGAAACCAACAACTTCTGTCGAGCCACAAAACGAACAGTCTGACGTTGACCACGTGACAATAATTCAAAAATCATCAACCAGCCCTAGTCTGCTCACAGAAGATACCGCTGTTTATAGTGATCAAAGTGTTTTTATTGATCCTGAACCAAGCACATCAGGAACTCAAACACATACAGCTCCTGATGAAACACCCAGTGACTTTTCTAGTGATGACTCTGTGGCTGACCCAACATACTCTGTGCCTGACCCTACACGCACTGAACCAAGTCCCAACCTATCTGCAGAAGATGAAGAACTGCCACAATCTCTACCTCAACAATCAGTACATAGCCGAAAAAGAAAACGAGAAAGTAAATTGAAGCGCAATCTTGGTCTTTCGTATGTGACGGCTTCTGGGAAAAATGTAGAAGAACGCAAAATGCAGGAACTACCTAATTGTCGAAATAAATGCCGAGAAAAGATAAGTAATGAACAACGTGCTGTAATTCATAAGGAATTTTGGAATCTTGGGTCATATGATTTGAGAGCAGCTTTCGTTTCATCTCTAATCACCATCCAGGAAAAACAAACAGAACGACATCGTGTCGAGGATCCTGAACGGCAAAAATTTAGACAATGTACCTACAGGTATCATTTAGACATTAACAGTGAAAAAATATCCGTATGTCAAGGTTGCTTTTTAAAAACCTTGGCGATAACGGATAATTTTGTTAAACTGATAGGTTTAAAGAAACGCAGCACTTCCAGTGGAATAATTCAACCAGATAAACGTGGAAAGAAAACTCCAGCAAATAAACATTCAGATCTAAAGATTCTTGAAGTGATTAGCCATATTAATTCCTTCCCGTTATACGAGAGCCACTACACAAGACGAAAAAGTAGCCGAAAGTATTTACCATCACACTTAACAATTTCAATCATGTATTCTTTATATAAAACGTCTCATGAAAACCCCGTCAGTGACAAAATTTACCGAAGAGAGTTTCATAAATTAAAGTTGAGTTTTAAAAAGCCAAAAGTTGACACTTGCCACCACTGTGACATCATTAAAATGAAGATAAGTGTCGCCAACGACGAAACTGCAAAATTAACCCTTGAGGCGGAACGTGAGTCACATTTGCTTGCAGCTGATATGGCTTATAATGAAAAAAAGTCTGACAAAATGACTGCATCAATAGACAAAACCATTAAGTGCCTTTCTTTTGATCTCCAACAGTGTCTACCTACTCCAGCTTTAGAGTCATCCGTAGCTTTTTATAAAAGGCAGCTTTGGACATTTAATCTTACTGTGCACGACAATGCAACGGGATTGTCTACACATTACATGTGGCATGAGGGAATCTCGGGTCGAGGTGCTAATCAAATAGCATCTTGTTTATTCATCCACCTCAAAGAACTGCCTCAGGACATTTCTGAAGTTATTTTGTACTCCGATACATGTGGAGGTCAAAACAAGAATACCCACGTAGCCGCAATGTTTACATACCTGATGACACTGAAACCCTCCTTAAAAAAAATTCATCACAAGTTTATGGTACCAGGCCACACTCACATGGAAGTGGATTTAGATCATGCCATCATTGAGAAAAAAAAGAAAAAATCTGCTATTCAAGTATATCACCCGCATGACTGGATGCAGTTAGTAAGGTCGAGCAGTAAAAAGTTTACCGTGCACGAAATGCAACAAGCGGAGTTCATGGACTTTGCGAGTTTGCTAAAAGGGCCACTAGTAGCCCGAAAAAAAGACACTTCAAACAATGTTTTTAAATGGCATGATGTGAAGTGGCTGTGCTACGAGGCGGACTTTGGAGTAATAAAATATAAAAACTCACTTTCCAGAGATGAAGATTTTAAAGCCATTAACTTCAGAAGGAGCACACGAACCGGCACCATAAATTTGACTGTTTCACCGATAACAAACAACCCAGTGCCAATAAGTATGGAAAAAAAACGAGACATAATTTCGCTATTACCTCTCGTACCGGAATGTTTCCACCATTTTTACAAAAATTTAGCAACCGCTGCAGATGCTAGGAACGTCGACCCTGATTTGCAAAGCTCTGAAGATAGTGATTAATTTTTTTATGGATTTGTTTTTGTTGATTAATGTTTTACGCATTTTTATACATGCTCAGTTATTAAAAAATTTAGTAGGTATAATGACTTACTTATATTGTAGTTTTGTAGTTGGTAAGGCGTATGACTTATTATTTGAGATCATTATGTGATATGACTTACGTGTTAGAAACACGTAAGTCATGTCTCATTACCTATTTATAAGCGGTCAAACAAACTTAAGTCAGATTTTATTATGTACTAATAAACATAGAGTAACTAGTTTAGTTTGGTGTATAGCTAATTACTAAGTGACTAATAAAAAATAATAATAAATACCATCTCAGTAGTTTTTTTTTATACCAGACATTAAAAACATCGGCCTGTAAACTTTTCAAGATACTCGATTATTGACTTAAGTGCTTGTGGCTTCCGGGTCTAGATATTTTCTCAGTGCCTCTACTACTTACTAGATAATAGAGATTCTTGAATAGGCTAATTGCCCGAATCCGAATAAAGTGAAAGAATTACAGAATGCCTTTTCAACTTAATCCGTCCCTCCCCTACGTTTTCCCACGGTTAACAAGTCGCAAGCACTTATGGCATTGGTGCTAAAGCCAAAAATTACAATACAATACAATACAAAATTCTTTATTGTACACCACAAAATAAAACTAAAATAAACAGATATAAACATTAAAAATACGTAACGTACAATGGGCGGCCTTATCGCTTAGCAGCGATTTCTTCCAGGCAACCTTTGGATGGAAAGAAATTATTCCTTATTAGCTGTTCCCCGCGATTTGACCCGCGCTAAATTCGAACTTCACATTTCTAGGGGAATAAAAGGGGCTTTTCGCGAATGTGCCCGTAAATCTCCCATGGGAATTTGATGTTTTACCAGGACAAAAAGCAGCCTATGTTACTCTCCCTCCAAGTCATCTAAAGAGAACAGAACATTCAGTAGTAGGCCGTTTGCATTACTTAGCATAGCGCGTCATGTCAGGTCATGTCTAGAGTACTGCGTACTGATAGCATGCCATATGACGCGTTACGAAATGTCATGCTATAGCATTTCATTGCAGAGTACTGTTTTGCGCATGTCTAGCCGAAATCGAAAAATTTTGGGAACTTATTCAAATTCTCAATCGTTATCGTCTTAAAAGTCTTTGTTATTGGTACGAAACCAATGAATTCTCTGTACCTAACCAATGCAGAGACTTATCAATTTCTTTGACTTATGATGATGACCGTCATAAAACAAAATGTGTCACAGTCAGTCAGCCATAGATAACATTATAATGACCCAATAGAAAACAATTTATATTTGGTCGTCGTTACCTAATTAGCTAGGTAATGGGATAATTAGATAATTAGTGTGATTACTGATTTGGCGTGACG
The DNA here is from genome assembly GCA_947086465.1 of Eupithecia exiguata. NCBI lineage: Eukaryota > Metazoa > Arthropoda > Insecta > Lepidoptera > Geometridae > Eupithecia > Eupithecia exiguata. Next base: position 6,872,934 of record OX352253.1, read on the forward strand.
GCATACGTGACATTTAGAAAGGAATAAGACTGGTATTTTGTTTTTCTTAAACATGCGCGGAAATATTGTCATTACTTTTGAATAAAAAACACGCGAAGTATCATATTTACGTAGACTGAAAAACCAAAATTACTTCCCGGCGCGTTCTTTGAATTTGGAACGAAAACCGCGCCGGCAATTCACTTCCCGGCGCGTTTGCAATTGTAGTACATTATTGCAAAGGCAGCGAAATAGGCAATTGCAGGTCGAGTATGAGTTTGAAGGCCGAGCCGCAGGCGAGGACTTCAATGATACGAGACAGGCAATTGCTATTTCGGCCGAGGCATATGTGCTTTTCTTTAAAAAATGCAAGGAAATAAAAAGGGCCTTTACATAATAAATTTAATTTTATTAACAAAATAACAACGAACTCCGCTTTACCGCCAATTTTTTTTTTATTTTACAGTTTGTGCCAAAAGGTAAACGCATCTGTGGCTATACAGCCACGAGAACGCAATGTGTACGATAGATGAAAGAGTTCTAAATTCAAACAGCACACCGTTTCATACAACATTACCGGCGCGCTCTTCGTTCCAAATTCAAAGAACGCGCCGGGAAGTGATTTTGGTTTATCAGTCTACGTAAATATGATACTTCGCGTGTTCTTTATTCAAAAGTAATGACAGTATTTCCGCGCATGTTTAAGAAATATACTACGAGTATTATGTGACATATCTATAAGTTTCGTCTTTAGACTATTAGTTAAGTAATATCTTTAGCATGGTTATGTTGATCCATCATACGAATTATTGCAACATTATTCATAATCATCAGAATATATTAGTCAACTGCTGGACATAATCGTATCCAGCATCTGCCTACAGTCTTTCGTAGATCCTCATACTAATTCTTAGAGCTATGAGCTATGTCGACAACTTTAGTTCTCTGTCGGATGTAATCGTTACGAATTCTATCCGTCAGAGAAACTCCGAGCATAGCTCTCTCCATAGCTCGCTGGGCGACTTTAAACTGGTGGACCAGCCCTACCGTGAGTGTCCACGTCTTATCTCCGTAGGTCATGCATGACGGGTAGGACGCACTGATTAATATCATTTTGGTCGTATTGTTCATACCTGTTTGGACTTTGACATTGTAGAGTCACGACGGGCTTTTTATCAAGATACCCTTTGTTTGTATTGAACTGATTTGACGTAACCTCATATTATATCTATGCAATTTACCTATTACTATGTATTAAGTACTAGTTTCTAGCTAAAGACAAGGCGCTCATTACATGCCTGCCTATATCCAGCAGTGGAATATTATAGGTTGATGATTATGACGAAGTTCTCGTTTCAGCCCGCGGCTTCGTACGCGTTGTGTCAGTGAAAATGTTTAAAGGTTATTTCTTATTTCATAAATTTTATGAATATATAAATGTATATATATTAACTATATATAAATATTAATTAATAACATTCAATAAAATTAAAATACAAAATTGCAGTCTGATCCGTTGAGTAGTTTTAGCGTGAAGAAGTAACAACTAACAAACATCCATCCACTCATCTAAAATTTTGCATTTATGATGTTAGAAGGTATGATAGTATGATGTAATTTAGACGGAACTACACAACAAAGCCTGTACGTACTCGTACGAGTATGTATCGTCGAGCTCGGTGTGGGTGTGTGACTCACGCGCTCCTGCAGAGTCGAGGACCTGGTGTAACTTAATTAGGGCACGATGGCCCTTAATATTATCAAAACAAATTAAGTATATCGTTTTATTTTTGACAATTCAGGTTGCCACGTGTTTTTATCAGTAAACTTAAACAACAACGTCCTAATTGCTCATTTACAAATCAAAGGAAAGTTGAGTCATGATTTCGCAACAGTTCCACCGTACTTTCTGATTTTCGTCACGTTCCGTACCTATTCATTCACATTTATAAAAACTTTCCGTATAACCTGCGTGCTTAAAGAATGGGATTGAGAAAGCTAAAGCTGCCCATCCTACAATTGACATTTGAAAGTCGTTTAAATGGTCTTGAGAACCCTGTTAATGGCCTTCGCCATCCAATTGCAAATAACGAAGGCCATTCAAAGAACATCCAAATGTCAATATAGGATGGGTGGTTTTTGCGTAATTCCTCAACAGATCGATCGGATTCGAACTGAGCAAGTCAACGTCAGGGATGACGTCATTCGCAATCCCATTCTATAGTACGCATTTTATACCTATATCGTCCCAGTTATAAAAATAACTGATAAATAGACACGTGCCGGAATTGGAACGTAAATTAAATGTAAGGTCGGATTTATAATTGTAGCGTGCTTCGGAAATGTCGCGTATTGTTTCAACTATACGCACGTACTACGTTGTTGTAAACTTGTAACATAATTGATCATTAGGTTTTATGCCTTTTTTAACATTTTATTAATAAAATCAAATAATCCATTCTTAATAATTATTAGAAATTCAAAAGTATTTTTTCTCCTTGTCTATTACTTTTTCACGCCTAAACGGCTGAATGGTTCTTTATGAATTTTGTAAGGCAGGTTGACGGTCTCCCGGGGTCGGAGTCGGTCGGACGTAGGCTACTTTTTTATCCCGGAAGAAGCTAGTAAACTATGAATCGCAAAACTCGATCTAGTGGCATAGTGAGAGAAGAGTGAAATTTAGATCAGTATAATGCCCTGTATTGTACTGATGTAAATTTGTTTGTTTGTTTGTAGGTTTCAAGGTGCACTACCTGCTTACATTCCATAAGACAGGATGGTGTTTGATAACAAATTGGTAGTCAACACTAACATTATGAAAACTTGTATGGATGCTTGTTTGTCGTCGTTTACGTGAGTGAATCTGCGAACTAAAGCTACTGAATCAATAAATAATTTTTCCGTAACTGATTGCATTTCGTATCTAACGATAACTGATCAAATATAGAGTCGCGTTAATGTATCTTACATAAATAATAACATAATCTTTTATTCAATAATTATAAAAAATGGTTCCGTACGAAGCCGTATAACATTTCTGATATACTTAACGATAACTCATCGACGTTACCACTTACACAGCTGATAATAAGCAACGTTAACTTCCCAGGGGTTGTTGGGTACAGTAAATTTTCCGTAAACTATCGACAAGTTTTATCGACAGAGCGCGTCACTAGAACGAATTAACAAATAAAAAGGTTGACTAAGGTCAGGCGTCCGGTTATGTAGGTCTTTAACTCTAGAGGGTTTTTAAACCTATGTCGTAGGAGTTATTGTGCTACTTTTGTTTAAAAAAAACTAGCTACAGCCGATGGCTTCGCACGCACTTTACTTATAAAAAAGTATGAAATACTTGTGTCCCACAGCTGGACAAATATCTAACCCCCCCTGGTCCCTCCACGCATCGCATCGCGCATCGCTAGCAGGTAATACAGAAATCTATATTCGTAAAAGGTAGATTGAAAAGATTACTGAAAGTTATAAGGTCGTCGATTCAACAAGATTACCATCATCAAAGTCAACCCACAGCTGGGCAAAGTGATAAAGTCCTAGGAATACTTCTCGCCAGCTTCTGTCAACAACACAAAATCGCAACAAAATACAAAATGGCCGCTATATATCTCAAAAATAGCAATAATAAAAAGGCGGGTTTTTGCCCGCGATTCAACGGGCCTGTGACCTCAGGCGGGTCGACGACCTGCTTTCATGTCCTGTGGACGTGCGGGTTCTTTCCTGGTTAGTGACAGGCTGAGGAAGACTGGTTAGTATGGGGAAAAGCTAGAGTATAGACTAGAGTCTAATTTTGTTTTTGGTTGTAGTGGTTACCCGCACTACCTATGTTTTTTTTATGTCATTTCTTTGATTCTAAGAGTAACAATATTGTTCTTTTGGTCTACTCTCCTCACGTTGTAGGTACTTAGATATAACACGTAATATAGTAAGTACTTACTCCTTAATATCTAAATACTTTAATCGAGAAATAATCACTTTAATTGGAACAGCTCATTTTATGAGTGTCGAGCTTCCGAAGACGACGTCGAGGATAGAGCGAAGTGGAGGAAATCTATTAAGAAATCTGACCGCACCGCCATAATATGGAATAGCCAGCTGGGATGGGAGAGAGAGAGAACCAGCTGATCTATCTCTCTATGATAGTCAGTGCATGAGTCGCTTATGCTCTACTAGCGGGCTATTAGATATTAATTTCAAAATTTTCATTTGCGTACCTCCACGCGTCCCAGAGAAACATGTCTCGTCTCGACAGACAGACAGACGGACAACGCAGTGATCTTAAAAAGGTTCCTTTCTTTTTTAGGTTATGAACTCTAAATGACAGGGCTTAGGACTTGAATTAGTCGGCGCAGAATCTACGACCTTCAGATCCAAAGCCAGATCGCCTCCCACTTAGCCAAACGAGTCTATAAAGTACTTATTATACAAATCTCGAGTAAAAACAGCGTTTTAGTAAAAAGTACCGCAAAAAACGTCCGTGATCTTGACAAGTCCGTCCACCCCGGACTTTCGGAGGAAATTTATTAATAACTGAGACGGAATGACTCCCGTGATTTCCTGCTTTGGAAAAGTTGCCACGTGAAAAGTACATCTTAATGTAAACAAAGAGAATTATTTTCATAGCGGTAAAGTCACACTAACTATACCTTCCGTCCGCGGCTCCGCGCGTGTTTATCCTAATTTAGGTAAGAATAAGCTAATTTTACGAAATCCCAAAAAAATTGCTAAGAAAACTTACAATATCAATCTCAATTTTTCAAATAAAAAACTGTGAAAATTGTTAAAACATGATGTACCTATTCGGATGGGACAAACTTGATGCCACAGACACACCATATACAATTTATGAGAAAACAAATACTGCCTAAGTATTTGTATTTTTTAATTATTTTATTTATGTTGAAAATAAACCGATTGATTTTCAATAAATACCTACCTATGACACAGTTTCATTTTGCACCAACAACGGTTTCGGTTGCTGATAAGGATTAATCTTTCCTTGCAAACAAACGAATTACAGAAAATTAAAAAAATGCTAATTTTTACAATTTAAATTTGAATACGGGGAGTGTTCAAATTTAGTTATTCATCAATGTGAAAATTTGTAATATTATTTTCAAACAACTGGTCTGCTTGCCGCTTGCCGCTAGCGAGGATACTTAACCTGTATTTTAATGGGGTTTATCCTCGATAAAACACCTATTCCTTATTATTCTAATTCTCATAAATTAAGCACATGAATGACTTCTTTCACTATATCTGAGTTTTCTCTATATCTTTCATAGTTTCGGATTTGACCGTCCACTCCCATCTCAAAGAGCCATTCTGTATAATAAAATAAGTATGAATGATTAATGATTATCCCTTCGTTTCAACTCCAATTGTATATCAACCACCCGGTAAATCATTCAAATGTGCCAAATTTGATTTTGAAATTAGTTTCTGGAGTCACCCTGTCCTTAGATGCCTCTCGCCCACAAGTGTTTCAGTGATACTGAACCCAGTGCAAATAAACTGTCTTGTTTATATAGTACTTTGATTAAATAAAACAAAGTTCTTTGAACTATCTTTGTTCTCAGAGACATGTAGGCGCCCTAATAGGTTATTTGCTTCCAGCAGAGCTACTCACAAACTGTGGTACCGAGTCATCGACACGGAATCTGAAACTGATTCGCGTTCAATTGAAATATTTTAGCGGCTTTCAATATATTTTGAATGGGACCACCTCAGCATCATTCTCTACTGTGCTCATATCTATAGTACAAGGTCACGAACGAAGTTTGAGAACCGCTGCTGTATATATGCTATACAGCAGCGGCTCGCTCATTTTGCCGAGAATTTTCATAATCGGTACATTATTGACGGAGAATTCGACGAACATATACCTACCTACATAAAAAAAAACATTAGTAGGTACCTACATACAGCCGAACATAGAGCTTTCTCCTTTCTTCGAAGTCGGTTAAAAATCTAGAAATGCAATCTGCAACTGTATCCGACGTATACATTGAAAACCAAAGTGCATGACCCCTCTATCGTTTGACATATTAAATTTGAACCCCGCACCCCCTTCACGTCTAGACGGGGGTAGCCAAAAAAACAACCGGTTGTCTTGACGGACGCGCCCCTTTTCGTTCAGTCTGTGATCTGACGCCGCGACGTGCGGACGTCCCGTGTAAAATGAAAGCTGTGCAGTTTTTGTAATTTTGTAGTTTTTATGGAATAGTTCTGTGATATTGTTGTGATCATGTTTTGTTTATTCGGTCCTAGTAAGTTACTAACTTTTAAATAAGTTTTTTAGTGTATATTGTTTAAGTTTAGTAGGTAGATGTACTACATGATCTAGATCTGTTTTTTTTATTTACCTATATTTGATTGAGGAGTAATTTTATGGGAGACATCTGCTTGCGCGGGATCGCACGCGCATTTCAAGTAGCCTATATTCGTCCCCGAGAAATAAATTACCTCCCTGCCTAATTTAATTACGATCCGTACAACCGTTAAAGTGTGAAAAGGTAACAGACAGACAGGCAGGCAGACAGGCAGACAGATTTACTTTAGAATTTTAATATAAGTATGGTTTAGGTGTTGCAAAAGCCGAACCTTAGCTATGAGGGCATCAATGTTACGGACAACTTCCGAAGCTTTTTATACAAATTTATGTAAACATATGAATAAAATAAGCACAGTAATTTGTAATTGTACGAAAGGGATATTCTTGCCCTCAACCTGGAGGTGAATGCCACCAGGTCGAGGCCCAGAAGGGACAATGGTAGAATACATGAATAACAATCTACTTACAAGCTCAGACTTTGATTAACTTTACTTTAAAATGTGATACGTTTTTTAAGTGATTATTTATTTTCTGGCTCCATAGAATTGGTTTGGCAACAATTTTCTCTATGAAATGGAGAGAGTCCATAAGCATAGGACCTTAGGTGAAGGCTACATTTCTTTCATTTAGGAGTGGATCTTAAGTTGGACAATATTGGCATCCTAATAATTATGTTTTTGTTTGTCTGCATAAAAAATACGAACGTAAGCTAAGCGGGTTTCAAGACGTTGGTGATGTAACGCCAACGTTTCATCCGTGGGACTTCTTTAGGATGAGTCACAAACACAAGGAACACAGATAAGGCTCGTCGTTAACCCGCTTACGTTTGTATTGAATTCTTAAAACTACAAAGAAAAAATTGTTGTTGTTTATGTACAATCTATGAGCAAGAAATTTATAGATTTGTTGTTAGTAACTGATAGACCGACAGACAGAACGAAATTAAAATACTTATGGACTACGTTAAAGCTACCAGAACCTTAAAAAAACCAGGTCATTTATAGAGAAACCTCATCATCACCGGCCCACACAGCCCACTGTTGGACATAGGCCTCCCCAATACGACGGCGACGACACAAAAAACGGTCCTGAGCCGCCTCCATCCACCGACTCTCTGTTATCGGCCGCTACAATTGTAATTTTCTAAATGAAACAGAACTTCCTAACAACGTACAGACCCCTACCGTACCGGTGAATGTACCACGTCCTTTGTAGTCTGAACGTTGACCTAGGTCGCAACGCAGGCTGTTAGTCTGTCTAGACTACCTATTTGTTTAGTTTAGGGCACGTCCTGACTCCCGTCCTCAGGGAAGAGGATTCTGAATTTGCCACCGGGTTACCCTGCAGTCTAGACTAGTAACAGTGATAGTACTGTTAGTTTCAATTTATATTTAAGTTGTGAAAACTTCGTCAGCCGTATTTTTCTTGAACGGTGAGTGAACGAAACTGAACCGTCGTCACACTGATCGGGTACGCTCGAGTCGGTCAAACGTATCGCGTATGCTCACTCGAACATCGTGTGGTCCCTTGTATTCAACACTAAGCTAATTAGCTATTATCATGTGAGTTTCTGTGTCGTTTTTGAGAATAAATATCTTTAAACCTGTTTAATGTTGTATTTTTAGTTGAGGTTTTGTTTGATAAAATATCTTAGACTAGCTTCTGCACCTGTCGTCGCTCACGTGGTATCCTACCGGCATTCTTCGTCATCGTAGTCTGAACCTGAACGTTGCCCTAGTCCAGCCCTCAGGGCAGTGGATTTTGAATTTGCTGGCGGATTTACAAGACCCTTCTGTCTGAGGATGACATTAATCCAGTTTTAATATTGAAGTCGGGAAGTTGCAAGATCGAGGCGACTACGCTGCTTCAGATCCGAATTCGTGAAAATACGGATCTAACTAGAGTCTAAAAAAACTGAGACCCAATTCGGATATTGCATTAGCCGAGTAGGTACTCGCCGGCGGTGTTACAGTGCGTGGTGTAACATGTTACACAGCAACACAGCTCACGGGAAGAAGGACGAGCAACGAGACGGATTCCTGACGTTTCATGCTCGCTGTGAATGGTAGGACATTATGCCCTGTTACACCGGTTAGTGCCCGACTTTACGCACTTCTCCGATTTCGGATACAAATGCATGCATACATAACTGGCTAATCAAAAATGTTTGGGTATTTTGCTCCACTTACAGGACGTTTGTTTGCGTAGACTAGGCAAAAGGTACAAAGGTACCTACTAAATAACGGAAATCTCAAGCAGTAGATAACTAGTCGAACCTTGAGCACAACTCAAGGGCTTGGCTGCTAGAACAGTACGTACATATACTTACGTAAGTACTTAGGACCTTTGTTACTGTGCAATGATTCGTGTAATTCATATTCTGAACGGTTCGATCGTAGAATTATACTCGGTTCGAGAGTTCTAGATATTATTTGTAAACAAAGGAAATATAAAACCAAAGAAATATTTTGTGGAAAATATTTTGCGATATTGGCATCATCCGAGAAAATATAAATATTTTTGTTTATTTCCAAAAAAGCTTATAAAAACACCTTTATGAACATAGGATTGCATTGAGTGGTGACTTTAGGTGGATGGAACCCGCCCTAAGGCTAGGCCCGTTTCGCAGGGTATCTACAAAATACAAACTATGTAGTAGGTATCGAATACCTACATAGTTTGTTTGCCATCATAAACGGAAAACGGTAGACCACTATCAAATAAGCTAGAAAATAAAACTAAAACTAAAAACCTCTAAAATGATAAAAATAAAACAATGGACGCTACCGATTTAAATTAAGCTTAATATAATAAGCGAATCGCAGAAGATTGCTTAAAAATATAATGCTGAAAAATTAGTCATCAATTAATTCGCTGCGTGTGTTTTCCGTAATATTAAATGAACACAGTTTTCGCTGCGCATGAGCAATACAATGCCTTGTGGGAGTTTTTGTTTTAGTTTTAAATAATCACGTTGCTGTCATCTTGTTGTTTTCTGTTATTGTTATCAATTTTTGTTGTTATCATACATAATGTCTCTGTTACATACATTGGTGAGTGGTGTGGACTGTGGAGGGAATTCTTGATTATCCAATGTAGGTACGATGCCTTTGACGATCTTTGAGGCAGCGGGTGTCCACTACCCACGGCTCTAGGTCCATCATCATTATCATCAGCCTATATTAGTCCTCCGCTGGATATAGGCGCTAGCTAGACCAGGGCGCTATGGCGCTCATTAGGCTCCCCTACAAATGGGATGAGAAAAACGAAAATACGCGACTCACAACTCAAAAAATTACGCTTGTTTGACTGCAGCCTAGCGCGGTTGAAACATTATCTTTATCAATAATCTTTAATATGTTAACAAATCGCGAAAGTTTAAAAAGTTTGATTACAAGTACTTTCAACACAAACGCAAATATAAAACCTATGAGACATCCCGTGACCACAGCAGTGTGTAAACCTGTCGAAACGTCGGGAAAATAAGGTAATTAAACGCGATAAATACCCGTTAAATAGTATTTATAAATATGTAAAACCTATGGTCTAAATGTAACAGGTCAAGTCCGACAAGGTATTATTAACTTCACCCTCAACATCGTTGTATTAATTAATAAGTTTACCAAAAGGGCCTGCGACCTTCAAGCCCCTACAACCCCAATTTAGCTTATACACAAATATTATAATTATATTAAGGCACGTTATTTTCAACTGACCGTATCAAATCAACCAAAGGCTTATAGGTTTGAAGTGTTTGAAAGTTTGGCCATGGCCTTTTGATGGCCTTGCAAATGTACGAACGAGGTACAGTTGGAGAGATTGCTTGTTTTGTTGTAGTAATCTACGTAAACACTGGTCGGATTCAAAATAACCTATCACTAATAGGGTATTACAAACATTATTGAAAACATTTTTGAAAGGGGACTCAATTAGGTTCTAACTCTAGTACCTACTAATGAACCACTAAAAAATACGTTTTTTTTTCAATCCATATGTGCCCTAAAAATGCCTTTTTAAATTTTTTTTTACTGCATGTTTGAGTTATTTTGCATGTATTCTTACATTATTGTTATTGTTTAGAAATTAATAAGATTCACATTTTTTTTGTAATAATTTCATGACAAACAGTAGTTTTGCTGAAAAAAAGCAAGCAAAATACAATTGTGAAGTATTTTATGATGTTAAATATTGCATTTATGCTTGTAAAAACACGAAAACGAAGAAAAAAAACTTCGAAAAAAAAAATCAGTAGGACACAATGTTGACTTCACTCGGGGTCCAGAATCGCTGCGAAGTAGGCAGCGACTGTATTTTGTTATATTGGTTCCATCGAGCACATGTTATTTTCTTACTAATCTTTTACAAATATTAAGAACATTTTAATCAAAACGTATTGTTTCTTTTCGCAGGTAAGTGTGCCAACATCCTCCAAACATGCGAGGAAGAGAAGATACGAGATTGTCTAGAGAGTGACAAGGTACGTAATATGCAGTGTGATGCGCACCGGAATGGTGCGCTATCGGCGGCGCTCCTTAGGGAAAGCTTATGGCCAACAGTGGACGCACATAGGCTGATGATGACGATGATGAATGAATGATGCGCATTCACACAGCGGATTCGGCTTTACAGGATCTGTTTTTAGGGTTCCGTACCGTAAAAGGGAACCCTTATAGAATCACGTTGTTGTCTGTCTGACAACACTCTTTTCGAAGTTTCGAGATGAAATTCACATCATACACTCAGGTTCGTAACCTCTTGGAGCCGCGATATAAATCAAACTTCTAAGTCAACGCAATCAAAAGTTACAGCCGTTTATGCCCATATTTTTGTATTAAAAGTAAATCACATGCATGCACACAAAACCTATAGGTAGGGTACCAACTTCCCGTTGATTTGAATTTGAATTGAATTTAGCAAGAAGCAAGGTCTTATAGCACAAGTAAAGGAAAAATATCTATTGTTATTGTTAATTCACAAAAAAATTTTTGATTACTTACGACTACAAGTTTGTACGGAACCCTTGATGCACGAGTTAATTCGCACTTGACGTTTTTTTTTCGTGATGTATCTAGTTGTATGATCGCGTACACACACATACATATAAGACAGTATTCCAGGTCCAGTAATGTACACGATGAAAGGGGCCTGTAAAACGGACTGCAGTGTGAACCTACCGTGACCTTATGAGTGGTAGCTCCGTGTTTCTGTACGAACCTACGAATCAAACCTCTTATACTTTCACTGGGCCGTCGCGTCGGAATGACCTAGATCCGAGTTAACTTAATACTAGCACCTTTCGATTCTCCAGCAGGCGGCAGCTTTGCCCTGGCTGTTGCAACTCTGAATTTCGATGAGTGGAATGATTTTGTTTTTCCCGTAGTTGCAAATCAACTGCTTCTTATTTCCTGAGGTTCCTTCCAGAAGAGACATTCTTGTGCATCGGACCCTCAACACGGTATTTTACTCTCTATGAGAAAAATCTAAAAATATATTATTCATAATAGGGTTTGAAGATTTTTGAATGGAGGGCCCTAAAATTTGTACATTTTTCAAAATCGCCGCGCACAATGAATGTTATATATTTGGATAGAACACACCAAAACAGATTAAAAATGTTCCTTAACATAATGCCCGAAAGCGTCAGGTTAAAATATATATTTTATATTTAAAATATATATTTTCATCTGTGAATATCTCAGAAACTTGACGCTTTAGGACATTATGTTAAAGAACATAAATTTTCTATTTATTTTAGTGTTCTCTATCCAAATATATAATTTTTATAGTGCGCGGCGACTTTGACAAAAAAAATCAAAATAGCGGCTGATGTTAGACTTAGATTTTTCAATTTTCATAGAAAATGATAATGAGTAAAGTTGATCATTATTCGATTCTCTACATTTAGTTCCTTGCTCATTTTTCGTCCGACCAATATTTTTCGAATTTATCGGGAAAAGACGACGGGAATGTATTTTATAAATAGATCACTTAATATTTACTTAAGAGCCTTAGTGTAAAGAAACGGAGTTAAAAAAAAAAGTTAAAATACATCGAGTCTGGGTGGTAATTAATTCAAAGTGGAGAGGCCTTTCTGTTGTCTAACCCGAATAGGATAAAAAGTATATGGAAGACGAGGAAGGAGAAATCTAAGAATTAACTAATGAGTCATATAACAGAGAAAGCCGTTGTCATGTCGCATAAATAAGTAAGAGACCCCACTAGAAAGAGAGAAGTGGAGGAGATTGCGTCATTGCACCGAAAAGAGATATACTTTTTTATTTATGATAATCTTGTTGGATTGATAGTTGGTTTTTTGTATTTTAAACACCTTGCAACCTACTTCCACTGCTTCACCAACCTACTTCCTAAGCAGAGTGTTTACGGCGAAACTTTCTTGCTTGGGTGTGGCACGCGCAGCAGTGGACAGTGGTCAGTGGACGTCTGGCGTGCTGATAATTTTACAGTTACGCAATTTTATTCAACAATCAACAACTAATACAACCTTCAACGTTCCACAAGCATTTATAATTTCGCCTTTATCAACATGCGTTTTACGAGGCACCTTGAGTTTTATTTCCTAGTTGTTAAATATCAGTTTCGTTAACCACGTGGCGACCTTGTGCTCCTACGTTAGGTAATACAAGTGTATCTATTGTTAGACCGCAATCATTAAGTATACTTGTTACTACTACTACTACCTATACAGCCTTATCATTATCACACGGGCGATACTAGTCCAGCGACGGGAAACGAACCCGCGACCTGCATCTCAGTCACACCTGCGCCCACTGCACAGAAGTCGTCAGAGACATAAACGAGTCGAGAAGGCAACTTCTTACTGCATTACCCGTTAAGCGATGCGATAGTCACAGCTCATAGCTCCGGGCTACAGTTATGGTTGAATCTAGTTACAGTTACTACGCTATGTCATCATCATCAGCCTATATTAGCCCACTTTTGGACAAAGGCCTCCCCTAGTTAGTGAACTATAATTATTATTATGTGTAATTGAATTATTTATGGATGGAAGCGGGTTGTCTACGAACCTTTTATGTCTTGGAAGGACACAACGTTTCACCCCTTTACCGTTATGAGGTTAAGGGGTGAACTTGGAGACTTGAAGCCAATTTCAGTCGACACAGAAACAGTATTTTAACACTAATAAGTAAAATGAAAATAGCAATATTAAAATACCAAAATTAAGATCACGAAAATGAAACCCATGAAACGAAGTTGAAACTGAAACCCCTCAATCTGTGTCTCTATCTGTTATGCAGCCACGGGCAAAGCCGCTAGTATATATGTAACTCCTTTAAAGCTGATCGTTTCGTGTTGGCACAAGATATTTTTTTTTGTAGTTTTATTTTTTTCCTGCGTTCTACAAGGATTGCAAGTCGCAACATTCACAACTAACGTAAAAGTAATTTGCCGCAAACCGTAAACTATGTAATTGCTAAGAAGCCATGATACCAAATTCGATTTAATTGTATTTTTATTCCAAAATCTGTTATTTTGCAAAATGCTCCAAAGGTACCAATGAAACGAAATTAGTTTTTTCATAAGTTGGTAGAAAATGGTTAACGATTTGCGGAAAAATACTTATCTGCTAGTGTTATTCCTTGTAGAACGCAGAAAAAAATCAAACCGGCCAAGTGCGAGTCGGACTCACGCACGAAGGGTTCCGTAACATTATCTAGAAAAACGAGCAAAAAATTTTTTGCTTAAATATTTATTTTATTCTAGTTTTTAGTATTTGTTGTTATAGCGGCAACAGAAATACATCATCTGTGAAATTTTCAACTGTCTCTATCACGGTTCATGAGATACAGCCTGGTGACAGACGGGCAGACGGACAGCGGAGCCTTAGTGATAGTGTCCCGTTTTACCCTTTGGGTACGGAACCCTAATAAAAATTACAAAAAAAAGAACACGAAACGATCTAACTTATTAACCCTAAACTGTGCGTTTTATGCATTTCCTAAGCTGGAATAAGTACGAAGTGTAGGATAGATAGATGTATAATTAATTAGGTACAAAATCCTGCGCGCACGCAACTGTGCCAAGGCCCGAGTTGCGCTGTAATGTAAAACCTGTTCGCGTAGACTGACCGACGCCATTTGTGCAAGTAAATACTGTCCATGTATGTAATAAATACATATGTTTATGTAATATATTGTACTACCTACGTGTGCCTTTGTACATTAGGTACCTACATAGTGAGACCAGGTGGTCACACAAAAATCAAAAATGTTCTATTGCTTCAGAAAATAACCGACCTCCATGGTTGTGTCGGTCTGCCGTTCCATCGGATTATGAGGAAGGCAGTAGAGTTCATTGTGTTTGTGCACTATAATATTATTATGTTCTGCGCACATGGTCAAGCTCTGGTCAATTCTCCGGTGAGACTGGCCGCGCCCGCCGCGCCGCGTCGCTCGTGTACGCAACAGGTGGACTCTTGAAATATTCACAAAATATTCAGTTACAATAATATATTCTCTTTCAAAATAAATTATTGAATTAAAATAAAACAAAATTAAATATTTAAGGGGTGCTCCCATACAACAGACATGATTTTTTTTGCCGTTTTTATAGATAATGGTACGGAACCCTTCGTGCGCGAGTCTGACTCGGACTTTGCTGGTTTTTTTTTGCATTTTTGAAAAGAAGAGGATATTTCTTGTATGTTGTATATTATGTCTTTATTTCGAAGCTTTTTCGATAAAGATTACGAAGAAAAAAAGATAACCGCGACCCAAATTCGGCCAATTTACATAAATCGCCGCCTTCCCAGACGGAAGAGCACAACATTTGCATTTTATGTTCATTTTCGACAAAACTTCGAGATGATTGGTTTTTCCCAGTAATAGTTGTAGTTGTATCTATCTATTCCGCCTGACGACAGAATCTAGGTCACAGGGCGCAGAGGCCGGGTGACGTCACTATGCACTTTAAACCAATACCTAACCTACATTGTAGAACAGACTTTAATCTCTACCTGTTAGAGTACAAATTAGAATTTAGTGAGGTTATCTTGTAGCCCCGGACTTTGGAATAAACCTTAGCATGTTAGAAATAGAGTTTAAAATAAACGACAATTGTGTTGATTGTGTTGGAGTTAGAGTTACCTTGTAGATAGCAAATTATAAAATGAACCTTACTGTCGTCTACAGTAAGGTTAATTTTATATTTTAATAAAAGCACAGTTTAGGTAGAGTGCTTGCATTTCTCAATTCAAAAAGTTCTGTTCTTTATGTATAGTAGATAAGTCGAAACTAGATAAGATTATAGGTAGTTGATTGACCTAAATAAAATGAACCCTATAGAAGAAAGTTGTAGAGTACAATTTTCAACGGAATGGACACTATTGTACGATAGTTGTGATTTCAAAATTCCTTATTCGCTAACTGTCATTTTGAGGAAAAAAGTTACTTTTTAGGGTTCCGTACCCAAAGGGTAAAACGGGTCCCTATTACTAAGACTCCGCTGTCCGTCTGTCACCAGGCTGTATCTCATGAACCGTGATAGTTAGACAGTTGATATTTTCACAGATGATGTATTTCTGTTGTCGCTATAACAACAAATACTAAAAAACAGAATAAATTAAATATTTAAGGGGGCTCCCATACAACGAACGTGATTTTTTTGCTCGATATTGATAACGGCAGTAGACGCTTGAAATATTCACACAATATTTAGTTACATATTCACTTTATAAATAAATAGGTACCTACCTAAATTAAAATAAAATTAATATTTAAAGGGGGCTCCCATACAACAGACATGATTTTTTTGCCGTTTTTATATAAATAATGGTACGGAAGTTAGTTTACCCCTTCGTGCGCGAGTCCGACTCGCACTTGGCCGGTCTTATTATAAAATATATCGATAGTCGATTGAGATTTAGTGCAACGTAATACGGTTGCCTTTAGTTTGTATTGGCATGACGCTGACGACGTTGAAGGTTGTCCTGTCCACGTCGAATGTTAGTAGAGTAGCTTGTTCAAACGACTATGTTCATTTGAATTTTAGATTGTTGCCTTGTTTTCGACAATAATGCATAAATAATTTAATGTTATGTATGGTAGGTACCTACTTAATTATTGTTTTGTTTTGCTATGTTATGTTTCATTAGAATTTTTATCAGGATTTAATTTCGAAAGTTTCTATTAAATTACAGTTTAAAGCATTAAGTTTAATCTTCATGGTAGGTTATTGTAAATTGTACTCCATGAAGTTTGGTATATTCACGTGTGCCACTGTTCGTGCCATTTTTAGCCATTTTTTATTCTACGTCATTTCATTATCATAAAGTCGCCATAAGTTTAATTGCGTCTTAGTTAGTCAACAAATATAATCATTATTATTCTTCCATTATATTCCTTATAAGTTTTTGCATTTTAATTTAATTAAAGTTATAAAAAGCGAGAACACGTAATGCATGGTACTTTTAATATTCAGGTACCTATATTATTGAACATTTTTAATACGTAATTTATAAAGAATAATATAAAAACTTATACAAAAGAGTTTATAAACACAAAATTATGCTAAAACATGTGTCCGAAATAACGCGGCAGATAACTAACCGCGTTCCAAATTTAAAACAAGTCCAATGTTGACAAACATTGCTGCGTCTCGCTCACGCGCGTACAAGTGCGACTGTCTCGTTCTAACAGGCTTGTTTAGGTGAGAGATGAGTCTTACTCATACATAACATAACTAACTCGTGTGTAAATTGAGGCCAACAACGGTTCAGAACCTCAGACTAAGTAAGAAATCAAGACGGAGCCCCGCCGAAAACCACACTGAAGCCGGTGAAACTACGCCTTGCCGTGTATATACACAGTTACACGCACACATATATAACGAAACTACGCCTTACCTTGCCAGTCGCGCTGTACCGGCGCGCGGAGTGTCACGCAAGGTCACGTTATTGTTATTCGCGATTTTTGTACCAAAAATGCCAAATTGTGTTGTGAAAGGGTGTAGCAACCAATCATCGAAGAATAAAAAGCAGGATGGAATCACATTTCACACGTAAGTAAACATAAAAATCAATTCAATCAATTTTAATAATTATAAGGAAAGCTTGGAACACAAAATCTCCACAACTTCCACCAGTGTTGCCACGAGTAAGCGTCACAATAGTTCCCGTTTATTAAGCAAGTTATTCATGTGACGTAAAATGTAGGTAATGTAACAGTTCATTTGTTTACCTATTTCTATTATTACCCGACTACCAACGGAGGAGGGTTATGAGGTTGACACCCTATGTATGTTTGTATGTAGCCGATTTTATGTTCACACGTATCGCTGAAACTGCAAGTCCGATTTCAACAAATGAGGTGTCTAATGATTCGTCTCGATACTTCGGTTGTTATAGGCTATATGACGTCAGATGAAATTAGGGGTCTAATGAGGTAGCGGGGTCCAAGTGAAAGTGACCGCGAACTAGGGAGCACGACAGACGCGGCATTCCTTGCAGTCATCGAATTTTCTAAATCTATACTATATATGGGCGATTCTCTGTAAGCTCGTACAGGTCCCATACAAATGCTGTCCTGGCAATTTTTTTCACATTAGTAAAAAAAAACGTATTCTATTTCGAAGAAAATGAACTATTATTTTAGGTAGATAAGGAGGCCCACTGAATTTGTACGTATTTTGCGAGTAATTAACGATTTTCCAAAAAATCATGACAGGGGACTGTTTGGGGAATCAGGGGACTGTTTTGAACGTGACAGGGGGCTGGTGTACTTAGAAAAAAGTCATTATATATCAATCAATCTTTTATTACTTTTATGGAATATTTGCGCATCAATAATCAACAAAGTCTCTTTAGAAAAAAATAACAGAAAACATAACTTTCTTTATCAAAAATTAACCTTAAGTGCTAGGAATATTTTGTACTCATTGAGATCAACATAGTCTTATTATTATAATATCAATCAGTAAATGCTTTATGCAGTATTCAATCAAATACTTACTATTATTAATATAATTATTAGAAAATAGTCTTTTCTCCTAAATATGTGATATTTCAACTGAGATCTCCAATCAAATCCTATGGATTTGTCTTAATCAAATAAGGCACATAATAAAGCTTAATCACAATAAACTTAGCATTTAAAAAATTTAGCGCTCGAACACGACTACTTGAGTAGAAAACTTATAAAATATTCTCTTTCCCTTTAGAACCAAGTCAGGACTATCCAACTTTTGGATAACTTGATCAAATGACACGTCTGAAATGTCCTTATCGTCTATTCTAAGTCTGCAGGTTTTGGTCACAAATCTTAAGGAAAGTAACACGTAAGTCGTTTTCATCGTCATCAATATCATTTATTACGGCAGCATAACGATATTCAACATTTTTAGCTGGATATTACACAAGAACGTAATCTCCAGTATTGTAATATGAATTCCGAATGCCACTCGTTCCTGCTATATCATCATCCAAACCTTGAGGGGTTTTGTTTGGTGCAGGTGTCAATTCAGGTTCTGCAGATTCAAGATCTTCCGGTTCGGACTCCGTAAACACTTCTTCTACTGTCCATCTAGGTTTTAGAGCAAAGTTGATACTGCCAATCTTATAATGCTCACAAGATCTGCTATTGCAAAAGCAGCTGAGACTCTTCATTGTATTTTTACATTTAGTTGGAAGGCCGAGAATGGAGCTGGAATGGCTGGCTTAAATGTGCATCAGGTCGCAGGTATTTATCTGCGACCTGATGCACATTTAAAGTACTTCAATTTCTCCTTTTCTCTCATTTCTTCTCTCTTTTGAGGATCGTTTTTTCTTCTTTGGTAACGTAGTCGCTCTGCTTCTCTCTTTTTCTGTAGTAATTCCTCTCGGGATAACTTTTTCTTTTTAGGAGCCATTTTGTGTGGGTTCGATCAGCCTGTGTAAAATAATTAAAGTTTACTAAAGAAAATAACGCGAAGCAATCATTGCTTCGCGTTATTGTGATGATTCTTACATAAATAAAAGAGACTAGCAGATAAATTTACACTAACAATACATAAAAACAATAACCAATTGGCATAATACACAGTCCCCTGTTGTGCAGAATAGTCCCCTGCCATGTTTTCAGGCAGAGGACTGTTGCCAGGGGACTGTGTATTTCGGTTAAATTTCACAATGTTTACAAATCTAATGCAAAATAGTTTTTTAAGAACCTTCCGATCAATTTACACATACATAATGAAACAATAAATTGTACATTGAGATAATTAAAGTAATTAACTTAAATATTATTACTTACCAGAGGACTGTGTGTGGTAGCGGTCCAAGCGCGTGTTCACCTCACAAATGACGCTCTGACACTTAACAAAATGTCGTCTCGCCGCCGCATTCGACAAGGTTGCTAACTTCACAATAATAGCGTTTCGTTTCACTCAAAAAAACGTTTGTAAACATTACAGTTTTTATTTATTGGGGCTTTTAACTTTTGGCAGGGGACTGTCTGGAAATTCTGGAGACAAAGTTTACAGGACTTAATTAAATAAATAAAATACGTAATGAGACCTTGTTTTACGAAAATAATTTAATTCGGTTATTTTTCTTTACGAAATTAACTGCCAAATGTATGTAGTTTTAATAATTTCTTCTTAAATCTCATTTTTAGGTGTGGAAACAGTGATAGGGACAGCCAGGGGACTGTGTTTTTAGAGCTTCTATCACGTCTAGAAAAAAACTTAAAATAGGTATTGTTCTAAAAACAATGGGCTCGTATAGTTTCTTGGTTAAAGTTTCATTAGGCGTGAATTTTTATTAAAGAATTAAATTATTTTATAAAAAATTCGGTCGGGACAGCCGAGTTACGAGTTTACAGAGAATCGCCCATATTATAATAATAATAATATCTATACTAATATAATAAAGAGGAAAGATTTGTTTGCTTGTTTGACGAAATGAATGGGCTCCGAAACTACTGGACCGATTTGAAAAATTCTTTCACCATTAGAATCCTACATTATCCCTGATGAACATAGACTATAGAATATTTTCAAAAAGTTAGGAGGAAGCGAGCCGTGCTGGTACCCCCCACGCTCCCAGCCCTCTTGAACCCCCCGCCCCCAACCAAAATATCTGATATGAGTATCGTTTCCTATTAACTTGGTGTCGACGATTTCGAATTTGATGACGGCAAGGTTGCAGCAATACAACCACCACCGTGACCCAGCAAGGCGAGCCGCGCTTCGTGTTCGCATTCTGTTGGCGTGGATGCGAACCGCAATGACCACCGTCACATTGTTTGGATTTTCCCCTATCTAGTCGGAGTAAACATACTTAGGTATATACTAGGTACCCCCAAAAAAAAATGCTTATCTTTTTACTTATCCATTCATCCTGCTAGTACTTAGACGATAACATATTAGGGTCATAAGTTTTTACTACACGGCAACACTCACTACGTGCACACATGTTTACGAAACCGGCTTCATTTCGTTGACGACAGCGCTCCGTCTTCATTTCTTACTTAGTCTGAGTTCAGAACTATCAATTTGTTAAATTAACTATATGTTAGTTTGCACTTTTCTAGATGCGTTGATGATAAATGGAATGAATTTTGGAATTTGCATAGTTCATATCAGTAAAGACAGGGCCGAACCAGGCATCAGAATCAACCCTCGATCCCAGTCCGTGGATGTAATCCTAAGAACCGAGGGCTCCTCTCCCCTCGGGCTTCCTCTGGTAGGTACCAGAGGAAGGGCAGCAGTTTCTTTCTGTGTATTTTTAACACCTCTACTGCGACTGCCAATACGTCTGCCAAACGTGGTGTTTATGGCAAACCTCCTTGTCTGGGGAGGCAGTGGACTTCGTGGGTCCGGTCCGGGCGCTGCTGGTGAGTAAAGATAGATCCAGCCTTCCTTGTCACAGTTCCATAACGGCACTGGAATTGGTAAGCCTCTTATAAAAGACCGGGTGATTAGAGGTAGTTAATCGATGGCATTGAGTTAAAGTATCTCCGAAACGTCAGGTTATAAACAAAATATAAAATATACGCGATCAATCCGGTAAAAACAGTGTTTTATTATGAGTTCTCGCGAAAATAACCTTAGAATTATATTAAAGTATCTACTTGGATCCTAGGTGCCAGATAGCCTGGCAATACTGGTCGTTGATGCGTTGACCTATCATCGACATGAAATACGAACTTTAAATATTGAATTTCGTAAGTATACAATAAAATTCTTTTGTAACGTATTATTATTACCAAAGATAATGAAGCCAATACCCATACAAAGTTGCGTTCCTCGGAAAAAGCTCGAAATTCGGCCTAATTGTAGATGGCGGTAATGGTAACGTAGGTATTATTATTCGCTTATAAATAGACCCATGTTATTTTGAATTTATAAACGTTTTCGATACTTAAATTATTATGTTACAATTCATTTTTTTTTCAGTTATGTTAATGTAATTCGGTACTTTAATTACCATATAATAATTATTAATTAATTAATTATAGTCAGTACAATATTACCTCGGTGATCGAAGGTGTATTTTTATTGAAAACAAAGAGCTAATACGATGAACAACGCACAATGTATGGGTAAGCTTTGTTTTTCTCGATTAGTACATTGTACTACGACTAAATTACGCCTTATAAAAACGAATCAGTCATTCCACAGTCGCACTAACAATGCCCTGACTTCAAGGCAACATATTTATACGGAACAAACGTTTAATATTAATCAATATCACCTTAGTTGTTATTAGTTTGATTATAATTTATAATTAGAAGGCACCTAGGACCACACATGCATGCACTAATGTTCAGAGTCATATTATGTTGTATAGTGTACATATAAAGAATACTCTACATCCTCTCGACCGCCGCGCGCCGTCCAATCATTTATTTTATAAGTTTTGAGTTGTCAAAGCGCTTATTTTGTAAGCCATAACAAATAAAGTTAATCATAATAAATAAATCTATTTCCAAAGCAGAAATTTACGATGTGTTGGTTTTAGGTTTGTTGATGACATAGGTCCATTATCTATTATTTTACTGCTAGCTTTCGCGCGCGGCTTCGAACGCATTCTTCCAGGATGAAAAAAGCCTATTTGTTCCTGGTTAGAATTACATGTATGCAAAATTCAGCGCGATCCGCTAGGTACGAGTAGTTTTCGTGACGAGGTAACAAATATCCAAACTTTCGCATCTTCAATAATCGTTTCAATAATGTTTAATTAACATATTATTATATAATTGGTTGTGCAAACCGTGTTAATTAAATCAGTTTGGCTATCCCTTTCCTTCACCAGTCACTACGTAGAGTCACTCGCTGCTAACTCTGTCCCTCGATTAATATAATGTAACCAGCCCGTTTGTAGATTGGCTAGGCGGATTACAAAACGATCCCGTTTTATATGTGTTTTGTGTGTTTGTTTGGATAGCCAAACTGATTAATAATAGCTTAAGCACTCGTAAAGATCAAGTACAGACCTTTGTCCGTAAGTAGGTACTCGTTGGTCACGTCGCGTCGTCACGTCAGACAATGTATCTGTGTTTTTGCACATTGCACAATGATTCCTTATCATATCATTATCACAGCTAACTGCAGTGTACTTGTATATGTATAATATATATATATATTAAACTAATATCAACGCGTTATGTAATTGTGTTCGTGTCGCTTTCTAGAACGTCGGAAAAGTTTCGTTCCGCTTCTCGTTGAGGTTCTACGTTTTTTCTCACGTTTCGACGTTTCTCGGAGCGAGATGAGTTTATAATAAAACCGGCCAAGTGCGAGTCGGCTCGGGCACGAGGGGTTCCGTACCATTATCTATAAAAACGGCAAAAAAATCACGTTTATCGTATGGGAGCCCCCTTAAATATTTGTTTTATTCTATTTTTTTGTTGTATTTGTTGTTATAGCGGCAACAGAAATACATCATTTGTGAAAATTTCAACTGTCTTACTATCACGGTTCATGAGATACAGCTAGGTGACAGACGGACAGCGAAATCTTAGTAATAGGGTCCCGTTTTTACCCTTTGGGTACGGAACCCTAAAACCTAACTGTTATGCGATTTCACTCACAGCTTATTAGCAAAGTTTGAAGATTTATTTATTGAAAATATTGTACACGTATCCTTGCAGGCACGCCGTATTCGATATAAAAATAAAGATAACATAAGATAATGATAATTAAGAAGTCATGCATGCAGAAGAAAATCCTACACACTATAACATTTTGTAAAGTATCGGCGATTTTTTAATATAGACATAGAAATTGTCTCTGTCATTGATTGCTTTGGTAACGTAGGAAAATAAATTTAGTTATTGAAGATATTATGTCATTTGCTGATAATAATAAGCACTCACGATACGCGATAAATACCATACAAATACTGTCATTGTTATTCAATCACCATGTTATTATTTGCGCCTTTATGTTATGTTAAAATTATGTAGTAATTAGTGCTTGTAGCATGATTATTAATTCATATAGGTACCTAGATATAAGATGAAATACTTGTGATAGTCTACACAGTGAGTGTAACCTACAAGCAAGTAGTTAGGTTCTCTTTTCTAAAATCCAAGATACTTTCACCAAGACATTCATAAATGAAAACTTACCAAACTGATTACAGTTACAGAATATAACAAGGTTACAGTGGCAGTCTCATGATACCAGCGTCTTCAAATGTTTTCCACTCATATTTATCCCTTTGTTAGACTAGACTAGAATCGTGTATACATATCAGAAATCAACTTTTATTTCTTCATTAGCTTTCAAAATAAGCTATTTGACAAGTCAACTGTAAATAAATTATCGTCAAATATAGTTAAACTGTTAATAATAATAAATTAATTAAAGAGCCTAGCTCTTGTCGGTGCAATGATGCTATTTCTATATTTCTATTTTTATACATGTTATTAATTGATGTTATAATTGATTTTTTTGTCCATTGCACTGGTATAAGGCTGATTCAGAGCGATGAAAACTTCCAAGATTCGAGTCATACACGTCACCTTGAGTACCTTCCTACAGTACCTATATTTAAGGATGAAATCGCAAGCAAATCAGTAAAAGCTAATTTGGCCGACGACAGGCACAAAGTCCCATGACCGCACCATGCGCCGCGCCACCAGTATCGATTCACAGCATGAACGATGGGAGTTATTCGGATAGCGATAAGGGCACGTTATCATATCACCAGCTGTCGTCCAAGGCCGTCTGCTTGGCACGGGTTGTCTAACACGACACGACATGACGACAAGACAACTCTTATAATATTATACACAGGTAATGGAATTCAACTCTAGGAACTGATTGGATTATGTAAAGGTCGACTGGGGCAATTCCGACGCATGTCCACTTTTCTTTTTGAACTGGAAAAGTAGAAACCAAAAAACATTAAGTAAGTCCAAAAAATTTTTTTTGCCTTTTCCATAGCTAATAAAGTAAATGTAAAATGGATAATATAAATATGAGTAAACTACCTACTGCCCGTAGCTTCGCACGCGTTGTTTAAGGTAATTTGTATCCCATGGGAACTGATGTATGGGATACAAAGTAGCCTATGTTTTTTCCAGGCCTACAACTACTTCTACGTATTGTCAGTCCGATCCTTTCAGTAGATTTTGTGTGAAAAGGTAACGAACATCCATCCGAACATACAAACTTTTGCATTTCTAATATTAGTGTGATAATGTAAAAAAAAAAAAGTTTATCGCTTAGCCACAGAATATTATAATTTGGTTTAATCGTCGTTTGGGTAATATCGTCAGAAAAGCATCAAAGTTGATAAACAGAACAGAGTACCTAATATTTTTTACTACATAATTAAACAAAATGTCACTGTTATCTATATGGTTTGCACGTTGCGGTTGTCTGGCTATCCTATCCTGTCACATAACCAATACCACAGTTTCCCTGTTGTATTTTAATGAAATAAGTGTATTCCGTTTATATTTACCTAATTATTTAAAAACAGGAAAGTATTAAATATGCAAGTAGGTAAATGAGGCAGCAGTACCTGGCTCCCAGGTTCGGTGAATAGTTTCTGTTATCGCACGTGAATGTGATAGATAGGTTATTTTAACGTGATTTTACAATCTGGCTCAGTTCCAGAAACGTGGAGCGAAGTTTGTTTGTTTATTCTCTAAGTCTAACACACTAGGAAGACATCGCTGGTACAGTCAGCTACAGAACATTGTCGTTGGGTATTATTATTGCATTAATTACGTTTTATTTGCTAGAAGGTGACCAGTATAAGATATATAGTCCATACTGCTGCTAATAATGAAAATAACGGAAGAAACAGTTGGAGGCCTTTGTCCTATAGAGCGACATGGGCTCGTGATGTAAATTAATCGTTTAATTATTTGTTAATTAAGCTCAGAATCGCTTAGCGAGCTATGGCGAGAACTGTGCTTAGTGTTTCTCTACGCGATAGAATCCGGAATAAAGAAAACCATAGATAGAAGAACCAAACTCACCGACATAGCTCTCAAAATTAGCTGAATTGGCAGTTCATAGAAAAATCGCTTGGAAGTAAAGGTTCTCGAGTGGCGGCCGCAATGCAACGCGAAACGGAGTGTTGAGAGACCATCAACTCCACGGATGGACCGACGACATTGTAGCGGACGCAGGGAGTCGATGGAGACGGCTCAGGACCGCTTTTTTTGCCGTCGTCGTAGTGGGCCTATGTTCAGCTGTGGATGTGGTTTGGCTGATAAGTTGAAGATGTTGATCTTAATAGAGAACGCTGTGAAAAAAGAAAGAATAACAGAGTTTAATAAACTCTTTAAGGATGTTTTTTTTCTTACTAAGAAAAAACAATAACATCGTTAAAGAGTTTATTTAATTCTTTAGGGATGTTATTCTTTCTTTAGCTATTATTGTGCTCTTGTCGTTGAAATGTTCGCGTGCGGTGTGCATGCCAGTATGACATGACATGACCTGTATGCAAAATGAGTGGCCATTGTATTATGTAATGACCAGATCAACAAGTAGTATTTACATTTAAATAAATAACTTGCTTTGCCTGTCTATGTAGTATGTACTCAGTTCTGTATTTCCATCAGACCCTACAGTGTGTCAATTTATATCATTCAATGAATTACTCTCAGTCGCCTTTGCTGAATTTCATACCTACATTAGACAGGCTGGCAACCTTTTTTTTAAAAAAGTCTTTTTTTTAAATAATGTGGTAACTACATTATGTCGGTGACTGTACTATCTGTTGGGTTATATAGCATTTCTTAATCCAGTTAATCTTGTGTTTATTTTCGTTCGGGTTCACGCTTAGAAGCATTTATTTATCTCTTCTATCGCTTATTTATTGTTCAATCGTTGGTTTAGCCGTTTTGGTGTGATAAGCAGTGATCGGAAATTCGGGCGCTTATTTACCTAAAGTTGGTGAACGACACAACATGGAGCAGTTAAAACCATCTTTCTCGGGAATTCTTTCCCGTAAATTCCTGGGATTTCAGAATATTCTAAAATAATGATTTTTCACCGGAATCTTATTTATAGACGAAATATAAGACACTTTTATTTTGACGTGTTTTTCACTAAAGTCAATATTTCTGAAAAAAATAACATTTTTAATTATATTTATGATATTATGCCAAAATCCTTTTTCTAGACGAAATTTAAAACACTTATTCATACGCATTTATAATTTGTTTGATAATTGCGTAAGAATAATAGAAACAAATATTATAAAAAAAAATATAGATACATAGATGTCTGTTTTGTGAGATGAACCCAAACTTGTTTTATTCCAAATGGGAATTTTGGAATTTTCTAGAATATATTTTCACTGAAATCTTATTTATAGACGAATTATAAGACACCTTTTTTGAACGCGTTTTTTTACAAAAATGGATTTTCGCGTCGGAATAAAAGTGTCTTATATTTCATCTTTAAATAAGGTTCCGGTGAAAAAATCATTATTTTAGAATGTTCTGAAATCCCGGGAACTCTCGGGAAAGAATTCCCGAGAAAGATGGTTTTAACTGCTCCATGTTGTGTCGTTCACCAACTTTAGGTAAATAAGCGCCCGAATTTCCGATCACTGGTGATAAGTAATTGTCGCTACAGGATGTGTTTATATGTTATTATTTACTAACATCGGTCCGCGGCTTCGCACGCTTATTTTAAGTAGTCCATTATCTAAGTTGGAGTATGTACTAAATGTTCGCCAAATTTCATCAGGATCTGTTCAGTAGTATCAATTCACGTTTAACAAACTTAATAGTTTTAGGAGGATAGGGGGGAAAAATATTAAATACTAGCAGCGCCTCGCGGTTTCACCCGCGTAGTTCCCGTTCCCGTGGTAATTCCGAGATAAAAAGTAGCCTATGTTCTATTCCAAATTATAATGTATCTCTGTGCCAAATTTCATCCAGATCCGTTCAGCCGTTCTTAAGTGATTGAGTAACAAACATCCATCCATCTATCTATCCATCCATCCATACTTTGACATTTATAATATTAGTGAGATTCTGTTTAGCAATGGAAAGTCAAAATTTTACATATCTACATGTTTTTTTTCCCTTACAAAAAGAACACACATTTCATTCAAAGAGATTCCGAACATCGACAGAATTTTTGTATCATAGGAACCAGAGGGATCTGTATGATCCTCCCACTGTGATCCCTTTCTGAGAAGGATCCCACCATCTCCACTAACATTGTCGAAGACTCGGTGCAGCCCAATGGACAGTTTGGCATACACGGTGCACGGAGCCGGTCGCTGGACCATTTATTTATAAACATTCGCCTTTCTTAATAATTAGTGTAATTTAAAGTGATTTTCGAATGTTATATTGAAGGGAAACCTACCGAAAACTTTTGTACGCAGCCGCGCCGTAAGCAATGCCATACGAATGATAACGTAATGCATTAAGTAGGTACCTAGATAGATATATAGAAAATTATTTATTGCACACATAACTTAAATATAACAAACAAAAATGAAATTGAAATTGAAAAAAAAAGACAAGAATTAAATTAAATTATGGACATCTTAAATAACTGACATTCTGGCTACTAAGTTTAAATTGGAAATAATCAAATTTGTGTATGAATTTAAACTGAATCCTGCTATTTATTTAATTAATGTTTTATTTTACTTCTTATTTTAAATTTGAATTTATATTAATTGACATTTTTAATTGAATCGACTATTATTGTATAAAGTGCATTCGTTTTTGCAGTGAGGCTTCCGTCAACTGGGACCGCTAGGTATTGGGACCGCGGTCCCAGTCGTCGGATAGATTTAATGCCCTTACAGGGTGCATGTACTGACCACCTACACCTAGCCATTCACATACACTAAGAATGAATTGTACGTACATATTAGCAAATAAACAAAATTGTAAAAATTAAAATTGAAATGAAAAGAAGTAACAAATTATCAGACAATTGGCGGTCTTATCGCTAAAGAGCGATCTCTACCAGACAACCGTGGATGGATAGAATCGTTGGATAGAACGGGGATCTGTGTTCATTATTAAGTAGCTAATGCAATTACAAAATTTCTAAATATAATTACAGCATTAATTTACCTTTTTATTTATAAATAATGTAAATTTTAATACCTATTTTTAATATAAACAGTAAGTTTTGGGGAACTCGCTACAAACCTAATTGTTAAAATAAAATAAACGCTTTTGGTCAAAATAAAAGTCAATATAAGACGATCAGCCTTGGACTCTCAAAAGCCTTATCAAAGTTGCGCCCTACATCTGAAAGGTCTAGTTTTAAGTGAAGTGAAACTCCACGCTCATTATTTGCATATTGTTATTTGAGAGCAAAGTTTGACTTTAGAAATATACATGTATGTATAGACGATAGCTATACAGAAGCCAGTCTCAAGATACAATGATTGTAAACAACTCACGACACCAAAATCCAAAATTCTATTTTATCGTCGAGTTCCCAAAATAACTAAAACATTAAGCAAAGAGCTTAAATCGACAAGTAGTACAAATTCTATCGAAAAACCAACAACAAGAAAGTGTTCTTTCAACATAAACTAGGTTCGCTGTTAACCCGCTTACGTTCATTATGATCAAGAAAGTGATTTTTGGATTAAGGATGCAGCCAAACGTGCGTTATTTTTTTCAGTTGTGAGTTGCATATTTTCGGTCGCATGAATTCTGCCCAGTAGAAAATCTGTTTGGCTGCCAGACGCGCGTAATTTATTCAGTTGCTTTCCAACGTTTCGCTCACACAATCAGTACCTGACGGACACATTCCTCGCTACCCTCACCCCCGCGAACACATTTTGGTTGGTGCGTGTGAGTCAGCAGATAACGTATTTTGCGTCGCCGCCGTGTGAATCAAACAGGACTTTTCTATGAAACCAAATGCCGAAATTACGCAACTGACAACTTAAACATTTACGCTCGTTTGGCCTCACACTCATTATGCGGGCAATGTTGACAAATATTGCTTCTTGATTTTAGCCGGAGCGGTGCGCTATTTTAGGCTTGTATGACAGCGGTCAAACATGTCAAACATCGCTCTTAGTAGAAATGCATCCACGGCCAATGGCGTACCTTGGCCGCTGCTTGGTACAATCTCCACATCTCGGATAGAACCGTACAGCCTCACCGACTCACTGCACATTCAGAATGAGGTCAGGGGGTGTGGGGAGGTGCAGTAACTGGGCCGCGGGTCAAGGGCGTGTCGTCGCTAGGCCGGAGCCAGCATGCGAATGACAAAGAACGTTGAGGGAATCACACCGAGGCTTTACCAAGTCTTTGTTCACTTCATAAGTTATTAGCTGTTGGGGTAGTTTCTTAGTTCTTACTTCAGTCAAAAGTAAACCTTGGTCGAGAGTGGGAAAAATCTTAAATCTAGTTAGTAACAACAACTTCTATAACAACTTCTGTAAGTTCTATTTTGTTTTTTAAAAAATTTTTGTTCCCTTATGCGAACTAATAAATAAAATAAAAATAAAATGTCGCCCAGCAATACCGAATTTCAATAGTCGAATAACAAAGGCAAAAAAGTACATACCTAAGTATCTACAAGAAAAGTAGAATGACTCCAAAATACTTGTGTCGTGTCTGTTGGAGTGATCACGGAAGAAATGGACGACTGAATTCAGGATAAAGCAAATTCGTTGAGGTCAGGTGGGGTAAAATCTGCAAGATAAGTCACAAAATCTTATCAGCTTAGGTATTTTGGTTTGTTTCTAGCCAACTTTTACTTGGACATTGTTAAGACTACTCGCACTGTATTACGATTGCAAAAATAGTACTTGAAATACTTGACTGTTTCGAATTTATAAATAATTGCTAAACAATCCACACAGCATTATCTAGCCCCAAGCTAAGCAGAGCTTGTGTTATGGGTACTAGATAAAATACATAATATACATTAGTATTAGTATACCCAGGAGAGGTCACAGCAAACAAGCTAGGCTCTGACGCGTGGCACCCTCCTGATCCATGCTAACGAGGGTTCGTTTGTTTCCAGATGCTGTGCTCGGAAGGTGCGTCGGGGCAAGGCCTGCTGCTGCAGCTGGGCCGGCTGATCGTGCGCGCGCGCAGCGACAGCCCCGCGCCCACCAAGCACAAGCACCCACAGCACCCCCATGTACAGCAGGTAATTGTTCACCATACCTCTATATTTCATTATGTCCTCCCTTTATATCCTTATTTTCTGCACTACATGACCCGACCTATTAATGGCCGCTAAAGTAAGCTTGACCGAGGGCGTGTATAAATGATAATGTCTATGCACTCGCAGCTTAGTAAAAAAATATATAGTTTAGCCGGTTTTACTGAGAAAGCGGTTGCTCTTGAATAGACTTAGACCGGACAGATCTGTTGGTTTACGAAAGAGAATATCGCGACAGACCGTGCCTTCGTGCCTTTGCCTTGCAGAATATATTACATTTTGTATTGTTATAACTAGTGCGCCATAAACAACGTCGATTCGCAGCACTCGAAAGTCGATAATGGCAGTAGTGTAGGTCGAATCTGTTATGTTAGGTATTATTGGAATTAAAAAAAGTGATTTTGAATTTGCAGTGCGTCAGGCTAAGTAGAGGATTAATAATTGGGTTTTTTCCGTCCCTTACAGACGCACACCCAGCAGCCAGCGAGCGAGGAAGATGCACGGCTGGAGGCCACCCTCAGCGCACACATCGACGCGCTCTGGACTCAGCAGGCTCCCTTCTGTGTCGAGGTAAAATACTGGTTCTCACTCTATGCGTCCCTCCTTACTTACTACGTAGTTACTTACAAATTATATTACCTTATAAGTTAGTATCATGTATTCGTTTAGCCCTGTAGTGCCGCTTAGAATGTGCAACACCCAACTCTTCCCGTGGGTGTCGTAAAAGGCGACTAAGGGACATTACCGGGGGGCGGGCAGCAGCGCCTCCTGCAGAATAGATCTACCACCGAACTGCGATCCCCAACCCGCATGCCCAGCGTGGGGATTATGGGCAAAGAGATAAAAACAATAAGGCTATTAACAGGGGGAGGCCTGCGTCCAGCAGTGGACCAATAAAGGCTGCTGAGGATGTATTAGTTTAGTATTTTATTTTCATTTATTAGTTTAGTGTATTTGTATTCTTTTTTGCTGCAATTACCTAACCATTTATCTAATGTGCCTATGTTGCCCCGATGCCCGATGCCCCTAGTTTACCTTCGTTCAAAACGACGTTTTCCCAAATTTACATAGGAAACCTAATTGAGGCAGAATAGGCAAGTAACCTGATGTTCAATAGTAAACATCGTCCGTACAGGACAGTAGGCACTAGGCTCTATTAGTACAAGCTACGCTGCGCTGGCTTCTACTAATACAGATTTTGAATAGTTTCCGTTAATTTGTCATTCCTATCGTCTGTTTAAATCAAACAACTAATTATGTGGAGTTCACGCAACGGAACCTAGTCTTCGTTGTTCTCCGAGTCGTGTCAAACACCAAGAAGCCTCCTCCACACCTCTCTAGGCTCAACCAACCAGTATTCTATCATCGTCATGATATCCTTCCCCATCACACACACTACAACCACATTCCCTAATCAGCACGCTTGGCAGCGGCGGTGATAGCCGAAGGCTGGTAAAATACACAAGGGCAAACTGCTGGGCTTCCTCTAGGTTCCCTGAGTCGGCTCCTACGTCATCCTCGGGCTGAGTAGCAGTGGTCGATTTCTACGCCTGGTCCGCCACAGTTATAATTATCTGTTCATGTTCAACCTGGTGTTGTCCGCAGGTGGTGCTAGCTCCGTCCTGCCCGGACTGCCACGCGTCCATGTCTCGCGATGATTCTTCAGTGCGAGGGGTTCTGTTGGAGCGGTGGACCATGCGGGCGCTGTTGGATAAGTATGTATACCTGATATGTATAAGTATGAGTGCCTGCCTACTAAATAAATGAGATTTATAATGACGTGACGACCAATGACAGCATTATCAGCTCAGGTCGGATTCAAACTGAGCAGGGCAGTATGATAGATGACGACACTCACATAGCGTTTAATTTCTTTTATACATGTTTCTTATTTAATAGGTTGTGACGTAGGTATATTTTATTTTCACTTCAAAATTAAACGAAATGTAAACGAACTTTTCCAAATAGGTCATATAGTTCGCACATCATTTATTAAAATTTACATTTCATGCATCTCAAAATTAATGCAAACTTATTAACCTATTAAAAATAATAACATTATTACATATAAGTTTTTAAATGCTATAGTTTGTTTAGATGGGATACCTACCTACATGGATAAATGCTTGTTTATTACTTCTTATCGCTAATACTACTGAATGGATCTGATTGTAATCCACCAACAGAAAAGTACTCCATCTTTTGACTCTTCACAACGACACATTCTCATCAACGCGACGCTCATTAAGAATGACGTTTGTTTCAGGAGCGAAAGCCCGAGCGTGATCAGTTCCCCCTGGCTGCTGAACGCAGTTCGCTCTCAGCTGCACTTCTCTCAGCTGAGCGCGTGGCGAGCGCGCCGCGCGCCCAGACACGAGCGCAGGCAAGTACCACTAGCACTTCACCAGCCACCAGGGACCGAATTATAATCACCCAACAATGCTATCGGCTTAGAATTACTCATTTTGGCATTTTACCTTTGATGAAAGAAACTACAGATGAAGGGACACGTGTCAAAAGCGCCAAGGTAGAAAGCATCCAATCAATAACTCCGAGGGAATAGCGACATAAGCGCTATTTAGACTCTCTTCTTACAGATCTACGGACGATTCTGGTACGATACTATTTCTCATAGTAAACAGATTGGTCAGCAGAGTTAGGTCTCAGGTACCATGCCACCAGCGACAATGAACAGCCACTACCATGTCAAGGTGGCGGTTCCCTCTGCGCAGGCTACCGTATCTCCGATGGTTAAGCCAGGCGGAGCCTTTTCTTCCAATATCTATTGGGGAACTGACGGTGGAATATGTCAGCAACCAGCAGACTCACCAAAAGAACAATAGAAAACAAAACCAATAGGCCGGAGATTGTTTAATAGTCTCTTTTAGCTCACTATGGATCGTCAAAAGTAGGTACGTTCTTTTATTTAGCATTTCATCTGCGCTTTAGTCGCAATCTCACGTTAAATAAGTTAAATGCTACAGAAGTTGTAAATGTCATTGAGTATTGCTACCACAACGCTGTTCTTCCTTCAAAACCACAGCATCACATGCCAGGTTCTCGTCCTTAAGTTTGTTTTCCCCAATTTCCAGGAGAAAGCTAAGCCGCGAGCAGTGCAACATCAAGAAGCTGGAAGCGAACGTGGACGAGGAGCCCGAGCGCAAGCTGACCGTCGTATACTCTGTGAAGAGTCCGCCCGAGCGACCCAGAGAGTTCGCCAAGCCGCCCGCCGATCACACCTTCCCGCTCACTGACACTGGAAACAACACTTACCTGAAGGTAGGATTACTAATTTATTGGTTCCTTGAATCAGTTTCTTGATAAGTTGTGTAGTTTTCTTGTAAATTAGCAAAAACTTGATTATTGCGCTTACGCCGTTCCAAATACGTATGCGCTGTCCCGCTCCTATGAACGCGAAATCCTATGCTAGTATCCTTTTCAGAAAATGGCGCGCATTGCGCCCTCGTAAGCAGATTTGATCCCAAAGCTTCCAGTCCCAAAACTGATGCAACTCACAACTTATCGTGCAGATTTCATCCCAAAGTTTGGAGCACAAATCTGATGTCTGCTCTACCCATGTGCTCCTCGCAAGACTGTCACGTCTCTTCAACTAACTTCCTCTCTGGATAACTCTTAAGTTGTTATCTAATAAATATTGGCACTCGTCAGGTGGTCCTGGAAAGTCTGCCGCGCCTCGACGAGATCCCGGAGGTGCGCTGCGGCTGCAAGCGACGCAGCAGTAAGGACCGGATCGCGGACGAACTGGGCGCCCGGCTCAATGATCTCAGTATAGGTCAGTCACTCGTACGTTAGTCGGGGGCTCGGAGAGTCTCGCCACTCGCCAAACCTAACTCCGCAGTTCCTAGGTACTCGCCGCCGCGCTGTGTCGACTGGGCCGCAAATACGCCTGTGGACTCCTTAAATATATCACTCAGTGTCAATAACAGCTTCTAGCAACTTCAAGTATAAAACTAGTGCCTACTAATAATTATGGTATTTCCCTAACACAAAAAAGCAAAAACAAAATGCATTTATTTACAAATTAACATAAAATGCACAGGTTACTGGTGGTTCGGTCCCCACATTAGGTTCGGAACCTGTATCGCGGTCCGTCAGGTTAACAAATAACAATAGAGTATTACTCATTTTACGAATGTACCTGCTAAGTAAACATGGCAGCAGTTCTATATTGTAAATTTGACCAGACTTTGTCCAAATCCAAATCAAAGTCTGTATAAAATCAGCCATCTTTGTCATGTCATAAAGCTCTCCCTCCCTCTTCCACAGGTTCTAGGAAATACGAAGGTGCTATAAACTCTAACATAGGAACGCCCGGCCGCCGCAACTCCATCATCTCCAAGCCAAACCCCACCTCGGACTACCTGCTATCAGTCAAGGACAATGTCGTAGACGACAGGATGCACACCCCTTGCAGCGAAAACGGAAAACACAAGTGCAACTGCGACGATGAGTCTGATACAAACAAGAACCAAGCGAAGAAACTCGACGAACGACGCATCAAAGAAATCGCTAAATACAAAAGAAGAATCAGAAAAGAAAAAAATAGAAAATTCTGTGATAGTACCTCTTCTGAAGGGGAAAAGAAAGAGACGACTTCTATACCTATATTACAGGCTTCTAGATTCGACCGTTTCCGAGCTATAGGCTGCTACAGGAACCAGACGTATCTAACGCTCCCGGCTACTCGTATAGAAACTAAATCACCGTTTGTAGATAATCATTATACTCCGCCTGAATATAAAAAGACTAATACGATCGCCACGCAGACAGACTTGGCTTGCCCCTGCGGGAATCCTCTGGAGATCGCGCACAAATGCGAGAGCTGTAGAGGCATGGTCCGGTCGGAGGGCACGTACAACCTGGCGTCCCTGGGCGCGGGCGCGGGCGCGGGCAGGAAGCTGGACGACGACGGCGACAAATCTTTAAAAAAGCATAAATGTGATAATAATATAAGTAATTTTAACGATGATGGTATTATAAAAAGACCTAAATTGAGGCGACTGTATCCGATAATGGATAGGTTGGAGCGAATTGTTACGGATAGGAATAAAAACACTGAGGACGACATGCAGGAGCTGCATTTGAAGACGGACGATTCTGTGTTCTCTACCCCGAAGGAAGGCAACTCTCCTAGGAAAGAACGGAATCCCACAAATAACGACTCCACTCTAAACTCTAATGATGAATCTGATTTACACCCCACGGACGAAACGGGAAAATTGAACGAAGGATTGCACCCCAATACGGACGACGCGGGAAAACTGCTCACCAAATATAACAAACACGAAGAATCAAACGGCTATAGTTCTGATAAAGATATAAATGAAACTACGCCAACGGAAGTGTCGCGGAACCCGTACAATGAAGAAACTCCAAAAGTGACCAAGAGACAGAAAACGTTTTCTATAAATGACGACGAGTTTACAACGTACGAGAAATGCGACTACGGGACCATTGACAAACACGACACTGAGGTGAGAACATATTTCACTTATTTTAAAAAGGGAGTTTTATAACTTTGATTTAGCACCGTAGCGCTCAAGGGGCTGAACTGATTTGGATTTACTTTTACTTGTTTGAAATATGACTTGATCGAGGGTTTTCTTTTAGCTATATTTTAAGCTAATCGTCCGGGTTATAGATTTTGTAAAATAAACTTTTTATTGAAAATCCCGGTCTATTCAAGAAGCGGAGTACTGTTAATAATGGTTATAAAGTTAATTTCAGTTTGGGATAGTAATTATTTTAGTTTTGTTTGTAGATCGAGTCGCCAGTCGAGGACCTGCCAGACTTCAAATTCTCTAACCCCGATCGAAATGAAATCGAAGGAGAGGAAAATCTGGAATCATTAAAGGTAATCTTTTTCTCTGTTTTAAACTTCTCCTAAAATCACAAATTATTTTCACTGTTTCTGAGTCAAAATATTTTTTTAAATTTTCAGTGAAAATAATTTGTCTTAATAACTATGTCCGATTTCCATTACACAAAGATTCGACATATACTATATCATGACCAACTATTTCACAAGATTCTGTATGTAAAATTCAATTCGCTGTCAGGTTTGCTTGAGCAACAGAAGCAATTGGATTTAGTTACGAAAAAAGACTCAACAGTTGTCATTTAAATCCTGCTCATATATTGCCCTTGTTCTGCTGACTCGTCCAAGGTCCAAGACGAAACCTTAGTGATTGTAAAAGAAGTGAAGTTTAAAGATGTTTCGGCAGGACGAGTTTCAATTCCCCACCCCCCGGGACTCGATCCCCTCCCGCACGGAGGCGGCCCGCTTCCGCGCGCGCGTGCACAGCGCCGCGCGCCTCGTGTTCCGGAACGGGGGCCTGCCGCCGGCCTCCAGTCCCGCGCCGCTGCGAAGAGGCCACACGTGCTTCGGGTTCGACGACAGCATACACGGAGTCCACGGAGTCAAGAGGTAAATAACTGTCCTAGATAATCAAAATACGACTCTAAAGTAACATAACCTCAATGACTAATACTATTTGTACCCCATACTTTTTAATGCTATGTACGAAATAAATGTGGATATTATGTATTTATTACTGACGAATCAGGAAACCTGCACCCCAACACGAAACACGTCGAATGTAATGGATATACCTAGTTCCACGCCAAACAAAACAAGCACACCACACCTAACTCGGGCTTCGATGTTTCTTTACGTTGTGGACAGAGTCAAGTGTCAGATTTGAATCCCATTTCTGACGAATTGGGAAAACTGCACCCCAATTTGGTTGAGGAAGGAGCAAGGGAAACTCGGTGCAAGGCTGATCTGCAATATGGAACCAATTCCATCTTTTGCTCCCGGTGTTTTTCGGCACAATTTCAATGATTTTTGTTATTGGCAACAAAACAAAATGTAATGAACCGTGATGGCAATAAAAAAACTAAAATATTAATAACGAATCGAGAAGACTGCACTCCCATGGCGCATTTACGACAAAAAGATAGAACTGCACCCTTCTATAATAAATAAAATGTCTATGTCCTTGCAGCGCCCTCTTCCAGCCGATCTCGCCGGTCTCCCCGCTCCCCGCGCCGCGCCCCCCCTCCCCGCGGAAGGAGGCTCCCCGCGCAAGACACAGACCCAACACTGGACTGCTGGGTAAGTGTTCACCTGCGAAGTATGCTGAGTAAGATTGCTACCGTTTTGGGATTCACGAAAATTGTTTTCTTGTCGGTGTTATATTTTTCTTGTCTTAATTAACAATATTATTCTTTCCGATAACAACTAAGTATGTAAAAACTGCCCGAGCATGTAAGTGGATGACCAATGACATAATTAAAATTCTAAATGATTTACACTTAATACAAAAACAATATCCGTTAGCTTTGTCTAAACACTGTATAAAACAAAAAATATTAACTAGAAATGAGATAATTAAGAGACAGAAAACTGAATATGTACAAAAACGTATTAAATCATCGAAGAACCCTAAAAAAGAAGTTTGGGCTATTATAAAAGAGGACACAAATAAGGAAATAAAAGAATGGAAGTGGGATTTAATTTGTGAGAAATCAAAAACGCAGGTTTCTAGTGAAGATATGTCTGATTACATTAATAATTATTTCATAGATATAGGAAAAGCCTTTAAAAAAACGGACCCACCCAATTTTGAAAAAGCAATCCATTTTGTCAAAACATGTGTTCCCGAACAAGAAGACCTGCAATTTTGCATTATTTCAAGAGAGAAGTTGATTAAAATTATAAAAAGTAAGCTACAGAATTCAGACACTAAAGATATTTATGATATATCCGGTAATTTTCTTTGTAAGCTTCTAGGACACATATTCGATCACATTCATTACCTTGTCAATTGCATAATAATCTCACCAAACTATCCAGATACCCTAAAAAAATCTAAAATAACTCCTTTGTACAAAGGAAAAGGTCTCACATCTGATGTGCGTAACTTTCGACCCATAACTCTGGTACCAACAATATCAAAATTGGTAGAATCCATTATGTCTGAAAGCATAATGAAACATGTTATTGACAATAAAATCCTATCAGAGTGTCAACATGCATACAGGCCAGGCAAATCTACGATATCTGCCACTCTGAAATGTCTACAAAGTATTGTAAAGCACCTGGAGAACAGGAATAAAGTTGCTGCTGTTTTCCTAGACTTATCAAAAGCATTTGATTCCGTGGACCATAAACTTCTCATTGAGAAGCTTGGGGTTTACGGTATCAGAGGCCAAAGCTCGAAGTTACTGCAATCGTTTCTCACAAAAAGGGAACAAACTATTGAAATAAGAGTAGATGGCAAAAAGTACAGATCAGAGGCCCAAATATGTGACATTGGCGTCCCCCAGGGCTCCTCTTTAGGAAACACACTGTTTCTGATGTTTTTAAACGATATATCAGGTGTAAGCACTGGCGGTGAACTAATCCAATACGCGGACGACACTACTATCATAATTGCTGATAAAACTGTGGAGAATTTAGTTAGCAAAATAGGCAAAGCAGTAAATGCGTTAAGGGACTGGTTTACAATCAACGGACTTAAACTAAACGAAGACAAAACGAGTGTAATGTTTTTCAGCTCGACCTCTAAGATGCAAGTTGATAACGTGCCTGTAATTTTACAAGGTGGAAGTACTGTCATTAGTTCAAACACAGTTAAATTATTAGGTTTCAATTTGGATCCTCTATTATCATGGAAAAACCATATAGACATCACGCGCAAAAAAATGACAACTGGAATCTACGCACTAAAGCAACTTAGGAGCATGACGTCAAGCAGCGACCTAAAAGAAGTGTACTATGCGTATATACACTCAATCATGAGCTACGGCATAATTTTATGGGGCAACTCAACTGACTATGAACGGATACTAAAAATGCAAAAACGAGCGGTAAGAATACTAACAAAAGCTCACTATAGAGACTCTTGCAGAGACCTGTTTAAAGAACAGCGAATTCTTACATCAGTATCTGTATACATCCTAGAGGTCCTTAAGTATATGAAATCTAACCTGAACCAGTATGACATCATAGGCAAGAATAGGGACAACACTAGGAATAAAACCCAATTGGCAGCAATATATCATAGACTTAAATTGTCAGAAAAACTTCCAAATGTCATCGGAATTAAAATTTATAATAAGCTCCCATTCAACATAAAATGTATCGAAAATTACCATAGCTTCGTCTTTAACGTAAAAAGGCTTTTATTAGAGAAAACAGTGTATACTATAAAAGAGTACTTAGAAAATAACTACAGTCAATTCGATGCCAAAATTCATTTAAATTCAGCAACATAAGAACTTAGTACTTACTTATATTAAGATTACGAGAAAAATAGTGCCCCTTTACAGCACACAATTCAATTCATGTATAAGTTGACAAGTCAAAGATTGTTATATTTATAGAACAAGATTATTGTAACATAGGTATATCATCTTTGCCAATAAATGACTTTATTCTTATTCTATTCTTATTCTCAACAAATAAAGCTACGATTCTATTGTAGGTATTTTTGATTGTGTATTTATGATTTAAAAGGTTTATGTTTTATTTTTATTATGTTTTATTTTTAATTAGACGATAAGTATTTCCATTGTATTAAAAAGATTGCATGCCTAAAGGCAGAAAACAATGATCCAAATGTGTACTACGAGATCTTAAAAACATTGTATTTTCAAGCAATAAACGAACTTTTAGTTTTATGATGACGTATTTGTTTCTTAGTTTTGTATTAGATATTTTGTAAGCCTTAAGAAATAAACATTATTGATATTCCTACTATACTTCTCATTTGTTAATATCAATATCCTTATTTAAATTCCAGGTAGTTTCGAGGAGTCGGCCCTCCAAGGCAGATTAGAAGCCGTGGCCACCGTGCACGGGTTCACGGCCGAGCTCGGCGCGTCGGGCGCCTTCTGTCCGCCGCACCGCCGGCTGCCGGTCACCGTGTTCTTCTACGCGCCGGGAGGAACCGCCGCGCCCTATATGGTACTTCTTTCTACTGTCTCTCGCCTTTGTAGCCTATGAATACCGGTGAGATCAGCATTATAAAAGCGTTTCGTTAATGAAAGGAATAAACACTAGTGGGCCGAGAATACTCCCCTGCGGGATGCCTGGACTAACTAGAATGGCATCTAACAAGATTGAATACTGTAAAACGAGACCATCAAAAATCTGTGTTTTTCAGGGTTCCGTACCCAATGGGTAAAAACGGGACCCTATTACTAAGACTTCGCTGCCTGTCTGTCCGTCTGTCACCAGGCTGTATCTCATGCATGAATCGTGATAGTTAGACAGTTGAAATTTTCACAGATGATGTATTTGT
The DNA here is from genome assembly GCA_947086465.1 of Eupithecia exiguata. Taxonomy (NCBI): domain Eukaryota; kingdom Metazoa; phylum Arthropoda; class Insecta; order Lepidoptera; family Geometridae; genus Eupithecia; species Eupithecia exiguata. The sequence goes on from OX352253.1 coordinate 6,914,187, forward strand.
ATTGCCGCTATAACAACAAATACTAAAAAGCAGAATAAAATAAATATTTAAGGGGGCTCCTATACAACAAACGTGATTTTTTGTCAGTTTTATAGATAATGGTACGGAACCCTTCGTGCTCGAGTCCGACTCGCACTTGGCTGGTTTTATTTTTCCCTTTACTTAGACCTTACATGAGCACGAGAATTATCTCATGAAATTTTATTTGATGACATCGTAAGAAAATTGCAAGTAGGTACGTAATAATTTGATGGTTCACATTATCCAAAGCTTTTGAGATGTATACAAAGCTCGTTGACTGTTACGATTTTTGACGCTATGTATACTGACTAGGAGGCCTACATTCTGTCTGTTGGCAAATGTGGCCTACATTTGCCAGCCTCCTCATACACGACAATTCAAATGTTTCTGTGAGAAACATCACAGTATCGTCTGACCATCGCATCGGTACCCATAACACAAGCCCTGCTCATTTATGAGTAAGAAGAGTATAAATTGGTGAGCCATATTTATTTGTGTATGTATTAACCCCAGGGTCACATCAACCTCGGTCCCGGCGGCTACGGCGTCCCGCGCGCCGGGTCCGTCCAAGTCTCCCTGTTCAACCCGCACGGCACGCTCGTCAAGATGTTCTGCGTGGTGTACGACCTGTCGGCCATGCCGCGCGCCGCCACCACCTTCCTGCGGCAGCGCACGCTGCGGGTCTCCGCCACCGCCGGCCCCGCGCCGCTCAGATACCTCATACATCTCAGGTGAGCACCAGGCGGAGCTGCGGGCTCGATGCGTCTCTCATTACAATACTCAATGCTTATTTTTTGATTGCAAACGCAGCGAGCCGGTCAACGCAAACGCAGCGAGCCGGTCAACGCAAACGCAGCGAGCCGGTCAACGCAAACGCCTGTATAGCCTTCATTTGAAACTTGCACCCTCGGCGGCAATTATAGTGCTATCTATCTATCTCTATCAAATACGAACCAAAACCTTTGCAGTTAGACTGTTTGCAGCTCCTCGGAAGCTTTGACTTCCCGTTTTAATGTCTACATTTCATTCCAGATTCATGACAACGAAGACCGGCAAACTGTACCTTCACACAGACATCCGCCTCATCGTGTCGCGCAAGGCGGACCTCGACACGGCCACCGCGCTCCGAGCGCCGCTCAGCCCCCCTATTCCACCCCCCCGGGGGACCAAAGACAAAGATAAAGACGAGAAACAGCCCCCCAACAGGGTGTTCGGGGGCTCCAGCGAGCACGACTCGGAGGTGCCAGAGATCGGCTACGACAGCACGAGCTACGAGCTGCGGAGCTACACGTACGCGCCGGACAATCCCAAGTATTCGCCTCGATAGATATACTATAATGTAGAGAAATATATTTTTTGGTTTGTATATACTTTTTGTGTTTCATTCCCTTCTACATACTAAACCGTGTAGGTACCTAACTTACCTACTAGATGACATCAGCATCATATACAGGGCGTCCCAAACTTATGGGACATGAAGGGGAAGTACCTTAAATATCGTAGATAGGGTATTTTGCTGAAAGAAGACTTTATGTTACTTTTAAAAGTTAGTAATTCTGCATTCATAGATTTTCTAAAAAATACTTGCTTCGTCTGGGAATCGAACCGACTTAAATGTCAAAAAAAATCATCCTACTTCTATGATGCCAATCGAAAGAATAGCTAAAAAATAATAACTTTGCTTAAGTAACATAGTATTTTTTAAAAAAGGAACAACATTAAATTAATCTAATCATAAATAATTTTTTCTCCTTTCTGTATCGCCTGGAAGTTATTTTTGAACCAATCGTCCTTCAACATAACTCTTAAAACCGTGTTTTTTTAATACACGGGGTATTTTACTTTTCGAAACTCCAATTTCAAGTTCTCCTTCTCTCACCGATGTTTTCGGAAAAGCCGAAAAGTAAATTAAAATATCAAGTTCTTCGTCGTTGATCATGTGGTTTTCTTGCTGTGGTTCTCTTGGGCGTATAACGAAACGTCCCAGAGTTTTCAAATTGTCCACAAGCCTTTTCAAAACTTTACGAGACGGTATTTGTCTATCAGGATATTTTACGCTATACCACCGCAAACTACTAGAGATATCTTTATCGTTCAAAAAATATGCTTCCATTAGATCAAAACTTGCTTGATATACGCTTTTTGACGACATGGTTCAATCGCGTAAGATCTTTAAAAGCAGGCTAAAGTGGTGTCAAAACCATCAGCACCAAATCAAAATGGACCTGCTAGCAAAACATCATTCTAAAGTGGATTTTAAAAGTTTTTGGAAATGTACGTCAAAATTAAATGTGAGGCCTGGCACTCCAGTGAGTGTCAATGGTGCATCCACTTCTGTAGAGATTGCGAATGTATTCAAAGATTATTTTTATGTTCAGTCTCCTCTAGGACCACCAAGCCGAGGGTGTGATGCTGAGAACCGGAGTGCCCAGCGGATTAAAACAATTATTCTCGCCAGAGATGTCAGAGCCGCGATCAAGAAAATGACAGGAGGCAAATCACCTGGGCACGATGGGCTCAGCATCGAGCACCTGAAACATGCTGGTGTCCACCTCCCTCGAGTACTCGCTATACTGTATAATGTTTGCATTAGTCATTCGTACTTACCTGCCGAATTGATGCGAACTTTGGTGGTGCCCGTCGTGAAAAACAAGACTGGAGATATGTCGGAAAAGTCTAACTACAGACCCATATCGTTGGCCTCGATTGTGGCCAAGGTGCTTGACAGTGTGCTTAATTCTCACTTAAATAAGCAGTTGCAGTTGAACGATGCTCAATTTGGGTTTCGTTCTGGACTCTCAACCGAAACCGCTATTCTTAGCTTAAAGCACACCGTTAAGTACTACACGGACAGGCAGACACCTGTGTATGCCTGTTTCCTGGACCTCTCGAAGGCTTTCGATATGGTGTCGTATGATGTACTCTGGGACAAGTTGAACGACGCGGGGCTGCCGCCCGAGCTGGTATCACTGTTTAGGTATTGGTACCTAAACCAGCAGAACCGAGTGAGGTGGGCGGGTGAGCTTTCGGACGCATACGGGCAGGAATGCGGAGTGCGACAGGGGGGGTTGAGCTCGCCCTCCCTCTTCTGCCTGTATGTGAACGCGCTGATTGAGCGACTCAGCAGCATGCCTGTCGGATGTCATGTTAATGGGGTTTGTGTAAACAACCTGAGCTATGCTGATGACATGGTGCTGCTGGCTCCCTCAATTAGTGCTCTCCGAAAGCTTCTTGCTGCATGTGAGTCCTATGCTGCGTCACATGGACTTACATACAATGTGAAAAAGTCGGAGTTCATGGTCTTCAAGGCCGGCACCAAGTGTCCCGTGTTTGTTCCGTCGGTAAAGCTAAATGGCGTGCCTCTCAGAAGAGTGTTTAACTTTAAATACCTAGGACACGTGGTGACTGAAGACCTAAAGGACGATGATGATATATGGAGAGGGAACGCAGAGCATTGTCAGTCAGGGCGAACATGCTGGCCCGCAGATTTCGCACGGTGTACAGATGCAGTAAAAGTTACCTTATTCAGAGCATACTGTACATCATTTTACTCAGCGAGTCTGTGGGTCAACTATACCCAAAAAGCTTACAATGCTCTGCGGGTCCAATACAACAACGCGTTTAGGTTGCTGTTGCGACTACCGCGGTTCTGTAGTGCCTCTGCCATGTTCGCACAGGCACACACCGACACCTTCGATGCTATCTGGCGAAAGAAGTCAGCCTCCTTACTCAGTAGAACCCGTGGGAGTGGCAACCGCATCCTAATCGCGATGTCTGAAAAATTTGATTGTCCAGTTATCTACAAACTGGTCCAAAGGACTAAATCAATAATTAATTTTAAGTACCCCTAGTTATAAGCCAACTAACACAATGGATTTTAATTATCTAAATAAATAAATAAATTATTATTATTATATGCCATGTTCGCAATAAATTAACACAAAACTTGTGTAGGTAAGTGAATTATTCAGACTAAACAGATCAATCCAAAAACAAACGCTCGCACACACTGTTCCATTTTCAAATTTAAGAACAACATTTAAAAATATTAGTTCTTTTTAAAAAGTATGCATTCAAACAAACGCTCTCATAAACTGTTCCATTTTCAAATTCTTTCGATTGGCATCATAGAAGTAGGATGTTTTTTTTTTGACATTTAAGTCGGTTCGATTCCCAGACGAAGCAAGTATTTTTTTAGAAAATCTATGAATGCAGAATTACTAACTTTTAAAAGTAACATAAAGTCTTCTTTCAGCAAAATACCCTATCTACGATATTTAAGGTACTTCCCCTTCATGTCCCATAAGTTTGGGACGCCCTGTATACCTACACCGGGGCGTAGGTGCAGGTCTAGGATTAAATGATGGGAGTAGTAAAAATAAAACCGGCCAAGTGCGAGTTGGACTCGCGCTCGAGGGGTTCCGTACCATTATCTACAAAAACGGCAAAAAAATCACGTTTGTTGTATAGGAGCCCCCTTAAATATTTATTTTATTCTAATTTTCAGTATTTGTTCAACTGTCTAACATCATCTGTGAAAATTTCAACTATCTAGCTACCACGGTTCATGAGATGCAGCCTGGAGACAGACGGACAGCGAAGTCTTAGTAATAGGGTCCCGTTTTTACCCTTTGGGTACGGAACCCTAAAAAAGGCCGTTGACTTGAGTTATTCCGCCGTGTTATTAACAAGCTCCCACTAACGGCACGGCGAGCTAGCGCGCCCTTCCTATGTACTTCTACTCTGCGAGTTGTTTGCGAATAGTAGATTTGAAACGTTGACAAACACAGAAAAATTATCTTTTCTGATAAGAATATACATATTAAGTGCAATTAAACTTTGGAATCTTTCTAACATTTGATTTTGCTAAACCAGCAATGTAACGTGAAAATGGGCGAAACGAAACTAGTCATTTTCGGTAGTGTCGTTTCGCCCATTAAAGGGCGGAAATAATGGACGAAACGACACTACTCGCCCAGCCCATGTAGCTGCAAAGCGGTCGCAGTCGTCAGTCTAGGCCCCCTCGAGCTCGTAGCTAATGACTGCTCTGTAACTGATGTATGGCTCTTCAAAACCCACTCCTGTTACAGAAAATTATGGAGCATCTATGGGGAAAACCTCACCAGCTTTAAAACACAACACAAAATGTGTCCTGGATCTCTGATCACGAAGTTGTCTGTAGCAGTAGGCAAGGTAGGTTAAAGGCAAAAATAAAACACAAAATTAGCAAAATGAATGGCACATTTATATTTAATTAATATTATTCATTTTTATAATTAGACCTTTCTTGTAATTATATTTTATACTATGCATTTGAACAGAGAAAAACCATATGTTCTATGTTACAGTGTCGCCCCCTGGCTGCTCGATTCAAAAACAAAGAAAAAACAAAAAAGCCTCTGACAAAATCTCCAGGATTTGAGGATTAGAGTAGCAGGTTTTGGACCATTCATAAATATCTGAGCGTCAATATTGCCAAATAAATTACTGCCTCATCGCCCATGAAAATACGACATTACTTTCATTTAAAACAAACGAGTATTAACTCTCTCTCTCGCTCTCAAAAGCGTTGTTTTTCTCAAAATGGCGTGACGTCTCTGCCGTATTTTCACCCGCAACGAATTATTCTCACGTACAGATTATTAAAGTACGTATAGACAACAAATTATAGATAATAATAATAAAAAAAATCTTAATCAACACTAAATGGAAGAGAAAGTCAACTAAGCTAAACTAAAAGTTTTAGAATGACTTACAAACTAACGATAGAATACTAAAATGATCATTTTGAACTTGTATGTGAACTGTGTGCGTGTGCAGTAAGTGTCCAGGTGTGCGTGGTTACCCGACGACGCGAAAACGCAAACGATGGGTTTCTATTATAACAAACATCATGATTTTACGTAAAAATAATGTATATTGGATTCAATTGTTTGATTTGATTCTTTATACAATAATCAAAAATATTTATTATTATAATTCATGCGTTCCTACAAAAGCAATAGACAAAGTAAAAGATTCTGTTGATATCATCATAAATTCCCGTGCCTTTCTGATTTGAATTAAATTATAAAAATAACCTTAAAACTATATAATACAAGTTAAACTTTAACTAAAAAGTTAACTCTACAGATCGCTTCATTTACTTCGCGAGTTTTTCAATTTCGTATTCCCGATATTTTTAGCGAAATTGAGAAACTCACGCAGTTTTTGTTCCGCTGCTGCATAGATAATGATAATGTTTAGCACCGACTACTGGTATCGTACCCTACGCATTGTTTCACCAACTTGTGGTACAATATGTAGTGGCGGTGGTTCACAGAAACAGTACTAAAGTACCGACTCTGCTATCATTGAATCACTGTTCATCAAAAATAATTTAAATAAAATAATACTCAGCCAAAACTTTAGATTTTACAAGACAAAATCAATTGAGCTTCCAACATTCAAATATCTATTTACACAAAGATTATGCTTTTCAAGATTTTTATCAAATAATCAATATTACGTTATACAATGTCATCGTTACGGGTAATCATCACATATAACTAAATGCTTTACTGTCCTGTCTGTCGGTAACATAATACAACTAACTTTATTTTCTAACCGAGAACTAAATGAGTTTGAAAAACTCATTTTAAGTAGAGCTTTAACCAACTTGGGACAATTTCGCGTTCTGGGCTTGGGTCGGCACGATTGGACCCCATATGTAAACTACGCAAACGATCACCCATCATAATAAAAGTTTATTTTAAATTCACTGATCAATAGCTACCAATAAAAATATACGTATAAAAATAATGCTAAGACCTCCTGGATCAAAAAAAATATATTTAAAAACAAAATAATAACGATTCACTGGAGTTTTGGTACAAAAAAATAAACGAAAATAAAACACTTAAGTACGTTCCTAAGTTAGCAGCCGTTTACGAAAAACCAAACGGGAGCTTTGCGAATCTGTTCAAAGGCGATCACGAGTAGGTTTTAATAGATTTCTGAGAAATATTGTATTTATTACATTAGAAAAGAGAATAATTTAGAAAAGAAATAGTTTGTGGTGTGTAAAATGGCAAGGGGTTAGAAATGTGTCTACACGATCACTTTTTAACACATTCACAAAGAAACACCAAAATAAATGATCACTTCCATCAAAAAAATGACGAGTCGCGTAAATGAAAGTCCATCTTCAGTATATTATTGTCAAGCTTGTGTTCGTGATAACAAAATGTGAAATAAGTGGCGATGCGAGAGAAAAACAGCTTTCAGAATTTATCAAAACTGTAAAAGCAATTTTTCCCTCGACTTTGTAAATGGACTCGCTTAACCTACGCTTATGGCAGCGAAAAGATTTAAAAATAAAAAATCGGTAGTTAAAAATATTCTTTTCATATAACTATACCTATTTATATCTAGTCTAATATTTTACATTGGGGTAGTCTCGGTAAGACTATGAAATCTCGGGAAATTTCTGTCGCGTCATACAAACTATCTTTATAGCTATAATATACACACTTATGACTACATATATCATTAAAGTCCGAGTGTAGACACTTGCACTGCTTCGCTATTTTTATCAGAACCAATATATTCTCTTTTTTTAGTTGTTTTATTTTGAGGCGATCAAAAATATATCTATTTTATATGTTAACATATTAGGATGTTTAGTTTAACATCGAGGATAATTTTAAGTAGAAACAAACGATTTAATACTGGAAAGAAATTGATATAGATAAATATAAAATCAGTAATATTTGAAACGCCTCAAAACTACACCATGATTTGTTTCAAATAGGTTTTTGTAAAATAAGTATAAAAGTCGGGCTAGTTATGCGTTCCTCTCACGTTACATCAAATAATACTAACCATCTATCATTTTCTATAAATTACCGAGTTAAAATAAAGACAATACAATAGCATACAATAAATGTATGAACTTAAATAAAAATAAATGTAAAAATATGGCTTTTTGTGATGGGAAGAAAACTGTCAAGTCCCATTCTCCCGATCAACGGGTTTGTACTTAAATACTAAATAATTTCTACATTTTACAGTCCTTTTATAAAATTGAGGGCTGCTCATTTCTACCGTTTGGTTACATTTCATTCTTTTAAGTTTATTCTAGCAGAAAACTAATAAAAAACAAAAATCGATCATGGAGTTTTTAGCACCATAGCATTTAATTATCTATTTGTTTAGGAAAAACGAAATGTAACCTACAGTCCTGGGAACGACATAACTAGCTATCGACGAGGGCTGACGAGTATACACATTCAGTAGGTCAACGAACCTCAGGGTCAATGCAACACAGGTCATTGACCTGCCACAGATAAACCAAAACCAACCCAATTTGACCACCAAACTAAGATCAGTATAATCAGTATAAATGGTTCTTGTTTGCTTTTATACTTGGCAGATATTGTTTTTATCTGATCCGAGTATAGTTTTTGATTGTTCAGCCATCCTGTGGCCTGTAGTATTGAAGGGTTGGTTTACCCGACTTGTAGACAGAGTGGTGTGCAGCGTAGCGTCCCGGAGAGTGGGGCTATTGAGGCGGCCCCGGGGGCGGCTGGCCCATGCCCTGGGGGAACATCTGGAGGTTAGCATAGAACTATTCTAGTGTTGGGTTAATTAGGGGGGTGAATTCAACCAAAAGATAACATAAATGTAAAACATAAGATGGCGTATAACTCGTTCACCTCGAAAAAATAATTGACTTGCAAATAAAAGTTTTCAACGAATTCACGTATTTTGATGTTCTAAAAAAACAGTCATTTAAAACCAGTAATATTTTAATAAATTAATTAATAATTATTATGATTATGAGTACGAAATTACATTAACATGACTGAAAATATATATGTCACCGTCAAATAGTAAGCCCCGTAAAATTATAAAATTCCTAGTCACTTTATAATTTTCCGGAAAATAATCAACAGGACTGAAGCACTTACAATTTAACGCATTGAAATACGTAAATTTATAATTTTCCGAAGCTTATCCGTAAGATAATAAACAAACAAACCTGTGAACCAATCACAGCCTTGTTTTACTATTTTACGAAATCTATGGCGATCACTTCACTCGTAAAATAATAAACTGCCCTCTGATTGGTCGATGTGGCCGATGCTCATGTTTGTGTTCGTTTACGAACAGTTTGAAAACTATTAACCACTGTTCCGCAAAGTCTACAACTAAGCAACTCCAATTTTACTAATGAACAAACTATTTAACTTTGTTGTTACTATTCGGGCGTCTAATGAATGACAGCAAAAGATGGCGGTGCGGGCTAGCACCCATCAGCCAATCAGCGGGCGTCTTGCGTTCCGTCACTTACTAGTTTATTATTTTACGGTTAGATATCGGAAAATCATAATTTGACGTGTTTAAATGCGTTACATTGTAAGTGACGCGGCCCAATTGATTATTTTCCGGAAAATTATAAAGTGCCTAGGATTTTTATAATTTTACGGGTTTTACTATCCTACGGTGACATATATGAATTGTGTGAAATATAAGAAATTAAGTATTGAAAACGTTAGTAAGCTCAAAATAACAGGTTTTTAACTGTATGCGCAGTAATAATAAGTGACCAAACAATTTCAAAACCCAAAAAAATACAAGATTTTAACCCTTTTTTGATTTTGAGACAGAGACAGGTCAACGACCTGTATTGCCAAGCTATCTGGCACCTAGTACAGTCATCTCGTCAAATACTTTGTGGCCAGAAGGTAATTATCATCATCAACCATTTAACCCCACTGCTATGCAATAGGCCTCTCCATGCTAGATTTTCTGCGCGTGTTTTTGCGAAATGAAAAGTATCCTTCATGACACTCCAGGTTCAGAAGTGCATGCGAAACTTCAGCTCGATAGAACCAATCGTTTTGATGTTGTCTTGTGATGTGACAAGCCTTTATAATATTAGTAGGAACTTTGTATCGGCCGCAACCTTCGGCGTGCCAGGTGGACCTTCGCCCCTTGCTGTTGATGATGTCATGTAAGGAGTGGTAGGCACATCTGAACTCACCGGCATGGGCTGATAGTGCTGTAGCGGCGCCGCCAATAACTTAGGCGCCTCTTCTGCTTTCTCCTCTTCGCGCCGCTTCAGACACGCCGCTTTCGGGTTCAGGTTACGTTCTGAAACGATACACAATGGGTTTGTATAACAATAAAATATTTTAATTATCATAGGTTAGAAATGTTGGATTTTTTACTAACAGAAAATTACTATCAGTGTTGAATCAAATTAAAACTAGCATTTACAAAAGAAACAGTTTGAGCTAACTACAGACTGTTGCAAGCAATCTAGAGGTAGCTCAACTAATATGCATTTTTTATCAGCGATTATTAAAATATCCGAATGCTTATCATTCGACGACATTTTGTCGATTCGTTGCTGACAAAAGTTGAACGCGACGGCGGTTATCGCTAAGCACCGGATTTCTAGTGTCTGATCTGACGTCGATAAAATTCTGTCCGCTCTTATCGAATTCTAAAGACAACAGAGATGTGAAATTTTCAGCATTGAAGTAATTTAAGCGAGCCCTATGAAAATATTAGTATCAACATCTACTGCCACTGAAAAAAACAGCCGGTGTGCCTTCAGCATCGAACGGTTAAGTTTCCAAGAAAATCTGATAGATGGCGCCCAAATACATTTTCCACAAAATGACTTCCTGCAAGCTTCAAACGAGTGGGCTGCGGGCTGTCTGTCATCTGATGACGTCAATATGAATAGCATCTAACTAAATGTTACGAGTTAAAGTCCATATTTGAATGCACATTTCTTCGCTGTGCGGTAGCTTTGCGCTTCTGATCAGCGACAACCTAAACCCCTCCTTGTTTGTAGGATGCATGTCCACCAGTGGACGTAGGTGTGGTGCGGAGTGTTACCTCTGACTTGCTGCTCCAGCGTCATGATGACCTCGACGGCCATGTTGAGTATGCCTAGCTTGGTCTGCGGCTTGTCGCTCTTGAGGTGCGTCATACACATGCGCCCGAGCTCCTTCAGCGCCTCGTTAATGTCTCTTATCCGTATCCTGGGAACAGAACGAACTGTACTGTGTGAACAAAACAAAACTAAATTGTAAGGTGGAGGCCCAACGAGCGCTAGTTTTTGAGTTGTGTACTTTCTAGGTAATTAAATAATATCCCAAACAACGTAATCCGCCCATTGTACTTGTGATATGTAATGTCTTTTTGTAATGTTCTTTTTCTGGTGTACAATAAAGTGTTTTGTATTGTATTGTATTGTATTGTAATCCGACCGTTGACCTCGATAACGGTACGGATTTCGTAAAAACACAACAATAGATATGGTCGCGTTTAATTTTCTGAATAAACTAACAGCTGTTGAAAAAAAGAACCAGTGCTATAGCTATGTACATGGATATGACAAAAGCCTTTGACTATGTTGATCATGCGTTGTTATTATCCAAATTATTTAGATATGGCATAAGAGGCAATGCTCATGACCTAATAAAGTCGTATTTGACAAAAAGAAGACAAATAACACACATTAACAAGTTCTGCTCATTATCATATACAGATATCACGTACTTATCTGACACCAGAATAGTACGGTACGGGGTGCCCCAAGGGAGCGTACAAGGCCCTTTACTTTTTATTGTTTACATCAATGACCTTCCTAATATAACAAATCATTATATGACATTATTTGCGGATGACAGTACGGTACTATTTACTAACAACATATTTACTAACCTGGAAACCGACATTAATAACACATTAAAAATTTAAAATCAATAATTAACTGGCTGACATATAATAATTTAAATATTAATTTAACAAAGACATCCTTTCTGAAGTTTAAACGACAGAGAATACCAATAAATCTTGACGTTAAATACTTAGACACAAAAATTAAACATGTTAATTCCACGCGATTTTTAGGACTAGAAATAGATAGCCAGCTAAATTGGAAAAATCATATAGATAATGTTTGTAATAGGCTTCACTAATTTTCGTACGCCTTGTACAAACTTAATAGTAAGTACTCCAACTTTGCTCACTGCGTATTATGGCCATGTTGCACCTATACTCAGGTATGGACTTATTTTTTGGGGCAACTCCACAAACAAATTGCAAGTTTTCATAGCACAGAAACGATGCATTAGATCTGTTTGGTATGGGATTCCTGCGAAGATATTTTTAGGCAATGGAGAATACTCACTCTACCGTCTCTTTACATTCTAGAAATCGCCGTTTTTGTAAAGAAGAATCCACAATATTTTAACGCATATTTTGACGCGCTGGTACTTTAAAGCGCAATAGTGCAAAAACGAGGGTCTTACGAGTTGGGGTTTTCTGCATGGCTCCTATTGTATTTAATATGATTCCATCGTCTATACGAGCCATCAACAATTTAAATATTTTTAAAAATAGCCTGACAAAGTTATTGATTGAAAAATCTTACTATGCGATAAGCTACTTTTTGGATGACAAACTATAATAATTTGACAATCGAACCCATTTTGACAATTGAAACGAAGTCGACATTAGTTTTCTCTAATTCTAAAATCCCTTTGCATGTAATTTTGACATTTTACTGAATTTGAGTTTCTCCATTGATATCTCGGTGGCACCAATAATAAAGAAGTTGAAGTTGAACGGTGAAAATTAAATATCCATCCACTTGTTCTCAAAGAAATGTGTATGTTTGTTGAAGAATGTATAGGGTAAGCTACATAAATCATAAGACCTCAATGGTTCTTTATTAATAACAAAGATGTTACATCCTCATGTACCTACATTCCTGCAGAATAAACGATTATTATTATCAATGGCGTACTTTCATTACCAATGATAATTCATTTTGCGTCGCCTTGTGACTTGTATTGACTCATTTCAAATCACTTCCATATACAGGGTGTCCCGAAACTCAACGTCAAACCGAAAACAGAGGACAGGTGGGTTCAAGACGCATTAAAAAAAAGTCATGGGTTTATCTTCAATGGTTTCCGAGCTAAAGTTTTTTTTATCGTAAATTCTCTGCGCCGCCAAACATTTCTATGCTATGACTATAGATGTCAATATTATGTGATTTTTATTTTTGTTTTACTAACTAAGCATCTGTCTCACTCTAAAAACAATCAAAAAAACGATATATATTTTTATTTCAAAAACATATCGATCTCATTTCCACTCGTTGACTTCAATATTTCATTTTTTTTTTTCCTTTTTGTATCATCCATTTTTAACATTATTGAGTCATCCATCGCCGGTATCGTCTAATTCTACTATTGTAGTAATATAACTTACCTCTCTCTAACATTATTGGCTTGCCGTCGCTCCTTCTCTCTCGCGGCCTTCGTGTGAGGATCGACATCGTCTTCGTCCGCTGACGAACAACTGAAGCCGCTGCCACTAAAAGTGCACAAACACATAACCATAAAAAGCAGATTATTAATCCAATACCGTGATTATGTGTACCGTGACTGAGATATTTTATGTCTAAATTCATGATACATTGCAGATCACATATCCAACTCTAAAAAGATCTAAAAACTGACGCAATTTTTACATTACATTCTTTCTTGTCTTATTATTAGATAGATACTTGTTCTTACAAGCGAGCCCTTGTGAGCCCGCTCTACAAAAGCTGCAACGACTTAGTGCGTGGAAAAGATTACAATAGCTAATTAATAATTAAGATATACGAGATTAAACTCTTTCCGTGTAATATATATTTTGATCACCAGCCATTTTGATTAGATACTTATCAAGTTTCGAAATGGCTACTAATTGTTTTTAAAGCGATAACCAATTTCTTGATTGATGTAGGTCAGTTCGAGGATTTGAAGGTGCTATGGGAAGCTATGGGATCTTTAAATTTTATGTTCTAACTGAAGAGCGAGTGATTTTTCTTTCCCCGATGCGAATGAACGTGTTATGATAATTATAATATATAACCTCAAATATGTTAAATTTCTCACCTCGGGACGTTAGATGGGTTACTGAAACAAAGATGGCGATGTTTTAACAAGTATTTACGAGATTATACACAGAAATGTTATACACAATGTAGCAGGACTTTACAACTAGGCATAAGGGACCCATAGCTGGGCAAAGGCGCAGAGATACAAGCATGTATAAATATATAGAAGGAAGGACAGATTACTTCGTAAATACTTATTAGATGAAATGAAAGTGCTTTCAAATAATGGTGCATGCAGTAACTATGGTGGTTAACGCGGGTCTTTTTGAACCGTCAAACGTCAGTTTGGCTTTGTTTGCCCTTTGTTAATTGTTTGTCACTCTATCACATTTGATAGCGAAATAACTATATCAAATTTACGAAATATATTACGTACGTAATTTTATGACCGGCTAGTAAGGGCTATAAAGCTTTTTCAGCGTCACATGTTCTCCGAGAAGTGACGTCATCGTCAGTCAATGACTAAGTCGAGAAAATTTTTAACCTGGTTCAGCCGATCCCGCGTCAAAATACTTCTTTTTTTATTCAAGCTGGTTTCAACAACCAAATAGCGTCGCATGCACAAACCTCAACAATATAATGTATGTATGTTTGTACTCACTATCTGCGGGAGCGCTTGTTGCTGGACTGCTTGCCGAGGACGTCGGCCGAGCCGGAGGACGATGGTTTGGAATCCAGGCCTGAGTCCGGGGGCTCTTTGCGCTTCTCTGGAAAAGGACAAACAACGTGAGAGAACAAATTATCAAACATGAGCTTCTGGTCTGAAGGGACGTAGATAAGCCTCTGATGCAGGATTCTGTAGATTTAACAACCTTAACTGCAAGACTATACGCAATGTACCCTGATCCGTACTCAGACGAATCAATTATGATGCGATCCGACATATTCCCATTAACCATAAAACATCGAGTAAACCGTTCAGAATAACATGGCAATAACAAAACTAAAACGAAACGAATAAATGTGAAGATGCCATCATAAGCAAAAATATCAGTTGTGTAATTATTGGACCTGACGGAGATACATACGCGAGTCAACAATACAATAATGTTGTTAATGGATTTGATTAATACGTTTCGACGTACGAGACTAAAATGAGCCCTAAGCTGATCGTTTTATACTGTTTATTATGCATTTGAATAACAAAAACAGTGGGAGTACCTCAAGGGTCTCAACAAGTCCTATACTATTGCATCTTTACATGAGAGAGTCTAGAAGCGTACTCACTAGTATTTGGCAGTAGTTGTCTTTCCATTTTGACGGGAGGTTCTGAGTGCAGGTGAGGTAAGGCGGGACCCACCCCTAACCGGGATACTGCAACAAATAGCAAATGAGAAAACTTATGGATATCAGAGGACTGTATAGCTTAGTAAATCTGAATTTTGCGTTTCTTTGGTAGTAAAGTTCGTATCCTACCCACGGTTTCACTCGTTAAAAAAATAACTCGCTCGCTCAGGAATATGTTGCTAAATCTCAGAGAAACCATTTTTATAATATGACCAGTATCAGTTTCGCAGTTTACCCATGCCTAGTTAAATAAAATAAAATCACTGTAGTAAAGATGAAAATGATGAAAGTGAAGATGGTTACCTAAACGTGAATATGCATAATTAAGTGAATGCTCCACATCTTCACATTCGCTAAGTGTCCACCCTCAGCGCTGTAACCCGAAAGGGCTCGCCGGCGCGGCGTCTCTACACGCACTCGAGCATGGGCACGTCATGGTTCTAGGTTCTTATGACCAATTCACACAATCGAGGGATAACTCAACACATTACCTTTTAATTATAGTCAATAAGTTCTGACAAATTTTATGTACCATAATATGATGCAATAAATAAATGAAATGAAATGAAGTGATCTATTGCAGTAGTTACCTGGGGGTTGCTGGTGCGGATGCATCTCCTGTGGATACAGGTCTGGTGCCTCCGCGTGGTTGCGGAGCACGTTTATCGCGTCGTCCAAACGCTCCTCCATTCGGGCTCCCTGTATAGCATCCTACAGATTTATGGTTGGTTCTAATGCAGCAAGTTTGAATAATAATCATATTTAGAGATAGTTCGATCGAATATTCAGACCGCTATATCATTCAGTAAAATACTCGCATAAACTATTTCCGCAGCTCATAGGTTTTTCCATGAATAATAAAATTGCAGCCAATTAACTGGTGAAAAAGTATGCACAAGTTCACTGAGTTACATAGATTGACATACAAGGCGATTTTTAACAGATTTTCAATACAACTAAAAACTCGCCACTTGATAGTTGATTCAATCTGATTGAGAGACAGAGAGAGTATTATGGAGAGACATAAGCAACCAAATATTCCAAGCTGTTCGAATTAAAACATGCGGTCATCAATTATTTTTTTCAGTGATCTATCTAATTCTAAGCACCACAAGCAATAACATTCCAAAAAGGTCAGACGAGGCGCGAGTGGAAATATCGAAGACCTTAGAGGTGGTATCTTCGGCAGTATTAGCATGGTCACAACGAATATACATAATGTCATCGAATGCGCAAAATGTTACAAATTGATGTCATCGACTACAACGATTTACGCATTGTATGACAATTTCTCTACTCCTTTACTCCTTCTAAACAAATAATGTCTAGATAGGTATTACTCATGATAGCCAGTCATCTAAAGCCTTTCCACATGTCCCCCTCGCCCGCGCCCGCGCCCGCGCCGCGCCGTGAGATTATACTCATATTTGTATTTTGTAACAGAATCGAAGCGGAGCCAGAGCTTAAAACAAACTAAAACATATTGCCATCTCCTAATAGGGAGAATATAAATGAACAAAAAGTTGAGGCAATAATGTAGCTTGGTTCCGCTTCGATTATGTACACAAATAATACTGTAATCCAGAACATGCCATGACCATGTATCCAGCACATGTATGTACGTACCACGACATCGCTGTGCTCCCTGAGGAACACCATGGCCTCATCGAGTTGTCTCTGCTCCGGCGCGCCCTGCTGGTAACGACACGCGCGACATTGAGGGGCCGCTCGATGCTGTGCTGAGCCCGTTGCCAGGGGGTTACAGCGGAGGTTTGTATAGGGGGTTACTTTCTATAGGGGGGCTTCATTTGTTTATGGAGGGCTAGGTTATAGGGGGCTTATTTTGTATAGGCTGGTGGTCAAATTGATAGATCTAGGAAAATAAAACTGTAGATACAGGAGTTACAGCTGATCGAGGGGGCTAGGCTATCAGCTTTGAGATGGGTGAACAAAATAATGGAGTTACAATTTGCAGTTTGGGGTGAACAAAAACAGTGGAGAGGTTTTTCATGGTTTGATAGAGAAGCAATTAAGAGAAGGTAATTCAAAGAAAGGGGAAAAGGGTGATACATGTGAAAAGAGCCAAAACACTCTCAAAACTTTATGAATCATTGAAAAACTCTACAAAGACTTGGGTTCCTCAGAGACAAGAATACTGATAGGGATGATATTCAAAAAGTTGTAATGTGTACCTATGTGTGTGTGTTAATGTGAAAAGGGCTATCTACAGAATAACTAATAAATACATGCTATAGATACAACACGTCCACTTCTAGGCAACAAGCTCAACACTGCTCGCTCGATTAATCAAAACAAAACACAAAAAATACAATTCAAAATGTGCTCCCAACATTTGTCTATTCAGACGGCACAGAAACAAATTTGACTGTCCAATTATTAGATTTTGTGCCATGAATCGACCTCAATATTAGGGGTATTTTTTTAATCAACAACTTATCATACAGTAGGCAAAAGATATATATGATTATGAATAAAACTGATACCACATTTCACAAAAAACTCTAGTCTATAAATCTATATAAAACACTACAAAAAAAGGGAAAATTAAACACAAAAAATAACTCCAAAATTAGTTACATTTCATGCTTTTGTAACATGCTCAGTAAATATTTATTTACAAAGTACGGACTATAGAGTCCAGCCAGAATGTGAGGAAAATAATACTATTGACTAGTTCTTAAGAAATAGTCGAAATAAAAAATGGTTGAACTTAAACGGTTGTCACTGTTCAACGAGTTTTGTCAATTAGAAGGTTTTACAGGTAATCTTATTGTACTCGTATATGAACTGGATTTAAATAATTCACAGCTGGACCCCACCAAATAAAACACAATAATTGGACCCCATCTTAACCCGAATATTAGCCTCTTATAAATTGGACACAACCATCCATATCCTATATTATTAATATTATTATCAGTAATTGTTGTTTTCTGTTATTTTTGTTAGGTATCAATAAATATACATTTTTTTTGTCTTTCTATAAAATATGACTGGATCTTTAACACAGCGTCTTTTCACCGTTTAAAGTTGACTTACAGAATTACATTTATCCCCATAGTAAGCTTTACCGGTAGCACGATCGCTCTAGACAAGATTACAACTAAAATATTAACAATTTGAATAGTATTTTTAGAAAGGAGAAAAAACTTGTAATGCGGATATTAAACGCATTCTTTGTGTCTCTTTGCAAAATTGCATTGAAGAAAACTCGCTGTCTAGGGCGTTCATGCTAAGCCCCAACAGATAGTTCTATGAAACCATTACGCTCAGTAAAAGTTTGATGCTTACCATCCCAGTCTGTGAGAAGACCACATGATGGTGACCGTTCTGCAGCGCGGGCGGAGGCACCAGTGTGGAGACCGGCGCGTGCACGACGGGGGACACGCCGAGGGGGGGCGGGGAGGGACCGCTCGCCGCCCACGTGCCCGGCTAGAGGGAGGTAGTTGTACGTTAGAATACAAATGAAGGATACAACACTGAACACACCAGTGCACGGGGGAAGGCAGGAAAACGATGAGAGACCAACTAGACATCAGTTAGCGTGTCTCATGATGGGACTAAAGGTACTCTTGCAGTAGGTACAGGTATGTTGACATATTTGGGTTATGACTAGTAGCATTAAGTAATTTTTTGTAATTACTCAAAATCATTTTAAGTACCTTCGCCTATTCTTTTCCAAAATCAAAAATGTTGTAAAATTCTGCAATCGGTCTTATCTAAGGCGTTTGATTGTATGAATCATTATCGACGACCTCTGTGGCGCGGTGGGCGAAGGTCCGCCTGCAACGCAGGAGGTTGCGGGTTCCATTCCCGCTTTGGAACAAATATTTGTACGATCTGCAGGTATTTGTTCCGGGTGTTCTGGTCGTTTTCTATGTATAATAAAAAAATATCTATCTATGTATTGTATTGTATTATGTATATCAGTTATCTAGTACCCATAACACAAGCTCTGCTTAGCTTGGGGCTAGATAATGCTGTGTGAATTGTCCAGCATTATTTATTATTATTATTATTTAACACGGTATCCAACAACGCTCGATGTAAGTTGTTGATTCGTGCATACTTAAATGATTGAATATAGTAATGACCTGATGTTGATGCTGTAGCCTGTGATGCACCGCGGGGGAGTGCTCGAGCGGGGGGTAGAGGCGCGGCGGGGAGTGCACGGGGGTGGAGGGGGAGGAGCCGTACGAGGACAGGCTGCCGCCCTCTGCGCCTACGCCGGCTGAGGATGCTGCGCCGCCGTACATCTGGAACGGGTTCAGGTTTGCTGATGTCAGCAACATTTACAACAATCTTACGTGAGATTAGAGATGTTACTTGTGCTTGTGGTCACCAATTCGCTTCTGCGTGCTAGTTATTGCTCAAAATTTCCAGATTAGGAGGAGTCTCATGTTAATATTAACAGATTTTCCTCTGAAAGCTTTCAGGAGTATATGCGATATGAGAGTTTACTAAGCCCGATAAGTATTGTTTGAAGGTCAAGTATGTTCAGACATAATCGTCATGTCGTCATCAAAACTTACTGCAGTGGCGGTTCAAACGACAGCATAGGATCTGTTGGTGAGTCCTGTGGAGACGAGGACAGTGGACTAGCGAAGGTTGATGATGAAGGCTATACTTACGGGCTGTAGCGGCGGTTTGGGCAGCAGCATGGGGTCTGTGGGCGAGTGCTGCGGCGCGGCGGCGCGGAATGAAGACATGGGCGGCAGAGGAAGCTCGGCGCCGCCGCCCGTCGACTCCGCGACCGGCGCGCCCGCTATACCTGCAAATAACAATTATAACATGAGAAATGACATGACGATCCACATACATCATTTAGCCCCAAAGTAAATATACATATAGGTGAGTATCTTTGCAGTGGTATAGGCCAAATAAACAACAGATATGCTAACAGTGTGATCAATAGCGCGAGCGTGTTGTAAATAATTTAATTTGTAGTTTATTGATTTATATATCGATTTATTTGTTGATTATTTCCCAGGTATCTATCAAGAGTCTCGTGCCCCACTGCAGGACAAAGTCGCTTTCCACCTTTATCTGTTTTCCACCCACAGCGCACAAAAGTTTCAGGCTTCGTGTGTGAAGTCGTACAAAGTAGTACAGTGAGTAGGCAAAAGACACAGGTTCCTGTGATTACTGTCTCCACTCGGGGTTTGTCTTTTTTGTCTTACCAGCATTCCTTGAAATCCTGATATTTCAGAGGGTGACTCACCTGACAACGTGGCATATGGCTCATAGTATCAAAGCATCATGTGACTTTTCCTCTATTTGGGTCATGTCTTCACTTTTGGCAGCATTTCTTGAAAACCTGAAGACGCTTAGTAAGACACCTCACGGCACTTGTGGAGAGCTCCTGTACTGAACACACTCAGGACATGTCTAGAGACTCACCCGGCGACGTGGCATAGGGATCATGCTGGTAGGGCGGCGGCGGCTGGTAGTAGGGCGGCGCGCCCCACTCGCCGCCGTAGTAGGGCTCCTGGTAGGGGCCCCCGGCACCTGCGCCTTTCGGCGACGCATACCGGCTGGGGGAGTCGTGTCCAAACTCATCGCTGCCGTACTGGAATAGAGATAGAGGAAAAGGTTAATAATGCTGAATAAGAAACCAAACAACTTAACAATAAACCGCACAAGGCGAGAGGCTCAGTAGGCAATACCGCATGCCTGATAAGTCATGTGTTTGAGGGAAAGGTCCACCTTAAATAGCTGACACACATGAAAAAATAAGCAGGCGACTCTCGCCGCCCCGCCGCCGCGCCGCCGCGAACTCGCAAGTTTCAGCGAATATTTGAGCGTTCAGAGTCCTATCAAATAAATAAATACTAAAATAAATAATACATGCTGCAAAAATAGACCACGAGATGAATCTGAGCCAAAGCCTCAATAAACGACAAATATTTTACTTGTTAATTATTTCTAAGAAGACATTGATATGGCAGTACTTAGGCGAATGCAAAAACGTATTGCTTATTTAGAAATGCAACAGGAAAATATAATGTTTACTAGTTTGTTCACGGCGTGGTTTAAGAGACTTCAGGAATTATCTTGAAACTAGCTTCTTCTGGCAGCGACTTCGTTTACTTGATTCGTGCTCGTGCTGACAGACAAAACGAAGACACTAGAGTAGACCAATGTGTGTAAGTAAGTAACCAATCAATAATATAACTTACATATTAAGCATGAGCTATCTATGTACCCATGCAGGCCAGGTGCAGGCAGATCCAGGCATTTTGTGATGCTTGCTATTTACATTATTCAATCAATTCATTTTGGGGACGCTATGGACTGGTATTGATGAGGATCAGTTGAGCTAGTGAACCACTAGATTAGATGGTTTGCAACAGTCTGCAGTTAGCTCAATTGGTTCAATTGTAAATATTAGTTCAAATTTGTTTTTATTACTTGATAACAATTTTCTTTTTTAATAAAGCATTATAATCCAGTTTTTTTATCATTTGTCTTAGGTAAATAAGCACATGGTTTAATTGTTTCGTTTTAATCGTATTTGTTATTAATTACTAAATAAACAGTAAAAGTAATATTTGTCTTTTCAAAAACATTAATTTTCTAGTTTCACAAGGTCTAGAGTAGGTAAAACCATATAGGAACCAACAAGACCACCAGCAACGCCATCTGTTGGTACTAATTAGCGACTCCGCTCTATACCTAATTACAGTTCCTGCCCAAAACACACACAATAACAATAGATAAGTAACGTCGACTTCTCCAAATGGGCCGAGAACCTTACAACTCGGTTGGTCCAGTTAGAGAGCTAAGTAATTTTCCTCTAATATTACTTTGTCACCATAAATGGCTTGCACTCCATAACATAAGTTGACAGCGAATCTTTTGATGAGCATTTTCATTAAAAAAGGATCATTACATATCAAATGTAAGTTAGGTCTGAAAAAATACCAGCAGACAGTTTTATTTCATTCAACCGTAGACAAATTGCTGTCTCGGGTGATCGAGATCAGGCCAAGCCTGCAGTTAAATAGCTCTATTTGAAAATCTTCCTAGAACAACCATATTAAAAAGTATTTCAATTGTTTTTGTCCAAGCCAGCGACAACTTTATAACATGAATTAAATAGAATACGTTAAAAGGATAGTCAATACGGGCACAAAGCGGCATCATGTCAAATCGAAACAAATCGTAACATAGGTTCTTCAATTGGTCTTCAGTATACAATACACGAAGTTTCCGTAAAGGAGGTTAAAGATCTCTTTAGCAAAGGAGGCCATGGTCAAGTCCGTGTAGATGTTGCAGCTGATCCTTCGATTGCCAAAATATTTATCGAGATATGATATCAAACATAAATGCTGTGGTGCGTCACCCTGGCACGTGTGTTTTGGATGATACTGATAGTAAATCATTTACACACATATAATGTATTACTGTATTAGTCATCGATGTCGATTCACCAATTATTTTAAGAGTGGCAATGGAATTCGGAACCTAGAAGAGTTGACTCGGGGGCCTTGCTGCTCGCGATGTAAGAATTGATCCCTTTAACTCAGTCTGCGGATGTCGTAAGTAAGAGCTGACAATGAAGCGAACCGCCTAGAAAGTGCAATGTCGAGCAAAGAACTTGTATTGGCAGTAGTTTAGTCTTATGTTTCCTTCAATGTTCGTCAGGTCCTGAACAACCCAACCAACGTTTTTTATTAACTAGCTTTCTCGATGAACGTCTTCGTCTACTTAATCACCTATCTCCAGTCCAACAATCCACTCTCTATGGTAGTGTAGTGTAGTGGTGGTGTCGCAAGCGCACAGTCACAGCCGAAAATGGACATGTACTAAAGGAGGCTGCAATTAGCTGGATATGGTTTCGGAATGAGGACAGATTGGGGAAATTTGTTGTATTGTGTGGCGTACTTAGGACAGTGTGAGTTCTGGTGCGGTTTCCAACGTGTGGTAATCAAATCAAGCATTAAACTTCGCTCTTTATTAGATTCTGTAGAAGAACTAGCTATTTTGGGCGTAAGTTCACGGCCATAGAGAAAAAGCTCTCTCAGCCGGATAAGATACAGCTAAATTTTTGTTTCTTAGAGGAACGATACTATGCCTGACAACGGTTCATCCTCATTGAAGAGAGTTCTAACTTGGACTGACATAGAAGTTGACGAACCAGAAACCACTATGATCTACTGAGCTAAATCTTAACATATGACACCCATACACATACCCTATGACAATAAGGTCTGATCAATGCGAAAAAAGATAGCACATGCCGAACGTGGCAGCTGAAGACAGGGCGCTATGGTGATCATTACAAAAAACCAATTCCGACCAATAGCTAGCCTATTGGTGGAAATAGCTCCACTGATGAAGCTGATGGTGACGATGACAATAAGAACCGCTGGTGAAGCATGGTGGGAGGATTAACGGTATCCGACAATGCGCTTAATCACCAGCACTATCGCAATACTATACAGTCATCGGCCTAATATGGACATGGAGTTACGGATACAGCAAGCTACCTATTTGCCTGCTAAATCACACTTATGCTGTTAACACATTTACTGCCTAGCCTACACCGTCACCTGACGGAGCTGGAGATGGGCACAATCCCATTTCGCATTAACACTTCCATGGTCATGAAAAGCACACATGGGTCGTGAAATTATGAAAAAAGTATTGAACCACAAAACTGTTAGTTTAGTAGGTATACGTACAGTAAAGTAACCTGTAAAAAAGATTGAAGATTGATACAAAATATATTCATATTTTTAATTCAAGCCGATCTTTTTTTCAGGTTACCTATGACAATACTTACTTTCTTACTGAGCTTTCCAATAGATTTCGATTATCTACTTCAATGAGTGTTACCAACACGCTTCGTTTTTCTCCGTGCCATGAACCACGTGCTTAGGTAAGGCACCCAACGCAACGCTTTCATACTGGAAATTAAATCAACTATGCATCTTTATCGAATTTCATCTCTTCCAGATTGTATTCTTAAAGACTTTTCTAGAGCAAATCTGTACCTTGTAAAATGATTTTCAACTTGTAATGTATTTATTGTAGACTCTATCGGTGAATGAAAGGCACAATGCTCAGATAAGGCGTGTTTGGACCATTGTTCGCGGATTAGGTATAAGACTCCGCAAGAAAAACAACTCGGCCGTACTGTCGAGATGGATACTTCTGTATTTGGGTAGGTGTAGTGATGTGATGAAATGTAGCACGTCTAGGCAAGCGTATACATGAAAATCATTAAATTATTATTTTTGAGTGGTTTAATTCATAGAGTTCATATTTAAATTTAAATGTTGAGTTGGAAAGTGGCACTACGACAGTACTATCATGGTCTGGTTTCGTGCCACCGATGTCGATTCTATTCTTCGTTCTCTCTGTATCTGCTAGCCCCGCCCCGCTGATGGTTTCTTAGCTACTGAATTCCGGCGTTTTTTTCAACGTAAGACACGTTATATCTTCGCTTCGATTGAAGATGTTTAAAACAACAAATAGCATTGTAACATTAGCGCCGTATAAGCATCACGAGGGGGGTATATTATGGAGTGTCTTAAAGCTGAATTCCTCAGAAAATAAACATGGTACCAGGCAGTTTTAAAGTAATCAATGACGTAACAACCTCTGTACCGGGAATAAAGGATGAGATATAGGATACTAAGGATGTCGGTCCGCGAGTGAATCACGCCTGTGCCTATATATAACGAAATACGCGGAAGTAGACGGACGATTAACTGGGCTGGGAACGGATGGAGAATGGATTGAGGGGGGTGGTAGCACTTGAATTTTTTCCTTGTGCACTATAAAACAAAAAACTCAAAAGAATGTCAAAAATTGGAGAAAGTTGAAAATATTTCACCATGAATGAACTGAACCTACCCTGAATAGGACGCGTAGCTGAGCTACAGAGACTCATGTTTAATATTGTTTAAGCTATTCTTTCCTTATCGATTGGCTGAGCAGAGCACGTAGAATTTTTTTCACAAGGAAACCACATTGAATTTTATAAATCCGAGGGTCAGGGCATGGTTCAATGGAGTCTAATCATAATGCAAGTAACGTATCGGAATTTAGGACTCTTGTAGGGGTCAATAAACGACCTCGTGAAATGACTAGTTGCTCACGTTTATGAAAATGTCGTATTCGTAGTTCTTTCTTTTTTTTGGGATTTATTAATTTCTTTCGCTTCCCTCATTGCTTGCATACACAGAAGTAAAACGGGTGTGCTTGCATACTGTTATACGCTGCTGGGGTGAGTACATCTCACGTGAGAAGATCAACTTCTAGATAGATGCTTCGCGCGGGTGTACGAAGCCGGGGCGGGCCGCCAGCTCTGGGATGTCATGTCCAAATAAGCAAGAGCTTTACACTTTCAATTTGCGGCCCCATGAAGCGCCCTGTTCTCAGTTGGTTCAAACTTCTTTTTGACAATAAGAAAACGTAAATGCAATAGATAAATAACTTGAATAAGTACTGAGAAACTATCTACCACAGCATTCCCGAGTAACCGGGAAGTTGAAGTAGCTTTATTCAAAGGACAGGAAGTGATTCCGATTCAAACAATCGCTCGTATCATCCGACATCGGTATTCGATGGGCGAACTGCGAAGGATGGAAAAAGGGTTTAATTGTTCATACCGCTACGGCATCGAGGACTGGCAGGTTTGATCTCACGGAGATATCTCTGAACGGCTTGGTTTTGTTCCGGACATACTAGTTCTTTAGTAGGTACATAATAAATAATACTCGCAAAAAATCCCCTTTACTTGACGACCTCTGTGGCGCGGTAGGCGACGGTCTGGCTGCGACGCAGGAGATTGCGGGTTCGATTCCCGCTTCGGGACAAATGTGTGCACGATCTGCAGACATTTGTTCAGGGTGTTCTGGTCGTTTTCTATGTATAATAAAAATATCTATGTATTGTATTATATTACGTATATCAGTTATCTAGTACCCATAACACAAGCTCTGCTTAGCTTGGGGCTATAATGCTGTGTGAATTGTCCAGCATTTTTTTTATTTGTGCTTACTACTACCGTGCGATGGCGATGCTGCTTATGCGATGCGAGCTTTAATCTTAGTTTTATAAAAAAACGATCTATTGTATGAA
Organism: Eupithecia exiguata; assembly: GCA_947086465.1. NCBI lineage: Eukaryota > Metazoa > Arthropoda > Insecta > Lepidoptera > Geometridae > Eupithecia > Eupithecia exiguata. Next base: position 6,940,567 of record OX352253.1, read on the forward strand.
TTAAGGATATCAGTTACCAACGAGTAGTACTAACAAGTAATTAATACATTACACAAGCCCTGTATACTTTGGGGCTAGATAACGCTGTGCGGATTATCCACAATTATTTATTTATTTAAGATCTAAGAAAGAGAAAGACATAATAAAAGTGCGTGTCGTTTTGTGTGCTGGTGAACATGAACATACTTGATAAGGACATAATAGAAGACAGGAAAGGAAACTTTACTCTGATATTGATTTATAGCAAATTCTGTCTCATGGATATCAGATAATCAATAAACAAGAAAGAAACACAGAATCAGTAACGTTTCTTCATTTCGGCTTACAATATAAACGAATAGTAAATTTAGAGAGAGTTTACCGATTCCCGGTGGATGTAGATATCACGAGACATCGATCAGTAACGCGATCCAGCTCCACTCCCGACAATGTCTAATGGATTTTGGAATCCGATACGGTCCTTGAATTCCGCCCCCTTTGGAACATCCAAACGTGGGATGCAGCATGACTTTCATCCTAATGCTTTTTCGAGTAGCTTTTCAAATTTTTAGGAACGGTCCTGTTTTTCTTGATCGTAGTTTCGTAGTATAAGAGTTTATGTTTATGTGTATTAAATCTGCCCTGATTGCTATTTTTTGGACTGCCATTTTATGAATTTGGCAAAAATTGAACTTAAAACTGTACATTCGACTATCAGACTGTATTGGGTACATGTTGTTCACCGATATTAATGTACTTATCAGGGCATGCCATTTCCAGCAGTGGACAAGCGTAGAATCAAGAGGATAATGTCCACCGCTAAAGGTTAGTTCATTTACCAAGACAGAAGTATGTAGAATGAGTCTCTTCAATTCTGACATATCGGCAGAACGGAAATGTCTGAATTGGAGACAACATGCCGACCTTAGTTACAAAATAAAACACTTAACAGATGACATAAACTGCGAGAATCGACAACAAACATTTATTAATACAGCAAAACGTGGCATAAGAGGATGGGAACTATTTGGAACGCTCCCCAACAGTACGCGGTATTTTTAGATAATATTCACAGATTGGAGGCGTAAAGCTGATGCGAGCTTTGGTTAAGGAAGCAAAAGCAATTGGTGGCAGCATAGGTTCAAACAAGAGAACTTATATGTCTAAACTGAGGCCTAGTCGGGTAACTTAATATAAGAAACAAAAAAATAGGTCACAATAAGTTGTGTGGGTAAATTCATATTCAACAATAACAACTAATAACAGCTCTATGGTATATCATAATGATGAGGGCATATTACACACAAGAATGTTAGAAAAACACATATGAAGAAGAGGATTAGCAATCGTTCGTCAATTTCATCGTCAGCAAATTTCGTATGTATTGGCATCACTTCATTATAGCACTAATGTTTGTGAATAAAGCCTGTACCCCTCGTTAGAGAGAATAATTGAACCCATATGTTCACTTCATGGTTCTATTTTCTCTCTTCTCCATAGTCACAAGTACGTCTCTCCTCGCAGCGAGGTGTATTTACGATATGTAATTGGTCATAGTCATTAGGACGTGGGAGATGCGGACAAACTCTGGCTTTTGATTAGATCTTACGTATTCGTGTTTAGGGGAATGATTGTGTAAACATCTTTTTGGAAAAGCAAACTATCTCTTTATATATAAATATAACACAGTAAATTAAATTTAGATCTCAAATATTCTTTCTGAAACTTGTTCCAAATGTAAACGGTCTATCCAACTATATTTATTGCATCGAAAGAAAGTAAATTCGGTAAAGGACTTGACTCCATTTTTTGAGAAGATGGCCGGACCAAAGCAGACACTTCCTCTACTGCTAGAAATACATGGCTGCCTCAAGGAAGCCATGTATTTTTCCAGAGTTGACCCTGCAAGTTGTGTTCAAAGGCACAGATAGAAGATAACATAATGTACTAAGATTCTCAACGGTGCCCGACTCAAATTTATCGCGATCTGTAATGATTGTATATTAAAGATCCCTTTCAAAGTCTATTTACGAATGTTTTGTAATTTCTGAAAAACAATAAAATTCTCTCCTGCTTGAATAAGCGATTTGTCTTACCCCGCTCTCCTGACTGGTGGCCGCCGGCTGGATGCCATGCTCCTCGTTGAACCGTCTCCTCGCTCTATGCCTCAGCAGCGCCGACGCGTCCGGCTGACCGAACTGAAAGATCTGCTCGTCCTTCCCGAACACTTTATCACTTAGATCACTGTAGTCTTTAAACTTAGAGTTCAAATCCTCTTTGTATAACCCCTTGGGGGTAAAGTCCGTGCTGACGTACTCAGGACGCACACCGTCGAGGATCTCCGACGACAGCCGAAGCGTATCCGAGGTCTGCCGGAGATTGACGTCGGAGTCTCGATAGTTGTCGCAGATCTGGCTGAAGGTATTGAAGTATTCGGACGCGAGGTCCTTCGGCTGGTAGTCCATTGTGGGGGGAATATCCGCGGTGAGGAAATTTGATTCCATCGAGACGTCATGACGCGCCATTGGCTATTTGAATTTGAACTTTTTGCATTTCGCCTTAGACATCACTTTCCACTATTGCGACCTACAGGTATGAGGTGTTTACGTTTACTTTTTCAATGCCTTTGGGTAAGTTTCTTCAGATAAGCATAGATATACTGCTGCTATGAGAGATAAGATATAATAAATCATTGGGAAATTAAATTACTTATCGCCGAAAATGCAACGAAGTGTGAATTTACAAATTGGAAACACAAAACGAGAAACAGAACAATAGATTTTGCAAAAGCACAGACCACCCGGCTGACCGACACAAAGTCACAAAAGCACAGACCACCCGGCTGACCGACACAAAGTCACAAAAAGTTCACTAAATAATCATTTTGGACAAAAAACGGTAAAATAAGCCGCCGATTTGAACCCAAGCGTAGCAACCATAGTCAAGTACAGACTGTGCAGCAATAGGTTTGGTGTACACCTTGCGGCCCATGGGAAAGGAACCCTTTGGGTGACAGCAGGTAGAAAGGTGTCAGGTTGCGGGTGAATTCAAATATCCAGTCATGATGTCAAATCGAAGTGATTGGCAGTATCAATAGTGAATCAAAAACCTCCCAATGATATACTAAACTAGTATGTGATTTGTTTTCGTAAGACCGTAAGTAAAGGACACTTTGAAAAGCCTGTCCAGATTTTTGAAACTAAATAATACTAGGAAAGAGTTGGTTCATTGGTTCGGATCAATCTTTTGAAGCTAGAGTAAAGAAGATAAATGTGAATTAACTGTGTTTGATAGAATCCAAGTCTCATATAATATGTATGTATATATGAAACTGCTGGTCGATTTACACAGCGCCATCTAGCCTCAAGCTAAGCTGATTTAGTGTTATGAGTACTATTAGATAACTGATATACTTAATACATACAATACACTACATAAATAGATATTTTTATTTTTAGAGACACTCAGGACACCCTTAACAAATATTTGCAGATTGTAATAAAGACAAATTATCGAGGCGGTTATCGAACCCGCTACCTCCTGCTTCGCTAGCGGGCTACGAACCCTGCGCCACAGAGGTCGTCAAGTTAATATGACCGGAAAGATTAGCGTTCTTCACATATATCTCAGGGACTACACTATGAAGGTCAACAATACAAATTCATAATGATAAAATGAATTCCTGAATCGATGTCAAAGCTTTGCAAAAGAAAGTTGATATGGTATTTCTTTAGAATGTCAAATGAAAAGGTTTTATTTGCTGACAATGACATTGTGTTGATCGTATCTCACGTGAAGGTTGCCAGATGAAGTTCTTATAAAACATGGGGACATGGATTGTGCGACATGACAAACTGTCTGACACGTGGAATTGTGAAATGCACTCACATATTTTGCATGCAAACATATTATAACACAAGGTCGGGACTCTAATTAATGATTTTGGAATTTGAAGTAAACGTGCCTCCTAATGTGGCCAATCCTAAGTTCAGTTCAGTACATGTGTGTCTGAATGAATGAAGTATTTTGTTATTACCTTACGAACTAGGCTAGGTAAGTACTACATAACAAATTGAACTACAATAGTAACCACACGGCATTGCTTCCTTATGTGATTTTGAACTTATTACTTCTAAACCCTGTACAGCCCTGTACATGTTGTGTTTCCAGGTGTTTTGAGAACCTACCTTAATCTAGACTTTGACAATGCATTTGTCATATGCACGGAATATAACTCTTAGCTTTAGCAAGCGCGCTTTTCCTTACCCTACGTCTATCTCCTTGCCAAATTTTATAAAGAGCGGTTCACCTGTTTAGTCGCGAAAATGTAACATGTGATTATTTTGTACGGATGTGATGTACCTAGGTACGTATGGATGGATTTATGTCATTCATAATAAAGCACATTTAGGTTAAGCAAACATCAGCACCAGCACCGGTAGGTTACGTACTCCCTCGCACACCTGGACCGAAACCTGTGCAGCACATGACACAAGTGTTAGCTAGCCCACATGCGGCGGGCTTCGAACCCGCGACCTTGTCCACGCATCTGCCCCGCCCACCTGTCAGATGGCGCTGTTTACTAACTACAGTTCAGCGGTGTGGTGGTCGGCATGTGTTTCCGAAATGGGATTTGAAACGGTAACGTGTAAGTGTTGTTGTTGTTGTGGATTTGGAAACAAAGGAGCAAGGGACGTACAAGACCGACATTCAAGCGGACAAAAGATTTTGATTATATTAAAATAGGTATCCAATATCTTGGTGCCGTATACTGTCACACGACTATATTTGTAATCGCATATAGAATCAACCAGTGATATTAAAACTGAATAATAATAATTGAGATTCTATTGATTGTTTCCTTAAGGCGTTACCCCGACCCAAACTAGCACCGCCCCGCGCCGCCGCCACCTATTTTATCTTATTTTTACGTAGTACATAGGAAATTAAAAGAAAATAGTGAGCAATTTGTGATACCCAATATGCTTTTTTTAATGTTTCTTTATTAGTTTTATTTAGTATAGTTGAGGCAGAGATACGAAGCGGCCCTCTGTGCCCACCGAACTCTATTTTCGCCTCCGCCTCTATTTTTAATGTTTCTTTATTAGTTTTATTTAGTATAGTTGAGGCAGAGATACGAAGCGGCCCTCTGTGCCCACCGAACTCTATTTTCGCCTCCGCCTCTATTTTTAATGTTTCTTTATTAGTTTTATTTAGTATAGTTGAGGCAGAGATACGAAGCGGCCCTCTGTGCCCACCGAACTCTATTTTCGCCTCCGCCTCTATTTTTAATGTTTCTTTATTAGTTTTATTTAGTATAGTTGAGGCAGAGATACGAAGCGGCCCTCTGTGCCCACCGAACTCTATTTTCGCCTCCGCCTCTATTTTTAATGTTTCTTTATTAGTTTTATTTAGTATAGTTGAGGCAGAGATACGAAGCGGCCCTCTGTGCCCACCGAACTCTATTTTCGCCTCCGCCTCTATTTTTAATGTTTCTTTATTAGTTTTATTTAGTATAGTTGAGGCAGAGATACGAAGCGGCCCTCTGTGCCCACCGAACTCTATTTTCGCCTCCGCCTCTATTTTTAATGTTTCTTTATTAGTTTTATTTAGTATAGTTGAGGCAGAGATACGAAGCGGCCCTCTGTGCCCACCGAACTCTATTTTCGCCTCCGCCTCTATTTTTAATGTTTCTTTATTAGTTTTATTTAGTATAGTTGAGGCAGAGATACGAAGCGGCCCTCTGTGCCCACCGAACTCTATTTTCGCCTCCGCCTCTTTTTTTAATGTTTCTTTATTAGTTTTATTTAGTATAGTTGAGGCAGAGATACGAAGCGGCCCTCTGTGCCCACCGAACTCTATTTTCGCCTCCGCCTCTATTTTTAATGTTTCTTTATTAGTTTTATTTAGTATAGTTGAGGCAGAGATACGAAGCGGCCCTCTGTGCCCACCGAACTCTATTTTCGCCTCCGCCTCTATTTTTAATGTTTCTTTATTAGTTTTATTTAGTATAGTTGAGGCAGAGATACGAAGCGGCCCTCTGTGCCCACCGAACTCTATTTTCGCCTCCGCCTCTATTTTTAATGTTTCTTTATTAGTTTTATTTAGTATAGTTGAGGCAGAGATACGAAGCGGCCCTCTGTGCCCACCGAACTCTATTTTCGCCTCCGCCTCTATTTTTAATGTTTCTTTATTAGTTTTATTTAGTATAGTTGAGGCAGAGATACGAAGCGGCCCTCTGTGCCCACCGAACTCTATTTTCGCCTCCGCCTCTATTTTTAATGTTTCTTTATTAGTTTTATTTAGTATAGTTGAGGCAGAGATACGAAGCGGCCCTCTGTGCCCACCGAACTCTATTTTCGCCTCCGCCTCTATTTTTAATGTTTCTTTATTAGTTTTATTTAGTATAGTTGAGGCAGAGATACGAAGCGGCCCTCTGTGCCCACCGAACTCTATTTTCGCCTCCGCCTCTATTTTTGCCTAACTAAACTATACAAAATAAAATTATTACCTATTATAAGCTTTAAAAAGCTTATAATAGGTATCACAAACTGCACAATGAAATTTTCAAATTTTGAAAATTAGGGTAGTACAATTTGTTAATTATGATAAAATATGTGGCGGCGCTTTTGGGTCGGGGATTTGTTGTTTTGGTTGGAACTCGTAACTCTGTGCATCTCAGATAGCTAACACAGTTTGGGAGCTGCCCGTCGCGTCGTCGGAGGTAGCTAGTGCAGGTGGGTTCCCGGTTTCTGCAACCACAACGTTACTACTATTTGTATAGACTTTCGTAAATGGAACTTCTTTATTTTAGCTGTACTGTGGCTAATACTATATTAGTAAATTTATTTTTTCTTTTTTCTCGATTCGTATTAATTCAAACAATCTCGTTTGAAATTGTGTAAGTTTTCTGCTTGAACTTGTAAATAATCCAAGTCTCAGCCAGGACGGGTGGTCGACCACCTACCTCGGTAACCGGAGCCCTCGCGCTGACGCGGCAGATTCACACGCCCGCATTATCTGGATGGATCAGATCGCGGCCGAAGCCCTAGGTTACTGACATTTGGCGCACGGGAGGTAGGGACCTCCGTTATAAGGGTGAGGAATTTAAACCTGAACATGCAATTTAGATTGGTTCCTAAAGGCGATGGTCTGGAAGCAAAGTTTGGATGTCGTGTGATACCTTCGCGTACTCAATTGTGAAGAAGTCGGGCTACATTTGCATAGATGCAATTTTACATCTGGAATTACTACATCGGCTACTATTCCGCACGAAAAACTAGACGGAAATATTCAAGAAATTGATGTTGCTTTTCCTAGATTCCCAGGTAAGGTTCCTCATGTGCCTGGCCTATGCCTTGTATTGTCTATTAGTTAGTAGCGGGGAGGATCATAATATTGAATGAGTATGTACTCGTAGATTCGATAGGATTTCTCAATAAAATATTATAAGAAATGCATAGTAAAGTTAAACGAACATGACCTTAAACATTGTTTGTTTTTCTCAAATACATAGGATCATAAAGCCTACAGATATAGCACTAAGCCCATTAATGAACAGCTCCCGATCAAATCAAGTAAAACCCAAACATTTCCAATTTCCCTATCACGTAGAACCGGCGCGGCGCGGCGCAGAGCGCAGTTTTCGAAGCGGTATTTAGAAATTGCCCAAATATCCGGGTCAACACAAGGCAGCCACACTCAGTGCACTGGCTCTGCTCTAGAGACTTGGCTGGAGGAGGAGGAACCGGTTGGCAGATGCGCGGCAGGTGCCGCGGCAGGAGCGAAGGCCCTGCGATACGACTACGAGCCCGCGCACTCCTCATATTATAACGTAAACTCGTAATATACGCCTGAAAGAACGACCGGAGTGGCTTCATACCACGCTCTCGGTAAATTACGATGAAATTATAATTTCAGTATCTATAAATCGGAGATGCATTTGAATATTCGTTAAAATTATGAATAGTCTGAATAGTCCAAAATCAAGACGATTTGTGATTTTGGACTATTTAAGATACCCGAAACATACAATTGCTCCAGACAATCCGCGTTCCGCGTGCGTGTGATCCGTGTTAGGAAAAACATATAAGGAAAAAAAAAAAAAATGAAACTATAGGTATCGTGTGGCCCGCACGCGGACCAGATCCTCTGGGATCCTATGGAAGGAAGAGCTGTTAGTTAGACGAAGGGATGATATTTAGGTCCTCCATAGTGGAGTACTTTATGGTCCTTCAGTGCATTCGACGTTACATCAGAGTGGTACATATGACATACAGTGGAACAGCTGTTGCGTACTACAATGGGACCGGTTTGGTTTCACTGCCCTGAGCGTGCCTGAGCGGCTCGCACTAACTTCCACAAGGGATATAACTATACTATTACAAGCTCATGCCGGCTGCTTCGCATGCATGCCCCATTGTATCGAATCATTACATTACATTAAGACGCTATAAAACGCACATACGGGTAGCACACCAACGCCCTAGTAACTGAGACCCCAAGGTCCGTAGTATGAAAGTTTGCTCAGTCTTCAATATGTGCTTGAGTAACGATTTTGTATGGCATAAGCGTTACTCAAACATATATCAATGACTGAGAGAGAGTCAGAATAAGAAGCCCTGACCGGACACAAGTCGCCGTAGCCGAAAGCTGATTGGATACGTCATAATCATCATCAGGTAAATTGCCTTCGCTTTGATCTGTTTTAGATTCGAGGAGGGAGAGCCAGGGCGACCGAGCCGAGCCACTGGAGACGTTCCATTTCCGCAGAGACAAAATTGTTTGCATAATTTCATTTTACAATTTGAACTTAAGTTGAATTATTATTTTAGTATTTTTTTCTTTCACCATAAGTATTTCCAGAGATATAGGTAGGAAGCCTATGCCCAGCGGTGGGGCAGTAGTAGCTAGAAACAAAATTCATAAGTAGTTATTTAAGGTAAAGTTACAGAAAATTCCAACCGTTCTGATACAAATCTGTACGCCACTATGCCACGGAGGCTGTCACGTAAACAATAATGTATGGTTTCATTGAACAAATCTGTACTGTGTATAATATTGTATCAATTCAATACAAGTGAAAGAATTCACAACATCCCCACAGCAAACACGTGGAGGCGGCCGGCTGTCTGCACTCACTACAAACCAACACCTTTGTTACGAGGGAATAAAGCTCAGAATAACCTTCAAACACTCGCTCTTATTGCAGTGGTGTATGGTTGACATTGTAAGTGGTTAACTAATAAGGTTTTAAATAAATTCTTCATCCATACTAATATTATAAATTGGAAAGTAACTCTGTCTGTCTGTTGCGTTTTCACGCAGAATAATGGCTACTTTTTGACTCACAAAATAATCTTGCAGGGGTGAATTAAGGAATGGAAGTTTTTGTGTGTTTGGCGGGCGACGCCGACGACGCGCGACGCGACCTATACCTACCACTTTTAAGAGTTTTAAGTAATCATTTGATTGTTTTGAAAAACCTAAAAATCCGACTCAGTTTCAAACTATTTTTCATAAGTTTTGAGGGATAAATACCAATCTCTCAGGAATCAAATTAGTATGAGACCACCTCGGGATCATCCTCTATAATACAACTGCAAAAGAATCATCCAAATCGGTCCAGAAATACTCTTCACGGTTTTCAGCAACATCCTGTAAGCCAACCAAACAATGTGTCCCGCCGAAACAGAAAATGATTGGGAACTTCATTTCTTAGTCTAGTAGTAGTCTTAGTATTAGTGTTTTTCTTTCGATACCTTTAGTGCGGGGTGAGCCCTTTAATAACAAAAAAAATCCTTATTTACTTATGTTCAGATAAAGCGAAAGCCAAGCCGCGGTGGGAAGCTAGTGTGATAATTATGCAGACACGCGCGCAATGCGCTTGCGCTGATCATGCCAATGTTATGCAGATGGAACCTTGTTAGGCGTAGGTAAGTACCAATACTACATTATATCTACCGACTTGGGAAAATATGTGGGACAATGATGCTACGACTTCACTGGCAATTTAAACCTTATCTACATAGACATATAATTGCATTTCAATTCCTGTTGGGGATCTATATCTATGCCTAAAAAATAACAGTAGAAATGCTGCAAACAAGTAGGTAATTAAAATTTAATGATGCAGGGACTTATTCCGCAAACGTCACACTGGCTTCGGTTCAAATTAGTCCGAATCAGGAAAACCCAAATCAATGCAGATTTCATTCCTGATTCGTCCCATTTTTAAAGGCCGGCAGTACTGTCAACCGCACACTTGTCATGACGTGAGAAGCGCGAGAAGCGTATTATTATTATTAAAGTAACTAATTTATAACATGGAATGCTTCAGTGCTCGATTTTCGAGGAACAGAAAGACTAATAATTACCAACTAAATATAGATTCTACTAAAAACTAAAAATAGACACCTAGTGAAACTATCATGGTTTATACACTTGTATAAAAAGGAAAGTGTTTTCAACATTTCTAAGGCGTCGCGTCGTCGTAAGAATCGACCCCTGTATGACAAGATCTATTAATTTCCATAAAATAATAATTGAATTCCGCCAATCTGTATCTTAGTTAATTTATTAACTCTTGAAAAAATATGTGTAATGTCGCCAAAGCAGTCAAAAATCCTCTAGATCACACGCGAGTTTCGGAAAAAATTCGCGTATAATTCAAAACACAGATTTGGTGGAGGAATTATTTCCGCGTGGATTTTTTTCCGCAAGTGCTGAGTATAGCTTCATACACAGTTTCGATAATAAATAAATAATGCTGGACAATTCACACAGCACTATCTAGCCCCAAGCTAAGCAGAACTTACCGCACACTTACGGCACAGCACATACCTCCTCCAAACGAGGAGGTATGTGCTGATATTTTCAACTTCATTAGCCATGGGATATTTATTGCGATTTACATTTGGCGGAAGATTTCCAATAGTCATCCCGCACCGTGTAAACCTGCTGAAACGTCCGGAAAACTGGAAAATCCCTTGACCTATATCCGAGAATATTTAAAACACTAATAGCAATTGTACTTCTCAATCATGTTGAACGACCCGACATTAACCATGATTAGATGGTTTGTGGCAACAAAGAAATTGGAAAATTGTTTATTAAATATTCAAGTACCACTTAACTCACGCCACGTGATTACTGTTAAACGGGGTAAATAGGGTAAAACATGTGTCCGAAAAATAAACTCTAATATAGGGGAGAGAGAGAAGGGGTGGGAGCTACGATAGTAGGTATACAATTAACAAAGGTAAAATTGTTTTCAAAAACAGTTTTGACATTAAATAAATAAAACAAAGGTTAATAAAGTGTTACAGAATTAATATTCAATTTGTAGTAAAGAAATAATGACAACTTGACGTTGTATTTTTTAGTGGAGTGGCGTGGTTTTTGAGCGTATAAACATAGGGTGGTGTAGCTTTGAAGCTAGAAATAAGTGTCGAATACTTGAATCATTTATCAATACTCTATTTATTTATTTGTAAAAATTTTCGTTTTATGGCTGTTCGTGACGTTAACCACACAGCGCTCAAATAAACTCCGACATGTCTTTGTAATTTCTAAATTGGTCGTTTTGAGACCATTCTAAGCCATTTGCTATGAAACCATGTTAAAAACTTATATGTAATCTAAAAAAAAAACTGGTAGTCACATGTGTAGGTAAGAGCTAAGGTTTAGCATTCTTAGCAAGTTTTCTAGCTTCTGTAAATTCGAATACGAGACCATCGGATCCCACCGGTGAGCAAAGTAGCCGAAAAAACAAGAAACCAAAAAGACATTCAGACTTACTTCCTACATCAAATCAAAATACAAACCTGTCTTCAAACCTACCTCTATAAAGATAAACAGCAATTCCGCATTATTTTTACGCCCACTTGTTTTTCGACTTTCTTCCCCAAATCAGGGCAAGATTCTGACTTCTGGATGTGCAATATACTTAAAATATGTAAGACTTCGATACTCGGAGATTGCAAGCGTGGGTCGATCGAGAGGCCGTCACTGCCTACATCCGAATGCCGGAATATATTACGGGCCCTTCCTAAAAATAACTAATTATATTGCTATCGAAGGTGAGAGACGTAGGGAGGAAAAAAAGTAAAGAACAGCTCCATCATCCCGGATTCTTACGTTACGTATAACAAATCAAATAATATCCCAAAAAAAACGACTGACGGGACTTGAACCCGCCTCCTTCCCTCAGTATGCGAATGTGCGCCACGAGGTCAAGTGATATAGGAGTTCGAAAAACTGTGGGAGTTCCTTTCAACTGTAGCGCCGTTAGCTCTACCTGCAGGGAATTATCCCGAGGGCGAGGGCTAACGTACTACAATAACAAAAAAACCCTATCTTATAAGCTCAAATCTAAGACTAGTTATAAGCCAAGATGCGGGCAGAAGCCAGTCAGCGGCGCATATAGCTACGTGTGCTAGATGTGACAATGAGCGGACAAACCATCGGCTAAGTAGACGGATCGTCGACATCGCGCACGCTCGTCGCATACTTATGATCTATGCTCCATGTTCATCACCCATTTACACCAAGAAGCTGTCCAACAACATTTAACTATATCCCAGAGTTGGATATAAGTATGTATAACGCTCGATATTTCAAACAACATCCAGTCCACGCAGAAGCCCGATCGGAGAAGTTCACATACAAATTTTTGCCGCAGATTTGTATGTCAGGTCTGCCATCTCTGTCTATCCTAGGATTACCTATGCAGATAGTGATTGGTGAGAAGTCCTGGCGCAGCAGCAGCTTTTTTCATGGGCTCCATTTATTGTTCTACTAAATAGCATAAATGGAGAATGACTTGAGAGTTACAGAGTTAATAGTTATAGATATAGCACGTATTGTTGTGGTGTGTGGCAACCGTATGCGAAAGGCACAAGACAGAGTAATCTGCCGAGAATTGTACTTTCCATTATTAATGTCTCGATATGTGGCGCTGCAAAGCAACCATAACTAGTGTGCAGGCGGGCGCGACAGCTAGGCTTTAAACTGGCACTACACATTTTTCTTTGGCATAATGATAATAGTTGTAAAGAAAATCTCATTACAAAACTTGATTATAACTATAGCGTCGTGTCCACAAAAATATGCTTAAAGAAAAAACTTTGCAAACACGGCTTGAAGATTTAGAGGCCAATAGTTGGACTTTGTTTATACGCTTTTACAAGAAAAATAACAGAAGTAAGCCTATGCCAGCAGTGACAAAAGGGCTGCACAGGTGATGATGATTGTAATGTAACGAGAGAAGAGTCGACGTAAAGATGTACGCGGAAAGGGATGGTAACACTACAATAAAGAGATAAAGAGTTTCTGCAGTGGTGAGGAAAACCGAGCCATTATGCATTCGTATCCATCAAAATGGGCATTTTCATAATGCGACCAATGAATGTACTTCTATAGCAATTAAAAACATGTCATATATAGAAGTTCTACATAACGGTGTAAAATAAGTATTTGTTAGTTAAGTCTTTGAAAGTACCCGATTGTAAATATGTATGATGTCGGTGATTGATAGAGCGCCTTTAACCAGAAGTTTCCTCTTCAGTCGTAGTCACTAAACTAAAAACACTAAACTAAACTAAAAACCGAATTCAAAAGATAAGTTATTGAAACAAAGTAATTTGTAATGGGCGCTAGCTCGCCATTTTGAAATTCACGCTAGTTACAACGCAAATTATGTCCTTCACGTAAATCTTACGAAAACCAAGGAACTCATGCGCATCCTGTAAATCTAGCCACATCGGCGGATCGGACAGGCATGTCACGTTGCGGGAATCCAACCTGACACCGTGACCCCAGTGTTACGGTTACGGGGAGAGGGACGAACATTGCTCAACGATTGGCGAATATTTGGAAGACATTCAATTTAATACAAATTACGACTAAAAATGTATATAATATTAGATACCATAGAATAGAAAGGAGGCATGGGAGGCATGGTGTCAAACCGTGTCGTCGGGAAATGACAGATAATGACGATGTTGCTATAATTATATAAATATCGTAGTTGAGGTGTCTATCGACACAGGTCTATTGTACAGCTATCGACGGACATATTAATATGAATGCAAGGATAGAGTACCGACTAACTGAGAACGACTAACAGTAGCGCATCTTCAAATTAACATTTATCAATTTCTAAGATATTAATAATTACTTGAACCCGCAACCTTCCCTTAGTGCGGAATCGCACCACGAGGTCAAGTGACGTAGGAGTCGACAACCTCTGGAACTTCCTTCGGACTCTCTCTCTCTTTATGATTTACAGAAAGTACTCTGACTGTCCTCACACTTTACGCACTATTCAAACAAAATTAATTAATTTGTTGCGGTCAAGATAGTTGATAACGCTTCTGCTTCCGCCTTCACGTGCGTTGCGTTAGTCCCATACAAACGCAATGCATGTGAAGGCGTGCGCAATGAAATGGTATACTAGTAGCATATGCATGCACGCACATGCCATCCCCCCTCTACAACTACACCAATGCTAAATTAAAACTATACGATACGTTCTGTAGTTTTGGCGCGAAAACATTTATCAGAATGAGATAATTTTGAATTTCTATCCATTTCGCATTTTTCATCAATTATTAGTATGCGATGGGTTTGTCCTTTTGATGCTCGAGTATGTCTGTCCGTCGGTAAAAAGGGAAGGGAAAATTAAAAATTACATTGAAGGAACCATGTAAAGCCCAGGTGTTCAATTAAACCACCTGCCTTTCGGTAATTTCGGCAATTCGCTTCGAATTGATACAGAGGAGAGTAACATGGCGCATTCTTAACGTTCAGATTCTGGGAAATCCTGCGGAATGTTTGTTGAACGGTTTACCTCACAACAAATTAACAATTTTTTAAGTAAATGTCGAGCAATATTTTCCGTTCCACTAAAGATTTACATAGAAAGTATTAGTTATAAAATTCTTTTTGTTGTTTTTCTTGTCTTTGTGGTTATTTAAAAACAAAAATGAAGTACTTACTGAAATATTCAAAGTAGTTCCTCAAAGTTTTAGGTATCAGTGAAAGAAACTTGATAAAAAAACCGTATTTTGCCACGATTTGTGTTTTCTTTCGGCACAGTTGGTTGCTTGCGCCATCATCACGGAATAACTGATCCGTTTGAAGAGCTTTTACGGTTCATGACCATGGACCAAGTTTCATACGTCTACGCAATTAAGTCGACGGGTCGTCGCCGACGAGTTGATCAAACACTGCCGGCTGCCTACATTATACATATACTGCAATGTCGCAGTAACCCGCCCCGGACAGTGTCGCCGATTCGCTGTATGGACTACATAAGCGTGGTTTGAACATTTCAAATGTCCAAACCACGCTTGTCACATGTTGCAAGAGTGTAGATATTAATGTGGATGTATATAGGAGTGCAAAAGATGTATTTTTTACTCGAAAAGATGACTAGAGTCAGAAAGGAGCGAGTGCTGAGAGGACGACTGGTGAAGCGAATGGAGGAAGAAAACCTCTTGTGAATACCAAAGTGGGAAAAGGGCAACATAATTATTATTATTAAATTAAAAAGATTTAGTGAATCGTATATCAGAATTAAATATGGTATATCTTCCATCGATACAATTGGTCCTGAGGGGTGTCTGAAACCGCCGGAAGTGCAGGTACCTAGTCCCTTTTGAACCGGAAGTCATACTTTTCTACTTGACATCAGTCTCTCGTGTTACGTCGAGTGTCGTGTCAATAAATATGTTATTTGGATGTAGTCTTTTGAGTTCTGTTAATAATGCGAGCTGGTTGTATTGTAGCAGAATATTAGGTGCAAGGTAAAGTTTCTTTTTTTTTGATAAGTTCCAGTTCAATTATTCACATGATAGGAAACTTCCCGCATTATGTTTTTAAAAGCTAGGTAGGACCTACATAATTTTATGTCAATTATAGGTTGCCTACCAAGTTCAACTAACTAAATGCTATCCGTAACAAGTTATTAGAGTTCTGGAAAGTTTAATGTTTTACGTCAATACCAATTTCGTATACACGGTGTAACTTGAGGGGTGGATCATCGGTGGCTGGGGGGTGGGGGACCTCAGTACCTATCGATTTAACCCCCATGTATGTTCAGCGATATTCAGTGGTTCAAAAGTTATTTGGACTTTGGAATTTTTTTTGTGAAAATCAGATTTCACCCTAAATTTCGCAATTGCAGCCAAAATATTAGGTCTGCGAACGTGAACTTTTTTTTATAACAAGATTGATAGTTGCTGTATAATACCCTTAAACCATTTTTAGTCTTAGATTCATAAAAAAACCAGATATGAAATCTATAGCGAAATTTCTTTTCAGAATTTAATATTTACATAAACTTTCTATGGTTATAAAAAAAATATTTCACATATTATTTTTTTCTGCAACCTATCTTAAAAACAACTGGCTTTCATGAAGAATAAACCCTGAAAATTTCATTTGGCTAGTACGAGGGCATCATATTGAAAAATGTACTTCAATAGTCCAAGTACCAAAAATCGATATTTTATTTTATATTAAAGTCGACAAAATAATTGGAAATAAAATGTTTCTAAGCTAATAAAGTAAGTAATTAGTAAAAATAACTAAACGAAAAAGCAGGAATGAGAAAAATAAAAATGAAATGCACTGTTAAAAATATAATTTTTTATACTGACTACGTTCATTTACATTAAATGTTCAAAATGAGCTCCATTATTGGCGGTACATTGCCTACATCTTTTTATGCAATTTCTCTTTAGCCTGTGGAATGAGTCTTCTTTTTCCCTAATCTTCATTTGGGCCTGGTTTAGTTTTAGCCGTAATTGCTCAATCGATGTGTATTGGCTTTTATACACCAACTCTTTGTAAAATCCCCAGATGAAAATATCTACAGGGTTTAGGTCTGGCGACCTTGGGGGCCAGGCTTTAAGCACTTTAAGTCTAATAAACAAATAAATTACAATAACAGCAACAACAATCCAAATCACAATGAAAAGAAAGTATAAAAGACGCAGTTCTCGTTCGAAAAAAATCAAATTTAAAAATACTATACTAACTAATTAGCCAATCACAGCGGTGAGCAATAACGCAGTCTTCATTCCAAAATTCAAATCCAAAATTTAAAAATAGCTTTGTTACGTACCCGGAACTTCTTGGCGGGCGAACAAGCCTGCTTGGTGAATGAAGAACAGAGATAAGAGTATTTTAGCTATTCTTTCCTTGACGCACTTAGACTATTGAAGTACATTTTTCAATATGATGCCCTCGTACTAGCCAAATGAAATTTTCAGGGTTTATTTTTCATGAAAGCCAGTTGTTTTTAAGATAGGTTGCAGAAAAAAATAATATGTGAAATATTTTTTTTATAACCATAGAAAGTTTATGTAAATATTAAATTCTGAAAAGAAATTTCGCTATAGATTTCATATCTGGTTTTTTTATGAATCTAAGACTAAAAATGGTTTAAGGGTATTATACAACAACTATCAATCTTGTTGTAAAAAAAAGTTCACGTTCGCAGACCTAATATTTTGGCTGCAATTGCGAAATTTAGGGTGAAATCTGATTTTCACAAAAATTTTACCAAAGTCCAAATAACTTTTGAACCACTGAATATCGCTGAACATACATGGGGGTTAAATCGATAGGTACTGAGGTCCCCCACCCCCCAGCCACCGATGATCCACCCCTCAAGTTACACCCTGTATAAAATATACGAAATTGGTATTAGGATATTAGGATTGATATTAGGGAGATTTACAAAAACTGTATGTGGACAATGGACATGCGAAAGTAAAAAACTGAGAACACATAAGAGACCAAAACAGCGATTTTTTGGCCCCTCACTGGGGGGTGCTCCACACCCCCCAGTGAGGGGTCCGATATCAGGCAGTTGCAATGGGTTCGTGGAAGAAAGTGAAAGCGTCCCCATGTTCCCACCACAAGCGGCAGAGGCGGAAACACCCTGAGGGTTTTAGTGGGTTGGAGTCCCACATAATCGTACTGTCTCCCCGTGGTAGTACGATATGCGTGCGCATTTCCCTCAGGATAAAAAAGTCGTCCCACAACCTTTGCAGTATTGGAGGAACTGCGGACATTCTGTCAGCTTGGAGTTGTATGACTGTAGTTCAGTAGACGCTGGCTCGCAGGCCACGTCAGCGTTTCTATCTACCCGTCTATTATATTTTGAATAATAAATGAGTCGATTGCGAATAGAACCGGTTGCGGTCTACACTTTAATATTGCAACTCGCTCTAATTGTCTGTTATCGATTCTAAGAAGTTGTTCGGGTAATTGGTATAACATAATAGATCACTTATTCTTCACGTAAATTATTTTCTTCAGTTTCACTTAATTACAGCATTGGTGTTGCAGTTTGTTTGATGACCAGACCAGGTATGCCTTTCATCAAACAACTGCTGGTCGGACTGGTCTACGGATGCGCCAGGAAAGAGTCAATGGAAGGATCTTTGACCATCAGTGGGATCTGGTCGACTAACTTAACTACTTAACAACCAACTTCGAAAAAATTAGGGCGTTCTGAGTTCGGCTCTATTTATGTTTTTCTTAATATGTATGTTCGTCAATTATGGAACGATTTTGAAAATGATTTCGCTATTGTACAGCACGACCCCGAGGTGGACCCACAAACAAATTCAAGGTATTATCCCATAAAACTTATAAACAGTGTATTATTGAGGAATTCCAAGTCGGTTTTCAGTTTTTTTTAAACAATCAAATCATAGATGTGAAGGCGTTGGGTTTTATCGCTTTTTTGCGCTATATTGTATACCTACACATGTTTTTGCAAATAAATATTTAGAATTGTAAATGTATTTGACTGAATCACTAGCCACGGCCTCGGCCGTGTTACAGGGTTATCCAGTAAAAAGGCGTGCGAAGTCGCAGGCACGGAATGTAAGAGTAAAGTAAGCTCGCGATGCGTTTGTGTACCGCAGTAGAAACTGGTGAACGTACCGCGGGGCTGCATCATTCATAGCATGATATCATCTGCTGTAACAACGCAGCCGGTACTTCAATATTTATGTAAACTTTCGATTCTTTTCAATAGTTTTCAGGTGTGAAGGTTTGGATTTATTACTTAAAATGTAGGAAATTGTATGTTATGCGAGTATATAACAATATTTAGACTTTTGTTTTTAAATGAGTAAGCCCCCCCATCTTAGGTGGTTCCTTCCTCTTCCACTCGTAACAATTTTTCGGCAAACTCAGTCACACCCACGTCCGGTTCTCAAGACCATTTCGACTCAAAGAACGGATGTTGCATAGCATGACATTGGTGTCAAATTGGGTCAATTTTGATGGCACTACAAATAAACTATTACAACGACATTAAAAATTATGCTATCCTTTTTATTTCGATTGATAAGAAAGGGTTAGCAACATTTTTAGTGCTTTTTAATTATTTAGTTATGCTTTTGTGGACACTTTAGGATTAAGTTGAGCATGCTAAGGACACACAATTGAGATCACCAATGATACACAACAATTTGCAAAATGTAGAGTGTTGTGTTCCGGGTTTAAAACTACTTCCAAACCCATTTTAATTATTACGGAATTTGAAGTTTATATAACCATGTCTAGAGATTTTTAATATCCCAAAAATGAGTGAAGCGAATCCGGCGCAAACCGGACCTACCCAAGTGGAATGATGATGATGATGAGAATAATATGTTTGTAAGTAACCGCTAACACATTCGGCGACATCAACAATTGAGATGTACAAATTACTATTTGAACAGAAAGAACTTCATGTTCGTTTAATGAATAGCCTATTATAGACTATCTAACTAAAGAGTATTTATCGCGTACCTTTTGTTTTAATTTTCCCCAACGTTATTTATCTATTTATTTTATTTATCGCGTTACAGCGATCGTGGTAATACGCACGGGGCGACTTCTTTAACATGTTAACAATTCGCGAAAGTTTACAAAGTGTTATTGATCACTCTAGGTATAATAACGTACTGATATTTTTAGGGCTATGGAATAAAGCATTATCTGTCATCTTTACAGATTTCAGATATTGCGTAACCCGGTGCCAAGCAGAGCCACCAGATGCAGATGGGACAATCTCTAAGGTATTCTAAAAGGCATCACTAACAGTTCCATCTCCAATTGAGATGTATTCAAATGTCGTGTGTCAGTCACGTCGCGTGTGATTGATGCGCTCGCGCCGCGCTCTCGATGATGCTGCATGCTGCGGATGGGAGGGGGGTGTTTGCCAAACAGACATACTATTCAAATTATATTCATTATACAAGGTATACGTAGGTATTGACTATTCACACTAAATTTATAGAAAGATATATGAGTCATTTTCAAAAAAATTGTACGTAACACAAAAAACGTTACACAAAATAATTTATAAAGAATAGTTCACAATAATGTTTTTTAGACAGAATGTATCGAACTTTGCGTTTTTGGGCATTTTTTTATTTCTCTGGTTGGTTAACTTTGACTCCGATAGAATATATTTTTTTTTATAGTTTTCTTTAGTTTTTGTAGCATATTCTTGTTTTTTTTTTTTTAGTTTCTCAGGAATCTTTTTTTAATTTTTCTCGGTTTTTTTGCTGCCGTTCTGCTGCTGTCATTGGTGTCTAAATAAATACAATATAATTAATAATAAGTAATATAAAAGTTATAAAACTACATAGGTAATTTACTTTCTTTACATTCAAAAAACGCATGATTAGGCATTTGAAGTCAAGTGGATTTGGGTTCAAATCCGGTCGTGAACCAATGAACTTTTCTTATCGCGGATAAGTTTATGTCTGCTCCAACAGTGACGGAAAATATCGTAAGGAACCCAGCATTCTCTAGGACCAAAAATTCGAATTGTATGTTTCACTAGCTAGCATAAGAAAATAATTTAAAATTAAAAGTACAATAGTATTCATCATAACTGTAAGTAAATTTAACAAACACTGTAGCGTTGTCGGTCTTCATGAAATTGATATTTTTTCCGTATGATGGATTTGATTTTTAGGCTTTTTACCTAAGTGTAAATATTAGTCGTAATTTGTTTTTATTCTTTGATTCTGATAAATACATACCTATATTTTATTTTTGTCAATTTATTATTATTTGTAGAATTATAAAAAAAATTGTTTAAAAAAAAATGCTAATCGAATAAGAATGTTAAATCTCAATCGGTTTATAATCAGCAAAGGTATCGCGTAATACTTTTAACAAATAGGCAAATCATAACCCCTCTTTTATTCTGAAGTTGGCTAAAATCACGACGATTTCAGCAATATGTCCACAGCTTTACATTTATTTCTGTGTGTAACGTTACGAAATGTTACACAAAAACACGAAATGTTACACAAATTTCATGGCGACAACACGAGTTTTGATAAACCACAAAAAAGAAACTCACTGTAACGGTTAAATTTCATTCGCATTCTCATAAGTATATGGAAATACATAAACACACAAAGTTTTTGAGTTATTTCAAGACACACTTACCAAATAAAATCGACGTTACACATAGGAAAATTTGAACGACAAAAATCGACTGTCACATTCAAATCACTGACGAGAATGAAAAAAGTATGGCGGCATGGTTTTCTCGATAGCTTGGCAGCAAAATACAGTTTTGCCAGTGCTCATAAAATTAAGACTACATTTAAATATAAATTATAAGTACGTCTTTTCGTCGTTACAAAAAGGCGTTACACAAAAAACAAAAAAAGGGGACATAGGTTTAAAATCAAATTTTCTGTGCTTAAACTAAACGTTTTAAAGCAATTTTCTTTTCTTTCTGTAGAACAGTTTATTAACTAATATCCCCTTTAATAAATCTAATAATATATCAACGTAATAAGCGTTAGTTGATGTTTTTGTTATCAAAAGCCCATGTGGGACACAACGGAATTGTATGGAAAAGGAAACGAAACCGAAGACTCATTATTTTTATTTATTTTTAAAAAATAGATTTAATTGAACGTGAAAGATTTAAAGGATTTAAATTAAAGAGAAATACTCTAAATAATATTTAGAACATAACAAATCTGTGACATTGACAACCAGTTCATAATAATTTCTTGATTTACAGGCGGGACAAAACATTTTTGGAGTAAAGTACAATTTTTTTGAGAATGACTCATATTCCTAGATAAATGCTTCTATTTCATGGCCTCACAAAAAAAGCAGGTTGTACTTAATTGATGTTTAAAACACCTGTGTTCAGCAGTTTTTGTAATAAATGGTTGGCGACTACTGCCATCGTCCTCCTACCTAGCTAACTCAACTAAATGCAGTAAGTTGTATTACATATACAGGGTGTTTATATTAAGGAGTTCATATACAGGGTCTTTAAATAAAGAAGTAGAGACAGGGTGTTTGGTTTAACGTCCGGCGATGGTAGTTAGTTAAGACAAGACACTAAGTACATTATTAGATACTTTCAAAGTACATACTGTACATCAGCACCATCTGAATAGCTAACGTAACATCGTCGTAAGGTGACGTTCAATATGGGTTTGAGCTAGAGTGTATGTATAATAGAACTAGGATTTTTATATACAGGGTGTGCCTGCTAGTCAATATCAGGTTAAACATAGATTAAATAAATATTGCTGGACACAGCATCATCTAGCCCAATTATAAACAGGTATTGTATTTTTTTTACTTTGAAAGAAGACGCTATAAACAATTTAACCTTTTGTAAAATCTAGATAAAATCTGCCTAAATATTCTAGACTTGAGGAAAACAGGCTATAATTCAGTGCATTATAAGATGGTTCATTTGAATGTGGTCCTGGGTAGGCAGCGCAGGTACCACCTAGGATTTATTGAGTTTGGTATATCTATTAGTAACGAACGGTGCTGCTCCCTCGCAAGTCACATAATAAGTACCTACCTTTAGTGAAAATTCCCAGTAAATGGTATATATATATATATATATATATATATATATATGCCATAATAATAATAATAAGTCCTTTCCAACCAAATTTTATGTTTTATTGATTGAAACATGATAATTTTCGTTATACCTATCGATTGAAATAAAATATAAACTAAGTGTCATTAATAAAATAGGTACATATAAATTCATGTAAAAAGATTGATAAAGGGATAACAATCAGAAACCCGATAAACACCTTTTATCTAAACCATAGACAAATAACTCTATTACCCTTCCTTTCCTTCATTGCATTTTCGGTGTTGACACCCCTAATCAAAAAACTCCATTGCATTTCCACTTCCTCAAAACAAGTCTTACCACAAAAAACAATAAAAACCAAAACGTAAACACAGCGGACAATGCGTCCAAAACAATCCGATATCCAATCCACCGATAACACAAAGTATTCACACTTCACAACAGTCAACTTTACACGAGTTTGTCGGCAGAGGGCGCGTCGGGCGGCCGCGCGCGATGACGGCTGGTGAGCGACTGCGGAGCCATGGCCGCGTGCCGCTCACTTCGGGGCTGGTGTTGCACGCTGCTGGCAGATAATGTGCCGGGACTGGCGAGATTATTGTGTTGTGTTGCGACATATCGGACGCGGCAGTCTAATTTATGTTTAACTTGTTTGAAAAGATATAACAAATAATGCCGAAAAGCAGCTTGTAAGAGAATGTGCTTGAAATATGGGTAATCTTGAACTTGGGTTTACGGCAAAACTTGACCAAGTACAATCATCAAATAATGTGCTTTAGATCAACACAGAACCAAAAACTTGTTTCAATTTCAACAGTTAATCATCTGAGAAAATAGTTCGAAAGACCGTACAGGACACTTAAAATGTTTTTCTGTAGACCAAGATGACTCCATGCATACAAAAACGCCAGCGCCAGCGCGAGCGCTTTATATTTTTTACTTTTGCATTTACCCCAAAACTCGGGAGCAAAAGCTCTGGTCACGCTGTGCACCCGCGCAACGGAAAGCGACGTTGCCAGCTCGCCGAGCGGGGGGCGTACCAACTCGTAACAAATAATGAGGTTAAAGTTTCTGAACGCAACTTTATTATTTATTTTTTAATTTTATGCTAAGGAGTTAGATAAAGCGGCAATTAGTGGGCAAGTTCAGAGTTTTATAGCTCGCCTGAAGCTTTTATACTTTTCATGGGCATATTGAATTTGATGGGTTCTTTCAGGGCGTGCAACCGAGCAATTAGCTTCATGGCTTTATAACTCAATTATAAGTATGTACACCACACCGCTTTATCACTCTACCATGGAGTAATGGTAACGAAATTTTACAATTTAATGGCGTAATTTTTTTTTGTACAATACCCAACTTTTTTGTTCTTTTCAAGAAACCTAACAGCAAAACAACTAGGTACGCTACGTCAACAGTCAAACTAATTATCTTTCAAAAATGTTTATGTTCCATTCCCTAATACAATAGAATAATGTACTTACACTTTCAAAGAGTCAAATTAATAAGTTAATATTGACAGAAGTAATGGAAATTAAGTGATCTTTTTATTTATTTCGGTCATTTCGATAGTAAGCTAGTTACCTAATTTGAAACCTTTAACTTGTTAGTTGTTATTTTAAGATATGAAGCAAAACCCTCATAAACCAGTAGTCCAGTGCTAGTAGACAGTAATGACAAGTCCTGATTCAAGCCAATATTTACAACAAGCAGCTCGAAACAGCCCGATAAATCACATTATAGTATCTGCGAAGTTGCGAACCGGCGAGTTCCCTGGAATATTTATCAAAAACATCGTGCAAAGTGTTTGGTCTATAAATCATATATTACCGACGTGCGATGCTAACTGGACTTGTTTCGGGAACGGAGACTTTTATACGGAGTAGGTACTTCTAAGAACTGTAACTTAAAACATGGACTATGTCAATTTATATCAAAACAAATAGTTTTCAACATTTTATAAAATTAATTGTTGGTGAATTTTAGTCCACCAATCCATTACACGTGTTATGTTTTATGCGAAAACAAAAAGATCACATCACATCACACCACACCACACTAATTTTCTTGTGCCCCGTTGTATAGTGTATCTTATCTACCAATAACAAATTTCAAAAATATTTTGGCATTTTTTTACGATGAAATTTCCATGAATTTTCTGTAAGATTGTAAGTGTGTAAGATTTTACATTTGCTGAAGTTTATTTTCAAGGGGAATATTCTACGAAAGACCTCCGTACACGCGTATATCACAAGTTACTTAGCAACAAGGAAGATACTTTAAAAGAGCTATATTTTGCGGAAATCTTGATACATGAACTCATAAAAGTAAGCTCGAAAAAAGAACATTAGGACTATTACAATATTATTTAAAGGAATGCCCTTCGGTTTCTTTAACCCAGAAGGTTATAATTAAAACAATAATTCTTTGGAAGAAATCTAAAAGGACATCATTCGTTTCTGAACTCCAGGTGCAGGTATGATGTCGACAACAGGGATCCAAATTACTTCATTTTATTTTATGTGTTGATTTGATATAAATAATTTTGTTCTTCTTCCAAACTAAAACCTTGGAGTTCAATGGTTTTTCCAATTCTCGTATTTGATAATAATACCAGCACGTATATCTTAGACATTACAAGAACCTTTATGCAGAATGTATCCTAGTCTGTCCTCTAGTAGCAACAGATTACAAAACAAAGCACCCCCGTCCTTTCCACCTGATAGCTCATATCGAGGTGTCGCGCACACGGACGCAGGTACACTCCCTCTAATCTAAACTTGCGCGTGACTTTACGGCATCTATGCTAAATCACAACTAATAGACAGCAAAAATCAGGAATAAAGAAACACGACGAGATACCGCGAGCCGAATCATATCATTACCTCGGAAAGACCATGTCTACGACTGATCTGAACAAACAGTGTTACGAAGAAGAAATTATTAAAGTGAGATATTGTGCTATATTTAATACAAGTTTAATTTAAGGACTAGGGTGTCAAGCAGTTGTCCAACAAGGGACATAAAATTTTAAGAAGATTTTGTACCTTAGCTTTAGTAGGTAGGTAAGTAGAAGCTGTAACAATTTTCAAGTTTCATTCGTGGCAAAGCCGCATGCAAGTTTAGATGGTAACAACTCTACGATATTGTTACATAACATGACTATATGTTTCTTATACATTCCGTGATGTAATGGATGAGCTGTTACAGATGATGTTTGGCATGACAGCTGTAAGGAAAACATCTCGCCCGTTGGTATCGTTCGAAGTCTTTTACATTTTTCTTACATGGTTATTGTCGATTTTGTTGAAAAAGTGATGAAGGGATTATCATGTTGCAAATTGGCTCGATGTGGTCCTGCTTGTGTACGAGGTGAACATGAACACGGACTCGGAAATATCATAGGTCACGCACGCGGTCTGGGCAATATGGAAAACTAGTGAAGTCTCATTTATCTCGGGTGTTCTGAGGATTGTTTCACATAATTTATTATTTAAAAAGATTACAATAAAAATCATATTTTGAATCACTTCGTTTATATCAAGTAGCTATTTAATGATAACCGAAAAGCGATAAGTTATCTTTCTTTGGATCTTCACTTATTGTATTGAGTGGGATTGAATCGGATGCTTGACCGTTATCAATAAAATTAATAACAACCTGCTGTATTATTTGTATCCACAACTTTGGTGGTTCCTACTCGACACAACATGTAGGCGGCTAACAGGTAATAGCTATTAAACAATTCGCTATAGATATAATATATCACTTGATTGCGAAAGTTTAGTTCGTTATCTAGTATCAGAGTTGAGTCAGTTCATTGTCGCCAGGCGTGATAATGATAAAGCATACCTTGCATTATCTGTACGTAGGTATTACCTGTTATCTTTGATTTATCTCTGGTAATTAATGTGAAATGTTATGTTAATTGTGACCATCATAGATAGTTAGATAGCTACGTAGACGACCACTACTACATTTACAACGTCAGCTACGGTTGGACAAACTCACTGAATCATACAATCATTCATACATAAAATAAGTCATTTTTCCAATGATGGAAATAGCTTTAGGTAAATCTTGCAAAAATCGTATAATAAAAAAATTAAATACCTCCCACAACTTATAATTTTGTAGTTCGCAACTGGTTTATTGGTTCTAAATATCATTTATTGACAAAATTACAATAACAGAATAAAACTATTAGGATTATTATGATTTATTTAGTTATTTATAAGTTTCAAATAAACGTTTTTATTATTATTATTAGTATTTATACGTATACCTATCAATTTCCTAAAAATCTATGCCGTCACCAGAAAGCAGAGTGCCCAGAATGCTGGCAGCATTGCCACGGTGAATGGCAATGCTAATTCGTTAACTGAAATAAAAGTCAGTATTCCGATCACCTGTTGACTCCATTTGGAGTTTTGTTAGATCTTTGTATATTGCATGTGCACCAGCAGGACCCTATAAACAGTTAAGTTTGAAAACTCTTTATCGTCAATAACTAGGTAACTAATTAAACTTTAAATAACAATATGGTTTAAAGTGTAGTAGTGTCAAAAATAACAAACAATAAATAAATAAAATTAGAAACACAATTTCCCATAACTAGAACCAACTTTATAAAACTTTTCACGCAAAAAAACTTTATAAACGAAACATCTCATCTAGAATGCTACAGATTCTCGGAATACAAAAAATACAAATTATATCACACATCTTTTGTCTATAAAATGATAACCCGATGGATTTCAAATGCATTCGATTTTCAAACAAATTGCAAATTGAAAGCATTACTTCATAATAAGTAAGGATAATAGCTGGTATTGCGCGGCGTTGTCAGCTCGCACCCCCCTCGAGTGTAATCGAGAGAGCTATACAAACAGAGCGAGAGGTCAGACAAGGGAGCTTTGCTGTGTTACTACATGTAAGAGTGAATGAAAAAATGATTGTAAGAGAGCTACGGCCGAAAGTCCTTTATTATTTGGGATAAGCTTCGCGTTGTACTACGCTTTTATGGATTCCATTATAAGCACCTCGAATATTTTTAAGGTTCCTACTACTATACCAGCGTATAGAGAGTCTAATCAAGTAAGTGGCTTTGAGCTGTGACTTTAGTCTAACGCAGTAATAATGCCATCACGAAGAGTCCGGCGAGTGGTTTTTCCCGCGCGGCGGTAATCTCACCCCCGTGACGTCACAGCAGCCAGATTAAGGAGCGGAACATAAGATCAAGTCAGCATTTTTCCAATAACCCGGTTCCGTTGTATTGTAATTGTAAGTATGTTTGTCCCGCCTCGTTGTTTTTTTGATCCTAGCAAAGAGGCCGATATAACTACGAGTAGGTACTAGGTAGGTTAGGTATGCTTCAAAGTATTAACATTTTCATAACGACATAAAATATAATGTATTATAATTATGGCGCTCATTAGGGGAGGCCTATGTCCAGCAGTGGACTAATATAGGCTGATGATGATAAAATATAATGTCCTACCTTCTGCCGGTGGTTTCGCGAGCATATTTCAGGGATAAAAAGTAACCTAGGTGTTATTCCAGGTCTAGAACTACAGCTACGGCTAAGAAACTGCGGGCTGAAGCTAGTGTTCAATATCACGCCTATAGTATTAATACAGTAGGTACCGGGAGGTACCTATCTGACTGAGTAGACCAGGTATAACTTCGCCGAGGAGTACATGAAAGGGTCCAAGTACTAGCACAGTAGATATCCAAGACATTACCGAGGGGTATGGTACGAGTATTAAAGTCCCGCCCGTGCCGGTAGATCACGGGACACAATGGCCCGTCCCGTGCAGGCACGGGATTTATAGACCTGCTGAGCTGCGCCGCTAAATCAGATCCTATGCCGAGGTGGATAGAGACAGCCTGGACTTAGTTAGATCTTTGTATAAAGAAGTTGAACTAACGTTGTCAGCATTTTTATAAAAATATACAGGGTTATTGGTATTAAAGTTGTCATGTCGATCTGCCATTTTTGAAATGAACCTGCAAATATTACTTCGTTCGTCACCCTAGCAAAAAAGAAAAATGCTGAAGTAGAAAATTATCTGACGTATCAAAGTGTCACACAAAAGTAAATCACACAAATGTATAAATGCGAAAGTTTGGATGTTCGTCACCTCTTCATGCCAAAAATACTGAACAGATCGAGCCGAAATATTGCATACATGTACTCCCACCGCGCCGCCGGAAGTATTGCATGAGAAGCCGAAGGCAGTAGCTAGCACAGCACAGGCTGCCTCGGCAAATAAAATAAAAGCGACGATAACTAGAACGGCAAAAGGTCAACCGTTTAATCGCACTGCACGCTGATCAATGATTCACATGTAATCGCCGCCGCAGCGCTGGTGTACCCACACGATGCCCTCACTGCATATTATATCTGCACACCAAGGAGTCGATGTGCAGCTGCATCACCACACATTTATTCACTGCTAAATATGTGACTCCTTCAAACAGTGACCACGAGGTTTTGTCACACACTCCACGTTTGACAAGCGCAGAGGTGAGAGCAGTCCTTCGATAAAAGTAAAAAAAGACTTTTTTACTTTTATCGAAGGTGGAGACGAAACAAATGAACAGATCGAAGCTGGTGCCCTTCCTCTGGTAGGCTCCCTTAATCGACTCTTACGATATCCCCGATCTCAGTTGGAGTCCCTAATTATTTTCATCCTTATATTTTTTAATGGATTTTCGCAAAGTAACGCCTCAATCTATTACGATATATCTAATATTATATATATTCGTTAACCATTTGCGGCGAATTACTTTTTTTAAGAAGAAGGAAAAAGGAGCATCGGTGAAAAGGAAAAGAGTAGCGCCCTGTCCTGGCGAGAAGGCGACGCGGCAGACATAGAATAAGGTAACGATAAATTTCTGGCTGATTGGAAGCAGTCAGGTGGTGATAACCAGCTGGGTGCAGGAGAATGGTGCAAAAGAGTAACAGTGTCGCTATAAGGCTACAGAGACATGAATAGATTCAGAAACGCGAACACAGGACGCATGCTGAGGAGAGATAATTCAGGCAGTGGATTAGCTTGGGTCTCTGAGATGATGATCATAATGATGATGAGGGTAGCTTAGACCCAGTTAGTAGTAACCTTTGTAAATTATGTGTGGTTCAACCCTCAGTTTAGCTACTTTGCCAAATTAATCCTCGATTTCGATTTCGTTATTCGTTCACACATTAAATTCAGGTTTTCAGCGTGTATTGATGTTTCATGTTTTTCCCTTGCTGCCATAGTCTCCATGCCATCTCAATTCCCCGCCATAATAAATAATTAACTATTTCAGCAATCTTCAATTATTATTTAAAAAAAATCGCTTACAAAAAATCCAAAGGACTCCCGCAAGGCATAATCCTTAGCCCTCTTTTCTATACGCTGCTTATAAAAGGCTTTCAAAGCACTCCGGACATAGCCGAAGACGACCGAAGACGGCCGAACGGAAACATCTGTCGCGGCGGCGCGTGCGTCTTTATATTATTACAATAAAATTATTGGATGTAGGAGTTTGATCGGAAGGTGGATGGTCCCGGATGTTTTGTTTTACTTTGCAATTACGTAAATGGTGAAAACTTATAACATTCTCATGAAAATGATGTCATCCATTCTGCTACAGACATATTGGCTAGTTGTTTTCTTAACAGACTTAACTGAGAATATGTCATCAGAACATAAATGTTACAACTAAAATAGTTTCGACTTATTCCACAACTGGACAACAAATGGAGCGAATTGAATCAATTAACAGTTCATTCTGATTTGATAATTAATTTAGTTTAAAATTTGTTTATTTATTTAATTATAATTAATTCGAAATTTTACTTCGCTATGAGCTCATTTTGTAAGGAAATAAAAGTTATTGATTTTGATCTTAAGACTTTCGATATAATAATCGCGGCTAATTCACATCGGAACCGTTCCCTGGAGGGACACTGTTTCTACGTTGCACGCGTAATGCATTATTTAGTATTTATTTTTGTATTTAGTATAAATTATTAAGGGTCAATGAAATAAAAGTAAACATTTATTAGATCCTGATATGATTTTCATCTTGGTCAAATTATGTTACGTGAATTGAAGCAAAGGTGAACTTTTCTAAAACGTCTCCTGTGTCAAATGGACTATTATAGATAAGTACAGAACCAGTGTTGGTCAAAATTTACTTATTACGTTTGCACCTGAAATACAGACCCCTAAAAACCTGTATAGGTACGTTCGTTCATCGTGTGCGCGATACAAAGATTTGTACAGGTGGTGCGGGGTGGACGAGGGTAGATAGGATGTGTTTGTATGTTTGTTTGTGTGTCGACGACCTTAGAGGTTATCACTAGCTGGCTAACATTGGACTTTGATAGGGATAACCCGGTGGGACGAAGTGAAAGACCTACAAGAACTTCGTGCAGTCCAGGGACCAGGAGAGGCCTAGTTTAATTTTCCAAAACGCAATTGCTTGTTTCGTTTCGGCCAATGTTGGTACACTAATAATCCGAAAAAGAGCACAAATTTGCACAAAATTTTCGTCCCTAGGTCCAGCAGTGGACTGTTCTAAGCTGCTGTTGTTGTCGTAGTTTTAGGTCTGGCATAACATGTAATGCACCTTTGAATGATTAGAAACTGATATGAAAAGCAAACATGAAAAAAAAAACAACGCTTAGAGGCTACTTTTCCACCAAAGATGTGTTATGCAGCTATGCTGCGAGGATGTGAAAGCTAAGCTACGAAAGTATGTGACTGTTTCCATTTGATGGTAAGCTATGTAGTTAAGCTACTAACACCACTCGCGTCCATAGCACGCATCCATCCATATAAAAAGCATAGCTTAGTTGAACCCGTTTCCACCTGTGCTGTAGTGCTAAGCTATATGGATCAATGAATATGATTGGTGGATATCAAACGCATCCATAGCAACGTAGCATAGCACATCTCCGGTAGAAAAGCAGCCTTGATGAAATCGCAAAAACGATGTAGAGAATTAATGCAATAATCTAGTTTTTAAACCCCTTTATGTGGCTATAAACGTCGCCGTCCATCAACTCCACTAATGGAAATACAAAATTCATTGAAAATTATCTAGAAATCTATTTCCTCATTAAATACTAGATACTAGATAAAGTATTTAAAGCTGTAGCATGTGCGATAGAAAACTCATAGTGGATTCTCTATCTGATTATAGGGTAAAAGTGAATTGCGGCGACGCGACGGCGCGATACAGGGGCCTGCTTCACTGAGCTATCAACATATTTTGTAGTATTGTAAAGTACAACTACAAAAGGTGCATGTGGACCACGTATGATCTGGCCCTCTTGCACGAACAAAGAATACAATAAATTGGTTTTGAATGTGCAAATTTGAAATTCATTTATTACGTACTACTCTAATTTCAATAGTTTTTGCATTCTATGTACTTTTATCTATTCTTGCGATGCGCGAGACTTAACCTCCTGGGATCCCAAATATTTTGTATGATGAGCTTCTTTATCCCCAGTCGTCCATGCGACACGACACTTCTAGACACAGTTCCCCGCTTTGTCTTAGCAATCCTTTCTTACACCTAGGGCAGGCTAATCTCAATATAGAACAAGCGAATTTTTGGAGACAACGCCCAGCCCAAACTGCTGAAAGAATGGCAGGTTACTTTTTACTACACAACCTCTCGTTAAGAACGGATTTTTGGAAATTCCACCCCTAAGGGGATGAAGGAGGGGTTGAAGTTTTTTGGTATATTTTGTAACTCTTTAAAAACCCTATTTGCTCGAAACTCACAGAGAATACTAAATATACAAAACCATTAAACATGAGTTTCAGAAAATATTACCTAGCTAGGTAGGTACCGTATTAAAAAGGTAGTTTGTAATCACACGATTTGTTACAAACTCAATGTGAAAAATAAACAAATAAAATTACAGAAAACGGGTCTCAGTATTTTCCAAAACAACCCACAAAACAAGCATAATCAGATCTTTTTTATTGATTGGATTTCAGGAATTTCCGACTCTTACAATAGGTTTTCAGCTGGCTTCGAGAAGTATTTTACCCGTCCACGCGAATGATATCGGGAGCGGAAAGCTAGTTTAACCATAAACAGACAAAGAGCTGAGGCCGAGGCGGCGGCGGCGCGTACGCAGCCCTCAGCCTTCACTCCTTTTCTGTGACGTCATGGGACGACTGTAACATGACCAATGGTCCATATCACATGTATCTAATCTACCAATGGAATCTCGAATACTCATCGCGATGGTCGTGACGTGACTCGTCTGTGACTTCACTAGTGACGCCATTTTGACACCATGCAATCAAAGTACCTAGACACAGAAATACTGATCATTTTATTTGCAGAATCGTTGGTAGACTTAGATTAGAAGGTCCCTTGCGATTGCAATGGCGAACAAGGTAACACAGATATCTCCTCTTTGCCTCGGCTACCCTTCCTTACGGCTGGGCAATTATCCAACAGAACAGTGCACGGTACAGGCACACAAAGAGTCTCTTATTGCGGCCAAGGCAGCGTCGCGTGCGCAGGCCTCGAGGGGACGTTGAATAGAGCCGGGCTGCGCATTGATGGTGGTGAATAAGGAGCCGGTCGTTCAACTTGCTCATGTGTGAAGGGGTTTTTGGGGTTGGTTCAGTCTGTTAAGAAACCATAAACCATCATCGTCGTGATGTTACTTCACTGATAGATGCTTAGGCCGTTCTGGTCGGGCTTGAGGCACACCTTTCAGATGATTAGGTGATATTATGAAGTGAGCGGGAGTCAGTGGCACAAGATCGGGTGGGGCTGGGGTGTGAAGAGGTCTGCCTTCAGTCTACAATAACTGAGTCGAGCCATGCTGGGTGTTGCTCAGCAGCAAGTGCTACCGGCTGTTTATATAGATAGTCTGGTTGCGAGTCAACCAATCATGTTGTACTAGGCTTGTCAAAGCCAATGGAGTCAGATATAGTGTACGTCACTCAGCGTAACCAGTAACCCGTCACTGACTAGAACTTAATTTCCATAATTTTGAATTCTGGGGGAGGGTTCTTGGGGGTCGTTTTATTAAGTCCTGAATAGTAAAACGAGCCGACGAACTCAAAATCTTTGTACGGAACCCGTCCTGACGAAAACGGACACACGCCACAATCGATCGTCTTTTATTAAAATCACTTACTCCGTTTTATTGCTGCGCACTTTAAAAGGGAGATTAAATACCATAAAAAATATAAAAACACTCAATTTGAACCCTAACACCATAGAAATAAGGAATAGCGGTATTTTGAACTCTATAGGAGTAGTAATAAAGGTGGGTTATTGTAGGGTCATTATAATATGAATGGTGAAATTAGCATCATACCGGTTGTAGATACTTATAAAGTTTTTTATGGGTTTTGCATGTACTTAGCTCGACTCTAACATGGAGATTTAAAACTTTGGAGGACCTTGGAGCTTTTGAAGTAGAATCGATCTTGAAAATGCTTTCACTGATAAAACTGAATTTGAAATAACTACAGACTTGTTTACCGTTGATCCATCAAATCACACTCATATTAAATGCGACAGTTTGGATGTACGAGTACGTGAGCTACGTAGTCATGTCAGTACAGGATGGTACTTACTGGAACTGAGTGACTCGCTCAGACTATTTTCGCCGCTCATCAGCAACCATCGAACACGGTTCATGAGATACAGCCTGGTGATAGACGGACAGACGGACAGCGGAGTCTTAGTAATAGAGTCCCGTTTTACCCTTTGGGTATGGAACCCTAAAAACTCACATCGCAATTCTTAGTTTTAAACTGTTTAAGATTTGCGCGGTAAATAAATAATCCCTCGGCAATAATATTAATATTTTTGCAGATTTTATGAGAGCCCCTCCCTCGGTACGTACTCGTAGGTACTCATCCTCTATCTATACAACTCATTACATTTATTTATTTACCAAACTTATTTACATAAGGATTTCTGGTGAGACCTAAACCTAAGCACTAGGCTTGTATCTTGGGTGTCTAGATAGCACTCTATAGTTTTCATGGGCGTTAGTAGGTACATTATTGTAACTGAAAATTAATATAAAATCAAGCAACATAAAAATTGACTTGGACGCATAGAAGGTAGTGACTAGTAAGGTATATGTTATGGAAAAAAAAGTATTATGGTATGTGAATGTTTGTAAGGGTTGTTAACTGCAAAAGAATTATTAAAATCGGTCCATAAATGAAGGAGATATCGACGAACTGTGTAGCTCTTCGATTTCTCCTTCATTTGTGTGTTGCAGGTGTGTGTGTTTGTGTGTGTGTGTGTGTGTGGAAGACGCTCACACCACACGCTGCACCGATCACGCACGAACTCTCCTATAGTGCTTCCTTCTTTTTAAAGTCGGTTAATAAGAACCAATAAGCGGCGAAAATAGTCTGAAGGACAGTGAATTTATGACTAATTGTCTTGCTGCAATAACACCGGGTTTTATATACGTATTTTAAGGTAGCATACGTTTTTTTAAACGTATGTTATTTTCAAATAAAATGAAATTTATTCAGTTTTGACCCAGAAATAAATGGAAGGTTAGTTAGTGGACATGAATAGAAGACAGAAGGCAAACATGGATAGGCGATATTCCCAGCAGTGGTGTGACATTCGGCTGTGGATGATGATGAGTCCTGGATGCCGGTCCGGTGTTCCCAGTATAAATACTTCCAATAATAGTTAAATACATCTCAATTGTCGAACTGGTCCTGACATCTGCCCGGTGACTACATTTAGAGCATACGATGCGATTAAACTAATGAAATGCCTGCCCGCTGCCTGCTTCACACGCGTTGTTTCTAACGTTTAAAGGTCATTTGTAACCCAAGAACTGAGTTATAGGATAAAAAGCCCATGTTTTATTTCTGGCATACAACTGTATGCAAAATTTCAGACCGATCCCGGATTCAGTGAAGAGGTAAAAACCATGCAAATATCCTTCCAAACTTTCGCATTTATAAAATTAGTGTGATAATATTATGCATGTTGCCCCAAGCACGCCAAGTAAGCAGAGCTTGACTCATGAATAGTTGTAGGTTCACAATTCTACGTCAGAAAGTCGTGTCCGATATCGTACGCTGTAAACGCCTCTACATCCAGTTTCGATCTAATTAATGTGCTGTGTTATAAATGTTATTTTACAACTGTTCTACCAACTTGTAAGTACAAACTTGTCTCGCCTGATTGCCGGATCAGGTGTAATTGGGGACAACTTACCCGAGAGCCGCATTAGGCATTAGGTATGACTTGGAGATGAAATAATAGGGAGTGCGGTTAAAGACAATACTGGTTTCTTTGGAGATGGTTAACGCTTTCATTGCCCATGTACAGGTTGACCAGCGAGTACCTGCAGCGTGCCCTTTCCAAATTGATAGCCGATCAAGCGATAGCCCATCACGACATTGCTAACAAAAGTAGTTCGAACCAGCCTACAAAATGACATTTGTCATAAAAGCAAGTTGGTCTGAAATAGTTTGAATAGTATTTTTATTATAATACCTACCTATGTACCTTCGTTGAGCACAATCTTACCTGATGGAAAGTGACGATGTAGCCAACGATGTATCACGAAGGTCTAGACGAGATGAAACCTCTCTTTGAGAGACTTAAGTTGTAATTTCCCAGTTTAGTGTTCTCAATCGACTCTAAATCCCATCAGAAACACTTTTCCCAACGACACACTCGTGTATACACAAAGCAGTTGAGTCCCACACCCCCATGGCCCATAGCATTCCGTTACGGCACTCAGCACCTGCCGGTCACAGAGCACGCAGTAGTTGGTTGCGCGGGCGCAGCTCCCTCCCTCTAGCGCGTTCCCGAAGGAATCATTTGAAGTTGGACAGTTCATGTGTGAGTTTAGACGAGTACACAATATTTTTCTATGGTTATTCGCCACTCTTATCATTGGGCTGCCGCATGCCGTCACAGATTGGGCTGTAGTTGGTTGCACGGGCGCTGCTCCGCTTTTTTTCCCTCTAGCGCGTTCCCTAAGCCATTATAATATAAAGAATAGTGGATGGGTCCATGCCCGAAGTTAGGGAGATATAGAATGACAGTTAGCCACGTAGGTGATTAAGGTAACGCTGGGTAAGGCCCAGCGTTACCGCAATCACTTAGTGTAAGGTATACCGAAATCTACTTCGTTTGTACGGAAATTCAATCGTAATTTAGTTTTAGTCACGCTAACACACCCACTCTAATACGTATTGAAATAGTTAAAGCTTGGAAGTATGGATGCTAGTTACTTCTTGACGCTAACTGCAACTTTTATGTTCGTTTGACCACAATCCCACCTGATGGTAGGTGACGATGTGGCTGACGATGTATCACGAAGGTCTAGAAGACACCTTACACTCTTGTCTTGAAGAGACCTGGGTGCTGATTGGATCGAATTAAAATATCAAAATATAAGGATAAAATATTTAGTAACAATTCCGCGCGAAACCTTCTATGACGAGATCCAACAAAATGTAGTCCAACATACTGAAAAAATCTATCAAAGTAAATTTCGCCTAGATGTTGTTCTAGACCTGTGATAACATTCAATCGGCTACCTTTAGATAATCCCGGTAAATAATGAAAGTACAGAATTGGGGTCCAATCTCCAAACAAAGCCGTCGTAAACTCAGAGCCGAAGCAACAGGTGGTAAACGGTCACCCTCCTCCCTCCCCACCAAAACGTATCGCAAAAACCCGATTAAAGCTCGCTTTAAAATGCCCATGCGAAATGTAGCTCAACGATATACGCTAAGATTTATCACCCTAGATTTAGATCTATACATTCCTGGATAATCACAAAAGAAGTTTTATCCCGGTAAAACGCGTGCAAAACCGCGGACAGAAGCTTATACTTTATACTTTTTTAAACAAACATCCTTCCGCGGCTTCGAAAGCGTTTTCCGAAACAAAAAGAAGCATGTCTCTGTCCCCGGGACACGATCAGTCAATCATACTACAGAGATCTAGCTCCTTGCCATTGTAACGTCGTCGCTTAGATCCACCGTTTGAAATGAGTACGAAGTGGTAAATCAAGTCCTGCTCCTGCACCGCTTCAAACATCACAAGGATGAGGATGAGGCGCAGGATCGTAGGGAGTGCCACGAGAAGCCTAGCAATTATAATAGTATACTATAATAGGATACCTAGCAGTGTGCTCTAAGTCGGGTTGCAGATAACTTGTCAGTCAAGTAAGAGCGTGTTACGCTTTCGCGAAGACACTGTGATGACTCAATCCTTGTATTTGTGTGATAATGCTATAATGGCTACTAGTTGGGGCCTCGTAGGGGTCAGCTAAAGTCAATATACTGAACACCTGGCCGAATTTGCATATATCGGTGATATACCGTCCTGGGGTTACTACAGGTTCTAGATAAGATGTGGTAGGTGATGTTAGATCGTGTTTTGATCGAGATTTAAATTGTTTAGTTTTGCTATCGGTCATAAGATCGTTCCTTTGAACTACGAATATGAACAATGAACAAGCGTTTGTTCACACACGTTGCTTATGATAGGTGGAACATCTGTTACAGTCTTTGTATTGTTTTTTTAAATGTGGAAAATGATATAGACCACTATCTGCATGTACGTACAAACGCTAAGTGCGATAAAGAAAAATTCTTGATGTGTAATTAAGATACTTAGGTCTTGACCTAAGTATCTTAATTACACATCAAGAATTTTTACAGTTTGTCCCCTTTTTAAGGCGTTCTTCAAACCCTCGAATTTATTGCTTTTACATGCATCCTTCTAATTCTTAAGATGCGGTTTCACTCAAGATGTTTTTATTAATAAATATCGCTGTAAAATGAATTCAATCGAGAACAACAAGTACTTATTAGAGATAGAGTGGAACTAATAATTTATGCGGATGGTCCGTAATCAGCTGCTTTGTATGCCGAGAGCTCTGAGACCAGTGTCGGGTTACCGAAGAACCGCTAGGGCTGCTGCGGTGGCCTACAGACAAGGCGATCTAGGAGATACAGGATACAGAACCAGATGATCGGCGGCTAAGTGAGTGACACAGAAATCAGAAGACCAAATGAACATACGACCTCAGGCATACCTAAGAGGCGTGTAGATCTGATGTTATAGGGAAGAGTAGAAGAGAAAACCAAAGAACCAGAGGAGGTTCATAATCAGCTACTTCGTATGCAGAGAGCATACGAGCTCGATCAGTGTCGCGTAACCGAAGAACTGCTCAGGCTGGCACCCAGGCACCTAGAGATCAGATCCAGGATCAGAAGGACCAGGGTAGAGTTGGAAGACAGGATCAGAGGACCTAAGGTAAGAGATGTCAGCCAGATAGTGACAGCGTTATACGAGATAGTAACAAGTTAAGAGAGTTAGAAACTAAAATAAGAAGGAATCGATCTTCCAGCGCTATTTTATGTAATTGTTATCATTTAAAAATTAAAGATGACCAGAATAATGAGGCGGTTCAGCGGCTTGTGCTTTGTCATGATGATTATCCAGCGGACATCCCTAAACCTCCACCAATTAATAGATTTCGAGAAATTGTCAAATTAGACAATTAAATACAGATAAAACATTAATGGCCCGTAATCTGCGGGCATAGGTCGCGGGTTCAGGGCCGGCCTGACCTTAGATCTGGATGATTTATTGGCAGAATGATTATTGATTTTGGGAAAAATCACAACACCTGTTGGAAATACCACCTGGCAGACGGCGAGGAGCTCGGATTCGTGGAAACAATCAAGATTATTTTAATTTTGACAACAGGTTGGCCTCTTTGGGATATATCAAAATGTTAATCAATGTTTTCTAAGTTAAACCTGTCGTGGGCAGGTTTAAGTTAGAAAACAATCATCATCATTCTATGCTCGATTTAACCCATAGCTGGATACATCCCTCCTGCAGATCTTACCATCCGCTCCACCACAGTCCTGGACAAACTAACTACACGTTCTTCTTCAATATCATTATCTATCACAACAAACTAGAATTTGATTTTTTCTAAGTTTACATGTAAGATTATGTTTTACATCTAATATAGGTACATTAAGATTTTTTGATTTTTTTTTGTACTTTGACTTTTGTATCTAAGAAGAAAGAAGGGAGGCCTTCGCCCAGTAATGGGATCCAGCTAACTGATAAGATAATATAATCACAATAAAACTAAGTTCACACAGTAGAATGCCCCGACAGTTAAGCATCAATTTAAGCTTCAATTGTATGCTAAATGCTCCCTCGCGGCGTTGCCACAGGGTACATAATCGCTTGCACATTTTTCGCACGGGTTCTTGACCGGATATTTCCGGCTGGGGGCACTACTGTGTATGCCGTGGCGCGGGAATCGAACGCGTTACACAGGGTTGGGGATAAGCTATGGGATTAGTGGGTTTAGGGTTATTGGGCAAGATGGTTTATCATAATGAACTACGAGCCCATAGGATATTGGGCAAATGAGGTTATGCTTAGCATTGTCGCATTGAGGTGACCACGTTTGTATCTCTTAAAGCGATTGTTAACTCAGTCCATTTATTTGGATATACAGGGTTAGTGGTAATTCAGTGACACTGGCTGAACGAACTGGTTGAGTCTGTGCAGTTTTTACCCATCATACGAACATCATTACATTACGAACACGTTTGCGAAGCTGCCAGTTATTAATTCTCAAAATTATATACGAAACAAAACGACAAAGCTAACTCATCAAATTCAAACGTTGTCTTATTTTTGTCGCCCTAGGATTTAGTGTGAATTGGTTTTATTGGTCAAGATCAGAGGTCGTCGATAAAGCGAGATATCGTTTATCGTTTTAGTTGTATGTTCAGATTAGTGCATAGATTGTATGAAGTGCAACTTAACTTATGTAAGAAAACAGGTAGTGTTCAGATCGCATTCGCGCTATCATGAGACGCCTAGGCGACACCATCACACAATGAGATATGTACATAGATGTACACAATGAGCAGAGTGAGGCAGCATGGCAGGTTGCCGTTACTGTACCTACATACGTACGATGTACACCGTACCGTATCTACAAATAGAGTTTAGATCGACACCATTACGGTAAATAGCTCCCGAGTTATTTCCCGTAATGAGAGAACCCGTGTTTGTGAAGTGGTTCCACAATAAGTTTAATTCAGAGACACAATAAATACAAAAAGTGTTACAAATCGCTACCGCTCATGGCTTGCACTCACCGGATGCGCGCACGCAGTCCCACAGTCCGCGTCCTATAATACGGTACCTTTGTACTGCACTTACCTGCAAGCAAAGTCATTATAATTAGGTTAGCTAGTTTTATACTAATGGCAAATAAAAAAATTTTTATTAAACAACTGGAGGTAAATTAGTAACTGATCGTAAAAAATAACAGGTTTAATAAAACAAAGTAAAAGTGGTGGTAGCTAGCAGATAACGACGGAATGACCTCGAATGTGGGAATTATGATAACCATAACTTCAATGATGATAGGCAAGGTCATGGTACTGTTTACGATAGTTGGACATTTCTTTAGGAAAGTCCGTTGATATCTAACGAATAATCTCACACACGGTAAACAAAAGCTCTGAAAGCTACAAGGATGCCCAAGGATTTAGTTAGACTATGGTAAGATAATATGTGTTATTAAACTTTAAGAAGAGATCTTTGATTAATTATACACAGATGCATGCACTAACAAAATATTGAGTTGCATCTACTAACTCATCAAAATTGTAACAAATAAGAAATCTCAAATACAATAAATAAATCATACAACGATGACGACCGAACAGTTTCACCCATAGTCTAAACTTCTAAGAACAGTTTGCATCTTTCAAATTCGCATTACCCCAAAATTAACACAAGAGCACCGTAGTACCTGCGCCTGACCATATGCTTTCAAATCTCCAGTCATTGTTCGGAACGAGACCGAATCGAACGAAAAGAGAAAAAAACAAGACGATCATCGGAACATCTGGCGTTTACACCCCCGTAACCACCCCGACAGACGAGACCGAGCTATAGGAGCTCACGATAGAGGGAAAGAGAAAGAAAAGCACCCTAGAGGCAAGACCAAAAAAAATCTAAATTGTATGCGCAAACGCACGTTAAAGCGTTTCGGAAATGAAATTGGGATTTGTAGGATCACTGGATGTTTTGTTTTTGATAGGCTTAGGGTTTTGTTGTTTGCGACTTTGTTTCGCTAAGCTGTAAGTTTGTCGCAAGGTTTAAAGGTATTGTTCAGTTCTGAGAGCTAATAAAATTGTAGAGGACAAGACTGGTAAGGAATATAACTTGGTGGGCTTTAGCGGCTTCACTTTGACTTGTAAAAATTAACAGTTATGGCTGAACTAGAAGGCTTGCTTCAGTAGCCTTTGCACAAACTAATGAGGATTTCGAAGAAATAACCATCAGTTTAAAGATGCAAAGAAAAGGATTCAAATTAATTGTATAGAGATCAAACTAAGGTTTCAAGGTACCTATATGATATAAAATCGAAATTCACCAATTAAAACAATAAACAATAAATTTTCTCTGGAATTAAGAATCAAAGTTAACACAATCTAAGAGAGAGATAACAAACAAATAATAATAATTAGAAATTACCCAGAGTATAATAAATAAAAACCTTAGAAACAAATAATCGTTAAAATTATTGATAATTTCACACTTCTAGTGCACTAAAAATTAGCAAATGTTTTGACAAATCCTCCCCCAGTCTTCAATACAATAAGAAGGCACAGCTGTTGAGGTGCCAAGTGTAAATAGGTTCACGTATTGTCTTAACCGTCTTCCCACGGGTGGACAGGAAGCTAGGGAATCGGGAATAGCTAGGTGCGGTCGGAGTGGGAGCGGGAAGATTGAACATAATGAACAATAAGCGAAATGAGATGTCAGTGTAAAAAACTGTGCTTTACATATTCCATGTAGAGATTCAAAGTTAAATTAATCTAGTTACCAAATCAGACCACAACATTAACGAAGCAGTCGATTCGGATCCAAAATAAACATGTCCCAAAAGTGCTATCACTCTGTAAAGCACGTGACTCATTAAACATTTGCTCCAGTAGCATCACGTTTCGGAAGGTAACCGGTGGACTTGCGAAATACAGATTAGATGAACACGTGACGAAGGCACCAGGCACGTGTAGGATCGATCAGGTCCTGATGATGTTTTACTGCGTCAGCAACTTTTGACTGTCGCCACGCATAATAGACCAACTTAAGTAGGAATCCAAGTGCAGATAAGGGAGTCAGTCAATGCATTAACCTTTTCATCTTTAAATTGAATTAAATTTACGTAATCTAACTCGTATCTACACTTAACTAAATAGCCTGTAAAAATGAATCTTCTAGAACAATGTCTTGTTATTCGGGAGAAGTTCACTCGTTAAAGGGAAGGACATTTGAAAGACCTTCACCTAGATCAAACGAAAAGTTTGATATGATGTGATGGTGGTTTACTGTGGACCGTCTCTGCCTATTTCGATAAGAATAGCTGTGTGGAAAACCAACACATAAGGCCGAGATGGAACGGAATAAGAGAATAAAGCATTTGCCTTACTGTGGGGT
Organism: Eupithecia exiguata; assembly: GCA_947086465.1. NCBI lineage: Eukaryota > Metazoa > Arthropoda > Insecta > Lepidoptera > Geometridae > Eupithecia > Eupithecia exiguata. The sequence goes on from OX352253.1 coordinate 6,983,996, forward strand.
GGGATCCAATGTGCTCATTAGATTAGAATGGTTTAAATGAGGGATATCCAAATAATCCACCTATATCATGGTATTTCGGTGGAGAATGATAAGGGCAAGCACGGTGGGAAATAAGAGCGATTATCCGCTTATGGTCCCCGCTATCCGCTCTCACTCCGCCCCCACATAGTTAAACAGTCCTAAAAAAACGCACCCGCATTTAAAGGCGCCACATACTTTCAGAACATCTGTCGGTGCGCCTTCTCCCTCGCACTCAACTGTAACGCATGCAACCATCTTTTTCTAAAGTACAGGTAGATAGAACTTGTTCCCAACCTGAGTTTTGCAAAGTGCTGTTTTTCAGAAACAGTTGAGCTTTTGGATTGGAATAGGGGAGAGAATCGCTTGGCAATACATATCTAATTTTGAGAGAGTTGACAATTTCCTATAGAAACGGGGTGATGATAGAAAGCTCATCGCAGCTTTGGAGGTTAGTTTCGTTCTCGGGTCAAATATATCTTCATTCAAGGGAATAAAGGGAATCATATAGTTCATAGTCTTCATAGATCAAACATTATACAATTATTAATTTATTGATGTTAAAAGACTATTAGGACGGAAAGGACTTCTTATGTAAAACCTTGAAAAAAGTCGCACAAAACATCATTAAAATTAAAACACGTTTTAAAATGAATGTTCCACAAGTATTGAAGACATTAAACAACTCTAACAAAATTCATTTAAATGAAATTCTATTATTTTACACCATGTATTAATTGACGTTAACATTAATTAAAGAATTTAAAGGACAGATGCATATTTTTTATCAATTATTAGAATAAATAATAATATTAATAAAAATCTATTACCCTTTATTTAAGTATTCAAGAGTTTGGAAACCCGCGACTTCACCCAGCAGTGGGTGAAGTCGTGACCACGTGACGTATTCAGAGATCTCTTGGTACCAATATCGATCGACCAACAAAAGCTAAATTTCATAAAGTCTACTTCACCCCTCTATTCAGTGTTACCCCATCGTGCGTTACTTGGGGTCAAACAGAGGGTCGCCCGCGCACCCTCTCGAAACCACACACCTCTCTCTTTCACACCCACAGAGATATACAGCTCTCTGTCGCACGAGGTGAGCTAAGTTTAAAATTCACTTGTTAGATAGTCAGGTCTTGTTTTGAAACCCGTTTGAGCTTTGGAAAGGGTAATTTGTACGTTATGCAAATGTATGAAAAAAGATATACATATTGTTTGTAAAGACGTCATCGACCAATCAAAATACTAATTTGTTTGATTCTCAGAAATTTTGCTGAACAAAAATGCAAATAGCTATTAATTATGTACGATAAGCAAAATAAAAGTAAGAAATTCTGAATATAAAATATATTTTTTGTTTGTTTTGTTATCTATTTGTTTGTTCAGGTGATTAGGGCATAAATTAACCTGCAAATAGATTGATTCGCACCTATAACAGTGCAGTGAGATTGAATAACAGAAAAACCTAATGTAGGTAAAGCACTAGTTTGTATAGCACAAATAGGAAAGGTCCCGGGGTTAAGCCTTGAGGCACACCCATTCACTTCTGTTGCGATCGACAACACAAAGCCTGTTAGATAGCTTTAGTTAAGGTACATCTAATAAATTTTGCATAGACGAAATGATTTAACGAGTTAGTAGCGTATGAGTCATAACTTCATAAGTCATGACCATAGGCATTTAACAATTCACTTTTGTCTAGAATGCCCTCTACGGCGCAGGGGGCACATTGCCGGTAGACGCTGAAGTTGCAGGTTTGATTCCTAGCGTGTAATAAATCACGCTTAGTAATCATGTAAAATTACTCGCTTGACGATATAAATAAAATACAAAATATAAAAGGCATTTATTTACTAAAACAAAAAATTATAGACAGATTACTTGTGGTCCCCGCACTAGGTTCAAAACCTGTATCGCGGGAGGCCGCGCCGGTTTACAATTGTGATTTAATAATTTAAAGAAAGTGCTTAACAGAGCAGCAGGCCACTCGAGACAATAATCAAATAAAATATATATCAAGCTATTATTAAAAAAAACCTATACCCACTTATTTCCTTCCTTCTGGGTCGACTATAAGAAATTGCTTTGAACAAGAAGGCTGTCAATTATTAAATTTTTGTTTTTATTACCTTTGCTGTTTTCTAGTTTCATAGTGTAGGTACATATAACATACCTACCTTTGTATTCGTGCAGTATGAAACTCGTACCAAAATGGAAACCTAAATCTTCACCCCCCAGTTGTAAAGTAACAGGTCTGGAGCGCGGTCAGTACACTCGACTGTGGTCAAAGGCCTAACAGCTGTTCGACAGTTACCTCCGAACGTAATGAAGAGTATGCGAGCAGGAGGGCCTCCCTGCCTCACTCCCGAACGGAACCGGTTTGGACGGCGGCGGATTTGGGGTGATTTGGTCAGGCATGTTTTCAACGGGATATTGATATCCATGATATTATCAGGAAATTAATGAATTAATATAAAATTTATTTTCTTTTGCAAAAATAATACAGAAATTTTATTAAACTGTTAATGTTGTAAATTAATGTTATTACGAAGAATGTATATAAGATTCTCCTAGTTGAGCGTTTGAAATATTAATATAATTCTGCTCTTATTGTTAACTCATCGGACACGAACTTACAATTACTAACCCATTACAAACAAACTTAACTAGTGAGTTGTTGTTTTAACTACAGAGTTTTAGAGACATTAATTGTCCTAACAAGAGGTCACTAGGATATTCTGTGTCATTGACATTACTAGATATCACAAGTTACGACTACCTACATTCGAATATTAATATAATTACAACTATCTGAGTAATAATCTATCTAACCTACAACAGTGTTGAACTGGTTGGTACCCGAGCCCAGGCGGGAATCAAACCCCTTGTTGTCAACTATTCGCCTACTGGTCCACGGACGGACACCGTAATGGGTAGGTAATTGTCCCTGCGTGTCACTAAGCACAGCGCAGTAGCAGCAACCGCTGCCCGTGTTGTTTTGAAATACGGTAGGTATAATCAAATAAAGTATTGTCTTGGAATAAACAAGGCTTTAGATGTCTTATTTAAGACATTTGAAAGCCTCCCTCATCGTGATACGACAACAAACTTTGGATGGATAGATGGATGATTGTTCTTCACGCCAAAACATATGTGTAGCTCTTGGAATAAAACATAGGCTACTTGTATTTCAGCTAGTAAATTGGATGAAGTCATTAAATTTCTTTGATCAAACGTACATTGGACAAATATAGTGGAGTGGAATGAGTAACTATCTAAGCTAATGCCACACTGCAAAGAGCCTCGCTTACTGCTAAGAACCAATGCTCCAAGCGACTCGCTTAGTGAGTGATCCTCCGACAGGCACCTAGCTAGGCACGTCGGTCGTTCGCAGCCACTGCTACAGTATGCAATTCGTCTGTTAGCTAAGATGCTCTTAGCTTAGCAGCAAGCGAAGCCCTTGGTAGTGTGGCATTAGCCTTACAGCTACCAGTTATGATAAGAAGACTCTCGACTAAGAATTTTGCAGTTAATACATGGCCACCAGTTAAAGTTTAGATGGCACGTGCGTGGCTCACATATACCACCATCGAGCCTTTTCAATCTGAAGCTACATTCCCCCACGGGCGGCGGCGGCGGCGGCGGCCGCGGCGCGCGATTGGCGTCCGAGGCCAGGTGCAAACCGCCGCCCGCGCACCCTGCCAGCGAGGGAGAGTAGGGATGGCGGGATTTATCTATATAATAATATACATCGATTGAGAAAGAATAATTTAAATAGTAAAAAAAAGCGCATCAGCATTGCTATCCAGCAGGGCAATGCAGCTAGCGTCTTGGGGACGCTTCCGACTGGTATTGATATGGATCAGTTGAGCTACCTGTAGACTGTTTGCAACAGTCTGCAGTTAGCTCAATTGTTTCAATTGTAAATACTAGTTTTAATTTAGTTCTATTATTTGATTGTAATTTTCTTTGTCAATAGTAAAATATTTTGCTTATTCAGTATCACAGAAAGCGATATCTATGGAAAACCAAAATTTAAAACGGCCAAATCGTATGATTTGCGCAGCGTGAACAGTACCAACCTACCTACTTTACTCCAGAACCGAAAAAAAAACGAAAAATATGAAGTATTATAATACTAATACTCGATATTTTTTTGTAAAGAAATGGGTTACAAAATCAAAGAAATATTGAAGGAAAATATTTTGAAGAAATTAATAAATCCCAAAAATTTACGATCTCGACGGGATTCGAACCCGCAACCTTCCCCTTCAGCGCAGGGTTGCTCTTTTTCCAACTAAGCTACGTGATCTTATCTAGTCGACCCGTAAATCTTTGGGAGTTCTTTCGGCACTTACGCCGTCAGCGCCACCTACAGAGGAAACAATGAAGTTATCCAATTCAAAATATTTTGAAAATATTTTGACTAAGTAATAGTATTTTGTGCACTATATATGTAAATCATCGGAGCACAGCGCAGAAATTCGAAAAACTTTTGGTTTTGAAAGCATTCATCATTTCGTCATCCATCCGTTTTCGAACACGATTTGGAACCTTTTTCGCTGCGCGCACGCGCGCGCGCTTGTGCAATTAAGTGATGTTAAGGTTTTTGTTTTTAGCAATAACTTGGATGTTTTTTATCTTGTTGTTTTCTTTTATTTTGTGAAGTGTTTCCCTACATTATAAATGACTTTGTTAGCAGAACATACGAGGTATCTTGATTTCTAGGACCGAGTATAATGTAAGTTAGGTACATTGTAGTGTGGCTGTCTGGTAACTAAATTAGTACCATGATTTGAGTAAATCTGTACTAAGTGAGACTACGGAGCTCGTGTTTTGCGAGCAAAGGTTTAAATTTTTTATTATGTGATAGGATGAGAGTGCCTTGATTTTGAAATCAATCTAAAAAAACACAAATCGATGGTTTTTGTTGCTTTTCCGTAAGAAGTCAAAGTATTACTGACCTTCTGAATTAGTCCTGTTCCTTAAACATTTGCAGACGATGCTTTCCTTACCTCCATCTAGTTATTCGTGCGAAGTACCGAGTACAATAAGTATAAATGTTTTTCTCTTTTTACCAACTATCAATAACGTTTTAATATTCACAACACAACACAGTACCGACGCTCATCTACTTTCCATTTGCAGACATATAAATTGATATTTCGATAAAAACCGCCATTTAACAGTGGATCATTTCGTACCGGCGGATTCTGGGAATTACAACTTTATTTACGACCAAATTAAGTTATTTTTAATATAATCTGAATAATGGGACAATAAACGGTTGTTTTACGTGTGGTCCTTATTTACATTGAAATTTGCAACAATACCTTGTAATAAGTATTATTTTATTTATGTTCTTGTTCAGTAGTTTATAAATAAACAATAACAGGTGTGAATACCTGAACAACACAGGAATGGGGGTGTCGGTAAATATGGGCTAGTGAAGTTTTTGCCAGATAGCGCTCACATTCTTGTTATAATTAAATATTTATATCAATCAATCAGGCTGGACGATTCAAACAGCAACATCGACTTAGTTCGTGTTATATTCAAGTTTCAATAATAATGTTACTTGTTTTTGTTTGTCTTGCTATGTAAGTGACGATAATATAATTATAATTTTAAGATATTCTGGCAAATAAACATCTTTAATCTTTGATGCGGCCGACGATGTATCAAGAAGACTCCTATTTCTATTTACATTTCTTCGGTTACAGCGATGGAACATAAGAATCGCATCTATCGATATCGATGTCCTGATATCTATCGACAGCTACGCCATCTCTACACTAGCAAAAACTAAATGGCCCGTGCCTCACCCTGCAGGTATAAATGACAAGTACCTTCCATCCATATATTACATATACTGCAGAAAGATGGTTATCTCGATTTTATTGAATTGAATAGAGGAAAGCGGGGTCCTAGCGCACATCTGTATAAGTACTATAAATAGTAATACTTTAAGCAGGCATTTCTAATGGGTACCTAATACATTAAAATAAGATCAGTAGTTTTGTTAGAATGAAAACCACGTTCACAGTAACTCCGAGTAACTGGAGATTCCCAATACCCACAAAATGTATTTTTAGATCCGGAACCGATTCCTAAAAATGAATCAAATACAAAAACATACGCAAGAAATCAGAAAAGCATGCTTCCGGCGAGAATCGAACCCGCTATCTGTGCAGTTTTGCAACCAAACTCGCAAGTGGCAGATAGTCACGTACGGATGATAAACCAACGCGAAGGCGACATGAATGGATATCTTGTTGAATGAAGGTTATAGGTATTAAAAAATATAATTAAAGAAACACCTAGGTACATAGAATATTCGGTAAAATTATAGAACTTACCGTGCCGTGGATGATGTTCATGAAAAAATTACATTTTATTTTGTATAAAAGTTCAAAATATTACTTCAAAATCAACAACTAAATTAATATGTATCCATAATGTCAAAGCGTTTGATGTAAACACAACACAAAACAAGTAATAGGTTGCAGAAGGGTACACTACCATTTGCTAGAGCTAATGCAAAACACAAAGCTACATAAAAACAACACAAAGCTACATAAAGACAACACAAAACACAGACAAATTTAAGTGACAAGATGAGAGTGCACAAATGATAAGAACAAGTGCTGCACACTTGACAAAACAGGTGAGGGTAGGTTAATTGTTAACAGTGCAAAAGTTAAGGGACAGAAAGACAACACAAAACACGTGATGAGAATGGGAAAGACCCAGTGATGAGATGAGACTGCAACACTGTTTGCTAGTGCTGGTGCCACACAAAACCACAAACATATTATAAAACAACACAACACAAAAACAAAATATGGACGGTCGGTTACTTATGATGACTAGTGCAAAACATAAAACAACATAATTATACGTACACATAAATAAACAAAACCAGTTAACAGAGTGTTATAGTGATTTTACTAGTGTTTTTTTTATACATTCTTATGGAATAAAAACAACACAGGTGATCGGAAATGAATAATGATTACGAGTGCTAGTGCGAAACACAAAACTACAGACACAAATTCAACACAAAACTACACAAAGACAACACATAAGAATACGGCAGACAGTAGAGGGTCGATCCGCTCACCCATTGCGGCGGGACGTCCGCGTGCTGGTGATGATGGTGATGGTGCCGGCGGTCCTGGTGGTGCCCGTGCGCCGCCGAGCAGGAGGTGGCCGCCACGCCGTACTGCCCACACATACACAACGTTTAGATGATGACGGAGACAGGACAGTAAGTGGATGTGACACGTGGAGATGGGGAATTTACTTAGATGATGACGGTGGTGGTGATAGTGACGAGTCTCCGGTTCCCAATCAAGCCCCTAATAGACTTAACGATGAATGCCACCGAACACACGCTCTGCTGCGAACAGCAGCGTCCCTCCAGCTCCAGTCGCGTCGCTGAAGCATAGCACTCGAAGCATTAAGCTCTCATTTGAAACTTGATTATATTGACATTATTATCATAATATTGGTTGGCTTTGATATATTATGTAAATGGGAAATTAGGAACGTGGAAGATAAAACCTGACGCTTTGAACGGCTTGGGTCAATATTGTGGTCAGATGAAAATATTACCGACCGCGTGTCGTACATGTGCGAAGTGAGGGGTGGCTAATAGTCTTACAGATTTGGGTAGAATAAGAAATCAGGTGGCCTAGTCGGAAAAGGAAAATCGAAATTTCTGATTCATTTTTGTGCAAAACAAACTCTTTGTAGCTTGCATAAGATTAGTTTGCACGAAAACGATTCAGAAACCTCGATTTCGGTTTTACGAGTAGGTACGAGCCCAGGTTCATTTTGATTGAAAGTTGCTATTCAAGGACCTTATTATGACTTGTTAAGTATCTGCTCAAACACATTCAGGTATAGAATCTATGAGAGCCCTCCGGTGAAAAGCCAGCTAAGGGAAAATTGACATAAGATTTAAAACCCAAGAGTCCTCTCTCTGGCATTCGAGCCAATATGATAATATCTCTATCGGTTAGAGTTTCGTCAATTCCTTCTTTCGGTCACTTGACCTACCCGAGTTATCGCCCGTAAAACTAAGATCCCGAAGGACCACTTAAGTAAATGGCGGGGAAAATAAAAAGGGACGGCCGTTGACCTTCGCTAACACAATTACTGGCTTTTAGCGAGTCGCTTCTTATTCTGGGAGTGTATTAATTGGGGAGAAACGTTTTCCTTGTAATTTTCGAGAGTCCGTTCGATTGTGAAGAGCCTTTATCGACTTTGGATAATTGTGGGCTTTGTTTCAGTTACTTTCGAAGATTGAATTCATCATTTCCATCCTGGTGGAAAATTTATGTATTTTTTTTCCAATCCAGCAGTCTCTAAAACCTGGGACATTTATTCAAAACCAATTTACAAGGTGCTTAGGTGCTTCCACTTGCATTTTTTTTGTATGTGCAATCTCTGTAACTCGATGGTAGTCTCCTATTATGCGGAGCAATTGACCAAATTAGGAAAAAACGCGCCTACATTGTACCTCAGTAAAGTTTGTTGTATTTCGCAACCACGTGAGCAAAGCCGCAGAAGATAGTAACAAATAAAACGTAGAGCAAAGGCACAGAGACAAGGAGAACCTGCAAACGTAGAGTACTATGGCGCAGACAACGCTTTCGTCGCTCCGCTGACTCGCCTCAGTTTTATGGGTATGTTGTACAGGCGAGAGGACAAGTGGAACCGCTGAGATAGTAAAAGGACAATGAGAAGACCGACTTTATAGCAGAACTTGGCTTGTTATGGGAAAAAGATATTTCGTCACGCCAGGGGTGACGTGGGAGACCCAGGATGATATGGCTTGATCCACACCTACCATAGTGGACTTCGTGGAACAGCTGGGCAATACTTCGCCATTCCGGGGAGTAGGAGAAAAAATAAATCTTCGTTGATCAAGACAGCTCATTATCATCCAATTATCTTCGTAATGGTTAGCAGGGGAATATTGATTGATGTAACAGATCTCTATATCATCAGGTATCAGTCACATCCTCTCATCAGAGCTTCAGAAGGAATACCGAACTTCTACGTAGAGTACTAGAGTGTAAGAGATGGTACTGTAAGTGAACTATGTCACCACCTGTACATAAGAAGGCAACAGAGGCAATGCTGAGAATTAAAGACAACCAAATCTAGGATCCTCCCCCGCCCGCGCCACCCCTTTATAGTTTTTGACTATGTACTGTGTAAGGAACTTCTGCTTTGGCCCGCGACTTCGTTCAGTAGTGGGTCACCTGGACTAGGTATTCGTTGTCTATACACTCAGGGAAATCTAGCTACACCCATTAGCGAAAAAATGTTTAGAATCTAATGTAGAATAATTTTTGGCTTGTATTCAGCAAAGGTTCCAGTTTTCATTTTAAAGGTTTTGTAAATGAAATGAATGTGACCCTGCGACGTCTATAGACGTCGTTAGTGTTATTTAGTTATTTAATTTGAAACATTTTACGTATGCCATACGAACGACACGTTATGGGTCCTTCCTTACTCGTAAAAACAAAAATAGAAGTATTCGTACAACTACAAACTTATGTAAGTTACTTAAGAGCGTGTTTTGCACGAAAACGAATATAAAACTTAGTTTATTTTTTCCGAGTAGGCGTCGTACTGTGCGGTCCTATAGAATGCACTTGGAGTAGAGTTTGAGTTGGACCCACGCTCTGTCTCGTACATCTAGTTCGTTACTAATATTTCTAAAATTATTCATTAAACAAAAAAAAGATTGTTGTAATCGGCTTCCAATAAAGAATGGCAGGAGGAACATCTGCCTGTCGCATTCCCCAACAGGTTTGATTGCGATGCGATCACATTATTTGACCACTTCTAAATACACGTGCATTTTACACGTCAGCGCAGCACTCAGCAAATAAATAATCTTATATTATTTTTTAGGGTTCCGTACCCAAAGGGTAAAACGGGACCCTATTACTAAGGCTCCGCTGTCCGTCTGTCCCCAGGCTGTATCTCATGAACCGTGATAGTTAGACTGTTGAAATTTTCACAGATGATGATGTATTTTTGATGCCGCTATAACAACAAATACTAAAAACCAGAATTAAATAAATATTTTAGGGGGCTCCCATACAACAAACGTGATTTTTTTTGCTCGTTTTTATAGATAATTGTACGGAACCCTTCGTGCGCGAGTCCGACTCGCACTTGGCCGGTTTTTTAATATCTATTTTACCCCCCGACATAACAAAGAAGTATTTTATCGATGCGCGTGAGAGTCTTGTTTGGTGTTCGTTTGTGTAAACCAATGTTGCCCAATTATCTTTCAAATGGAAGAATAGGTTTTTTTTAAATTAGAATTCCAAAATTTCCTGCTGTTCTTGATGAAAACCGGTGAAGCTGTTCTTATTTTTGAGGTGGTTTCCATCAGCTCTCTATCTGAGTTTTCAGGATTAAAATGAAATAGTCAGGGATTTTTCTAAAATTAGCTGAGTGCATACTTTAATGAACCCATGCAGAATCACCAAAGGCCATTAACTCTACGAGACTAGGCAATGGACCAATTAACACAATGCCTGCCGTCCCACCTGTCCATCACTGTGTCAGCGAGACCAGACTAACAGGTTACCGGCGAACGTATTATAGGATGCGACACGGAATAATTGCTTGCGAACGTATCGGACGCGACTTTAACACGTGACTTTGTAGATTGTAGGTGAAGCGACCGATCAGTTAGGCAAGATCTCATAAGACAAGGTCTGTCTGCACTACTATCGGGCACTGGTCAGTTCTGCTGTTAGAAGTTATAGTGGTCTGATTGACCTTAAATACGACCTACCATACTTTGAACCATGGCAGGGTCAAGTGAGAGCTGTACATACCGATTTGTTATCATGACATAAAATTCATGAGGAACGGTTTCCTACTGCTGCATTTCTTTGCATAGCCATATTTCTCTTACAGCTTTAGGCCTCGTCTACGAAGAGTTGCGTTGGGCGGCGCGGCCCGCACTACATCCAAACATAATTGGCGTTGTAGAGTGCGAGAGAGAGGAGAGTCGCCACGCCATGCGCCACACGAAACGCGCGACGCCACGTGTCTCTGTAAACGAGGCCTAAGATTTCGCGATTTTCCTGTGCACTCTGGAGCATTGTATGTTTGACAGCGAAAGAGTCGTTTACAGATTTTGACTCAAAATAATGAATTGGTCAATGGAGCATTTTCAATCGCATACAATCTTTCTAGTGTGAGGAGCCTGACTCCGGCGATTCCCAGGATCTTCCCGAATCTTCAAGGGCGCAAGGAGTGTTCTCTAGTATTTGTGGGTTACTTGATACTATGCTATCACAACATAGTCTTACAACAGGTTCACTAACGGCCAGAGGTCACCTCAAAAAGTCGCGTCCTGTCCCCGCCTCCCACTAACTGGTTAGCGTCAAACGAGCGATGAGAGGCGCACACAAATGGCATGTTTATCGTATGTTCAAATATAGATTACGCTTGTTTTAGACATAATTTTTATTTTATGACTATTTCTTCTGGCCAGCAGGAGACGCTTGAGTACTCAATTTATTTGGCACGCGTCCGTGTGTTCGTTTGTTGGAAGAAAACCACTGAAACTTTTGGCCAGCTGATGCGACATCTTTGCACGTTGTAAATCGATGACTGTACTTCGGAGTTAGTAATCTATTTGGAATAAAATCCATGTTTCCAAATAGTTCGATCCGTCAGTATAACAATTTGGAAAAAAAACATCCAAACAGTTCGACTATCGAACTACTGGTAGGACTGGATGGAATAAAGGGAAATTAAGCCTAGTCAAGTTTTAAAGATCTGTATTTGGGACAGTTCAAATCTGAGATGTCTAGGGAAGCCATGTGTCGGGGGAGTACTTACTCAATTTGAGATGTTGCATTCTCCGGGTCAAACTTATTTCTATTGGGCATTATAATTAGTTTGTCCCTTACATACCGATTTGCAAATACATGTTAGTCTTAATTAAATCTTATTTATCTGTCCGTATAGTTATTGACTTTCTTTATTATGGTTCATAAAAGATATCCAAGTAAGTGAAGCCGTATACTCCGTCGCTTAAAATAGATAGACAGTAAATGTATCTAATCAATTTTTACCGATAATTTGAGTATGTAACAAACATTGCCCTAAAAATATTCAGTACAATTTTGATGAGCACCACAGATAAAATTAATGAGTCTACATCATCACAAACAGAAACTATTCAGATTTTAGATAAATCCGCTACATAAGGTCCAACCAACCGGTGAGTAAAGTAACAAGCAATAACACAAAAAAATCATCCTGACCACAAAAACGGCTCCACAAAAGGGGCATGGAAAATAACAAAATACCATAAAGATGGGAAGGAGAAGGCTCGTCGGCAGTTTTTGCGCTGACCTCGGGGAACCGAACCTCGAGGAAACTTATAAATCATGCTTGGGATACTTTCTTATGTAATGAAGGGTTTTGTTTGTACGCTACGAGTATGTCTGACATATTGCTATATTCCTGATGTGTCCGGGGACGGGCTTTGTTCCAACTCGAAAAATAACAACTAACAGGCTACTAAGGTTTCTTAGTCGCTTCTTTACTTTAGTCTACATACCGAAGTGACAGAAATAAAAAAAAATATCACTTAATTTCCGTGTCAGTGTTTTTTAATAATTTGACCTTTTCTAAGTGTACCTTTTTGTATTTAAGGAAATAAAGAATTTTTGATTCGATTTGAATTCTCATTTTCCCACGTTTTGGTAGAGTGCCTCTATCGCGCGGACAGGAAACTACGGAAACCACACACACGATCACGTATCGTCTTGACTATCCTCAGATTGACACGAGGCTCTGATCTCGTTCTTCATTTACCTGTAGCAGTTGACATGAAATTAACCATAGCTACAGAGTTAAATGTAGTTCGTTTTCAGTTATTATGTTGGCATTTTTACATAATTACTCCGGCTAAATTTTTAAGTTAACGTAAAGAAGCGAACAAGAAACCTTTACCTTGTTAGAATGTTAGTTTTCGAGTAGAAGCAAAAGTCGTCCCAAGATTTTTTATCGTCTAGTCTAGATAATCTGATATTTTGTAGTAAGCCTTTTCACAAAGGACAGTTTGACTTTTTTTTTAATTTATTCATTGATAGTTTTTGCAACTCACTTGGAGTTATACATACATTGCCCTTTGAAAGATACATTAATCTTGTGTAGCCCTGTGTGTAGTTATGGGCACAGCGAGTTTATTATTATTTCTAGTATTTAAATTATGTATGTCGCTAATTTTTAGTAAAAATCACCTGATTTGTTATGTTGTCACTGACTAGGATAAAACAATTTGCAACTTATTTTTAATGTAGTCAATTAGCCTATTACATCTAAGAACCTAGATTTACTATAATTGTTACAAATAAATACTAGGTAAGTACCTTATGTTTTGTGAAAGTCCGTCACTTAAAATACATACAAAAACAGTATTATGACATAATACAAAAGCGTCACAAAAAGGTACAAATATTAAAACGAGCCTCACCATTCCATTATCCATCCCTCCATATGGTGATTGGTATCCAGCCTTTTCTGTTACTGAAAGGAAAACGTCCAATTATAAGTAAATTGTAAACACGCCGTGCAACAAGTTGTGCCCTATTGTGAGTCCGGCGTTCCTCGAAGGTTTCAGGAAGAACGACTGAATACGTGTTATGCCATTTTACATTCTTATTTAGCCCATGGGTTTCTCAATCGTTAAAAAGTTCTGAACGTCCTTCTTGTGGTGGATTTGTTAACATCATTCTCTAAGTGTAGATACTTTTTCATAATTTGCTTATACTCTTTAAAGCATTTACTGGCCAGCCTCAGCGGTGCGACCCGCCATGCGCCAGAGGCGCGCCGCCGCCGCACCGCTGAAATTAAATTCTCCGGTGCTAATTCACTTCATCTGATAGCTGGTTATCATGCTTATTTTGTAAGTATGTTTTTGGTAGATTACTGAACAATTGATCTCGCATAAAAATTTGAATTGGTGGCCTAACTGAGTACAAGTAACTGATTAAGGGTAGATATAACAATACAAATTTTACTTTCAAAATAAAACTCCACAATTTGGCACCCGCCATAATACAAAACTCAAACCGCATTAAGTATAAAATATATTCAAATTAAATTTAAAAATACATTTACATTAAATTGGACGGAAAGTTATTCAAATAACAGACTGTCATATTTAATCCTGTGCGTTGACAATGAAATAATTTTAAAAATCCTGCGCCACATAGGGGTTGGCGCGACACTGACACAATGCGGAATTAAATAATGCCCAATAACACATTGTGGTTAACAATGTCACAGAAATAGATTGCACTTTTATAAATTTCGAATACGTAACGTTCCTTAGTAATAGGAAACAAAAACGTCGTAGATAAAGACAAAAACCCTTGCATTAGAAACCTGTTCGTTGTGAGCCCGTACCGACCGTCCCACGGTAAGACAGAGGCCTCCCTCAAATCCGTTGAGAATGCTAAGGCGAAAGTTTATGAAGAATGATGTTGGTGTGAGAACCAATCTCAAATTGCTGAACAGATCAGTTTGAGATTTTGAGTAGATGTCATACAACAAGATTTTTAATAACAAATAATAACAAAATGAATAATGCATGTTACCTCGCAAAAAAAAAACGCGAGGCTATGAGTATCCAATACTGTGAAATATTTAATGAAGAGAATTTGGCGACGCGTCCCTCCTGCCTTACACAACAAGATCTATGCATGTGCATATTGTGCATATCACATTATATACAACTTCAATATCAATTTGGCGACGCGTCCCTCCTGCCTTACACAACAAGATCTATGCATGTGCATATTGTGCATATCACATTATATACAACTTCAATATCAATTTGGCGACGCGTCCCTCCTGCCTTACACAACAAGATCTATGCATGTGCATATTGTGCATATCACATTATATACAACTTCAATATCAATTTGGCGACGCGTCCCTCCTGCCTTACACAACAAGATCTATGCATGTGCATATTGTGCATATCACATTATATACAACTTCAATATCAATTTAAGGTTCAATACAATTAAACAATTATATCTAAAGTACAATAATGAAAAGCACATGACAGACACTCTAACGCCGCTTGCCCACCGCCACGTCAACGATGACGTCCCGTCTTTTTAAAAAAAATTAAAATCCGTTTCCCAAAACTGTCATGGATTGCAAAAAAGAGGAAGGTCATTATAAACCGTAGTAGGGAGGTATGATCTGAAAAAGCTTAAATAAAGAGATGCTGACATCGTAATAATTATTGACTGAATCAAACCCCGTTCGTTTCTCACTCAACTGACAAAATTGATCCAAAACAATAAAACCGACTGATCCGCATAACAAAATAACACAAGCAAACCCAGAACAATTAAAAAGAGCGGACTCATCGCAAGCTTTATTCAGTTGCCGTCACAGATTGCGCAGGAGTTGACTGTTGCACCCCTCGGATGCAGCGCTAATCCGAATTATACGGTACCACACACTCGAAGGGGTGCTTGTCCATTGAACCGACGACGACGACCACGTGAATTTGTGATAAAACATTTTTGGTTTAATATTGAAGTGTTGTTGAAAGAGATTCAACAAGAGAACATAGGTAGGTGTCATTGATGGTATCACTTTAAGTTCTCTAAGATACCTACTTGGGACAAGAACAATTTACAGGTAATAAGGTTACCAGTCACAGGAAGAGTCCTAGTGCGTCGTTCTGTCCGGGTGTGATCTCTACCCAGTAGAGCCTTGGACAGAAACTGTTTTCGTATCTACATCTGATGAAGACACGAAATGAGGACTAAAAAATGTTTTACACTTCACACAGCAGCATTAGGCCACAAAATAAACAGAGCTTGTGTAATAGGTGGTAAAAGAAACCTCATAATACATATAGTTATCAAGACAAAGTACAGAACAGGCTCAAAACAAGTGACAAATTCAAAGCTATCAAAGCACCCTGAAAGGCAAAGCTACAGTACAGTCGCAGAATATTATGTAAATGAATTAACTAATTGTCACGGCATTGTTCTACGGAACGGTAACGGCGGAATAACTGCGGACATTTGTTATGGAGATGCCTCGAGTCTGCGCCTTTGTTTATGTGAATTTTAAGGAGTTCAGCTCATTATTGTGATTAAGTATAGGGGTTTGCTTGCTAACTGGATTTGTGGACGCTGCGCCGGATTATCTACATCTCAAGTGTACTCAAGACCAACTCTTCACTTTCATCCGGTGCGTCAGAACAAGTTGAAGTTGTTTCAAGATGTCAACAGAATTAATGACGTCTGCCTTTTTGGGAAGTGATTGGCTGACGGACGTTTAGAAAAGAGCGAAACGCCCTTGACGGACTCTAAGAGAGATAAAGATGATAATATAAGTGGTACCTAAGTAAATATAATAATACAACCTTGTGGAGATCTCACTCAAATGTTTAGGTAAATTATTAAATAAATCAGAATTCGTAATATGTTTAAAGTAGAAACAAATAAAAGAAGACTAATAGAACAGTGAAAGGTCGAACCAGTCGAAATGTTTCAATCAATCCAGCTGATACCGATATAGAACACAAAGAAGGACACTAATAGTTAATGTTAAAGCAGAAACCAAAGTAGATATACAAATTCCAGGCTGAAGCAATGACACGGTAATAGGATGATTAGAGACGGTACAAGGTGAAGGAGAATAGAGTTCTACTGGTTAAGGCGGTACCCCGACGCACACTGAGCATTTTTAATGCCTGTGTAATAGTTTTATTTAGACGACCTCTGTGGCGCGATGGGCGAGGGTCTGTCTGCGATGCAGGAGGTTGCAGGTTCGATTCCCGCCTCGGTACAAATGTTTTTAAGATCTGCAAATATTTGTTCAGGGTGTTCTGGTCGTTTCCTATGTACCTATAATAAAAAAATATCTACATAAGTAATGTTTTTTATTATGTATGTATATCAGTTATCTAGTACCCATAACACAAGCTCTGCTTAGCTCGGGGCTAGATAATGCTGTGGGAATCGTCCAGTATTACTTATTTATTTTTTCTAGTTTAGACAGAGATGCGAAGTTGTTCTTGGTGGCCACCAATTTCTGTTTTCGCATCTCTGTCTTTACTATACAAAATAAATCTATTACAGATGTACTAAATTAAAAGCTTATGATAGGTATCACAAACTAACTGCCCAATGTTTTTTTTGAAAATTCCTTTGTTGAACGTAATGGTGGCGGCGGCGTAATGGTGGCGGTGTCAGGGTACCGCCTAAGTTCATGGTTTGTCTACTGAAAGAGGAAAAATGAAGGAAATAATAATGTAGGACATTTTAAAACAGCATCACATGTGTGTGAACCAAAAATAATCAGAGATTGAAACAGCTGGGATACATCTTTTATGGCAAGGTAATATGTTTAATGCGATTTAAGTTTTGCTTAATTGCAATTTTTTATATCGCACCATTTTATTGTAAATGCGAAAGTTTGGCTGTATATTTACATGTTTGGATGTTTGTTTGCTCTTCACGCCAAAGATACTGAACGAATCGGGCTGAAATGGCTTTATAAAACAATTTTCAAATCGCTTCCAACTTGAACTCGCTTGCGCGTAAAATCGATATGAAATTACCATAAATTATAGAACTCCTTGAAGGGTTACGGAAGTGGAATAGACCTCTTCATTATAGGATTACCGCCCTGTCATTAGCTTGCGCAATTATTAAGGATTTTAATTTAAAAACAAATAAAATATACGTTTATTACGTCGTGTAATAATTGTTTTTGAGAGAGACCACATTTCGTAGTCCAATGATGGCTGAAGGCCGTTTCTACCACTATGACACTGACTTGGACTAAATCTATTCTGGAACAATGCGTGCTTAGCGAGGCTACAGGATTCATTAAACTCATTAGAGGCTGAAGAAGGTCGAAGGACAAAATTAAAAGTTTAAAAAAAAAAAAAAGCTTTCGTAATTTAAGAGATGTTTAATGAACGTAAGTGGGTTAGCTAAGAAGCTAGTTTGTGTTAGATGAACACTAACGTTTCATCACTTAACGAGATAACAAATGATTTATCAAGGAAAACAGTCCAAGAGCCGGCCTAAAGCTAGTAATAGAAATAAATGTAGCAAGTCACAATTTTTAACATGACGAATGACGATTAGTTCCCACAACACCAACAAGCCATACCATCTAAGTAAATGACAGCACGTTTAACATAACAAACTGCGTGAAATCAGTGAGCACTAACAGATGGAGCCGCAATTCGTTAGGATCCGCAGTCGCGTGGCGGCCACGCGACGACGACGCGACGACGCGACGGCGCTATTTGCACGGTGTCACATTAGTCCGGTAGAGTACACACTTGTCGGTTTGTATGTACCTACATACGTATAGTTTACCGGTTGATAAAGTTGACGAAAAGTAAACAAAGTCTTACTGCAACCAGAATCGAGAATAGACCGTTCATTTGACTACAATCTCACCAGATGTAAAGGGACGTGACGATGTGGTCCACGATGTATCACGAACGTCTAGAAGACACCTATTTACTCTTGTATTGAAGAGACGCAGGTTGTCGTTCAAAATGATAAAACGTACAAAAAAATAGGTTATGCTAATGCTCTGTCTAGTACGAGCTATATACATAATTATACACTAGATAAACTAGATGGCAGTACCTACACGCGATGCATCAATCTTTCAGGGTTTCACTGTTGCGAAACACACACTACAGCTAACTACACTGAACTCATAAAAAAATACGTCACAAAGTCAATATTAGTAGGTGGTGAGAATTGAACCAGCAACCTGAACAATCGGCCACCACTCCGCCCGTCGATGACGCGTGGCGGCCGCGCGGGCAGCACGCGTCAGGCGCGCCGCATTATTGGTGTTAATTAATAGGCTTAACCCCGCGCTAGTTCCTGTTGTTTATTATTATGTAGAGAAATTACATTCATTGAGACTGTTACATGCTTTTGTTAGCGAATAGTCATTTGAGTATTATTACATGTTATGAACAAGACGTCCAAGTCATCACTGAGTTTCTTTACGTTACCATTTACTAGTATGTTTTACCATTTATTATTATTAGTAGAAGAAACAAGCTCATGGCTAATCAAAACCCGAAATTCTGGCATAAATAATCCTTTCATGAACTCAAAAACTCAGTGCTTTATTTCCTTTAGATTTTACAGGACTCTTGCTCGCAATGTTTAATAATAATTCAATTGCATGCAAAAAGCTACAGAGAACTAACCCCTATCTCTCAAACACACAGCCCGTCCGCGCTCATATCACCGATATACAAGAGTGGTCCCGGCGACGCTCCCGCGGCCACACCACAACGTCCCGGCCTTTCTTCGCGCCAATCCACCGTGAAACGGCCGCGTTGATTTATGGACTTGCCATTTAGGAGAATATATCATGGAATATGGCATATTAGTGGGGAATAGAGCGTCACTCACTGCGTTTATGTAACTTGTAACGATGATGGTGCAGTGTTTGGTCGTATGCAAGACTGAGGTCTATACTTTACCAACTAGCTTTTGTCCACGGCTTAGCTCATGTTTTTCCTGGATCTAGCCAGTATTACCAGTCGGGATATTAATTAACCATGTTTTGAGTTTTGAGCCCGTTATGAATGATTTTGTGTTAATAAATATGATAGTTTTAAAAGTTTTAAGGACTAGAAACTCTTTTAAGATATGAAGTAAAGGAACTTTTGAAAATGTTGTGGCGTAGACACCATTCCTCCCTAGATAGGATATTATGACATAGAAAGAACTAGAGCATGATTATAATATCGAAGTGGCACAGCCCTTCCACAGGGCTACCCCACAGCCGATGGCCTGTTTAGGGTCCAACTTACGTTTATTTGATAGAGGGGTGAATTGTGAAGCTTTTTTGATGATATCTAACGCTGTACTGATTTCGATGGGGCTTTAATTAAAGGGTGGATTCAATTTCATTGTGTTTTGGTACAAGCGTGCTTTTTTATTGCGTTGAGTGTTGTCATAATCTGATTTGAAGTTTGGGTTTTAATTTTGGCCTATTGAAACACAATTCGGACAGTATGCAATATAATACGACATGATGCTAAGTATGAGCATATGGTTAAATATGGCCCTAAAAATATATCGCTGACATAACTCAAAAGGAGGTACACTAAAATTAAAAGTAGGTAAGTATGTAACGTGTTATTTACAAAAATGAGTGGTATCATAACTCACAATCATGAGTTATTTTAAGATAATTTATATCAAATATATACATAAATGAAAACTTAACAATAACAGAAAACAACAAGGTAACAGTAGGATTATCAATCACTTATCACTAACAACTAAAACACAAACTTTAACAACGTTTAATTATATTCTCACATATTGAGGAAAACAAACAAATTTGAATTCGAAAATGAACGAGAGTTCAATTAAATAGTGACTTAAAGCTTTCAAAACCAGAAACTGTTTCGAGTTTTTATGCTTTGCTTCGAGGATATCAATGTCGTTAAATATTATCTACAATATTCCTTGGATTTTGTATACACAAAATATCTAGGTTCTGAATCGGAGTAGAAAGTTTGAAGTAAGTGCAGGCTTGAGCTTTTATCTATTATATCTGTTATCTACATCTTATAGTACGATACAATCATTAAGTTTGTTTGGGCTAGCTGGAGGGTGCTTTGCGGACTCACCATTTTTATCTGTTTGTTTATCTTATCCACCTTCAAATAAACTTTTGACCCCCTACAATTCCGTCCCACAGTAATTCTAAATTATTACCGTACATACAAGTTCATGGCAATCTTGATAATTACACGGTTGTCTAGCTGTCTCCCTCGCTCTTAGCGTACGGCTGGTGGTTGACGGAGAGAGCTGCAGGAGGGTAGATTTGCCGTTAATGTAACAAATATTGTCTACCGTGAAGTGATTATTGAGGGTGGCGGGTCGTATTTACAGAATGCGCTTTGGGATGACAAAGAAAGCGTACAAAATGCCAGGTGAACTTAGTGAAAACAATAAAAACAATATAAGATTCAAACTTTTTCCTGGCACATTTAAGTAAACTAAGGAAAACCAGGAGAGAACTCGACAAAGTACACCGTCTACGTCTAATTGATAGCAGGTTGACAGTCAAATTCAAAAATTCACTATTCAAAATTCAATAACATTATTTCTTTAGATTTACAAAATAAGCACTTAGACAAGTCAAATGCTTACGTAAAACAATTTCAACCACTACGAACACTCTATAGAACCATATTAAATACATCTATATGGCTCTAAATAAACATTAAAAAGTAAAATGGACTTTATGGTTTCATAGCTTTCATTTGAAATTAGCTGAATTATTTTTCATAATAATTGCCAGAAATGTTACTATTACACTGTATCATTTAGTCCCAAAGCTGAGTGTGTTTTGATTAAAATTTTCACTATGTCTATTAATAAACATTATACTTAAGAACCTTTTTGAAGTTTTAACCCACTTCGAAAAAAATTAAACCGACCAAGTGCGAGTCGGACTCGCGCACGAAGGCTTCCGTACCATTATCTATAAAAACGGCAAAAAAATTACGTTTGTTGTATGGGAGTCCCGTTAAATATTTATTTAATTCTGTTTTTTAGTATTTGTTGTTATAGCGGCAACAGAAATACATCATCTGTGTGAAACTTTCAACTGTCTAACTATCACGGTTCATGAGATACAGCCTGGTGACAGACGGACAGCGAAGTCTTAGTAATAGGGTCCCGTTTTTACCCTTTGGGTACGGAACCCTAAAAAGAAAGAAGGTCTATTTTCTGCTGTATATTTTCATATATTTTTATGTGCTTTTGTCAGTGTCCGTCATTTATGGACCCATTTGGATGATTCTTTTGCAGTTCTATAGAGGATGATTCCGAGGTCGTCCTAAAATGATTTTATTCCCGAGGGATTAATACTTATCCAGGAAAACTGAAAAAATAATAATATTTAAAACTAAAGGATTCCAATCTTGTTTGTAGTAAGTACATTATTGTCAAAACAATCAAATAATATTTAGTAGAGTGCCAATCCGCGCTATACATACATACATACATACGTCCATACATCATTATTAGGAGGGGGCCACTTCACGCTCGACTGTTCTCCGGTTATGAGGATGATCCCCCGGCAGGACTTATTGGAGTGGATTTACAATTATTGAAGGGAAATATTTAGTATCGCATTTATTGAATTAAAGATAATAATTTGTCAAGATGATTGTTTAATCGAAATTTGCAAAAAATAAAATATGTAATCAGATATTCGTATGCGAGCGGAATTATTTATCCTGTTCTAAACAGAAATAAACAATCAGGCTGATGGTGATGATGAGTTCACACAGCGTCATCTAGAATCTAGCCCCAAAGTGAGCAGAGCTCGAGTTGTGTGTACTAAATAACAGTGATGCATAGAAACCACACAGAACACCCGGAAAAAATATCTGCAGATCGTACCAATTTTTTCCCGACGTTGGAATAGAACCCGCAACCTCCTGCGTCGCAGGCGGACCTTCGCCTGCTGCGCCACAGAGTTCCTCCAGCGGATCCCGCAATGATGATGATGTTGACGTTAGCTGTATTACCCATTGAATGAATCAGTAAGCTAACAGTGTGGACCAGTTCCAGCGTCCACAAGCACTCAATCACCCAGGCAGCAGTGCACGCCGCGCCGCCCCTTATTTGCGCGGCACACAACCACCACCAAGCTATGTGTGCTGCGTCAATATTGGACCGTTCGCTTCGCCGCCGCCGCCGCGACGTGTGGCCTGTGTTTCTATTTTGTTTGACGTGTTGTTTTCATTTAATTTTACAGGAAATTTAATAGTTTTTTAAAAAAGAAAACAAATACTGTCCGCATTTTTTGTCTTGTATGTTTATTTGTTACAGCAAAGTTCCGTAATGGCTGGACCTATTTTGACGTGGCTGTCTCAGCATAGCTGATAATATAGCAGCAACCTAAGATAGAAAAAGAAGAGTTCCACGCAAAAAATCTAAAACCAATGGAATTGTGATTTATCGGTGCCACAGCAAGAAAAATAATAATTAGTAAACCACTGTACCACCATTGATAATGCACCTTATTCCGACGTATTATGGTATTTTAGACTATGTTTTTTAAACATTTAAATGAAATTTTAGATAGTCATGTATTGCCGTCGTACATTTGATACATAGATTTTGATTTTATTATTGAACATACTCACAAGCTTTTGAAGTCCCGGGATAAAAATAAGCATTTTTGATTGAACTTTGAATTTTGCAAATCGGTCCATTTTGACGTAAGGTTTTTTCCTTTCATTTGACATTGACATACCCTAATTGCCAATTGACGCCCCCTGCCATCTATCGAGACATTTGGAACAATTTTTTTTCTTTTTACAAATGCAAATCGAAAACCCTTCATTGCAACGCAGCTAAAATGCATATTTGCTGCGTGGTCGATTTACCCGAACAAGCCTTGTTTGTGAACAGAAAGCTCGTTGATATCCCAGCTCCGCGCAGACAAACCCAGGTGCCAAAGCTTCGCGTTCGCGTATAAACAGTCCAGCATACAAAAGCGACCTCCCTTATCATCTGACCAACATTGGACGCGATACGGTATCGTATCGCGCCCAATAAATTAATTGTAATTGTACACTTTATGTGATTGAAACGACTCGTGGCAGATAGCGGTGACATTTGACTTGCTGTTAGGGTTCCGTAGGGGGGAGTGGGAACCCTTGCGTTATTAAAAACTAGGTATAAATGTTGTTTCATATCAGAGACGCACTGCTACTAGCTACAGAGATCGCGCGTGACCGAGGGGAATGATTTGGGGAAGGCTTTTGCCCAGCGCTGGGACAAACAGCTTAGTGAAAAAAGATTTATCTTATTTAATTGATGTATCTTTATAATCATAATAGATACCAATATTATAAGGAGAAAAGTTTGTTTGATTGTAATAGGTAAGTAATGTAATGATTTTTTTTTACATTTGTAACCAACTTTTAAAAAAGGAGGAGCGTTCTAAGTTCGTCTGTTTTTTAATGTATGCTCGTCGACGCCTATTCCCGATTGTCCCTACCCTCTACGTTCCTACTAGGAACAATCGGAAAAAAAATTCCCGATTGTTCCTAGCTACGATCATACTAGGAACAATCGGGAAAAAATATTCCCGATCGTTCCTAGTAACGCAGGGAGAAAATTGCTCGTGTTCCTACCTACTGTTTTGCCACCGAGACAAATACTGAAAATTGAACCAGCGTTCTCGGAAAGCGCACCAAGCGTTCTATGATGTTGTTATGTGCGCTAGTGCCGCTGACTACTGTACTTAACTTTTAACCTATTTTGATCAAGTATTCATCATCATCATTCAATTTTGATAAATGGTTTGTGGTTTGACTCTCGCCATGGATCAAAACCTACATTATATTATAAATTATATGGAACCCTCGTAGCGCGAGTCGCACTTGATGTTATTTTGTATGTATACAGGATTATTGTTGTTGTTCTGAGATGAAAATGTCACATCTAGTATAATATAAAGATGACAGAAGACAATCCGCGCACTAGGTACACGTTATCGCTCGACTTGCGACCTAACATCGGCTATAGCGTAGTAACCCGCGGGTTATCGCGTACTACGTAGGTACTGTACTAGTACTATGTATGTACTACGAGTAGTAAATCACAGCGTTTACAGATCTACATCGATTTTGTCGGCGAATTGACCTGTTACCTCAGTACTAATGGAGTATTTGTTACATAATTATCTAAAACAGTAGGTACATACACAATATACTAAGAAAACAATTTACACAGACAAGAACACGAAGACTTTTCTTGGCCTTGTTAATCTATACTAATATAAAACTCTTTGTCCTGACATATAGACAAGCTACAGCCGAAACCAGTAAGCGTAGAGACTTGAAACTTGCAGGGTGTGTAGGTCTTGGTATGAAAGTGAGCACGAAGAAAGGAATTTTGGATATTCAAACTCTAAGGGGTTCAAAATCGGAGTCGAAAATTGAAACAAAAATGCTCTGTATTTCATTAACCGTTAACACCAGAACTACAAAACTTTATACGAAGATACCTCTAACTAAACCAACACGTATTTCATTCATCGTGTTCTGAAATTGACGGTAGTAGCATTACAAACACGTATGCTGCAAACTAATGTTTTTCTAAGTCCTGTTTTTCCCACGCGTAACTTCACCTGGGTTAGGTTCGAGGTGCAGCGAGTTCGTCTCCCTCATCCTCTTCCGCATCACTTACAGGAACCATACCTTGAACGGATACTTCCAGGGGAAGATTCGTCGGTTGGGGATATGTCAGGTCAAAAGGAAGTAGAAGAAGTGGTAGAATACAAAATATGTATTCTACTACTTCCTTTTGATGATGAAGAGGGTTATAGGGAAAGATATTATCATCTTTCCCTATAACTCCAATTTTCAAAAACATCTAAAATTTCTTAAGCAGCTAACGGTTTGTAAACGAAAAGTTACTCGCATTATCCTACTGTCCTGTATGTAGAATACCCCTATTTTAAACAAATAATCTCCACTTTAAAATTCCTAATATCATAAAATCATTGTATATCGTACAGAAGAGGTTATCAACAACATGTAAACACAAAATAAATAAACTTTTTTATAAACACTGATTTTATATGCTTACCTGTTGACAGACATATCTGTAACTCACTTTTTTACACACTTATCAATCAAATATTGCATAAATAACTTAGAATAACTTCAGATTTATATCAGATTTTTTATTCAATAGCGCATAGCCTCGACACTTCATATAACAAACAATATTACAAGTATATTGAGAGGATAGACGTAAATATATTTTTATTTCTACTGACCTATATGTAGGACGGTAGGCTTATCTGAGTGTTGGCTGTCCAGATCCTGTGACATCACATCACTCTTTGGGACAATGTACAGTCCTAAGTCTATAAGAATAGGTTGAGAAATCAAATTCCACGTGGACGAAGTCGCGGGTAACAGCTAGTACAACATAATATTGTCTGAACCCCCGACCCCTTGGAAATCGATGCAGTCCTCCCGATGTTCAATAGGTATTTTAAATTTGTAAAATTTCTTTGTTAAAGTAGGTAAACTATAAGTTACGTCCTGGACATTTTAATATTTAACTGAACTACATTCGCTTTTTTCAAGAACAAAACAAGTTCGAATTTCGAAACATGATCGTTCGGTGATTGGCCGACAAGGCTCGACCAATGGGGGCGCGTCGCTTGCGCAGCTGATCAAATAATTTCACCCATAGTATCGACTGTAAACTACTTTTTATATGACGCATTTAATAATCCGTGTAGGGAAATACTTGACGGAAATTCTTATTTTGCCTAAGTTAATGGATATCAATTCAACTAGTTATCTACGAGAAAAACAAATACCTACTACTCATTATAGAGACTGTAGGCAGCGAAACGAAGCTGAAACAACGACGTCGGCCACCAAAGACGTTGCGCCTCTCCTACCAAACTAAACTTAAACAAAACTATAGGCAAAACAATAAACAACAATATTTTACATAGTATAATAAACTACTAAATCATGCTCTTAACACAAAAAAATATCAGCCAATGTTTTCACTGGCTGATATTTTTTTGCAACTCGCAGCAACTTATTCCGTGGTCATAGTCTTTCGTCCGGCACAGTTTTTCGGCACGGTACAGTGCGCGTCAGAATTAAGTATTCCCCTATTTCCCTACCTCTCTTAGACAAGGGGATACTTAATTCTGACGCGCACTGTACACGCAACCGTGCCGAAAAACTGTATCGAAAAACTCAAAATATCATATGTTAACTCAAAGTATCATTGTATATATCCTGTAATTAATTTTATGACTTTAGTGTAGGTAAAACTGATGGTACTTACCAGTAAAGTAAAACACAAAGCGTTTCAACTAAAATACTGATAAAAGTAGTGTCCATTGCTTCACATAGGATGGTGTTCATCAGAAAGGTATCGGACGATAACATAAATAATGCTGGACAATCCACGCAGCATCATCTAGCTCCAAGGTAAGCAGTGCTCCTGCATCCAGGCGGACCTTCCCCCGGCGCACCACAGAGCGCATCCTACATTTCAATTGGTGGTTTTGACATAACTTTTCATACAATATAATGTGAAAGTAAGCAGACGAAGCTGCTGATCCTCCGACTACTTCCAGAGAACCCTGAACTGAACCACCCTTGGCGCCTAGTCACGTCCTTCCCGTGACCGTGCATGTGCATATGAAGAAGGCCTTATTCGTTGAACTCCCCATCTACAACCAGTTAATGATTTGCAACAGTTATTTGTACTTATATATATTCAATAAATAGTTTCTGCCCGCGGCTTCGCGCGCTATTTTTTAATGGAAACATTTAAAGAACATTTCTGTCTCATTGGAAAAGTTTTATGGAAAAATAGCCTATTTTTTATTCCAGGCCTAGAGCTACATCTATGCATTATTTCAGCCCGATCGGTTCAGTCGTTATGTCGTGAAGAGGTAACAAACATCCATCCAAACATCATAGTTTTCGCATTTATAATATTAATGTGATAAGATGATTGAACAATTAACGCTATAAGGCTGATAATATCGTTAGTTTGATGACGTCACTCATAATCTGTTTACGACAGGAGCGATACCCCGCGGGCTGTTATGAATTTGTTTAATATCTAATAATTGTTTTATTACGTCATTATTTACAATAAACTATAACGAGGTAGGGATCGTTTTACTAGTAAGTATTAATTTATTCGTTTAAGTATTTTTTTACTATTTAAAAATATTAAGTCCCTACTTAAATAAGTAGTAAAAACATTTTTACTTTACTGTCTAAATACCTCCGCTACTCGATTTTATAACTCTATATTATATTATAGGCCTATGTCCAGCAGTGGACGAGTTGACGATTAATTTTAGGCAGACCTCTGGCCTTTCCTTTTTGTGTGTAAGGTATGCGATTTAATCTGTAACGTTGGTTACGTTACAGATTTTCATAACAATTTACCGCCGGACTGTCATATAATATACTATAGGTAGGTAGGAAAGAACTAAAACTGAGTTAAATACGTCCGTGTAAAACATCAAGTCTTATATCTTATAATTGTTAAACAATTCACGCAGCACGTTTAATAGCACACAATTAGTAGACCCCCCCGCTGTTAAAAGTCCCCAATTTACATTTATTTATTCGTTATTTCAGCTATTACCCCCCCCCCCCCCCCCGCTCCTACCCCCCGTGGGGCTCAAGACGAACCGGGTAGAGTGAGGCAAGGCTGTCACTACATACGACTAACCGGTGCTCGCGGGTTCGCTCACACCGTTCTACGATAAAATGTAGCCGATAATGTCATTTAAATTAGTGGTAGAATTATCAAAGAAATCGGACCAGAATCTACTGCGTTCAAACTTGCAGTATCTCTCTAACTTTGCATATAACCAGGTAAATCTCTGTTTATATGCAAAGTTAGAGAGATACTTAGATATAGGTACCCACTGGTTAAGGCTACCCGATTCACACAAGCGCTGCTAACTATTTATTCTTGTATTTATGATAAATGCGCAACATGACTACATTTGACGCCCCGAGTTGCGGAATATACAGTTTCGACTGCCACAAGATACACGCGAAACAAACGCGGTCTCGCAGCGGAATGGCGGACCGAGCGTGGTGATGTAGCTGACGAAAAGACTATAGAATCATAGTCAAATGTATGCGTTACAGAAGACCGTTAGACCCACGATAGCATTGATTGTCGTCATATTGCGTCAAAGCAGTTTATATCAAAAACTTGCAATAACGTAATAACATAAGTGTTAGTATGTTAGTTAGGTACGCATTTAATGTAGCACTCACAGGTCGATCAATATCTCAGAAACGAGTTATAGAAATGCGCACGAGGGCACTCCGACCCGAACGATATCTATCTACCTATGGAGTTTTAATAAAACATATTTCAAACTGTACGTGTTTAGCTTTTTAATAGATAAGGGATTGACAACGTTAGTCCAACAAGTTAGTCAAAGTTACTTAGTTAATGTACCCACAGCTTTCAATTACAAGCTCCATACGATCTCGGAACAGGGAAAACATACAACTCCGTCACTTACGACAACGTTCGGTGAATGTTGAGGATGGCAGTGTGAGTGCTAACAGAGTTCAAAAGCGTGACTTTGGGTCTTAAGAATTTTGAAAAACATTCACAGACAAGCAGTTACAATCGAGCAAGCATGTCGGTAGAGATAATAAACAAATAAATAATTTTATTTCAGATAACTGTGATCCATAATTGTTAGTATCAGAAAGATATCATATAATAAATGTCAGTATTCTTAAAGTAGGTACCTACCTGATGTTACGTATCGTAGTCTGTGCGGTTATGTAAAGGAAATGCACTTTGATGTTAGGCTATGCTGGGTAATACCTACTGCAAGCAAGAGCTGGTGGCCGTTCAAAGTAAACCAAATGTTTTGATCGTGACGAGTGGTGGGATGACGCATCCATCTCGAGATGCAATCGTGGCTGACCATACTCGGCGACAGGTTACGTTGCGGTACAGACTGGTGAAAACCTCTCAGAACGACGGCCTATCATATTTGGTTAGAGCTTAAGTTTTTATATAGTTAGTATGTCGATAAAAATTTGATTCATCTAGATATCTCAATAGATAGACGAATAACGGCAATATCGTAGGTGCTGAGTCTACACAAAATGTATAGGAAGTTTTTTAGTTAAACTACGAAACTGTTCGCTTCAACTTCTTGTTAGATGGCTCTGCATCGGGTGACTGTTCACTTGAAGATTTAAAAGCTGGCGATTGAATGTGATAAATAGCTATAGCTTTTTCAAGTTTCCAAGCTTATATGAAAAAGTGTTTTACTTAACGCATTGCATGCTGCCAGCCAAACGGTATGCATTTGTGGTAATGGCTTGCGCTTACTGGAATTGGCTTTAACCTTAGTGGACATATGGAAGCCCTATCCCTCATAGGGCTTCCTTTTAGGCATCTATACAGCTTTTCAGCGTTAACTTAACCACGAAAACTATCCATTCTCTTTAAAAAAACAGAATACAGATTAAATCAGAAACAAAAGAACATTTAGTTGATTGAAGATGATTATAAAACGCTAATCCGCTCCGCTCACGCCTCACACCACCGCCTGGCAATCATAACTCGGTACAACTAGTATTATATTATCTGTGTCCAAAACTGGCTCAATGACGAGTGACAGTGGCTTGTCAGTTGATTTATTGCATCGCCAACCTTTTTACGTCGGAGTACCGGTCACTTGTTCAGGTAATCACTCATAGATACTGGTAAGGCATATTATAAGCTCGCAAAACTCTAAGGAAAACAAATAGTGTACGGTCCAGAGACATACTGCCTTGCTGTGTACTTTTAGTATGGACTGCTTATAAATGGATGGATATCACCGGACCATCGGGATACTGGTCTACACCAGGACCCTGATTACATTAGATCCCCAAGATACAGGTTTATCCTAGTTTGGGGATCAATGATTGTAATAGTTTTAAGTCTTAAATCTTTTCAATAAAAATATTTTCATTTTCATTTTCATATTTTCATTTTCATTTTCATTAAATGAATCGGTTCAAAATAACAATGACTTCGTCTCAGAACGACACATTTTGGCATTTTACCTTCAGTTGTTGAAAGAAAGTATAGATTGAGGTTGGCGTGTCAAGTGTCAAGTTTGAAAGCATTATATCATCTCTCCGTGCAAATCGCGTCCTGTACCTATCCATCAAATGTTTTCTCCTCCAATTACTTATATAATAATAAATAATGCTGGACAATTCACACAGCATTATCTAGCCCCAAGCTAAGCAGAGCTTGTGTTATGGGTACTAGATAACTGATATACATAATACAATACATAGATAGTTTTTTTTATTATACATAGAAAACGACCAGAACACCCTGAACAAATGTCTGCAGATCGTACACACATTTGTCCCGAGGCGGGAATCGAACCCGCAACCTCCTGCGTCGCAGGCAGGCCTTCGCCCACCGCGCCACAGAGGTCTTCATATTTCTCCTTTGTATATTTATTGATACAAATAAGATACAATTTTGAATATCTGCTTTAACTTACTACGAAAGCTTTAGATTCTTTGTTATTTTCATATGTAGGTAATGTATTTGTGTTCGATTTGAGATAAAAACCTCAGTGGTGTTTTTCAAAATGAACCGTTCATATTATTACTATAAGAAAGCTTCCACCCCATGACTATGAAATTTCCGAACTGGACACTGGCAGAAAAGTGACAAACCAGACATTATGTTGCCATTACCAAAGCATTCAAGTCAAGTGAAGCACCTGCACCGCACGCACACGCACTATCTACAGTTTCTTTCATCTGTGGACAATTCTGCGACGATACCATTGTCATAGTAAAGCGATTGGTTAGCAGAATCTGGGCACCGGTTGCACTGATGATGTCTGTCAAATTACCGAAAATGGAACTAAGTACATATATTCGAATCTCAGTTGCTATTGGTGGCCGTCAGGTCAGGTCATGTGAACCGCTACAGATTAGTTAAGTGTTAGTAGTACCGAAATGGTTTGATTAGTTGGAAGGTCTGCACCTGAAAGATTCCCGGCCCTAGGTGAGACGATAGGTCTATCTAGGTAGGTATAGATAGGTAGGTAAAGGTAATTACGGGAGCTCTAAATAGAAACAATCGCGTCGGCAACACATAAATCAGCTTTTTACGTGATTAGCTACCGTAAAAATCTTACCCGTTATAAGCTTACGGTCAGGGCTGTCAACAACATTTTGACAAAAGTACTATAAAAGTTCATATTTGTATATTTAAGTAGTACATCATTATCAGACATCTGGTTCCCACGAGACAATCTTTGCTTAAATTAGGGGCTAGATGATTGTATTGATTGGTTCTTTGTCAAATTTCGAAGAAATAAGCTAATTTTGAGCCTAATTTTTAACCGTGTGGTGCCGGCTTAGAATTTGCACCA
Organism: Eupithecia exiguata; assembly: GCA_947086465.1. Classification (NCBI taxonomy): domain Eukaryota; kingdom Metazoa; phylum Arthropoda; class Insecta; order Lepidoptera; family Geometridae; genus Eupithecia; species Eupithecia exiguata. Next base: position 7,016,093 of record OX352253.1, read on the forward strand.
CCTCAACTGTTCCCGTGGGTCTCGCAAGAGCCGACTAAGGGGCATACACCGAGGGGCGGGCAGCAGCGCCTCTAGCCGAATAGATGTACCAACGAATTGCGATCCCCAACCCGCATGCCCAGCGTGGGGATTACGGGCATTACCCCCCATTAGATAAAAACCAATAAGGCTATAATCAGGGGGAGGCCTGCGTCCAGCTGTGGACCAATAGGCAAAATAGGAGCAAGGCTGCTGAGGTGAGGTGAGGAAGCTAATTTTACAATAGGTACATATAATACAATTGCCATTTAATTTAAGGCATTTAAAGGTTATACTGGATTAATGAAACTTACAAAAGTTACAAATATATATTTTTGTGGATCGAACCTACAACTTTCTCCGTCTCGACCAGACCTTCGCCCTCTGCGCTAAAGGTAGTCCATAACAGACACTGTTAGCCACCAGTCCTGTTGCTAAATGTTGATGGATTTAAGTTTGCAATAGACCTACACACACAGTACTGGCTACAGCTTAGATGGCTTAATAAATAATAAATAAATAATGCTGGACAATTCACACAGCATCATCAAGCCCCAAGCTAAGCAGAGCTTGTGTTATGGGTACTAGATAACCGATATACATAAAACAATACATTACATAGATAGATATTTTTTACTATACATAGAAAACGACCAGAACACCCTGAACAAATGTTTGCAGATCGTACACACGTTTGTCCCGAGCCGGGAATCGAACCCGCAACCTCTTGCGTCGCAGGCAGGCCTTCGCCCGCCGCGCCACAGAGGTCGTCAAGCTTGATGGGGGCGTGTGGATGAGGCGTTTTACTCATATCAAATAATACCTAGTTCGAACAAACTGAAAAGATTGCGCTTTTTAGGGTTCCGTACCCAAAAGGTAAAAACGGGACCCTATTACTAAGACTTCGCTGTCCGTCTGTCACCAGGCTGTGTATTGTACAGTATTGCTGTTGCCGCTATAACAACAAATACTGAAAAACAGAATAAAATAAATATTTAAGGGGGCTCCTATACAACAAACGTGTTTTTTGCCGTTTTTATAGATAATGGTACGGAACCCTACGTGCGCGAGTCCGACTCGCACTTGACCGGTTTTAATTTACGTTTGGCCGACAAAATAGTGGCGTCGATTGTGCTTCTTAGTGAGTGACGTCTCGTAGACAACCTAGCTCCTCTCCATGAACAATCCACGCCATCTATTACTTCTAAAGTACTTAAAAAGGGTTTTTTTTTTAAACGCGGTATTGTCCATCATTATTTATTTACAGAGGCAGCCCTAGCACAACGGTGGATTTATTTTATCGGCGACAAGATGGAAGAAACAATAAAGTTTTAAACTAGTTACGTTTTATATTTGAATCTAAACAATTAAATATGGTTTTATAGCGACGAGCCATTCATTTATGACGCGAAGATAGAAAAAAAAATACAGACATAAAAAAACTAAATATTTACTTAAAGCAAGCTTGTATGACGTTTGGTAAGTTAGTATTTAGGGTTCCGTACACAAAGGGTGAAAACGGGACCTATTACTAAGGCTCCGCCCTCTGTCTGTCTGTCCGTCAGCGGGCTGTATCTCATGATTCGTAAAAAATAGTATTTTTTTTTGTTGTCGCTATAACAAATTTAAAAAAAAAAATCTTCTGGGGCAAAAAAGTGTTTTTTTATGTACTTTTGTCAAGACTGTATCTCTTAAACCGTAATAGATAGATACATGAAATTTTCTAAGTAGATAACATATTTATGTACGTATAACAACAAATAAAAATAAAAATTGATAATTGAGGGGGGTCCCCGATCAATCGAAAAATTGATGTTTTTATAAAATTGTCGCCTGATTTTATAACTAGATGTTACGCGTAACGAGCTCTCGATCGCGCTGACGAGGACGCACCACATTCAATAACATTGTTAACTTATTTCTCTTCAAGAAATCCGTTTTTTAGGGTTTCTTTTCTGAAATAGCTTAAGACGATGGTACGGAACCCTCCGTGTGCCGTTTTAGTTGTTTTCACTATTTCGTAATTTAATGAAACTTAATATTTTACCAACCTGGTTTATTTTATACCTACTTGTTAAAAAGTGAATGGTGAGAGATCGCGATTATTAGAACTCTCTTGAGCAATGCGATGACATAGATAGGCAATATCAAAAATACCAATAGTTCCAAGAAACAATGAGTACCTATTACCAAAAAGCTTCAAAAATAAGAGTGAAACAAGAGCGTATCTAAATAATATACCTACTGTGTATCATTCAATGTGCACTTGTCTAAATATTGTAATAATGTAAATATGGACGCTTAGTTACACTTCATGTTAACAAACCTTAGTACACTGTTGGCCTAGTGAGAAGCTGGCTTCATAAACCCTGGAGCAGGGGTTTTCAAAAGTTCAAAAAAACACTTGATATCTACATAACATGATCATAGGAAATCTTGGGCACATGTACCAAATTCATTTTGTTTATGTTAATGAAGGTACAATAATGGAGAAAAGCATGAAAGGGTTGGGACAACTTGCCAAGGTATCTTTAGCTATTTTGAGCAGTTCTTCTCACTGGAGGTAGCTGAGCATGCAAAGTGTGTCTTCTGGGAAAGTCTACTTGGGAAGCAAACCCCCATGCAACACTGAATCTTAAGTGTCCCAGATGTCTCATCATATCTCATCACCATAAATTGATAGATTGTCTCTTTAGATAAATATCATACAGATTAAAACAAAAACCTTATATTTTAAGAAGGCTAAAACAAATCTTGTGTGTATTATAATTGACCCTATTAAAACAATACCTGAACAATAAATCTAATAAGGTATGTTCTAAGCTAGGGTACAGAAAGACGATTACATTAAATCAACTAGATTAACAGGGAGGAGGCGACCTTGCGTTGAATGGAGACATAACTCTGTGTATGAGTTTTATGGCGCTGTTGACAACACAGACTAGTTATATCCAAACTTGTACCTTTGTAACAAGTGTATTGCAGATCATAACATAATACTAGGTTTCTGTCTTCAGTCTAATATAAGTTAGTGGTTAGGCTTTATCAATAGATATATTGATATCACCAGTTTTTACATTATTTAAACCACTAGAATATCCCATAAATCACTTGAAAAAAGTTACAATAGTGGCTTGATTTGTGATTGCACAAAATATTTTTTTGTATGGTTTTTAATATTTTCTGCCTTTGAAATGTAACTGGTATGGTAGTTTGACCCTTCCGACCGTATATACACCACTTTATTGCTTGGACATTGTGTACCCACTATAAATGTGAAAGTATGGATGGATGTTTGTTACTCAAGCATGCCAGAACAGCTCAACGGATCTGGATAAAATTTGACACAGAGATAGATTATAGTCTGGAATAGCACATAGGCCATATTTTATCCTGGAATTCCTACGAGAACGGGAACTACGCGGGTGAAACCACGAGGTGCTGCTAGTATATTATAAAAAGTCAGGAATCGCCTGTTTTCATTGATCCAAAGTTGAATCTTGTATCTTAAGACTAAGTAAAGATCAGATTAGCTAAAACTTCAATAAACAACTTTACTTGAGAGCTGAACAACAGGATAGGGTCAAGGGGATAAAACTTGATGTTCTTCATTGTTTTGTAATTTTAAAGGTGAATTTACAACAGGTTGCTGGCTAACCTACAACTTACAGCATTATGCCTGAGACAATGGCCTCAACTGCACATTCTTTACTCTTCACAAATGTGAATCATACCTACCTACATATTAGGAATGCCATGCCTGCCAAAGTAGGTGTGTTTGTATGACCTGTGTGTTAGATATGGAGCTAGGATTACCTACTAGTTGGTAGGTACCTATTCTCGTTAATGCCTACTTCGTTTATACGTTCGCGCTAAACAGTGGAAGTAAATAAACAAAAATCTGTAAACATACACAAAAAGAACATAAAAAGCGATTACTGGCCATTTTAGCCCGCGTCTTCCAAACCTTCGCTGAATGAATGAATGTGTTTCTCTTGTGTTCGGCGCTCAGCTCAGTCAGCTACTCACAAACAAGAAATACTACCTACCTAAGTTGAGGTAATTTCTACCACACGCATTTATATACGAAAATGTGATAATTATTAAATTTTCAGGCGATACATGTATCGGATTACCTGATTACCGTGTCATAGAGGACGTCAGAGTAAATATATCCATTGAAACAATTCAGTATCGCATCGAATATACAACACAATGGTAAAGCCACATTGGTGTCTGCTCCCCGATCAAAACATAGCCTTTCTATGCTATTTGGCTGGCTACAGCACAGATTTAATGCATGAAACACGTGCGCTAGACTTTTTGGTAATTGCTAACATAGTCTTCTTACATGTAGGGCTATTCTTTTGGGCGTATTTTGCAAAAAATGCTGTTGCTTTACACACTGGAATGGCATAACACGCAAACACTGGTCGATTTTCACACTGAAACACTTCACTACACCACGATAGTTCGTTCGAGGAACGCGAGACCAGCCACGGTATGCATATTCTCACTCACCTTGTTGTTTATTTGCTATTTTATTGAAACAGTTTTGAAAAACTTCATATAAATGCATAGGCTCGTCATCGCTCGTCGCCATTTTGGATTTTACTGTCCAAATAAGCACAGACAAAATAGAACGCAAACTCGTCAGAATGCGCTCAGTAACACAGCAGTCACAGAAGGTAAGAAATTAAAACAATAAACAAATGTCATCTTGTTTAATTTGAGGAGGCCATGAAAGAACCAGAGCTAAACAAAATTTGTGAAAGTAATGAAAATATAATCATACGTGAATTTCCTGATTTTCAATAAACTATAAGAAACTCAATAAATTTACATAGTTCTGAAGTTTATTGCATCATCATATTTTTTGTCTAATGTATTGAACGCATCAACCATAGAGATTTTGTGTTATCATAAGTAGTGATGTTCAAGAATTAATAAAATTGATGTTTTTAAAACCCTTTTGGAAAAAAATATTGAATCATTGCAGTGATCGAAAATGCAACTGCAACATTTTTGAAAAGTATCTCATTTAGGTACTATAGTGTTAATAATCACATTCAAGTTGCGCGCGTAATTGGACGAAAGCCTTTTATAAACTAAAACTAACATTTTCCGAAAGGTTTTTGCCTAAGCTACCTATCTCAATATTATCTTTAGATATTTTCATGTTGAGTAAAATACCCTATTACTGCAACGCATAATTTGAATTTGGAACAATATTAGTGCCTTGGTAGGGCAGTCACCTATGTTAAAACCGTGATCCTCGATTGTCAGGTAGGTATGTTATGTGTACTTTACACAGTCCTTTGTTGTCTGGTGTTTGAGTCCTTAACATTTTACGAAGCTACTCTACTTGCCCTACTCTATACTTTTTTGGAAGACTCTTCGTTTAACCGAAATTTAGACGAACGGTAGTTAACACTACAGCGTAGTGTTACGTGCTCGCATGCTCCCGCATACCTTGGTAGAAAAACAATATTACAAATATTCAAAAACTGTTAATATTTCTGGTAAGAGCGGTGTCCTCCAATACAAGCAAATTTTGTATAAAGTCCAAAACATGTATGCTTAAATTATAAGTCATCGAAATAAACCTGTATTTATTATTTATTTATAATACTAGTTAATAACAAGTTACAAGTTTACACTCTATCCATACTTGTTATATAAAATGTTAACCTTTTTACAACAAGTATCAATAAACATGTAGACAACTAGAAGTTCAGAAATAGGTACATGTTTCATACAAAGTTTTGTATACGACATGTTTTATGCAACTAGACGACTGAGAACAAAAACAAAAACACAAAACTTGTCAAATACATGTTTTAAACCTTGGAGAAAACGGGGGGTTAGAATGAATAGTTGTATCTTTGTAAATTTCATCTATAGGGACTCTAGCTAAATTCGATTTCCAAATATTTGTAAACTATCATCATCATCATCAGCCTTTATTAGTCTGCTGGACATAGGCCTCAAAAATCGTTGTAACTAGGAAGGCCATATACCCGCACCTGAGGTTGACCACCTCTGCAAAACAGAAGTTTCAAGTTATAAACGCAAGTGACTCAAAAGTTAACAAAGTGACAAAAAAATTAACATTTTATTTTAACACGCTGGTCACCAGGCTGGCCGCGGCCTCGGTCGCTATACAGTGATCGAGCCAGCGACACGCACCATTCATATCACTTACGTAGGTATATGTATCCGAGTGAAGATGGTCCATATCTACACACTTTAGCAGCTGCTCTCCGCAATAATCCAGTAACTCCTTCCCAAAAAGAGACCCCGGATGCGCGTTTAAATCCCCCATAATCAAAACACATTCAGTCTCGGAGGATTCGATCACAGCACTTATTTGCGCGAGACACTGAATGAACACTGGCAGATTATGATATTTAGGCATTGTGTCTGACACGTAAAGTAAAGTAAAAAATGGTTATTTTGGATTTGGCTGATTTTGAAACCAAACCATTCACATGTAGGCCTACTTATTTAGATGCGCAATTCAAATGCCTTGTCGATTTAACATCTTTAGTTCAATAAATAATACTAGGTAACAATTATGTCTGAAAGTGAACGTCATGAATTTCAGGTTTTTTTTGCTGTGGTTTGTTTACAAACATGCATTTGGTTGGAGAGTTTTTCTTTTCTATAAATGAATGAATTAATATATTTTTATTTCAGACAACACAGTCCATATAAAGCCGGCTCTCTCGCGTCGACGACCGACGACAACGGCGGCGACGACGGCGCGGCGGCGATGTTACAACGGTCGAGTTCGCAAAAGTGACAATTTTAACCTTCTTTTCTTGCACATCACTATTTTCCATTATTTTCAATTTTTTTGTCATGTTGTTTGACGTAAGAGCTTAACATCGCTGAGCCTACAAAATTTTCGAGTGCACATCAAATAAAATAACAACAGGTCATCTACATGTAACATGTTCTCATTGAACTCGCTAAATAGTCAAAACCAGGTGAATATTACTGAAAACCCTATTCTTCTTTACTTGTAGGAATAAACAAAATTGCAAATCGTCATTCTCTTAACCTTTGTGTCATTGCAGATTTTAGTTAGTTTTAGTCAATTAACTGCGCGGTATCCGAGTTTATTCAAGCAAAGGAAGCGGGCAGCGGGCAGGGAAAATGATGTAAGGGGAAAGGATACAGCCGGAGGCAGGCACGAGGGGACGATCTATCCCGAAAGTTTGGACGAGACTTTGAGAAATTTCGATAAGAATGTCCTCGCTGATATGAGATCAGTTGACTTCCGGAGCCTGGTGGCGATCTCTTCTCCGGTGCGGTGGTCAGAGGCCCGCCTGCCAGCGCTCTCGGTCAGAAAAGTCTCCTACGTGTCTTCCGATTCATTTGACAAGAACAAGAATGGCTGGACTGAAACTCCTACTGTCACTGTTGATTTCCGAAAGAAGTCTACTAGGTAATTTTATAGTCTACTTGAAATTACTGGGATATCATTCTATCTTGTAAGAATCTTATACTATAAGTACATCCTTATGTAGAGGGTATTGATCTCAAAACATAAACACCTAACACTATTACATTAGCATTCAATTGCTTGTTTTGTATGATGTGGAGGTATATGTTCTTGTTCTGACTTCTGTGTATAAATTCTATGTATGTGAGTTGTCTGGCACCCATAACACAAGCTCTACGTACCACATGTCCACATGATGCAGTGTGAAAATCCAGTTGTTACTGGCTTCTGCCTTCTGCACATGCTTGTTCTTAAGATAAAAAGAAATCTATATGTTATTCCAGGTGTAGGTCTACTACTACTATCTTAGCAAAATTTCAACCAATTCTGTTCTGTAGCTTTGGAGTGAAGAGGCTAACATCTTTATGATTAGTGTGATTCTTCTTTCCAGGCTAGGGATAACGGACAACTTTGTAGGCCTTCTGGTGAACAAGATGCACTCCAACTCGTTCAAGTTTGACATCCAGGTGCGAGGTTTCAAGACAGAGCGCTCCGTCCATGCAGATCTCAAGCGAAACCCCAACATCATGAACAGACTGCGTAAGTTCCTGGGTTAGTACATTCTCTTTGATAGACTCTCTTACTTATAAATATTTGTCATCTTATAAGTAATAGTGGAGTAATTTTTAATTTTTATGTTCATGGTTAGAATGGCCTGGAAATCTGACCGCTTAAATTGGTCCTTTTATTTTTTTTGTGCTCAAAATGAGTATAGTTTTTATGCCACATGAGTTGTCACCACAGCTTAGTTAGCCGTTACTTAAATTTGACATATTTATAAAAGGATTGTGCTCCCGACACAAATGTGCATGTTGCCACACCCCTAGAGGCTTAGCAGTGAGTGAATGTTAGTACAAATAAAGGAGATATCATTTTACCAGTTTTAATCATGCTGTGTATTAAACAGTTTGTAAATTCTGACTAATTTTATGTGTAAAAAATGAAATAATAATGAATATAATAATTTTATGTGCTTGACAATACCTAACATACAATAAATTATAAACAATAAAATAATAGAGCTGTGCACTTGCTGCCATCTGAAACTTTACTCTAATGTTTAAACTGTGAAATGGTATTTTTAGCCAAAGGGTAAAACGGGACCCTATTAGTAAGACTCCGCTGTCTGTCATACGCACATATTCACAGATGTCTCAGTGATCAACAGGTTTAATACCGGATCTGATCACCGACTCCTCCGAGGCTTTCCAAATATCAACTTGAAGCTTGAAAGATACCGTCTGATGAAATCCTCGCTCCGATCTAACTCAATCCAATTCATGGCGGGCACGAAAAGTTTCAGCAGCTTCTCAGGGATAGATTGGTTGCCTTGGAACCCACTACGATGACGCTGACGAGACCCTACACAATCTGGTTGAAATACGAGGACATTAAACTACCCTAGCGACTTTGTTAGAGAGGTCTTGAACAAGCAAATTTATTTATTTTTATTAATTGCCGCGCCTCATTGAAGAGGCGATAGAGCGAAACCGAGGGTTAGCTCAACAGCTTGACAGGAACCACCTGACGAAGCTCAAAACGCACGAAGGAAGGACCGTATTGTCGAAGCCGGAGATCTCCGTAGAAATAGATAATGGCCGATTATATGCTGCACATGCCCCTCGTTACCTACCAGACATTAGTCAAGACGAGATCGCGCTAACTCTGAGGCAGCTTAAAAATGGAAAAGCCCTCGGTGAGGACGGAATTACTTCAGAGCTTCTGAACGCAGGAGGAGCCCCTGTTATACAGGAGCTACAGAACCTGTTCCACACCGTCCTTCACAGTGGGTAAACTCCGAAGGCGCGGAGCGGGAGTTTGGGGGAGATAAACCCTTCTTAAAACTACAGACTCATCACACTCCTGAGCCACGTCTATAAGCTTTTCTCACGAGTGGTCACGAATCTCTCGCCAGGCGACTCGACGAGTGCCAGCCACCGGAACAGGCCGGGTTCCGCGGAGGATATAGCACCATAGACCACAGACACACGGTGAGGCAGATTATACTGAAGTCCAAAGAGTATAATCAGCCCCTAAGCTGTGTCTGTGGACTATGAATAGGCCTTTGACTCTTTCGAAACCTGGGCTGTTCTGGAATCCTTACAGCGATGCCAAGTATAGTATCGTTATATCGAGGTACGGAGATGTCTCTATGAGGCCGCCACCATGAGTGTCCAAGTACTGGGCCAGCAGTCTAAACCCATCCAACTGCGTAGAGGAGTGAGACAGGGGGATGCTATATCCCGAAACTGTTCACGAGCGCGTTGGCATTCTAGCAAATGATGAAATACTCTTTTCAAGCCGCGGTTTTTCGCGTGCTGTTTCTATGATTATTTTCTTCCCATGAGAGACAAGTAGGTAGCCTATGTTCAATCCCGGCCAAACGTTCCTTAATCTGTGTCCAGGTCTCGAGCTACACCCAAGCTTTCAGCCCGATCTGTGCAGTCGTGTTGACGTGAAGAAGTAACAAACATCTCGCCATGAATCCATCAATCCCTACTTTTGGATTTTTTCTAACTAGTCAAAATCAAAACAAATAAAAAAAACCATAAATACAAAAATGTACACTGAAGAAGTCAAATTCTTAAAATAGAACACACACGGAAATACATTGATATTTTTAATTTCTGTTGCTTCAGTATGTAGACTAAAGTAAAGAAGCGATGAAGAAACCTTTAGCCTGATAGTTGTTATTTTTCAAGTTGGAGCAAAACCCGTCCCAAGCTTTTTTATCTTCTAGTCTAGATAATCTGATATTCTGTAGTAAACGAAGGTTTTGACAATTTGTTTGAATTTATTTCTAATGTTTATAATTATTATATCGCTATTTTTAGGAAAGCTTGATATTTCTCTTCTGAGTGTACAACAAGTTTTAATAAATATATTGACAGGGCACTGTCACTGTCTGCGTGCCGCGGCTTCGCCCGCGTCTATGGAAATGTTTAAGGTTATTATTTATATCCCATTGGAACGGATTCATGGGATAAAAAGTAGCCATTGCTTTATTCCAGATCTAGAGCTATATCTACGCAAAATGTTAGCTCCATCCGTAGAGTAGTTGAAGAGGCGACGAACATCCATCCAAATCGTCACTGTGTTCTGTAAATTACATCCTAAAGAATATTAGTGTGAAGTGGTTGACGACTTTTGTAACATATTTTATTGATATTTTAAGAAATTGTCAGGTAATGTTACCAGTTATGACCAAACATTATTTCCCAGGGCTGACCGCGGAGTTACCTGACAAGTCTGCCTCCACCGCTGCAGGGGCAGAGGGCGCTCCGCGGCTGGAGCGTCTGCTGAGCGAGGAGGCCAAGCATCTCACGCACCAGCAGAAGGACAAGATCAAGGTGGCCTTCGCTGAGGGGTATCTCGCTGGTGAGACATGCAGTATGGCTGAGCAGTCTATGGCTGGGCCATGTGTTGCGATGGATCTGCAATAGTAATGATTCAGACTCGCAAAGGGCTACACAATCGGGCAACAATGGCTGACGGAATCACACCTGCAGGGCTAAGATGCGCGCCACAAAAGTCGTCGTGCACGTGACGACTATTCATAGTCGTCGTCAGTTGTTGAGTCGTTTGCTCTAAGATGCGCGCCACGAAAGACTCAAGACTCGTTGTCGAGTGAGGTTCTCATGCAGATGAAGCCACGCCCACGCAACACTCGTTGAGTTCATTCAAATTGTCTCTGGTTTTAGTAAGCTGCATGGAAGAAACATAAATTAACCTCCTTAGTTTTCGTCTGGTAATTTGCACTTTTCACTGGCAGAATGGTGGAAAAGTACAAAAGCCTCGAGACAAAAAAAAGAAGAAGCAATTTCAATGTTTTGCGCGCACATAATCAAACTTACTTTTGGTTTTTTACCCGACTACCAACAGGGGAGGGTTATGAGGTTAGCACCCTATGTTTGTATGTTTGTATGTATGTGGCCGATTTCTTTGTTCCCACGTAGCGCTGAAACTACTGGTTCGATTTCAACAAATTATGTATCGATTGATTCGTCTCAATACCCCGATGGTTATAGGCTATAGGATTTAGGGCTCCGACCCCGAATAAGCCTTCAAAACGCGTATTAAAGTTTAGGTAGCCGCAGGCTGCAGGCTTCATAGAGAAAAATTACAATACCTACGACCTATTTTCATTTTCAACTCTATGCCTATCAAATATGACCGACACGTCATTCTATTTTGTTTGTCAATGTAAATGTTTCAAACTTTTATAACTTTCACGTAGTCGGGTTGTAGTTTTTAACTTTATCTTGTATTCGATATAACTCCTTAGCAACTTGTTATGAAAACTTTTATTATTACCTACGATATCCAAAGAAAACAATAAGCGCCAAAATTATTGTGTCAATTACTATGCACGAACCGACTAGTTACGGGTGTTCAATGAACTTATATCGTGAGTTTGGGCATGGTGTGCACCACAAGCGCTAGTTCATCCCGTTGTTTATTTCACAGTAAACAGCATTATTTGTGGGTTTAGTACGTAGATCGAGTATACCTAGATGGTTGGCAAGTGTGGCCACAAAGAGGGACAGACTATACGAAGTGGTGTTGCCATGCAATTTTTTTACCCTGACTTTAGGTTCGTAATTTTATGCCTGGTAGGTGGTATTTTAGTATCATACATCATTAAATTAGGTACCTACGTATGCGAGAATAGGTAAACTTTTGATTTAATTAGCACAGAAATAAAACAACGTGTTTCGTTTAAATTTATTACCACCGCCACATACATGTCAGACATAATTTCAAATACTAAACTAATTACAAAAAGTATGTCATTTTGAAAAGAATATTTTTGCTAGACAATCAATTTAAACACTAACCAAACACAGACAATAAAAATTGCACTTAGGAGATCACATTTCTTCTGAGTAATTAAATCTTACACTTTAGGTATTGCTAAGATAAGACAACCATAGTACGAAATTTCAAAAGCACTTTTAAAAGTATACTTCAGGTAAAAAGTACAGAGAAAACCAAATTATATTACAGTTTTTACACCTTATACACAATATTACCTACGTCCTTGCCTATGTTTCCAAATATTTTATATTCTGTTATAATTATTACCTGTGTAAAAATGACCAGTCTTTAAAACGATTCCAATATATTCTCCACAAATCATAGGATCACAAATCAATCAGTCTTTATTTCTATCAAAGAGCCTTAATCAAAATATTTCTATAAGTACCTGGCTACCCAACTTATCAAAATGTACCCTTTTCAGTCTTATATTATTCAATTATAATGTATAACATTGCACCTTAATACTAGTAATTAATAATAATAGTACTTGATACTATAATAAAATTGTACATACACTAATTAAACTGTACATACCTACTTACTAATTAACACTGTTGGTTTTATTTACACTGCATTGTATTTTTAACAAACTCAAAGTTTTCGTGATGTTCCTCACGTAGTAGTATTTATCTTACATGCCTGAAATAAAATATTGAAGCATTAATATGAAGATTATACATAGTGCTATAGTAATAGTATTAAAAATTGTAAGTAATATTAGTAACACCAAATCCCAATAAATATAACCATTTAAATATATTTGATTTAGTATTTGATTAGTATAGAAGGTATAATTTTTCTATACAAATCTCAAACAGTCCTTCACCCATCATCGTAGGCTACGATGATGGGTGAAGGACTAACTGTCGACAGCGCCCTAGGCAAGCCTCTCTTATGCGCCCCTCTGTGAACGAGCCGCGGCAAAACTCAGTATTGGACCCCCAATACTGAGTTTTGCCGCGGCTCCAAGAGTTGTTATGTTACTAAAACCACCCGGTTTTAGTAACATAGGTAACAACTCTTGGACTTGTCACAAAACTCAGATTACATAAGTAAAACTAGGAAATAAGGTGATCACTTTGATTTTTTGTCCGCTTCAATCTTTTTAAGGTAAAGTAAAGAAGCGTACAAGAAACCTTTACCTTGTTAGAATGTTAGTTTTCGAGTTGGAGCAAAACTCGTCCCAAGCTTTTTATCCTCTACTAGATAATCTGATATTTTATAGTAGGCCTTTTTACAAAGGATCTGTGTAACAATTTGTTTGAATTTATATATTGTCAATTTTTGCAACTCTCTTGGAGTTTTGTTGTAGAAGTGTATACAATGCCCTTTAAAGGATAGGTATGTACATTAATCTTGTGTAACCTTGTTGTGGGCACAGCGAGTTTATCCTTATTTCTAGTATTTATATCGCTATTTTTGGGGAACCGATTGATATTCTTATGAGTGTATAACAAGGTTTCATAAAAATATTGACATGGTACTGTCACTACCTATGTTTTTTTTTCTTTGAATTTATCACGCAGGGATTCTCTGGGACCCATATTATAGATTGCACGAACAGCCCTCTTCTGCAGCACAAATACGGTGTAATATCTGCAGCGGGAACGCTGCAGATATTACACCGTATCACCACAGCAGTATACCACGACATAATACTGTGGAAGTAGCTGAATTAAACAAGTCTAGATGTAACCACGTCTGTAAGATGACGGATCTTTTTTTACTGCATACGCTGTAGAACCATTGAAGTTTATTATCTAAGGTGATTCCTAAAAACACGGTACTTTCTACAATTTCTAACGTTTCTCCTTTTACGTTTATATCAGCCTTAACTTGTTTTACATTAGGTAAAATAAATCTAATACCTACATTTTGTTTTTGTTTCGGATTATTGACACTAAACCAATGGACTACCTACTTTTGAGATTGCATTATTCTCAACGATAAAGTTCCTCAGTGGTTGAGTAAAAAGTATATAAAACAGGTAAAAAACTAGATCGCAATTATTTTCATGCTTTTGTTTAGCATGATTAAGGAGGTTGTCAAATGGCAAAGTTAGAGCCAAGATCGTTGGGTTTGGCGGGGTCAGCTAGAAAGATAGGAAAGAAAGATAACGGCGAGCGGAGCGAGCCGCATTTTTTTGTGATTTTTCAAGATTAAATAAGATAGGTATGCGAACGTTGAAACGCAAAACTTTTGTGGCTATCGGTAATAAAATTATCACCGAATTCTTTAGAAAATATGGAAGCAAAAACAATAGAAATTACGGCAACAACGGAGCGAACTAGCAAAAAAGTTCGAGACAATCCAGTGGTTTAACAGAAAATTTTACGAAGTCATAAACATCCAGACCACAGCAGATAGAGAACAACGGCGAGCGGAGCGAGCCGTAAAATTTTTTGTTTGTAGTGATCGGTGTTGTACGCACGCACGCACGTACCACGCTCAGCTGCGCAGTTCACTCCTCTCTCAGAAGTCACCACATGGGCGCATCAAACTATTACTTTTCGCTCTAAATAAATTGTTTGAACAAGGAATTCGCGTTATGGGTGCGTGGGCACCGCTCGCTTTACCCTAGGATCGGCGCAGATAAACAGTAAAACATAAGATGCGGCATTAAAACACGTGCCTTTCAAAATTTCGCGAATCTTTGACGATATGATTTTAAAACCAGCAATGCATAATGATTAAAGCGTCATTTCAAACCAAATTTTTTAACGAAAACCGAGCGCTGGATCCTAATAGCGGATGTGCGCCGCGCACCCACAAAAGCCACCTTTGATGGTAATACAGCTTAATGCCCATGATTGTTGCTGTCTTTTGAAACATATTAAAACAGATACCTCACTATAGCCGCCGTGCCGCCGGGGGTGGCGTCGCCTCAGGCATAACAAGGGTTCATGGTGTGGGTTAGCAGGCCTGGGGCTGCCACCGGCGTGCATTGCATGGCGCCCCCTATGGTCCTGCGCCCGTGTGCGCCGTTAAAGCCGCCTTTGGCGCTCGTCAACCAATATCATCATACTAATTATCAGATTTTTGCTGAGTCCCTTCTTTTTTATTATTATGTTTCTACACATAGAACAAAAATAAAAAGTTTCGACAAAATTAAATAATCATTTGTATTTTGTAAGGAGGGTAATAATCATAAGTATAAAATTAATTATATTACTCATATAATAAATTTTATACTTAGGTATTACCTTACATATTTAATTATTTACTAGTGTAAAATTTTCCGCGCGCGCGCCCCCTGGAACCTCGCGCCCCTAGGCACATGCCTACTTTGCCTTGGGGATGATCCGCCACTGATCGTAGCACTGATTCTTTTTATGTATATATTTATTTTACTTACCAGTCTTGGAACAGCATAAGAGAACACATGCGTTCGCGTTTCTTTTTTGTTCACGATTTTTATGAAAATGTTGAACAAATTACTAAATATTTTTGGGTTCCCAGTTTTTTCGACCCGTGGCTTCTATCCAAAGCAAACGTAAATCATTGTTTTCGAGAAATCTGTAACAAACAAAAACATATTTTAAGAATGTATGTAGATGTAGGTATTCATGTCTCAATGCGCCACGACATTTCGGGAATTTTATTTTCGAGTGCAGGCAACCCTAAATTTTCGTAATTTTAGGTTATATTTATTAGAATTATTTTAAAACATAGTTTTTGAGTCTTGTCTGTACGGAAATCTATGAAACTATAAATTTAAAACCTTTTTTGAAGTCAAACGAGCTTGTACTTACGATTGGAATGACAAACTCGGCACTTTTCGTTCACCGTCACTTTTACATCCAAAAACACTGCACCGCACCATCGTTGCTTCAGATTTATATCGTTGAGAGACGCAGGAACGCCCGCAGAGTTACTTTCACACATTTAATTAGCAGAAAGTATCATTAGGTCGAAAACAACAAATACTATGTGATGTGCCCGGCATGTTTGTTTAGCTCTTATAAGAGCTAAACAATGAAAAAACTGGCACACTGGTAGAGACAGAGAAACTTTCATTCTATCTCATTTCTTCTCAGGCTACAAGCATATTTTTATCTCTCTCTTGAGTGACTGAAATGGGTATATACAACACCTCTAGTGCCTTATTACTCTAAGGTTTAGTACCTCACAAATACGCTACGAGACGAGCACCTGAATATAATGTAAGTACAATGTGATGTGTTTCCGGGACCTGTGTACCTACCTGGCATAACACAATGTAACAAATAAAATTGTAACAGAATAATATAAATACTATTTCAAACCTTACATCTAAGGAGTACCTAAGTCATGACTATAATATGTTTTCTCTATATTTCAGACGCAGTAATCATCAAGCCAGCACGAGCTTTAGAAAGCAACAGAATCTAAGTGCTTTACTTCTTATTGCAAATAAAACTAATTTACAATTATTCAAAACGTTCTTTATTTTGTAGACACATTTATATCAGTTTAGCTTTTTAGGCCTGAAATGATATCAAACAGACAGAATTACATTTATAATCGCATTACAATATTAGCCCCTGTTTATAGGTAAGTTAAGAAGGTATATAATATTAGGGTAGTGCAGAATATACATAAATAGGTTCCTATCACTGATACTTGCCTATCTACCTAGTAAGGTAGGTTACTAATTTTCACGGCCGTAATTCTGTGATTTTACGTTTCTTTACATTCAGCACTAACTGCCAAATCAAGTACTACACAGACATAGGTTTATATTATGCCATTATTACTTTTCTATGCCACGAAGCACGTCTTTATATCCACGCAGGATGGTTTTCTACCTACACCTATCTACCTACTAGAGAAACCAAGACTATTTTAAGTAAGTACCTAAATCAATAGCATCGCACAAGTAGCTCTGACTCTTCTTCGTTTTTTCGCATTCAGTAATGCTATTTTTACAAAATATTTATTAACAGAGGTTATTAACACTATGAATTAAATTTATATTTTCTTCAAGACATGGAGTCTTGAAGAAAATATAAATTCGTCTACTCGTCGTGATCTCGTCGTAATAATAGAAGACGATTCGTAACTCGTGTAAAACTGTCAAAAGTCGAGATGAGATGAGAAAATTGGGCGCGCATCTTAGAGTTTGACGAGATAGGTTACCACAGATAGGATAAACATTCATTATTATCGTTCACGTGACGAGACGTGACGACTATTTGGTTGCGCATGCTAGGGATCGTCGAGAAGTCGAGATGCCGCCATTTTTCACGACTTCTCGACACTTCTCGTGGCGCGCATCCTAGCCCTGCTGGTCGCAACATTGACAACTGACAACACAACTATAAAATTTAAATTAAAAAAATATTGACGACCTCTGTGGCGCGGTGGGCGAAGGTCCGCCTGCGACGCAGGAGGTTGCGGGTTCGATTCCCGCCATGGGACAAATATTTGTACGATCTACAGGTATTTGTTCCGGGTGTTCTGGTCGTTTTCTATGTATAATAATAAATATCTATCTATGTCATGTATTACATTAAGTATATCAGTTATCTAGTACCCATAACACAAGCTCTGCTTAGGTTGGGGCTAGATAATGCTGTGCGAATTGTCCAGCATTATTTATTTATTATTTATATTTATTATAAAAACAAAGCACAGAATGTAGCAATTAATCACGGCGTCACTCACAGCAAACTTCATGTCGCGTAGAGAGGCATACACTATGCCATAAGAATAGGCAGCTGAGTGGTGAAGCATCGTGCAGCGCATCAGCATTGCCATACAGTGGGGCAATGCAGCCAGCGGCGCGGGCACGCGCGCGACTGGTATTGATATGGATCAGTTGAGGTACCTGTAGATTGTTTGCAACAATCTGCAGTTAGCTGAATTGTTTCAATTGTAAATACTATTTGTAATTTGTTTGTACTATTTTATTTGTCTGTTGTTAAAGTTGTCTTTGTTGAAAGACTTAGTTCTGTCATTCAGTGTTCATTCACTCACCTGTCAACAATTACGATACTATAAACAACGTGCATATACCAAATATAAAAAAAATTGGTGGATGGGGTATAAATATAAAGTGACATTAGGTTATGACTAAGTGCTGACTCCTCTTCCAGGCTCGCACCCGTCCAACGCGCGCGGCACGAAGGCCTCCAAGTATCTGCGCATGGTGCAGCAGCTCCTGACTATAGTGCTGTTCCTGGCCATCTTCATCAGCCTCATGGCCTCCGTCTCCGGGACCGTCTTCCGGTGAGTCTGTCTGTCCACTGCTGGGCCTAACACTCTCAGGAGCGGCACCGAGGACTCTTAGAACTCGTATTGTTGTCCTTATCCTACTTGGTGCGACCGGCTCAGGATTAATGTCTCTCCCACTCTTCCCTACCAACCGGTATCTCTATTCTCACTCTCTGGTATGGTGTTATTGTGATATACTTTCTTGGACTTGTAAGGCCTGTACGGGAACGACAGATGCGGCCGTGACTCCTCTACGTAACTGCCCAAAACTACATGACATAAAGCATCGTTCGTAGATGTAAAAGCCATTGATGGTGATAATTATCTTCCAGCATCCAGCTCGGCAACCAGACAGAGGTGGACCCCGAGGACATCGCCGTCACGTTCGACGACGTGAAGGGTGCGGACGAGGCCAAGCAAGAGCTCAAAGACATTGTAAGTCACTTTACCTCCTCAACCAGCATACAAATACAAATATAATACAAATACAAATGTTTTATTTTGTTTACAATGTACATTTTTATCTTACATAATATTTTGAAGCCTCCTTTTAAGTATAAAATACTTGTGCTAGGAGGTTGCGCTCTTCCTTCGTTACATTAGCCAGAACTTAACAAAATATTTTTACGGTAAAACAATTTGGTCAGTACAAGATTTTTTTTTTATTAAATAATCAATGACAAGTTAAAAGTTGAGGGTACCTAGATAAAAGCGTGGCGTTGAGTTGTATTGTTCGAGTGCTCGACGTTGTATGGTCCAATTTAAAAACTCAAAGCGTTTAATAGAAAAATTGAGAAACTAGCTTAAAATAATTTTTAAATAATCTACGTCCTTATGTTCTGTTTAGTGTGTCAAATATGTGTTTTAGTAGAGTATGTTTGTGGGTGTATGTGTGTGGTGCTCCTGAGGACACCGGTCTCGTGAGATGCGCTGCGATTGAGCATGCAAGTCTATTTATGATATTCACTGATATTGCGTCCTCTCTGCGTCGCCCGTCAATTAGTAAGGCGGGCGAAGCACGCGAATTGCATTTTGTTTGATCTTAGCACAGAAGGTTTTACACGGAATTGTTACTAAATATATTTAATCTGAATAATTTGCAATGGATTTCCGCAAAGTAACGCCTGAAGTTTGAATCTATGATACCCACTGAGGAACTCGCTCAGACTATGTTCTGGCTTTTAAGCGCAGATCGGCAAAAAAGGAATCTTATACAAAATAAAAAACTGTGAGCGAAGCGCGTTCCCATCCACCACTCATCTGAGTGGTGGATGGGAATGCCAAGACAGCTTAGACAAAGAGAATATCGAAACATTTCGGGATTGTTGAGTTTGAGCGACGGTTGCAGAAACCGAAAGGAAGCGGAAGGCGAAGCGCCGTGATCATTTTAGAGTCGTCGTAACAGATTTGTGCACCCTATCCAGTTAGGATTACAGTTTAAACTCCTTCCAGGTGGAATTCCTAAAAGACCCAGAAAAGTTCGCCACCCTGGGCGGCAAGCTACCTAAAGGAGTCCTCCTAGTGGGCCCCCCGGGGACCGGCAAGACGCTGCTGGCGCGCGCCGTGGCCGGGGAAGCCCGCGTGCCGTTCTACCACGCCGCGGGGCCCGAGTTTGACGAGATACTGGTGGGGCAGGGGGCCCGCCGCGTCAGGGATCTCTTCAGTAAGTGTAGGGGGTAAATCTTCCATCTAACACTGCCAACTTCTTAAATTCGATAATTCCTTATTAAAAAAGATGACTGTGCTCTTTTGTATTGTGCCTGCATTGACAGAGTTAATAATAATAATAAAATCAAATACTGTGTTTTATGTATGGGCTCCGTTGTTAATGAAATGTGTATTCCAGAGGCTGCCAAAGAGCGCGCCCCGTGCGTGATATTCATAGACGAGATCGACTCCGTGGGAGCCAAGAGAACCAACAGCGTACTGCATCCGTATGCTAACCAGGTTTGTGCTGTACTTATGTGAGGAAACACTATTGTTTCTTAGCTATAGAAAAATAAACTCGGTCACGATAACAGTACAGTAGGTTCATTTTTACGTTAATCAAAGGAATTTTCGAAAAAAAACATTGAGCAGCTTGTGATACCTATCATAAGCTTTTTTAATGCCTTTGTAACAGTTTTATTTTTCCTAGTTTTTTCGGCCACCAAGAGGAACTTCCCAGAAATGCCAATTTTCTGGTGGCATAGTTATAAAAACTGCCCAATGGTTTTTTAATTCCTTTGTCTCGTAATAATAAAATAGGTGGCGGCGCTAGTGCTATGTAGGTCTCATCATCTTTTTTAGGGTTCCGTACCTTAAAAGGAAAAAGGAACCCTTATAGGATCACTTTCATGTCCGTCTGTCAACCCTCTTTTGCTCAGAAACGCGTTGAAGTATCGAGTTGAAATTCACATCATATATCTAGAATTCACCTAGAATCACGAAATTTGGCAAGAAGCAAGGTCTTGTACCACAAAAAATCTAAACCGTAAATTTGTTGTAAATTCCCAAAAAAAAAAAGTTGTTTGATTACAAATACTCATATACAATAAAACATGAACAAAAGTACTAATTTCTCCCAAATTACAAAAAAAAAATCTCGAACGAGCCAAGTTTATGTTTATTGTATAAAGTGGGCCTTGCCCGCTCGCACAAGCTCCTTCAAGGTTATCCACTGATTATGAGACTCCCTGTATATAAAACTTCATACTGCTACTTTTCTCACCCAGTTAAAGCTGCATTTTCTAATAGTTATATTTCCTTGCAGACAATAAATCAGCTTTTATCAGAAATGGACGGCTTCCATCAAAACGAAGGAGTTATAGTGTTGGGGGCGACCAACCGACGGGACGACCTGGACCAGGCCTTGCTGCGGCCCGGCAGGTTCGACGTCGAGGTGAGAGGACAACTGCACATAGAAAATAACAATAATGATGCTGGACAATTCACACAGCATCCTCTAGCCCCAAGCTAAGCAGAGCTTGTCTTATGGGTACTAGATAACTGATATACATAATATAATACAAAACATAGATCAATATTTTTTATTATACATAAAAACGACCAAAACAGCCGAGGCGGGTATCGAACCCGCAACCTCCTGCGTCGCAGGCGGACCTTTGTCCACCGCGCCACAAAGGTCGTCAAACGTTTATCTACCAGTGGCCCCGCAACACTTGAGGGTATAAGTTTTGCTGACGTAGGTTTGTCGCTCAGCCAGGACAAGGGTACAGAAGTAGGGCAGGTTATTTCGGTGTTCTTTAACACCTGCGATCACCAACCTGCCTGTCAAGCGTGCTGATTAAGATCGTTTGGGGGCAGGTTGGCTCCTGAATGGGATTTTTAGCAGCTCGACTTGGTCCCCAATTTTCCACCATTTTTTTCAATGTATGTCATATTTGTTGATATTGATTGAAGTGGGACAGCATCACATTTCCAATCCCTATCTGTACGTATAACAAAGTTAGTTATTTCCAGGTGAACGTCCCCGCCCCTGACTTCGGCGGGCGGCGCGACATCCTCGAGCTGTACCTGGCGCGCGTGAGGCACGCCGACGTCAACGTGGATCTACTAGCGCGCGGGACCACGGGCTTCACCGGCGCAGACCTCGAGTCCATGGTCAACCAGGCGGCACTCAAGTATGTACTGTACCTAGTGATGTCAACGTGGATCTACTAGCGCGCTCAGTTTGTAGGCCTGCTAGAAGTGCCTTGACATTGAGATGATCGGGCAGTGAGAGTGCAATGTGTGATGCCGAAATAAATTTGGAGGATCGGCTTTTCCTATACTCAATAGAGAAATATCATAATCTAATAAAATTATATGTTTCTAATCTATTGATTAGAAACATATAATTTTAGGAGTCAACTACTTTACGAAGAATACCTAATACTATTTATAGTTTTCATATGTAAAGGCTCGCCGTTACTAGCTGGCCTTATAGAATTTGAAATCTACACGAAACTCGATACAAACTGAGTATGAATTTGTGATTTCTCCCTGTGGTCCGGTACGTACTCCGACTGTAAACCTTTTTCTAGCTTCAATCATAGTTCCAGAACCAGGAAAGCTTCATGCCCTCAGCGTCATAGATCAGAGGTGATCCTCTTGGACGAAAGAAACTAAGGCTCGATAGACCTGGGTTAACTGACGACCCCTTGAAGGCCCTTGAAACATAGGCTGCGTCTACAGACTGTCTACATATGTAACAAAGATATCGAAAAGTGCCGTGAGATGGTTCCAAAGGGTTCCCGGGGGCGGCCATCTACTAGACTTGGCAGGGCCACTACCGCGGCCCCTGATTTGAGCTTTCTTTCGTATAAATCTGGTCGTTGTTTCAGGGCAGCCATCGACGGCGCGAAAACAGTAACCATGAAGTATCTCGAGGACGCGCGCGACAAAGTGCTGATGGGGCCGGAGCGGCGCTCGCGGCTGCCGGACGAGGAGGCCAACACCATCACGGCGTACCACGAGGGAGGCCACGCCGTCGTGGCCTACTACACCAAGGTACCACCCCACTCCCCGCAAGCACACCCGACTCTATACGAAACTGCACGCAGCCGCAGTGGACGGCAATTACGGTATTTAGGTTTTATTTTATTTTATATGTATGTATATATGTTATTTATCTAAGTATACTTTTAGCTATTTATTTATTTTTTGGATAAGTTTCTATTATATTAATGTAGGTATCCATTGGTATTAGGTCTTTATGGTGTTAAATATGTATTTTATATTATCTTTGGTACACCCCCTGCCTTTCTTAAATTCACAATTCTTTCCACCCAAAGGTTGCCTGAAAGAGATCGCTTCTAAGCGATAAGGCCGCCCATTGTACCTATCTTATGTGATGTCCCTTTGTAATGTTATTTTCTGGAGTACAATAAAGTATTTTTGTATTGTATTGTACGTTTAAAGGACCGAGGCGAATGGCATAAACATAGAGAGGCCTATGCCCAGCAGTGGGTCGACAAGGGCTGATGATGATGATGATGATGATTGTACGTTTACATAAAAATACCTTAGAAATGTCAATTTTCGTTTGTACGAGTTGGTTTCCTGCGCAGTCCCTCGTGCCGTGAATGTCAATACACGACACATAGGGCGCCGCGCTCGGATTATCGTGCGCTGTGTCAATGTTGATCGCTCCCACTCGAATCAGTGAGTGTGGTGAGCAGAGTCTTTTTAGGGCACCTTACCCAAAAGGTGGGCACAAGGCCCTGTAAATACCTACATAGGCCTCCGCTGTCTGTCCGTCTGTTTACCGATGCTACTGCCGCCGGCGGAAGTGCGAAAAACCGAAAAACTCTTAGCAAATAGTACCGTGTAACAAATGTTTTATCTCAAACTCATGCTCCCAGTCATTAGAGCTCGTCCATTAATCACGTGAGATTTTCTCTCTTTCCCTGGTGAGGTTCATTAGAGCTCGTCCATTAATCACGTGAGATTTTCTCTCTTTCCCTGGTGAGGTTCATTAGAGCTCGTCCATTAATCACGTGAGATTTTCTCTCTTTCCCTGGTGAGGTTCATTAGAGCTCGTCCATTAATCACGTGAGATTTTCTCTCTTTCCCTGGTGAGGTTCATTAGAGCTCGTCCATTAATCACGTGAGATTTTCTCTCTTTCCCTGGTGAGGTTCATTAGAGCTCGTCCATTAATCACGTGAGATTTTCTCTCTCTTTCTCTGGTGAGGTTTCATACTAAGTGATATTTCGTGACTAATGGGCGCCCCTTTTGCGTGTAATCAATATACAGTTTAATAGAATATGTTTGATATGCGTGTATTGTTGCAGGACTCCCACCCGCTGCACAAAGTGACGATCATCCCGCGCGGGCCCTCGCTGGGACACACCGCCTACATACCCGCTAAGGAGAGGTAATACTTTCTTATTTTTCATCCTATTATTTGGTAATGTGTGGGAATCGTTGTCACTTACGCTTCTAAATCATATCTACTTTACTAAGAACCTTGTTTTAATTGTATTGTATAAGTTGCAATAAACATAATTATGTTTGTTTATTGATATCCGCAAAGTGACGCCTGATTCACTTGGCAATCGTTGTCGTACATGATTGTTTCGAAGTTTGTGTTAGTGCGAGTTCGGATTGGCTCACGCGCAGTGCTCTCGAGACTACTTATCCAAATTTATTAATTTTATTATTACTTAACATTTAGCATGGTAAGTAGCCAGTAAGAAGTAATGTTTATTCCTCTGTTCAGATACCACGTGACGAAGCAGCAACTCCTGGCGATGATGGACACCATGATGGGAGGTCGCGCAGCTGAAGAACTCATCTTCGGACCGGAGAAGATCACCTCCGGTAATCACTCACTATTTACACAACAGACCTCCACAAATGTCAGTTCTACCAGCAGCTGTTCGATTACGTTAATATCTCCCTTTCCCATTGAATCCGGAAGAAAGGTCAAACTATTTCGTTTCCCAATATGGTACTAAAAACATAAACACTTTCTGGCGGCGGAGCCGATCGAAGACGGAATATTTAACGTCAACGTATAACCTCTGTAATAGTAGATTGTTTTACAAGGGACTAAACCATCCCATTATATACGAGGTTGTTATACTCCCGAGCGTAGCGAGGGAGGATGAGAAGACCGAGTTATAATGGGTGGTTTTGGCCCGAGTAAAACACTCTACTTTTCACTTCGATTGCGAGAAAATAAAACAATTCAAAATTAGACAATTTTCAGAAATTTTATTAAAAATTAAATGTGCAGTTAGAGCAATTTTGAATGTTTAGTGATATGTTTTTCCCGGGCAATTTTATTTCGGTTCTCTGTGATTGGGATGTGTGTGTAATATTTTGAGTTGATTGTTGTGGAGTAAAAGTTGGAGAGACTCGACTCATGCTTGAGTTTCGTGCATTATTAAGATCCGAGTGCGGCTTCAGCTGAGTTGACATATTCATCCAATCCCGCGATGTAGATGCTTGGGGTTCTGTAATGTTTGGTAGAATATTGATTCCTTCCGTAATCCGCTGCGTGACGTGATACTTGTTTTGTATAGAGTCCTCTATATAACCTTCAGCCACTTGATCGGACCTCCATCCACCGTGCCGTTTTAATGTCGTTATATTCGCACCCGAGTCCGCCAACAGAGTCGCGGATGTTCTGCGGAAACAATGGCCCGTGTAGAGTTCCGGATTTGGTAAATTTAGATAAGTGGCAATATCTTTAGGCATGTTACCAAATTTATTTTTGCCTATGACTTGCCTTGTGCATTTACCATTTTGATAATTTAGAAAAAATCTTCTCGTTGAAACATTAGTGGGACGTAACTCCTGATAGGCTTTAACTATATTAAGGTATTCTCCACTGATGACAAATTTACGCTCTTTGTTTGTTTTCGTGTTCGGCAGACTCACAGCTTGTAGGTTTGTATCCGTTTCTACGTCTTCTAGCGTTATATTAGCAAGCTCTATTCCTCTGCATGCACCGCTGATTCCATAAATTAAAGCAACCTGTTGAACAAAAAAATAAGTGTGTTATTAATCGTAATAACCTAGGTACATAATTTAGGTATGTAGGTAGGTATCTATTTATTTAGTTTGAGTTGAGTACATAAGTAGTAGGTTACCTTTGTTGCCAAGTATTGTTTATTTGGAGCGTTATTTAAAAATGTTTCGATTTCTTGTGTCGTCAAGACTTTAGATTTTTTTGCCTTGTATCCAGTGGACAATTTCTTCAGTAAAGCCGTTAAATTTACCTATTTTTTAATATCGACGTCGTGTCTCGTTTGTAAGGTCATTCTTAACATTGAATATGTGCTCCAAAGAGTCGACGATTTGAATTTTTTCGATAATTCATCAAAATAAGTGAGAAAAACCCCTTCTGTAAAAGAATCCACACGTTTCTCATCTCTCCATTTCATAAAATTTTCGTAACTCTAAATATATTCCACGTGATTTTGTCGGCAACAGATTCATAATTATTTCTTTGCCCTTTTCTTCCATTTGCATATTAGCATCTTCACTATCACTTGATGACATTTTTCACGTTCACAATTTGGAAGTAAAAGTCAGGAAGTTAAACGTAAAAGTTTGTGATTTCGAATGAAGAAAATTCTAGAGATTTAGCGCCAATACCATCTTTTTTTTTAAATCTCTATTAAACCCGCAACGAAACAGTTCGCATTCTACCGTGAAGGGAAGAATCAAGCTTCATAAAACATCACCAAGAAGGTTCTATTTTCAAAAAAAGATTGACGGAGCACCAAGAAGTCGAGTTTTTATGTAAGAGAACGAATGCTTTGTACTGGCTGATGATTTTAGACAAAAATTAAAAAGAAAAATTACTTTTTAGCCCGAGGGATTAAACTCGAGTTTTAGGCCTGCTAAGCTACACTATTATGATACACTTTTCGAGCAAGAGAAGTGAAAAATCAATAGGTTAATTGATTACCTACATTGAAAATAAGTTGCAAATTGTTTTCATCCTAGTTAGTGACAGCGTAACAAAGCGTAATCAGGTAATTTTTATTAAATAAGATGCCTATATAAAAAATTAAGGTGACGTCACACCAATCACAGATTACAGTGCGTGTTGTTCTTCTTGTTAGGTGTGGTGTGAGTGTGAGTGGTGTCGAACGTCATCGAGTCATGTCACCGGAGCCATGACAGAGATAATCGTTTTGGCGCGGCATTATTTTATTCAAACTTAAACATTTGTTTTTATAACTAATACGCAGAGGCGGATTAACTGTCGGCAGCGCCCTAGGCAAACACCTCATTGGCGCCCCTCTGTGAACGAGCCACGGCAAAGCTCAGTATTGGGGGTGGTGTTAGTTACATAACAACGACAAAGTACCTCAGTGGTTGACAAAAAAGTATTTAAGGCATGTAAGAAACTAGAAGTAATGGCGAGCGAAGCGAGCTGCAATCACTTTCATGCTTTTGGTTAGCATGATAGAGGAGGTTGTCAATTGTCAAAGTTAGAGCCAGAACCATATGGGTTTGGCGGGGTTAGCTAGAAAGGTTGGGAAAGAAAGATAACGGCGAGCGGAGCGAGCCGCGAAATTTTTTGTGATTTTTTTTCACGATTAATTACGATAGGTATGTAAATGATGAAACGTAAATATTTGTGGCTATCGGTAATAAAATTATTGGGGGTGGTGTTAGTTACATAACAACCACAAAGTTCCTCAGTGGTTAAAAACTAGAAGCAATGGCGAGCGAAGCGAGCCCAATCATTTTCATGCTATGGTTAGCATGATAGAGGAGGTTGTCAATTGTCAAAGTTAGAGCCAGGACCATATGGGTTTGGCGGGGTTAGCTAGAAAGGTAGGGAAAGAAAGATAACGGCGAGCGGAGCGAGCCGCGAATTTTTTGTGATTTTTTCAAGATTAATTACGGTAGGTATGTAAATGGTGAAACGTAAATATTTGTGGCCATCGGTAATAAAATTATTGAGGGTGGTGTTAGTTACATTAAAACGACAAAGTTTCTCAGTGGTTAAAAACTAGAAGTAATGGCGAGCGAAGCGAGCCCAATCATTTTCATGCTTTTGGTTAGCATGATAGAGGAGGTTGTCAGTTGTCAAAGTTAGAGCCAGGACCATATGGGTTTGGCGGGGTTAGCTAGAAAGGCAGGGAAAGAAAGATAACGGCGAGCGGAGCGAGCCGCGATTTTTTTGTGATTTTTCAAGATTATATAAGATAGGTATGTACCTAAATGGTGAAACGTAAAACTTTTGTGGCTATCGGTAGTAAAATTATTAAGAAAAAATGATAAAATTATTACTTTTCGCTCTAAATAGATTGCTTCAATAAGGAATTCGCGTTATGGATACTTGGGCACCGCTCGCTTTACCCTAGGATCGGCGCTGATAAACAGTAAAAGATAAAGATGCGGCATTAAAACACGTGCCTTTCAAAATCTCGCGAATCTATGGCAATGTGATTTTAAAACTTACAGCCAGCCTAATGCATAACGATTAAAGCGTCATTTCAAACCAATATTTTCAACAAAAACCGAGCGCCGGATCCTCATAGCGGATGTGCGCCACGCACCCGCAAAAGCTTCCCTTAATGCTAATACAGCCAAATGCCCACGATTGTTGGTGTCTTTTAAAACATATTAAAACAGATACCTCACTATCGCCATGCCGGCGGCGGTGGCGTCGGGCATGACAAGGGCGCATGGTCTGGGTGAGGAGTCCTACGGCTGCCACCGGGGTGCATTGCATGGCGCCCCCTATGGTCCTGCGCCCGTGTGCGCCGCTAAAGCCGCCTCTGACGCTCGTCAACCAATATCATCATACTAATCATCTGATTTTTGCTAAGTTCCTTCTTTTTAAAATTTTTGTTTTACACATAGAACAAAAATAAAAAGTTTCGACAGAATTAAATAATCATTTATATTTTGTAAGTAGGCCTGCTTACTCATATAATTTATTTTACACTTATTACCTTACATATTAATTATTTAGTAGTGTAAAATTTTCCGCGCTCGCGCCCCTTGTAACCTCGCGCCCCTAGGCACATGCCTACTTTGCCTTGGGGATGATCCGCCACTGCTAATACGACTGTAACATTTTCCATTATTTTTATCAGACAATACGTTAGAATAATTTCCCAGTAGTAGTCAAGTAGGCTATACTCATAGTTTACCTATTTTGCTCGATTACAGCACTCCTGATTCGAAGTTACAAACAGTAAATACGAGTACGTAGCAGTAATGAAACGTTGTCGAGCAAAACAAGGTTTAACTTTCTGTAGCCTGGTGTAAATATTTATTTTTATTCACATCAGGCTACATAAAGTTAAACCTCATGTTTATGTTACTCACGCTTGACCTTGTTTTGCTCGACAACGTTTCATGACTGCTACGTATTTACTGTGTGTAACATTGCAATTTAGATGGACATTCGTGATATTTTGACATTGATAGCTTTTTCGTCGGTCGGCTCCATCTTGCCAGAAAAGATGTATGTATTTGTTGTTGTACCATGTTATGTATGTATTTGTTGTTATACCCAGTCTCCCCAATCCAATGAATGATATTTTACCGTAATAGGACAACCGTTCACTTGTTTTGACGTGAAGACGTTACACATCCAAACATTTAAACTTTTTTGTGCGTTCGATTCCCGCCTCGGGACAAGTTTCTGTACGATCACCTGCAGATATTTGTTCCAAGTGTTCTGGTTGTTTTCTACCTATACAATAAAAAAATACCTATTTAATAAAAAAAATATATCTATCTAGTACCCATAAGACAAACTCTGCTTAGCTTGGGGCTAGATGATGCTGTGTGAATTACTGTCCAGCATTATTTTGTTTATTTATGTTCAGAGATCACTTATGTGGGCTGCCTCGTTGGTCTAGTGGTAGGTTGTCCAAACCAAACGCTGATAATGAGCCGGGTTCAAATCCCTGGGATTTTTGTAGCACGAAATATTAACATTAGCAGCCCGGAGTCGGGAGTTAGCGGTGTTACACCACTGCGCCTCGATGCGCACGTGAGTCCGTTGGTCCTGCGCCTGACCTCTCTCCGGTAATGTCGATTGGCCGTCACATGGTAGGTAATGTCGTGGCTCACGTCACTGCTATGCAAGTATAGTGTTGTGTTTGGTTGCAGGCGCGTCGTCTGATCTGAAGCAAGCCACGTCCATAGCCTGCCACATGGTTCGTGAATGGGGCATGAGCGAGAAGGTAACGCAGTTGCCACTCGCTTCCTAACCGGAGCTGAGGGGGCCACTTATTTTCTGCTTTATTAAGCTTGCCGTGTTAGGAGTCGTCAATTTTGATCGATCGTTACTTTTGTTGTTAAAATTCCGTCGACTGCATAGGATTTTTTTTTTTTTTAATTTATGAATATCCCAATATTTTTCGAGTTAGACGGGACATGAGTTCGAATTTATTTTTATGTTCCGTGTAAATCTGCTGAAGTGTTGGGAAACCATTGGATAAATTAATGCAATATATTCAAGTGATTCGTTCATAATTATTATACAATACAAAATTATTTATTGCACACCACCAAAAAGAAACATAGACATAAACATAAAAGTACAATGAGTTCTGACTGGTCGTGTCGCGTTGGTCTATTTATCTATATCACGGTTGTCTGGTAGAAATCGCTCGTGGGCGATAAGACCGCCAATTATGACATATTTAGTTTTTTCATTGTTATATTCAATAAACAATTTTCTATCTATATATCTATACTATACTAGCTGAAAGTGGTAGTGGTACTTTACTGATCACGTGATCATCGATGAACAAGTATTTATAACTCGCTTGTGCCCGCGGTCTCGCACGCTTGATACGAGCTACTTGTTACCGGGATATCGGTATAACAAGAAGCTTATTATCTAGTTAGGCTATGTATTAAATGTACGGCATTTCATGTTGATCTGCTTAGAAGTGTTAAAGATGTTAGGTAATAAAATGAAATTACCTTTCACAAACATTCGGCTTTAAAATACGAGAAGGTATATTTATGTATGAGGCACATAACACTATTATATAGTAACAAAATAGAAAGACACAATATTGGTACAACGTTGATCATTACAACAACCACCATTCTACGGTTGGTACGATAAACACGTCCGTGATTGCAACGCAGCGTTCACCTGCCACAGAGCGGGCGACCGTCGAGGTGCGCCAGCCTGAGCCGGTCCACGCTCACATCGCTATTAATGATAAGGATCCGTTACAATATGTACTTATAGGAAATACTTTGTAAGTACAAGATTACATAAAATACACACGGACACAGGAAACATTATAAAAGTTAGCACACACAGAAACAAAACAACAAATGATGCATAAAAACAAATTATAAAGTCAGAAAATAAATGAGGAACACAGCGGTATCTATTACTAATAACGTTATACCGAAATAAACATGGCCTATAGATAATTCAAAGTACAAATATGTCATCAACACACGGATCCATGCGTGCGAGGGGACGATCGGGAATTACCCGTTTCCATACTTATATTATAAACTGGAAAGTAACTCTGTCTGTTTCCTTTCCACGCCTTAAGGGCTGACCGGATCTTAATGAAATTTTGGCAAGGAAGTATATTGTGTCCCGGGACGGACACAGGATACTTGAAAAGCGTGTGCGAAGCCGCGCGCAGCATCTACTTAATTAATTATTAGTCTATACAAATAACCTGGATAAGATTGGCGCAGGAGCGTGTGGGTGGAGTGGCACGAGAGTTTGGAGGCCTATACCCAGCAGGGTGAAGTCAGCTTGTGGATGATGATGATATACATATAATAATTAGAGTTAATTGAATAAATGGTGAGCAGTGGTTTTGTTTGATGTCAGTAACACATTTAGCATGTCAACCATACTAATTGTTTTCGCATCGCAGGTGGATGGTGAAGTACAGTGTTGTTTATGTTATAATGTACCAGGTGGGGCTCCGCGCCCTGGAGCAGACCAAGAACCTCGGCAACGGCGAGCAGCTCGGCCCGTACACCAACGAACTGGTAACACAACAACATACTCGCATGCTCTTAACGACCGATGTGGCGGGTTCGACCCCCGTCCCGGGACAAATGTTTGTACAATCTGCAGATATTTGTTCCCATTGTTCTTTATGTATAATACAAAAATCCATCTTTTTATGTAATGCATTAAATATATCGGTTATCTAGTACCCATATAACACCAGCTCTGCTTAGCTTGGGGCTAGATGATGCTGTGTGAATTGTGCAGTATTATTAATTGATTCGGCCTCGGTCGATGCTCAGGATTTGGAATACCGGTTCGACTGACCTTGACGTGGTACCGGTACATCTTTGGTATCGATATCTTGCATATAAAATATTGTTATCAACAATTCAATTTTGTGCAAGCGAGAGAGAGAAAACGTATTAGATGTCTTTGTGTTTCTTGTTTAAAGCTTCCGTACACGTGCAGCTTAAATCTACCAAAAATATACAACGTCGCGAGAATCGATTTAAATACCGGTACTTTCAAGCAAAGTATCGATACTTCGAAAGTATTTGGTACTCGAATTTATGGAAAAAAAATAACGGTATTACCGCTATTGTACAGGTATTATTGGTACCGCTATCAAGCCATGCCTGTGCTTGCTATTTAACCAAGCTGTAATCTGTACCACAGGTGGACGGAGAGATAAAGAAGATCCTGTCAGACAGCTACGAGCGCGCCAAGTTGATCCTGCGCACGCACGCCAAGGAGCACAAGGCGCTGGCCGAGGCACTGCTCAAGTACGTAGCTTTGTACCGATTACTAACATAAAGAAGATCCGGTCAGACAGCTACGAGCGCGCCAAGTTGATCCTGCGCACGCACGCCAAGGAGCACAAGGCGCTGGCCGAGGCACTGCTCAAGTACGTAGCTTTGTACCGATTACTAACATAAAGAAGATCCGGTCAGACAGCTACGAGCGCGCCAAGTGGATCCTGCGCACGCACGCCAAGGAGCACAAGGCGCTGGCCGAGGCACTGCTCAAGTAGGTAGCTTTGTGGTGGTGCTGTCACAGCAGTTTGATGACTCGGACCCTCATGCTTACACAATTGGATTCGGCATAAGATTATCTACCTTAAATAAAGACAATTAATTTTGACAATTAATAAAAAGGGTTCAACTGATATAAGAATCGCAAATGCGAACAATTTTGGTTTATTTTAACCAACTCTATATTGTTGAGCACTCCTATGTGAAGTATGAATAAGAACGTCTCTCGAGTGAAGCCCTGAGGCACACCTCATTTGAGAATTTTATCAGGGACTAGTCAATGGACGGAATAGCGCATTAAAGCCGTTAGAACATCACAGCCGCGAAATCATAGTAGCGAAACCGCCGTAGTTTCGCCATGACTTATCCGTTGTTTTGTTCGACAAGCGAAACTGCCTGTTCTAACTCATAGATTTGACTATGATTCTATCTCTGTCCCGCGCGATTCCGCCGATCTGCTCGGACGCCAGCTACATCTCCGCGCTCGGTCCGCCGCCATTTCGCTGCAATACCGCGTTTTTTTCGCATGTATCTTGTGGCAGTCGACAATTTATAATCCGCTACTCGAACGGCGATAAAAGTAATGTTGCGCAGTGGAAGTTGCGGTTTCGCTGCTATGATTTTACGGCGGAGATGTGCTACAAACTGATTATTAGAAGCTGTTATGATAACGATCAACTCTTGACTTTCTAAATAAACATCCACAGATACGAGACCCTCGACGCGGAGGACATAAAGGCCATAATGTCGGGAGACAAGATCAGACTGGACCGCGCGCGCAAGGAGGCGCCTGCGCCGGCGCCCGCCGCGCCGCCGCTCGCGCCGCAGCCCCAGCCCCCGCTGCTGGGCGCCAAGCCGCAGCCGCAGCCTGCGTAAATATACACATCATCACCCATTACTAGTCCACCGCTGGACATAGGCCTTCCCATAAGCGTGTTAATAACTCTCAGATGGGGTAAATTATGTATATAATCCCCGCTTGGGCATGGGACTCGCGGATCGCAGTCAATGGCGTAATCCGCACGCCGCCGTCATGCGCCACCGCGCCTCCGCGCCACTGCACCTCCGCGCCAGGGATGCGGGTTGATGTTGAATAGTACACAATGGAAGATGCTGCCCTTCCTCTGGCAGGTTCTAAGTCGGAGGGTTCTCACAAGCGGTGCGTGTGAGAACCAGGCTTTATACACACATTGTAATATAGTCGGAACGAAATATATCTTAACATAAGTAGAACAGTTATATATCCTGACAAACATCAAAAGCTACGCTACGCACATAATATTGGTGTGATCGGATTCAGGTGGTTCTCAACACAACACAACACAGTCGCTATCCTACAATGTTGGTGTGATTCACTTAATGTCAAGTTTCAAGTGTCGACTCCATTGCAGGTAACAGGAGCTTGATGACCACCGTCAAGTGTCGACTCCATTGCAGGTAACAGGAGCTTGATGACCACCGTCAAGTTAGGATTGAGCATACACAGAAATCAGTGCAAATAGATTTATTATAACGCAGTGTCTTTGAAAATTTTGCAGGCCATGAAAAAAAGTGTAAAATTATTTTATTCAAATAAAAATAAGTAAAATTCCTATTTGTATAGTTTTCTTTGTAGTTTATACATCTGTATTTCCACCTGTTCTGAACACTGCAATTTATGAAATATGTACTCGTATTAGGTACAGGTTATACAGTATTATACAGTGCACAGAACTTATGGGAATGAAGGTTTATTTGGATATAGTATAGGACCCGTAAAGGGTCGACCTTCACCCATCTGTTTAATGGATCTTATATCTAATTTAATATATTAGAAAGTATATCTCGAATGGGTTGCCTAAAAAATTCCTGGCCAGACTGTTATTAATTAAAGCTTTTAAAATGACTGTATTAAATATTACCCTCATGAGTTTAACGAATAAATTGAGTACTTGCAGAAAGTATGAAGCCTCTCGAGTGTTAGACACTCGAGATGGGTATATTTTGTAATATATTAAATGTGATATAAAATACTTTGAATCCATTAAAGAGATGGTGAAGATCCGCGAAGGGGCTTCACCCATCTTACCCTCCAATACTCAAACGCAACTACATTTAAGCACGTCTCAAGTAACCAATTTTTGACAGATTTTCATAGAAAAATGTCGACTTGAGACGTGCTCGAATGTAAGTTGCGTTTTATTAGGTATTCGAGCGTTGACTAGTAATGTAAATGTAGCAAGCTGCCTGTTTTTGTTTATTGTAAAATAATATAACATTGGTATTTTAGTTATTAGTTTACATCTGACGTATTTGGCCCAAGGCTGAATTGAAGCAAAATGAATTTGTTAGGGGAATATTGACCTAGTAGATAAACTCACCACACAGCTCCCGCCTTCTCCAATATCCAGCGTGCACTAATGTTTTTGCATAAAATCTATAAACCAAAGCAAAACTCTTGTCGTATCATATTGTTCTCCATTTGAAAAATATGGCAATGGTTTGCGTTTATCTTAATTATAGTTCCGTTCTACTTCAGTAATGTGCGCGTACCTTAAAGTACCTAAGCGTATCATGGCTTTGTCGTATTATAACTCTTAGGCTAGCGCCACATTGAACGGATAATCCGTCGCCGATGTTACGCAGCGCAATGCCAGTAGATATTATTTCATCTAGTTTCTATGACCGGTTCGGGCTGACGATCGCCAGTCGCGAAAGATCGGGTACGGATTATCCGTTCATTGTGGCGCCAGGCTATGACGCATAGCTTCATTGGTGTATTCAACAGGTGTTTGTGGAAAGCTAGTTAGTATAAAGGTAACTCGTAGTATATTAAGACATAAGCCTTTACTGCCAACATTTCGTGTTATTAAATAAATGCTACACACACATTCGTAACTTTTCTTTTATACTTGCCTACCATTTGAACCCTCGCGGCCTCGGAGGAATTCGACCCACAACCTGTGGCATTAGAAAGTGGAGGTCGGTTTGTAATTAAAAAGATGTCGTCTTTTCGATAGGATTTTTTAATAACAGAATTTAATACAGTTTTCTAGCTTAACATAATGTATAAAAAATCTAGACCTAGCTTTGCTTGGTACCTTATAAAACCTTCAGAATAAAACGCTCACGCGAGGTAATATGCCTCAAAAGAAATGGGAAGATAAATGTTATATATTTGTAAACTTAAAATTAAGATTGCATAAAAAATTTCCTAAGTTAATAAAATAATATTTCAATAATGTTGAATTAGCAACCATGTCCCGGCTAAAGGTACGTTCACGCAACAGATACGTTTTTACAGGACCGTTTTTTACATATCCTTGACTACTGGACAATCGTTTAGTGTATCCAGAATACTGTGGGGTGTGTAAATTCACAGTTGCAATAACGGAAAAAAACGAATCCAGTAAAACGGATGCTGTGTGAATGTGGCCTTATATCGTAATAAATAAAAATATTCAAAATTGCACATAACACAGCAGAATATTATGCTAAATCAGGACATTTTCAGTTTTCACAACACTGTCATCGTGCTTGACCTCTGCAGGCTTTCGCCGAGGCCTGGTCCCTTGCAGGATCTGTTTCTTCCACTCCAGCACCTGCTTTGTCTCCGGGAGCATCATCACCTCCCCGGTACTGGGGTCTATAGGATACACTCCCTCAGGGGTATGCTTCTTCTTGGATGTATCCTGATTATGCTTACGCTTCATATGCTTGTTGTAATTGGACCAGTTTGAGAAGTCTCTCTGACAGGTTTCACACGAGTATGGTTTAATTCCGGTGTGCAATCGAATGTGGTTGTTTAGGATCGTTTTAAACCTGAAACGTTTTTCACAGTGCTGGCACTGGTAGGGGAGGGAATCTGTGTGGATGATGCTGTGGTTTTTTAGCTGTTTGAGGAGTCTGAAGCGACGGCCACATTGTTCACAGGAGAATGGTTTATCGCTGTTGTGGACGTTGATGTGATGCCGCAGTCGCAAGCTTGTCTTGAAGCTCAGTTTGCAGATCTGGCACTTGTGTGGCCGATCCTCGCTATGCATCACCATGTGGCAAGCCAGGTTGTGTTTTAAGTAGAAACATTTCCCACAGATTTCACAGATCTGTTCTCTCTTTCTCTCTGTGTGTGTCCAGACATGTGTGTTGAGACTGCTGCGGCTTTTAAATTCCTTGGAACATATTGTACAAATTAGGCCTTTGTCGTATTGGCTCCCCGGCACTTCTCTCAGGTACTTGACTTTCAAGTACATCTCTTTGTGTTGTTTCAAGTCCTTGCTATTAGTAAAAGCGGTTCCGCAGCCTGAACAATTGAATTCTGATTTCAAGTGGACTGATTTTACGTGTTTTCGAGCTTGGTGTACCGTCTTGAATTTTTTCAGACATTTGTAGCATGAGAATTTTAGTTGCTGGCTGTGTCGTTGTACGTGGATCAAGAATTTTTCTAGGTTTTCCTTGCGGGTCTTGCATTCTGTGCAGCGGTAGGGGTTGCAGGCGCCGTGGACCGACAGAGAGTGTGAATGCAGCTCTTCAAAGGTCGGAAACAGCGTCTCACAGAACGTGCAAAACCAGCTGTAGTTAGCCCATGTCTCTTTGAACTGAGAAAGCGGGATAGAGTCTATTGATTTGCTTTTTTTAACCTTGCTCGGTTTAGTCACAGTTTTTGACTCCTCTGAGCTCTCGTTTCCCGATTCCGCTTTGATTTGTACGTCAACAGCCCCGACATCCGCGTCGCCTATCGAACCCTCGTCATCGGACGCAGCTTCCTGTTTCACGTACCGTAAATGGAATATATCTTTGAGAACGTTCTGAGAGCGCTCAACGTTGACCACGAACTCGTGAGCTTTGTCCAGAGAGCAGATACACTCGAAACAAACTGTGCCAGGAAGTTTACTGTCGAAAAACTCTGTACTTGCGTTAACCCGAATCAATTTATCAGTGATTTCGTCACGTTTCTCGAAATCGTACTGGAGATCGACTAGTTTGTTCGGGGGCTTCGATTCCGCACAAAGGCGACAGAAAACATTCACGGAATTCATTGTGAAAATAATAAATTGAGCAAAACTTTATTTCGCAACACACGCACACCAAAAATTTAATGAATGAATGAATGAACTAAGAAAAGAACGAACGAGGTTGTTTGCAGTGCTGCCAGCTAGATTTTTTTAAATCCGCCAAGATCTTAGAGTATAGGTATATAGAGACGGCGTATTGTTCTATAGGAACTTTCGGTTATACAAATATGATCTAAATCGATATTGTACTCATAAACTTATAGCTGTCTCGTTTTATCTTACCTACAATAACCAATGTAAAAAGAGACATCAATATAATGTGCGAAACCTATTATTGGCAACATTGAAACGTGACGTCATAGCAAAGCATGATTGAGGCCGGTTCGCCATTTTACTTTCAGGTATGTAAACTGTCAACGAGAGTTGCATTTACAGTAAAAATGCTAAAATTATTTGAGTTCGGGACTTTTTCATGTGAATACTTATATAGTAAGCGAAAGAAAGCTAATAGGAAGATGCCAAACAGCAGTTTGGTAGGTTGCGGCTTAAAAACAAGTGAAAATCGTCCAAACATAACATTACACCGGTACGTACTCTTATTTTGCTAAATTACCAAATAATACAATAAATACCTTATGTGTTGGCTTTCATAGGAATAGTTTACATAAAATTCATACCGAATGTAGCTTATTTTTGTAAGTTTTAAGTGTAATTAAAGAAAACATGAAACTGTTTGTTTGGCGATAGTGTTGTCCTTCAAGGCATTTTTCATAGGTATCGATGTTTTCAAGTGTAAATTGTAGTGTATTAATTTTCAACTGGTTTTTTACGTTCTAGGTTACCCGAAAATTACGGTAAAAGAAAAAGTGGCTGGACTCAATTGGAGTAGAAAATTTGAAGTTTGGTACGAAAGATATTTTCGTTCGTTCTCTTCATTTTGAAGAAACTTGCTTCAATCGAACTTTAAATAACAAGACTGCGAGAGGATGCCGTACCGTCACGAATCTTTTTAGTAAGTATTTTACTTGACCTTACTCCCACAAACTTCTATTGCAAAGTAATGCATAATATATGCATTAACAAACTTGACTACCTTTATTTTTCCAAAGGGCTTAAATTTTGATATTAATGAATATTAAGTTTTAAGTAAATAAATCTGACCCAAAGTAATATTAAAGCCTACCATACTTCAAATCCCCTCTAAAATGTACATTTCCATAAATCCTCCCTTAGCAAATAATTTCCATGCAAAATAAAGTTATTTCGCAAACGATGTGGCACGGTAACACACCTTTTTTTTTAGAATTTCTTTAAGATTTTAGATTTTTTTTCAAAGTTGAACTACTCAGTACCTTTCTAGAGTCTATAATTGTAGGCTGACAAATAATGTTGCATTATAAATTTATTCTTCATGTTTGTTTCAGCCACTAGTGCCAGCGCGATCCAGTACTTTAATAGAAATAATGTAAATTTGAGATTTATACTGTAAATGAATGAGACTGATTACATTAGGTACTTGTAAAATTGAAAATTTAGGTGTAGTATTAGTTGAATTTTTGAATTAGGTAGGTTTATTGCAAATGTGTAAATGAATGAGACTGTTGCATTGCTTCTACAATCGAAAATACAGGTGGCGTCTGTGTTAAATTTTTGATTTATACTGTAAATGAATAAGACGGATTACATTGCTTGTTTAATTAAAAATGTAGGAGTCTGTGTTAAATTTGTGATATAATATAATAAATGAATGAGACTTGTTGAATTGCTTATAAAATGTGGTGTCTATCTTTTTGTGATTTATATTATAATAATAAATAATACTAGCTGTTCCCCGCGGTTTCATCCCCGTTAAATTCGAATTTCATATAATATCTAGGGGGATATTCCTGTAACTCTACCATGGGAGTTTGTTATTTTACTAAGACAAAAAGTAGCCTATGTTACTCTCCATCCTTTCTTAGTTAGGTTCCGGTTTCTTAGTTAAGCCGTGACTGAATGACAAACAAATACACTTTCGCATTTATAATATAAGCATAGATAGCGTCTACGCTAAAGATACAGATTACACATTGTTATACCCATATTGTTATACAAATATAAATATACTATCTCACAAATCACTGTTGCATACAAACAATATATTTTGCAATTAAGTAGCTTGTTGTTTCATTTCAGTAGGTACCTTTTTTTCTTAAATGAACACAACGTTTATTAACAAAGAAAATTTGAATCAAATAGTATAAACAAATTAGAACTAGTATTTACCTACAATTGAAACAAATGAGCTAACTGCAGACTGTTCAATAAACTGGTTTGGTGAACTTTGATCTTTAATTCTAAGGAGGTCTGGCACGTGTCTAAACGCATGAGTCTTGACTCGGAAAATACATGAAAAAATTACCATTGTTATAATAGCTCATTTTCTTAACTTCTCAGTGGTTGCGTCTCATGAGCGCGGTCGAGCCATAGTTGGGTACGTGCATTCACATACTTTGTATCTCTAATTAAAACATTCTATGACTATATGATTATAGAATTCTGTTTCATAATCGTGGTGAAAACAATAAAATCACTACGAAACTGCTAAAATATCGTCACAAAAATACTTGTTTCGATAAAAATATCGAGGTACAAAAGGGCAGCACTACGGAAAGGAGCCATTTTAGTTTCTAGGTAAGTTTAGGTATACACGTTTTTTTCGTAGGTATGCCATCTCTAGGTATACTCTAAGGCCAAGATATATTTCCCACAGACATTATACTTGCTGCGCGTGGCGGGGCGCGGCGGCGGCGCCCTAAAGCTCTTAGCCACGGTAATGTTATCTATACAGTATTCTGTCTTCATACAAACGGCCGGAACACGAATCATAACTGTCACCTCATGTGAGGGCGGGATCGTGGTAGGTACAACCAGTCGGGGATGCGCCGCGCGCCGCAGCGCAGTGACGAACGAACTTTTTGGTATGAAACTATTTTTTATCTAATTTGAATGTTTTTTTTTGTTTGACAGAATTGTCATTACGAATGATAAGTTATTGATTTTTCTTTTCAATAGGTAAAAAATGTTGTAAGCAGTAAGCGTGCAATTTGAGAATTTTTTATTTAAATAAGGTATTTTAGTTTTATATTCAGCTTAGAAATATATAGTAAAATTAAAATAAAACAAATATTAAAGGAGGGCTTCGATACAACAAACGTGTTTTTTTGCTGATTTTATAGATAATGGTACGAAACCCTTCGTGCGCGAGTCAGACTCGCACTTGGCCGGTTTTATTGTCATTTATTTTATATATAGGTATTAAAATATATAATCACAAAACTAGAAAGAAATTCAAGTAGGTAGGCACCTAGATGAAATTAAAATACTGCAGGCGGGCAGCCCTATCGCGTGCTTTTGTTTTGTTTTGGTAGGTAGTTATTTCAAGGACATGGCCGAGTTACAATACTGTATAGATAACATTACCGTGTCTTAGCTTTAAATCTTTGTGGTAGTTCCGTCAAAATCATTTTTTTTTCTGTCAATAAATGCCGTTAAATTTATTATTTATTATTATTATAATAGAATACAAGAGTTTTGTGAACTATTCATAACTCCTATCTAGGTAGGGTCGAGTGTTGAACAGTGAAACAGGCGTACACAATGAAACATCCCTATATTTCGGAAATGCGACATTGTCAGATTGTGCAGTATGCCTAGTCCTGACGGCCTCATTCATACCCCGTACCCCTCCAGTTTGCGTTCGCGCCGGTTGTGAAAGGACGTGTCTACGGAGCGATTTTCGATTTTATGGCAAAAAACGAAGTATTTTTTTTTGTTTTCTTTGATTTTTCAGTTAAATACTATAGACAATTCGGTTTTCCTCAGTATTACGTTGTTTTGTACATGTATCAAAGATTCACGTGGACTAGATAACTTATTAAATTGTTCTATTTTGGTAGGTTATTTTTTGAGGTTATTGTAAAATATCCCAGGTGTCCAACAATGAAACAGCGCAAGGGTGGACACAATGAAACGTTTTATTGTGTATTTACTACTTTGTTTAATATATAAAACTCCCAAATTTTGGTGGTTCGTATTACCACCATGGTCCATATAAGGTTATTTTACTCTATTATGAGTAGGTAC
Organism: Eupithecia exiguata; assembly: GCA_947086465.1. NCBI lineage: Eukaryota > Metazoa > Arthropoda > Insecta > Lepidoptera > Geometridae > Eupithecia > Eupithecia exiguata. The sequence goes on from OX352253.1 coordinate 7,058,203, forward strand.
CTAACTGTTAATCGGAGTTTATAAACCATATAATATGAACCATGGTCGTAATATGGATATTACGACCATGGTCCATATTATATGGTTCTGTTACTCTATTATGAGTAGGTACCTAACTGTTAATTTTATAGTGTCGTTATTACCTGTTACAGGAAACAATACCTATATTTGTGATTTTTATAATTTTCAGATTAATCTTTAAGTGACTAAATAAACCTAAAGTTAACTTCCTAAGTCTGAATATAGTGTAGGTGATTTAAATTAAACATTCTATATATTTACTCCTTCCAATAACCACACTAAATTAAAACGAAGTCATGATAAAAGCAGTTTTAATAACGGTGTTTCATTGTTGAACACAGGGTGTTTCATTGTGTACACCTAGGTGGACACAATGAAACAAATCCCATTTTTTAAAAAAAAACCTCGTATTCTATATGTATCCAATTATTAATGAAACTATATATGCCATATTATACCTAATGAAGAAGACTCTCTTTCTGTAAAAAATGGAATCCATACCTATAAAAATGAGAGAAAATAATATGAGACTCAGAATTTTTGGTGTTTCATTGTTGAACACTCGACCCTACCTACTTTATTGTAGATGAATCATACGAGTTCAATTCAGAAATAGGGTACCACAGGGACGAGTATGTAATTTCACTCGTCCCTGTGGGTACCACAACTATTTTTGAAAAGTGTTTCAATTTAAGATTCTATAGTGCTAATGTTTATTATTGTACCTACTATGGTGCTACTAAACCACAAAAACATATGTAGGTATGTTATTCTATACATAGGTGCCATAAAAATGGCTTTAAAATTTACATTTTCAGGTTTCGCGCGTGATTAGATTAGACGAAAACGCTGGATGTAGTAGACGCCACATTGATCTGTGGTCGTGACGTCAGTTGACTGTGTACGCCTTAGAGTGGTATACTCTAAGGTGTACGCACATAAGCAAATTCGCTGATGTCACTTGATACTTTTTACGTACTTAGGGTTTGGAACGGGGATTTCCGGTTCCAAGTTTCCCGAAATTTTTGTCTGATTTAAGAACCGGGAAATCGTAAATCAATTCCCGGCAAATTTCGAGACTCAGGAAAGGACAAAATACATGGACCTAAGAATTTGATAGGTATTCATTTTAACAGATCAAGAGAGCTATGGCTCTTACGAAATGATAAATGAATTTTATTGCCGATAGACTAGGTTCATTAGTCATAAGTCAATTTATAGTACCTAGGTGTCTCAAGTCTGCCTGGTCAGACTTACAGCATCACATAATTTCTTAGGAAACTCTACAGTATTTGCTAGTGTACCTACTCTTAGTTTAATTATGAAATCCACCTGTCTGTACACTCGATCTCCCGCGAAACAGGCCTAGCCTAGTGGGGGGACCACGTTACAAATAAGAGAAACTTATCTAATGCAGACGAAAAAACATTGTTCCCGTTTTTTCGTCTGCATTAGATAAGTTTCTCTTATTTGTAACATTATGTCATTTGTAATAGTTATGGTAAATAAATTATTTTGTATTTGTATATCTAATAACCTGATACATGCGAAATGCTATATGAGTAGGTAAGTAGAATAGATTGAGTTACGTTATTTCGGTAAATGAGACATGGATACTCACGGTATGGCCACAAGTTCCAAGACACCCCGCGAACAGTCATCAATGACGACACGTACCTAACAATTTTAATTTTGAATAGAATTAACTCAGCTTGTTAGTTATATACGAGAACCAAAATTCCGTACACGGAGCATTGATCAAACAAAGTCTAGTAAAGGCACTAAACTTGGTTTTACTTGAAGTCTCAAGCGTGAGACGTCGAGTCATACCGCAATGGCTTCACTGTGCTTCGATAGCGTCAGTCTATATTTTTTAAGATGGGATGAGACGAGGTGATTGTAGACTAACCCTTAGTATGGTTACAGAAATAGAAGATTATGGCCGACGGGCAGACAGATCAGGGGACACGCGTAGGCTTAGTAATAGTCACATTAACAGTTATTGTCGTATAGTTGAGAATGGTTATTATGGAAATTATTTATCTATGTTATTAAAACCTAATACAGTAGTCAAAACTCAATAACTTTATTTCTTTAGGCTTACAAAAAAGCACTTAGACAAGTCAAATTTTATACTTAACCAGCTTTACAAATGGTCATTATCAAACAAGAAACAAAATGTTATTGATTTTGTTCGCTTCAATTTTTTGTCCACTAGTCAAGTGTGAAGTAGTTCAGGAAGAAGCGAAAAATAAACCACTAATTAGATTGTATAATACTTAATTATGTAATACAATATTATTTGCCTACTAAGTCTAAATATAATGTGATCTAGTTAGAGGTCAATATTTATATGAAATTGAGCTTAAGATTGTTCTCCTTAAATACCTACTATTGTCGGTGCGGAACTGGGCGACATCTGGCTAAGCATTAAAATCATTGATATAGGTAATGATCTATGGAGTAAAGGGCTTTCTTGATAAGATTTCGTTTTATGTACCTACCTACTGTTTAAGTTTGCGAATAGGGAGCTCAGTTGCTTCAGATGGAAGCTTATTTTATAGAAGCGTAGGTACGCAATTTTCCATAAATGATTTGCATACCTTTCGTAATCTATGTGATGGAATGTGTACCTAGTTTGTTCTTGTTTTTCTGTTGTGAACATCACATTTTTTCAAAAAACTATTTTTATACGTACCTATAGGTACTAGATTTCATAGATGTATTGCGATATTATTGTCAAAATAGGTACCTATTTATGTCTTTAAATAGATCCCTCAAAGAATCGCGTGGTTTTAATTTATAAATTGCGCGTACAGCCTTTTTTTGGAGAACAAAGATAGTCTGGATGTCGGCTGCTCGTCTCCTACAAATTTTTCATAAAATTCCTCAGAAAATAACGGAATGCAAGTGGTTAACCTTGTTTACCTATTCAGTTAATAAAATGAGAAAAAAAACAGGCACTGGACACGTTTTTTAAATAAAATACAAATCACATTTTGCTTTATTAAATCATCTTTTTTTTTATCTTGCAAATTACAGGGCATAGGGCTCTAAATTTTCTATATATAATAATCATCTTGATCTGAGTCCACATGTCGCCCCAGTAACGCACACTAGTTCCGCACCGACAATATTATTTAAAGACAACAATGTTAAGTTTTTTTCTTAGAAATACCTATATCTAAATCACATTATATTTAGACTTAGATAGGTAGGTAAATAATATTGTACCTACCTATTACATTTTAAGTATTATAGGTACAAACTTACTATTGTTTTTTTTTCGCTTCTTCCACTAGTGGACAAAAAATTTATGCGAACAAAATCAATAACAGTCTGTTTCTTATTTGATAGTAATTACTAGGTATTTATTAAGCTGTTTATGTATAAAATTTGACTTGTCTAAGTGCTTATTTTGTAAGCCTAAAGAAATAAAGTTATTGACTTTTGAACCGGGAATTCCCGGTTCCATCTTCGACATTTCCCGGGATTGCCAGTTCCTCAAAAACTACCCGATTTTTCAATCGAAAAACCATGACTTAATAACATTGCGCCTACTATTTCATGGTTAATAAAACACATGGAACAAACTGAAAACTTTGAATTGAATTAAAGTTAGATTTGTTATTTTATGAACTAACACTAACATTTCCAAACTGCTTTTTGCTTAGGCTATCATTCATTCATATATATTTTTCTCATATAAAGTACAATACCATTACCTACCTTTTCACCCAAAACAGATGTTAATGAAATTTGGGACAGACATTTATGACATGGGTACGAAGTCGCAGGCCGCAGCTAGTATTATCATATTTTGCTGGATAGCAGAAATAAAAATAGTTTCAACATTTTAACATAGTAGTTTATTAATCAGAGCTCATCAACACAGCCATCAACCAAGACTGGTTTTTTCCTAGCCATGTCCTGATTGTGGCGACATACCATATGCTTATTGTAGTTGCCCCAACTCGTAAAATGCTGCTGACAAGGCTCACAGGAGTATGGCTTCTCTCCTGTGTGCTGGAGTAAGTGGTTTGTCAGGTACTGCTTCCTTTGGAAGCGTTTCTCGCAAAAATGACATTGAAACGGTAATGCATCTGTATGTATAACACTGTGCTTAGTCAAGTGCTTCTTTAGCCGAAAGTGCTTCCCACACTTGTCACAGGCCAGGGGCTTCTCTTTGAAGTGTCTGCCGGTGTGGTCTTTCAAGCTCTTGGGTGTTTTGAAGCCAAGTTTGCAGATGTGGCATTTGTGAGGTCGGTAGTCGGTGTGGACATGCAGCATGTGTTGTGCTCGGTTGTGCTTGTCATAGAAGGCTCTGCCGCAGACATCACAGATGTGCTCGGCGCGGCGCTCAGAATGCATCCTCATTATGTGGATACGGACATTGGTAGCTGTTTTAAATGACTTTGAGCAGAGCAAACAAGTCTTCCCACTCATTGCTGTGGGTGGTATTGATTTTGCCTCGCTTGGGACATGACCATTGTAGAACATTTCTGTGTGAGTTTTTAGTTCATCATTGTTTTCAAAGCAGGTGTGGCATCCAGGACAGCAAGTATTAGAGTCAATATGGGTATTACGATGATTTTGTGATTTAGCAATTGTGTCAAAACTCTTGAAACATTGGTAGCAGGAGCGTTTCAGCAATCTGCTGTGTTTCTGTACGTGGATAATGAATTGCTCCAGGTTTTGTTTCCGGGTGTTACAGTTGCGTATACTGCAGCGCCACGGGTTGCAGAGGCTGTGGACTGCCATGGAGTGGGTCCGCAGGTCCCCCACGTTCTGGAACTCAGTCTTGCAGCGAGTGCACAGCCAGCTAAAGCCAGCCCAGGATTCTTTCGCTTTTAACTCGGAGAGCGGGATGGAGTCCAAGGAGTCCCTCTTTATAGTCCTTCTTATCTTCCCTGAAGGCTTTACGCCGTCTGTCTGATCCGGTAATTGTTCAGTTTTGATGTGTTTCACTTCGACTGCCTCCGCGACGTCGCCTTCAGGGAAGTCATCAATACCGAATGGGACATCTACGTCCTCGTATTCCATCTTCACATTTTGCTGCTGCGCGATAATCTCTGTCAGGGTGGTTTGAGCGCATTCTATACCGATTACGAATCGAAAGCATGTATCGAGAGCGCGTATGCAGTCATAACAAACCGTGCTGGGTAGTTTTGTGTCGATAAATTCTATCGGCGAATCTAAACGAAGCAATTTATCGATTAAATCACGACACGTCGCGGAGTCCGACTGCAGATCCACTAGTTTTCGTACGTGTTTCAGTTCTGCGCAGAGCCGGCAGTAAACATTGTCCGAGTTCATTTTATGGCTTTAGTTTTATTTTATGGCATTGTTTCACAAAAGAATCTGAAATCCTCCAGTCAAGGAAAAACTAGGCAATCGTTCCGTTCACAGATCACTATAAACTAGGTTCCGTTCGTAACAATGTAAACATAGCAAATGTCATGTTTTTGGCAAATGGGAATGACTCTTAGAGTATACCTAGAGATAGCATACCTACGAAAAAAACGTGTATACCTAAACTTACCTAGAAACTAAAATGGCTCCTTTCCGTAGTGCTGCCCTTTTGTACCTCGATATTTTTATCGAAACAAGTATTTTTGTGACGATATTTTAGCAGTTTCGTAGTGATTTTATTGTTTTCACCACGATTATGAAACAGAATTCTATAATCATATAGTCATAGAATGCTTTAATTAGAGATACAAAGTATGTGAATGCACGTACCCAACTATGGCTCGACCGCGCTCATGAGACGCAACCACTGAGAAGTTAAGAAAATGAGCTATTATAACAATGGTAATTTTTTCATGTATTTTCCGAGTCAAGACTCATGCGTTTAGACACGTGCCAGACCTCCTTAGAATTAAAGATCAAAGTTCACCAAACCAGTTTATTGAACAGTCTGCAGTTAGCTCATTTGTTTCAATTGTAGGTAAATACTAGTTCTAATTTGTTTATACTATTTGATTCAAATTTTCTTTGTTAATAAACGTTGTGTTCATTTAAGAAAAAAAGGTACCTACTGAAATGAAACAACAAGCTACTTAATTGCAAAATATATTGTTTGTATGCAACAGTGATTTGTGAGATAGTATATTTATATTTGTATAACAATATGGGTATAACAATGTGTAATCTGTATCTTTAGCGTAGACGCTATCTATGCTTATATTATAAATGCGAAAGTGAATTTGTTTGTCATTCAGTCACGGCTTAACTAAGAAACCGGAACCTAACTAAGAAAGGATGGAGAGTAACATAGGCTACTTTTTGTCTTAGTAAAATAACAAACTCCCATGGTAGAGTTACAGGAATATCCCCCTAGATATTATATGAAATTCGAATTTAACGAGGATGAAACCGCGGGGAACAGCTAGTATTATTTATTATTATAATATAAATCACAAAAAGATAGACACCACATTTTATAAGCAATTCAACAAGTCTCATTCATTTATTATATTATATCACAAATTTAACACAGACTCCTACATTTTTATTTAAAGAAGCAATGTAATCCGTCTTATTCATTTACAGTATAAATCAAAAATTTAACACAGACGCCACCTGTATTTTCGATTGTAGAAGCAATGCAACAGTCTCATTCATTTACACATTTGCAATATACCTACCTAATTCAAAAATTCAACTAATACCTACTACACCTAAATTTTCAATTTTACAAGTACCTAATGTAATCAGTCTCATTCATTTACAGTATAAATCTCAAATTTACATTATTTCTATTAAAGTACTGGATCGCGCTGGCACTAGTGGCTGAAACAAACATGAAGAATAAATTTATAATGCAACATTATTTGTCAGCCTACAATTATAGACTCTAGAAAGGTACTGAGTAGTTCAACTTTGAAAAAAGATCTAAAATCTTAAAGAAATTCTAAAAAAAAAGGTGGGCGAAGGTCTGCCTGCGTTGCAGGCAGACCTTCGCCCACCGTGCCACATCGTTTGCGAAATAACTTTATTTTGCATGGAAATAATTTGCTAAGGGAGGATTTATGGAAATGTACATTTTAGAGGGGATTTGAAGTATGGTAGGCTTTAATATTACTTTGGGTCAGATTTATTTACTTAAAACTTAATATTCATTAATATCAAAATTTAAGCCCTTTAGAAAAATAAAGGTAGTCAAGTTTGTTAATGCATATATGCATTACTTTGCAATAGAAGTTTGTGGGAGTAAGGTCAAGTAAAATACTTACTAAAAAGATTCGTGACGGTACGGCATCCTCTCGCAGTCTTGTTATTTAAAGTTCGATTGAAGCAAGTTTCTTCAAAATGAAGAGAACGAACGAAAATATCTTTCGTACCAAACTCAAATTTTCTACTCCAATTGAGTCCAGCCACTTTTTCTTTTACCGTAATTTTCGGGTAACCTAGAACGTAAAAAACCAGTTGAAAATTAATACACTACAATTTACACTTGAAAACATCGATACCTATGAAAAATGCCTTGAAGGACAACACTATCGCCAAACAAACAGTTTCATGTTTTCTTTAATTACACTTAAAACTTACAAAAATAAGCTACATTCGGTATGAATTTTATGTAAACTATTCCTATGAAAGCCAACACATAAGGTATTTATTGTATTATTTGGTAATTTAGCAAAATAAGAATACGTACCGGTGTAATGTTATGTTTGGACGATTTTCACTTGTTTTTAAGCCGCAACCTACCAAACTGCTGTTTGGCATCTTCCTATTAGCTTTCTTTCGCTTACTATATAAGTATTCACATGAAAAAGTCCCGAACTCAAATAATTTTAGCATTTTTACTGTAAATGCAACTCTCGTTGACAGTTTACATACCTGAAAGTAAAATGGCGAACCGGCCTCAATCATGCTTTGCTATGACGTCACGTTTCAATGTTGCCAAAAATAGGTTTCGCACATTATATTGATGTCTCTTTTTACATTGGTTATTGTAGGTAAGATAAAACGAGATAGCTATAAGTTTATGAGTACAATATCGATTTAGATCATATTTGTATAACCGAAAGTTCCTATAGAACAATACGCCGTCTCTATATACCTATACTCTAAGGAATGACTTGACTTCTTCAGTGGTCTTCAACATTCGATCGACTCTACAAATCAAATCAAATCAAATCAAAAATTCTTTTTTTCCATAAATACAAAAATGTACACTTAGAAAAGGTCAAATTCTTAAAATAAAACACTGACACGGAAATAAAGTGGTACTTTTGATTTCTGTCGCTTCGGTATGTAGGTAGACTAAAGTAAAGAAGCGACTAAGAAACCTTTAGCCTGTTAGTTGTTATTTTTCGAGTTGGAGCAAAACCCGTCCCAAGCTTTTTTATCTTCTAAATAATCTGATATTTTGTAGTAAGCCTTTTTGCACAGAAAGGTTTTGACAATTTGTTTGAATTTATTTATTGATAGATTTTGCAACTCACTAGGAGTTTTGTTGTAGAAGCGTATACATTGCCCTTTAAAAGATACATTAATCTTGTGAAGCCTGGTTGTGGGCACAGCGAGTTTATGTTTATTTCTAGTATTTATATTATGTATATCGCTATTTTTAGGGAAGCTTTTAATATTTTTATGAGTGTACAATAAGTTTTCATAAATATATTGACAGGGGACTGTCATTATGTTTATTTCTTTGAATTTATCACGCAGGGATTCTCTGGGACCCATATTATAGATTGCACGAACAGCCCTCTTCTGCAGCACAAATACGGTGTTAATATCTGCACTCTGCAGCGTTCCCCCACAGCAGTATACCATAAGACATAATACTGTGAAAGTAGCTGAAATAAACAAGTCTAGATGTATCCACGTCTAATTCTAATTCTAATTCGAAGTGGGGGAACTGGGATCTGCACTGACATCTCGCATGGGAGTGTATTGTGCATTGTCCCCCTGCCTAACTAGGCCCTAACCAGCCCAGCTCCTTGAAGTACCGGAGCAGGACTTTTGGTGATTGACAGCTTCGTTTCAGCTTTTCTGTGGATGTGGACAGGTTTGCTGCCCCTATTAGGCTTTTCAGTCCTGTTTTCCGCCTGGCTTCCTCTGTGGCCGTGCAGTGAACCACAACATGTTCTACAGTCTCTTCTTCCTGGAGGCAGCCACGGCACAGGCTGCTGTCTGTGGCTCCCGTCTTGAAAAGGTGATGGTTCAGCTCACAGTGGCCTGTGATGATGCCCACCATTGTTCGTAGGTCCTCACGGCTCATCTTGAGCATCGTGTTTGTTGTTTTCCTATCTTTGCAAGGGAATATTGATTTAGTGTGTTTGCAGTCTGTTCGACGCTCCCACAGTTTTTGGTGTTCTTTTTCCGAGTTTTGTTTTAGTCTGTTTTTGACTTCTGCTGTGGGCGGTTTAGAGAGACTGATGTCATGTTTTGTTGGGGTCTGTCTCGCTCCTTCCTTTGCTAGTCTGTCTGCATTTAAATTGCCTGGGCAGGACCGGCTCTCTGTCCACTCTACGCTGACTTTGCTGTGTTCAGAAAGTTTTTGTAGAGCGTTATGACAGTCTGCAATTGATTTTGATCTTGTTTCCGTCCTTTTGAGTGCGTTTATTAGAGCAGCGCTGTCAGTTTTGATGACCAGCTGTCTGACAGGTTGGCTCTTGGATACTTTTGTCCAGAAGCATCTGATTTGCCGCCATTTGGAGTCCCATTGTTTCCGCCTGAAAGGCCGTGGTGGCTGAGTTTAGTGGTTGGGCTATTGCAAGTCCTGTTTCGGAACAACAATAGCCGCAGCCAGCTCCTGTTTTGTTCTTGGCACCATCAGTATAGATGTGGTATGTAGTAACGTCATGGGAAGTGATCGCTACTGCTTCCTCTTCATGCGTTAGTTCGTAGGTCTTGCCGGTTAAGTAGGTAGACGCTATTCTGTCAGTGCCATTCGCCGCCTCCGGAAACGCAGCAATTGCTTTACTCAATATTCTGCAGTGGATTGTTAGGCCTGAATCGCCTTTCCACTGGTTTGTTGATTTTATTCTTAGAGACGCTGCCATTGCTTCTTGCTGTATGTGAACGTGCAAGGGCGTTAGTCCTAGAACTATGTCCAGTGCTGCAGATGGGGTTGATTTCCTGCATCCGCATATGAGTGAGCAGGCCAGTCTTTGAACTTGCTGTAGTTTGTTAATGGTGGTGACTAAGGTTGTTTTGGGCCACCATACTATTGCGCCGTAGGTTAGCACAGGGCGGACCATGACCGTGTACAGCCACAGACACAGCTTGGGTTTGAGGCCCCAGTCCTTTCCCACCGCTCGCGTACACTGCCATAAGATGTTTGTGGCTTTGGTTATAGTGTGGTCTAGTTGTTTGCCCCACAGTAATTTGCTGTCTAACCATATGCCGAGGTATTTAACCTCCTTGCTTAGTGTCAGTGTTGTACCTAGTAGTGAGGGTAGGTCAAGTTTTGGTAGTTTAGTTTTCCTAGTAAAGAGTACTAGTTCTGTTTTGTTCGGGTTTACTGACAGACTGTGTTTGGTGCACCATGTTTCCACAATCCGTAGTGCCTTCTGCATCTTTTCGCACAGAGTTGTTTCGAAAAGCCCCGATATCATGATTGCCAGGTCGTCTGCATATGCAATCGTAACAATACCGTCTTTGTTCAGGGTATCCAGAAGTTCGTTCGCGACCATTATCCACAGAAGCGGTGAAAGGACCCCGCCCTGCGGGCAACCCCGCGTCACCCTGCATTGGGCTGCCTGCCCCAGGGATTCTGAACTCTCGATTTTGGTTGCTCTGCTGGATAGCATTTCTGTTATCCACTGATTCAGATTTTCATCAACTCCCTGCTTTCGCAGAGCTTTTTCTATTGAGGGGAAAGTTGTCTTGTCGAAGGCACCTTCTATGTCTATGAAGGTGACCAAGCACGATTGCTTACTTTCCAGCGCGCTTTCAATCTTGTACACTACTTGGTGCAGAGCCGTTTCAGTAGATTTACCAGACTGATAGGCGTGCTGATTTTTATTTACTGGGTTTCTGAGTAGTGGCCCACTTCTGATGTACTTGTCACATAGTCTTTCTAAAGTCTTCAGTAGGAACGAGCTTAAGCTTATTGGTCCGTATCCACGTCTGTGAGATGACGGATTTTTTTGACTGCATACGCTGCAGAACTAAGTATTTTCGATAGCTTATCTATGTGTGGGCCCCATTGAAGTTTATTATCTATTTATTTATTTATTTATTAAATAGGACATCCAACATGAGATCACTTATGGCTAGTTAGTAACAAGTAACAGTTCTTAAATCGATGTGTCTCTATAATATAGGACGTCTCAGCGTGCACAGAATTATTTATCAACAAATAACATTTTCTTTGGACGGACAAAATAACTGGCTACAAAATAAAATGAAGAGTATCTAAGGTGATTCCTAAGAAAACGGTACTTTCTAACGTTTCTCCTTTTACGTTTACATCAGCCTTAACTTGTTTAACATTAGGTAGAATAAATCTAATACATTTTGTTTTGGTTTCGTTAAGCAACAGATTATTAACATCACACATGGCTCTACGTCGTCAAATGCAGGCAGGAAACGAACTAGTTCTTTTTTTCAGTTTCTACGTCGAGAAAAGCTTTACTCGAGTCATGTGATGTTGCTCAGAGAGCCATGCAGGCTTCTCAAGAGCTGTTCGTTAGCCTGTTGGCTGTTCTGGACATACCTCTGTGAAGTTGGCCGCCATACTTTGTCTTTTTTAAACTTCGATATTGCTAATCGTTTGAGAATCGTTTGAGAGAGATTGAGAGTTCATCAACATCGTTTGAGAGTTATTAATTTTTAAAAAGACAAAGTCTGGCGGCCAACTTCACAGAGGTCTCGAATGAAGCACAGATCACACCTCTGTGAAGTTGGCCGCCAGACTTTGTCTTTTTGAAACTTCGATATTGCTAATCGTTTGAGAATCGTTTGAGAGAGATTGAGAGTTCATTAACATCGTTTGAGAGTTATTAATTTTTATGTAAAAACCATTTTAAATTTTTGTGTGAAGTTGGCCGTCATTCCGGCAAAAATGTACTTGGACGTTTAATTTTTGTTTCATTTGTTTGAGAATCGTTTGAGAGAGATTGAGAGTTCATCAACATCGTTTGAGAGTTATTAATTTAATTATTACAGTCAATAATCATTTCTGAACCAGCAATTTTGAATTTCCCCGCCAAATAGTGCACTTCCGGTCTGCGGCGCAGGCGCAGTGGATGACCGAAGAGCTTAGAGCCGAAGAGTGAGTAAACATTTGAATGAAAGAATGAGTGGGAAAATACGTCATAGAATGACATTGACATTAATTAACAATTGACGTACGTCATTTATTCTCAGCCTTTTGTTTGTTTATATCAGACTGGGTAGCAAGCACTAATAGATGGATTTTTTTTATGATGTCCCGAAAATAAAATTAGTCAATAATTTGTCATTTTGGCGAGACTATTGTACATTATATAATAATAATAAATTATTTCAAATCAAGCAATTCAAGAATTATAAACTAAATACATGAACTCTTATTTGGCTTGGCATCCAGTTTAGGGTTGATTAGTGTACATGGTACAATAATATACTCCGCATATGACCATGATTTTGTAGATTTGTTAGCGCTATTTAGACCCCCGCCACGTACACCTTGGTCGGATCGGACTCACTCCTCTACACACGAGACCGCTGGATGCGACCCCGGGTGCTCCTGGAGCCTCCTCCGAAACTATCTCCCAAGAAGACCAGCAGCTAATAGGCTAATAAACAGCTCAGCTTTTAATAAATGGGGAGACCTTTGCCCAGCTGTAGAAAACCTTGTGTTAGGTTTATTACAATACACCTGATAAATAGAATAAACGATAAAGGTTACAGTGCCAGCTTTATTGCTAAAAATTATCTTGTTGTGGTTCAGGTCCTGCAGGTAGATATATCTAAACCTAGTGTTCGTTATTATTAACCCATGCATTGCCCAGCTTACATCCCGTGATACAAAGTACTCTGTAGACCTTAGAGGAATAGGTATACTCGATCTACACTGTAGACCCACCCAGCCAGCACATCTAGGTACCTACATCTGTGGGAATGTGGGAAGTTGCCATGTGTTTTGTTGGCAATGAAATAGTTAGTAGTTAGGTATATTAAATGTATCTGCTACCAAACTATTCTGAATAAAACAATAAGTGTATAATAAAATAACATTATAATATTATATTATCATCACTAATCTGTTAGGTATATAATCATCAATTTTGGCATCGGTGTTGTTGCTTGTCTCCATTATCAATTTGCATGGATGACAGAAACATTTAAGGCCCTATACTCTCAAATCAACTCTTCAAATATAAATTTCTTCCAAACAAAGGTAAGTAATCATCATCATCCATTCTACAGTAACAAGAATAATAATAGTGTGGTGTAACATGTAGTATACCACACCTTTCCTCGTTTCATGGTCAGCTACTACAATGATCTTTTTTTATGAAATAAAAATTATATTATTCTCAGTTCTATAACAATTTAGTAACTTTTACTTTTTGAAGATGTCAGGCTGTTGATCTTAGATCAGAAATAAATATTATTGGTGATCAATTGTTACTTAGATTTTGTCTATAACAAGTCAAGAGTTCTGGGCAGACGATTAGAAAAGGATGCATTTGAGTTATTTACTTACAAGTATCTCTACTTTAATGATTAAACTTAGCCTACCTGAACTATACAGCAAACATAATATTTGATAAGTTAAAAGGTACAATCAATGGAAAGTACTAATTAAATTTACATTACAACTACAAATCAGTTCCTCAATCAGAATAACGTTAAACACTAAGCAGACACATACATCTAAAAGAAATATATCAGAAAAATAAATTATGATTTTAACACAAGGAATTTTAACACTTTCTCATATAAAAAAACTTCCGACTAACTTACTGAGAAGTAGTAAGTACATAAATGTTTGAAGCATATTGATTTGTGACTGCTAATAACTATCACACAGATCTAAAATTAAAACTTTAAATGGAAAAAAGCTAAATTGCTTGGCTTTACAAAGTGTTTGTATGATAATTATTTTACAGGATAATCAAAGTTCTCTTTACATCGTAATCATAATAATGCTTCCGTTAGCTTTACTTACAATTAAATAGGTACCATTCACACATACATAATCTAAATTAAAAAATGCTATATCTGCATGTTTCCCACCAATAACATATTTGATATAGCGATGAACTTAGATAATTATTCTAAGGCGATGAATATTTACAAAATACTGCTCATCGTCGCAGATGTCACCGACGCAGCAGGCTCTCCTCGAGCACTACGCGAAAGGTAGCATGATATCAAGTACCAGCCTCAGACTAAGTAAGAAATCATTTCTTACTTAGTCTGAGGTACCAGCATCTTATTTGCCTTTTAGTTGTGATAGTGACGGAAGATTTTGCAGGTTGCGGTATAATGGTGATCTCATCAACCTAATAATAATCTTCAAAGGCTTCAGCAGACTCTTTCGCGAACCACTTTCATCGAACGCTAAAAAGTGAAAAACTTAAAAAAAAATAAAACCGGCCAAGTGCAAGTCGGACTCGCGCACGAAGGGTTCCGTACCATTATCTATAAAAACGGCAAAAAAAAACACGTTTCTTGTATGGGAGCCCCCTTAAATATTTATTTTATACAGTTTTTATATAGTATTTGTTGTTATAGCGGCAACAGAAATACATCATCTGTGAAAATTTCAACTGTCTAACTATCACGGTTCATGAGATACAGCCTGGTGACAGACGGACAGACGGACAGCGAAGTCTTAGGGGCCGTTCAAGTATGACGTAAGCACTATAGGGGGGCGAGGGGTCCTTGCTTTGCTTATTTTGAATGACATGGGGGGCAGGGGGGTCTAGATGATGATTAGATCATCGGTAGTTAGGTATTTACTTTTTTACACAGATGGCAACCCACACATTGTCTTTGCTTGAAAACGAATCGCATTTTCAAGGATTCCCACAAGTAATGCATACGTTTAGGCACTCGCTTAGAACGAAGTAGGGGAATTATCGCGCGCTATTGTCTAAATTTCCTCTGTCAGTGTATTGTTCCGTTTGGATACTATAACGAGTAGACGTATCGTAAGCATAGCAAAGCAAGTTAACATTTGTGTTACCGTTGATTCCATTAGCGAAAGTTTAAGGTTTAAATAAGATGTCGCTTCAAATAGACAAATCCAAGCTATACCAAAAATTGTTAGAAAATTTAAAAAAATCTCATACAAATACGAAAGCACAAAATGTACAGAAGTTAGTTAACGAAGTGTGGCGAAATTATAAATTACAAGCAAAGTTGCAGAATTGAAGAAGAATTGCAAGCGGCGACTAAGAATAAATCCAATCTACTAGGTAAATTTTTAGATTTAGAATCTATTTTCTTATTGTTAGAATTATAACTTCTGCTCATTATTCATTAAAAAAAACAATACATTAATTAAAAAATGTTTATGTAAGCATGGGGGGAGGGGGTAAGAGCTTTGCTTACTTTTGCTGACAAGGGGGATAGGGGGGTAAATAATTGTAATAAATCTGCTTACGTAATACTTGAACGGCCCCTTAGTAATAGGGTCCCATTTTTACCCTTTGGATACGGAACCCTAAAAACGAATTGAATTGGGAGTGGGGAGGGGGCTTAAAGATCAAGAAAGAAAGTTTGAAAATGTAACTGAATAAAACAGCCAAATTATTGTTTTTTAATCTTTATTTTTTAGGTTCTAAGGTTCATTTTGTCATTTGAAAATGGGTTCATTTCCTCCTTGTTTCCCGCTCAAATTCAAATAAGAAGTCAAATAAAAAAAATGTTCCAACGAAACGAACCGTGTCAGCCGTCGTTAAACTTCGCCAAACATCGTAGAGCGAGAAAGTTAGAAAAAAAAGAAAAGTCATAGTCCAGCTAGTCTAGTCATAATACCATTTCACAAGTTAATACTTTGAACTATATTTAAATAATCATAAAATATCCATGACAAATATTCTAAAATATAAAAATATCAATTTAGATACTTACTACACCCAATATTATTAATAAAGCTTTTTCTTAATTTTTCTAACTTTCTCGCTCTACGATGTTTGGCGAAGTTTAACGACGGCTGACACCTTAGCTGACACGATTCCTTTCAATGAATGTCAATGTCTTTCTATGACGTCTTTTCCCATTCATTCTTTCATTCACCCTTTTATTCATTCTTCTTCACTGCGCCTGCGCCGCAGACCGGAAGTGCACTATTTGGCGGGGAAATTCAAAATTGCTGGTTCAGAAATGATTATTTACTGTAATAATTAAATTAATAACTCTCAAACGATGTTGATGAACTCTCAATCTCTCTCAAACGATTCTCAAACAAATGAAACAAAAATTAAACGTCCAAGTACATTTTTGCCGGAATGACGGCCAACTTCACACAAAAATTTAAAATGGTTTTTACATAAAAATTAATAACTCTCAAACGATGTTAATGAACTCTCAATCTCTCTCAAACGATTCTCAAACGATTAGCAATATCGAAGTTTCAAAAAGACAAAGTCTGGCGGCCAACTTCACAGAGGTACATCTGATGACAGATCACTATAAACTAGTCAGAGAAAATGAAGTGAGGAATAGGTGTGAGTGCTATTTTTACGTGAGAGGAGTCGAGTTGTCTTTGATCTAAGGCCAGTTCTCCGCTAGGAGTATTATTATTCTTTGGGCCAGTTCTCATTCTCATTGGGAACCTCACAGGGAAAACGATGTACCTATCCTTGGCTACCCTTAGAGAAATTATATAACGTACACGAACGAACTGCTTGATCTTTATTTATTTATTTAATAAAGGTTTACCAACATACCTACCTACATATTTTTTCATTCACTTGTATTAAAAACTAAAATAGCCTAAGACTAAAATGCCCTGTTCTGATATGCAAGTCACTTACCTACAGATAAAGACGACATTTTTAGGAATACCTAGGTAACCTTCACGGATCTACTTTTACATAATACCTACCTATATAAACTCTTCTCATAACTTAGATCTTCTCTGGTAGGGCCACCCATTTACGGAACTACAAAGCATCGTGATCGTGTGTGTTGGTTTGGCTGGCAAGGGTTGACCGGTAACCCTGGGCAACCTATCCCAACTAAGGTGGAGGTGGACAGGTGGACCGAGGCAAGTGTGACATGAATTGATGGGTTGACCATAAAATCAAGCAAGCTCCAAGTGCACGCTGTTTCCAATGATTCCTCAGATGGTTAGATGTTTGATGCTTCTAATGGTTAGTGTCCTGTCATGGTAGCCAAATGTTGAATCTTAGTGTTCAACTTAAATGAATTAAGTATTTGCAATCAAAATTCCGTTTTGTATTAGTACATCTGTATATTTTTAAAGTACCTATACCTAACAGACAAATGAGGCCCCGTTTTTTGTGTCTTCGATATGCGCAACGCAAAGTTACTACCTACCTACGCAAGAATTACCAATACAAAACATCCAACAATGACCAAAATGGCGCTTTCCCTTCCATTTTCAAAAATAAATTCAAATGACATGTAGGTATCTATGTTCTTTGTAAATGGAACACCAAGAAGTCGAGTCTTTATGCCAAACAACGAATACGATGTACGGCTGCTGATTTCAAACAAAAATTAAAAAGAAAAGTTACTTTTTAACCCTAGACCTTAAAAACCAATTTTACGCCCGCTAAGCTACCTACCTACGCTATATCGACAGACTTTTTGAGCAAGAGAAGTGAAAAAGTTTTTTCTTATAGATAAGTTTATTTGTACGCCACAAGTGCAAGAGCCCGCGGCGATATCTTCGCATTAAATATCTTCTTAAACGCACATTTCTCGATACCTCGCTCTCGCAAAAACATCAACTTATCGAATAGAATCAAGTTCTCGGCCACTTCCTGAACAGCTTGCTGTAGCAATACGAAAATTCCAGCTTTTTTGACAGTAGTAGAATTGGTAATCTGTTGCCATATGTGCCTGAGTTCGTGTAGGTCGAACTGTCTGAAGTCTGTACAAGTGGTGCGAGCGGGCTCGTTGTCGTTGCCGATGAGAGAGAAGCCGTGGACTGCGCTCTGTATGTAGCTCTCGAAGTTGTTCTCCATTTCTTTAGTTTTCACTGCTTTTCGTTTGTTGCGTTTTATTTTGCAGTTACCTGGGAAGAGTTAAATTGACATTGTACCTAGCGGTCGCAGGCAGTCGATGGATGGAGGCGGCTCAAGACCGCTCGTTGTGACGTTGTATGGGGTTGTATGGGGAGACCTAGTGTCCAACCAGTGGACGTGTGTGGGCTGATATGATGAACAACTTAGAGCAAAGGAAGGCAGTGTAGGTAGACTCACGAGCGTGTGCATACAACTGCAAGGCAGCTCGCGCCAGTAGGTTGAACACCACATGCTGTAGCGCCTGGTCCACGCAGGCGGGCTGCGCCCCCAGACGAAGGAAGGGTCCCGCCATCACCTCCCAGCAGGAGAGCCGCTCGAACACTGACCTCAAGCTGCAGCTCAGGGGGAAGTTTGGGAAGCGGCCGCTCGTCTGCAAATGTATACCTGATCATTATTGGTCTGTTGATATCTACGAAACATGTTTGATGGCAACAGGTTGGTTGTGTTGTGTGTGTGTGTGTGTGTGTGTGTAACTGACCTACAATTATTTTATATCACGAACGGTATCTATACCGCGGTGCGGACTTTTGTTTAAGAATTACACAGGGTGGTATTGGGACCGATATCATCCAAATGGATGATATGACGTTGGATAGAACATTGAATGTACCGGGGAGAAGTAGGCTACTTTTCCCCGTTACATTCAATGTCAAGTATCACAGTTGCAGACATGTTTTTTTACCAGTTTTTTTGAAAAATGACCCAAAATCCTGCCTGTCTTTTTTGTCATATCTTTTTATTTCTTTCATTCTAAATAAATATTTTTTTTGCACTCAATAAATCATTATTTGTTCATTTATTCTGAATAAATCATGCTACATGACATAATAATTAATCATTCATTAGGTGGTCAACCTAATAACTGTTTTTTTGTTTGGTTCTGAATGAATTTAATTTTGTTAATTAAATTCATTAAGATGAACAGAACATAACAAAGCGTTTGCTGATTATGGATCTAGTACCAAGTACCTAGGCATCTTTTAGGTTCACCAGCTAATGAACACAGGGTTCTATCCTCGGTCCTTTCCTATTTTTAGTTTATATTAACCTCATCTAGCAAAGAATAATCACGAGATTGTATTATTTGCTGATAATAATATACCTATATTGCTAGATAAATTAAAATAATCTTCTCTCAGCAACCGTGACACTGATACTTTTTCTGAACTCTCTAGTGTTCTATATGGCGTAGGTTGCCGAGCACAGTCTTTTTGTTAGTGCGTCAGTATGAACATTCCAAGTTAGTTTAGTGTCGAGCTAAAACACCTAAAAAAATTGACTTTGTTACTAGTGTGTCATCCATGAGACGTCCGTATCGGTCATGTGGTCTGTTGCTTAATGAGAATGGCGTTATATTGGTTTCATCTACATTAAGGAGCATATTGTTAACTGAGAATCATACTTTCAACCTATCTAATGATTCAAATATATTTAGATTAGTATTTCCATTACAAGATTTCTGAATGACTGAACTGGTATCATCCACAAATAAAATGACATCAATACTGTCACGTACAACAGACATATCATTTATATATGTCAAAAAGAGCAGCGGTCCTAAGATTGAGCCCTGGGGGACACCCAACTTTCATTCGCACCATTATCATCATTGGTAAGGCTATTTCTGTTTCTAATAATTAGTTTTGGCGAATCTCCCGACTCGTCCTTGATGTCAGCTCTATCGTCATCAGTAGGCTTATCATTATCCTCATTTCTATTAGAACAATGTCACTGTCTTCCTCTGTAACTTTATTGAAAGCAACATTCTCAGAATCATGCTGAATTTTAAGGTTGCTTTTATTCACTCCGGCTTCACAAGCGATAGGTAGCTAAATAGCGTGCTGTGTAGTTAGATCATTCCCTACTTTTATTAGAAGAAAACAGGCCCAAATGACTTTTTTTAGGACCCAGTAGGTACCTAGGTATTATAATATGTCAGTATGACCTATTTCACCCCCTTCATTTAAATTTAAAGTAAACATTTATTTGAAATAAAACGTACATATCCTACGTTCTCCTCTTATTTATGTCTTGGTCAATTTTTCATAGTCCGTTCAGGGAATCTGGGACCTTACATTACGTAGGAGGTAGGAACATATACTCAAGCAGTACTTTGGATGATTTTTCAGTCGTATCCCACAGCTGGGCAAAGGTCGAATTAAATGTTATGTAAAAAATATCCATCATAAAATCCTTACCACCTGCATCTTATGGTAACAGCAGGGCATTAGAATCAACGCCTGCGCATCTGCACTCTTCAGAAATATATTCAAAGCGTCTATCGTCAGATCTGCGCAAGCGTGCAGTCCTGTGATACAGTACTGTCGGTGGCCGAACTTGTCTACCACGAATCCCTGCACGGCGTTCAGTGAGCTCGCGCTGACCGTGTATCTGACGTATTTGACAGAGTCTTTGGAATTCTCGTGGTACTTGCGTTGTCTTGTTTTGGCGGTGACGTAGTGTTTGTCGTTGCATTCGAGTCCCAGGACGCTGTAGGAGGTCGTTTCGTATATTCGCTGGTCGAGATATCCCTGGAAGAAGATTATATTTTAGTAATACCTACCTATCAAAGACCAAGGTCCCTAGTGTGAAGCATGCATACTCACCAGGCCAGATCCGAAGTCGACCACCGTGCTGCAGCCCACGCGCTCGCAGCACTCCTTGATCTCTTTCGCTAGATACAGCACTTCGTGCTTCTTCTTCGGCCCGAGAGGCACGTTGTTGGCTACTCCTTTGAATTCTACCTCGTCCTCATTCACGTGCTCTTCGTAGCTAGAGATGGACACATAATGTACTAGGTACCTATACCTACTTATTTGCAGAAAAAAAACACTATTTACTCTTTAACTAACTACTACTACCTACCTAATCTGATCTAGGTCTTAAATTGGAATAGTAAAGAAGGCTGATGATAGTAGACTAGCTTCGGCCCGCGTCTCCGCATGCCTTTACTGGGATAACGGGATCACAAGTACCTTATTAGTTAGCTTCGGCCCGCGTCTCCGCATGCCTTTACTGGGATAACGGGATCACAAGTACCTTATTAGTTAGCTTCGGCCCGCGTCTCCGCATGCCTTTACTGGGATAACGGGATCACAAGTACCTTATAAGTTAGCTTCGGCCCGCGTCTCCGCATGCCTTTACTGGGATAACGGGATCACAAGTACCTTATTAGTTAGCTTCGGCCCGCGTCTCCGCATGCCTTTACTGGGATAACGGGATCACAAGTACCTTATTAGTTAGCTTCGGCCCGCGTCTCCGCATGCCTTTACTGGGATAACGGGATCACAAGTACCTTATTAGTTAGCTTCGGCCCGCGTCTCCGCATGCCTTTACTGGGATAACGGGATCACAAGTACCTTATTAGTTAGCTTCGGCCCGCGTCTCCGCATGCCTTTACTGGGATAACGGGATCACAAGTACCTTATTAGTTAGCTTCGGCCCGCGTCTCCGCATGCCTTTACTGGGATAACGGGATCACAAGTAGGTACCTTATTAGTTAGCTTCGGCCCGCGTCTCCGCATGCCTTTACTGGGATAACGGGATCACAAGTACCTTATTAGTTAGCTTCGGCCCGCGTCTCCGCATGCCTTTACTGGGATAACGGGATCACAAGTACCTTATTAGTTAGCTTCGGCCCGCGTCTCCGCATGCCTTTACTGGGATAACGGGATCACAAGTACCTTATTAGTTAGCTTCGGCCCGCGTCTCCGCATGCCTTTACTGGGATAACGGGATCACAAGTACCTTATTCGTTAGCTTCGGCCCGCGTCTCCGCATGCCTTTACTGGGATAACGGGATCACAAGTACCTTATTAGTCCAAACCGTGTAGTAAACAAACCGCCCATACTTAAAATATACTTAATTCTATTGCTGCGCCTTATATACTAGCGGCCCGCCCCGGCTGCGCACGGGTAGGTAGGTATTTAATAAAAAAATACACACTCTTGGCAGACTTTCCATGCTTAGAACACTCGATCAAGTTTGCTTTTAACAAAAAATCTAATTAATTATTTTTTAAATGAATTATGTTGATAATATTCCCGTTATCTATATCGAGAAAAAACGACCTCAAAACTCCTTGAGATATGGACAACGCTAAAGTATATTTTTATAATATATTTTTAGGGTCCCGTTTTACCCTTTGGGTACGGAATTTCCGTAAAACTGGACCCTATTACTAAGACTCCGCTGTCCGTCGGCCACCAGGTTGTATCTCATGAACCGTGATAGTTAGACAGTTGAAATTTTCACAGATAGGTACTTAATGTGTTTCTGTTGCCGCTTTAACAGCAAAAACAAGAATAAAATAAATATTTAAGAGGGCTCCCATAGAACAAACGTGTTTTTTTGCCATTTTTCTAGTTAATGGTATGTACGGCCGCATCCACGCAATCATTCAAAAACAAGCTTAAAAATTGGTTGATTGAGCAATCACCCTATAGCTTTGAAGAATTCATTAAAGGATAATTTAGGGATTTTATTTATTTAATGAGTAATTTAATGACAAGTATTTAATTTCAATTGAATGTTTTGGTATTTATTATTATTGACTTTTATTATTAACTTTTGTTAATAATAAAAGTTAAAAATACTATGATTGTGTACTGAGACTGTACCTAAATTTATAAACTTTTGACGTGTATGTTTTTTACCAATAAATGAGTATGAGTACGGAACCCTTCGCGCGCGAGTCTGACTCGCACTTGGCCGGCTTTATTTGTAAATATGAATGTCTTCTATGAAACTGTAGTAGGTAGGGTGGGTGTACCAGTCTCAAACCAGTTAGGACAAATTTTGACTTTGAAATGCTCTGTATTATATACTGTATACTGTATCTAATTTTGTAGTTTTGACGTGGAAATGTATATGTAAAGTTATTAATTGTTTATTAACGCTCCAATATTGGTATATTTTTTTAATCTAAATATTTAATTTTTTTAGAAATTTCATGAACAATAGCAAAAACGGGAATGTACCTAAGTTTGACCGGTGCGATCCAATAAATTACCACTTTTGCACCAATAGTTGACCACTGAAAACGTATGAAGGAAAAAGGAAGCTAATTGAAAAAATAACACTATTTTTTTAATCAAATTGACTTTCATTCATTAAGAAAGCTATTAAACCACTTTCGTCCGGGAATCCCACTTTTAAAAGGATTTTTCCGAACGTTCTGCCGACCGTTTCGACATGTTGGCCTTATTTTAGCGCCTCCATTAATTTCTTCGAGACGCTTCAGCAGATCGTCTTCTGAATATTTGAAAAACAGCTTTTTGGATGGCATCTTACATCTAAAACAACGAAAAACAAAGTTAAAACTTGAATCTGGTCATCCATAGGAACACTAGTGTGTACCAATAACAAACCAGTGGTCAACTACTGGGTCACACAGCGTAAAATAATTTTAATGACGGCCCTAAAACTCTAAATTGTCAAACAAAAGCTTGGGATGAAAAAAAAAGAAAAAGAAAAAAAAGACCAAAGAGAACCATTTGCAAACCAGTTGGTCAACAATAGGAACCCAGTACAAGGGGTGTTCCAGTAGTTAACCACCTTTAAAAATACTTGAAAAAGTTATTTATTACTTAAAATAATAGGATATATCACTCAAATGATCACTAAATTTTCAAAATCATATAACTTCATGACAGAAAGTAAGGAAATAATAGTGATTTTATAAGATTTAACTTACCATGTCGACGTGCATTCCTTACTGTGATGGCGGCCGGAAGGCAAGTGAACGAGACACTGACCGTATAAAACGAGCAAGCTAACGATATGTTTTGTTTATTTTCGCAAAAGTTATGTTCGGAAGGTTGGTAAAAGTCTATGCAACATAGCGAAACAATTGAATTCTTCAAAAATGCCCGCGATTCCTTATTTTATTCAATTTCGTATGCGAGAGGTCAACCACTGGTACCTGGTTTGGGACTGGTACACCCACCCTACATCATTTTGCTCTATTGTCAATCGTTTCGACAAGGTCTACCTGCTTAGCTTGGGACTAGATGATGCTGCGAGGTTTGTCCAGCAGTAAGTATTATCTAGTAAACGAGACCTACCTTACTTTCATCTCCTTCGCACTCCTGTAAAAGTCATTCAAGAACAGATTCCGTGTCGCCAACACGCTGAGCCCCGCTTTATACACGTCATCATCCTGAACAGCAGTGAGGTCAATCGAGTCAAAGACGTTGTTGAGGAGGACGTCGGTGTTGGGAGTCGTGCAGAGGAACTTGTAGCGGCGGAAGAACTGGCTGGCTGCTTCGAAGTATTCCTCCGCTGTTTCGAAGGCGGGGGGGAGGCTCATGGTAGTTATGAAGCTGGAATAGCCGATGTTATGGTGGGGTTTAAAGACCACGTACATTTAGGCATCTGTTCTTCGAAAAGTTAATTGGACCATTAGGTAGGTACATTCTAATTGAGGTTTTTGAGAAGTTTTCATACCCATAGGCTATATTAAAATATAAAGTTTACTGAGGAATCTCCTGATTGCCCGATTATCTTCGAAGAACACAAGCATTAAAAAACTAAAAAGGTAAGAAGGTACCTTACATTTTATGATGATACCTACTCACATTAGGTATATAAAGTCGAAACGTTCATTCAAGTCCTTTGAAGAGCACTAATGATGATAATATTGTTTGTCAGACTCTGTCCCCAGAATACTCAAACACGAGTCATACTTAGGCACGTCTCAAGTAGGGCATGGCGGTATTGGGCTTATTGACAATACCGGTATTTCACCGGTATCAAAATTAAAAAACCGGGATCCCGGTTTATCGGTATTTCACAATAAAATACCTACTAAAATTGCAGAAAAAAAATATTTACCACTTCATTTAATATTTTTTTTAGACTGAAATAATGTACCTAAATAATAATAACAAAAAAACTTAAATAAAGAAATGTTATTATAAATCAACTTAACTTTTAATTTAAAATGGTATTTACTACTTACTACATTATGGTCTTACTGTTACTTAAAAAATCAAAATGGGTTCAAATATCTATTTGGATGACGAGGCCTACGACCTGTTTGGAGGCTCAAGTATTCGCAAAATGTCAAATGTAGGTAGCCTTACCACCTCAAGTGACGAATTTTTGTCAGATGTTATAAAAATGCCTGCGTCCAACTGTGGACCATTATACTGTTGAGGTGAAGTGAGGTTATAAAGTTCGCGACTTTAGGCCACTCTACCAAAGCAGAGATGTGCGAAGATGTCCGAAGCGCAGACGAGAAAAGATGTTTTTCAGCTAGGGTTTCTCGGCCGAATCTGTTCGGAGATGCGTACCTATCCGGCTAGACTGGAGGGAGCGGAGATGTGTGCTGGCTAGAGCGATGTTTGTCGAGATGAATCACTAGCGGCGCGATCTCTTCTCGTCTCCGTTGCGTGACGTCGTCGCCAGCTTTCGAGGTAAAGGTCAGATCTCCGCTCATCTCTTCTCGTCTCCGCTACGTGTCGTCGCCAGCTTGCGAGGCACACCTCATATCTCCGCTCATCTCTTCTCGTCTCCGCTACGTGTCGTCGCCAGCTTGCGAGGCACACCTCATATCTCCGCTCATCTCTTCTCCTCTCCGCTACGTGTCGTCGCCAGCTTGCGAGGCACACCTCATATCTCCGCTCATCTCTTCTCCTCTCCGCTACGTGACGTCGCCAGCTTGCGAGGCACACCTCATATCTCCGCTCATCTCTTCTCCTCTCCGCTACGTGACGTCGCCAGCTTGCGAGGCACACCTCACATCTCCGTTTCATCTGGTCTCCGCTCTGCTTCAGTGGAGTCTGGCCCTTAGACGTGCTCAAAGCTGAGTAGTATTCAGAGGTTTACCTAGGTACCTATGTATGGGAAAGTAATACGAAATAAAAGAGAATTCATGTAAAATAATATTTATTAACAATCTCAACAATTGAACTCAGAAATAAATATCTAACTTTCGGATCTTTAGGAACCTCGCTTAAATATTTTCCTATTTTAAACTAAATACAAGGAACAAAAAATAATTATTTTCTCATTTTGTACTAAATACAAAGAACAGAACAATAACTATTTTCTCATTTTGTACTAAATACAAAGAACAGAACAATAACTATTTTCTCATTTTGTACTAAATACAAAGAACAGAACAATAACTATTTTCTCATTTTGTACTAAATACAAAGAACAGAACAATAACTATTTTCTCATTTTGTACTAAATACAAAGAACAGAACAATAACTATTTTCTCATTTTGTACTAAATACAAAGAACAGAACAATAACTATTTTCTCATTTTGTACTAAATACAAAGAACAGAACAATAACTATTTTCTCATTTTGTACTAAATACAAGGAACAGAACAATAATTATTTCTTCACCAAACTACCTAGTGTATCTTTCAGATATAACTTTTAAAGCTATGTTTGTTCTAAGTATAGGTAGGTATAGCGGTTTTCATAGAAAACACATTTTATTCGAACTCATTACATGTATGTATAACCTCCGTAATTATATAATGTAATTGAGAATGAACGTCATCTCTCGTGCAGTTTCTGATTGCTCAGATCGGACAAGACTGAAGATTACGTTTTACTCAATCCCATTCTATAACAACGCAGGTTATATCAAATTATCTAGATTTCTGAGCTTTTCTGAGTTAGTAAATAATACAAGACAAGCATCCTAATCCTACAGGTCTATTGCCTATGACAATAGCTACCTCCTACTCCTACCTGGCATCTACTCTTCCTCGCCACACAACACCTGTGCTTGGCAAAACACGTTAGCATTACATATTATGTGTAGTGCATAATTTAGGCTCTATTTCTGCAAAATAACACTTTGTAACTAATAGACAACAAACATACAAACAAACACAATTTAATAATTCAGGATTTCTAGTGTGTCTATTGTAAATATTGGAGCGCGCAGGCTCGCTGCTGAATCGTCAAGGGTTTGATTTTGTATAAAATGAACCTTGAAATGCAATTTGGAATCTCAGCTTATTCAACTCTGCTACGCTGGACCAATCGGGAAGTTTCCATTCACTTAAAGAATTCTCGTAAAAATAACGTCTGCCTGCAGAGCCTTTGTCATGAATACCAACTTTGACATTCACAATCAGATGAGAATCTTCCCGATTGGATAGAACCAACCTAGAGCTCCCAAGCGCCGCCGCCGTTCACTCGAGTCCCGATGCCCGGCGCGGGCGGCGTGATGTCTACTGCTGCGGACCGCTGATCTTCTCCCAAACCTCATTGTCTTTCTGTAGCGTTTGTCCTTTCGCCTCTCCGATGACACACTTACCGAACCATTTCCTTGGGTTCAGGTACTTTTCACAGACTTCTAGTATATCTTCCCTCTTCACCGCTAAAACCCTCTCCCTCTGCGTCTTCCAGATGTCATAGGACAATCCATAGAGGAATAGATCAACCCCCTTCATGTATTCTGCCACTGGTTGGTCCATTTGTTGTAGAATAGACAGCTTAGCTTCAAACAGCGTCTGATCGTTGACCAGCCCCACATTCTTTGTCATCCAGGCCGCTGTCTCGTCGAAGACATCGAAGGTAACGCGGGAGTTAGGATCGCGGTAGGAATAGAAGTTAAAGATTCCATCTAGCGTAAGCATGGCACCGCCGCCGTATGCGCCGTTCTGCTCTCTCACGATGGGATGGAGGTATTTGGACGTGAGGAAGCGAGATAGCACTCTCAGACGTGAGTAGTCTGGGTCGGTATATGGAACAGCTGGGATAACCTTCGCACAGAAGTTGACGGGGACATTCATAAAGATTTGGAGTCCACAGTTCTCCTTCGGCATTGGTACGTTGTCTGTCCAGTTGATTCGATTGGGTTCCTTGGCGTCTTCATTTTTGCAGAGGTCCTTGCAGAAGTTTTCGACATAAGAGTCGATGTCTTTATTCGAGTTGCTGTAGTGAAAGGTAGCTCGTAGATTAGCGCCAGCTAACGCGCGTTCTGCGATGCTGGTGACGATTGTAGAGACCTCTTCTGTCTTTAGAGTCTTTTGGACCTGCTGCATGTTTAAGACGTGTCTCAACCCGCTGAGGCCTTCTTTGCAGTCATCTACAGAAGAGACAAGCGCTCGCGCGGCTTGCATGGCGTACGTATGTCCGCTGTCAATAATGCCGTTGGTCAACGATGAGCAGTAGTTAGTCAGAAGCATCGACATCCGATTCATGTTAGAGAAATCCGGTTTGTTGAAGATTTCAAGCCAGATGTCGAGCATCTTGGGAAGGTTCTCATCGAGACAGTGACTGGCGACCAGAATGCCCTGCTCAAACTGGCCTTGCTGGTCGATATGCTCCGTCACATGGGTTATCACGCTGAGGCCAGATGTGCTTTTGCTGACGTGTTTATCGAATTTGCGGAAGTCGTAATTTTTCGTGTCGAATTTATCAAGAATGTAGTTGAAGAATGGGAGTAGTGGACGCTCGACGATGCGTAGGCCTTCGGTGCCTAGGACTCCTTTAAAATAAGAAACTCCGTTAGTGTTGGCCTGGCATAGCTGCAGAGGAATGCTTTCGATCACGGTGTGTGATAACGGCGGGGCGGTCTTAGTGAGTGTTATATCCTCGAGCCGTAGACACGGTAGTACATCCAAGTTTTCATTCTTCTTCTGGGCTTTCGATAGCTCTAACCCTTCCTTGTAAATTAGTCCTTTCTGCTCGGGAGTCAGAGAGCTACACTTACTGTGAAGCAGTTTAGACTCGGCCACTGTTAGGACTTCGTCAAACTTAGGGTCCGGTTGCATGGTCATCACTAACTTGTGGTTGTTCTTTATAAAGTACTTATCAATGACATTTTTGACGTAGTCGGGCTTCATGAGATTGGTTTTGAGCCGAGTGAGGAGGTCGTTGACCTTTAGAGCGCCCAGGATCGGTCCGTTGTGGTTCCAGAGAGGCATGAGGTTGAACAGAAGGTTTAACCCGAATTTTGGAGACTGATGCTTGATGGAGAGCTCGAATCCGTGGAGAACGCTCTCGATGTGGTCTTTCTCGAAGCCTTTGGTGTAAATCTCCTCGATGGTTTGATTGGCAATTTTCTGCACAAGTTCGAAGTTTTTCTCTTCGACGTCGCGAAGCCCGACGACGAACAGAGTATCTCTGATCTGGTTGTCGTAGCCGGTTAAGGAGTTGTAGCCTCCAGAAATGCTCTTCTCAATAAGGCTTTTGTAAAACGCTGAGTTTGGACCAATCACCATCAATTCAGCCAGCGCCATGATCATGAATGTCTCGTAAATGTCTGTTATGTCCGCCATCACGTAGCCTATGGCGATTTGGTTCTGTTTCTCGGCTGGTCCACCGAATTGATCGACTCTGCACGATATTTTTATATTTTTTGGTTTGTCCCATCGTTTTTGCGGTGATACAATGCTGTTGGCCGGATCTAGGTACTGGTACTGACTTAGGTAGGCCTCGTTGACGATTTTCAAGTTTACATCTAGGGGGAAATTGCCATATGAGTATATTCTTGCATTACTTGGATGGTAGTAAGTGGAGTGGAATTTCTGCAAGTATTTGTGACTCAACTGAGGAATGTGCAATGGGTCTCCCCCCGAGACGTACCCATATGTCCCATCAGGTAATATCTTGTTGATGAACTGCTGCCCAAATAATGAGCTTGTCTCAGAAAAAGCCCCTTTCATCTCATTATAGACTACCCCCTTGAAAACCAAGTTCGAATTCTGATCTTCTAACTTGGAATGCTCCAGTCTCCATCCCTCTTGGAGAAAATCTAACCGCAACAGATTGGGTTTGAAAACAGCATCTAAATAAACTCTCTGTAGATTTCTGAAATCAACTTCATTCTGAGAGGAGAATGGGTAGAACGTGTAATCGGGTCCCGTCAGTGCGTTCATGAAGGTAGCCAGTGACCTGTTCAACATTTTAAAGAAGGGGTCTCTCACCGGGTACTTCTCCGAGCCACACAGCACAGTGTGCTCCAGGATGTGAGGAGTGCCCATCGAGTCTAGAGGGGTAGTGCGAAAGCCAATGGAGAACACGTTATTGGGGTCATCTCTTTCTAAATGTAAGTACTCAGTTTTAGTCTTTTCGTGCTTGAGGAGGTATGCTGTCATGTTGTACTCTTTGATTCCTTCGACTGCCATGCACAAAAAGCCATGGATGGTCTTACCCGGCTGTATCACCCTGGAAAAAATCTCCTTCTTTTTCAGGATCCCGCTGCTGTTGCACCTGAGCTCGAGTTGGTGCGGTCTCCAGAGACAGTTGAATCTTGAATACATTTTCTATTTTTGGTTTTGCATCCAATTTATATCCTGCAACGACACACATCACTTTTCACTCATTGCACAGTTAGTTTGAGACTTATCAATCCGTAGAGCGTACGGAATACCCGAGCAGATGATTCGAAGCCGTAAAAACGGAGAAACAAATGAAAATTATGACTAAATAGTAATAACAATGATGCAATACGGAAACACTTACACAAGTTATGGAGTTAATGTAAGTTTTATAGGTGTGTCACTGAACTTTTCTATTTGGAATGTATTGCTTTCAGTCCAATATTTCCATAATTTTACGAAAAAATAATACCTATTTATCACCTCGCCAGACAGCCGGCCATCGCAAAGGCAGCCATTAATTTATTACTGTCAAAAAATGGTTGACAATTGACAAGTAATAAAATTGACATCAATTTCATCCATTTGCTTGCCAGCAATAACAAAAAAATCTAAAATAGAAAATATTTGACTAATTTGAAAAAGTAAAATTTATGCTCAATGATACCTAAAAAGAAATAAACCACCTGAAAGAAGGACGATGACTGTAAAATATTTCGGTGGATGCTTTTTAGGATTCCGTACACAAAGGGTAAAACGGGACCCTAAATCGGGCTGTATCTCATGAAACGTGATAGTTATACAGTTGAAATTTTCACAGATGATGTATTTCTGTTGCCGCTATAACAACAAATAGGTACTAAAAACAGAATAAAATAAATAATTAAGGTGGTTGTATAGGCTACAACAAACGTGATTCTTTTTGCTCGTTTTTGCTCGATATTGATAACGTAGCAGGTAGATGCTTGAAATATTTACAGAATATCTAGTTATATATAATCTCTATGAATGAATGATTAAATAAAAATAAAACAAACATTTATTCATTTATTTTCAAAATTTTGGAGAAACTTACAGCTAGGTTTACAAAAAATCAAATGAAAATATAGAACATGCCTGGAAAGACCAGTACATGTTTGTTGACGGCTAATTACAAGTTTCCGCAGATTGACTGGAAAACTGTATGATATAAAGTAAGTTGACGACTAACTAACATAACTAACTAAATAACACTAACTTAATTAGTACTAAAAATACAAAAAAACACATCGCGAATCAAGTTAAACATTTAAATCTTAATCAAATCTAGTTTGGCTTAAACTTGAAAAAATAGATCACTAAGTAAGCGTCTAAGCTTGCTTGTACTGGTATTAAATAAGTCTACCTCACTGTTTTCATTTATTAAAGAATTAAACGAGCAAGAACCTCTGTAAAGAAAAGCGTTCTGCCTATAATTGGTCCCCTAACTATAGGAACGTAAAGGGTGTTCGGATTTCTCAGTGCAGCCGTGCATGTGCGCAGTCCTATCTGCTCAAGGAGCTCCGGGCAATCAACAGTACCGTTTGCTATGCTCATTAGGTAAGTCAAATCAGCCATTTCTCTAAGTTTGTGAAGGGGAAGAAAGTGAAATTTGCAGCATCTAGTCTCGTAATCCGGCATATAAATACAAGCTCGATACTGCAGGTATCGAAGAAACCTCTTTTGGATGGACTCTATTCGCGAGGAGTACACATCGTACCTTGGATTTCACACATGGGAGGCGTATTCCAGGTGACTACGTACGTACGCACAATACAGTATTTTAAAAGTTTTGATAATTGTAAATTCCGACGACATTCTAAAAACAAAGCCCAGTGAACGTGATGCTTTTTTAACTATAGTATCAACGTGTTGACCGAATAATAGCTTACTGTCAAAAGTTACACCAAAATCCTTGATAGAATCAACTCTAGTGAGTGAGGTATTATGAAATTTGTAGTTAAATAATATTTTAGTGGGTTTACGTGTATATGTACTTACGTAGCATTTTATTTGTTGTAATAATAATGTAAAATAATTTCTAATTAAATCGTCTTGTAAGAAGTGGGCGTCATTAATATCCTTGATTTTACGAAATATTTTCATGTCGTCGGCATATAAAAGTATTTTTGAGTTCAAGAAGCAGGAAGCGAGATCGTTTACAAATATATTATAATTTAAGGGGGGCTCCAATACAACAGACATGATTTTTTTGCCGTTTTTATAGATAATGGTACGGAACCCTTCGTGCGCGAGTCAGACTTGCACTTGGCCGGTTTTATTAAAGTAAATTATTGTTTGATTGGAGTAGCAACACAAATAAGGGTGCGTTCTGAAACTGAACAAGATGAGTGGTGTGCTTTCGAGCTGGAAACATTTGATTGAACAGAAAATGTTATTTAGTTAAATTCTTAGTATTGAAAATAGTTTTCCAAGTTTTACAGCACTAAGATAAACATTTGTTAGATTGCGTACAGTCTCTCATAAACAGTCCAACATAACTTATTTGTAAGATATCAGTTTCGGACTTAAAAGTAAAAAAAGGGTTTCGGACGTGATTGTTTTGACTTGACTTTTGACGTTTCTTTCTTTTCAAAACACGTGTTTACGTGTGGAGCTCGCATGCCCTTTTATTTGTGATAAATGTAATAAATACACATCAAAATGAGTTTGTACAACTTCAAAAAGATAGCTGTGGTGCCCACGGCCAAGGTGAGAAATGAAATCCTATGATAATACAGCATTAAGTATAGTTTTCCTGTAAAGTACGTGTAACCTCTAAATCGTGTCATTTTTCGTATTTTAGGATTTTATAGACATAATTTTGTCTAAAACTCAGAGAAAGACACCTACAGTGGTACATAAACACTATAAAATATCGAGGATACGTGGGTTTTATATGAGGAAAGTGAAGTTCACTCAACAGAACTTCCACGATCGCTTGTCACGGATTATACAGGTAAACACTCTATTTATACCCTAAAATCCATTATTTAAAACTTATTCAGTCTGAGTAATGTTTTCGCTAATCGTAAGAAGTAATATACTATACAACATTGAGCATCAAGTAGTTTTCTTGCGCTGAAAATTTCACAGGAATATTTACTGTAGAAAGTCTTATCTTAATAAGTTCATTTTCCCTTTCATAAACATG
Source organism: Eupithecia exiguata (assembly GCA_947086465.1). Classification (NCBI taxonomy): domain Eukaryota; kingdom Metazoa; phylum Arthropoda; class Insecta; order Lepidoptera; family Geometridae; genus Eupithecia; species Eupithecia exiguata. Next base: position 7,091,654 of record OX352253.1, read on the forward strand.
ATACAAATGACTACTATAGCTAGTAACACCTTAAATTGGTTGGTCTTTGTAACAAACTTGGTAAAATAGGTTTTTGACGAGAATTGCACAATATATTTTCCTCAAGAGAAGCACTATTTAGGTCAGTACACACTAATTAATTAATTATATCTTTGGGAAAACTCTCAAAATGTCTTGTCTCATTCCACCCACTTCAAGCAATCTTAAAGAAACATCTAATGTATCTATTATGTTTAGACAACTTACACAATGCGGGTATATCAGTTATCTGGTACCCACAACACAAGCTTGGGGCTAGATAATGCTGTGTGAATTGTCCAGCATTATTCATTTATTTATATATTGTTATAATTATAACTTATGCATTTAATTACTGTATGGAAATAAAGCATTATGATTGATTTAATGACATAGAATGATCAAACTTCTCTGGGTGGGTGATTTCAGGAATTCCCCAAACTAGATGATGTGCATCCCTTCTACGCAGACCTTATGAATGTGTTGTATGACAAGGATCATTACAAGCTGGGTCTTGGACAGCTCAACACGGCCCGACATCTTATTGACAAGTGAGTTTGTATGACTTACAGGTTTATTTGCATGACAGGTACAGGGGGGCCTATATATTACCCAAATGACTATATGCAGTGAAGTCATGCTCGGGAGTGGTTGTGCATCATTTTTCTGCCTCCCCATACACAATAGAGTCATGTCTAGTGCTCCGTCACTCCCGCTCCGTTTTGAGTTATTTACCTACAGTTAGTGCTGTCAAGGGCCATCCGCCGCCACAGATTAGGTAATCTCTGAGAAACTAAATAATTTCCCAAAAATGTTCGATTTCGGCAGATCTCGAACTGGCGCCCCACCCAGTACGGGTGTACCCCACCCAGTACGGGTGTACCCCACCCAGTACGGGTGTACTCTAACCAACTAAGCCACGAAATCCTAGTAGGTTTCGCCAAAAATCTTTGGAACCTCTTACGGCTCAATCACCGCTTTTCTCAGAGATTACCCAGAGTGCGAGGGCTTACGCACTATAATACAGAAACCTTCGATTAGGTAATGTGACTTCGCCACGCGCGCGAGCTGCATTATTGTTTTTGTGTTTTTAGCGTGTACCTACATAATGATGTCTTCTATCTTGTTATATGATAATCCGAGTGCAATGATGCCGTATTGTGCAGTGGGTGGTTGCTTTAGCAATAAAAGATAATAGAGATTCAGGTTTTCAAAACTGCCTAAATACGAAGAAAGATAGGTATGTTACGTACCTACTTCATCCACCTAGCAATATTTTACTTTAGGTAGGTTGGTACTACCTACTTCACACTAATAGCACAATACACATATAGACAGTATGGAAATTACCTACAAGCGCTCGAAACGACACACTCACACAAACATGCGCATCGACGAGACCTCTAAGGGGTTTTCGCGGTGCTGTCAGTAGCGGTTGTCGCGTCTAGACGAGCGGTCATGAGTAATTTTTTTTTTTTTAAAATGCCCGATCATATTGCATTGTTACGGCTGTGTGAACTCGGCTTCATCAAAACCGGAGTTGTCGTAGTAAAATTATACAGGCTGTTCGGCAGACCGAGGCAGCTGAGGGTAGGTGGAACAAAGTTTAATAGCTTGGTAACTTTTTAGGTATTTTATTTAATTTTTGAACAGTGTGTTTGAGGTTTAATTCGCGATAGTCGAAGCTGGGATCCATCGCAACTTCACATAAGATTCTCTTAGTTAGACCGAGGATTCAAACTTACATTTATAATAAGATCATTAGTTTGTATTAATATGTCATCATCCTACCCAGTCCTATTTCTCCGAAAATAATTTATATACTTTTTAAAGTCTGAAAAGCCGCTTAGCTATTTTTAAGATTTCCGGCTCGAAGGACCAAAAAAGATGTTGGGGTTATCTCCTCGTTGAGGGCACTCCAGTTATAGTTAGATTTGTAGATATTATATTAACACCAAACCACTGTTTTATAGTCTTTATAGGTTTATTGAAGTTAAATGTTAATTGAGTAATCTGAGCCGCACGTAATGTTTAGGTATATAAAGAGACACACCGGCGCGTGACAAAGGTTTCGTTACGACTGTTTGTAATTAAATAGAGTAAATCTGCTGTACGAGCGATATTGGCTCGTACATATCTTTTTTATGAAATTTGAAGTAGGGCCTGAAACTTTTTCTTACGAAATAACATGGCTAACAAATTGTATGTTGTGACTACATCTAGCATGTTAGCCCTTACCACAGACATTCAATCTAAAGTTAATCTTTCAGGTTTTAAATGTTCACTTTTCAATGTTATGAATGCCCATGCATTAGCTGCTTTGTTTACCTAGATCTCACGTAAATATTCTATATAAATAGTAAAGCGCAAACATGCTAGATGTCATTAAAACTAAATTAGATGTCATTTCATTCAAAAAATTTACAAATTTCTGAAAATAAACGAAAAATCTACAAAAATAGTCATGTGACTTTTCAGGCTAAAAAATCAGCCAAGCTATTGCACTAGGTTCCACCTACCCCAGTTACCATATGGCACGCGTCCACCGGACACCCTGGAATGATAATTGTAATGCTGGATCAATTGAGCCGCAGGCAGCATGCCATGCTGGCTCGCGTCTTCAACCTAATTATGAATCCTTATTTGTTTAGAAATGAATAAATATATGATGTACCAATGTCAATCTCACAGTGTTGCGAAGGACTACTGCCGTCTCCTCAAGTACGGAGACTCCCTGTACCGCTGCAAACAGCTGAAGCGAGCAGCCCTCGGGCGTATGGCCACCATCATGAAACGCCAGGCCGCCAACCTCACCTACTTGGAACAGGTGTGTAGTGTAGGCTTCCTTCTCAGTACTTCACTCTGGCCAGAGTGAGTGAATGACAACGTGTGCAAACCGCTCGCTAGCAAGCTTTGTTGTTTCCTCCGAGTCAACGAAGTCTTTTCAAAACATTACTGTTTTAGGCCCTTCTGATGAATTGTCTTGTCCTGTAACTAATGTAATGTAAGGTACAAAACTCTGGTTAGATTGTTGCTAACAGAATGCACGTGGTGATGGTTAATAGGCGGTCTGGTGCGCGCGGTAGCAAAGCCGAGTATGCGGTAAGCCTACTGTTCACTAAACTACCCGGCGAGAGCGAACTACCCGTAGGTTTGAACATGCCATGGATGATAGAGCATCCTTGATTAAATATTACTATGAAAATATCTTCGGATGCACCGACCCGTGTGATCACGGTCAAACTTCACTTAACACATTCACTGCCAGCCTCGACAATTTGACCGCTCCGTGGACCTCTAGACGGACATGTAGGTCGTGGGCAATGAAATGTTAAAAGTATGTTTGTTGACCCTTCAATGAGCACTGTGTTCCGTAGGTGCGGCAACACTTGGCGCGCCTGCCGTCCATCGACCCCTACACACGGACCATCATCATCTGCGGGTTCCCCAACGTTGGGAAGTCCAGCTTCATCAACAAGGTACGGTACAGTACCTACCACTAGAGTACACTAAGTATTATAGTACACTGCAGTACAATACAATACAATATAATAACACTTTATTGCACACCAAATTAAAAAGATACATAAGACAGGAAAGAACTTAAAATACAGATTTTGTTGTACAATGGGCGGCCTTATCGCTTTGAGCGATCTCTGCCAGGCAACCTTTGGATGGACAGGGAGTGGTGTAACAAGTGTAGACGGTGGCGTGTTATAACAGGATAATAACAATTTAATTTAAAAAAAAAACACATGAACAGACCTATTATAAATATTAATACATACATAAATATATAATATAAATAATATTTATTTATTAGTTGTAATTATTATTGTATAAACTAAGATAATAAATAATAATATGACGTATAATAATATTTATATATACATATATAATATAAATATAGTTTAGATATATGTATATACATATAAATATTAATTAACAGTTTAATGTAGATGTGAGGAAGTGTTCATAGACCATATTTTTGAAAATAGGGAGGGACTTAGCTAGTCTAATAGAAGTAGAAGCAGTACTGTACATGTAAGTTTATTTTCGTAGCAAAAGTACGATATTTCAAGTTGGAGAGTTTCTATTTAAACTGACATCTTGATTGAATTCTAATAAAAGCATCGTGCAAGGTGGAGGCGCAGAAATGTAATTCATATGTTAATCAGTACGCCACTTTCGTTTATCTAATCCTCCCTCACTTTCGTTGGCTTTATTCAGGCCATCCAAAGGTTGCCTGGATATATCGCTTTTAGCAATAAAGCCGCCGATTGTGTCTCGCATGTTATTTTTAGTTTTTTGTGTACAATAAAAAACTCCGACATATATCCCCTATTTGCTTGTCCACCTCTCATGCACTGTGTTCCAGATCACTCGCGCGGACGTGGAGGTGCAGCCGTACGCGTTCACCACCAAGAGTCTGTACGTCGGACACACGGACTACAAGTATCTGCGCTGGCAGGTGAGCACGATGCTATGTTCAAATAGACAATTTATCAAACAAAACATACTATTTCTGCCAAAAAAACATCTTGATTATGGACTAGATACAGACACCTTTCAAATTTACGTAGAGATCAATCAACTTGTATAATGACTAACTATATTGACTACATGCCAAATATGTTTCAAAACTTGCAACTGTGTTGATGCCAGTACCTATAAAACAGCTGCAAACTGCAAGCTATCAAATTCATCTAATCATTCAGACACTATTGTAGTATGTGCAACATGAGCATAAAAACTGAAATCCCGTCAAAGAAATTGAACCATTGAAGGATGGGGTCGGTGAAATCTGTCCCAGTGTAGGTGTACAATGTACAATTTTAGTTTCTTACCATTTTATGTATACCAGGTGATCGACACCCCCGGAATCTTGGACCACCCATTAGAAGAACGTAACGTGATAGAAATGCAAGCTGTCACCGCATTGGCGCACTTGCGCGCCGCCGTACTCTACTTCATAGACATCAGCGAGCAATGCGGACACACGCTCAACGAACAGGTCAGTAGGTACGGTACAGTACAGTACATGATACAACGTGGTAGAGATGCAAGCTGTCACCGCATCGTATAGGCGCACTTGCGCGTCGCCATGCACGTTCAACGAACAGGTCAGTACAGGACGGAACGGTACAGGATAAAACCTAATTCATCGCTATTTCTTTACAGGCTCTTAAATGTGAAGTCAAACTTTAAGGTCGTCTTTTATTTGCCATATTTTAGTTTTGTTCAGAAGTCTTGGAAGACTTCGGAATAATTGTTTGACTCTACTTCCCTGCGTTGATACTTGGACAGACAAATTATAAGAGCCTAAGTAGGTACTTAATGACTCTGGAGGCATATTATGTTCATTGTTCACCAATCGATTATGTCATAATTTGTGTTTCATTATAAAAAAGCGAACGCAGTGAAAGCTATTGGAGCCAGTCTTACAGTCCCATCCCAAGTAACAACGTGCTGAATATCAAAAGCGAACTTAAACGAATGTATGTGAAGAGGCGTTACAGGGTTTCATTAATAAGTAGGAACAGGACACTAGAAAATCTTATGGCACCATAAGGATACAGTATAATAATGCATACCAGGCCCTTATGAGACTGCCAAGGCACTGCAGTGCGTCGACCTTTATTTCAGAGGCGGGAGTTCCCGACTTCGTTGCTATAATAATAATAAAACATTTATTTCAGGCAACGTTAGTCTAGTACAGGATGTAAAATACTTAAAAACGACGGCCCATATAAAATATATACCTATTTACTACCACGTAGAGTCGGCGACGTGTGATACGCGATATGTGCTGCGACCGGTAATCGCTCGCGAAAACGCCGGAACAGCACATTCTTCGGCCAGAATTCTTCCTTAGTGAGGGTAGAAATATTCTCAGTTGGAATACGCACCACAAATGATTTAAAATCATTATGACGCGACTCCAACAGCTCGACCCTCACCAAGGTGTTGGTCTTCCTCTTCACATACTCCAAGTAGTTAGGTCCGGTCGGAGCGACGCCACGCTGGTTTCGGCTGCTGGGCTTCCTTTTCCTCCGCATTACCTCAGTGAACCCTTCAGCATCACACGGCTTTCTCTCACAAGAAGCCGGAACGGGCGCAGGGGCGCGAACAGATTCGCAACGCTGCTTCCTTTTCCCCTTTTTCAATGTAGCTGTCGATGCCTGAAGCGGGGGCGCAGCGGGCAAGCAGCTTTCGGCAGCAACGGCGGCGTATGCGCGCGCGGGGGGAGAAGGGGCGCGCGCACGTGTCGGTCCCACGAGCGGAGAAGCGGGGCACGGCGGTATACTGACGGCATCGGTGTCAGCCGCGCAACGCGAAAACGCTGACACGAACGATGCAGCTGACACGTTCAACTGACCTCCTCGGCGAGTGTTGACTTTAGACATCTGGGGCGACCTGTTCACTGAAGCAGCGCTACGTAATAACGCTACCTCAGACTGCAGCTCGCTGATGGTGTTCAGCGAGACCTCTAACTTCAACAAGACATCGGCCAAGCTTGCCTTCAACGACGAAATGTCTTTCAGCAGCCTGGTCACATCGACGTGGTCGAACGTCGCGGGGGGCAGCTTACGCAGCTCCTTCGCGACGAAGTCGGGCACATCGTCAGGATCCGTCTCTAGCTATAAGATGGTCAAGGATAGCAGCCTTCTGGAATCGACTGAGCCGCTCTAACAACACCATCCTGAAGGCTGTTTCTGACTATCTGGCCAATCCCATTTATAGACACTGGATTTCTGTCCACATGGATGGAAATAGAAAATAGGTATCCTATCGTACCTCTACTTCTAAGTTTTTTAGTAGTTAATCTTTTATATTTATTCTATTATGTGCACTGTAATTTTTTTATTTTTGTGTCTTTAATGTGATATGGGTCTTTTTGTGCCTGCAATAAACTGATTTTATTTATTTATTGAGTTATAATAGGTATAATTTAAGGGGTTTTGATAAATGAATGTGTAGTAAGTATTAGTAGTAAGAGCTTTGCTGAATATCTAGATGGCATATATCAGGATGTGGTCAGTTTATTACTAGAAGCGGCTGAAAAAAGTTATGAAAGCAGGTTAGTTAGTAATTTTAAGAAATTGGTAGTAGGGTGGAATGTTCACGTCAGGCAAGCTCACGCTAATGCTAGGGAGAACTTTTTAATTTGGGTTCAGTTTGGAAAGCCCCGCTCGGGATATTACTATGAACGAATGAGTGCCTCACGCAGAGAGTTTAAAAACGCTCTGAAATACGTGCAAAGAAATCAGGATAAGATCAAAACGGATATGCTGGCTCGGCATCGCAGTGCTGGCAGCTTTGTAGAATTTTGGAAAGAAGTCAAAAAGGGGAATAGGAAAAATATTTTACCAATTAGTGTTGAAGGTGAGAAAAGCCAAAAAATATAGCAAACCTGTTTCGTAGTCATTTTAATGTTGATAGTCAGGACAATAGTAGTAGTATTTACGATAGAAACCGTATTCAAAAGGTCCGTCCGGTCTCGGAGACTGGACACGTGATAATTACACCGGAACAAGTCGGCGTAATTCTACGAAAGATGAACCGTGGTAGGTCTCCGGGACATGACGGGCTAAGCATAGAGCATTTACTGTATGCGGGCCAACATATCTGTGAGGTGCTAGCGCGTTTCTTCTCTTTCTGCTTGAGTAATTGCTACCTTCCTCAAGAGCTTATACGCACTCTTGTGGTTCCTATTACCAAGAATAAAACGGGTGATATCTCGAGCGTGGCTAACTACAGACCAATTTCTTTGGCCACAATAGTAGCCAAAGTACTTGATCGCATAATACAGTCGCAACTTAGCATTTTGCCTTACAACGATGGTCAGTTTGGTTTTCGTCCTCGACTGATATGGCCCTATTCTCCATGAAGCAGGTCGTCCGCTACTACACGCAGAGAGGAACTTCCGTATACGCTATATTTCTCGACCTCAGTCGCGCCTTTGATACCTTGAACCACAAACGTCTTTGGGGCAAGCTGCTTGGATAGCTCGGACGTCCCGGATGATGTGGTTGATCTTCTCGAATACTGGTACCAGAGTCAGACCAACAGCGTCAGGTGGGGCGCTGAGCTATCGGACAGCTACCAGCTTTCCTGCGGAGTGAGACAGGGGGGGCTCTCTTCTCCAGATCTTTTTAACTTGTACGTCAATGGTTCGATCAAAGAGCTGAGCAGTACCCCGGTGAGGCTAAGATTGGATGGCAGGTATGTCTTCCGCCGTCAGGCTCCTTGCGTGTATTGCAATGGTGTTTGATTCTTTGTGGGTACGGAACCTTCTTCGCACGGCCACAACTCGTGCTGGCTGGGACCAGGTTCATTTGAAACACTTGGACACACAGAAACAATTGGTCAATTGCTACGTCTGATACTTACACCTTTGCAATTTTTCTTATGATATATCCGGTTTTTTTTGCGTTTTTTCCACGACTGTCGGTCCGTGATGCAAAACAATGAAAAAATAAATGCCTGCAATAGGATTTTAGTAAAGCTAATTTAGCAATAGTAGCTATAAGAATACACCTGTGGTCTTTAATCTGAATAAGTTAGTTTGAAACTTACTGTTATACCGAAAGAAGCTTAATAAAAAGCCAAATAATATTGTTTATTCAGCAACTGAATAATTGGTAACACGTGGAATCTTATCCAGTTGAAAGATAAAATGGAAACAATTATTCAGTGTCAAGGTGTATAATGGAACGATATAGCAAAGTTATTCAGAAGGTGATACTCTATTCAGCAATAAGCTGTTTCAAACGCGACTAGCTTCGTAATGATTGAATAATAGCAATACAGATTATGGTTATTCAGATAAATGCTGTACGAAGATTGGTTATTAAGCATAAAGATAGTGAGAACAGATATACAGAACTTATCAAGCATTAAGAATTATAAGAGTCCGAACTCAACATTATTCAGCATTTAGCTGTTAATAAAGCTCTTATACAAACGATATTCATTTTTAAACTGTATAATGTTTCAAATGTGTACTGTTATCTTGCTTATGTGTTACTTGGGATGTCCTCCACAGATATCTCTATTCGAGAGCATCAAGCCGCTCTTCTCCAACAAGCCTCTGATCGTGGTGCTCAACAAGATGGACGTGCTGACTCCTGAGGAGCTGTCAGCAGACAAGCGGGCCTTGCTGACCAAGCTGGAGGCGGACTGTGCTAAAGGACACGTTATCAGGTAAATATGTGTGTGAGTGTACAAATGCTGCTGTGCTCGCGTGTCATGCACGTGCACGACACATGAGGACGTAGTCCGGGGCGGGTTGGTCGATATTTCAGTGTATGAATATTGTTGTAGGCATGTGGCAGTGTTTTGACAAGTTTGACTTTAGTGTAGGTTCCATTACCGTCGCTTGAGTAAACTTTTCATTCTGTCTTTGTTTATCCAAAAAATGGTGAATTGTACAATCGAGTAGAGGTCCTCCAATAATTATTTGCCAGGAAACCAAACAACTGAAACTCGTTCCAAATACTTCACCACCTAACCACGTTTGGTTCCATCCAGCGGCGACAATGCTAACGGGCTGGGTGCCGTGCCCATCATGCGGACCTCCACGGTGACCGAGGCGGGCGTACAGGAGGTCAAGATCCAGGCCTGCGAGACTCTGCTGGGACACAGGGTCACGGAGAAGATGAGAACCAAGAAGGTACACTATTCTAGTAAAATGAATATCGATTAACGTACCTATATGTAGGCGACCCTTGGGACCACGATGACAAACATCTATATTCTCAAGGTACCTACAAAGTTAGCAAACTTATCGATATTCATTTATTTCGTTGCAATCGTTGTGTACAGTTTTCAGGTGTTAGTATTAAGGTAATGTGTCAGAGACGCAATGTACCCAGATAGGGCGTGGCAAAGTGTAGTGAGACTTACATCACAGACATACTAAATTCCCTTTTTGTCATTGAGTTTGATGAAGATGACACCCTCTTTGGAGCTGTGGGGACCTTAGGAGCAAGACAGGGACGGGGCTGCGCTCAGCATGTCAGCGTACTTTTAGTGATAACCACAGTGAGTGTTTAATTAGTCTCGAGTTGGATTAGTTCGGTTGAACTATTCATAAATTTTAGCTTTTTCCTTTTTTTGTTAAATCTTCTACGAATTTTTTAAAATAATATCCCAAAAATTTTCGATTTCGACAGGATTCGAACCCGCGCCTCACCTTAATAATAATTTGTTTAGATAATCATCATTTTCATATAAACAACTAGAGTGCTTTTCACGAAAGAAGTCTCCCGGGCGCGGCGCTGTCGGCACTCGGCAGTGCGACTGAAGGAGTTTATTGAATTTTGCTTTGAAAGAATTGAATTCGACTAATTTCCGCGGGACTTTTTTGTAAAAACACTCTCTAATAGATGATAGATACGCATTCAGGTGGCGTCGATTTGGTTGCGAGTTAGCCGAGCACTTTAATGTGTTAGCGGCACGTACATAATGTAACAACTAATGTAACAACTGTCTCTCCCCACAGGTGGACGGCATCCTGAACCGACTGCACGTGGCCACCCCCGCTCCCCGCGACGCGCGCGCGCGTCCCCCCTGCATCCCCCCCGCCGTGCTCGCCAAGAAGCAGGCGGCGCTGGACAAAGACACGCGGAAACGGAAACTCGAGAGGGAGATCGAGATAGAGGAGGGAGACGACTATGTGCTGGGTGAGTTGTACTAGAGCTTACACTAGGTTTTAACGATTTTGATAAAGGAGGAGGTTGTATGTTCGGATCTATGTTTTTTTAAGTATTCGACAATATCGTATTCACAAAGTCGTATAACGTACAAAGTCGTATTTTGCGCGGGACACATATGAAAAAACGTTGGTCCTTTTTTGTCTTCCCGTGTACATATCATATGAACGAGATAGCTTGAGCTCTGATTTTGTGAGCGAGAAAGCATGAACCTCGTGTTTTTGTTGACTTAAAAGCTTAACGCAACGCAATAAAGTCCGTTGTGAATGTAACACCCTAATATTGCATTTTATTTGTACTCGTACACCTGCCCCCAATTAGATGACTGACTTACAGGAGTTAACGAATGCATCAGTTGAACAATTCCAACAAGAACCTATTTATATGTAGGTATGTCGTTAATTTCAGACTTACAGAAGAACTATGCAGATATCCCGGAACAGGAGCGGCACGACCCTATCCCGGAGTTCTGGGAGGGACACAACGTGGCGGACTACATCGATCCAGATATATTCGACGTACGTATCTGATGAACTACCTCGCTGTTTAACAAGGGCGGAGACGAAGGTATCTGATGAGATGATACAATGGGTGGGAGGTTGGCTCCACAGTGAGTTGAACAAAAACCAACAGCGCAAACTGTCATCTCAGTCTACAAACTTGTTATTAGGAAAGGCATGTAGTTGAGCAATCAAATTCCAATCGGATAAAGTCGCAGGTAATAGCTAGTTTTACTATAAATCCTGTCGAGCTTTTGTCGAGAGTTTTGTCGGGCATTTGTTTCATATTTGCACAAAAAGAGTGACGAAACAGTCGACCAGTTCTGTCGTGGCGCGCAGCAGTACATTCATTGATGTAAATTGTCTTCTTTAACAAAGAAAATGACAATCAAAGAATAAAAACAAATTTAAACTAGTATCTACAATTGCATCCATTTATCTAACTGCAGACTGTTGCAAACAATCTACTGGTAGCTCAACTGATCCATATACCAGTCGCGCGCGTGCCCGCGACGCTGGCTGCATTGCCCCGCTGTATAGCAATGCTGATGCGCTGCGCCAGATACTCACCAGCTCTCGGGTCACGCGTCACATAGACGAGACGCTCAGATATTTTTTTCAAAATATGTGGAGGGATATGTATATTTGTGGTGTGTTGCAGAAACTGGCTGAGCTGGAGAAGGAGGAAGACCTTCGCATGGAGGGAGGCGTGTACGCGGCGCCCAAGATAGAGTACGACGAGACCATGCGCGAGATCCGACTGCTCGCCACGCAGATACGGTATGCTTATACTTTGTCTTACTGATCCCGCTGTGCGGTTCTCGTAGTATTGGTGTAACGTCAGAACACACACGTTTGAGATCCGCATAGAGTAGAATAGGCGCATTGGAAGATCATTCCCCGCGAGTGTCGCTCTGCCGCTCCTAAGGGTTATGAGTATGAGAGTGGACCTTTGCTTGCGCGCACACTTGTGCACTATATTTGTTTCGAATTGGTTATAAATCACGCGGTAGCGTCAAGAAATAAACGTAATTGTTTCTGATTCGTGCTAAGTAATCGTGTATGAAACCGGTCGAGCCGTCCGTCCGCCACTGTTTAACTAACTATACGTTGAACATGCCATGCACCTGTATCGAATGAAACCTGTTTAAATGATGTAGCAGTAACCATTTTTCTGTTGATTCCAGCAACAAAAAGGCGGTCCTCAAGGACGAGTCTCGCCTCACCAAGCAGTCTACCAAGCCGGTGATGCCGCGCACGTCGCGCGCGCGCGCCAAGGACCGCACCGCGGACAAGCTGCGGGACGAGATGGAGAAACTCGGTGAGACGCTCATTCTTCTTACCTTATGATAAGCTGGCCGTGCCGGAGAATCGACCATCGACCAACAAGTCATTAAGAAAGAAGTTGAAGTAGCCCAACCTTCGCGGCGCGACCCGCAGGGGTTGCAGCCAGGAGGGCTGAAAGATTAGCATGTTCATTTTAAATATTTTGAGCACAGCGGACACCCTGGAACACTTGTTACAGATTACGTTGGTGGTGGACTTGCATGCTCCAGGAGGTTTACACTTAAAGGCTAAAATGTTATAAACGTACACGCATTCAATTGTAAGGCCTACCCCTACTCTATCACATACAATCTCGGGAATGGAGATTCGTTTAAACACGCAAGGTTGCACAATTGTATTTTGTAGGAGTTTGGTTAATTCAATGTTATTCAAACCAGCTGTACCACTTCATTATTCACATTTTTAGACTTCATTCATTCGAACATTTGAAATCGGACATCGCGCTAAGTACTGACTAAGCATACATTTTGACTTTCGTCCCCTCTCCACATAGAATGGTACTGAAATCCGGATAAAAAACCTTCCTCGTAGTATAAACCCAAATCATGCCAAGAATCAGACTGACAAAAATGAATTTAAAAAAAACATTTTTGGCCTCGAGAATAGATAATAAGAGTGCGGTCCAAAAAAAATATGTTCAATGTACAGAATACATAGGTATTATTAGAGCCGTGTTCCAATCACGGTCGGCCTAGTCACTATAGACCGTGATTGTATGTTTTAGTGGTTCATTAGCACTATAGACCGCGGTCTATAGTGCTAATGAACCACTAAAACATACAAAACTGTTATTCAATCGATAAGTGCCTTAAATATGCATTTAAAATTTACATTTTCAAGTTGCGCGCGTAACTTAACGAAAACGCGGGACGCAGTGGACGCCACATTGCTCTTTGGTCATGACGTCAGTCGGATGTGAAACCTGAACAAATGCGCTGATGTTGCTGATGGCAGCTTAGAGAGAAAGACCTTATTGGACCAGTTACACTTTTATTAAAAGTATAGATTGTATTTGTCGTAAATGTAACTAAAGCCTGTTTGACCGAGTCCCACTCTCTGTACCGCCAGGCGTGGACATGTCGGACACTGGCTCGGCGCACTTCACGCGCTCGCGGTCGCGCTCTGTGTCGCGCTCCGCGCCCCCCGCCAAGAAGGCCAGAGTCGACGTGTCGCGGTCGCGCTCCGTGTCGCGCCCCGCCAGGGACGAACAAGGAGTCAAAGACGTCGCGGTATGTACCTTCATAATTGTTTATAGTGTCTGACTAACCGAGAAGGTTCAGCTACGGTTTCAAACAATAAATGTGATGAAAACTCACGCGACATGGCACTGTGGAGCGAGCGACCAGCCGTCTAGTAGATGGTGATGAAGGCAATCGTACCTTACCTACGATACATTATGTAGCTTCTCACTCGTGGGCACTGCATTTCTATTTTGGACAATAAATCAGTAAACTCCTTATAACTTTTAAAACTAAGTCATCATGTTTAACACAAAATCATATAAATAAGGGGATATTTGGCATGATCATGAGTTTTGAGCTTTACAATATTCAGGCACATGACATTCCGTGACCCGTGCGCGCATGAAACTGTGCTGAAATATTAATAAGCTTCAAACTCCTGTTCCATTTCCTTTGCCTGTGGATAAAGTTGTATCTGAGAGTAACTGTCTCCTAAATATTTTTAAACTTACGCGATCTGAACACATATTTATAAATACTATTTAACGGGATGACTCATCCCGTGACCACGGCAGTGTGTAAACCTGTCGAATCGTCGGGAAAATAAGGTAATCAAACGCGATAAATACCCGTTAAATAGTATTTATAAATAACTGTCTCCTATCTCGGACAGATGGCGCGGCGCGGGCGGGAGATGGCGCACGCGGCGATCGCGCGCAAGACCAAGAAGATGGGGCTGAAGGGGGAGGCCGACCGGTTCATCGGGACCAAGATGCCCAAGCATCTGTTCGCGGGGAAGCGGGGCGTCGGCAAGACGGACAGGAGATAGGGGACTCGGTAACTGTACAAGGAAGGGAGGCTCCGTATTACAGGTTATACGGGCGAACGGGCACAGGCGGGGAACACGATCACGACCAGCAGGGCCCAGAGAAGCTTGCTTCTTCTTCTGTGAGAAACAGGGACGAGACCAAGTTCCCCTCTGTACTCCACCATCTACTCCTCTTAATAATACAACATGGGCAAATAGGGACGACAGAGGAAACGAACTATTTGCTTTGTGACATCTTACGAGCAGGCGAGTTGTGTAATCAATCATCTTATATTGTAAGTGCAAGGTGGATGTTGTAACATCTTTTGGACGAATAGAAACTGAACTGTTGTAAGTTGTAGTTTACTCTTTGGATCAGAATCACCAAACAACTGTCGTAGAAAGCGTTGTTATTGCAACTGCAAGCTCGGTTTATTAACTCCTGCTATATGGGCATTCTTGTGTTGGAGATCCAAATTAAATGTATTTATTTCAATAATTGAAAAGGAAGTTTTAAGAAATTAATAAATCCCAAAAATTTACGATCCCGACGGGATTCGAACCCGCACCTTCCCCTTCAGCGCAGGGGTGCTCTTTTTCCAACTAAGCTACGTGATCTTATCTAGTCGGCCCGAAAATCTTTGGGAGTTCTTTCGGCACTTACGCCGTCAGCGCCACCTACAGAGGAAACAATGAAGTTATCCAATTCTGCTCAAAGACCAAATTTACATTTAGTTCTTTGACGAGAGGTTTTGCCGTTGCTTGATTCTAAGGTTTTTATTTATTATACTCTGGGTAATTTCTAAGAAATTAATAAATCCCAAAAATTTACGATCCCGACGGGATTCGAAACCGCACCTTCCCCTTCAGCGCAGGGGTGCTCTTTTTCCAACTAAGCTACGTGATCTTATCTAGTCGGCCCGAAAATCTTTGGGAGTTCTTTCGGCACTTACGCCGTCAGCGCCACCTACAGAGGAAACAATGAAGTTATCCAATTCTGCTCAAAGACCAAATTTACATTTAGTTCTTTGACGAGAGGTTTTGCCGTTGCTTGATTCTAAGGTTTTTATTTATTATACTCTGGGTAATTTCTAAGAAATTAATAAATCCCAAAAATTTACGATCCCGACGGGATTCGAACCCGCACCTTCCCCTTCAGCGCAGGGGTGCTCTTTTTCCAACTAAGCTACGTGATCTTATCTAGTCGGCCCGAAAATCTTTGGGAGTTCTTTCGGCACTTACGCCGTCAGCGCCACCTACAGAGGAAACAATGAAGTTATCCAATTCTGCTCAAAGACCAAATTTACATTTAGTTCTTTGACGAGAGGTTTTGCCGTTGCTTGATTCTAAGGTTTTTATTTATTATACTCTGGGTAATTTCTAAGAAATTAATAAATCCCAAAAATTTACGATCCCGACGGGATTCGAACCCGCACCTTCCCCTTCAGCGCAGGGGTGCTCTTTTTCCAACTAAGCTACGTGATCTTATCTAGTCGGCCCGAAAATCTTTGGGAGTTCTTTCGGCACTTACGCCGTCAGCGCCACCTACAGAGGAAACAATGAAGTTATCCAATTCTGCTCAAAGACCAAATTTACATTTAGTTCTTTGACGAGAGGTTTTGCCGTTGCTTGATTCTAAGGTTTTTATTTATTATACTCTGGGTAATTTCTAAGAAATTAATAAATCCCAAAAATTTACGATCCCGACGGGATTCGAACCCGCACCTTCCCCTTCAGCGCAGGGGTGCTCTTTTTCCAACTAAGCTACGTGATCTTATCTAGTCGGCCCGAAAATCTTTGGGAGTTCTTTCGGCACTTACGCCGTCAGCGCCACCTACAGAGGAAACAATGAAGTTATCCAATTCTGCTCAAAGACCAAATTTACATTTAGTTCTTTGACGAGAGGTTTTGCCGTTGCTTGATTCTAAGGTTTTTATTTATTATACTCTGGGTAATTTATTATTTTAAATGGCAGAGTATAATAAATAAAAACCTTAGAATCAAGCAACGGCAAAACCTCTCGTCAAAGAACTAAATGTAAATTTGGTCTTTGAGCAGAATTGGATAACTTCATTGTTTCCTCTGTAGGTGGCGCTGACGGCGTAAGTGCCGAAAGAACTCCCAAAGATTTTCGGGCCGACTAGATAAGATCACGTAGCTTAGTTGGAAAAAGAGCACCCCTGCGCTGAAGGGGAAGGTGCGGGTTCGAATCCCGTCGGGATCGTAAATTTTTGGGATTTATTAATTTCTTAGAAATTACCCAGAGTATAATAAATAAAAACCTTAGAATCAAGCAACGGCAAAACCTCTCGTCAAAGAACTAAATGTAAATTTGGTCTTTGAGCAGAATTGGATAACTTCATTGTTTCCTCTGTAGGTGGCGCTGACGGCGTAAGTGCCGAAAGAACTCCCAAAGATTTTCGGGCCGACTAGATAAGATCACGTAGCTTAGTTGGAAAAAGAGCACCCCTGCGCTGAAGGGGAAGGTGCGGGTTCGAATCCCGTCGGGATCGTAAATTTTTGGGATTTATTAATTTCTTAGAAATTACCCAGAGTATAATAAATAAAAACCTTAGAATCAAGCAACGGCAAAACCTCTCGTCAAAGAACTAAATGTAAATTTGGTCTTTGAGCAGAATTGGATAACTTCATTGTTTCCTCTGTAGGTGGCGCTGACGGCGTAAGTGCCGAAAGAACTCCCAAAGATTTTCGGGCCGACTAGATAAGATCACGTAGCTTAGTTGGAAAAAGAGCACCCCTGCGCTGAAGGGGAAGGTGCGGGTTCGAATCCCGTCGGGATCGTAAATTTTTGGGATTTATTAATTTCTTAGAAATTACCCAGAGTATAATAAATAAAAACCTTAGAAAGGAAGTTTTACTTTATGTAACTCTGAAAAATACAAAACAAAAAACATTGTTAAAGAAAATGTTTAAATTTAGTTTATGGTTATGATTTTAAATAACCAATTGAACACCTCGCCCACAGCCAAGCAGCAAGCAACGAGGTCATTGTGCCTCTGTTACACCCACAGGCAAGCAGCGAGGTGATTGTGCCTCTGTTACACCCACAGGCAAGCAACGAGGTCATTGTGCCTCTGTTACACCCACAGGCAAGCAGCGAGGTCATTGTGCCTCTTGTAACATATTTGCCTATAATGTTATTATATTTTGTGGAAACGACACGTAAAGTTAGTTGAGTATTGTATATGTAAATAAACAAGTGTAATGATTTCGTTTTTTGTTTTAAATATAATTTTTATTTTATTTTTGACGTCTGTGTTTAGTTGACGTCATTTCCGAGCGTCGTTACGATGCGATCATTACGGTGACGTGAGTTTTGGAGGGAAAAACGCGAGAGGTCGTGCATTCGGTCTCCAAACTTGGTAACGAAAGGACCTCTGAAAATACTGTGTGAAAGTATTGTGAATAATTAATAAATAAACGTCTAAAAGTGTGAAGTGATTTCTTAAGGGGCCTGCGGATGATGATTTGTCCATACAAACGTACTACCAAAACGATTTGTAATTCGAGCATATTTCCACCATATCATGTTGTTTTTTGTATTCTAATAGTATATATCTAGGTCCCTGATTGGTTTTTTTCTTAACTAATAGTACACACTTTGAGCATATTTCCACCATGAAATATGCTCAAATTACAAATCATTTTGGTAGTACGTTTGTATGGGCAAATCATCATCCGCAGGCCTCTTAAAACAAGACCTTTTAATAAATGTGCTGGTATAATAAGTTTGGTTTGTAGGTAAATGTATTTTCTGTGATGATTCTCGCGCGAATGCCTGATGGGTGAAACGAGCGACACTTCACGAATAAAATACTTAGATATGCTAAAATCTTTAATACATATTAACAATGATATACTCTACAAGTCACAATAAACTTTTTATAAATAAACACACTACTACTTAAGAATATAATTAGTAATTTGGTATCTGCACTATCACAATGCTCTGACAATTGTCCAGGTGTCGCTGACGAAGAAGACCACGAGTGCGATGGAGGTGTCGCTGACTCGGACCACGAGCGGGATGGTTTACACCAAACATTTTGAATTTTAAATTTTCTAAGCCAAATCGTGTGGTCCTGGCTCTATGACAATGTTCTCTATCCTATATGTACCTTTTACATTTGACAGTATTGGTATGAATGTAACGAAACTTATAACTTTTTTACTTATAAGTAAAAAGGTACAATCAAGTTCATTTGTTGAAAATATTAAACTGATCACATAAATAGATAAATAACAGTTCATTCGTAGCTTTAGACTAGTTGTATGGTATTCCTAATATTTTCACTAATTGAACGTAAAATCTCCTCACATAGAACTTAAGACTACAGTTAAAATTGGATTAGTTCAAATATTGGTAGCTAACTTATTTAACTTCGCTTTTATGGAGATTTTAAATCGTTTCTTTTTTATAAATAGGTGCAGATTCGAATCTTGGCGAAACATTCGATTGACACAATACATACCTACATAAATACATAAGTAGGTATATCACGTTACATAGATTAGCTACCAAAGTTCCAACCAACCTCTCCAAACTTAACAAAGGATTAAGGTAACATTAACTGAATGTAGGAAGAAGTGACAGTTAAGCACACAGTACAACAGACTCAGAGTTAAGTATTATGACTAGATCAGTTACCGAGATCTTCGAGTACTTGCTTACAGACTATTTATTATTATTAGTGAAATCTGGTAAGTTTAGTTTAGTGGATGGATAGCCACGTCGTGTCCGAGAGTAGTGCGGGGACGCGTTCGTGTTGTCTAGTAGCGCCGTCCGCTGCGGGTGTCCGGGTGCGGCCGGCGCGGGTGCGGGTGCGGCATGCCTGCGGACGGACAGTAGGTACTCGTTACCAGCGAATAGACGTATTGCATAATATAGCAGTGGACACACTGCGAGCGACCGACGTGCCTAGCTAGGTGCCTGGATAGTCACCAAGCTCGTGGTGGTTGGGACCTCTTACGGACGATAGCGCCGGTGGCAACAACATACCTCGGTACCTCGGACAATATCGTCATTTGATTAGCATTCATCAGAAGCCGAGTAGCGCCTACACTAAGTTCATCATGATGATGGTAACGTTGCTTTATGCCGAAGATCTTTCAAACTCGCTCATTTCAGTCACGGATTAGGTACCACTATGTAGGTACGATCTTTTATTGTCCGAATATGTTATTTATTTAATTGAATGTATACTTAAAAAGGAATCGAGCGAAATGTCCATTTATGTTCTTCTAATAAAATAAATAAATAATGCTGGACAATTCACACAGCATTATCTAGCCCCAAGCTAAGCAGAGCTTGTGCTATGGGTACTTGATGATATAGACATATCATTTATTTGCTACTACAACACAAGATACATTTACAATTTTTAAATAAATATCAAATTCATCAAACAATAAGAAAAATGTAAAAAAAAATTTTTAGTGTAAAAATAAGTAGGTAATCAGTTTGTGCTGCAGTACCAAATGGGCCCAGGCTCAGCATAATGCCAACTGTTATATTGTAACAGTAGGCGCTGTTATTCTGCCTAGACCAGAATAAGAACAATCGCAGGACCCTGCGATTACAAAATATTAAATTAAGAAGTAAATATTATGATGTGACATACATAATATAATACAATAAATAGATAACTATTTTTTATTATACATAGAAAACGACCAGAACATCCTGAATAAATGTCTGCAGATCGTACACACATTTGTCCTGAGGCGGGAATCGAACCCGCAACCTCCTGCGTCGCAGGCAGGCCTCCGCCCACCGCGCCAGAGAGGGCTATGTAACGACATTATTAGGTAGTTACATAATGAGAGTGTACAAGTATCTCTCCAGTCCAGTAGGAGGAGGAATCATACCAGTGAAGGCGGGGCAGCAGCTGGTAGCGTCGCGCGTCATTGGCAACGCATTCCCGTGCACTGTGCAGAGAGCAAGGTTGCGGGTTCAAGTCCCGCTTGACCTGTGGCTGTTTGGTACACAGGGTGGCTTTAGGAGATGGGAGTGGAGCCAAATGCGAATCAAGGAGAGAAAGAGAAAAGTCATGAACGGAGGCACGGCTACCCCGACCCAAACTAGCACGAGCTCGCTACCCCGACCCAAACTAGCACGAGCTCGCTACCCCGACCCAAACTAGCACGAGCTCGCTACCCCGACCCAAACTGGCGCCGCCATCAATTTTATATTATTATTACGTTGAACAAAGGTCATTTCAAAATCTTTAATGGGCAGTTTGTGATACCTATTATGCCATTGTAATATTTTTATTTTGTATAGTTTAGGCAGAGATGCGAAAATAAAGTGCAATTTCGCATCTCTACCTAAAATATACTATACAGGGTGGAAAGAATCTATGGGCCCTGGAGGGGAACTACCTTAAATCCTTTAGCTGGCTCATTTAACTGAAAGAAAACATTCCTTTATTTTTAAAATGAAACATAATTGCAATCAAAGATTTCCTAAAAATTCCTGGTCTCACTTGGGAATCGAACCAACTAAAAATTAAAAAAATGAACCCTCGCTATTTTATTATGCGAATCAGTAGGATTTTGAATGATCCCATGAAATCGAATATTTATTACATGTTCTTTATTAACAATACCTAGTATTGTTCACTTGTAACAAGTAAATGACACGTTATAATTTTCTTATCTCTAACATCCAAAAACTTATGATGAAGAGGCTTGCTAATGTTATTAATTGCTAAGAAGGTACCTTGTTGCACACTTCGATAAGAAAATCGATAAATAGTAATAATAAATCTATGCACAATTCCTTCTTACATCAGGCGTTCTGACGAAAAGTTTAAAAATGGAGTGTGTTTTTTATCAACTTGCGGCAACATATTTGAATTTCGAACGATAACTTTCATAATTTTTAGGGTTCCGTGGATCCATCCAAACTTTCGCATTTATAATATTACTGTGATAGTGTGACTTTTCACTGGTCAATATCTGTCTACTTAAAAAAATGTTTCATGTTTTGTGTTTTTGTTTGTATTGATGATAAAATAAAATGAATATTAGTTTTAACTTTTTTTTAATTCTAAGACATTATTTCTATGTATTAGATAAATTATCTGTTATGTTGTTATCCTGAACAATAATCCTACAGATTCGCATAATAAAATAGCGAGGGTTTATTTTTTTAGTTGGTTCGATTCCCAGGTGACACAAGGAATTTTTAGGAAATCTTTGATTGCAATTATGTTTCTTTTTAAAAATAAAGGAATGTTTCCTTTCAGTTAAATGAGCCAGCTAAAGGATTTAAGGTAGTTCCCCTCCAGGGGCCATAGATTCTTTCCACCCTGTATATTAAATAGGTGAGGGCCAAGCACACTAGTTGTTCGAAAAGGTTATTTAAAATGTTCAGATGCACGCTCAGAGGAGTCTGGCACTCCTCCAACATGCAGGCAACAAATACATCGTGGCGTCCGCGTCGTTTGGGGGAGGCCATGTTCAGCTGTGGACGGTACGATACGGGCAGGTGATCCTGTCATGTTCAATGGCATTTCTTTGCAAAGATTTATCCTTTTCATCAACCAAATCAGCTGGAGCAAAAGTTACGCGTCATATTTTTTTGAAAAATCGATTGTTTGATTTCCTGCGTAAATAAAAGATTATTATGCAGTTTTTTAATTCTTATATTATCTAATCGAGATCACGACCACTCTAACAGTTTCCGATTAGTCCATTTACTGCCATCTCGTAAAGCCACCCTGTATGTGTACAGTAACAGTAGTAAGTGTTTGATACCTGGATGCAGGGGCGCCGGCGCGGCCGAGCGGCGGGACCACGTGCTCGGGCTCATCTGTGAAATACAACACGGAGGTTACATTACACGACACGACAGGCCAGGCCAACCACCTGCACCGTGCGACTCGTCTACTAAGTTCATGGCTTGTTGACATTACATATTGCCCTTTTTTTAGGGTTCCGTACCCAAAGGGTAAAAATGGGACCCTATTACTAAGACTTCGCTGTCCGCCTGTCCGTATCCTTATACTGTCACCAGGCAGTATCTCATGAACCGTAATAGTTAGACAGTTGAAATTTTGAAAGATGATGTATTTTTGTTGCCGCAACAAATACTAAAAACAGAATAAAATAAATATTTAAGGGGGCTCCCATACAACAAACGTGTCGTTTTTATAGATAATGGTACGGAACCCTTCGTGCGCGAGTCCGACTCGCTCTTGGCCGGTTTATCAGCTTAATTCTAAGGTTTATAAGTGACCTATAAAAAAAGGAGCACTAACTTAAAAACACATGAGCTAGTGATCCCTTTTTTATAGGTGGATACTTGGTACATACATACATAGGTACTGGTATGAACATACAACATAGTTACACTCCCGCGTTCATCTATGTAATGAATAAATAAATAAAAGAAACCATCTTACTGTCCTACCGCGACAACATTTTATTTATTTATTCAAAACATTACTACTATTAAGAAACATGACTACTACTAATATATATTATAGATTCTAGACTCAGCGCACAAAAGTTCATTTCAGCTTGTACCTCTCCGTCTGAGCGCTAAATGGCGAACAGCTGTCTTTCTGCGTCTAACAGAGGGCATCTCGTGTAAGTATTACCTGTCGGAATAGATAGTGCGGTCGGTAGTGGTGCAGCGGGGGGCGGGGGGCGGCGTGCGGGGGGAGCCTGCGGTCCGCCCCCGCACCCCCGACGCCGCCGCCGAGGGGAGGGCACGCGCCCCTCTCGGCTCTCCTGTAATACAATACATACATTTTAATTATTTGACACAACAACTTATAAAAGCGGAGCGGAGATTTTAAGTAATTCTATTGATCCCCCCTGAAACAAAGCGGAGATTTTGTTCTGATACATCGCACAAA
Source organism: Eupithecia exiguata (assembly GCA_947086465.1). Classification (NCBI taxonomy): domain Eukaryota; kingdom Metazoa; phylum Arthropoda; class Insecta; order Lepidoptera; family Geometridae; genus Eupithecia; species Eupithecia exiguata. The sequence goes on from OX352253.1 coordinate 7,115,114, forward strand.
TGTCCTGTCTCGCTCCGCATCGATGGACAGGCAGCCTACACAACCCGGGGTGTGACATACTGTTGATAGAGATGCCCCAGGTGGTGTTACTCAAACTCACCTGTCCTGATAGCCATGTCTCTCCAGTGCATTCATCGTCCTTTCCTGTGCGTTACTCGTATCCACAGCGTTGCCCAGTGTCACATCCTGTTCGTTACCGCGTTCCTGCATGCTTTGACTCTTGTCGTGCACATTGTTGGTAGATTCCTGCGTGTTGCTCTGTACTTGGAGTTTTTCCTTTGTGTGTTCGGAACATATGTCCACCTTGTCTTGATACATATCCTTTGTGTTAGTCTCTCTGTTGTTCTGCGCGTTATCCAGACTAAGCTGGTTGGTCTGTTGATAATTTCTATAATTCCGCTCTTGATAGATGTTCCTGTCGTGAACGGTCCTATCCGGAACATCTTGGGAGTTGTCCTGAACGTTACTGTTTCTATCCGAGTAATGAGTCATGTCTTGAATGTTATTCCGGTCTTGAGTGTTACTATTTCTATCCTGTGCGTAAGTACTTCGGTCTTGAGTTTGACTGTTCCTGTCTTTAATGTTGCTCTTGTCCTGAATATTACTATTTCTGTCTTGAACATGAGTCTTCTCTTGATAACTTCCTTGTTCAGTATAGTTGCTTCTATTTTGATAGTTGTTTCTATCCTGTTGATAGCTGTGCCTGTCATTGTAGCTGTAGGAGTGTTTGTATGTGTGTCTGTCTGTCTGTCCGTCGCCGCGTCCGTCCGGCCGCCTGTCCGTCCTGTCGTGGCGGTCCCGGTACTCGTAGCGGCGGTCTTGCTTGTGATCTGCGGATACAAATACTGTTCAATTGAAACACATGACAAGTTTGAATGTTTGTTACCTACTGTTTGTGATCGTTGCACGGAGTGAGGTAGGTCTAGAGCTGCATTAACATAACACTTCATTCCGAAAGAACGCGGCCGAGTCCGCGGCTCTCAACATATAACGTTTGGTTTCGACGCGCGAGTGTACCTAGTGTAGCACACGACACTTTACACTCAATGTAAATGTCTTAGGCCCGTATTAAGAAAGCTTCCCCAAGCATTACCCCAAGCATTCCGTTCAGTTTCACAAATTATAGACAAAACTCCTTTTTTAGTAGAGCAGTAGCTACATTCAACGGTTTGGTCGATATCCCCGACCTCGATTCTGAGTTGGATTTATTCGACTCGAAAGTGCAAGGTTTTAAGAAACTCCTGACAAGGCGCTGGTTTGATGCGTTAGCCTCCTAACACAAGTCTATTGTTTCAGTGAATATTATATATTAAATTTTTTTTGTTGGTTTTTTCTTTTCAGTTCTTTTCTTGTGAATTTCTTGTTAATTATTGTAATGTAGTAATTTTAGTTAGTAATTGTATAAATTTTGTTATATAAGTTTGTTGTATTTTATTATGCGAATCAGTAGGATTATTGTTCAGGATAAAATTTATCTAATAAACAGAAACGGGTCCCGTTTTACCCTTTGGGTACGGAACCCTAAAAATGATGAAAGTTATCGTTCGAAATTCAAATTTGTTGCCGCAAGTTGATAAAAAACACACTCTATTTTTAAACTTTTCGTCAGAACGCCTGATGTAAGAAGGAATTGTGCATAGATTTATTATTACTATTTATCGATTTTCTTATCGAAGTGTGCAACAAGGTACCTTCTTAGCAATTAATAACATTAGCAAGCCTCTTCATCATACGATGTCTTAGAGATAAGAAAATTATAACGTGTCATTTACTTGTTACAAGTGAACAATACTAGGTATTGTTAATAAAGAACATGTAATAAATATTCGATTTCATGGGTATCTTATACAACAGATTAGTGAAAAGTACAATGTTTATTAGACAATTTTTATCCTGAAAAATAATCCTACTGATTCGCATAATAAAATAGCGAGGTTTTATTTTTTAATTTTTAGTTGGTTCGATTCCCAGATGAGACAAGGAATTTTTAGAAAATCATTGAATGCAATTATGTTTCTTTTTAAAAATAAAGGAATGGTTCCTTTCAGTTAAATGAGCTAGCTAAAGGATTTAAGGTAGTTTCCCTCCAGGGCCCATTGATTCTTTCCACCCTGTATAAGCAGGTCCGGGGATGTCAATTTTTGTCATTCACTCGCTCAGACGGTTTCCGCCCCCGAATGTTCTTTTTGCGCGCCGCGCCCGTTAGCTGCACGTCACTGTTACTAACAAACATAATGATATACTCACATGTGTTGTTGGCCTGCAGCTGCCGAATGGAGTTGACGATGGCGCGCGCCGCGCCCGTTAGCTGCACGTCACTGTTACTAACAAACAGACTAATAAAAGTTATGGTCGATAATAGTAAAACGTAATACCATTCATGTTTAAGTATAACCTAATCGGTAAGCTCTAGGACATCACTAATTAAATGTCACTCGAGCCATCTGAAGTGAAATAAACGCGTGGACGGAGTCTCAGTTCCAGTTTCTTACGATACGAAGTCAAGGCAACAGGCAAGGACGAGGCCTGGGAGCAATCGCTCGCAGAGACGAATTCAAGGCAACAGGCAAGGGCGAGGCCTGGGAGCAATCGCTCGCAGAGACGAAGTCAAGGCAACAGGCAAGGGCGAGGCCTGGGAGCAATCGCTCGCAGAGACGAAGTCAAGGCAACAGGCAAGGGCGAGGCCTGGGAGCAATCGCTCGCAGAGACGAAGTCAAGGCAACAGGCAAGGGCGAGGCCTGGGAGCAATCGCTCGCAGAGACGAAGTCAAGGCAACAGGCAAGGGCGAGGCCTGGGAGCAATCGCTCGCAGAGACGAAGTCAAGGCAACAGGCAAGGGCGAGGCCTGGGAGCAATCGCTCGCAGAGACGAAGTCAAGGCAACAGGCAAGGGCGAGGCCTGGGAGCAATCGCTCGCAGAGACGAAGTCAAGGCAACAGGCAAGGGCGAGGCCTGGGAGCAATCGCTCGCAGAGACGAAGTCAAGGCAACAGGCAAGGGCGAGGCCTGGGAGCAATCGCTCGCAGAGACGAAGTCAAGGCAACAGGCAAGGGCGAGGCCTGGGAGCAATCGCTCGCAGAGACGAAGTCAAGGCAACAGGCAAGGGCGAGGCCTGGGAGCAATCGCTCGCAGAGACGAAGTCAAGGCAACAGGCAAGGGCGAGGCCTGGGAGCAATCGCTCGCAGAGACGAAGTCAAGGCAACAGGCAAGGGCGAGGCCTGGGAGCAATCGCTCGCAGAGACGAAGTCAAGGCAACAGGCAAGGGCGAGGCCTGGGAGCAATCGCTCGCAGAGACGAAGTCAAGGCAACAGGCAAGGGCGAGGCCTGGGAGCAATCGCTCGCAGAGACGAAGTCAAGGCAACAGGCAAGGGCGAGGCCTGGGAGCAATCGCTCGCAGAGACGAAGTCAAGGCAACAGGCAAGGGCGAGGCCTGGGAGCAATCGCTCGCAGAGACGAAGTCAAGGCAACAGGCAAGGGCGAGGCCTGGGAGCAATCGCTCGCAGAGACGAAGCCGCCTTTAGTACTAACTGTGTTTACTTTATATTTGGATACAACATTTTTATTTAGTTATATTGTACAATGAAGTGTTCATTCATTCAGAGTGTAGAAATATGTCTGAAAATTCGAATTAGAGGATTTTTAAAGGGAAACAATAATAATGCGTGAATTATTTGAATATGATGTACCTATGTTTTAATTTGAAATACATGTTCGTACGTAGTGTCAGCCCGGTTTGCGAGTTTCATCTATCAGCGAAACAGAATGAGGCGTTGACCTCTTCGGACAAGTTATATCTAAAACTCAATGAATAGTGAAGCCACTCACGCATGTTGTGGATATCTGCCTAGTATCCCGTGGCCGTTGTTCCTCACGCTGCGGTAGGCGGGAGCCCCCTGAGGGGGGCTGCCGGTGGGCCCCCCGCGCTCGGCGGAGGGGGGCGTGGCCGCGCGGGGCGCCACGCTCGTGAACATGGGCGTGCACACTGGGTATTGGGGGACCATCTTGGAGAGAATAACATTTTGAGGTTATGTATAAAAAGTTTCTACCAGAAAATGAGCAATACCTCGATTTTTTTGTTAAGTAGGCCATTTGAGAAGTTTACTTTTTGTGTTGATGTAGGAAGTTACCTAGACACTTTAGGTACAAATAATGGTTGTAAGTTGTTTTTATTTTGGACATTATTCATTGTAAACCAATTCAAATGTTAGGTTGTAAATTGGCTATAGCATGAAGTGTAGATTAGTCACAGCTATCTTTACAATACAATAGGTCTCATTAATGATTGTTCTAGTGCTACCTGTGGATACAACAGCGTGTTGTAATGATGAGGATACAAGAGAGGCGCGTGCTGGGGCCGCGCGGCGGGCCCACCCAGCAGCGGGGCCCCGTACGACAGCGCCCAGGGGACCCCGTACACGCCCCCCATGGGGTAGGGGGCCGCGGGGGCGAGGGCCTCGCCGCCGTACCCAACGCTGTAACTGGAATCACACTGTACAATTAAATATGCGTGGATTATCTTTAAGGCGGCGACTGACCGACGTATTGGATCGTAAAGATGACAAAAATAAAAAAACATCGACCACCTGAGTTGTCGATGTTTTTTTATTTTTGTCTTTCACGCAAGGTGACGACACAAAAGTGGAAAAAATCAAAAGTGAACCGATTCAAGGATACGGTTCTCTATTTATCTGTTCTTTTGTAAACCCTAAACAAATAAACATACGCCATTTTGATGGATAATGTCATTCGGCCGGTATCGTTCACTCGTCAATTTTTTTCCGAGAATTTGTGTTTGATATCAACTTTGCGTACCATTCGCTGCGAGCATAAGCCTAACTAGTGATTGTAAACGTATTTGACCGTGTGAGACATTACCTTCTCTGCTGCAGGCTGGGGGGGCCCACGGCAGGCTGGGGGCCAAGGGCGGGGGCCGCTGGGGGGTCCAAGTAGGAGATGTACTCTAGCGGCGGGTACGGGTAGCTCGCGTCTGGAACACAAACATATACAATTCTTACCTAACACTGACTACATTTTTCTTCCAAATTCTTTCCGCACTTCCATTTTATTTATGTTTATTCTGCTACATCTGGAATAATTAAATGTAAATTCTTAAAAAGTTATCTATCGTTCCGCAGGCATATCTCGCTACTTGCAGAAACAAGCTAGAGGTTTTACACAACGAGCGCAAATTGACCTACTCTGCTATGGTATTAGTAACTGTAGTCTACTCTACAGTACAGAGAGGTCAGATGTACAGTGCGCGTCAGAATTAAGTATCCTCTCCCCCCCATCTCTTTGTATGTGGGTGTAGGAAGGGGGGCGGTGCGGTGGTCCTACGAGCCGGATCGGGTTCAAATCCTGCTGCCAATCGTTGGAGATTACGTGTTTTTTTTATAATTTTCCATTTTCTTTTGATATTTTTGACGTTTCCAACAAAAATTTTATGTTTTGTATCATTAAAATGCAACTTTTGTATAAATTGTAATTTTATTTCATTTTCATTTGGTAACCTTACTTAAAATTCGAGGAGTTCCATAAGTAACATCTTTAAAAAAAAATTAATACAAGATTATAAGAGTGGGTTCGAATCTCGAGAGCGGTGTTTCGTTTTTTTTTAATGCTATCTATTTTCGTTGCAATATGTTAGATTTTTAATTGATATTATTATTTATGGGCTTAATGGCAAGTTACAGAAAAAAACAAATATTTTAAAATGTTTTAAAACATTATACAATAAATGCTAAGTATAAATCTATGGTTTATGGTAGATGAAGTAACGAAATAATAGTTCTAATAACAAATAATAAAACACTCAAAACTCTCGGAGATACGCACAAAGCAATCCACAATTATGACGAGTGACAATTACTTGGTTTGCTACAAACGAAAAATCAAACACTACCCGCATCCCTGAAATAAAAATAATAATGGTAAGACTTGGCATTCAAACTAGGGACTAATTAGACAGATAGACAAAATTGGACGCACTGTGCCAACAGCTATGTAGCTCAGTTGATTTATTGTAGAGAATTCGAGTCTCTGTGTAATGGGTGGGTGGTTCGATCCTAAGCGGGTTGATTAGTTTTTGCGTTTGAAAATTAGTTACAAGCTAATAGAAGTTAGAAAATATTTTGTAGACCAGGGGGATAGTTAATTCTGACGCACACTGTACATGGGTGTTACCTATCCGGAAGGTGTTGTCCGGCGGAGAAGGCACCTTCTGTTCGTCCAGCGCCGGCGTCGCCGCGCCGTACAGTGGCGCCACTGCTTCCTACAAAAACATACTGATAATAGTCAAAGAAACTTCTAGTCATTATCAGACTTCATGAAGAGCCAAGTTGCGCACTTGTACAAAACCTTTTTCTGAGTGTAAAAGTATGTCTCGGCCCGTATTATGAAAGCATGCTCAGTCATCGAGCTCTGCTTGAGTGATGCTTATGTCTAGTTTTTAGTGAATACTAATTTTCAAACAATGCTTGGGAGCTCATGTCAAAATCTACACTCACTCAAGTAGCCGTCAAGAGCGGATTTCCTCCGTCCACGCCTTCGAGTAACTGCTTAGACATATTATTGAACGGTTACCAAGCATTACTTGAGTAATTAACGCTTGAGTAGAGATCACGTAATGACTGCTTAAGTAATGCTTGGGGAAGCTTTCATAATACGGGCCTAAGTTACGTTTGATATAGAGAGTAGTGACTTCGTGATTATCAAGCTTCTGCTTTTTGGATCGTCTTCGGCAAGGCAACTCTTGGCCGATGAGCGATTCAAAGAGTTCGTTGCTTCGATCATAAATTTCCGGCTTTGCCGGGGAGGCCGCGAACTACTTATTTTTGATCGAAGGTTCGTTGACACAAATGTAAATAATGTTCTGTTATAGTTACAATCCTGCAAGGCGCGTGTTGCACGTAGTGGCAGGCGGAGGGCAGCCCGCCGGCGCAGCTCGCCGCCGCCGCTCCGCACATCACGTTACTGCTCAGCACCATGTTGCCTGCCGAATATTCACTAATCAATAATGCTGGACAACCCACACAGCGATCTGGCTCCAAGCAAAGCAGACGTTGTGTTATGGGTAGGTACTGGACGACTGATACATCATTCATTGCATACATACACAGATTATTATTAAAACAGGAAACACTCAGATTTCGAAATAATATACAGAGAGTTTTATGTATGTACATGTGTCCTCTCGACTCCAGTTCCACCGAATGAATATCTTGCCCACACCCGTGCGACACCCACCTCTCGACTCCAGTTCCACCGAAGGAATATCTTGCCCACACCCGTGCGACACCCACCTCTCGACTCCAGTTCCACCGAAGGAATATCTTGCCCACACCCGTGCGACACCCACCTCTCGACTCTAGTTCCACCGAATGAATATCTTGCCCACACCCGTGCGACACCCACCTCTCGACTCCAGTTCCACCGAAGGAATATCTTGCCCACACCCGTGCGACACCCACCTCTCGACTCTAGTTCCACCGAATGAATATCTTGCCCACACCCGTGCGACACCCACCTCTCGACTCCAGTTCCACCGAAGGAATATCTTGCCCACACCCGTGCGACACCCACCTCTCGACTCTAGTTCCACCGAATGAATATCTTGCCCACACCCGTGCGACACCCACCTCTCGACTCTAGTTCCACCGAAGGAATATCTTGCCCACGCCCGCGCGACACCCACCTCTCGACTCTAGTTCCACCGAAGGAATATCTTGCCCACGCCCGCGCGACGCCCACCTCTCGACTCTAGTTCCACCGAAGGAATATCTTGCCCACGCCCGCGCGACGCCCACCTCTCGACCTCCTCCTCCCACCTCTCGACCTCCTCCTCCCACCATCGGCTCACAATCACACATCTTCACATTTTACTTGTGATGTAAGAAACTACAGATATTTAATAGACTTCAACACATTACATCCCTTACTCCAAATCGATGTGGTTTCGTACAAGAAAAAGGAACATCAGTTGTGATACATACAACAGAATCTTGGTAGAATAAAACCGGCCAAGTGCGAGTCGGACTCGCGCACAAAGGGTTCCGTACCATTATCTATAAAAATGGCAAAAAAATCACGTTTATTGTATGGGAGCCCCCTTAAATATTTATTTTATTCTGTTTTATAGTATTTGTTGTTATAGCGGCAACAGAAATACATCATCTGTGAAAATTTCAAGTGTCTAACTATCACGGTTCATGAGATACAGCCTGGTGACAGACGGACAGCGAAGTCTCAGTAGTTTTTAGGGTCCCGTTTTTACCCTTTGGGTACGGAACCCTAAAAAGCAAGGGCCAACAAATGTACCCTGAAAATGAAAAACAGTGTTAGGCGCTAACTCTCCCATCCCCCGCTTTTGCAAGATTACGATCTTGCAAAAGAGAGTTATAAGTGTGATCTGTTGGATATCTACTATGACATAACATTATTGATCTTGAAATAACATTATCTGATCAAAAACATAAATGTGAAACTCGCCCAGTTCGTTCCGCGCCCGACTCACCCTCAAAACTAAATGCTCCTTCCCCAGCGGCGCAGCCTGTGTGTTTGTATTGTCTATCAGAGCAGTGTCTATAAGGTGCAATAGGTACAGGTACTCACGGAGGGTATGTTCCAGCAGCGGCGTCGCGTCCTTCCCCAGCGGCGCAGCCTGTGTGCTTACATCTGACATGTATTGACTCAGCTGAGGCGCAGACTGCATCTAAAAACAACCAAAAGAGACGTAAATATTCAAATTTAAGAATAGAGAAAGAAGGAGGTTGTGTCGACAGGACCTGGGTGTACAGATGCGGCGAGTAGTACACTGTCCCCTGGTAGATATGGGAGGCCGGGGGGGTTTGTGTCGACAAGGGGGGCTCGGTCGCCGCGGTTAGTGTTGCGGTTACCTACCTGTTCCTCATAATGCGGGGTCTGGGTGTACAGATGCGGCGAGTAGTACACTGTCCCCTGGTAGATATGGGAGGCCGGGGGGGTTTGTGTCGACAAGGGGGGCTCGGTCGCCGCGGTTAGTGTTGCGGTTACCTACCTGTTCCTCATAATGCGGGGTCTGGGTGTACAGATGCGGCGAGTAGTACACTGTCCCCTGGTAGATATGGGAGGCCGGGGGGGTTTGTGTCGACAAGGGGGGCTCGGTCGCCGCGTGTTGTGAAGCGGGGAGGAACTGCGAGGGAGGACTGTCCTGGAATTAAACAAACATGTTACCCGAAACTATGCGAGATATTCTAGAGTTGATTGGATATTTCATTTATAACAACTATGTATTAGAAGATTGTATTTTCATATGCTGTGTCCCGTCGGAATTTGTTTGATTTTGCTTTGTCGAATAGTATGAGCATAAATAACTGACCGACTGTTCATCCAATGTGCACAGAAAGCAGGTTTAAACAACCCTGCCTTCTGTGCACATTCTGGTAGACCAAACAGTCTACCCACAGATAGGACTTGACTAATGTGCTGGTAACTTTACACAGCATCAAAGTTCGAGATCTTTACAGTGAGGTGCGCCTTCTCCTCGGCGTGGTGTTCGTTTCCTTGTGCCTCGTACTCGTACTGGTACTGCTCCGTCTGCGGATACTCCACCTCTGTAAACACAGTTATTTATGATTACTCGGTTCTAATATTGTTAACAAAAGGGGAACAAAATCAAAGAAATATTGGTGGAATATATATATTAGCAATGACATTGGTGTCATCGGAGCAAATTCAGAAAGTTTCTCTCGTTGAAGTTAGTATTTTTGATTTTAGTGACCTTGTTATTATCTGTTATTGTTATCAGTTTTTATTTAATGAATCATGAAAATGTATTTGTTGAAGTAAAATATCCTTGGTTTGAAAACCGAGTAGGTACACAGAGTAGAGTAAATATGAGTAACATGTTTTTATTTTTCTAACCAACACTACAATAACAAATTAAACATTACAACAATATCTGTTGCCTAAAAATGTAAGCCGTCACCAGAAGGCAGAGTGCCCGGAATGCTGGCAGCATTGCCACGTTCAATGGCAATGCTTATTCGGTGACCGAAATAAAACTCAGCATTCCGAGCACCTGTGGCTATTAGTTACATTTATAATAAAACGTAATGTATCTGTTTGTTTGTACATAATACATACCGTGGTCTATGAACGAGTGTTGTTTCTCTAACCGTCCCCTGCGCTTGTCGTCGCTCGACTCTATCTGCAAACGGATATACCTTCATATTACAAAGATATTTTTTTTCAATAAACAAGGTCATAATGTCGATTTCTATTATAAGTGGAAAACTTACATCTAAAACCTTGTTCGGATTGGAACCAAACACGCAAATACGCGATATTGAATGATAGTTTACCCGTGATTATATCATACCAGAACCTTGAGACTTTCCATATAAAACTACCACAAATACCAAATAAAGCAATACCCAAAGGGTTTCGGACTAAACCAATACCAAGTACCTCTTCTCCGATGTAAACGACGATTTTTTTCTGTATTTCATTAACTGACGTGTGTGAGCTATTCCTAGGTCAAGTGTTGTTTTGATTGGTGTTTATGTACAGTGCGCGTCAGCATTAAGTATCCCCCTATCTCATTGTATGTGGTTTCAAATCCTGCCGCCAATCGTTGGAGATTGGGAGATAAAAACTACATGTTTTTTTTTATAATTTCCCATTTTCTTTTGATATTTTTGACGTTTCCAACAAAAAAATTATGTTCTTTATCATTAAAATGCAATTTTTGTATAAATTTTATTTCATTTTTAATAAGTAACGATACTTAAAAATCTAGTTGCTCTAAAAGTAACAGCTTGGCCCTGCGGCAGTACCAAGCAAATGAATACAAGATGAGAGTCACAAGGTTCGAATCTCGTGAGCGGTGTTTCATTTTCTTTTTTTAAATCAAATATTGTCTATTTTAGATGCAATATGTAAGATTTTTAATTGATATTATTATTTATTTTTATTTTTTATTTTATTATTATTATTTATGGGCTTAATGGCAAGTTAATGAACAAAACAAAATTAATTAAAAAAAAAATATAAACGTCTACAACATTTTACAATATAATTATACTATGTATAAAGCTATGGTATTATATGAAGTAACGAAATAATAGTTTTAATAACAAATAATAAAACACTCAAGTCTCGGTGATACGCACAAAGCACACGAAATAATACGAGTGACAATTAATTTGTTCGCTACAAACGACAAAAACAAACATTAATGAAATATAAATAATAATGGTAAGATTTGGCATCAAAACTGGGGACTAATTAGTCCGATAGACAAAATTGGACGCAACTTTCTAACAGCTAAATAGCTCAGTTGATTTACCGTCGAGAATTCGAATCTTCATAATTATAATAGGTGGGTGGTTCGAACTAAGTGGCTTGATTAGTGTTTGCATTTGAAAATTGGTTACAAACGAATAGAAGTTAGAAAATATTTTGTAGACCAGGGGGATAGTTAATGCTGACGCGCAGTGTAGTTACCTGTTCGTGTTGGTGGTGTAGCGCGGCGCGCGCGGGCTCGTACACATGCGGCGGGTTGTCCGGGTCGAACCGGTACAGGGAGCCGTCCGGGTTGGTCAGGGGACGACCCGTCTGCAACCACAACACAACATCACTTAGTTGGTATTCACCTCCTCACCACACAGGCGCCCCGTGCTGAACGAGACTGCTCCAGAAGAGGGCAGGTTCGCCACAATCCGCAGGGGTGTGCTGTGCGCGGCGCACTGGTGATCGTACAGGGGCGTGCTGTGCGCGGCGCACTGGTGATCGTACAGGGGCGTGCTGTGCGCGGCGCACTGGTGATCGTACAGGGGCGTGCTGTGCGCGGCGCACTGGTGATCGTACAGGGGCGTGCTGTGCGCGGCGCACTGGTGATCGTACAGGGGCGTGCTGTGCGCGGCGCACTGGTGATCGTACAGGGGCGTGCTGTGCGCGGCGCACTGGTGATCGTACAGGGGCGTGCTGTGCGCGGCGCACTGGTGATCGTACAGGGGCGTGCTGTGCGCGGCGCACTGGTGATCGTACAGGGGCGTGCTGTGCGCGGCGCACTGGTGATCGTACAGGGGCGTGCTGTGCGCGGCGCACTGGTGATCGTACAGGGGCGTGCTGTGCGCGGCGCACTGGTGATCGTACAGGGGCGTGCTGTGCGCGGCGCACTGGTGATCGTACAGGGGCGTGCTGTGCGCGGCGCACTGGTGATCGTACAGGGGCGTGCTGTGCGCGGCGCACTGGTGATCGTACAGGGGCGTGCTGTGCGCGGCGCACTGGTGATCGTACAGGGGCGTGCTGTGCGCGGCGCACTGGTGATCGTACAGGGGCGTGCTGTGCGCGGCGCACTGGTGATCGTACAGGGGCGTGCTGTGCGCGGCGCACTGGTGATCGTACAGGGGCGTGCTGTGCGCGGCGCACTGGTGATCGTACAGGGGCGTGCTGTGCGCGGCGCACTGGTGATCGTACAGGGGCGTGCTGTGCGCGGCGCACTGGTGATCGTACAGGGGCGTGCTGTGCGCGGCGCACTGGTGATCGTACAGGGGCGTGCTGTGCGCGGCGCACTGGTGATCGTACAGGGGCGTGCTGTGCGCGGCGCACTGGTGATCGTACAGGGGCGTGCTGTGCGCGGCGCACTGGTGATCGTACAGGGGCGTGCTGTGCGCGGCGCACTGGTGATCGTACAGGGGCGTGCTGTGCGCGGCGCACTGGTGATCGTACAGGGGCGTGCTGTGCGCGGCGCACTGGTGATCGTACAGGGGCGTGCTGTGCGCGGCGCACTGGTGATCGTACAGGGGCGTGCTGTGCGCGGCGCACTGGTGATCGTACAGCTCTTCAAATATTTGACTGTACATATTTAAAAACCTTAAACCGACTGCAAATCCGGTTCCTGTCTTTTACCTGTGGATGTATGACGGTGACTCCGGGGGGCACGCGCGCCATGTCCGTAACCGCCCACACTACCGCGCCGCCGGACGGGGGGGCCGGCACCGCGGGACCACCGCCCCCGCCCCCGCCAGGGGGAGCTGGCTCGGGGGTGCCGCCACCTAGAACAGAACGAACAATAAACTTGCACTAATTGTTTTAATTTTAAAGGTACACCTTTTGTTATGTCTATAAAAGGCCACTCTGACATAAATTATAAAAGCGAAAGTTTGTTATTAAAAAGATATTTGAGTCAAGACAGCGGCCAAACTACGGAGCAGATCGAGTTGACATGCTGCATAGACTGAGGCCCGAGGCACCGACGCACCGCGTGCTCTTCGCACGTTGTCTTCCGGGCTTCCATAATCTAAATCTATTCAATTTATGTATTGATTGAGCAAGTTTTCATAATACAGGCCATAGCAACTTTATACTGAGGTAATGATTAAAATGTAGGTACCGGTGGGCGAAGGAGTGACAGAGTCGGTGCTTCGCAGACTGAGCGTCTTGTACCCCGAGCTGGAGGGAGACAGGCGCCAGCTGCTGGACGCCAGGTCACCTGAGGATAAGGGGGAAGTCATAGTAATAACAATAAACGGCCACCACACAGTCAATACAACATTATCTAACCACAAACTAAAATATACACTTTCAGTTTAAACCTAATTTTACCACAAATACGTCCGCCCCTAAACGTGCCCCCCCCCCTACTTGGTTGGCAAGTGATCGCCGTAGAGGTGTTGAACATTAACAAGGTGCTGTAATTCCTTTCTGTTTGAATAGCACAATGGTGGCACAAGCGTGCGGCCCGCCCGGTGGGAAATGGTCACGCAGCCACAACTGTACCTTGCCGGCTGAGCGTGCGCGTGGGCGGGGGGTCCGTGTACCCCCCGAAACTGTGGGACTTGGCCACGGCGACCCCCCGCGCGCGCCAGCTGCCCGGGGGAGACGCGCTCTCCAGGGACTGCACCTGTGGAGGAAGTTCGTTGGTACATTTTCACTGATAACTAACTGACACGGTTTCCCTCGGTTGACCTTTTATCGATTTCATTTACTTAGATAATCAGAAAGGTATTTAACTGCACATCAATAAATTTTCCAGACGAAATATTTAAAACTGAATGACATTTTTATAAATGTTAATTGTTGAGCAAACTCGAGAGAGAAGCAAGTACGACATCACACAATATTATGAATATTAAAGTTTTGATGGATGGATGTTTGTTACCTCTTCACGACTATATTACTGAACGGAGCGGGCTGAAATTTTGCATAACTAGTAGTTTTAGGCCTCGAATTAAATATTGGTTAATTACAACCGAAACAACGCGTGCGCAGCCGCGGGCATACACTAGTCATTAGGAAATAGTGTAGCGAAGGGGCCAGCCTCCCAGGTTATAATGCTGTAGTATAGATAAAGTAACCTTGAGTAGTTTGTTGGGGCCGTGTTCCGGAGTGAGCAGCTTGACGGGCCCCCCGCTCAGCCACGGCCAGGGGGACTCGCACGAGGACCCCTTATCCTGAGAACATACATACATCTTCTCTCTTATTACTTAACTCATTGTTTCTTTTCAGTCGATAGACCTACGTTTGGCCGCAGTCTCACCTGATGGAAAGTGAACATGTGGCCGACGATGTATCATGAAGGTCTACAAGTTACCTATTCACTAATAATAATAATAATACTTTTATTTCAGACCACAAAGAAAGTGTACAAAAAGAAACTTAATTAGAGCCCATATAATAAATACCTAATAGACTAACATAGATAAAAACATTTAAAATTAACCGAGTCATCGACGCTCCGATGACGCACGCGCGGTGTCGCTAAGTAGGCGCTTAATGCGCTGTGCGTCTGCTTGTCCTGGAGTGGAAGGGGGAAGGTGGAATCAGGTCATGTAGTTCCTGTGAGCGTTCTCCGAAATGTATCCTATAAAATATCGAGAGACAAGCGACCTTGCGGCGGTGTTCGAGACTTTGGACCTTAGTCTCTGCAAGGTACTGCTCGTCAAGGAGTCTGAAGGCGATGAAGGCTCTAAAATTAAGAGTTGGTGTGAGCTTGACACCGAGGAGCTCAAGACGGTCTTTTATAGGTGCCGGTATATCAACAGGAACCTGGACGAACGGACTCTTTTTTGCAGAGAAGAGGCAGACTTGCGCTTTTGCGGCCTTAAAGTTGACCCGATTGGCCTCCCCTCGGATGTGGGTGGCATACACAAGAAGATCCAAGAAACCTTATCACCATTTTGCCCTGAAAGTGTTAATTATCAGGGAAGAATCCAAGTTGTGTCTGGATTACTTTTATATTAGATGTATACCGTAGTTACACATGACATTATTTTCCGTTGTTCTAGTCTCAGAGATGTACAAGGTTATTCGGACCGTAACTGTAAAATCTAGTTCACCTGAGTTCCTACTTTATACTGGCTGACTGTAATGTCTACTTGCAATACGTGATGTTGTTGTTCATTCAACTTTGATGTTGAATGAACAACAACATCGAACTTAAATGTAATAAATATTTGCTATATAAAAAAAAAAATTAAAAAGACCACTCTGTTTCCTAGTTTTACAAAAGTAATTTTAATTTTCTGTCGTATCCAAGAGTCCTGTAAGTTCAAGTGCAGTTTAAGTTGAGTTGTGTCGCTGACCTGGCTGAATATCCTGCGTCTCGCTCGCTCGTAGTCTTGCTCCCTCTGCTCCAGAGACTTACTCCGTGCCGCCAGCGCGCCGGCGCCGCGCCCCGCCGCGCCGCCGCACGCTCGCTTTAAGATCGACCTGTAAAATAGACAACAATCAATAATACTCGATACATCCTCCAGCCCCCACTCTCCTGCGTGGCAGGCGCAGGCGGACCAACGCACGTCGCGCCGCCGCCGCCAAGGTCCTCACACAGGACATAGTGCGGGACAGGCACTTACTGGCAGATGCAGGATCCGCCTGGAGACAGTGCGCTACGATGCGAGTTAGGGGAGGCCGGCGCGGCCTCCAACAGTCAACTTCGACCACAATGTCTTGCGCGTCCTCGTAGATGACGTCATCATACACGCCATGTTGCATGCAATAGCACAGCACCAAATCAAAGTAAGCGTGCCTGTCTAGAGTGTAAAGGGTACGGTCTTGGTGATGGTTTAGCCCGAAACCCTTTGGGTAGTGGTTTGTGTGATATTTATGGTCTATGGTAGTTTTATATGAAAAGTCAATAGTTTTGGTAAGTAAATATAATCACTGGTAACTATGAATAATATAAACGTAAACTTATTGACTTATGGTGGTAATGAATTAATGGTAAAATGGTAATGGTTGAGCCTGCGTTTTCGGTGGTATGTCCCGGCGCGAACTGAGCTAGTTTGGTTGGGTAATCGCGAGCAAATACGCATTCAATTGCGAGCGCAAATAAAATATTTGCTGCGTGGTCGGTTTACCCGAACATACTCCCGACAACAAGATGAGGATGCTGTGGTTCGATGAGTGATGGTGATACGTAATACATCTTAAAATGCCATCGAATATTATAAACACTGCTGATAACATAAAAAATGGTATAAAAGCAAATATAAAAGCACATTGGTTCTTATTGTAATACTAATTCTTACGAAAAATAGAAATTCTAAAGATAACTAATAAAATGGTAAACTAAGAAAAGAACAAGTAAACTAATAAAACAAACAAGTCTTTAAACTGTAGGTACAGATAACTTATCACTAAAATATGGTCTCTTCCTCAAAGCCGTTATTATCTAGCCCCCTAGTCGTTCTGTCCGGCCAACGATTTGTGTAACTATTGAGTTGAAAACCGATTTCACTTCTATTTAAGCGATTAGCACTGAGCACTTCTAGGCCATCTGGGTGCCTATTTAAATCACTAGCACTAATCACTTCAACTGGTGGTGCACTGGTGGGCCTCGGCGGAGCGGAAGTTTCAGCGAACTCCTGTTGACGGTGACTTCCGCGTCGACGCCGAGGTCTGGAGGGCGGCGTGGTCGCCGCCTCAGTGTCCCGCGTGCAGCGATCCTCGACGCGGCGCCCCGCAGCAGGTCCTCGTGGGCAGCAGCGTCCGCTCCTCCACATCCATGCTACTGCAGCGCTCACTACGCCCGCTAAAGTGATGTAGCTGATGGCGTAGTGGTGGATGTTATGATAAGTTATTTCTTCGACTTCTGTGTTACTATTCTTTAGTTTCTCGATGGACTCTCCTAAACTCGTAAAGGATGAGTTTAGGCTCCCTTCTTGACTGGTTTCTGGGTTTGGTATTTTTATGTTAACTATATGGTTAATCTGGTCTAGTTCAGGAATGTAGATATCCGTTGTTGTGTTGACTTGGTTCGACTGGTGACGAATAGTGTACAGTGTAAAGTCATTGCCTTTAAGGATACACTCCTGGCTGGTCGCAATGACCCCACTTCCACTCAGCTGGCGTACAATAACTTGGTCATTACATATTATCTTTATTGTGTACGCATCACAACAAAAGTAAAAATGCTGAGACGACGAACTTAGCGTGACCCAATTGTTTGCACAGTTTGACCTTTTTACATTACATTTTTTGGTTTCTGTATTTATTGTGCAGAAGTTATTATCATTGTCTAACCTTTTAATAGGTTTGCGCTGCGGGCATAAATATGCTAGTCCATGGTGTGCGCATTCCATGAGTTCACCATTGGTTACAGTGAAGTAGGAGTCTCTTTTTAAGTTAACTGCTACATATTCAGATATAGGTGATATTTTTACCATATTACTATTTATTTGGTGAGGTACAGACAGTAATTTATAGAGTTGGTAACTTTCTCTGGCAATGAGCGGAAAGGTGACTTCTATTATGACGTATGCTTTGGTAGCTCTGGCCTTGACCTTTAGAAGCTTGTAGATGTAGTGAAAATCAGCATCGATATTTTTTATGGGTAAAGTGAGATCGGTAGGCATTTGACCGCTTATGGTTTGAAGCTCACTTTTCAATTGCGTTGGTGTAAGTAGGTTCATACTTATTTGCCCATGGTAGATGTCTGTGATCGTGTCTATAAGCGTCTCCTGTAGTCTTCTTAAGCTCTGTAGTAAGGTGTTACCCGCCATGGCAGTTAGAGTGAACTCTTGAATGTAAGAAACGTTTTGAAGTTCTCGCTGAAGAGTGCTCGTGTTCTCTTGGAATTCGTTAAGTTTTTTATTTATTAACTTGTGTTGTTTGTCGACTGTCAGCTCCATTTTCTTCATGAGATTGAATTCCGCTTCGATAACAGAGGTTTGGTTTTTCCAGAGGCTAGATAGATGTTTCTCGTTACGCTGTATGGTTTTTATGTCCTTGGTATATTGGTCTGCGAACCGAGAATCTAGTACTCCAAACAGTTCATTAGCTAGATACCCGACACCATCGATAACACCGCGGCGCCGGCGACGTCTAGCGTGGATATTATAATGTTGAGTTAGCAAAAGTTCATAGTAGTATTGTAGCTCCTTGAACTCGTGTTGGGCTTGTTGTAGGATAATATTACAATGGGATTGGGTTTCAATCGTAGCACATAACTTATCTAAATAATTAGATATTTTTTGATATGCGTCTATTCCTGTCCAATATGGTTCCATGTCATGGTATACTATTAGCGTCCACTTATCTCGAATTAGTTGTAGTTTTGATATGGGATCGAAATAGAGAGTCTGGTTTTCTGGTAGCTCTCTTACACTATATAGACCGAGAGCTGGCGAGAGTAATGTCATGAAATAAAATATTGCTGTAGCGATGGTAAAGAGTTTTGGTCGGTATCTTCTTCTTTTTGTTTCTGGTTTATCTTCAGATTCATCTTCCGATTCGTTTTCCTCCTTTTGGTTGCTTTCTGGTAAATTTTGAGCATTTTGGTTAACAGGTAAGATAGACAGTTTGACGATTGGCCTTTTTAGCAAACCGTTTTTGGTTTTAAGTGTTACGGCTCTTACTAGGCCATCATCGCCCGGGTGAGTGTCAATGACGCGGCCCATTGCCCATCTTCCAGCTGGTGTATTTTCGTCGTGAATGGTTACTAAGTCCCCAATGGTGATGTTGTTTTGGGTATCCTTCCATTTGTTTCTTGCGGAGAGCTGGGTTAGGTACTCAACTTTCCACCTTTTCCACAAATCTTGGAATATCTTAGACGTCAAGTGCCACCTGGTTCTAGCATCTTGTTCGGTTTCTATCATTGTCATTCCTGGTCGTCCTGATAGAAAGTGAGCTGGCGTAAGAAAGTCGAGATCATCTGGGTCTTCTGTTAATGCGCAGAGAGGGCGTGTGTTGAGGCACGCTTCTATTCTGGCCAACAGCGTGCTGTATTCCTCGAAGGTAAGTTTTTGGTGGCCGATGACCCGTTTTAAATGGTGTTTAAGGCTTCGGACCGATCTTTCCCATAATCCTCCTGCATTTGGCCAGCTGGGCACATTGAAATGCCATTCTACTCCCATTTCGGTGATCTCTTTCAAGCCATCTTGAAGAAGCTGGTTATATGCCTCCTGGAGCAATCTATCTGCTCCCACGAAGTTGGTGCCATTGTCACTGTATACATGTCGTGGAGCTCCTCGACGTGCAGCCATTCTATGCAGAGCCGCCATAAATGCTACGCTACTCATATCAGATACAAGCTCTATGTGTACGGCTTTGGTTACCATGCACACGAAAATGGCTATGTATCCCTTCGTGGTTTTGACGCCACGTCCTTTGGTGGCCTTTACTTCCACGAATCCTGTGTAGTCTACGCCGCAATGGTAGAATGCGTCTTCGGGATTAACCCTTGAACTCGGAAGGTCTCCCTGAAGTTGGTACTGCTTTACAGGGTCATGTCGCTTACATGTCACGCATTGTCGAATAAACTTTTTGGTAGCCATGTAACCGCCGATGATCCAATATTTACGCCTTAAATTCGCTAAAGTTAAGCGCGCCCCTCCGTGGAAGGTCAACTCATGAGCTTGTTTGATGAGTAAAGTGGTTGCTGTATGGTTATGTGGTAGTATGATGGGATGTTTCATTTCATCACTTATCTGTGCATTTCTCAGTCTTCCACCTACTCTCATTATTCCATCCTCGTCAATAGTTGGATTTAGATTTAAAATTTTACTCTTCGAGTGCACTTTTTCGTTTTTGTGTAAATGAACCAGGTCGTTATAAAATTCAGCGTATTGAATCGTTTTTATAATCAGCATTTTCGCGTGTTTTAGCTCGTGTAACCTAAGGTAAGGTGGGTGAACTCGCTGCTTGTTAGGTAAACGCAGTATCCATGCAAAAATACGTATTATTTTTGTGATGCAACTAAATTTATTTAACAAATGGTTTACTATGTTTGTAATGGTTGGTGAGTTTTGTTCTAGGACTATTGCATTGGTTTGGCCCACGAACGATCTTCTTTCTTCTAAATTGGTTTGGTAAATGGTTTGGTTTTCATTTTGGTGTTTATACGTATGTAGCCACGACGGGCCTTGCCACCATAGTGCGTGATCCTTAAGCTGTTGCACATAAAGGCCACGGCTAGCGCAATCCGCCGGGTTATCATTTGACTTTACATATCGCCATCTTTCTGCTGGTACGATGTTTGTAATTGTTTTCACGCGATTTGCCACAAATTGCTTCCATCTCGCGGGATCACCCTGGATCCACCCTAGTACTGCGGTAGAGTCAGTCCAACAGTGTATTTCTATCTGGTAGCCAACTAAACAGCTTTGGACCTTTTGTAACAGTTGAGTTAAGAGTTGAGAACCCATCAACTCAAGTCTAGGCGTGCTTAAGGTTTTGTTAAGGGGACTCAGCCTGGCCTTTGCAGCTACTAGTGTTATTGAGGTTTTATTATTCTTACTCACCTTGCAATAGATTACGCAAGAGTACGCTAGATTTGACGCGTCGGAAAACCCGTGTAGTTCAATGGTTTCATTTTCTCCTATTCCCAGCCATCTATTTATTTTTATTGTATTTATTAGGCTTAGTTCTTGTTGTAGTTTGGTCCACTCGTTGTTGATTTCTTTTGGTAATTTTTCATCCCAACCTAGCTTTTCTAGCCAAACTTTTTGGAACAAAATTTTCATGGTGGTGCTCACTGGGGTTAGCCACCCTAAAGGATCAAAAAGCTTCGAGATGTCTGAAAGAAGCGTTCTTTTAGTAGGCTCAGAAGATAGTTTTGGTTCTATCTTTGAATCGAATATAAATATGTCCATTTGCGGGTTCCAGCCAAGGCCCAGGGTTTTGGTTGAGTCATTTTGTTTAAATTCGTAAGTCGGCTGGTTGCATTGGTCTATCTCTAGCCCTGATAAAAGCTCTTTTTTATTCGAGGACCATTTTCTTAGGTTTAACCCTGCTTTGCTTAGTAACTGTATGAGATCAGATTTTAGTTGGTTAGCTTTCGCAATAGAATGACTACCGCCACAGTAATCATCCATGTAGAAATTTTCTTCTAATTCTCGCGCAGCTTCCGGGAAATTTATCCTTTCATCTGTAGCCAGTTTCTTTAAGCACATCATCGCTAACCACCCTGCTGGTTTGGTGCCGTAGGTTAACGTGGTTAATTGAAACGTTTGTATTCTCTCATCTGGACTAAATCTCCAGTAAATTCTTTGGAAAGCCTGGTCATCTTTGTGCACTAGTATTTGCCGATACATTTTCTCTATGTCGGCGGTGTAAACAAACTGATATTGGCGCCATTTTAGGATGAGTTTTTGGAGGTCCTGCTGTAGGTTCGGACCCCTGTACATCACATCGTTAAGACTTAAACCTGTCGTTGATTTGGCCGAAGCGTTGAAGACTACTCTTAGCTTCGTGGTGGTTGATTCGGCCCTGATGATGCCGTGGTGTGGTAGGTAGCACTCGGAAGGTTGGTTACTAGTGGCTGGTTTCATGTGGTTTAGCTCAAGGTACTCGTACATGAATTTTCGGTAGTCAGTTTTTAGTACACTGTTTTTCTCCAATTTCTTCTCCATGTTGCGAAACTGGGCTAGAGCTTGTGGTTTGGTAGCGCCCAGCTTTTCCTTGAGGTCTGGTTTAAATGGTAGGCGAACTTCATATCTCCCGTTCTCAAGCCTGGTAGTGGTATCAAGAAAGTACTGCAAACACTCCTGGTCGTCGCTTGACATTTCTTGTTCATCATTTATTTGGTTAATATCTTCGTGCTCCCAAAACTTGAGCAAATCGTCTGTGTTGTGCAGAACGACATTACAGTTATAGCGGGGCCTCACTGTGCCACAGAGCAGCCATCCTAGCTTTGTTTGCTGCGCGATTGGTTGCTCGTCTGAATCACCCTTTAAGATACCTCCCAACATAATCTTGCTATACACATCGGCACCAAAGAGTAAGTCTACTGGCCGGCTTATATTAAATTCGGGGTCTGCCAAGCTTATGTTTTGAATATGTGCCCATGATGGTTTGGGTAAGGTTCTATTTGGTAAGTTCAAAATTAAATTACTCATTATTATGACGTCGGTATTGAAAGAAAACTGGTCATAGATCGAATGCACGTCTATGTTTATCATTCCTTTGGCATTGTTTTGGTTTTTGCCGACGCCGAATATTGTTCCCTTGCAATGTTTTCTTTTTATCCCTAAGATCTGAGCGGCACGCTCATCTATGAGAGATACTTGACTTCCTCCGTCTACTAATATTCTCA
This sequence comes from Eupithecia exiguata, assembly GCA_947086465.1. NCBI lineage: Eukaryota > Metazoa > Arthropoda > Insecta > Lepidoptera > Geometridae > Eupithecia > Eupithecia exiguata. Next base: position 7,137,627 of record OX352253.1, read on the forward strand.
TGGTGTGTATGGTACCGTCGACTCCTTTGATATGGACCATGGCGGTCGCCAAAAGTATCTCAGTTGTGTCTTCCCATGATGCGTGCGAAGATCCTAAAACTTGTTCCTTTTCGTTGGTGGTGGGATTAGAAGTAGGACGTGATTGCGAAGGTGAGTTTTGTTTGGTTATTGCGTCATGAAGCAAGGTGTTATGAGTACCTAAGCACTTGCGACATCGTTTCGCCGACGAACATTTGTCGTTAAAATGATTGATTAGGCAGTTTTGACAATAATTTAATTTATTAATTTTTTGTAATCTTTGCTCGGGCGTTGACTTTATGAATTGCTGACAGTGCCATGTGCGGTGATCGAGGTTACACATTCCGCAGGCCGTTGACCTAGATGCATGGAAGGCGTTCAAATTTGATTTATTTTTTGGTTCATTGGTGGTTCGATTATTTTGTCCTTTTTGGTATGATTTTTGGTTAGAGCCCGATGGTGCATTCTGATGGTTAGTTTTTTGGTTAGATGGCTCAGTTTTACGACGGGCGGCTTCTAAGGCTGTGAACTTGGTTTCTAAAAATCCCAGAAATTCCTGTAAGGAGGGAAGATCCCTGGGTTTCTTCACCGACTCTAAGTACTCCGTAAACGATGTGTTATCCAGCTTCTGTGCTAGTAGGTGTACTAGGAGCGGGTCCCAAGTGGTTATGTCGATACCTAAATTTTGGACACCATGGAGACATTCCTTAGTAACGTCGTGCAGCTTTTTTATCATAGCATAAGATTGCTGTTGCATGGTAGGAAGACCGAGAAGAATGTTGACATGCGAAGTAAAAATTAGTTTTTTGTTGCCATAACGATGATTGAGAAGTTCCCAACATGCTTCGTAATTATCCGAACTGATCGGTAGATGGTGGATCAGTCGATCGGCCTCACCGGTCACCTTACTCTTCAAAAACTGCATTTTTTGTGCATTGGTCATGGAGGGGTTGTTATGGATAGCTTCTGTAAAGAGATCCTTGAAGGATACCCAGCCCTTGTAATTTCCATTGAAAACGGGAATGTCAATTTGTGGGGTGGATTTCTCGCGATGGGATACCGACCACATTTTGGTATTAATTTCTTTTTTTGTTTGAATAAAAATACTCTCGTAATCATTAAAATCCTCTTGGTATTGGCTATCCTCGCAGCCGTTCTCTCCTTCTATTTCCCAATGTAAATTGTCTATAGCGGACCAACGAGCTACCAGGGATTTCAAGGCGTCCTCGAATTCCCATTTCTTATTTAACTCATCAGTTTTTATCCCACTGAGGGTCCTCATGAAAGCCCTCATATTGATTTTTTGCTTTTTTATCAACTCGTCGAGCTTACTGGTGTTCCTCGTCGTAGCCAAGGATCTCCCTACTGGTTGGGAAGTGCCTGGTTGAGGAGTGCTCGATCGAGTTGACATAACCGGTCGGTTCGCCTCAGCTTCTGGTACACGAAGGCTAGCTAGGCTAGTTATCTGCTCTATGGTTTTCTTGAAGACGTTTTCCGCGGCTGTGTAGACCTCTTCGGCTGTTTCGTAACAGCCTTTTGTGAAGTAGACATGGTCACGTTCCTCTAACATACTCATCTTGTCATGATTTTCAAGATACGATGCCCAATAGGTTTTTAAAAGGTCATTCTTACGCTTACAATAGTCATACGTCTTTCTTTCCGCTCCAGCTTTTTTGAAATTAGCCAGCAGTTGTTTTATTGCTTCGTAAATTTCAGTTTGGCTGACGAAAAGGTTATCCATGGTGTAGAATAGAAATTGGTACGTATATAAGCAATAAAAAAAATAAAATGGTTTGGTCTGACCTTACTTTCTGCAACCTGTCCTCACCAATCACTGCAATCCAATGGTATGGTTTCACTTCACTGTATCACTTTCTAGGCGCTGGTAGGTTTTTTTTTGTGTTCGAAGGACCATGTAAAGGGTACGGTCTTGGTGATGGTTTAGCCCGAAACCCTTTGGGTAGTGGTTTGTGTGATATTTATGGTCTATGGTAGTTTTATATGAAAAGTCAATAGTTTTGGTAAGTAAATATAATCACTGGTAACTATGAATAATATAAACGTAAACTTATTGACTTATGGTGGTAATGAATTAATGGTAAAATGGTAATGGTTGAGCCTGCGTTTTCGGTGGTATGTCCCGGCGCGAACTGAGCTAGTTTGGTTGGGTAATCGCGAGCAAATACGCATTCAATTGCGAGCGCAGCTAAAATGCATATTTGCTGCGTGGTCGGTTTACCCGAACATAGAGTGACACTTGCTTGTTTTTTGTTGATTTTAATTTTCAAAGGATTTGAAGTGTTTTTTTGGAACGCAAAATATGTGATTGCTACCAGCGAATGAATCGTCTCGGAAAGCACCCATAGGCTGATGATGAGGAGACACTCGCGCACTCCTGCTAATGCATTGTCATGTGAAGGACGGAGATTGTTTATAGAAGCGTACTGACTTGGCTTGGTGCGGGAGAGGCGCGGGGTCGGGCGCGCGCGCGGGGCTCGCGGGGGGGAATGACGGCACGCACCACGCCTTGAACGACGTGCAAGGGATGCGCCCGCCGCTGGTGCCTGCACACAAACAAACACTCACTAATTATTGACAACGTACAGTTCTTGGCAGCAATAAAGTACACAAAGAATATACATAAATAATGCTGAATGCTGTGTCAAGTAAACAGTCAGCGTGATCTAGCTACAAATAAAGTTTTGTTAATGCTAAGCCAGGCTCGATATTTAATGTTTGTGGATAGGATAGACTTCATCAGTAAGCTAGACAGGATGATTGCTGATTGTGATGATGATATTACAATTCCGCAACTTACTATCCCTCGTCTAGTATACAATCTAAACCTTCCAAGACATTCGACGTGTCAGAGGGTTCACACTCCACACGGGAGGCAATATCGACGATCTCAGAACTAAGACGATGTTAGACTCACCGGCTTTAGAGACGATGACGCAGTTCTTGTTGTACTGGTCGGGATGGTGCGACAGTTGGAACAAGGCGGCGCAGCGGTGCACCAGCATGCGACCGTATGACGTCATCACAGGGAACTTTACTATGCACCGACTGAGAACAACATAGGTAGGACATTTAAAAATATAAGTTCTACAAGTGATATTGTTTCAATTCATTATGTACAGTACAGGACGAAGTGTGGAGCCTTGAGGGATACCACAGTTTGCTTCGGAAAATTACGTAGTTACTCTGTCGAACACTTGGCTGTACTCTGCGCTGCAGATATTAACACCGTATTTGTGCTGCAGAAGAGGGCTGTTCGTGCAATCTGTAATATGGTTCCCAGAGAATCCCTCCGAGATAAATTCAAAGAAATCAACATCATCACAGTCCCCTGTCAATATATTTATGAAAACTTGTTGTATATTCATAGAAATATTAAAAGCTTCCCTACAAATAGCGATATACATAATATAAACACTAGAAATAAACATAAACTCGCTGTGCCCACAACCAGGCTTCACAAGATTAATGTATCTTTTAATGCGCAATGTATACGCTTCTACAACAAAACTCTTATGAGTTGCAATATCTATCAGTAAATAAATTCAAACAAATTGTCAAAAACTATCAGTGTAAAAAGACTTACAACAAAATATCAGATTACTATGAAGATAAAAAAGCTTGGGACGGCTTTTGCTCCGACTCGAAAAATAACAACTAACAGGCTAAAAGTTTCTTCGTCGCTTCTTCACTTTAGTCTACATACCGAAGCGACAGAAATCAAATATATCACTTTATTTCCGTGTCAGCGTGTAATTTTAAGAATTTGACCTTTTCTAAGTGTACATTTTTGTATTTATGGAAATAAAGAATTTTTGATTTGATTTGATCTGAGAATCGCTTATATGCTATTTTGTATTATATGCTCTTTGTTTACAAACGACTCCTCGACTTGTATAGCATATTGCATGCGCTTGTAAGCTGTGGGAGGAAGTAGGCTTAGCGAATCAATTCACTAGCGACAATTCATTGACTCGCTTTTACTATACTTTACATAGTTAACTACAAGCTTTTATTGAACATAGGGCATCTTCAATAAAAGCTTATCATGAAATTTGCATAAGTTCGGTAATAATGCTATGTTATGGCCACCGGGCTGGTCTCTCACAGAAGGCGGCCATAGGAACTCCTAAACGCACTTTGGTCTCAGGTGATAAAAACTTGTTCATATAAGCTGTCGTTCAGCGCCCCTCCACAGCCACCAACGACCGGACCATACAGACACGGGGGAGTTCAAATTTCTAGGTTGAATTCGGATTTATGAGCGAGTGTGAATAGATGTACCACCAAACTGCGATCCCCAACCCGCATGCCCAGCGTGGGGATTATGGGCATTACCTGCCATGAGATAAAAGCCAATAAGGCGATTATCAGGGAGAGGCCTGCGTCCAGCAGTGGACCATTACAGGCTGGTGAGGTGAGGTGAGTGTGAGCATGGCAGGCCGTGCCGGTTGTGGCGTAAGAATAGACCCTTCCAACTCAGTCCGTGGTTGTCGCAAAAGCTGACTAAAGGAACCTACCAGTGGAAGGTCAGCAGCTTCCTTATGTATATTTAGAGCACCTCCAACCATCGTGCAACCGGCGAAGCGTAGGGATTATGAAACCCCCCCTTGCTTGTGGGAGACGTGCTCACTGCAGTGGTCGTCTGTGTAATGTTGAGATCTAGAAGGCAGTAAGTGTGTACCCAGCATCGTGGACGAGCGCGTGGAGTTCCTTCTCAATCTTGAGCATGGCGGTGCGGTCCTTGGCGTTCTTGTTGAGAGTGTCCGAGATGAAGGCCACCAGCTCCGGCCCCGTCGGCTCCTCTGTAACGGACACGTTACCATCATCAACGACAACTAACATACCGAATAAATCGATGCCGGAGAGTAACATACTTTTGGTTAAGTAGATATTACTCTTTAAAAGTCTTAAAAAACAGTTGTACATACAAAAACAAACTTTGTTAAATAGGGATGCTAAGCTTGAAATATAGAATAATTGAATCAGAGACCTTATGGGCGGACTCCAGCGCAGCAGAGACGAGAGGACAGGAGATGTGTTTCAAACAAGCAATGGAGCGTCGTTATTGACACATCGCGTCTCCGCACAGTATCAGTACAGATGGAGACGTATCGTATGTGTAGAACGCGATCGAAGCAGCGATGCAAACTGTGCTCCACAAGCGGGCGCCTGCACGCGCTGGAGACGTGCACACATGTCAGCGGCGCCCATTCATCTCAACAAACATCCGAGGCTCGCCGCAACCAGCTCAGTTCCGCTCCAGCCAGCACACATCTCCGCTCCAGTCTACCCAGTACGCATCTCCGCACAGCTTCATGGAGACACCCCGAGCTGACAAAACCTCTCTTCTCGTTTCCGTTTTGGACATATCCGCTTTGGTAGGGTCCTGGACTCTCGTTATCGCTTAAAGCAATTTGATGAGTGGAACCAAGTGTTATACTATACGAAATAATAACAATATAATAGAGACAGACAGTGTACCTGAGTCAGTCCTGGTGAACGTGTGCCTGGGTTTCTCTCTCCGCTCCGGACAGCGGCAGTACTCCTCCGTGTCTAGACTGCTCGCCTTGCGCATGTCCGCCACCACTCCTGGAGGATATACGCAGACGTGAGACAGGATATTGCGAACGGATAATACGATGCTAACATAATTATTAATTGAAGATAATAGAGGGAACAGGCGAAGTGGTAATCTACTGAGTGGGTGAGACCGTAGCTGGTATACTAACCGTTGGTCTCGCAGTCCGCGTACTCGTCGACTCCGATGCCCGAGTCCTGCTTGTTGATGCCGATGTATCGGCGCCGACGGCCTCTGAAAACAGAAACACGACGCCTGTACCAACCACCTGTACTGTAAGTACATAGACCATGAACTGACCAAATCTTTAGGTCTCGACGGGGCCTACGCATTTGCTCCCCTCGGAGTCGATACTTTTGATCCGTAGGGTACCGAGGCTCTCAAAAAAATATCAGTGCGTCTGATCAAGGCGACGCGTCACCTGAGAGCTGGTGTGTAAACCTGGAGGCTTCGGAGGGATAAGTTCCTGGTGGTGATGGGAGATGGATGTTTAATACCTGCAGTGCGGGCAGGGTGCGCAGGCGCCGCATACACAGGCGACGCGCGGGTTGTAGGAGAGCAGGTCGCGCAACCCGTCGCCGGCCGAGCGCGCGCCGCGACCCGCCGCCGAGTGACCACCGTGCGCGTCGTCAGACTGCCACGACCCTTGCGTTATCTAAAATTCAAAAATTTCAAAATTCAATAACTTTATTTCCTTAGGCTTACAAAATAAGCACTTAAACAATCAACATCTACCAGAAGAAATATACGAGTGAAAGGAGTGATCTGCACAAAATTGACAATATGAGATTAGAGAGAGAGAGAGGATAGATATAAAGTAAGAATAATAAGACTGCTGGTAGGTTCTATATGAGGGAAACTGAATACAGGGCGCTTTGGCGGTCATTAAAAGAGTTATGTGCAGCAGGCGGACGAGTAAACCTGCAACTATTAAAGCTGATGAAGGGGATGAAATACAAAGTAAGACTAAAGATAAGAAACAACATGAGAGAGAATAAGAGAAAGATTGAGAATAAATAATGAATTCGGGTAAAACGTAGGTAACTATGTCTGGACAGTACGTCCAAAACGCCGTGATAATAGATCATGATTATGATGAGCGGCGAGGCTGAGAGTATTGGTGAAGTGTAATCTACCAAGTCGACCTGTATCTCGACGGGTTGCCTCCTCTCCTCTCCGTATCCGTCTCCCTCCTGACTGGACTCGCTAGGCGACCGCTCCGCGCCCGTCACCTTCACGTTCATCTTGTTGTCTCGCTCCCGCGGCTTGTCGTCTCGCTCGCACTCGCGCAGAGACGGCGACACAGTGCGGGGCGGGGAGGCAGACTCGCGGATCGCTTGAGAACGGACTAGTTGTTTCGTTTTGAAGCTCTGCAAGTACGGACAGTTATGATGAGACCATGCGGAGGCTTTTGATTCAGTCTATTACGAGTTTTGGTCTTTCCTACAAGCTTTTTGTAAGACTCATGACATAATATCCCATAATCCCTCTATTAGTTTATCTAATTAAATATATAAAAAATAAAATCACATTTATGTCAGACATATTACAACACAGTCTATATGATCAGATCAGTCCATATATTAAACATTAACAAAGAAAATTACAATCAAATAAGAGAACTAGATTAAAACTAGTACAGATTTACAATTGAGCTAACTGCAGAATGTTGCAAACAATCTACAGGTAGCTCAACTGATCCACATCAATACCAGTCGGAAGAGTGCTCAACACGCTGGCTGCATTGCCCCGCTGCATGGCAATGCTAATGCGCTGCGCCAGATACTCACCAGGCCTCCCAATAATTTAGGGGTAGGGGCAAGGTTAAGTACTTGATCAACTCTAATTTCTATTGTATATGTCACCGTCAGGATAGTAAGACCCGTAATATTATAAAAATCCTAGTCACGTTATAATTTTCCGGAAAATAATCAACAGAACTGAAGCACTTACAATTTAACGATTTAACGCATTGAAATACGTAAATTAATCACTTTCCTAAGCTTATCCGTAAGATCATAAAAGAACAAAGCTGATGAACCAATCACGGCCTTGTTTTACTATTTTACAAATTCTCTGGCGATCACGTGCTCATTTCTGTGTTCACAGTCAGTTTGGATACTATTATCCACTGTTCCACTAATCCTACAACTTAGTTAACAATTTTACTATTCATATTAATGAACAAACTATTTAAAAACTCTCATTAAACACATAACACTACTTACTCTAATCTTAAGCCTCACAGGGTCTTGTGATCATGGTGGTTTCGGCAGAATATCAGCGCCTAACTACTCTTGAGTGGTAAGGCATTTATGCTGAGTCGAGACCTTTTTGCTGCTGTAACACAGCACAGTCAGTCTTTTTGAAAAATGTTTTGTGAAATTGTTTATGTTCTCGATGTTAAACTGTTACTTTTTTTTCTCAAACTATATTTTTATGTACCTACTTATGTTTTGTACTGCAGCAGCAAATAAATGAATGTCTATGTCTCAAGGCGTATATGAAGGCAAAAACATTAACGAAAATTTGGTGTTTTTGAACCCGTTCTGACAAAAAATTTGATTGTGGAGTGGTGAAATTTATATATCCTGTATGTAACACATATCTTGAAGAAGTGCTTGGCGGTCCCAAATGTTTGCCGTTAATTTTAGTTTCGTTGTTATAGTGTTAGTTATAGTGTGTTTTTAGTTGCTTCGAACTCACTTTTTATCGGAGTCTCAAATTCGATCAGTACCAAATTCAGTATAGTGATCACATAGTTCATACCTATTTCTTGGCGGTCCATTATCGTCGAAAAGCAGTCAAAATAACGATATTAAACGTAAAAACGTATTTTTGCCTACAAAATCTGTGATACAAACCTGACCAGTTACTCGTCACTTAACCGCAGAGGATCGTATTATTTGGTTGATTAGGGTACTACATGGTATGCTGAATCGAAAACAAGCACTCATTGCTGCTTATAGGCGCGCGGACATGCCCAAGGTCATTTGCCTTACTATTCGCCTTAAATAATTGAAAAACACGCAATGAAAACTTTGTTGTTATTATTTGGGCGTCTAATGAATGACAACCAAAGATGGCGGCGCTAGGCTAGTGCCAATCAGCCAATCAGCTGGCGTCTTGCTTCCGTCACGGACTAGTTTATTATTTTACGGACAGATTTCGTAAAATTATAATTTTACGTGTTTAAATGCGTTACATGTAAGTGCTACATGCTACATCCCGTTGATTATTTTACGTAAAATTATAAAGTGACTAGGATTTTTATAATTTTACGGGTTTTACTATTCTACGGTGACATATGCATACATGAGGCACGGCTAGAATAGAATTAGTGAAAATGAAAATTACTCTGTTTCTGTTGAGATGACTGGCATCGTCGACTGTCGGGCACTTCTCCACTTCTTGCTTTTCCATTTTGCCTGATCTAAACCTGGAAAGTTAACACTTTAATTTTGTATTTATTTGGAATTTACATAATGCAGAGGAAAAAAATATTAGATGCTTATTGCTTACCTTACTTTATACTCCGGGAAAATACTTCCAAAACAGTTATTTCACAATAAGGGAAATTATCTCACAATAGATATAGAAGAATTTGGACCAATCACGGTTACTACGACTACTAGTATGAAGGCAACTATTCATTTAAATGCTACGTTTCCAATAATCTCGCTTCCAAAAACCATTAAAGCCATTCGTAAACCGAATTAAAAAGTTTTAAAACTCCACGGCGGGAAATTTGAATTTGACCGATCAGAATTTAGAACACATGGAGTCGGTGATAAGCTCGTTATTTTTCTTTTTGATTTTAAGGTTTTTTATAGAGTTCTGTTTGTGTGTAGTACGGCTAAAGCATGGACGGCGACCGACGGAGTGCATTGTGGGGGTCCGGGGGGGGGGCGCGGCGCGGGGTGGTCGGGGGTCTACGGGCGCGCGCTGGCGAGGCACTGGGCTACTGGCCACGGCTGGCCCGCCATACATCTGCAACAACAGAAAACTCATCGTTAATACTAATCCAATCATAACAAAGACTGCGCCAGACACTATTTCTGTTTTTTAGTAGTTTCTGCCCAGCCTATAATTAATAAGTATATCGACATGTGCATTGTGGACACTGAAAGTGTTATTTTAATTCCGACTTCTACCGCCACTTGAAATAACGCCTTGTGAATTAACTAGAATTATTAAATTCGAATTTCGCATTTGTAGGACAATAAAAAGGTCTTTTCCCGTAATCTCCCCTGGGAATTTGATGTTTTACAAAGAGTACTAATATGTTGCCCATGTTACTGTCCATCCTTTCAACTAACTCTATGCAAAAAATCAAGTCCATTGGTTGCTTAGTTAGGGCGTGAAGGAAGCACAAACAAACAGAGTTTCGCATTTATAATATTAGTTTAGTAGGATTGGAGCAACTCCCCAGCGCCAGCGCCAGCGTGCAGCGGCAGCGCCAGCGTGCAGCGCCAGCGTGCAGCGCCAGCGTGCAGCGTGCAGCGTGCAGCGCCAGCGTGCAGCGCCAGCGTGCAGCGCCAGCGTGCAGCGCCAGCGTGCAGCGCCAGCGTGCAGCGTGCAGCGCCAGCGTGCAGCGTGCAGCGCCAGCGTGCAGCGCCAGCGCCGATGTTGTTCAAAGCTTATTCAACTCCGGTAAAGTACTGACTACTTGAAGACACTCTATACTGCAATGCGCATCACTTCACCGAACTTTGCCGGGCAGTTTCGATGGCTTCTTAACAACAAACTTCAAAGGAAATCTGCTAGATGGAGCTCAGATAAACTTTACATTGCAAAAAAGCCAAGTTCCTATCGCGCAAGAAGAATATTCTGTGAGAAGCGAGTGGCTAATATGCGCTTGTTGGCCGAGCTCCCGCTCAGCTGGTCCAGCTGACTACCACGGTAGGTACCTAATGTAAACCAACTATACTAATGCATATTGGTGAGTAGGTAAGTATACTTGTATACAACATCTCGACGACAACTGTTGGTCGGTTGACCCTCGACATGGAGCTCACGTGCAGAGCAGGGGAGATCTTCCCTTGATTTACTTATAGGAACATATTCAATATCACCTTCGACCGAAATACTATCTTAGCATTTTGTTTGGCTGCGAAATCCGTCGAGTGGGAATGTTTTCAGAAGGGATATTCGCTTTTGGTCCCGGTCTCGTAACTCGTACATTACGTCGGTTTGCAAATCAAACATCAAGACTTATTTAAAGCTTTACAAGAGGAAAACTATTTTTAACACGAGGAAAATTCACTTGGTTGGTAATCCAACCGCTTATTTTGGACGATAACGCCATGTAATGTGACAGCAACGAATGTTTACTAATATTATAAACTGTGCATTTTGTAACTTTGGTGGTTTGTAAAGGTAATCTCTGGAAGTCTATTGGCGCCATTGGCGGCTCAAAATCGTACATATTTTTTGTAAACTAATATTTATTTGGTAACCCCTATGGTTACGAAATCAAATAAATATTTGTGGAAAATATTTTAAGACACTGTTACATAAATTGAGTATTGACCGTCAAGTTATCGGCAACGCGCACCGCCGCCGACCAGTTGATATAACATGTCGGTTGTACAATAACCATACTCTGAAACTGATATTATTGTAACCACGCCGCCGTCCCATGATTCTGTGAAATGTCTACGAACTGGAGACTGGCTAGGCTAACCAGACACATATAATTGCCAATATCAAAGTCAAGTACTATGGAATGTCGCGCCAACCCGCCTTTGGTGAGTTTGGTGTATAGACGACCCATACACTGCTCCGACCTTTATCATTTACTACATAGACCCCAACCCCCTTAAACCGCTGTAACTGACTCACTGTGTACCATAAATGACCACTTCTTGGTTCCGCCCCGTAGCAGAGGTAGGTAGCTAACTAGGTACCAGCATCGTAGACGCGTGACTGCGTGACTGCTGCAGGGTCGGGGCCAGAGCGGCCTTCACCGCTGACTCACAGATTGCAGGGTCGGGGCTGACGGCAAGGTCGCGGACAAGGGGGCTCGCTATCTCCAACAATCTAGACAGGCCTAGCTAGTGAACGACTGCCAGTGCCCATAAAGTACCTATGCGGACTGCGGTAGGTACATATAAAATACCCGTCCGTAGGATTGGCATCAATAAAATAAAAGCAACATGGAGACTAATAAATAACGAAACTGGTAAATCCAAGCCACGTAATAGAGAAATAAGGTTAAAAATTAATAATTCAATACTTATTCTTGACAAAGATATTGCCGATGCTTTTGATGCACTCTTTTCTGATACCTATTCCAAAAGTTGTTACCTGTTCTCTCCTCACCTTCAATGTCGGTTAAATTATTAGAATCATCTGTTGAAAAATGTAAGGAGGTAAAGACCTCCTCATGAAAATGCTAATTATATAGTGAAAACGTTAAAGTCTATTAACATCAAATATACTGACGATCCTTGGGGTATTTCAATCAAAGTTTTGAGTACAATTATTGTGGAAGTAGCTCCTTGTTTGGCCTATATTTTCAAATAATTGTGTCGACGCAGGAGTTTTCCAGATCTCATGAAATATAGTAAACTGGTTTCTCCTTATAAATCTGGTAGCCACACTGATCCGGCCAATGGAGAACTCAAAAGGGGTAAAATATTACTATCAAATACACCTAACATCGGAGCGGAGGTAGTGTAGGTACATCATGTACATTACATTCGTTTTTATTTCACTTTAATACATGCAATATTTCCGACCTTATAACGAAAAGAAAGTTTAAACCTTTTTTGAATTTCGGAGATTACGCGCACTCATACTACGACGACGCACCGCACCCCCGTTCAGCCCGCGGCGACCGCGCGCGACACGGCGCGCGGCGCAGGGCGGTCGCGGTCGGTCCGTTGATTATGCGCGTCTCGTTTTCGTTTTCCTAGGAGTATACGACGTACCTAGACAACCTACTATCCAACTTGTATTTAAAACAAATAATATAAATTATCAAATTATAATAATAATAATTTATTATCATTTTATGAAAGTGAAACTGTAGCGTGTAGAATGGAAGAAGGATTTCTGAAAGGTCGGTCGGCCAATCTGCCCTGAGTGGATAGTTTGATGGTGACACAATATTTAATTAAGAATTAGGATTTTACAGCTGCCGAAATTCGTGGAATAAAGATATTTGAATTTATTTATTGAGTAACTAACACGATTAAAACTAACCAATTACAGTAGTCACTTAAGATTAAATATGAAATAAAATAAAATCCAAATTATTATATTATAAGCTGAGAAACGCCCTAAACAAACACCAGTGACGACGCTCCTATATAAAGCGCGCAGGCAACGGCGCGCCCTCCAGTGTTGCCAGATCTACTGATTTAGCAGTAGATCTACCTGCTTTTTGAACCGTCTACTGATCTACTGCTTTTTTGCTCAAATTTTGTGAAATCTACCTGCTTTTTCCGAGCATCAATAGCAAGTGACTCCATGTCTTTATTTTAGCTCACGTGACAAGTTACCAATGACACAAACTTCACAAAACTGAAACAGATGAATGAAACTGAAGAGTTCCGTATTCCTTCGTTTCTTCCTTCCAGCTTTCACTTTCTTTCGGTCTGTCTTGGTATGTCTGTTCATTGTTTTCGATTGATTGGTCGGTCCGTTCGTTCGATAAACTTTTGCAAAATGCAAACTGAGTGAGACTGTTTATCCAGTTATTAGGTACTCTACTATGCACTAAATAATATATGTCCAAAACCACAAATCAAAGTTCAATCAGACTGAAAAGAACTGAGCAAAGCACAGCCGACAGGCCGCCTGGCCTCGCTTTCCACAAAGCTAAACAGTTTAGGAATGTGGGCAAAGAAAACGCTTCCTAAATTAAAAAAAACCGGGTTAGTAGTTTTGTTGTATGTTTTTTTTGCATGAAAATACTCGCAAAATACAATACATAGGTACTAATTTGGTAGAAAAAAAGCAGGTAGATTTTAATATGTTATATATTAAAATCTACCTGCTTTTTTTCCCAATCTACTGCTTTTTTAACAAAATTTCTACTGCTTTTCTCAGATTCCATCTGGCAACACTGGCGCCCTCACTTTGCTCGCGTAATTTGCCCTGTGCAGACGTTGTTTTTGTGGTCTACTGTAATTTATGAATAAATCATTTTCGGCTACTTTGTAATTTCTTTTTTTTAAATAAAATTCGCTTAGGATTCCCAAAATCAGAAGTGGGATAAAAGACTCATTTACCCACTAAAGTCTTTGTTTTTGATCCGTTGATTTACAAAAACAACATCCGCAAAGTGCTTCACTTTTTACCCCACGTGTTATTTTTCTGAATATTCTTGGTGTGTTCTGTGTGTGTGTATGTCTATCTCTGTGTGTTGTACGTGTTCCGAAATGGACAGGCCTTCTCGGTCACGTTCACGCGAGCAACGTTCGCGGAGTCCACGTGGGCACTGCTCTCCTCGTAGCGAATCACGTGGTCGCCGTTCGCGTAGCCTATCGCGAGCACGTGCACCGCGTCGCAGCAGACAGCGTTCAATAATTAGCTCTGTTCACAGCAGGTCACGATATGCGACGCGGTCGCGTGATCGTGACTCGGTTTACGGCGAAGACGGTAAAGCTCAGTGGCGTGACCTCGGACATCGCCATAGCCGTGATCGAGATGACGGTTACGATCGCCAAACACCGTCGTAGCTGTCGGAGTCGCGCTGCCGCCGCGATCGTCGTAGTAACGAGTCATGGCACACCATATTGTCCCATGTACAAACTTAGTTTTCGAAGAGGGGTTGTAGGTAACTAGTTGTCGCAAGGTGCTCGCAATCTTTTGCGCCGCCGTCGCCGGTGCCACTACCGTGTCGGAAGTATTGAACCTCGTGTCGAATCCGGAATAAAAGCTACATTGAATTTGAATTTCCTGATTCTGACTAGTTTGCGCCGAAGCCAGTAGGACTAATCAGGAATAACTCGTATTCCTCTTGTAGATACCAACATGGACAACAGGGCAAAGTTGGCTAGGAAACGGGACAATCGCGAATGTCTTTCTCGAATAATTAGGAGGTTGTTTGAAACGAGACGCACCGCCCCGAAAGGCTAGGAAATCTCGTAGTCGACGTAAATGGAACCGATCCCATTACACCTACACGTCGCTCGCGGTCCCGTCATCGTAGACACGAACCAGGGACTCGCCCTCGCGAAGGTTCCGTCAAGGAAGTGTTAGGAGTAGAAGTGTTACGTGCTATCTAGGTTAATGTGAAGATACAGTGTTTTTGGTGATGACAGTACATTGTAGTGGTTCGATGCCACGTGTTTTGTTGCTATTTTTCCACGGTAGGAAACGTTCATAGAATTGTGAATTGGGTTATTTCCTATGCCGCTATAAACCGTACCTACATAAGTTCCCTACCTACTACTTGTATTTTTGGTAAACAAGATAGCTAATGTGCGCGACTGTGAATAGGCGAGAACAAACTCGTAGGTAGTCGCAGTTACGATTGACGTCGTCATCGTGGCAGATATAGTGGCAGCTAGGTAGGTATTTGCCTATTTAGAACCACCCCCTCTGCGCAGTAACCACAGTCGAAACGCAGTCACCGCTGTCGAGATTGTGATCAATCCCATAGTTCAAACAAGGGTAGTAAAGTAATGTGCTTCGTGTGTGACAGTTCTTACGCGTCGCGTGAGGTAGTTCCTATAACATTTTAAACAGTTTGGAAACAGTTGCACTATTATTCAGACGCGATCAACAAGCGAAGGTCCTGGACACGAACGAAGGACAAACGATGGTTAAACGATTGTGAGTTCTTTCTTGTTAGTGTAGAAGTCGTACCTACCTTAATTAAAGCTAGGTACGAATTGAAAATTTCTTTGCGCTCGAAATCTTGTACCTGTACTCGAGCCGAACTCTGCATAGAAAGTTTGTAAACGTTACCCATAATTAGCCTAATAATCACTTTGTTGTTTACTTGTCGACAAATCTACACTACTCGTCGATTTGAGTTCATTCCTACAAAGCAAAAGATGATGATTTTGTGTTACGAATTGTTTACACCCATTATGAATGACTTCGCTACAGTATGGTTGTATCAAACAAGTTCGAGATTAAATCCTCGACTCTGGTAGCTTTGACTTTGGACAGAAGTGATTATTTTGGACAGCTGGTTGAACATGGTCAGGTGGGGCCGAGCCCGGTTATTGATTTGTATTCCTAATGTGTTGATTTTTTATTTTCATGCCTGCAACTACGGCATACGTCTCGAGCGTGGCCTGCGCGACTTGCGTACTGTTCGGCGCAGCCTTCGCGTGTCAGCGCGGCCTGCGCGCTTCTGCGAGGTGTGCCTGCTGAACAGCGCGGCCTGCGCGCACCAGTGAGGTGTGCTCGCTGTCCAGCGCGGCCTGCGCGCTCCTGCGAGGTGTGCTCGCTGTTCAGCGTGGTGTGCTCGCTGACCAGCGCGGCCTACGCGCTCCTGCGAGGTGTGCTCGCTGACCAGCGCGGCCTGTGCGGTCCAGTGCGGCCTGCGCGCTCCAGTGTGGTCTGCGCGCACCAGCGAGATCTGCGCGCCCCTGCGCGCGTCATCTTGGCGCTGTCCGGCGTGTGAGACGTGCTCTGCGCCGTGTGCGCGGCTCCTATCCACTGTCTGGCGTAGTCTACGTGCCTATAGCTTCGTGCACGTGTTGTGCGCACGCTACATGCGTTGCATTGAACGTGTCGCTGAGGTTGCAAGTACCTGGTGTCTACAAGGTTGATTGCAGCTGCGGTCGTTCCTACATAGGCCAGATTGAACGCACTGTCGCGGAACGCGTTAAGGAACACATAGCAGCGATCCCATCTGGCAACACTGAGATGAGCATGTAGTAGACTCAGGACCCAATCACTGGATTGAATTACACAAACCGCAGGTCATCTGTAATGAGAGGCATTACTACATGAGAATGGTTCGGGAAATTTCAATCGTGAAGACGGTTTCAAACTCTCTGCCTCGTGGAATCCATTTATAGCAAAATGTACTCATCGCAGACCGGTTTCTCAGTGCGTCGCGGACACTGTTAGTGTTGTGTGTCGTCCGAGTGTGCAGATGGACATCCCTGTTTAGAAAACCTAGTGAGGGTAGCTGCAAATAATGTTGCCCCTGCTTCGGAGAGGCGGTAGCTCCAGTACTCCAGTCATCCTGTGACCACGGCAGTGTGTAAACCTGTAGAAACGTCGGGAAAAATAGAGACGTTTGACCCGTGAATGAGTGGCCCTAAAAGTGGTCAGCATGCAGCCGAGCGGTCGTGGTCAACCTGTTTTGCAAAGCGGCAGCTGGGGCGAGACGAAGCTGTGACTGTGGCACCTTTGTGAATGGCTTCGGCTATGTCACCATTGTGAAATCTTTTCGATATGCGACCTAAATTGCCCAGTGGGGTGAGCCTATGTCGAAAAGTCGCTGAGAGGTATTCATTTACCTGGGTACTCAGTGTGGAATCTTTTCGGTATGCGACCTAAATTGCCCAGTGGGGTGAGCCTATGTCGAAAAGTCACTGAGAGGTATTCACTTACCTGGGTACTCAGTGTTGTTTAATCGTTGTGAAATCTTTTCGATATGCGACCTAAATTGCCCAGTGGGGTGAGCCTATGTCGAAAAGTCGCTGAGAGGTATTCATTTACCTGGGTACTCAGTGTGGAATCTTTTCGGTATGCGACCTAAATTGCCCAGTGGGGTGAGCCTATGTCGAAAAGTCACTGAGAGGTATTCACTTACCTGGGTACTCAGTGTTGTTTAATCGTTTTGCACGTTTGTGTCGACCCTATCCTTTGTTTACTCGGTACTTATTGGTTTGTGTTCCTTAAGGAACATAAATTGATGAGACTACGACTAATTCATTATTGGTGAACGTGAATTCTAACTAGTGCTAACATTACCTAACACTACCTAACTCTGCTGGGTTCAGTTTGGCACTCAATATCACTTTTGTAATCAGACAAACACTTTGCAGATACTGCTGATGGTCCTGTTGGCCTCCGTGATAATGATCATTCCTCAGAGTTCGAGACCGACCAACCAGAATCTCCAAGAGTTAATGAAACTAGTGGACCTACACCATGTCCGAGATCGATACCGACTGCGGACACCGATGAGCCTGGACCATCTTCACGATCCATGCCGCCATTAGATGATGAAGAGGAACCTGGAAGGGACTCCAGGGTATCAGGAGAAGCCGTATAAGCTGAGAAACGCCCTAAACAAACACCAGTGACGACGCTCCTATATAAAGCGCGCAGGCAACGGCGCGCCCTCACTTTGCTCGCGTAATTTGCCCTGTGCAGACGTTGTTTTTGTGGTCTACTGTAATTTATGAATAAATCATTTTCGGCTACTTTGTAATTTCTTTTTTTTAAATAAAATTCGCTTAGGATTCCCAAAAATATTATAAGGCTAAAATACAACATTTTTAAATTAGTCACATTAATTATTTTAAACATTAGTTCACCTACCTATACATATTTACATATGTATAGTATAGATAGGTAAACTATATATATACTTACATATATGTATACGTACCTATTATATTTTATTCACGCTATAGATTGATTTTCACAAATAAATTATCTAATATAAACTACACACACAGGTCAAATTAAAAATTACTTAGTCAAAAAACATACTACGTCAAAACATAGGTAATAAATGTTTTTTTTTAATAGTAAAATGTGACACCCATTCATAGATTACGCTCACGGAACCTCGAACACACCGAGAGAATCTCACTCAGACTATCCGCAAACCAGTCGGTTGCAGGACTATCGTTCAGGACAGAGTTGAGTGCTCCCATATAACAAACGTGATTTTTTTGCCGTTTTATAGATAATGGTACGGAACCCTTCGTGCGCGAGTCCGACTCGCACTTGGCCGGTTTTATTTATTTTTAGTATAATGTAAATGATCTCCCTTGTTTAGTAAAATATCTCTGTGATATACCTAGCTGTATTTGCCGATGATACTACATTGATTTGTGATATACCTAGCTGTATTTGCCGATGATACTACATTGATTTGTGATATACCTAGCTGTATTTGCCGATGATACTACATTGATTTGTGATATACCTAGCTGTATTTGCCGATGATACTACATTGATTTGTGATATACCTAGCTGTATTTGCCGATGATACTACATTGATTTGTGATATACCTAGCTGTATTTGCCGATGATACTACATTAATTTGTGATATACCTAGCTGTATTTGCCGATGATACTACATTGATTTGTGATATACCTAGCTGTATTTGCCGATGATACTACATTGATTTGTGATATACCTAGCTGTATTTGCCGATGATACTACATTGATTTGTGATATACCTAGCTGTATTTGCCGATGATACTACATTGATTTGTGATATACCTAGCTGTATTTGCCGATGATACTACATTGATTTGTGATATACCTAGCTGTATTTGCCGATGATACTACATTAATTTGTGATATACCTAGCTGTATTTGCCGATGATACTACATTGATTTGTGATATACCTAGCTGTATTTGCCGATGATACTACATTGATTTGTGATATACCTAGCTGTATTTGCCGATGATACTACATTGATTTGTGATATACCTAGCTGTATTTACCGATGATACTACATTGATTTGTGATATACCTAGCTGTATTTGCCGATGATACTACATTGATTTGTGATATACCTAGCTGTATTTGCCGATGATACTACATTGATTTGTGATATACCTAGCTGTATTTGCCGATGATACTACATTGATTTGTGATATACCTAGCTGTATTTGCCGATGATACTACATTGATTTTTAAAGTTGACAGAAATAAATATAATTATGACGATGTAAATAGTTCGCTTTCACAAATACTACGCGACCGATCGTCACAAAATCTGGTTTTGAATATGCCACCTCACCGAACCAGTTTCTACGACAAATCCTTCTCCATCCAGCCCATAAGGTTGTGGAATGCACTACCAGAGCCCATTACAAAAACAGTATCTTTACTAGCTTTTAAATCTCGCGTCAAGGAGTTTTTCCTGTCAGAATAGTGAATAATGGTACATAATATTTATTTATTTATTTAGTATATTTTAATATTATTATAAATATTTTATGTGTATATCTAGTTTATCTTTAGTTTAAAAGAATTATGTGAATTTAAGAAAGGCAGGGGGGCCTTTCTTAAATTCACATAATTCTTGCCATCCAAAGGTTGTCTGGAAGAGATCGCTTCTAAGCGATAAGGCCGCCCATTGTACTTGTCTTTTTGTAATGTTCTTTTTCTGTTGTACAATAAAGTGTTTTTGTATTGTATTGTATTGAAATACTAGATTGATTCACCGCCAATAACCTCCTACTCAATGCTAATAACACCAAATGGATAAAAACCATGTTAGCAAATGTAAGAGAACTCCCAACCAAGATAATGCTAAAGGATGAGATTGTTGACCTTGTATAGACTCAACTGTTTTCCTAGGGCTACATATTGATTCCTCTCTTCAATGGGGACCGCAAATTGATGCTCTCGCAGGCAGACTTAGGTAAGCAGCCTATGCGGTTCGAACAATTTGATATATTATCGATGAAGATACGGCTAGGTTAGTTAATTTCAGTTACTTCCATAATGTCTTAGGGTATCTTGCTTTGGGGACGGGCAGTCGACCCCGAGACTATCTTTGTTCTCCAAAATCCGAATCCGAATCTACCATTCGCAACCAGCATCATACCATACCATACGTTACGTCTGAGATCCGCCTCGTTCCTCCGCAGGTGCTGGCTGACTGCACGGACGCGGACGCTCGCTGTCACGTTACATCACATACTGTAACGCCCGTCAGTATCAGTACCCAGCTTGGTGTTTCCAAATCGTGCTCTGGTTTAGCACGTTTATAACGCAGATGCTGCTTTCACAATAATAAGTAAAACGTAAATAAACGTGAGATTTACACAAACATACACAAAAGTTGGAGCCGCGCGGGTAAACCGTTAACAAGCAGGTATACCCCTAGGAGTGTTGCAACACTTTGCTAAGTTTCCGCGTGACGAGCCGTGGTGCTGGTGCCGCAATGCTCCTAAAGGAACAACTCTAAAAGGGAAAAGAAGCTCTATGAATGAAAGCGAAAGTTTGACAACGTTGCCAAACTGCTGCCATTGCAGGCGGTCAGTGTCATTGTACAGCAAAATACGAGCTCGTAAACACGACTAACTAACTGCACAAGACAAACAAACACGATACGGGACGCGCTTTAACAGGATAAATGGTGATACATTTAATAAATAATTGTGGAAGTGGACAATTCACACAACATCATCTAGCAGCCCAAAGCAAGCAGAGCTTGTCATGGGAACTAGGAACTATAGCTGATATACCTAGTACATAATACCGCGTGCCCCGCGACCTGGGAGTATCTGCCGCATCAGCATTGTACAGCGCGGGTCGTGCAGCCAGCGCGAGCGTCGCCGACGCGGGCGCGCGCGCGACTGCTATTCATATCTATCAGTTAGCTCAATTGTTTCAACTGTAAATACAACTTCTAATTTTGTTTCTTTCTTTGATTGTAATTTTCTTTGTTAATTTATTAAAATACATAGTACTTATTTACTTTACTAGCAGCGCCTTGCGGTTTCACCCGCGTAGTTCCCGTTCCCGTGGGAATTCCGGGATAAAAAGTAGCCTATGTTCTATTCCAGACTATAATCTATCTCTGTGCCAAATTTCACCCAGATCCGTTCAGCCGTTCTGGCGTGATAAAGGAACAAACATCCATCCATCTATCCACCCATCTAAACTTTCACGTTTATAATATTAGTGAGAAGTGAGATTAGTGAGATTACCTACATAATATTGTTTTACATTGAAAACGTCCTGAGCAAAGATCTGCAGAAGTACTTATCATACTCAATATCGATCGATTTCTATTCAAGTTCCTTCCAAACTTTCCACTCTTAAGTTATTTATTAGATAGGGCTCACGAGATGAGATCTGCAGGGCAGGATAAACGGGGATGCGTAATATCGAACGCGGGCGGGCGGCGGTTGCAGCGCGCGGGGGTGCGGGGCGGGGGTGCAACTGGGTCACCTACTTGTGGGGCCGGCTGTTGACCCAGCCCGGGATGAGAGCCTACTAACTGTGTGAACATCTGCGACGCGGAGGCTGCGACCTACTGGGAGAGCGTGTCGTGAGGAGTGGAAGCGTCCCTCCATACTGACTGCTGGGTGATCTGTGACGGAGGCTGCGATATGTACTAACTGTTAGATGAGCTGTGGCGCGGCGCCCTACTGATCTCGGAGCGCGGGTCGTGCGGTGCGGGTCACTGGAGCGCCCAGTGCAAGGATCGGTGAGGAGCGCATCTACTGACTCTAGGCAGAGAAACGAACTTGTATGCAAGCTACTACAGTAATCCTAAGGGTAGAACAACCCTAAAAATCATAATTTTAGAATGTTCACTGTACCTATTTGTCCCTAAATTTGACCTACACATGTATTCTAAATGTAATGTTTGTAGGTTTGCTAGAAGTATGTAGGTAGGTACCTAAACATTTTTATTATCTGTCTGCGAGTGAGTGATGACGCGGACATTTCGGAAAGTAAATTATTTAGAATCTAGTAGGTAAGTCATATTAGGTATCGGTTACAAAAAGGTACGGTAGGTAAGTACCTAAAATAATTAATTAGACCCTAGGTTGCATACAAGATATCGATAGGTCAAAAGAGCTGGCGAATGGCGTGCGTCTACTCGACATGGCAGGTCCACTACCGCAACCCCTGATAGAACTCTATCTAACGGTTACGATTTGATATTTCGCACAGCCATCCACTTGAACATAGACAATAGACAGTCTGTGCGTGTGCGAGTGCGAGTACCTACGTAACTGCACACACACTCGTTGCTTCGCCAGATTCTGATGATGCTTTCATAGGAAGTTAATGTATTTTTGTGTGCGATAGATTACACACGAGCACACGTCATCTCGCGAGATGAGAGCACGCTTCCACAGCTTCACATCAACACAAACAAGCTATAAGCTCTACAGTTCATATCGAATGTTCGATGTGTGAGACGAAACTCGAAGGTTTATGTTACGAGTCAATAACTTTATTTCTTTAGGCTTACAAAAGAAGCTCTTAGACAAGTCAAATTATATACATAAACAGCTTTATAAATAGTAATTATAATTAAATACGACCTCTGGGGCGCGGTGAGCGAAGGTCTGCCTGCGACGCAGGAGGTTGCGGGTTCATTCCCGCCTCGGGACAAATGTGTGTACGATCTGCAGACATTTGTTCAGGGTGTTCTGATCGTTTTCTATGTGTAATAAAAAAATATCTATCTATGTATTGTATTATATTATGTATATCAGTTATCTAGTACCCATAACACAAGCTCTGCTTAGCTTGGGGCTAGATAGTGCTGTGTGAATTATCCAGCATTATTTATTATTTATTTAATTAATAAGAAATAAGATGTTATTGATTTTGGTCGCTTATATGTTTTGTCCACAAGTAGGTACATACCTACGAGTACATGCAGCGAACAATTAACCACTAGGAAGTTAATATGATACTTAAGTAAAATGTAACACAATATTATTTGGTCAATATTTATATAAAACTAAATAAGTTTAACATTATTTTCCTTATAGAAGTACTGTCGGTGCGGAACTGTGCGGAACTGGGCGACATCTGGCCAGCATTAACATCACTGATGAAATCATCTATGGAGTAAAAGGCCTTCTTGATAAGACTTCGTTTTATGTACAGTATAAATTTACGAATAGGGAGCTCAGTTGCTTCAGATGGAAGCTTGCTATAGAAGCGCACGCAATGGCCCACAAATGAATTCCCTACTTTTCGTAATCTATATGAAGGGATGTGTAGTTTGGACTTGCTGTCGATTCGGACAAAATATATTGGGACGCAATGTCCCAATTGACACTGTTGATTTTAATAATTTTGTTACTGTCGATTCGGACACCATTAAAAATAGCTGCATTGTACAGTCAGTTATAAAAACAGGTTCTTGTTTCTTGTAATTGTAAACGTTGTGAACATCTCATTTTAAAAGCATTTTTCAAAAATGTATACGCACAATAACTCTCTATTTTTGTGCGTATACATTTTTGAAAAATGCTTATACATTAGATTTTCTTAGATGTATCGCGATATTACTGTCAAAATATTTATGTCTTTAAATAAATCCCTCAAAGATTGGCGTGGCTTTAATTGAATTTGACGCGCAATCTATCAATTAAAGCCACGCCGTTTTTTGGAGAAAAAAGATAGTCTGGATGTCGGCTGCCCAAAGGAAAATGAAAAAGATAGTCTGGATGTCGGCTGCCCAAAGGAAAATGAAAAAGATAGTCTGGATGTCGGCTGCCCAAAGGAAAATGAAAAAGATAGTCTGGATGTCGGCTGCCCAAAGGAAAATGAAAAAGATAGTCTGGATGTCGGCTGCCCAAAGGAAAATGAAAAAGATAGTCTGGATGTCGGCTGCCCAAAGGAAAATGAAAAAGATAGTCTGGATGTCGGCTGCCCAAAGGAAAATGAAAAAGATAGTCTGGATGTCGGCTGCCCAAAGGAAAATGAAAAAGATAGTCTGGATGTCGGCTGCCCAAAGGAAAATGAAAAAGATAGTCTGGATGTCGGCTGCCCAAAGGAAAATGAAAAAGATAGTCTGGATGTCGGCTGCCCAAAGGAAAATGAAAAAGATAGTCTGGATGTCGGCTGCCCAAAGGAAAATGAAAAAGATAGTCTGGATGTCGGCTGCCCAAAGGAAAATGAAAAAGATAGTCTGGATGTGGGCTGCCCAAAGGAAAATGAAAAAGATAGTCTGGATGTGGGCTGCCCAAAGGAAAATGAAAAAGATAGTCTGGATGTCGGCTGCCCGTCCCCAAAGGAAAATGAAAAAGATAGTCTGGATGTCGGCTGCCCGTCCCCAAAGGAAAATGAAAAAATAAACTAATACTGAGTTCGAAGGCAGGCCATTACGACGACAGAGCGCATTTCCACAAACATGTGGTTGGCATTGGCAGATACCGAGGCAACCCAAACAACACTTTACAACAATCAAAGTACGACACATTTCAGCAAAACAATAGATTGATCAGCACACACTGACCGACCTTGCCGATGACTCACTATTTGCCCGAAATGTGAATCACTTTATGGGCTGTAAAGCAATAACCATAAGGTTCACGAGGGCTCAGCAATCAAGGTATCGGTGAATCAATCTGATCGCTATCTCCATCGCCTCAAGGTTGGGAATAGGGCGCAGGGTCAGGGCGGGCGGTGCGGCGCACTATGGAAAATGGTAGAACAAGAGCATATCAAAAATGGTTTTAACAAATGTCATAATTTATCTACTATTTTGATTTTATTAGATGCTTGAATAGTCAAATTATGTTATTTAATAGGGTTTTGCCACTTAATACCTAAAATAATATTATTTTTCATAGTCAGAAGTACGTTGAAGAAGCGGTGCCAAACTCAAGCCTTTGCATGTACATGTTTCAATGCAATATTGTGAAATAAATATTTAGCAGAGATATGCAGTATATTACATTTTTAGAAAGGTTGTTTTATGTATTTTACGAAACAGCCATTTTATATTCATATTGTTTTATTATTTTTGAGTAAGTACTTAAAACGTCACATACCGTATTTTTCACAAAAAAAATATTTCGTTGAAGCTTTTCACTATTGCCCACGGCTCCCCATGCGCTACTTTTTGTGTTAATTAATAGTCTAACTATAGATACACATTATCCAAAAAAATCAGCTGCCACTTTTTGCCCCTTTAGAAGTTATGAGAAAAAAAGTGATAAAATTCGGAGTAGGAAATTTGTTATCTTTTGTGGTTTATCACAGAGACTGTTCGCATGAATAGTATAGACATTTATTTGTGGGTATCTTTTTTATTATTCGTGCATTTTGCGAGAGAATGTAAATTATCAATGATGTAGGTACCTATTCAGTATTGCAAAATAGTATATAAAGGGAGGTAAAAAATATTCCAGCCTTTCAAATAAGTGTTACTTCAAAGTGAAGTAAAGCTAATCTACTCTTGTAATTTCCGTGGATTGAAGTTCTAAGATGTCTTCATTCAGTTGTACTAAACGCAATTTCATACATCCCTACATAGAGGGTGGCAGAACCCTGGAATCGGTGTCCAAAGTTTTATTGGAAAAATTTAATGTTTCTGAAAACGACCTTTATTTTATAATAAGTGACATACAAAGGCACATTGTTCCTACGTGTAACAAACGCTGGGCCATGGCATCCCGGACTAAAGAAAAGTTTTTACAGAAGAATAATAGCACTTGGTTGGACTCAGGGTATTCGTTGAATTTACCGGACTGCGATCAATATTCTACACCATCAACTTCTGGCCAACGAGGAAGACCGTGGCCACTCCGCGACTTATGATTGATTTGTCGAAAGTTACTGCCAGACCTGAAAATGAAAGCGCCTACCAGTACGGACTGTCCACCTTACATGCCTGGATTCGCTGTATGGAAATGATTTTACACATTTCCTATAATCTGTCTTTTAAAACTTGGTTTGCTACAAGTGAAGAAAACAAGAGATTGAAGAAGGAAAAGAAAGAACTTGTTCAAAAACGTTACAGGGATGAGTTAGGATTGATAGTAGATAAACCTCGGCAAGGTAGTGGGAACACTAACGATGGGAATAGCGCACGAAGATTTTTCTATGACACCACATGCTCTGCGGAAATTACAGGTGTGGATGAAACAATGATTAAACGCCTTTACATTATTTTACAAGTTCTTACTTCAGAAACGATGATCGATTCCAAAAAATTTGGCGAATACGCAAAGGAAACTGCAAGAATATATGTGAATGATACATATATAAGAAGATACTTTTACACGGAGAAAATATTATCGAATATTTCGCAGTTCTTCCTATTGGACAGCTATCGGAAGATGCACAAGAGGCGCGCAACAAAGACTACAGAAACAATATGCGACTACATCATGCCAGAAAAGGTTCCCGAGCATCTACAAATGAAGATGTCTTTAAAACTCTTTTGTACACGTCAGATCCGTATATAACAAGTTTAAGAAACCATACGTAAAAAATGACAAAGATCTTGAAGAAGAGGTACTAAGTCTTCTAAAAGTGGCACCACTTACAACTGACCCTGAAATAAGAGTATGAGTAGAGCCTAAGTAGATGGTGATATTTTGTTTTCCAATGTATTCACTCCAAAAACCATTACTTTTCACTTTTTTACAGTAGCCCGAAAATATGAGGTAATTAGGTTGATAGTTAGGTAGGTAGGTACTAGGTAGGTAGTCATATTTACTTTAAGAAAAAAATATATTTTTATTTATTGTTATTGTAATTAGCCGTAGTTTTAACTTTTTTGGTAATTAAAACCTTGTATTTCACATTAAATAAATTAGTTAGTTATTTTTTCCGTGTTTTTTCAGTTTTTTTATTTTTTATGCTCTATTACATATATACATATATGAGAAATTACTAAACTTATATACTATTTGAATCTTTATACATTACTGCATATGTGTACCAAATTTCATCAAAGTATGATAAAAATTCATGAAGTTACAGATTTTTGATCCGAAACTGACCTAAATTTTCCATAGTGCGGCGGCGCGGCTCGCGGGCAGGTTGGAGCCGCCCCCCTCGATGTCGACAGGACTACCTTTACCTTAGTATTGGGAGTGCGGGTGGAGGGCGGGTGAAATACGGCAACATTGTTAAATGGCTAATTCAGGTGAACTAAGACCGACGAAGGTCTTTTGTTTGTTTGTGCTGGAAGCTGGACAAATTTAAATTAAAAGTGAGTTTGAACGAAAGAGTTGCGACGAAATGCGTAACAGAGAATCACGATGTTGTCAAACTGATTTATGAACGAATCGCTATTTGGACAAACTGCGTATGCATATAATGGATTCTTGACGAACCGTTTATTGCAGGAACTGATAACAAAACCATGGAACCTATTTTCATTAGATTTTTTGTCGTAGATAGCATTCGCCGCGGGCCCGCTCGGACGGGGCTGCGCGGGCGCGGACGCGGGCGCGGGCCGGCCTCCCACTGACCGAGCCCCAGCTGACTACGGGACAGTGCCTGCACCCAGTACATAAAGGACAGGCAGGCATGCTACTTTTACTTGGCATCGGCACCTGGTTGACTTTATAATTCCTCTACCCTGGAACATTAAAGCATATTGGCGAGGATTGATCAAACGGAAGTAATGGTGGTACAGTATCCCCTTGCAAAATATATAATTATTTTGCTTCTAACAAGGACGCTCCTGATTAAGCTAACTCCTAGAGGCCTTGACGTTGTGCCTGGACAACAAACAGGCCTTTTTATTTCGCGCCTGGAACCAGTTCATTAGAAGGTATTACATTGTTCTAGAATGTTTTAAAGTGTTTTACGAGTTCGTGTGGATAGGGTGGACTTAGACGAACTTACATACAAGTTTTATTGAAGAGGGCGCGCGCGCGCATCACCGCGAACTTTTTATTTGAATTGCTGAATAATTAACATTTATGAGCTATTGTTCAATCTCCAAGTGACATAGACCTAAATAATATTGCCCAGTTTTATGTATGTATAGTTATATTGTTGGTTTTAACCGCCTTGAAGGAGGAGGTTCTATACGTCTTTATATTCGTCGAATTCTCTGTCCATTGGTCGGCAGGTAGAAAATGCCTCGGCATTAAGCCCACCCTTTGTACCTTAGTGCAATAAAGTTTTAAATAAATAATAATTGTGGAGACATTTTGACAATCCTTTCGCTATTGTACGCAGATCGAGAGATGGTCCCATCACAATGTTCCCGACGGATCCCTTCTTGTCCCGCTACAACAACTCTCTAAATACTCCTACTAAGGACGTCGAAGTCGCCTTTTTTTTCTTCTAAACATCCAAGTTATTAGTTCTTCTAATTAATTAAAAATAAATAAGTAATATGAAAATGAATGATATGACATAGAAGCAATAAGTTATTCTGTGATAGAGGTGGAGGCCTAAAGGCCAGCCAGAACCTATGCAAGCGTTCACAGCCGTAGCCGCAGCTACGTGGACGTACCTTACCTACACGTAGGGTAGGGTGGACGCGGGTATATGCAAGCGTTCACAGCCGTAGCCGCAGCTACGTGGACGTACCTTACCTACACGTAGGGTAGGGTGGACGCGGGTATATGCAAGCGTTCACAGCCGTAGCCGCAGCTACGTGGACGTACCTTACCTACACGTAGGGTAGGGTGGACGCGGGTATATGCAAGCGTTCACAGCCGTAGCCGCAGCTACGTGGACGTACCTTACCTACACGTAGGGTAGGGTGGACGCGGGTATATGCAAGCGTTCACAGCCGTAGCCGCAGCTACGTGGACGTACCTTACCTACACGTTCACAGCCGTAGCCGTAGCTACGTGGACGTACCTTACCTACACGTTCACAGCCGTAGCCGTAGCTACGTGGACGTACCTTACCTACACGTTCACAGCCGTAGCCGCAGCTACGTGGACGTACCTTACCTACACGTAGGGTAGGGTGGACGCGGGTATATGCAAGCGTTCACAGCCGTAGCCGCAGCTACGTGGACGTACCTTACCTACACGTAGGGTAGGGTGGACGCGGGTATATGCAAGCGTTCACAGCCGTAGCCGCAGCTACGTGGACGTACCTTACCTACACGTTCACAGCCGTAGCCGTAGCTACGTGGACGTACCTTACCTACACGTTCACAGCCGTAGCCGTAGCTACGTGGACGTACCTTACCTACACGTTCACAGCCGTAGCCGTAGCTACGTGGACGTACCTTACCTACACGTTCACAGCCGTAGCCGTAGCTACGTGGACGTACCTTACCTACACGTTCACAGCCGTAGCCGTAGCTACGTGGACGTACCTTACCTACACGTTCACAGCCGTAGCCGTAGCTACGTGGACGTACCTTACCTACACGTTCACAGCCGTAGCCGTAGCTACGTGGACGTACCTTACCTACACGTTCACAGCCGTAGCCGTAGCTACGTGGACGTACCTTACCTACACGTTCACAGCCGTAGCCGTAGCTACGTGGACGTACCTTACCTACACGTTCACAGCCGTAGCCGTAGCTACGTGGACGTACCTTACCTACACGTTCACAGCCGTAGCCGTAGCTACGTGGACGTACCTTACCTACACGTAGGGTAGGGTGGACGCGGGTATATGCCAGCGTTCACAGCCGTAGCCGTAGCTACGTGGACGTACCTTACCTACACGTAGGGTAGGGTGGACGCGGGTATATGCAAGCGTTCACAGCCGTAGCCGTAGCTACGTGGACGTACCTTACCTACACGTTCACAGCCGTAGCCGTAGCTACGTGGACGTACCTTACCTACACGTTCACAGCCGTAGCCGTAGCTACGTGGACGTACCTTACCTACACGTTCACAGCCGTAGCCGTAGCTACGTGGACGTACCTTACCTACACGTTCACAGCCGTAGCCGTAGCTACGTGGACGTACCTTACCTACACGTTCACAGCCGTAGCCGTAGCTACGTGGACGTACCTTACCTACACGTAGGGTAGGGTGGACGCGGGTATATGCAAGCGTTCACAGCCGTAGCCGTAGCTACGTGGACGTACCTTACCTACACGTAGGGTAGGGTGGACGCGGGTATATGCAAGCGTTCACAGCCGTAGCCGTAGCTACGTGGACGTACCTTACCTACACGTTCACAGCCGTAGCCGTAGCTACGTGGACGTACCTTACCTACACGTTCACAGCCGTAGCCGTAGCTACGTGGACGTACCTTACCTACACGTTCACAGCCGTAGCCGTAGCTACGTGGACGTACCTTACCTACACGTTCACAGCCGTAGCCGTAGCTACGTGGACGTACCTTACCTACACGTTCACAGCCGTAGCCGTAGCTACGTGGACGTACCTTACCTACACGTTCACAGCCGTAGCCGTAGCTACGTGGACGTACCTTACCTACACGTTCACAGCCGTAGCCGTAGCTACGTGGACGTACCTTACCTACACGTTCACAGCCGTAGCCGTAGCTACGTGGACGTACCTTACCTACACGTTCACAGCCGTAGCCGTAGCTACGTGGACGTACCTTACCTACACGTAGGGTAGGGTGGACGCGGGTATATGCAAGCGTTCACAGCCGTAGCCGTAGCTACGTGGACGTACCTTACCTACACGTAGGGTAGGGTGGACGCGGGTATATGCAAGCGTTCACAGCCGTAGCCGCAGCTACGTGGACGTACCTTACCTACACGTTCACAGCCGTAGCCGCAGCTACGTGGACGTACCTTACCTACACGTAGGGTAGGATGGACGCGGGTATATGCAAGCGTTCACAGCCGTAGCCGCAGCTACGTGGACGTACCTTACCTACACGTAGGGTAGGGTGGACGCGGGTATATGCAAGCGTTCACAGCCGTAGCCGCAGCTACGTGGACGTACCTTACCTACACGTAGGGTAGGGTGGACGCGGGTATATGCAAGCGTTCACAGCCGTAGCCGCAGCTACGTGGACGTACCTTACCTACACGTAGGGTAGGGTGGACGCGGGTATATGCAAGCGTTCACAGCCGTAGCCGTAGCTACGTGGACGTACCTTACCTACACGTTCACAGCCGTAGCCGCAGCTACGTGGACGTACCTTACCTACACGTAGGGTAGGGTGGACGCGGGTATATGCAAGCGTTCACAGCCGTAGCCGCAGCTACGTGGACGTACCTTACCTACACGTAGGGTAGGGTGGACGCGGGTATATGCAAGCGTTCACAGCCGTAGCCGCAGCTACGTGGACGTACCTTACCTACACGTAGGGTAGGGTGGACGCGGGTATATGCAAGCGTTCACAGCCGTAGCCGCAGCTACGTGGACGTACCTTACCTACACGTAGGGTAGGGTGGACGCGGGTATATGCAAGCGTTCACAGCCGTAGCCGTAGCTACGTGGACGTACCTTACCTACACGTTCACAGCCGTAGCCGCAGCTACGTGGACGTACCTTACCTACACGTAGGGTAGGGTGGACGCGGGTATATGCAAGCGTTCACAGCCGTAGCCGCAGCTACGTGGACGTACCTTACCTACACGTAGGGTAGGGTGGACGCGGGTATATGCAAGCGTTCACAGCCGTAGCCGCAGCTACGTGGACGTACCTTACCTACACGTAGGGTAGGGTGGACGCGGGTATATGCAAGCGTTCACAGCCGTAGCCGCAGCTACGTGGACGTACCTTACCTACACGTAGGGTAGGGTGGACGCGGGTATATGCAAGCGTTCACAGCCGTAGCCGCAGCTACGTGGACGTACCTTACCTACACGTTCACAGCCGTAGCCGCAGCTACGTGGACGTACCTTACCTACACGTAGGGTAGGGTGGACGCGGGTATATGCAAGCGTTCACAGCCGTAGCCGCAGCTACGTGGACGTACCTTACCTACACGTAGGGTAGGGTGGACGCGGGTATATGCAAGCGTTCACAGCCGTAGCCGCAGCTACGTCGACGTACCTTACCTACACGTAGGGTAGGGTGGACGCGGGTATATGCAAGCGTTCACAGCCGTAGCCGCAGCTACGTGGACGTACCTTACCTACACGTAGGGTAGGGTGGACGCGGGTATATGCAAGCGTTCACAGCCGTAGCCGCAGCTACGTGGACGTACCTTACCTACACGTAGGGTAGGGTGGACGCGGGTATATGCAAGCGTTCACAGCCGTAGCCGCAGCTACGTGGACGTACCTTACCTACACGTTCACAGCCGTAGCCGCAGCTACGTGGACGTACCTTACCTACACGTAGGGTAGGGTGGACGCGGGTATATGCAAGCGTTCACAGCCGTAGCCGCAGCTACGTGGACGTACCTTACCTACACGTAGGGTAGGGTGGACGCGGGTATATGCAAGCGTTCACAGCCGTAGCCGCAGCTACGTGGACGTACCTTACCTACACGTAGGGTAGGGTGGACGCGGGTATATGCAAGCGTTCACAGCCGTAGCCGCAGCTACGTGGACGTACCTTACCTACACGTAGGGTAGGGTGGACGCGGGTATATGCAAGCGTTCACAGCCGTAGCCGCAGCTACGTGGACGTACCTTACCTACACGTAGGGTAGGGTGGACGCGGGTATATGCAAGCGTTCACAGCCGTAGCCGCAGCTACGTGGACGTACCTTACCTACACGTAGGGTAGGGTGGACGCGGGTATATGCAAGCGTTCACAGCCGTAGCCGCAGCTACGTGGACGTACCTTACCTACACGTAGGGTAGGGTGGACGCGGGTATATGCAAGCGTTCACAGCCGTAGCCGCAGCTACGTGGACGTACCTTACCTACACGTAGGGTAGGGTGGACGCGGGTATATGCAAGCGTTCACAGCCGTAGCCGCAGCTACGTGGACGTACCTTACCTACACGTAGGGTAGGGTGGACGCGGGTATATGCAAGCGTTCACAGCCGTAGCCGCAGCTACGTGGACGTACCTTACCTACACGTAGGGTAGGGTGGACGCGGGTATATGCAAGCGTTCACAGCCGTAGCCGCAGCTACGTGGACGTACCTTACCTACACGTAGGGTAGGGTGGACGCGGGTATATGCAAGCGTTCACAGCCGTAGCCGCAGCTACGTGGACGTACCTTACCTACACGTAGGGTAGGGTGGACGCGGGTATATGCAAGCGTTCACAGCCGTAGCCGCAGCTACGTGGACGTACCTTACCTACACGTAGGGTAGGGTGGACGCGGGTATATGCAAGCGTTCACAGCCGTAGCCGCAGCTACGTGGACGTACCTTACCTACACGTAGGGTAGGGTGGACGCGGGTATCTGCGTCACCTTGTATTTTAAGCGACCTGTCGATGGACTGAAACAACTAATAAAACACGCCGCACCGTCACCTAACGAACTTACATCGCCCCGCGTTTATGGATTCTGCTTATATAGCCGCTATAGATCTTGTTTTATTGACGCTATCTACAAGTTACAAGGATAGCTATAACAGGCTACTGCGGGCGGCTTCACTCGCGTGGAACAGTCGCCGCCTTGTACAGTTGAACAGACCACATCAGGCTCTCCGCGGCTCGTACTTGAATTTCAATTGTTGAATTCTTTGAGAGGTAATTATGGTGGATGATGATGAGGGAAATAATAAAAAAAAACCTTAAGTAGCTAAGCCAACAAAATCAAATCAATAACACACCTGAACATGCTCACCCTGAACTGAGTTAGTGCGTTGAACTGACGTGTGACGTCAACACTTTAAAATATTCCTTATTAATATGCCCTTCAATGGGCAGAGATGAAAGAGACCCTCGATAAAGGGCAGGTGTTATTAATACGGTCACTGCGCTGCAAATAGAAGGCCTTGAGATGGAGCGTCCTTCAGGAGACGTGCACTGTGGAGTACCGAGCATGCGCACCGCGGCCTTCAGGGGCTCTTGGGGAGGACGATACGATAACAAGTAAGAGCAGCACATCAGACAGATGACAGAGTATACCTATTATCAACAATGGTAGAACAGCTGCAGCGTTAGATCATGGTTCAAACAAATCAAACATTTAAAGCCATCGCAACCAAAAAGCAAAAAGTTAGGAGGCGAGTCAAATTACGATAATCATTTAATTCAATAATGGAATGATTTAACTTCAAATTCCTGACAGGGTAATTCTCATTTTCAACAAAAATCCGTGTAATTACCATTTTTTAGGGTTCTGTATCTCAAAAGGAAAAAAGGAACCCTTATAGGATCACTTTGTTGTCCGTCGGTCAACCCTCGAGGTATCGAGTTTAAATTCATAGTCATATATTTATTTGCAAGTAACATATGTGCATACAAAATAAGGTCTTAATCTAGATATAAGTTCATTATGTTCTACCAGTAGTGATGGCATGCAAAATTTTAAATTATACATTATAAGTACCTACATACAATGAAAAAATAATAATGAAAAACGAGCTAGACATTTTTTACTCAATAGATAGATTCACATGATATGTTCAAGTTCGTAACTTAGGATACAAACACCGCCGCTGGATACTTGTGCTAGATCGTGAAGCCGCTAAACTGTCTGTTTGAAGATGTCCTCCCAGTCCTAGCTGCACTTCGGGAACGGCCGCGGCGCGGCGCGGCGCAAGGGAGACTGCCCACTCTGGCCAGGTGCGCACATTCACGTTTCATTTTCTAATTATTCTACTGTGTTATTTCGCTTTTTGCAGACAGGGATAGAATTAATATCGATTCATCATGCTTTTATTTCAGATAACTACGATCCATAGTTTGTAGTAACAGCGACTTATAATAAACGTTAATACTCTAAGCTACCTTACAGTACATTATATACTATAGTTAAATTCAAATAAATCTATTTAAATAAAATCTAATTAATTACAATCAAATTACTTACATACAAATCGAGTTAAATTAAAGCAATCAACTAAACAATAAGTCAGATTACATTCATTAAATCAAACACAATTATTATTTAATAAATTAAACGAGTGTTTGCGCAAAGTACTTATGCTTTTAGGTACATTGCCGAAGTTATCCTGCCAGCTACAGGTTGTAGGATGCTGTTGAGGCTCTCCAGCTCTGCGCTGGGAGCTGGAGAGCCAGCCGTCGCATACTCGGCGAACATCCCTGATGCAGCAGAAACGAGCCAGTCCCAACATCATCTAAACATATTATTATAGTGTACTCGCAGCGCAGGGTCTCCGGCGCGCGGCGGTCGTTTGGCGTAGCTTACCCAGCCATAGGTTCCCGGTCTACAAACTTAGACAGTACGCTTTCAATTTCAACGTCAGTAATAAAATGTCCGAGATACTTGAATGAAGTTACTTTTTTAATGCTCACGCCGTTTAAGGTTACTTCAGGGAATTCTTTAAGGTTATTATATTACCGGCGGCGGCCTTGAAGACAATGTATTCACAATTGATTAATTTAGTTTATTTGTTAAATCCATGTATTTGTATGGAAGAGCAGGGCATCCTGCCTGGCACAAGTATATGTATTTACATACTTAAAAGAATGTCTGTTAGCTTGTAGATTAACATATTTTTCACTTCTCTTGCTCGAAAAGTGTATCATAATAGTGTAGCTTAGCAGGCCTAAAACTCGAGTTTAATCCCTCGGGCTAAAAAGTAATTTTTCTTTTTAATTTTTGTCTAAAATCATCAGCCAGTACAAAGCATTCGTTCTCTTACATAAAAACTCGACTTCTTGGTGCTCCGTCAACCTTTTTTTTGAAAATAGAACCGTCTTGGTGATGTTTTATGAAGGTTGATTCTTCCCTTCACGGTAGAATGCGAACTCTTTCGTTGCGGGTTAAATAGAGATTTAAAAAAAAAGATGGTATTGGCGCTAAATCTCTAGAATTTTCTTCATTCCAAATCACAAACTTTTACGTTTAACTTCCTGACTTTTACTTCCAAATTGTGAACGTGAAAAATGTCATCAAGTGATAGTGAAGATGCTAATATGCAAATGGAAGAAAAGGGCAAAGAAATAATTATGAATCTGTTGCCGACAAAATCACGTGGAATATATTTAAAGAGTTACGAAAATTTTATGAAATGGAGAGATGAGAAACGTGTGGATTCTTTTACAGAAGGGGTTTTTCTCACTTATTTTGATGAATTATCGAAAAAATTCAAATCGTCGACTCTTTGGAGCACATATTCAATGTTAAGAATGACCTTACAAACGAGACACGACGTCGATATTAAAAAATATGTAAATTTAACGGCTTTACTGAAGAAATTGTCCACTGGATACAAGGCAAAAAAATCTAAAGTCTTGACGACACAAGAAATCGAAACATTTTTAAATAACGCTCCAAATAAACAATACTTGGCAACAAAGGTAACCTACTACTTATGTACTCAACTCAAACTAAATAAATAGATACCTACCTACATACCTAAATTATGTACCTAGGTTATTACGATTAATAACACACTTATTTTTTTGTTCAACAGGTTGCTTTAATTTATGGAATCAGCGGTGCATGCAGAGGAATAGAGCTTGCTAATATAACGCTAGAAGACGTAGAAACGGATACAAACCTACAAGCTGTGAGTCTGCCGAACACGAAAACAAACAAAGAGCGTAAATTTGTCATCAGTGGAGAATACCTTAATATAGTTAAAGCCTATCAGGAGTTACGTCCCACTAATGTTTCAACGTTTGGATGAATATGTCAACTCAGCTGAAGCCGCACTCAGATCTTAATAATGCACGAAACTCAAGCATGAGTCGAGTCTCTCCAACTTTTACTCCACAACAATCAACTCAAAATATTACACACACATCCCAATCACAGAGAACCGAAATAAAATTGCCCGGGAAAAACATATCACTAAACATTCAAAATTGCTCTAACTGCACATTTAATTTTTAATAAAATTTCTGAAAATTGTCTAATTTTGAATTGTTTTATTTTCTCGCAATCGAAGTGAAAAGTAGAGTGTTTTACTCGGGCCAAAACCACCCATTATAACTCGGTCTTGTCATCCTCCCTCGCTACGCTCGGGAGTATAACAACCTCGTATATAATGGGATGGTTTAGTCCCTTGTAAAACAATCTACTATTATACAAATAAACAATTTTTTAATTTATTTTCAATTCACACTTGAATGTTGTAGCAGAGGCCGTGAAGCAGCGCAGTCGGCACAGACCTTCAGCATCACTTCCACAGATCCCGCGGTCGGGCCCGGCAGCACCACGTCGTCCGCGTAACTGATGTTGTTTACACAAACACCGTCCACATGACAGCCGACACGCATGCCGCTTATATTATTTTTCTTTAAATCAGTATTTAACGGTGCACGAAATGTATTATTATTTCAAATTTCAAGTTAATAGCTGCAGTAGTCACTGAGATATTCAAGAAAGAACGAGAATGGACAGAGCGAGACCGTAAGGGTTTCCAAACCGATCTCGAAACCCTAAGAAGATAGCAATATACGTATTGTAGCGAGTGGCCGTGCAAGTGCATAGGTAGCGCGAATTGTTCTCTTTCGGTCGCACTTTGGTCTTCGTACGTTTTTCCACCTTCGTTGTCCATCATGTATTATATTGCACAAGATTGGAAATCGTTTGGTCACCACAACCCAGGGCATGGGTTGAGTTAGCGATGGGAGAACGCAGCATATCTCCCGCATTTTACTTTTAACTATGGCTAAAATCAACATAATGTAAGTACATCATTCAAAACGCCTATTAAATAGAAGTTAGTTTTAGCGCACGGGGCGCGGGGCGCGGGGCGCGGGGTTAGCAAATGGTTAACAGTCGGCTAGGCTTCTTACTAAGTATTACAGTATTACAGGAGCACGAAGAAAATGCCTACGAAAAAGATAATTTCCCGCGCGACCAGTGACGATCCACCTTAACGTCGTCGTCGTGATCAAAGCGTCAGCCATCCGATGCGCGCGACACACGTCGTAGACGGAGCGCAGTAAATCAAATGTACATTCCCTTCATTCACCGAGTAGGTAGTGAGTATGTAGGTATTTAGTATTTACTACGCAATATTCATATTCTCTCTCGCCGCCGCCAGCGCCGTCTCCTTGCCAAGTGCCAGCACTCCTACGATTATTTTAATACGAGGCTGCACCCTCGGCTTTGTTCACCTGGTTCCGGGATAAAGTTACGCATCCTCTGTATCGGCACTGGAGCGTACGGAACGTATTGATTTCTATGGAACAGCGTGCACGGATCGGCACGCCTGCGCCTGCCGATACCGATGCCCGAGTCCGGTACCTATTGGTATTGATGTGGATCAATTTAGCTACCTCTCAATTGCTTACAACAGTCTGCAGTTAGCTCAGCAGTTTCAAAATATGATTTTTATTGATTATGATTCTAGTCGAGAGCGCTGTCACCGGCGCGGCGGCGGCACTGCGGCCACTCATCATCAGTGCGAGGTGTCCACGTCACGCCATGACATTGACCGCTAGCTGGCGGCAGTGATGTAACGCGGATGCTCGCTATACACGTGCTATTCTTGGAGCGGGTGTTAGGCATGGGGGAGGGGGAGGGGGGGGGGAGGGGACGGGGGGTACGTCATCTGTGTTCGTAGCGGACGTTTAGGCGCTGCGCTCGTTGATTTATGAGATTCCGAGACACTGAGGCATGAGGCGTCGACCATAGCGATACCAACCTTGAAATAATGGGTTCAGTTAGGTGCCGACAGACGTATGATAAAGATTTTAAATTAATTATGGATGTATGTTAAGGGATCAAACATTAGTGTTGGAAAAACACCAATGTTTGATCCCTTAACGTTGGAGTTCATCAGTTAGGGTGAGTGCGGTTCGAGCCGCGCGCATTCCGCCTCTCTTCTGCGGGCACTCTTCCCTCGTCTGTCCAACTGTCCAAAATTCTACTACAAGGTGGAGGAAAACTGGACGGTATATCCACCAGATAAGGATGGTATTGCGCCGTCCGTCTGCTTGTCCTGGAGTGGAAGGGAGATGGTGGGATAGTTCATGAAGTTCCTGGGAGCATTCTCCGAAATGTATCCTATAAAGATAGAGACAAAAGCGACCTTGCGGCGCGGCGGTGTTCGCAACTTTGTATCTGCAAGGTACCTACTGATCGTCAAGGAGTCTGAAGGCTCTTCGTACTATCGAGTCTAAGGCTGCAAGCTCGAACTTGGAGTCGTCCCAAGCATGGCAGCAACACTCCAAACCAGACCTGTGAAGGGATAGGAACTAGCCCGGTATGAAGTTTCGCTTAACCTTGTTTAGGATTCCTAGCTTCAGGCTGCTGTTGTAGCTGGTTCTACACATTGACTCGATGACGCTGACGGTTCCTGAGTTTAGTATTGGTGTGACGTTCACAGTATGTACCCTAAATGGGTACATACTGTCAACATTTTATGAACACTCACCTAACTACTAAGACCTGATGACTGTATGAATGCAATAAATAAAAATAGGGAATACTGAATACGATGACGAGTTTCCAATGGGAGGTGTTTACCCTACGTACTCAATATTTACTTTGAAAGCTATCAAAAACCCGCTTCAGTCGGTCATGGAGAATAAGGACCAGAGTCCACCAAAGCTGATAATACGAACGCCTACAAAATTAGTGTATTATACATGCTTGTTTGCGTCAATCGGGCTATACTATACTACTATGAAGTGTGCGGGATAGTATAGCCCGCACACTTCTCCGCTCCGGTCTAGCCAGTACGCGTAAGGTATGCACACTGCAGCTCCGGTGGACACACCCGACCTACAAAACGTCTCTTCTCGTCTCGGCTACGGACATCTTCGCACATCTCCGGTTTGGTGGAGTCTGGGCCTAACCTAAAGCCTTACGTATTATGTTAATTGACATACCCTTGATTTGATGTGCAAGTTGGAATATTTACCTTTTAATTTTATTTTACCTTTTTACGTCAAAACTACTTAAAACATATCTAGCTGCAATTGTTCATAGATCTGAAATTTAGCAACTAGGTAGGTACATCTAAAATTTAGCTTAAATGTACCTAGTTCGGAAAAAGATTTATTGGTTCTAGAGCTAAAGACAACAAAGGTATAGGCTACTCTTTAGTGGAAAAGCGCGTGTGAAGACACGGGCAGAAGCTAGTTACAAGTAGTTAAGCTAGTTTAAATGATGAGTGTGATGTATAATGTAATGATCATAATGATGGCGATCTATTTACACAGCAAAATGTAAGTGACATCACAACATAACCCAGTCTTAGAGGAACATCATTAGGAATGTTATTGTTACATCTGTTTCAAGTATCGCAGTTCCTGTGCCTGTTTTGTTACTTTGCTCCTGTGCGGCTACCGTTTCAAGTATCGCAGTGCTCTGGTTCCTGTGCCTGTTTTGTTACTTTGCTCCTGTGCGGCTACCGTTCCATAACAAGCTGAATTTTTATTGAAAGAAGTCGTCACTTTTTCCTGTTTCAATGAACAAGGAATCGTAATAATATTAAAACATTTCTGATATCAGGCATTTTTTTAAATTGACTGTTTAGTAAGTGCATAATATGCACTTACTAAACAGTCAATTTAAAAAAAAATTATTTCTTTAGTAGATACATAATAAGCACTTGGACAAGTTTAATTTTAAACAATAAATTATTATCAAATAAGAAATCAAGTCGCACCCACAAATACAATTTCTGAACAAACAATTTTTTTATTTATAACAAGATAGTGCTAAGTCAAAATACGATAGACTTTTTTCAGTACCAACCTATCGAAGAAAAACATTTTTGTGCTGTTGTTTAATAGTTATTGTTAACTTAAGTTTTTGAACTTAAGTTTTGTTACGTAATATGAACCTTACTTGGATCAATCAACAGTTAAAAAGTGAAAAGATAATAATAATAATACATCTATCTAGCCTAATAATAATACATCATTATCTAGCCCCAAGCTAAGCAGAGCTTGTGTTATGGGTACTAGACAACTGATATACATACTTACATAATATTATACATACAATACGTAGATAGATATTTTAAGATGAGTAGGTAATAGGTTAGAGTGATGTAGAGAGGCTGTAAGGTCCACTGCTGGATGCAGGCCTCCCCCTGATAATCGCCTTTTTAGCTTTTATTTAAATTTTTGCGAATTACGATATTAATATCGTTATTTTTTTTAATTGCATGTCTATTTACCAACAGGACAGTCATAGGCTCGTACATACTTCCGAGGCAAAAGATAGGTCGCGGTTGATAGCGGTGTTAGCCGAAATAATTTTATTTATGTTTTATGTTGTATGCAAGCCGTACGCTATTTATTTTTCTGTGTACTTATCTTTGTTTC
Source organism: Eupithecia exiguata (assembly GCA_947086465.1). Taxonomy (NCBI): domain Eukaryota; kingdom Metazoa; phylum Arthropoda; class Insecta; order Lepidoptera; family Geometridae; genus Eupithecia; species Eupithecia exiguata. The sequence continues at coordinate 7,179,052 of OX352253.1, forward strand.
GAGAAGTGGAGAGATAAGTCAAGAAAAGCAGATCCCTCAATCAGAATGGAATAATAAAGCTGAGGAGAGCATCAAATTAAAGTGAAACTTGCTTTACAAACAGCTCACAATATTCAGCCGTTTCCATCATTGATTGTACCTAAGTATAACATATATGTGACTTTATAGAATCAAGTATTACAGAGAGTGTGATTCACACATAAGAAATGTGTTTAGAGGAATGCCCATAGAATGACAGGTTCACATAGCACCACCTCTGATTGATCCATTCTGTTATCAACGCTGACCTACAGGTTGTGTGTTCTACGGCATGTCAGGGCCGCCTCGCCACCTCACCAGTGAATCATCCCCATGCTGTAACCAAGGTGTGGGGTGGCTGGTATGGGATTTAACAAGTTATGGGTTTAGTCTGTGGCTTGCTTTGGTAAAGTATTAAAGAACTAGCTGTGATTGCATACAATTTGATTTCTTTGTGCAGAACCCCAAGTGCTCGATAGTTATATAAATAAAGAATAAATAATACTGGACAATTCCTTGTGTTATTTATGGGCACTAGATAACTGATATACTATAGTACAATAGGTAGGTACATAGATAGACATTTTTTATTATACATAGAAAAACGACCAGAACACCCTGAACAAATGTCTGCAGATCGTACACACATTTGTTCCGAGGCGGGAATCGAACCCGCAATCTCCTGCGTCGCAGGCAGACCTTCGCCCACCGCGCCACAGAGGTCGTCGGTCGATAGGTATTCAGAATAAAGACAATCCAACAAAACAATGATCGTTAAAAATAGCCCAGCTGTTATACTTAAGTGGTGGACCTCAGTAACTCAACTTGCTTTAATATTATGTACCTATATTATTATACACATACCTAGTTTATGTTTGTGCATATTTGTGATATTCCAATCCACTCACCTAATATCTTTGTCTTTATCAATTTTCTTTGATGACTGCAAACTCCACTATACTAGGTATATCTTTGCCGGAGACTCCTAACTCTAAGTAATTTGGATATATTCCCAACCACCCCATCAACCTCCCCATCAATGGGGTGGTTGGGAAATAAAATCCCATCCACCCCATTACTCAAGTCAATGGGGTGGATTGCATAGTTCAGTGCAAATGAAATCACACTAATATTATAAATGGGAAAGTGTGGATGAATGATTTTGCATAGTTATATATATATATATAGCTCTTGACCTACAATAATAAATAGAGTACTCTTTAATCTATAAAATTTCAGTTTCTGCAGGAAAAAATAACCTTTCAGTGTTTTCATAGAAACAGAAACAACGCGTGCGAAGCCGCAGGCAGAAACTAGTATCCAAAAGTTTGATCAAATATCGGTGTTTTTAGTACATTGGATGGAGTCATCCAAGTTCTTTGATGAAATCGATCAAAAAGATATTGGACGAGCGGAATGGGTAACCTATGCATATTTCTTAAATGTGGTAGGTACATATGAATAGAAGCAAATCTTCCTATAAAACTTATTTTATCCAAATGTTAAAATTCCATTACAAAGAAATGAGTTTCAGCAAGGAATAATGTGGGTAGGTATAAGAGATAATAGCTATGTCCAGCAGTGGACTGATATAGGCTGATGATGATCATGATAAGAGATAATAGGCCTTCTATATTACAAAGAGATATTGCAGTAGATATCAATAAAAAGTTTATTTTTGTAGGTGTTTGTATATTGATTTGTTTTTCTATTTTTTTTAAATTCTAGTAAATATCTTAGAGAGCAAATATTTTGGCGGCAACTACTGAAACTAGCAAATCTGGGCGGCGGATGATTGCAATACATTTAGAATTGGCATTTATGTAGTTCTACTTACGCAATTGGACCGTCTTCCTTCTGCAATTCATCAGAAACACTCGATAAATATAGCTTGAACGCTGTCCGAAATAGACGAACCACTAAATGCACGAGAACCGAAGTTTTACACCTTTCTGTGCTTCATAGTCACATCACAACTGTACCAGCGACAAGCCACAACACAGAAGATGCACCGAGAGAGTACACACTGCTGAAAACGCAGAAGATCTGGTGGAAAACTGATTTTCAGGAGATGATTTCCCGAACACTAGTATGGTAAAGTCCAGGCACGTTACGGGAGCCAGTCACATCAAGTCAACACAACACAGCCGCCTGCATGGGGACAGACCGCCAAACCCCGCCGCGTTCGCATTTATTATTCGCAATTTCCACTAGTTTTCACGTTATCACAAAACAGAATGTGTAAATGAAAATGACAAGTAATTTTGACATGCGCACTCCGTCCGTCCGTCCGACCTACATGAGCGATGCGACTGCCATCTATCTTCGTTGAATTGTTTTTGTGACGTATCAGTGCGTAGAATCTAATGCGCTTGTTTAATGAAAGAGATGTCGCTGCGTAATTAGTGTTGCTACTCGACGCTAGATGACTGGAAAAAAAATCAAAAAAATAAAAAAATATATTTTTTTATTGTTATACGTTGTGTTGTAAAAAAGAGGATTCAAACATGGACCCGGCTAGGGCAGAACTATTTTAAGTCCACTTACCTATTACATAGGTAAGAATACTCGACACGGTCTTGGTGAGAGGATGATGAACGTTTTTATAACATTTTATGACAGACTAATTTCTGTCCGCGGCTTCGCACGCGTTGTTTAAAGTTATTCCGTCCCATGGGAGCTGATTTATGGGATACTAGCATCGCCTAATAAAACAAAAGCCACATGGACACTAATAAATAACGAAACTGGTAAATCCAAGCCACGTATTAAAGGAATAAGGGTAAAAATTAATAATTCAATACTTATTCTTGACAAAGATATTGCAGATGCTTTTGATGCACTCTTTTCTGATACCTATTCCAAAAGTTGTTACCTGTTCTCTCCTCACCTTCAATGTCGGTTAAATTATTAGAATCATCTGTTGAAAAATGTAAGGAGGTAAAGACCTCCTCATGAAAATGCTAATTATATAGTGAAAACATTAAAGTCTATTAACATCAAATATACTGACGATCCTTGGGGTATTTCAATCAAAGTTTTGAGTACAATTATTGTGGAAGTTGCTCCTTGTTTGGCCTATATTTTCAATAGTTGTAAATATAAATAAAAAAAAAATCTTTATTTCAGACTACAAAGATCCACAATTTTGCTAGTAATTTTGTATGCTAAAGTGATCTAGGTTAGAGGTAATTTTTTTTTTTTTGTTATGTATATTTTTAATGTACCGTGAAATCCTCCAACTTTGGCCACATTTTTAAGAAAATTTGTTGTAACACCAAAAAAAAATAGGAAATAGTATTAATTTTATGACGTGAACGTAAAGTAAACACGAATTACTATCAGTCAAGCATAAAAAAATCTGTAAAAATGACTAATTTTATATCATAAAAGTAATTTGAGAGACCGGCCAAAGTTAGCTCGACTTTCTGTCAACATGGTCCACAGCGAATATCTTCTAAACTATCAAGCTTATTTGCATACTATTAAAAACCATGGTAAAAATATGGCCAAAGAAGGCAACAAAATAATGTCCAATATCAAAAGTGGCCATTTTAGCTATTTATCACAGTGGCCAATGTTAACTGGTAATTTTTGCTCATATCCATACAAATGATTTTAGTTATCAGGGTTGTCACAAAGAAAGGTTAATAAATTAAAACAATGTTTTTACTCTATAATTGTTTTATTTAAAAATTAAGAATCAACTAAATGCGCGCTCATAGCGACTATAGAAAACGTATATACCTACTTAAATAAAATCAAAACGACCCGGAGCTGGGCCTCAGTCATGTGAGTTTACAAAGCTTAGGTACAGTAGTTTGTAGTTTATATAGTATAAAATGACACAATCAAAATACATGATTTTTTTTCGACTTAACCTATATTTAAATGGCACTTCAGCGTTTCAGTACAGTACAGCAAATTAAATTTAAAGTTAAAATAAAACTAAAAATGAAAAGGATAAAATTAAAAATATAATGTAAATATAAATGAAAGGTATAAAATAAAAAATTAAAGATAAGTAAGTACAAAACTTTTTGGAGCAAAAATCTTAAAAGGATAAATTAACTAGCAGGTAGCAGCCCTAATGCATAATTGACAGCGGCCAATGTTTACACTCTAGGTACAGATAACTGGTTTGTAACATTGGCCGCTCACATTACTCAAACAAAAACACCAATCGTAAATTAGAAATCATATTAAAATGTTCTCCTGACATCAGTTTATAACATATCTAAAAACTACTTACCCAGGCTTCTTTTTAACAGGCTGCCAGTTAAAAGTTCAAATGTAGAAATTGGGCCGCACTTGAATAGCGTAACTTTAAACACGGCTGACAGACAAATAAATGACGTAAGTAAACTAATAGACAATTAGTGTTGTCAGAAGTATAATTTATTTTCTACTAGTGTTTTAAAAATAGGCATAACTCACATCATTTTAATGTTACGAGCTAATTCAGTATTTTTTTTGTTTTGGCCAATGTTACCTCTTGAAACCAAAGTTGGAGGATTTCACGGTACCTATTGTGTGTGTGCCAATAAATGTATTTTCTTTCTTTCTTTTCTTTGATCTTATTTTGTTAGTATTCCTAAGGTAGGTACTAAAATTAAATTAAATTGAAATGGAATTAAAATAAAGGGAACAAAATTTAATTCTGCTACAATCACCACGCTTAGCAAGCGGCTGGTTGGCAGTCAAAGTATTTAAAATATTCAGAAAGAAGCTGCCGGCCTTCCTCTGGTAGGTTCCCATGAGGGAGCCTACCAGAAGTATTTTATCGGGATAAAACGGGAGATGAAGCATTATAGCAAAAGTAAAAAAAGGGAGATGAGGCATTACGATCTCGAAAGTGTATGGTTCAAGTCAGGTCCAACTATGTTCCCTTACCTCAGTCATAGTCGTACCGGCGGCGGCGGCGCGGGCGGTGGCGTTTGTGTTTCGCGTGCTTGCTACGACGTATAATTTTGTGTGATTTCGACTAAAACATTACGACAATGCCCTCGTGTTCGTTCAATAGGTGTACAAATAGCTCCAAAACAAAAAACAAAGCCCAAAGTATCACATATTTTTCCGCATAAGTAAGTAAGATACACTAAACATTACATTTTCTGATAATCCGATACCTTATCATTAATTCATCTGTGACACGGTACAGTTTTTTAGTGAGCGCTGGTAGAACGTACCGTATCTTCCTTTTGTTACTTTTATCGAAGCATAGCCTGGTCACACTCTCCGTCTTGCTTGCACAGTTCAGTTTGTTCAGATATATTGGTTATACAGTGCAAAAAGACTGAACACTGTACAGTGTACATTCTTCTAGCTCCCACAATCTTAGGTCATCAGATAACTTACTACTCAAATTTCCCACCCATTCCCAAACCTTCCTTTAGCGTTCAGGCTGTGCGGCTCTGGAACAAGCTGCCTGTTGATGTCAGACTTGCGCCTTCCATCTACTCCTTCAAATCTAAACTGAAGTCCCATTTCCTTTCTTCAGCTATCTAAATGTTTCCTTCAGTCTTCCCTCCTTACTCAGATTATGTAACTTTAGATGTGACGTTAGCTTCATTAGTGATGGATGAGATGAGATTTTCTCATTATATCTATCTGTGGTACCTATTGTATGCTATTTGTGGATAAGTTCTAGGCTAGTTTCTAGTATAGGTAGTTGTATTATGTATGTAATATGTATCTTTTTGTTTTTTTTTTGTTTGAATGTGCTCTACCAACTATTTGTCTTATATCTTTTTCTCCGAACCTAGGTTGCCTGGAAGAAATCGCTTTCAGCGATAAGGCCGCCTATTGCACTGGGTATCATAATTTAGATATAAGGATTATTTATGTTATTATTTTTAAGTGCAATAAAGAATTCATTCATTCATTCAGTGGCCACACGTGCATGGAAGCTCGTGCGAACTGGACTGCGAAAGTACTGAACTGTCAGTAGGTAGCTACCGTTAATATTAAAACACATTCATTTATTATAAATTAACGTTTTTTTTCCCTATTTTTGTCACGATATCGCCAACAGACAGAGTATACCTATTTTTATATGAACTTTTTTTTGGTGTTTACTGAGAAAAAACCAACATACAAACATGCGACACGCGTCAAACACATTTTGCCGGACTGAAGCGTGGCTTGAATGACTGGCCACACGCTTGAAGGTAGAAAACCACGTGCAAACTAAATTTGCGCAGTCGAATCTAAGGCTTAAATAACAACTGCTCAGAAGCCTCGCTTCCAGGCTTGCGCGAGCTACCGTCTTCCCTGCGCAAACTGGTTTGTGCAAGCATGTTTGCAAGTAAGAAGGAGTGTATGTATAGTCGCCTCTTACAACATGCACGGGCTTAGTTGGATATCATGGCAAAGCTACTTTATTTTTAGTCTAACATTCTAAAATACTTCATTAAAATTCTGTCCAAAAGACCGTGATTCTATCCCCGCGCCGCGCGCCGCCCGCGCCGCCGCCGCGCCGCCGCCGCCCCGGCAGTGATGCCAGATCTACTGATTTAGCAGTAGATCTACCTGCTTTTTGAACCGTCTACTGATCTACTGATTTTTTGCTCAAATTTTGTGAAATCTACCTGCTTTTCCGAGCATCAATAGCAAGTGACTCCATGTCTTTATTTTAGCTCACGTGACAAGTTGCCAATGACACAAACTTCACAAAACTGAAACAGATGAATTAAACTGAAGAGTTTGTTTTGTTCGTTCCTTCGTTTCTTCCTTCCGGCTTCCACTTTCTTTCTGTCTGTCTTGGTATGTCTGTTCATTGTTTTCGATTGATGGATTGGTTGGTCCGTTCGTTCGTTCGATAAAGTTTTGCAAAGTGCAAACTGAGTGAGACTGTTTATCCAGTTATTACTCTACTATGCACTAAATAATATGTCCAAAACCACAAATCAAAGTTCGATCAGACTGAAAAGAACTGAGCAAAGCACAGCCGACAGGCCGTCTGGCCTCGCTTTCCAAAAAGCTAAACAGTTTGGGCATGTGGGCAAAGAAAACGCTTCCTAAATTTCAAAAAAACGGGTTTGTATGTTTTTTTTTTGCATGAAAATACTCGCAAAACACAATACATAGGTACTAATTTATAACATAATAAAATCTACCTGCTTTTTTTCCCAATCTACTGCTTTTTTGCCAAAATTTCTACTGCTTTTTTCAAATTCCGTCTGGCAACACTGCGCCCCGGTCACATTCGCACACACGCCCGCGCCGCCGCCGTCGCCGCCTTCTAGGAATCATGTCCAGGCAACCGTGACGTCACCCCTTACGCAACCTCCCCTCAACGCTAAGGTAATATCTAAGTTCGGTCGAGTGAACCGACCACAATAAATAACTCCAAAATCATGCAGATCAGGTATTATTAGGTAGTTAGGTACCTAAGCTTTTTTTGTGATATTTCATCTGCACAAAAATGTTGTCCTAACTTATTCCTGTTGTATTATATACATATGTTGTTTGTTACGTTTTAAAACGAGTTCTCGGTTTAAATCTGCTCAAGATAAAATATTATTTTATCTTAGTCCAGCAATGTTCTAGTTTGGAAAAAATAACTTACAATTAATTTTTCGAATACGACGGAAAAGATTTTCCTTACATGATTTTCTGCGCATTTCCCCCCTTGTACAGGGTTATTGGTAAATTAGCGACAATACGTGAACTGCAGGTCCTGCCCATCATCACAAACACGTTCGTGAAGACGCCAAGTCTAAATTCTAAAAAAAAATATAAGTCACCTCTGATACTAAATGAAAAAACATCTTTGCCTGGAACCCAACGAGTTACTTAAGACCGATCTTTCACTTTCATATCTTCTGTTAATTCAGGGCAAAGCTATTTTTAAGTTGAGTTTCAAATAAAACCTCTCTAACGAACGATTATTGAATTGCGGGGGGTACCCATTACCAATACCAAAATTAAGAATTAGGACCTGGCGTCTTCACAAACGTGTTTGTGATGATAGGCTGAACCGGCAGTTCACGTATTCTCACTAATTTACCAATAACCCTGTATATGATACAATCCAACAAGCCGCTAAACAGGAGAGGCCTGCGTCCAGCGGTGGACCAGTATAGACTGGAGTTGTATCTACAACTTCAACCTGTACTGAGAAAATCATTACCTATCATCTGATGATTACGATTTTCTGAAAGGTTAATTCAAAACGTCCGTTACAAGAATGGCAGCGCGCGGCTTCGCCATGACATCACTTCTAGCCTCTAGGCAAGCGCCGAGTTTTTCAAACCGCGATAGGACTTAGCACCGACCGAGTACACGGGCCTTCGCGCCACCTAGTGTGGGAGCTGGCCGCTGCTTGCTTACTTCAGCCTCGGCAGCCACTCTCAATGGAGACAAGCCTGCGGCACAACTGCACAAGACATAGTTTAATGCACTAGTGTGTGCAAACACGGCTGCACTCTCGAGACAGCAGACGGACCCGACCGGGGAGAGTAACGGTGCTGGACCAATGGCTTGACGTGCTTTCGAAGGCACGGATGTTGTTTCAGTTTACCATGCCCACACGTAGGAGGTACATTGAAGGATCGAGAAAACTGTGTCGTAAACCAATGAAGTGTAGAGGAGCTGCAGGAACATCGTGCCGTCCATAAGCCTTGACTTGACTACCTCTGTGGAGCGCTTCCATTTTTTTTTCTATAAATAGCACATAATTTAAGCGCGTATTGAACACCCGGAACAAACTGAGGTGCTTACGAATATAACTTGTCGAGACACGCTTGTTATTATTCCTCGCCCTAAAGAGACCTACTGGCGTGTTGATAATACCGTAACCGATCAAAATCAGCTCTTGGTCTACAGCATCCGGGTCGAGTCTGCGCCCGCGTCGATACATAATGCATGAGACGTCACTCAGCTGTTCGCTCAGCATCTTGCAAACCTACCTCGGGATTGTCGAGAGGCACAGGTTCTCTAGCTAGGCGCTTGGACTGTGTTCGAATATTTGAGAAAAGCGTTGCAAGGACTGGTTCATAAGCAGTCTTCGAGTTTCATTCTTGACCGTCGTGGGACGGAGCGTGGGACCTTACAGAAGTCCCGGCTCTGAGGAACTACAGCTACCCACAAACACTCACACTTTTTATTATTTATAAACTGCTCATCTTCAATCAAGATGCATCACAATAATATTTGTGAAGGTCACAAAAGAAGGCAAACAAAGGGACCTCAGAATTTATTTAGGCAGATTTGATCAAATCCTTACCGAGTTGTAAAGGTCAGTTGCTCGTCTAGGTCGTTTAGGCAAAACGGGGGCGAGTGCCGCATGCGCGTACCCGCACGAATCTTTGTATGTATGTATCACAGCATGTACATTATGTATGTATGTATGCCACCAGCCGGGGCATATTATAGGCGAGACGGGAAAATATCTTTATAGGTCTTGGATAGATAGGAAGGGCATGCTTCTGTGTAGTTCAACATCACTGCTGCGATCGCCAACCCGCCTGCCCATCGTGATGTGGTGGTTAGGGCACAACCCAAGGAGGGCTTTGGGGAGACTCCTTCAGCTGTGGAAGTGTGTGTCAGTGCGTGTGTGCTGATGAGAATGAGGATAGCGCCGACATTCTATATATAGGCACAGAATAGTTTGAATGTCATTTTTGTTACAGGTCTCAGTATATAATAATGTACTCTATGGTTACAGGCTAGTCGTGTTAGGTGCGTGTGATGCAATACTTGCCGGTTCGATACTTAGATTCCTGGGATAGCAAGGGTCTTCAGATACACCTACGTCCGTATCTATATAGCGTATCTATAGCTTGCTCAGTCTTCAGGTACACCTACGTCCGTATCTATATACGTCGCTATAGCTTGCTCAGTCTTCAGATACACCTACGTCCGTATCTATATACGTCGCTACAGCTTGCTCAGTCTTCAGGTACACCTACGTCCGTATCTATATACGTCGCTCTAGCTTGCTAATAGCAGGTACGCCTACGTCCGTATCTATATACGTTTAAAATTCAATATTCAAAGTGCTTTATTTCCTTTAGACCTTACAGGACTCTTGGACACGTCACAAAACTCAGATTACATAAGTAAAACTAGGAAATAAAGTGATCACTTTGATTTTTTGTCCACTTCTATCTTTTTAAGGTAAAGTAAAGAAGCGAACAAGAAACCTTTACCTTGTTAGAATGTTAGTTTTCGAGTTGGAGCAAAAGTCGTCCCAAGCTTTTTTCAAAGAATGTGCTTAACAATTTGTTTGAATTTATTTATTGTCAATTTTTGCAACTCACTTGGAGTTTTGTTGTAGAAGCGTAGGTATACATTGCCCTTTAAAAGATACGTTTATCTTGTGTAACCTAGTTGTGGGCACAGCGAGCTTATTCTTGTTTCTAGTATTAAATTTAGGTATATCGCTATTTTTAGGGAACCGATTGATATTCTTATGAGTATACAACAAGTTTTCATAAATATATTGACATGGTACTGTCATTATGTTTATTTCTTTGAATTTATCACGCAGGGATTCTCTGGGACCCATATTATAGATTGCACGAACAGCCCTCTTCTGCAGCACAAATACGGTGTTAATATCTGCAGCGTTTCCCCACAGCAGTATACCATAAGACATAAAAGTAAAAGTTTCTCCTTTTACGTTTACATCAGCCTTAACTTGTTTTACATTAGGTAAAATAAATCAACATTTTGTTTTGGTTTTGTTAAGCAACAGATTTTTGACACTAAACCAATGAACTACTTTTGAGATTGCATCATTCACATCGTCGAAGTTTGTGTTTTGTCGTTTCATTTAAATATTAATGAAGTATAAAAATAGAAAAGGACCGAGGATAGAACCCTGCGGTACACCCATTGTGACTACAGACCCTGAAGACCGTTTTCCATTGATGATTTGATGTCAACTCCTTGTATCCTATCACTCAAGTAAGATGTAAGAAGATCCAAAGAGGAGTCCACTATTCCATAGTGATGTAGTTTCCTGATTAATGTTTCATGGTGTACGCAATCGAATGCTTTTGACAAGTCTCAAAAAACACCTTGTGACTTCTCCCAAGCATCAAAAATATCGCTATAGCTTGCTCAGTCTTCAGGTACACCTACGTCCGTATCTATATACGTCGCTACAGCTTGCTCAGTCTTCAGGTACGCCTATGTCCGTATCTATATACGTCGCTATAGCTTGCTGAGTCTTCAGGTACGCCTATGTCCGTATCTATATACGTCGCTATAGCTTGCTCAGTCTTCAGGTACGCCTATGTCCGTATCTATCTATATACGTCGCTATAGCTTGCTCAGTCTTCAGGTACACCTACGTCCGTATCTATATACGTCGCTATAGCTTGCTCAGTCTTCAGGTACGCCTATGTCCGTATCTATATACGTCGCTATAGCTTGCTCAGTCTTCAGGTACACCTACTTCCGTATCTATTCTATATCCGTCGCTTGCTCAGTTTTCGATCTATGCTTTCGATCTATGTTTGAGTAAAGTTTTTCTAAATCGCAAGCATAGATTGATGACTGAGCATGATTTTATAATACGGGCAATGGTTTTATAGAATTAGCAACTGATAAATGATTACATGGATCTCTTGAATTAGATAGTTTATTTGTTTTTGTAAAATTAGGCAGTGGAAGATATCCAAGCCTGTCACTAACGTGCATCACGTGCATGGCTTATGCATGATCGGACAAGAAGCCCTGGGAGCCGACTGATGCGCTTACACAAGTAAAATGCCGCCGCGGTCGGATGCGAGCCAATACCTCTATAGGTACCCGCTCTGTACGTTTTAGGGTTCTACTATTGGATTGGAGACAATATGGCGAAAGACTGGTAAGCTGGCAGAAGACGGATGAGGCAAGCTACGAGGCGCTCCGTCTCTCGCTGTGAGAGGCCGAGGAAGGGACGATGAATCAGATTCAATGTGTGAACCATAACAAACAAAGTTTTAATTTTTATGAACTTGGAGTATCGTATTACAATAACAGAATAAAATAACTACAACTGGACTAGTATAGGTAGGTGATGATGATGAAACTAGTATTTACGATTGAAACAATCGAGCTAACTGCAGACTGTTGCATATTATTATTAATAAGTAATTAAATATAAAGTAACTACAACTAAAAATGTAATCGTTTCACCTAGTACCTAGGGTAACTTCTAAACCGTTGTAAGTTAATGTTATTCAGTAGTTCCGGCTAGCCCGGCGGAACCCCGCCCAGCATTGGGAACTCACGCGCCGCCGCTGCCGCCGCCGCCGGCCGGGCCGTTGTTTTTTGCTCGTCGCCTACAAGTTTGGCATATTAATGGCTGGACAGAATTTGGGTACAACACAGCGAGACGACGCGACGGAAATATGGCTAATTCGTGTTAGACTTGTTTTTGGAGTCCCTTGGCCGACCGACATTGGGAGGCGAGGGAAGTTGTTTTATGTAATCGAGTTTGACGAATCTTTGGTGTTGGCAACTCAGTAAGTACCTACCTAGTAGGTACCTACACAATATTGCAAATAACGATGACGATCATTACAGCTTATTTGGTTTCTAATGACTAATCCATTCAAGTGAAAATGGATTGTGCAAAAGTGTCCATTGAATAGCCCATATTAATATCAACTGTACCGTCCTTTCAGACTAAATCAGGAATCAGGACGTGATTTATTGCAAATAATAAATGATTGTGCTAACACGTAACATATTACAGGTAACGGTAACGGTCCAACCTCCAACGTAGGTAACCTTGTTACTGTTCATATAATGATGGTGGAGTAATCACAATCAGATACCTATTACAGTTAATTAAGGCAGGTACCTGTGCTTACTATAGCAGTAGTATAGATAAACCAGTCTTCTTCAAGACTCCTTCGACGGAGAGTCGAAAGGTCGCCAACACGCGATGCCTGACGAGGGGTCGGCATTATCTAGTTCAAGTTCCAGTTTCGTGTAGGAGGCAGAGACGATAGGTTTCTAGTAATTCTTCACTGAAAACAGAATACTGACAGCCGGCTCTTCATACGCTGGCGCTGGTTCACAAATAAATTTAATATTTGCTCCCTATACATACACTGTTTGCAACAGTCTGCAGTTAGCTCAATTGATTCATTCAATCGTAAATACTACTTCTAATATAACATTATTATGGGTATTGGAATGTTTCGATTATTTGTTTGCAATATACGTATTAATCACATTGATATTATAAAAACAAAAATTTAGATAGAAAGATGGAGGGATGTAGGTACGTTTGTTTCTTCTTCACGCTAAAACTACTTACAAGATCAGGCTGAAATGTTGCACAGATGTAGGTCCAGCGAGACCTGGAACACATGGGCTCATGGGCACATGGGCTTGGGCTTGGGTTTCTCCTTGATTATAATAACTTGGATTGTGTACAACTCTACATGGAGTTAGTTTACAAAGTAGTCTTGTATAACCGACCAGACTAGACTCTACCTAGACTGTAGACTATTCTCTAGACTAGACTCTAGACTATTCTCTAGACTAGACTGTAGACTATTCTCTAGACTAGACTCTAGCTAGAGCACTCTGTTCGTCACATTCATATTGATATTATACTTGTTTGACATTTGTCTTCTAACCTTGAACATTGACATTCAGGAGAAGGGACTTAGAGTTCCGTAGGCGGATCGTAAAACGCCTGACTTGTAAATATTTGGAATAGGTACAAATGAAAATTAAAAACAAATACCTATCTACTTAAGTGACGATCTCTGTGGCGCGGTGGGGGAAGGTCTGCCTGCGACGCAGGAGATTGCGGGTTCGATTCCCGCCTCGGAACAAATGTCTTTACGATCTGCAGACATTTGTTCAGGGTCGTTTTCTATATATAATAAAAACGATCTATCTATGTATTGTATTATGTATATCAGTTATCTAGTACTCGTAACACAAGCTCTGCTTAGCTTGGGGCTAGATAATGCTGTGTGAATTGTCCAGCATTATTTATTTATTATTTATAAGTAGCTACGTATTTACCTATCTACGTAAGTAACGTAAAAATATAAAAAATTTAATGATTTCAAATATGGTGCAAAAAATAAGGTTCTTACCAAAAACTAATCGTTATTTCAAGCTACGAGTATGTAATGTAATGTAATGTAATGTCATGTACCTAGGTAAATGCAGTGATGTGTTGTTTGTTTCTCATCCTGACTGACCTCGACAACCAACACTCTCAACAGAAGCAAACTAACTAAGCTATTGATACGAGCTGAGATAAATTAATGGGTAAGAGCTGTTACCCGCTTACAACAGTTACAACCTTACAACAGTTACAACCTTACAACAGTTACAACCTTACAACACTGGCGATTTGCGAGTGATTTCAAAGCGCCTTGCACGCTGTCGTCGCGGCGGCGGCGGTGCGGAGGCGCGGCGGCGGCGGCGTGCTCGCTGCAAAATCGCATCGCTTTGAAATCGCCCGCAAATCGCCAGTGTCATCATAAGGTTGTAAGAGGGTAACAATCGGTTGTTCGTTACGCTGAACATCTCTTTATGTAACTAATCAATGATAAAATATTTTGTTTTTATGTCAATTCGGCAAGAGATGTTAGTTATCACCGTACGAACAACCGGCTGTAACTGTAAGTGAGTCAATATCAAAAGGCCCACGATCTAATGTGGCGACCTATCTTGCCTGTGATGCTTGACACAGACCGTACAGAACCCATCGCTACGAGCACCGCCAAACCGCACGCCGCCATAAGCTACAGATCCGCGCGTTTTTCTTTCAAATCTCGCAACGGTCTAACGTCGACGGGTCGCCGCCGCCGCCGCGCCGCCGCACCACCACTCGTTTCCGAAAATGGCAGAATTATTAACCTGTTTCCAAGTATTTTATATTATTACCGAGGACATGACAGTTCGACCCATCGACTAGAATCATACAGATTAGCAATTAGAGTCAGTTTGTATCTAGTTAGTGCGCCTTCTCGACGTGCCGTGAGTTCTCTGCTCTCTTCTCTGTGACATGACGACGTCCGTCCGCCCCGTACAGTGCTACTCGGGTGAGTACCTAGGTAGGTACCTAACGTATTTGCTGACATATTGTCTGACACATAGTTTATTCAATTAAACAAAACAACAAGAAAACACCTCAACTTGCTTCATTCTGGTAGAATTGTTGGTTCTCTGATTGTGTTAAAGTTACATGTTCAATTTAGTATTATCTGTCAGCCATGCCCCCATGGTCAATAAACATAAAATATAGAATTAGTAGATAACTAATGAATATTGTGACGTATCGCACATTGCTCTGAGATACGGAATGACCATTTCATAAAACATACTTCATGTTATTAGATGTATAGATTGCAGAGAGATCGGAACCTATTGTAGTGCACGTGTACGATAATGTTGTTAACCATTCATTTTGTATAGTTTACAATTAAAACGTATATTCAGTAGGTTAACTTGTGCCTTCAGTGATAAGTACCTACTTCAGTCAACAATCATTTTACATACTTTTAATGATATGTTTTACTGCACGCCAACGAAAACCTGGACTTAACATCACGAGTTAGTGTTATCTAATATATAACATTTAATATCTGTTCCATTATAAAATGATTGTCGCGAGTGTCCCACCGCACGCAGAGGAGGGGGGCGCTGGTGGCTCAGATTGTAGCATTCATACAAACTAACCTCAGTGCGTTTAGTAGGTACCTATGAGGTTAATTGAGTCATTAAATTATTGTTACGACATTTAATGTGATGGCATTATGACTTACTTGAGAAACGAATTAATATTAATAATTATTAGGATAATGTATAATGTCGGTAGGAATTGATTTATAAGTAGCTGTGGCTGCGAGTTGGCCCGCGTACGTAGTATTCACTAATTCTATGTTTTCCGTTTCATTGCGTGCCTTTATTCGTTTTAATTTAAATTATTAGTTAAAAGTACTAAGTTATGCTGTTTAAATGAATATTTAAAATAAAAGAGTGAATAGGTATCTTCTAGACCTTCGGGAATACATCGTCCGCCGTCGCGTCGGCCACATCTTCACTTTCAACAGCGACACAGTTAAACGACTTAAAAATAGGTCGATTTACATTCTAGAACTGTGTAAATTCGTAAAAAAATATCCACATCTATATCAAAACTTAGACGACCTACCTCGGCCTTACAGCCTCAGAGCCGGTACAAATAAATTGGTTCAACCTCAATCTAATTTATGTATCCTTGTTTGACCTTTTATAAGGCGCAAAGCGCCTTATAAAATGTCAATTAAAATAAATAATACACTTCCCCAAGAAATAAAAGACACGACACAATACAGCCATTTCGTTAATAAACTGAGTAGTATATTCTAAATTTATTTATCTGTCAAGAATTCGGTATAATCAACTGAAACGGACATTTATAAATGAACCTTTTTTATATAATATTTTTAATATTAAACCAAATTTAGAACTTTAAAACTTATGCCTTAGTTTTAAGACGTTATGAATATATTTAGAAATTATTATGTTAATTATTAATGTCAATGACTAACAATGTAAATTGCAGTGCAACTATGTGCCCGACAGGGTGTATGTACTACTAACTTAGACTAAAATTGGATCTTAAGCTGTATTATAATTATATTATAATTTAATGTACATATTGGCAATTAATAAATGAAATAAAATGAAAAAAAACGGAATAAACCCATTTCATTTATTTGATTTAGATTAATTAATTTAGCTCACATGTACATTGTACATGTATAGAGCGTTTGTAACAAACAAGTAGAGAGATGTATCTAAATAGGTTTGTCAAAATATGAAAGGATCCATCTCAGGTTTGTTGCATCAAATAATGCAATCTTATGAAATGGAACTGTTGCAAATCAAAGCAAATTATTGATAAGAAAGCTCTCTGGCTAAAAGTACTATATTTTGTATACCTACATTACCTAGTACTAGTACTAGTAGCACAGACCAGTTAAATCACTGGTCTGTGCTAGTAGTCAGCCTGCCTGAGCCTGAGCCTGAGCACCCACAGCTGGGGATAGACCTTCTCTATAATAAATAAATAAAATAAAATAAAAATAAAAAGTTTCTTTATTCAGCCATACGAGAGTCCATCAGTTACACAAAAATACATCAAGAACAAACATTAAAAAAGAAAAATAGACAAATTACCAAATCATTAGGGTTAAGCAGTCATTTCAACGTTCAACAGAATCCCATCTTGAGGATTCTAAAGAGTTAGGACCCTGTTGAAAGACTATAATAATAATAGACCGTTCTGTCCGTTCCGTTCCTGTGTCACCTCATCTACTGCTTCATTGGTAGGATAAGTAGGTACCTTATCTAACCTACCAAGGCAAGGGTCTCATAGCCTCAAGGTCACCTATGATTTTGATAATGTCAGAAATGTGTTCTTTGAATAATAAAATTCACCTTAGAATGGAAAAACACACAACCTTGGCTGGTTGGTAGGATAGAAACACGAACCAGCGTAAGCAGGTCCCCACAAAAAGAACAAGTCTTCCAAAACTTGTTGTGTCCAAATGCCAGATTATAATGGCTGGTATTTTAATAAATGCTAATTCGACAATTTAGAATCAGAGACGAAATGTTTTAATAAAACTTTATATCTAAGCGTTTGTACACGGATAAACAAAGGCGTTGATTTTATTTAATAGATTTTCAGTAAAATCTGTTAGATTCTTTTAACGCCATCTATTAGCTAGTAGCAAGCCCAAAGCTGAATCTTTTTAGGAAGAAGACTTCTCGGGCTTTGAAAAACTTATTTTGGACTTCAGTTTTCTATAGAACCTTGTAGAGTCCACGGCTCACGAGCTTACAATCCGTAAGAATAAATCGATATTAATATCAGACGAGTTGGAGCGCGAATAAGAAAACCCAACATTCTGTACTCTCTCGGCAAACATCACACCACCTTGCTTGTGCAATCGGTTAACATAATGTGGGTAGGTACCTACCTGCTCGGAAACACTTGGAGGTCTTTGACTGAGCCCACATGTCACCTTCAAACACCAGGTACCTCCTCCACCTACCTACCTGTAGATAGGTTAGGTGCCAAAGTCGGTACCTACCATTTGTACAGTGACGTTTGTTAATCGAATCATGCAGGGAGCTGTTCAAGGAGTACAACATACTTACTCTCACGGGTGAACTTATCTATCAAGTAGCCCTGTTCACCCACAACAACGTGGACTTGTTCCAGCGCCGCGGTATCAACACCGCTCGCGCCCTGCGTAGTAATATCCACCACCACCGCCTGGTCACACCAAAACACAAGCTACAGAAGTCAGAGAGGTCCGTTTATATAATGGGTCCTTCGGTTTATAATCGGTTGCCCGACCGGATCCGTAATGCAGCTTCCGTACCTATTTTCAAGAAAAAAATCAGAAAGTGGCTAACTAATTTGGTATTATATGATATCATCGAATTTTTTAATTGGCCTGTTTTATAAATTTATAATTAATATTTTTATATTTAAGTGACATGTAATAACGGTATTACGAATAAATTCTGTATTCTGTATTCGAATAGTAACCCCCTTGGTGGATTTTGAGAGAAGGATCTTTCGGTACCTAATATAAAGATAGCTTATAGACTGTATAATTCGTCCGAATCAAAAACCAAGAGAATTTTGATGTGGGATAAGTAAGTACCCGTACCATAAAGTGAAGTGGACATCTGATCCGCGGATGAGTGTTTCGCGGACGAGTTGTACCCTAACCCGTATTCTAGTATTCCTGTGTAGTAGGTAGGTACCTCAATGCTGAGTTCAAATGTCAAGTGCTAAGGGCAAGTTGTCGCCATGTCGCCTCTTGCATGATCAAAATATTTTGCTGTATATTTTAAACTTTGGGTATTGTTTCATACAAAAGACTAACGCGCTTCCTGGATTTAATGGCAAGATATTGCCTCAAATGTTCTAAATATTGCGTTTTCAGCACTTTTTTATATATAGAGGAACCTAAATAAAATGCTTACTTACCGATGCAAATTATCTAACCGCTCTTCACCAATAAGTGTTGTCGGAACGCGTTGAAGTCTTTTGTGTGACCACGAGGAAATTACTCGTGAAAACCTGATTATTGTACCTTGAATTTTCCTGCCCACCATCATCAGCTCTTTTCGACCGCCTGGTGGAGCAATGCCCAAGATGACGATGGCGACTTGCGGTATGCCTAGAGCCTCTCTGTATTTATGTGATTCGCCTCGGTGCGGTGGCGGTGGTCCTGCGGTAACCTGTGCAGGTGGACCTACGTGTAGCTCATTTTCCTTCCTATTGTTCGTAAATGTGTTTAAGTGCAAACCAATGTTTTGTATGATTGCATTTAAAATAGGTACCTAGGTACTCGTGGGTAACCCCTAAAGAATAAAAAAAGGGTGACCTCTAAAGTCATTGACCATTAGAAGATGTCAAAGTTTTTTTAAGTAGTTTTTAGCTTCTGTTAAGTTGATTAGTTACTTAGTGAGGTTTAGCTATGAAACGAATGTATGGGAACGAAGGAACAATTCCAGGGCCGGGACCTACCCTGTCCCCGGATTTACTTGCAAGGAAGAAAAAACTACATTATGAAGATTGACCAACATCTAGAGAACCGGATGCTTGACCAGGCCCAAGTGTCCTGTGCTTTGAAATGTTGACCTGCTGTGATCTCGACCTGAGATGTAGACCTCCGGCGACCTCGACCTGGGACGTTGACCTAGCCTCTCCTTGGCTTTGTCTGTATTTACCACATTTCAGACATAGCCTGATAGAGGTTACGTTTAGTCCCATTTTTATCTGCAAACTCAAGATTAGAAGAAAATGAAACTTCAAGAACAGAAGAGAAGATGATTCCGGAATAGTTTGTTTGTACCTTCCTGTGTGTGGTCATCTGTTTGTGTAGACTTAGAATGTAGACATGTAGATTGTAGCTAGCTACATCGATCTAGGAATCCGCCAGGAGGCGGCGCGCGGCGGATACCTTGATCCA
This sequence comes from Eupithecia exiguata, assembly GCA_947086465.1. Taxonomy (NCBI): domain Eukaryota; kingdom Metazoa; phylum Arthropoda; class Insecta; order Lepidoptera; family Geometridae; genus Eupithecia; species Eupithecia exiguata. Next base: position 7,199,028 of record OX352253.1, read on the forward strand.
CGGATCGTCGAGGTTGTCGCCCTATTCCCAAAACACTTAATCCAACCTCAATGAAAGACCTCCGGCCCATTAGTATTCTCCCTTGTCTGTCTAAAATTTTAGAGAAAGTTATTCATGGTCAACTGAGTCTTTACCTAGAGGTCAATAACATTCTTCCTGATGTTCAGTCAGGATTTAGAAAAGAGAGAGGGACTGTTACAGCCCTTCTTGACGTAACAGATAATATTATTACTGGTCAAGATAATGGGATGGGTACTATTCTTACACTTCTAGATTTTTCGCGAGCTTTTGACTGTCTAAATATTAAGTTACTTTTAAGTAAACTAGCATATTACGGCTTAGATAGACACGCAATTTCATGGTTTGACAGTTACCTTTCCCAGCGTACTCAACGAGTTAGGGTGGTCAAAGAAGATGGAAGTATCTCTCTCTCTGGTCCATTGGCAGTGACGCGAGGAGTTCCTCAAGGATCTATACTGGGCCCCTACTGTTTATCATCTATACTGCAGACATTTCAAGAGAAATAGCTAACTGTTCCTTTCATTTGTATGCCGACGATGTTCAGATATACTTATCTTTCGACCCTGATGACGTCTCAACAGCAACACGCAAAATCACTCATCACCATCGTATCCACGACTGGACGTGTAGAATGCTACTAAGTCGAAATTTATGGTACTTGGGAGTAAAAAACAGGTGTCTAAAATATCGTCAGCTAATCCGGAAGTCCGCATACTTGACCAACGTCTTGAACAAGTTTCTGAAGCACGCAACCTGGGTATAATCTTTGACAGCCACCTTCGTTTTGAAGGTCACGTGTTAAATTTAGTTAAAAGTTGTTTTTACAGACTCAAAATTTTATACCAGATTAGAAACCTACTTCAAGAAGATTTACGCATTATTTTAACGGAGAGTTTGGTACTATCTAAACTGAACTACGGCGATATACTTTACGGCCCACGCCTCCTCTCGTCATCTCAACGTCTAATCCAACGGGTTCAAAACGCTTGCTGTCGGTTCTGCTTTCACATTCCCCCTCGTACCCATGTGACTCCTTACATCAATCGAGCCGGCCTTCTGAACATGGCAGCACGTAGAACTCTACATTTGGCTACTTTGGTGCATGAAGTAATTAGATATAAACGCCCAAAGTATTTGTATAATAAGTTTGAGTGGTCCTCATCGCGTAATCTTTACGAAACTCGTGCTTCTTCTTACCTGCTTGTTGTTAAGCTGCACAAAACCGCTGCGTTCAGAGGAGGTTTCCGCTACCAAGCCACAAAGTGTTGGAATAATCTACCACCTCCCTTACGGCAACCTATCTCAAAGTCTACCTTTAAACGTAGACTCAAATCCTCACTTTTGTCCGCACAAATGGCTTGATAGCGGATGCCCTTCCGAAGTACCACATACTATCTCACTGTATATTTACCTATCACTTTTTAACAATATTCGCTCTCTATTAGTTTAATAAGCTCTATACCTTATAATAGTTAATCATTCCACTATATACATATAGTATATACTTACCTTCTTTTACATATATTATCAAATTCTATAGGTATTCCTTTAAGTACGAGTATGTCTTTCCCCAATAATATTGCGCTCATTATGTACACTTTCCCATTTGTTTTTTGTACAATTTGTTGTTTACTGAAACTTTAATTAACTGTCATTGTGCGCTACCTGCTACTATCTGTAGGAACCGGCGGAAGATCAGCGTTACGTGTATTTGGTCTACCAGTACACGTAACATTCATGCTGAGTCGGTTCCTAATTTGTAACTACAACCCACACACAAAATACCAACCCAATGTACTAGTTTTAAGATTTTGTTTAACTGTGTAATTGGTTGTAGTTAAAAATAAATGCATTTTCTTCTTCTTCTTCTGTCGATTAAGGTTTTGGATCTAGGTACCGACTATCACTTGGCAGTTGTTTTGGATCTACCGACTATCACTTGACAGTTGTTTTGGATCTACCGACTATCACTTGACAGTTGTTTTGGATCTACCGACTATCACTTGACAGTTGTTTTGGATCCACCGACTATCACTTGACAGTTGTTTTGGATCTACCGACTATCACTTGACAGTTGTTTTGGATCTACCGACTATCACTTGACAGTTGTTTTTTGGCAAAAAGAAGAAACCCTCTGAGGATTTTCATCAGCTTCTTGTTTAATGTCCAGTAGCGACTCTACTAAATATTTTATTTATAATACGATAATACAAATAAATTATTACATTTCTAGTCTTAAATTAGCTCGGTGCAACGATCTTCTTTGGTTTTTATTAGGGTTCCGTACCCAAAGGTTAAAAAACTGAACCCTAAGATTCCGCTGTCCGTCTGCGTCTGTCCGTCTGTCACCAGGCTGTATCTCATGAACCGTGATAGTTAGACAGTTGAAATTTTCACAGATCATGTATTTCTGTTGCCGCTATAACAACAAATACTAAAAACAGAATAAAATAAATATGTATAGGTACTCAGACTAAGTAAGAAATGTATATATACAGGGCGTCCCAAACTTATGGGACATGAAGGGGAAGTATCTTAAATATGGGCCAACAAACGTGATTTTTTTTCAATTAGAGGAATAAACGTGACCTTGTTTCAAGCCCATTTTATTTCTAGTGGGATACGTTTTTCGCAAATATTTTTCGACAGGATGACAAGATATTACATAACCTATAAAAATACAAAGATGGCCGCTACTGGTACTGCAGGGGCGCGTGCCCGTGGCTGTAGCTCATCACGGGACACTTACATACACAGCTACATTGATCAGTAACTTATTGGAGCTACTCCAATTATACTCCATTCGACCACCCCATCTTTGTCGCTCTGGACTTCTGGAGCCGCTCAACAATAGCACGTTTTCATATTTCCAATGTTGAGCACGCAGTTTCAGCCAGCAGCGCCGCCGCCACCCGCGCCGCCACCCGCGCCGCCCCGCGCCGCCCCGCGCCGCCCAGTAGAGGTGTCCTCCATAGAGTCTTCTAATATTATACAATTTTAGGAACTATTTTTTTCTTAGTGTAAGTAGGTACGGATCTGTTTTATGTACGGATATCTACGTAGTCCTGTATACCTAGATCTATAGTACATCTCCTACAGCTTCAACCGGCGGCGCGCGGCGCCTGATTCGGAGATGACATCACACGGAGTCAATAAAACGTGAATATTCCAATGATTCGTGGAGTTTCGATGTCTCAGGTACTTACCTAGGTACCTACCTAGATCCTATTGATCGTGACCAATAAACTTCATGACCTCAGTCATCGCTCCACGGTCGTTTTGAAGGTTAACTATGTGTTTAAAAATAATAGATTTTAGATTTATTCATGATTTAAATTTAATCACATAAAAATTATTGTTTTATTTCAAATCCTGAATCCAAAGACATTTTTGCCTGAATCCCTTCATCTGTGTAGTATGTTGCAGCAGTTGCTCTACAAGCCGGGCGCATTAACATGACACCTCACTGCGCACTGTACACTGCATCGTGGACAGAAGAAATCACCCCCCACAGTGACAGGAAATACTCTATGAATGTTCTTTATTGACACCTCTATGCGACCAACAATTGACGCAAACTTTGAAGGTATTTTGAAGGCACAAGTGTCAAGAAACAAAACAACAGAAGATTTTCAATTGGTAGGTAATTGAAACATTTATATATTTTAACTGGGACAATAACATACACCCATAACCAGAGAAGGAAAAGTTGAAGTTTCTTTTGAAACATCATCTTTCAACCAAACCTTAAAGTTATATTAGGTACCTAGGTATATACCATTATTAGCTAACGGCCCGCAGCTTTGTACGAGTTTTGATGAAAAATACATTATTATTAAATAAACTTGTTGCTTTTAATTGATTTTTACCTACTAGATAGACACATTTTTAAGCTTAGTGTGTA